>OX638249.1:15550000-16855000 GCA_951806755.1 Brenthis hecate | reverse complement strand
TAAGCACTGTGTTATAATTAATAGCTCAGTTGTAAATAGTTTATGTTTTCAAAACGCATGATTTCATTTCCTTTATTACAAGGGCGTTTCGTGTGGTAAGTCAGTTTCTTGGAAGTAAGTCGCCTACTTTTTCAATGTACAGTATTAGAACGTCACATACGTTCAAGTACATGATTCTAATTTAACATTGAATGTCTAAAAAATATGTAGTCTCGAATAATTGATTTTAATAAATCGTTGGATCGATTTTGATGTGACTTTCGTATTTCACTCTTTAATTAATTATTTATTACGAGTAATAGAATAAGTTTTTAAATTGTAATTACAAAACGATGACTACCGAATGATGAACTCGATGACTTTGAATTGCCATGATTGACATTTATTTTATAGCACATGGAGTTAATTTAAAAACGTAAAAAATACTAGGTATAGCTTAAAGCAACTTTGTTTTGTTAGCATGTAATATAAAATTAGTAGTCACAATTGCTATAAAATGGTGTCAAAATTTTAATTTTATGCACAATGTGAACAAAAATTGCAATGCTTGTGAGTTGTGTTTATTTGGGATACAAATTAATTATTGGTTTTGAAAAACAAATAGGCAAAGGTTTTAATTTCTGATAATACTATATCACCTTTTGCCATCATTAAATACTAAATTAGACAATATTATTACATTAAATTAAGTTACGATTTATTGTTCAAAAGCTTTTAAAAGCTATCAGTGACAAAGAAGTATAAAATTGTTGAATACATCAATAAAGCTAGCCAAAAACTTAAGGAATTTTATTGCGTACTCCATTTATAATTTTAATTACAATGTAACCATGTGCAGTCGTTTTTGAAGCTTTTTTCTAAAAATGCTTTTTACGAACCGTGCCAAAAACAAGTCATACGAGTATCACATTAATTCTAAGATTTTTTTTAATTGAATATAATTATAAAAAAAACCATATTTGATAATTAATATTAAAAAAAGACAAAGTTGTGTATTTTAGTTTATCTTTACTAATATTATAGAGAAGTAAAGTTTGTGAGTTTGTGACGTTGTAGGGGGTAATCTCTGGATCTACTGAGCCGATATAGATAAAATTTGGTAAGAAGATAGTTTGAGACCCTGGGAAGCACATAGGATAGTTTTTATCCCGGAGATCATCCCTTAAATGGGTGAAAATAGGGGTTAAAGTTTGTATGGGGAATCAAAGTTTGTATAGGGACGAACCCGAGTGAAGCGAGGGTGAGTCGCTAGTATTAATCTTTATATATATAATTCTTCTGTAAGTGTGTATGTCACTGAACTTCTCTCAAACGACTGGACCGATTTTGATGAAATTTTTTGTGTGTGTTCAAGGGGATCTGGGAATGGTTTAGATTCACAATTTTGTCCAAAAAGTTTGAAATTTTCAAATTAAAGACGTGTAGACAGGACAACGTCTGTCGGGTCCGCTAGTATTATTATAAAGAGGTAAAGTTTGTGAGTTTGTGACGTTGTAGGAGGTAACTTCTGGATCTACTGAACCGATTTAGATAAAATTTGGTAAGAAGATAATTTGAGACCCTGAGAAGGACATAGGATACTTTTTATTCCGGAAATCATCCTTTAAGGAGGTGAAAATGGGGATAAAAGTCTGTATTGCGAAGCAAGCTAGAGACGAACCCGAGCGAAGCGAGAGTAAGTCGCTAGTTATTTATATATCTATTGATGTTTAGTAAAGATTCTCAACTCTAATATTAATATTATAATAATTATTTATTTATTTATAAAAGTAGATAAAATTATATTATCTTATATAAATAACTGTTAAGGGTTTTTTTTAAATTAAATTATATAAAGTATATAAATAATGAGTAATATTTCTCTACGACTAGTATTACAAATATTTTTCATGTTAAGCTTACGTATATGCCTATCCCTGCCAACAGATATGTTGAAGCTAAAGCAATCATATACATATAAGTAATTACCTTGTTCGGCATATGAAGGTATACTCCTTTCTTAAACAGCATCATGGCGCAGTCCGCGTGGCCGTTAAGTGAAGCAATATGCATCAACGTGCTGCCGTCTTTTGTTCTTTCGAAGATGGACGCTTTGAACTTATCAGCCAATAATTCTATAATAGCCGCATGCCCGTTTTCTGCCGCTAGATGCATTGGAGTTCGATCTAAGAGTAAAAGATGAATGTAGAGTTATTATAGTTGAGAATGATAACCGCAGGTTCAATTTAAAAATATATTGTAAGTGACCTTAAATTATTTTTGAAATATAACATGGGTCAACTAAAAAACTAAGAGCTAGATGAATTCTTAAAATCACTAAATGTGATGTTGGTTAGTAAATAAAATTTTCAGTGTTATTTTTAAAATTTTAAAGACATTTTCACCTTCATTATCGGCAATGGCAGCGTTAGCACGCACTCCGTAAAAGTATTTAACAAGAGGTTCATCCCCCTCCGCTGCAGCGATATGAAGGGCTGTTTGTCCTGCCCCATTAACCGCATCTACTGCCGCACCGTAGTCTACAAGGATGCGGGACATGTCCACATCTCGTCTTCTAGCTGCTAAGTGAAGTGCTGTATCACCCGCTGGAGTGGAGGCCTGGATATAATGGCTTTAGATCAACCCAACCAATCTACTAATATTGATTTTTTTAAGGGAAACTATTATCTTGCGGTTTTGTTTTCCTTTTGGCTCCTGATGTTTCGAATGCATTACAGCAAACATATTCATAGGAAACACTCTCTCTGCCTTGGAAAGTTTCTCCTGCGACCATGTTTGCTGCATTATAATAGTTTCATTTAAAATGTCAAATATTTACGTAAATATTGATTTAATAAAAACTTTAGTAATAGAAACCTAAGAAACTAGAAAACTTTTGTGTAGAAAGTTATCGGATTAGTAACATAAACACCTTAAGTTGTTCCGCCGTCTGCGCACTGAGAAGCTCGCGGACCATACTCTGGTTGCCAGCCTCCACTGCTAGCAGTAGCGGGATCTTGCCTCTCTGGAATACCATGTCACGAATTAGCTTTTTCCATTCCTTTTGGCGCGCACGCTCTTTATTTAATTCAATAAAACTTAGTTCGAGCTTTTGTAAATCCCTATTTTGGTTCGCGGGGGGACTGCGTAGGCCCCCAGATCGAAAATTCAAATTTCCGCTGGTCGGTACGTCTCTGCCATTATCAGACATAGCCTATGGGTAGTATCTCGGAATATTTTGTTTACACCAATACTCAAATCCATACGGTGCGGTGTCTTCGCACGAACTACTCTCGTCAGTGCGGTGTGCCAATGCACGGAGCTTCCGAACCGTCACAATGCAAACAATACTATCAACTTATGTGCTTCGCAATCTTCGTCGATGGTTTCGACTTAACATTAAATCGAACAGCAATATGTACTCGCATGCAATAGTTAACCTGACTTTTGTGACGCCAACATCGTCGCCCAGTGTATACGTACTTGGTCTTCCATCAGAACTATTCTAGAAACACAAAGGGAGCATTGGCGAACATTGTGAACTAAAACTGCCTTACTCTAGTCGTGTCGTAGGGCGGACTGAGACTTATTGTATTAAAATTACTAATTTTGAATTTCAACGCTAACGCTATAACTAATATTCCGCGGCTGATTTGCATTGTAAATTTTGCGTTGTGACGTTTACTCGGCAGCTAAAGCTCGACGGATAATTAGCTAGTTTCTATTCGTAGGGGAGGTTGGTTTTCACCGCTGGAATGTCGTTAATATGAAAGCCTTGTACTAGTTTTACGTATTTTTTATAATTTACAACATAGTGCGTGATGCGTCAGGTAGGAATTTAGTTAGATTTCATTATTTTGTTTTTTTTTGTAAGTTTCAGAAGGTGCGTTTTGCTTACACGCTTGTTTTTGAGGGAAGTTCCCGTCCGAGACGGCGGTACCAGGCGACAGACTACTGCACGCGATCATCGAGACCAATGCTGCATCAGCTCTATTTACTACTACTACAATTAGAAAATCAAAATTCTAAGAACAACGTCATAAAGTTCAAAGTTTGTTAGCTTTCACGTAACTCATCGATGAAACGTCTTCAAAGTTTATGATCGATGTGCTGATTAAATTGGTATATAAATATTTATAAAGTATTATTATTGGCTTTGATGTACCCAACTACAAAAAAACTTTAATAATATTATGATATGAAAACACGTGCGTTAATTCATTTCAGTTTTTTGATTCTATGGATAGTTCAAAGTTAAGAAACTGCTGTAGTTACAAATTTTTGTTTAAAATCTGCGTCGATAGTCTCCGATTATTTTCTGTGTGTATAATATGTGTGTATCACAAGATACGAGTAGGTATATCTTTTATAAAAAGAAACTAGTTGCTATATGTGAAATAAAGAAATCCATTTAATTTTATCGATAATAATATTATAATAGCCTCATGTACATTTTTTTATAATCCATATGATATTTTTTTCTATGCACTTACCCCATCTGTACGTAGTCTTATGTCTTTGCCGGCAGCAGTGAGTAAGGCACGTAAAATACTAGTAGCAGTGCCAGTTTGTCTGCTCGCCACTAGGTGTACCGCAGTTTGTTGACGGCTCTGTGTACAAAATTGTTTTACTCCTAAAGTTCATTAACTATTTCAGTCTTTACAAATGACATCTCATTAAAAAAATAATTATATCTCGCGTGCCTGAGTCGATTATTGCTGACTTGTACATACATTAAAATCGTCATCCATTATACCTATCATATAACTAAATGACCAATTTTTTATAATTTTTAAGGCGTATCTTAAATATGTCTTTACAAGATAATGTCATTTGCTTGTTAGCTTTCCAGAGGCGGCCTTGCATACAGCTGAACTCCCTAATACAGCACTTCATACTAAGGAGAATTCAGGTTTGATTCCATTTATTGCGGATGGCAAATGTAAACACACGTTTATTGTTTATAAAACTACTAGCTTATTTATTTATGTATAATTATTTGCTTCGCTTTTAAAAGTTATGGCGTGGTGTTAGATAGCCTAATCTTCTAGAATATTCGGTATTCGGCATATGGCCGAATATACTACCTTTTCGTTGCAAGTCTAATAAATACATAATTAAGATACGTGGAACCGTGGAAAATAGCTAGGTCTATTATAATTTCACGGAAAGCCGCTGGATATATCAAGGGTAAAATTTTCCTTAGGAATGATTTAGTGAATTTTTTATCTTGTATACCTCTTTATTATATTAATGTCCTTCTGCCTGATTATTGGCCAGAGCGACCAATCTTACTCAGAAAAGCCATTTGCGCAGGAGATATTAAAGTTCACAAGTATGCGCGCAAACGTAAGTGTACTCTTACTCTATTCTTTATACTCTCACACTTAGGTGGATCGACAATTCGACACGACCGGTGAGGGATCAGGCGCAGGACTAATAACTTTGCGTTCTCTCAGAGGCACGGGGATGTAATACCGCAAGCCCGGGCTATCACTCAGAGTTTCTTGGTAGAAAAACTCATTGGCTGTAATTTGCCGGAACCGAGAGTCGAACCCAGGAGGGCAAATGTGCAGTCATGCTAACCACTAGACTAACAAGTTTATAATATTACTGGAGATGTAAAATAAGACCATGAAATTGCTTACCCCTCCTGTAGCAAAAGGATCAACACCTCTTTTAGATAGCAAAAGTTTGACGATGTCTTCTCTGGAGTACATTGCTGATATGTGGAGAACATTGTAGTTATCCTGCATTAAAAAAAGAATTTTATATATTTTATAGTAGTATATTTTATTTAATACGCATAATGCATCAGGCTCTGGTATTAGGTCCATACTGTAAATTTCTGTAAACATGAAAAGATTGAAATTAAGCATTATTTTTGAATATGAGCTCCAGCCTTCATGGGTACAGATTATCACATATATCAACGTTTCCGAACGTTTCATACGTGTATCTGAATAAAAGAATAGAATTGATCTTAACAATGAGCCTACTGATCGTCCACAGACAAAAACAAACACAAAGAAATCTATTTCATACTATGCTAGAGTTAGCAGCAGCCTTTAACGCAGGTGATAAAACGATACTGATAAAACCTCTTTAAAGAGAAGGAGTTCTGAAAGTGGGTACTCTATAAGCTCACTCCAAGACAACAGTAAAAGTTGGGGATATGTCAAAGTTTTCTATGTTTTTTATTTCTAAAAAAAATATTATGACCAAAGGCACCTATAACTTTTTGAAGCGTTTTCTCTCTATCCCTTTTCTTTTCACTTATATTAAGACTCAGACAGACTAACTTAGAGATTAGGTGTTGGAATCTAATATAAATCTATTTGTTTAAATTAAATGTTAATAGCCACTTTATAAGTGATAATATCTATACTGATGATTGAACGTAAATACAGCCCGATCTCATTTCCTACAGTGCCACACTTTAACTTTTTTAATCATAGAAGTTCGGCTGTGGCAAGTGTATTCAAGGATCATTTGAGATTAGTTTTGAATTGAACTGATGTGTTATATTAGTAGTCGTGCTTAATAAAAACACAGCAAGAATGGAAACTCTATATGCGTTAAGTATAAAGGGCAAAAATATTATTGAAATTACTTAATTCAATTAATATATAATTAAAATATAATGTGAATTCGATAAATAATTAAATATTTATTATTCAAAGATTACAAAATAACCCCTCACCAAAGCCGTCTATTTTATCCCAAAATAAGGTAATGTGTAGCACATGTGAACTGAAATGAAACAGATTACTATTAACCGTAAATAAGATTTTAATTTGTGCACTAGGTGCACTTTTCAACAGTAATTTACTTATTGTCAGTTCTACGTCAGGCTGCAGCTATACGCTACTACAGACGCACGCTACGCCCCTTCGCACGATTCAAGATTGACTCGAATCAAACAATTTATCGCGTGATGCTAATTCCTAAGAGTCGTAATTGGAATACGGATATAGCTCAAGCAAAAATGAGTAAACTAAAAGCAAACATGGTGATCTATACATTTAATAAAATTGTAACTAAGCCGAATTTGTACATTAAATATTTTTTTGAAAATCTGATTATATATTTTCTCGTGATCTATGAAATATCGCACCTATTGAATCAAAATATTTAAATTAAATTAAATTACTGACTTTACCTCTAAATTTAATTCCAATATAGCAAACCTAATTAAGATAAAAATGTCTTGCAGGTGTTTCTTTTTTCAACATACAAGTATCTTACCTTTCTTTGCAAGAAATGTTTAAATAAAGAGTCAAACCATGCTAGAAACAAATTATAGAATACGAGTGTGTAGTATGTACATCTAATATATACGAGTAAATATCTCGTGTCACTCCTGCCTGCCTGCCTAATGGCTCGACCGATTTTAATGGTTTTTTTTGTATAATTGGTATAAGAGAATAGGTCGTAAAATATTTTTCTAAGTCTAAAGTAGTATTAATCTAAAGTATTTATCTAACCTAACTCCCCATGTTTTTATCGCGATTTTAGTACTTTTGTATGAACAATATCCAAATAATTTAATATTGTATAAATACATATAGACGAACCCAAGTGAAGCGAGGTTGAGTCGCTATAGCGACTAGCGCTTTATATATAACATAAAGCAAGAGTTTTTTTTGTAGATTGAACACGGGCGAAGCCGCGAGTTCTGCTAGTATTATAGAGTTATATATTGACGTATGTGAGCAGTAGGTACATACTCGTACGTTGCAATTTGAAGTCTGTAATTTGCGAGTTGCGTGCTCAAGTTGGTTGGTCAAATCGTGAACTAGATGTTACGGTTTTCATAATGTCACGCCCTTTATGATTCAAAGGTGATTCATAAAATGAGTGTAGTTTGATTATGAGTCTAATAGAAATAATAGTTTTTCTTGCTATTTATTTCTTTCATATTTCTGGAAAAATGACTAGCTTAGTGTGATGAAAACTTAATTATGATTGTTTCAATGAAAAACTGCATAATTTTTAAACTATCTACTTCAATATAATTTAGGTAATGTATCTTTAGTATCGAGTTTATATTCTAGTAAATAAAATTCTTTTTAAGATATTTTTTATTACTTTGCCATTTTATTTACGCGTGCTTTTTTTAATTATTTATATGTTATTGTAACCGGTTAAGTAGAGGTAAAGTTATTGCTTATGGTCTCTATTGCATCTGATATACACAACAATAGAAGCCCCACCATCTAGAGCCACGGACTGGCACCTTATTTAAACAATTTATGTTCTTTTCCTTATTTTGCAAGCGCGTATTTAAGACACTGATTATTAACCAGCAATAAATTATTGTATACAGTCCACTTTTGTTTATACGTCCACTAGGACCCGAACAGTCTCTGTAGTATTAAAATAAATAAATAAAATAAATATGTTGGGACATTAAGCACAGCGCCATCTAGTTCCATGTTAAGTCCTCTATACATATATAATTTTAAATACATACATATAATAAATATAAACACCCATGACCGGAGTACAAACATTCATGCCCATCATACAAATGAATGCCCCCAGCGGGACTCAAACCCGCGACCGCTGACACAGCAAGTAGGGTCACTAGAAACTGAGCCAAACGTGACGTCATATTATTTGATCTGATAATACTTTAAAGTTATTAATTTTGCAGTGGACTCTGAATTATATGGAAGTAAAGTTCAGGTAACTGTGGCCGCGTGATGTATGTCGTGGCTAGGCGTGACCTCTTATGATTATAAATTGCCCGTCTTATCTTGCATCAAGAGTCATGTAACACATTTGCTAATGTACTGCCCTAAATCCACCTTACACTATAGTTTTTTGATCAGTATTTTTGTTGTGACGTTTTATTGTAATCTTTTGTAAGCCAGTGTAATAATATAAAAGTTATAAAAATTTTCAGATATTTATTATTCAAAGCATACAATTTAAATATTGTTAGCTACTCAAATTATTAGCGTTTGAAAAAGCTTTTATTTAAAAATAACAAAAAAAATATGTAAATATGTACCGCACTATATATTTATTGAATAAATCATCACATGAGTAAAGAATTATGTAATATCATCAAAGAAAACATTAAATTACAAAAATTAAAATCTAATTTATGCGCTGCGAGTCTTGTTACATGTACATTCTTTTTTAATTTTTAAATATCTTTATTTAAGCAATATAAATCATTAAATTAAGTACATTACTAATATAAGTTTAATTCTTGAAATACATATTATATTACTAGCGAACTAAACAAAAACAAACCTATCCCACGGGAACCGTACATTTTTCCGGGATAAAAAGTAGCCTATAGGCTTTTCCAGACTAAAACCTATCCCTGTGCCAAATTTTATCTAGATTCGTTCAGCCGTTGTGGCGTGATTGAACAATCATCCATCCAAACATCTAATGTGAAAGTTCATTTATTATATTAGTAAGATTCTATTTGTTTAACAAGAGCACAGGCTTATACGAGTATAAAACATGTAGCAAAAGGGTAACACGTACATACGTTATAAATAATTAATATTAATGATTGCACAGTATATAATATTTACAATATGTAGGCTTTAGAAAAACGATTACATATTTTGTAAGATATGGAACCTATTTATATTTTATATATGAGCGTTTTAATGAAAAATGACACATATTATGTATATTTGACTAATTTATAATGATTTATGTATGCATTATTTAAGGCATTTAATTATGTCACCTTGGCCGATAGGAATGTATTTAAAAATAAATTAAACCGGTCAAGTGCGAGTCGGACTCGCGCACGAAGGATTTCGAATCTATAAAATCGGTAAAAAAATGACGTTTGTTGTATTAGAGCACTCCCTTAAATATTTGTTTTATTTTAATTTAATTATTTATTTTTAAAGTGCCTATTACTAATTATTCTGTGATTATTTCAAGCGTCTACCAATTGCCGTTATCAATATCAAGTAAAAATGAGCAAAAAAAATCACGTAAAGTTGTTGTATGGGAGCCCCCTTAAATATATTTTATTCTGTTTTTTAGTATTTGTTTTTGTTGTTGTTTAGTAGGCAGCAGAAATACATCATCTGTGAAAATTTTAACTGTCTAACTATCACGGTTCATGAGATACAGCCTGGTGACAGACGGACAGACACACAGACGGACCGACAACGGGATCTTAGTAACAGGGTCCCGTTTTATCCTTTAGGCACGGAACCCTAAAAAGGACGCAGATATTAATTTGTTTTCCCGCGTTTTTGCACAGAGATGTCGGTACGACCCTTTTAGTCACTAGTCATGAATTGTTTGTTATACTGTAAATGGTTATTATAATTATAAATTATGTAACTCATTTTGTAAAAGAGCAACTGTTGAGTTTCTCGTCGGCTCTTTTCAGCAGAACTGCTTTCCGAGCCGGTGGTAGCTTCCACACGGACAGTCATAGTAACGATTATAAAAAGTACCTACTGAATATAAGGACATATGCAAGGAATATCTCGAAGTTTTATTTGTAAGCATCCTACACATTTATAACATAATTTTAAACAAACAAAAATAAACCGTGTTCGGTAAATGTAAATAAAATAAAAACTTTTTAACAAAAAAATAAAAACCGACTTCAAACAAAAGCACTAAAAAGTGAAAAATAACTGATTGGTAGTTTTCATTTACTATACATACCTAATCAAATATTTTCGAAGTCGGTGTGCTTTGGCTAAGTAATTAAAGCCTACCTATTAAATACATACCTAACCAAATATTTTTGAAATCGGTACCAGCCCATACAAAGCAAAGCACACCGACTTCGAAAATATTTGATTAGGTATGTATAGTAAATGAAAACTACCAATCAGTTATATTTCACTTTTTAGTGCTTTTGTTTGAAGTCGGTTTTTATTTTTTTGTTAAAAAGTTTTTATTTTTCCCTTTTTAGTGTAGACAGTAGTAGCAAAGTAAGGATTCTAACGTGTTAGGCTTGTCAAATCAAACAAAATAAGCCCAAATTCAAAGTATCTACTATTAGCCGTTGAAGAGTTCTACCTATCCACCTTCTGGCCTTGCCATCAGATCAGGTCAACAACACCGAACCACTGTACTATCAACAGAAATAGAAATACTTGCAAAGTTTCAAGTCAATATGACAATTAGAAGTAGGTTAAATTCATCATTAGTTGTTTTTCCACCCTTAGGGGTGGTATTTTTTTTTGAAATTTAAATGGGACCAATCTGGAAGTATACCCTTTCAAACAAAACAAAAATTGTCCAAATCGGTTAATAAATGACGGAGTTCTGAGGTAACAAACATAAAAAAAAACATACAGTCGAATTGAGAACCTCCTCCTTTTTGAAGTCGGTTGAAAACCAACTTAAGGCAGTCAGCAACAAGAACATAACGTGTTATACTATGTTACACAGGTGGATGTACTATGTTACATCCGACTGCATAATGGTCTGCTCCTACGTCATCTTGTTTCAATTTTTAAGTAAGCATTTTACGCTCGGGTGCATACGGGATTTTTTATTTTTGTAATTTAATTTTTTATTTAGCAATTGACTTTGGGATTTTTTAAAAACCTAAAAAAAGAAAACAAACACAAACATTTTAAAATAGGAAAATTATAAATAAAAAAAAACATGGCAAAATTGATCACCTATATATATGATTCTACGCCACGTAGGTACACTATCCAAAGCCCTTAGTGTACTATGAAAATGCCTTCAGTTCGATCAAGACTTATGCTCTGTATGTGTAGCTGGAAAATATGAATACTCACATTATTTCTGGCGCCAACATCGGAACCGAGTTCAATGAGCCTCTCCACAAAAGATGTACGGTTGTCCTTTACAGCGTACATAAGTGGTGTCATACCGGTTGTCTGAAAAAAATAATAAAGTAAAACAATATTAATAACAAAATTATAAAAGTACTACGAGTATACCTATTATGTAAAACACATTTCTCTCATAACAATATATTATATACTATGATAATTTATATAAAAAAAACTATAGTAAGAAAACTTTGCAAAAAGAATAATTTTTAAAGAAAACAAAAAAAAACTAGTATAATAGAAAAAAAATTATTTCACAATTATTTCCACATCGTTAACTTATAGGCGCTATAATATGCAAATCGTTAACAATTCTGCAGTTCTAAATTGTTCTTCGTGCTAATAATTCCTTACACTTAAATACATAAATGAATTTAGAGAACATTTTACGGTTTAAGAATTTATTTCTCAAAAAAGAATAAAATTCACATAACCCCTCCACGACCGCGGACACGCCGGCGTTACAGTTAACAATAGATTTCTTAGAAATTTAATTAATTTCTTAGAAATTTACCTGGAGGTGTTAAGGATTTGAGAAAACAAGATATACCTTAATAGTATTAAATCCTACAATACAAGCATACAGGTACACAAAAATGTAGAACTATAGAAAATAAATACATCGGTTACAATAATGTGGGTATACAAAAGCATCATGCCTCATTACGTATTGCTTTTCCGATTGCAATTAGATAGCAATTTTTGTAAACGCTTATTAGTTAGTTGATTTATGAATAAAAAATATTTAAATCAAGATATTAAACAATAATTGCACAATAAAAATGTTAGTAGAAAAGTATTAAAGCATAATTTATATTTAGGTTCAAGTATTTTAGTGTCTTGATTTTTTTTTTAAGATGTGGTACTTTAGTGTTTTTTTTATAATGTGAAAGATTGACTTTCTTTAATATTGTTTGATAAGATAATAATAATTTTAACTTTCCTTCTTCGCATAGTAAAGCTTCTTTTACCTTAATTGGTTCTAGGTCTTAGTAAAGAAATGTTATTCGTCCGTTTAGTAATACGGTTTTGTGTCTGTCCTATAGTATGTAAATGATAGTGTTAATAATTTTTTTAAATCTTTTGCACCAAGGTACATACCTATGCTATATTTATTTATATATAATTAAAAGAAAAAATATTTTTTTCAAATTTATATTTAAAGATATTTAAAAAGAAAAATAAATAAGTGCATTAGAAATCTGTATCACGTTAGATGTCTCAAAGGTATTATATAGTTGTTACAGACAGCCTACCCACAGTTAACAAAATGAATTCAAAAACTTGAAAAATGGCACCAAAGTACCTTACAATATTTTTTAACTTTAAACATTTTTATAATTTTATAAAAAATGTAACATAACACCTCAGTCTCTCCCGTGACCATGATTGCTGTAAAGCATTCGAAACGTCGGGAACCAAAAATCAAAATAAATTCGCGAACAAATCTGAAAAGATAGTTTTATTTAAAACTAGCATTGCCCGCGGCTCCGCCTGCGTTCAAATGACCAAAAACCTAATTCTTAGGATTTACATATTAGTATACTCTTACAATGCAGTTTTTGTGTTTTTGTATTTTTTCTCAAAAATGAGATATTTTCCCGCGGTAAAAAGTAGCCTATATGTTGACCCGGATAACCAGCTATCATCATACCAAATTTCGTCAAAATCTGTCCAGTGGTGGTAATAACTGTAGATTCGGATTCTGTATCGATAATAATGTCTATTAAAATTATATTTCCCAAAAAATATTTAATGTACAGATTTGACTTAGTTCGAATTTTATTATATGTATAGATGTTAAAAACGGGTTATTAACCATTTTAGACCTCTCGGATTCATATGCAGTTTAATAGCCAATACTGAAAATATCCTATATTTTATGCCGTTATTTAGACAGTGAAACGTCTAATAAGATAAAGCCCAAATTATATTATTCATCATACAGTATAGTGTTTTTGTTTCGTAAATACACCTCCCTTAGTCAAAATTATGTTTTTATTCCATTTGCTGTAGAAACCCTTGGCCCATGGAGTCAAAGTGCTAAGCTCTTCTTAAAAGACATAACACCCCGTCTCATCACCTCTACTGGTGACAGGAGGGCTGGCGCATTTTTCGCCCAAAGAATCGGCATTGCCATTCAACGGGGGAATGCGGCTAGCATTCTTGCCACTATTCCACGCGGACATGACTTGTACAGTAATAACTAAGTGTACATATGTTTGTATATATAATTAAGTATACTTGTACTTTAATTTTAATTTGAATTAGAAAACAAAGTATAGTGTATACTAATTAGTAATTACTAGGGTTTGGGAAGTCTCGATATTTTCAAAGGCCTGGGACACAAAACCACCCACAACCAAGATCTCAGGACGTCCTGGGACTTCATGACTTCTCAGAATAAAATTAGATTAATTTTCTGTCAGATGTACCAATAAATAAAGCAATTTTAGTAAAAATCAACATTTATTGAATGTATTTTATGTTTAAAATTCTAACATCGTTATTATAAACAATTTATATTATATTTAATTCTTATAATCAAAAACTTAAAAATGCTTTAAACAATTGCAACTTGTTTTTTCATGTATCCTTGATTTTTGCTAGAATTTCAGGTACATATTCGGTTTTTTTATTGTCTGTTCCACTTGAATTTGAAAGGATTCGTCGGGTTAGTTGTGTATAGTAGTCTAGCTACTGGTATTAGGTTCGGCATTCATTTCCCACCACCATCACCATCCAAAGTGCAGTTTTACCAGACCCGAAAGCTTCGGGACCCAATTTAACTAAATTTACAAAAAGTCCCGGGACCCAAACCCTGGTGTATACAGTTATTATTTAAAAATTGAACACTCTACAAGACGCAGTGTGCTAAGACCTAGAAAACTGATGAAAATAAATAATCAGCATCTAGTTAATTCATAGCGACAAATTTGTGAAACAGTATATAATAATAAAATATTTTAGAGTACCTAATATTTTTTACAGTACGAGTAAAATAGGTAGGTATTATCGGAGCAGTTAACAGTCAAGTTCTATGATCAGTTCAAAGTAAAAATAATTTTGGCATCGCTTAATTTCAAACTAATATTATAAATGTGAATGATGGTGAGGGAATGCTCAATGCTTTTTATTGGAGCTCGGAAAAGAGCATATGTCTTATGGCCTAAGAGCCTGTGAACGCCAGACCTTCGTCATTTTATAAAAGCTGAAAGTTTGTCAGCGCATGCTCCCAACACAGATAAGAACGATGGACCATTATGAAGTTCAGGCTATGGTGACTTTGGCAGGTACACGGTACTAAAGGTGTGTAAAGTACCGATCTAAATTCGTCAAATAATAAAGTGTGATTTTTTGGTATTACGCTATTATGATTAATACAAACATTATTTTTTATCGACGCAGCCACTGCTTAGCGGAGCTGTGGAAAATAACTAGTATGAAACACTTAGGTATAAAATTACATAATTATTAAGTTTAACGTGTACTATAAGTACAATAAAATTCTCTTATTAGTCGACTAAGGAAATTCGCGTGCCGCGTGCTCTGTGACACTGTAATAAGCTTATAATCGGCTCTCTTGCGATAATGAGCTTTCAAAGCGTGATTTTAAATAATTATATATTAATTAACGAATTTAACTCGTAATTAAATACTAATTATGTAGTTAATTTCTAATTAAATTAAGTGCACTTATCATTGCAATAAGCCGATCATAAAATTTTAGCTAATACTGACATCATAATGGCTAGTACTCGCTTCTTAGAATTTATTTTGTTTATGTATAAACTTATTCTCACTTGCATACAAAATAGAGCAAATTTGCAACCGCCAGGGTAAGACAAGATATAATTGCACAATTGTCGAAAAATATCAATAAATACATATATTATTTATGATTCCACGACATAAAGATTAAATTGTCAGTTCAATACAATTTTTAAATTGTCTATTCTCAATGATTGTGGAAAATTTCATCTAAGCTCCCACATCCTATCATACTCCGGTTCCTACCAGAGTATGACAGGAATGTGACAGGAATAGCGAGTGCACTTGTGTCTGCGCGTACACTTGTGCACTATAATATCTCCTGCGCAGTTGGCTAGTGTCAATGAGATTGGCCGCCGTGACCGGAATCGGTCATGAGGTTTTATATTATTATTATTATTTACATAAATATAAATAAATATTTGAGCAAAATATTGAAGATTGATGAAACCTATTTTGGTCTAAACACTAAATAGAACTAGTTTTGCGTGACAAGCATGCAGTAATAGTGTAATGAACATATGGTCGCAGGCCTTTGTACTTCAATTTATAATAATTGCAGTATTAAGTATATTTGTTACTAGTGGCTCACCCTCGCTTCGCTCGGGTTCGCCTCTAAAATAACTCTAATAGAGATCTATTAAACCCACGGGAACCGTTCATTTTTCCGGGATGAAAAAAAAGGTTGTTGTGTACTAAGCTGTATAAGTTACTGTAGTTTTTAACTATCCCACGGGAACTCTTTAATTTTCCAGAATGAAAAGTATCTTACATGTTGACCGGGGATATAAGTTACGACCACGCAAAATTTCATTTAAATCGGTCCAATAGTTTCGGAAATAAGCCCGTACAAACAGACAGAGAAACAAAAAAATTGAAAAAAATCGGGATTTCTTCTATTTTTCTTCTTACGGGATGTAAGAAGATAACTGACTCGGTTTTTAGCATTTCTTTTCTATGTACAGACATTCGACCTCTACAGTTTTATTATATTTATAGATAGAATAAATAACGTATAATAAAACAGTAATATATAATAATGAAAATAGTTATAGCGAGTGTACCTTAGGAGATAGACATATTATACTATTGAGAACTTTTCTATCGACCTTTTTAAGGCTTACAATTTTCATGTACAATGTTTTGATCTATCTCTTAAGGTTGAGCCAGTGATAGCCATATAAATTTCTAAGGACAATTCGATAGAACCAGTTATTGTGTTTTCCCGAAGGAATGAATAATTTGCCTGTCGTAAAAGGTATCCTAAATGTTGACCCGAGTACTAAGTTATCACTATACAAAATTTTGTTAAAATCGGTTCAGTACTTTTTGCATGAAACGCGCACATCCATTTGACTAAGTTCGTTTTATTATAGATATATATATATATATAAGGATAGATATTGCTTAGGAGATATACATATACTATTCAGAACTTTCCTGTAGGACTTTTCAAGACCTACATTTTTTTAGTATATTGTTTTGAGGTATGTATGTCTTAAGGTTTAGCCAGCGGAAGGTTTCTAGGGAGGACTTGATAAATCCAGTTATTGTATCTTCCCGTGAGAAAGAAAGATTTTCTTGAAGTAAAAGGTATCCTAAACGTTGACTCGAGTAATAAGTTATCACTTCACCAAATTTCGTTGAAATCGGCTCATTACTTTTCGCGTGAAACGCGCATACAAAAACAGACACACAGACATACAGGCAAACAGACAAACAGACAATTTTTTAATAACTATTATTTTGTGGTCTATGTTGTGTACATAATACGTTACAAATAAACGAAAACATCAATCCCACGGGAACCGTACATTTTTCCGGGATAAAAAGTAACCTATTTGTTATTCTGATGTATGACCTATATTATTGTAAAGTTTCATTAAAATCCATTCTGTAGTTTTTGTGTACTAAGCCGTATAAGTTACTATAGTTTTTTGACTGTCCCACGGGAACCCTTTAATTATCCGGGATGAAAAGTAGCCTATTTGTTGTCATGTATGAACTATGTTATTGTAGAGTTTTATTAAAATCCAATCAGTAGTTTTTGTGTACTAAGCTCTATAAGTTATTATAGCTTTTTACCTATCCCACGGGAACTATTTAATTTTCCGAGATAAAAAGTATCTAAGATGTTGCCCGGGGATATAAGGTACCATCATACAAAATTTCATTTAAATCGGTTCAATAGATTTGGAGATTAGCCCGTACAAACAGACAAACAGACAGAGAAACAAAAAAATTGAAAAAATCTGGATTTGTTCAATTTGTCTTCTTACATCCTCCTGACTTGGTTTTTAGCATTTTTTTGCTATGTACAGACATCCGACCTTTACTGTTTTATTCTAGTATAGATATTTCCTAGTAATCATTACGTATTTTTTTTTCTTTATCACACGACTTGCTCTTGTTTGTATCAACAAAAGAATACATTCTCTTAGAATTCCTAGCTCTGTTTGTAAGAAATGTTTGTATTTTATCTCATATACTAGATATTTATAGCGCTTATTTAACTAATGACAAACGATGTGAGAAAAGAGAGGGGTAAGGGGAGGGGGGGGGGCGGGGTCGAGCGAGGAGCTGAATATTCGGAAATTGAATTTTATGAATTGAAAAAAGTTAAAGATAGTACCTACTCCCTACCGACTTTATAACAACTGTACATTTGTCTTTGAGACGTCTTTAAACCTTAGTCTTTCTTGTGACAATGATTCTTTTAAAGCATTCAAAACGTCGGGAACCAAAAATCAATATAAATAAATCCGAGATTTTTTTTAAAAGATAGTTTTATTTCAAATGTTAAATATTCGCTTAAATCTAAAAAAAGTATTAGATGTTTTAATAATTATATACATATTATTTATAGTTTCCTTTTCTTAGAAAGTATTAATATTTAATGTTTACTTTTTAGCAATATTTGTATTATTATTATTCATAATATGTTTATATTTTGCGTACACGTTATAATATTTATTGCGTCACAAACATTATTTATAACCATTTACAACCAGTAAAATATTCCTCCAACTATCTTCACACAAAAAATCACGCCAATCCGTCACTCCATTTCGACGTGAAAGAAGGACAAACAAACAAACAAACACACTTTCACATTTATAATATTAGTAAAGATAACTTCATCTCCTATATACAGAAAATTATATGATCTAACTCACTAACTGTTCCTGTAACACCAATACTTCTTTTAACGACATTGATAGCCTACTAAGAAAGAATGTTATATTTTGACCCCTAAGGGAGTGTTAAAAAACTATCATTATTTATGTGTACAATAGGATGTCTTTATTTATCTAAATTACAAGTTGATACTAATATTATAAAGAGGTAAATTTTGTGAGTTTGTGAGGTTGTAAGCAATCTAGTTTTAATATATTGTGTCTTGTGTCACTTAGAGACAAAAAAAATGTATAGAAAATACTATTTTTAACATATATAATTTGGCGAAGCCGATTTAGGTTGCTAGTTATTTATACCTATGAAATTGCTGTTAGTTAACATCTAATTTCCGATTGTCCTGATTTTCGGGTTTGCCGCATTGCCTTTCAAAACGACTTCCTGTAAATTACACTATCCGTTATAGTGATGCTTTTAGCGAAATTAATACATCGCTGCCCAACAAAATGCTAACTCATTACTAGTTTACTTCATTCATTTGGTTTCGTGAATTGTTTGAAACAAACATGACTTTGGATTATATTAAAAGTAGCGACTCTCCCTCGCTTCGCTTGGGATCGTCCCTAGCTTGCTTCCTCATACAAACTTTCATCCCCATTCTCACTCCATTAAGGGATGATTTCCGGGATAAAAACTATCCTATGTCCTTTCCAGGATCTCAAACTATCTTCTTACCAAATTTCATTTAAATCAGTTGAGTAGATCCAGAGATTACCCCTACAACGTCACAAACTCACAAACTTTACCTCTTTATAATGTATGTATTCAGCCCTTTTAACGTCCCACTGCTGGGCACGGGCCTCCCTTCATACGAGGGGGATCAGGCCATAGTCCACCACGCTGGCCAAGTGCGGATTGGCGGACTTCACATGTCTTTCGAAAACTTGCAAGGTTTTCTCAGACATGCAGGTTTCCTCACGATGTTTTCCTTCACCGTAAGGCAAGTGGTAATCATGTTAGAAATGATTCGCATTTGAAAATATCAGAGGTGCGAGACCCGGGATTTGAACCCGCTTCACTCGGTTTCCCAAGCGAGCGCGTTACCACTGGGCTACCACTGCCTAAAGTTTAATATACCTCTTTATAATATTAAGTACTAATGTAGATAACCGAATATATAATAAGCGTTCAATGCAATGATGCAAGACGAAAAGTCATTCAGACAGTAGTAGGATATTAGTCTCACTGTGACGTTGCAAATGGTTGTGTATAATACGATTTTATTTTAATACTAGCGACTCACTCTCGCTTCGCTCGGGATCGTCCCTACTTACGTTTTAACGTTACGTATATATTTCTCAGAGATGAGATATTTTCCCGCGGTCAAAAGTATCCTATATGTTGACCCGGATAACCAGCTATCATCATACCAAATTTCATCAAAATCCCTCCAGTGGTTTTTCCATGATGCGGTAACAGACAGTCAGACAAATATTCTAAAAACTATACATTCGGCGTTTCTGTCAATAAAATGTCTATTTCAATGAGATTTTCAAAAAAATATTTAATGTACAGATTCGGTTTAGTTACAATTATTTCATTATATGTATAGATTAATAAATATTTATGAATGTATATACATCTGCTTTTTGCTAATTGTGATGAAACTTTGGCGAGTTGTTTTAAGCCTTCTCACACAAAATGCAAGTACATGTGGTAGTGATACTCGTATAATAACAGACATGCATGATGCAGCCTTAAAAGTTTAATATACATTTATATTCTAAAAACATTAGTTTTCTTGGTAATAATTTCTATTTAAATACTAAACTTTTCTTTTACAAAGCACTGTAGTAATTAAATACTGTAACTCATTTGGGCCCGTCCGACTGAATGAATTATTCATAAGTCTCTTTCACTGAGTATAACAAACAACTAGTATTATTTAGGGAGAATTGTAATAAATTCTTTGAACAAAAAAAATATTAAGTGATTCGTTTGAAAATTCCTAAGAAATACGGGTCGTACAATGACCGAAGAATTGTGCAAAAATATAAAATTTTTACATCGAAAATATCTTGAAGAAACCTGCATACTTTAGAGAACGTAGCTTTTGAATGAACCGTTCTTGCCAAGCGTAATGTGTATCGTTGGACTCTTGTCGCATTGAGAAGAGACCTGCGCCCAGCAGCGGCACGATAATGTTATACATACAGTATTGCAACTCGGCCCTGTCCTTGAAATAATCACCTACAGCCGCGCGGTACGTACCCACGCGACAGGGCTACCCGCCGGCCAGTAGTTTAATTTCATCTCACCTACTTGAGTTTCTTTCTAGTTTTGTGAACGCAAATATTATATTTTTTATTTAAAAAATATTATTAGTAGATTTAATTAAAAAAATCTTAAATGTATAAGGTAGGTATCTGACCCTTATAAATTTGAGATAAAAAAATATTTGCGCCTCGACTGAGACGTACGAAAAACTTTATTGTTAATTTTAATAGTGTAAAAATCCACATTCAGATAAAAAGTTTAATTAAATATACTTTATTTTAATTTTAATTAATTAATTATTTTTAAAACATACTATGTCTCGATACTTTTTTGTTTGACATTAGCGAAGTTACGGGAGGAATAAAATGTTTATTTTTGTATCCAATTATAAAAGTTACATTACATAACCTTCTCATACAATTTTCGTATCCAATTATACGATCTGGCAGCCCCAGACGGTTGTCTACCGAGTGTATACCGAACTCGAGGCGCGTAAGTATAACTCGATTTCCGACCATTTGTATGAATATGGAATACTGTTTTTAAAATTACCGTGTTAAAAAAACGGAATTTCTTATGAAACTTTTACACAATAAGACAACCATATATTTTAGTAATTTTCTATAAAAAAATATGATATTTTTTGTGATATTTTTTAATCTTCGTCCCATGTTATTATCCATTAAATATATATAATACTAGCATTGCCCACGGCTCTGTCCACGTTCAGGTGACCAAAAACCAAATTCTAAAGTTTTACATATTAGTATACCTACTCTTACATTGCAGTTTTTGTATTTTTTCTCAGAAATGAGATATTTTCCCACGGTAAAAAGTGCCCTATATATTGACCCGGATATTCAGCTATCATCATACTAAATTTCATCAAAATCCCTCCAGTGGTTTTTCTGTGATGCGGTAACAGAAAGACAGACAGACAGACAAACAGACAGACAGACAAAAATTCTAAAAACTATAAATTCGGCCTCTGTATCGATAATAATACTCGTATCTATTTCAATAAGATTTTCCAAAAAATATTTAATGTACAGATTCGACTCAGAATTTTATTGTATGTATAGATAAGTACATTCAAAATCTTTTAGACCTTTCAGAGGCGTTAAGTTGAGATGTCTATGCTAAAAACCTTTCAAATAGCTTGTATATTATTTCTAAAACTAGAAGCTGAAATGTATTAACGCTCACAATTCTTTAAATATTGGCCTTGTAAATATTAGACAGGTCAGCAATTTCCAAGGATGGTGCGGTTAGAGGCAAGGTCGGAAATCTCCCATCGATTACCAGAGCTGCACGCAAATCTACCTCTTACCCTTGACACACTAACGGACTTTATAGTGGACTACTAACAGCCGAAAATTATGTAGGCCAGGAGAAAATAATGTTTAAATGGAAAGTGCGTTTCGTTTCTCACGGACATTGCTCTTGAGAACCTTAAGGGAAATAGTTTTGGCCTTGATGTGTTATCTTGGTTATATATATTTTACCTTTTTGCTCAGATAAGCATTCAGTTTGGTAAGTTATTTTATAAGTGATGTACAACAGATAAAAACGAGCAACTTTTTTGTGTCTTCTTAGTAGCATCAGAGAAATAGGGAAAGTGACGTTACAAAATTTCTAGTAATATAACCTCGGGAAAGGAGTCATGGGACGGACCTCTGTTAGCCGTTATCATTTTGTAATTAAAGAAGAAATTTTGAAAATTCATTTTTCAAAGGGTTAAATAGGTGTTAACATTTTTGTATGCAAATAGATCTTTAAGGTGATATTTATATGATTTATTTAATGTAATTTTAATAAATAAAATAATATAGCCTTTTCATTTTAATTTCGATGTCACTACACTTGACTCTGCATCCCTCGTGTTACATTTGGTCACAAATCTGGCTGTAATTTTCTTAAAATAGCTATAGTTTCGGGTCATTTTATATTAGGTAATAAACACTATTATAATAAAGAAGTAAAGTTTGTATGTTGGGTAATCTCAGAAATTACTGATTCAATTCTAAAAATTCTTTCACTAATAAAAACCTACTGCCGACTGAGAAAAATGTGTTGTGTCAGAGCTGAAATCATAATAACTTTAATTGAAATAGAAAAAAGTGGCCGCGCATTTTATTAGACTTTCTAACCGATCCTTTTTCTTCGCGGTCCACAGTATTTTGCTATCCTTAAAATATTGTGAATATCCATGATAATATAGTAAAGATATCATCATGGATTATAATATACTAGCGACTCACCCTCGCTTCGCTCGGGTTCGTCCCTAGGTACAGTTTAGGCAGCGTTTTCGTTGAAAGCTCCCAGACGGCTTATTTTTTTCCGACACTTCCAACAAATTTCGTTACATTTTAGCCAACGCATACAAAAACTTAACAAATTATATACTAAAACCTTCCTCTTCAATCACTCTATCTATTAAAAAAACCGCATCAAAATCCGTTGCGTAGTTTTAAAGATTTAAGCATACATAGGGATATAAGGACAGAGAAAGCGATTTTGTTTTATACTATGTAGTGAAGAGCAAAACTATGTATTGTACTGTATAATTGATTGTGCTATATTTCTGTATAAAGTAAATGGGAAATGAATAGAAAAAATATTAGATCTATAAGTATTGTGTCAACGTAATAAGATAATTTTCAAAATGTATGGTTTTATTTTAGAGAGAAAAATTTAAAATTTACTAATATATCATAATACAGTTTGTTTATTAATCAATAAATATATACATGTTAATGTGATAGAAAACGAAAAGCTATTCTATTTGTAGTCATCTTTTAACTTTAATCTAACGACTGAAATTACTACGTAGCTTGATTTTTAATAAAGTGAATGACTACTTTATATATGTAGCAAAATACTCTATGATGTCTACAGCACGTTATTTAAAAAGAAAAAGCATGCATAGCTACCACATCGCCATAAATATAAAGTGGGTGTATTTTATGCAACAAAGAAATTTATTTTCAGCAAAGTATAATTATCTACTTGCGGAGAATCCTGCGAATACTGCAGTTTTATCTATTGCATGTCGACCTTTTTATGTAATGAACGTCGCAACTGGAAAACAAATGATAGCAGCACCGCTATATCACACGCATTTATGTAGCTATTGCCACAAGAATAAGTTTTTTTTAATAGAAGGCAGTGGTAGCCCAGTGGTAACGTGCCAGCTTGGGAAACCGAGTGAAGCGAGGTCAAATCCCGGGTCTCGCACCTCTGATATTTTTATGTGCGAATAATTTACAACATGGTTACCACTTATTTAAAGTAAAGGAAAGTAAAGGAAAGCATCGTGAAGAAACCTGCATGTCTGAGGGAACCTAACAAGTTTTCGAAAAGACGTGTGTCGTCCGCCAACCTCACTTGGCCAGTGTGGTGGACTATGGCCTGCACTCGTATTGAAGGGAGACCTGTGCCCAGTAGTGGGACGTTAAAAAGGGTTGAATTCTATTGTAATGTGAAAGTTGTATGTTTGAATAAATCATTCAAATAGGTGATCGTAGACTTGTGTATTAAGCGGATTCGGACGTACGTTATTGTATAATCTTTGAAAATAAAAAAATATATAAAATTGTTTTGCTTCTTCATCTTGCCTAAGCCCCAAGGAAAACATCTGGGATAAGAAATCTAAATATCGTCTTGGCGCTAGTATCCTATATTAATAATATAAATGCGAAAATGTGTTCATTTTTTCTTCTTTAATCGTTCCATAGATTGACGTATTAACAGGATTTTAATACAGTTTGTGGGCCAAGGAGTAATAAAGACTAATAATAAAGATTTTTTAGCTAAAAGTAGGCGAGTACAGCAAGAATTAGTTAATGAATCGCGTTATAACTAGATATTTTGTTATGATTAATAAACTAAAACTAAACGAAATAAAAAAAAGACAAATGTTAGCCAATTAATTTGCTAATTATGCAATCGACTGTACGTAGTTATAATATAAAAATGTATATCTTAAGGTGATAATATTCAGTTATCTCCAGACAGATCGTAATTAAGACTTTTTACATATAACATGTAAAATTTTATCTAAGCACGGTGTATAAAGATAACTTTGTATAATAGTACAAAAAATTACCAGCAGGTAAGTAATAAATATATAAAATAAAATCGTTATTTATTTTGACATTTGATTTTAATGACCACCGAAAATTTAATAGTCCAGTCAAATAAGATCTGAAATCAAAATTTTGGCACTCAACTTTGCATTTTCGATATAATGTGGTTTTAATGATACAAAAACAATGAGTAAATGTTTTCTTGTCGAATTACTCGAAAACGGTAAAAATTAGACAAAAAAGTTTTTAAAAAATGTGTAGGGATTAAAATTTTACATTAAAAAGGTTTCATGACTTTATTTCCTTCGGTTAAAATTAACTGAGTTAAGGATGTTTTAAGTTTAAGGGATGAACGTAAATTATAAAAAATCTTAGGTACCTAGTAGAAAAATAAGTGAATTATATATTTTTTTAAATTGCTTAAAAAATCTTATCTTTAATTTTAGAGATACTGTTTTTTTATTGTTAAAAAAAATAATAATATAACAATTTGAAATTTTCAAATTGAAATTTCAATACTTAAAAAAATAATGAGTAATTTATTTTTACCATATTAAAATTTTCCTAAATGTTATGATTGAAAAAAAAATTTTACATGGTATATTTCGCAGGTGTGAATTTATACAGGCATAATTTTTTTTCAAATCCTACGCCCTTGTGTTGAGTCTCTAAAATTAAATATTGGATTTTTAAAGCAATTTAAAAAAAAATCGCTTATTTTTCTACTACCTACGATTTTTTTTTAATTTACTTTCATCCCTTATACTTAGAATCTTCCTATCTCGTTTAATTTTGACCGGAGGAAAAAAGTCATGAAACCTTTTTTATGTAAAATTTTAAGCTCTACATATTTTTATTAAAACTTTTTTTTGTTTATTTTTAATCTTTTTCAAGTAATTGCGAAAAAACACTTTTGACAATTTTTTTTCAACCCTTGCTGGGGTTTGCAGACACGAAAACCTTTACACATTGTTTTTGTATCATTAAAACTACATAATATCAAAAATGCAAAGTTGAGTGCCAAAATTTTCATTTCAGATCTTATTTGACTGGACTATTAAAGCCAAGGTTATTTATAAGTTTTAAAAATATAACTGCATACTTGAATTTTGTTTAGAAACTACAACTTATTACAGTACGGCGTCGATAGCGTCTGACATACTTTCCTCACGCCATCAATATAGTGCTAGCAAAATAGTAGGTATAGAGATTTAGATTTTAATTGAGCCCTTATAATATACGAGTGCCTTAATCCAGCACGCGCCATGCCGTTAAATTAATGCCACCCAGAAATAGAATCGTTATGGTTTGTAACGGTGCCATAGTATGTATTAAGCAAACCAAATAAGGACAGCTCGCTAAGTACGTTTTTTATGTAAAAGACAAAAATAAATGAATTAAGAATAACCTTGCCTTGAAGAATAACCTAAGAAAATAGACTTCGAAGAGAATATTCACATATTAAATTAAATTTTTATCCTACAAGGAAATACCACGATGATTTTGAAATTTGATCATATATACAATTTTAATATTTTTATAAGCGTAGGTATTCATAATGTATTTGTGTTGTGGGTAATTGTTTAGTCTGTTTGACACATATATTGGGAATTAGAGGCTCACTCTTGCTTCGCTCGGTTTCGTTCGGAATGGTTAGTACGGAATAGATAGACAATATGTTATATTACTGCTCCGCTCCCTTGGGTAGTAGCATGATGATATATAGCCTATAGTCTTCCTCAATAAACGGGCTATCTAATGCAAAAAGAATTTTTGAAATCGGATTAGTAGTTCCTGAAATTAGCGCGTTCAAACAAACAAACAAACAAACAAACAAACAAACAAACAAACAAACAAACAAACTCTGCCTCTTTATAATATTAGTATAGATGTAATAAAAGTCGAGTCAATAGTTCAGTAGAATGTGTAGGCAATATTTTATAGTCATCACTAGGCAGATTTTAGTAGAACTATTTTGATTATGTAATGTCCTCTTTATCAATTTCAGTTACTGCATCCAGTACTTACTTAGAGAAGCCGTGAATATAAAATTTTATAATTCACAAATGTTTGCATAAGTACAGCCTCTATTCCTTTATATCTCACTAGCGGCTCACCCTCGCTTCGCTTGGCTTCACCTCTAGGAAAACAAAAACAAACCTATCCCACGGGAACCGTACATTTTCCGGGATAAAAAGCAGCCTATATATTATTCCAAACTATAATCTATCTCTGTGATAAATTTCATTCAGATTCGTTCAGCCGTTCTGGCGTGAAAGAAGAACAAACATCCATACATACTTACAAACTTTCACATTAATAATATTAAAAATACGCATATACCAAGAGTAGCGAGAGATATAGTGAAGGATTGGAACTTAACGTGTAGTAACTAAGGTACGGGATTATTACACCGCCATTTTCCCCATACCGGGTTTTTTCTAAATATTTCGTTGCAGAAAAGCCCAGTAACTGTTTTGGCTTTCACGATCTGAAACCGTACATGCAAGCCATTACACCAACAACCCTATAGCTTTATCTTATTTTGACATTATCATTGCACATCTCCAATTAAAATGCTATACTCCAAATATTTCTGCCAGTGCGGCTACGACATCTACCTACTAATGTAAAGAATTGAATATAGTTCTCATTAAGTTCTATGTCTAACTACTGTTTCTAAAATTTCTTTGATAACTGTCAAAACAAAGTACACATTTAAAATCGGGCTAGTGCGTATCTGATTAGAACACTGAGGGTTTCGTTGTATGAAACATTCAATTTATGTTTGGTATATGTTAAATAACACAAATAATTTGTATATTATGTATTATGTCCTTCGATCAACAATACTACGTTGATCGAAGATTATGTCTTCAAATCATTTTCGTTTTAAATATATTTATTTATTTACAGAATTTTCCACTTCAAAAGTTAAAGTTAGCTGAGGAGAGCGAGTGCTGATTGGAACAATGTTTAGTTGCCAAGTATATAACTCAGAAACTAATGTCTTAAAATAAAAATGGTTTAGAAATATCATTCTCAATAAATATTTATCCGTAGATATGATACATGCCAACTCAAATTAGTCTGCAGAATTGTTTAGCAATTCACATGTGTTAAATTTATCAAACAGTCATGTTTCCCCAATTATAGTCTCCAAGTAAAATGGCTGTGATAGACGGATGGACAGACACACGGATACCTATGACGAAATTATAAAAGAGCCGTTGTCTTTAGGCTATTGAATTTATCTTTTATATTTATTGGTATTTATTGGATTTAATGAGGATTTAGTGTGGATTATGGACGTATAAAAAAGTGAAACTTTTATATGTAGGATCAATCATCATCATCAGTGGACTCTCTTCTGCCACACCTTATTTCTCCAAATCTACCAAAAAATATAATAATACTAGGCATTGCCCGCCCGCGTTCAGATGACCAAAACCAAATTCTTAGGTTTTACATATTAGTATACTCTTACATAGCAGTTTTTGTATTTTTTTCCTGTCATGTTGACCCCGATAACCAGCTATCACCATACCAAATTTCATCAAAATCCCTCCAGTGGTTTTTCTGTGATACGGTAACAGACAGACATACAGACAGACAAAAATTCTAAAAACTATAGATTCGGCCTCTGTATCGATAATAATGTTTATTTCAATAAGATTATCCAAAAAATATTTAATGTAAAGATTCGGCTTATTTGCAACTTTGTTATACATATGTATAGATAATTTAAATAATTTTTGACCCTTCCATGTGACTACATACTCGTATATAGCTTAGAATTATTTTTGTTTTCTATTGCATGTATGTAAACATTCTCATTTTATAATTTGGGAGTTTTTTTAATTTCTCTTTATACATATAATAATTTAATGATCTTTGATAATAATCATTAGATGAGACAGCGGTAGCCCAGCGGTAAAGCGCTAGCTTGAAAAACCAAGTGGAGCGGGTTCTGATCTCGCACTTCTATAATTCTCATGTGCAAATCATTTTTAACATAAATAACAGTTTGCTTCCGGTGAAGGAAAAGTTCGTGAGTATTAGCTTAGTACGTCTAAGAAACCTTAACAAGTTTTGGAAATATATGTGAAGTTTTCTAACAGCTAGAGTGGTGAACTATGGTCTATCCTCCTCGTATGGAAGGGAAGGCAGCAGTGGGACGTTAAAAGGGCTGAATACAATACTACTATGTCTAATAATTAAAAATGTATTAGAAATGCGTATTAAAATATGACCTATACGTCACACGGCTAATTGCTGAGAGTAGCAGTGAGATTATAATAAGTATACTTTTACATTTATTGAGAAACTAATAAATATATAGGCAAACTCATCAGATTACAACTTTACGTAACTGAGCAATGATGAAGACAAACTATGAGAGCTAACTGCTATATATATATATATATATATATATATATATATATATATATATATATATATATATATATATATATATATATACCATGCCACAGGTAATCCCGAGTAGAAATATATCGGTAAAACTGTATAAAGATAGTTACACATGATTTTCATACTTTACCTATGCAGTTTACTGTACAGCTAATCAAATACTATAAATAATTATAACAGGAACAGAGTTGCAGAAAGCAAATTATTTAATAAATACCTACGTATTAAAATTATTCTATTCAGTTTTCTTGTTAACGGCTTCAAAACGTGCCAGTTGAGTACAGATTACTTCGCCAATGTCACGTAGAATGGAGATATAAAATTAATAAACAAAAAATAAAAAGAACAGGTTTTATTTTAACTATCCAGGAAATAAAATTTCTCCTTATGTAATTTATGATACTGTAAGTAAATGCGATAAGCTAGTACTTATAGGGTTGCCGTATCCTTGAGTCATTTTCAAGTTACTCATATAAATGTTTACATCGTCTTTTTATTTAACCTTGTTTTGTTGCTTATATTTTTATTTTACTTTCTAAAGTATTTTATATACGTACTTTTAGTGACTCTTCGTCGATTTAAGTCTTATAATATCATCGTAGTTTATAGTAGATATGTATTCAGTCCTTTTTAACGTCCCACTGCTGGGCAAGGACCTCTCGTCAATACGAGGGGGAGCTGACCATAGTTGACCACACTGGCCAAGTGGGGGTGGCGGAATTTACATGTCTTTCGATACCTTGCTAAGTTCTCTTAGACATGCAGGTTTCCTCACGATGTTTTTCTTCACCGTAAGACAAGTGGTAATTATGTAGGAAATGATTCGCTTACGAAGATATCAGAAGTGCGAGACTTGAGATTTGAGCCCGCTTAACTTGATTTCAAAAACGAGTGCGTTACCACTGGCCTATCACTGCCTTATAATAGATATATTGAGGGCAAATCTACTATACTACTGTAATACTCTAACTATTAGAAAGTTGCAGAAATTGAGTCTTTTCTAGGTTTAAATTACAAACTTTTTATGTTTATATGAATAGCTTGTTGTTATTATTTTTATAATTTTATATCGTTTAGATAAGATTGCTGGATACACTTCATAAAACTATTATGTAAATATGTATACTTAAACAAGAATGATAAAATAAAATATAACTATTTGGCTTCTCTTCTTATCTGGTTTGGATTTGGCTGTTATGATCTGTTTTTCTTGCACTTACTGTATTAGTAAGTCCATTTCGTAGGAAATGCACTTCTTGTTCCCTTAAATATAAAAAAAAAATAAAAATAATTATTTGTTGGGACATTAACCCACAGCACTATCTAGTTCCATCTTAAGCTACGAGGCTTGTGTTATGGATACCAGATAGTTGATACACTACACATATATAACTTTGAATACATACATATTATAAATATAAACAGCCATGACTAGAGTACAAACATTCGTGCTCATTACACAAATAAATGCCCCCAGCGGGACTCGAACCCGTGACCGCTGGCACAGCAAGTAGGGTTACAGCAAACTGAGCCAAATGTGTCGGCAAAAATATTGAGATGACGTGTTGCATAAAAGGTTGTACATTTTGCAGATATACCTGTAATAGTTCTACAAAAAATGCATGGTGATCATGTCAAACTGCTTTTACGTCAAAATTATATTCATGTCAATTAGAGATAAATTACTCTTCCCGATTACTCATCATCATTGGGTTATATAATTTAGGAGATAGTGAAAAATGAAAAGTTTATACCCCCCAAATATGCGTTCACCTTGTCGAGGTGGGGGAGGGGGAAAGGGGGGGGGGGATCATTAGCGTCTGGCAATACAGCAGGGCGCGAAGCCAAGAAATGCACTGAGAGGTGGCCCGCCTCGGTGGGTGGTGTACCATGCGGATTGCTCCTGGTACTCTTCTGTGGATTATTGCTGTAACCCCATGGTTGTTGTGGTCTGCTAGACCCGCCATCGGGGCGTCGTGGTTGAGTGCGTAAACGATTCTACGCCCCATTAAGACGGGGGAGGTATTGTTGGGTTTTAGTAGGTGTACTGGCTTCTCTAGCCGGTGTGTCCTGCATAACCACCTATTTGTATGTATTAATTTATTAAATACATTTCCCGACATTAAAAAAAAGAAGTTAGTTTTTTTATTAATAGGAAAGCTTGGTATATCTATAATAATAATAAAAATCTATATTGGACACGTTTTAAAAATTATAATTTATAAAATTATGTTCGATAAAGACTACATTAGTTCAAACTGTGTCGTCATTAATGCTCACCTCCAGATTATAATCCATTAAATAATATAATACATTAAATATTTTTTGGGAAATTTAATTGAAATGGACATTATTATCGATACAGAGTCCGAATCTATAGTTTTTAGAATTTTTGTCTGTCTGTTACCGCATCTCGAGAAAACTACTGGACAGATTTTGGTGAAATTTGGTATGATGATAGCTGGTTATCCGGGTCAACATATAGGATACTTTTTACCGCGGGAAAATATCTCATTTCTGAGAAAAATACAAAAACTGCGTTGTAAGAGTATACTAATATGTAAAACCTAAGAATTTGGTTTTTGGTCATCTGAACGCGGGCGGAGCCGCTAGCAATGCTAGTATAAATATATATTTGTTCCAATATAAGATTCAAAAGATCCTATGATCTTCTTAACGATTTATTGTAAAGGTTTGTTTGTTTGTTTGTTTTTTTATTTGTTTGTTTGTTTGTTTGTTTGTTTGTTTGTTTGTTTGTTTGTTTGTTTGTTTGTTTGTTTGTTTGTTTGTTTGTTTGCTTGTTATCTTTTCACAAATAAATGGCTGAACGGATTTAGATGAATATTGGTATGAAGATAGTTTGGGACCCTGAGAAGGACATAGAATAGGATATTTTCACCCCGGATATGAACCCTTAAGGGGGTGAAACGGGCGGGGGAGGGGGGGTAGAAGTTTGAACAGGAAATCAGTAATATCTCAAGTAAGGGTCGCCGCACACGAGCCACACGCGACAGCCACAAACGCCGCCACTAGAAGCTAGAAACGGCCACTAATTAATTTGAAGCGCGCGACAGCCACTTGTGGCCGATGGACGCAACTTGTGGTCGGTGGTTGCTTTTTTTTAACCCATGCGCGCAGTATCATTATGGACTCTGACGATTAACAGATTACGTGCGTGCATGCGTGCGTTGCCTTCGACTCGAACAGATTAACTCAGTTAACTTAACTGAGGTAAGGGAGAGAGGGGATAAGGAATCGCGCGAGTGGCGTGTGGCGGCGTTTTGTGTCGGGATTTAGTGGCCGGTGCGGGCCACAAGAAGCGAGCCGCAACGATTTGTAGCATGTGGGGGCCACCGGCGTCAAGTGTGCGGCGAGTCTATATGAAATGTATGAAAACTACAGGAAATATGCCGGTGGCGGCGTTTTGTGGTTGTGGCCGGTGGCCCGTGTGCGGAGACTCTAAGAGATATAAAACTCATCACGCCTATGTAAATATAGTCTATCTATTACATACTAAACATTAAAACGTACCTAGAGACCAGTCCAGTAGTCGCTAGAGTTTATATAATAATAAAACGATGCACGAAACTTAAGATGGATGACGAATAAATTGTAAATAGCGGGTACATAAAAATTCCAAAACAAATCATACATGACAATCGCTTTGATCGATCTAGCTGTACAAAGGGAGGTAAAGCAGTAAAAAGTTAGAAAGATGTCTCGCAGAAAGCGCGCACGCGATCGGTTGCCATGATATCGAACATACAGACGCCCCTAGTGCTTTAACGTGGAGTTGATACATTTTTTATACAACTCTAAATATTAATAATTGATTCAGCTTTTCATTTGAAAATAAATAAAAATGTTTAAATAATATTTTGATGTCACTATCTTCTCTAACTTCACTTTGATTTTCACCATATCTGCCTCTTTGCAAAAGTTAAGTTCGTGAAGATGAGTAGTTAAGTTCTTTAATTATTTTTTACTAAAAAAAGGCTCATTTCATAATTTTGCAACATTAAGAAACAAAAAAGTAATCCGTAAATAAATATTATAAATGTGGAAGTTTGTGAGTAAGTATGGATGTGTGTTACTCTTTCACGACAGAAAGGCTGTATGGATCCGGATGAAATTTACCACAAAGATTATAGTCTGGAATAACACATAGGCTACTTTTTATTACGGAAAAATAGACGGTTCCCGAGCGTTAAGATTCGTTTTGGTTTTTCTAGAGGCGAACCCTAGCGAAGCGAAGGCGAGCCGCTAGTATATTATAAGTTTAATGTTATTACGACTTATGTTTTTATGGCTACAGCTAACGCTAGCCAAGTGCGGGTTGGCAGATTTCACATGTCTATCGAAAACTTGTTAAGTTCTCTTAGACATGCAGGTTTCTTCACAATGTTTTCCTTCACCGTAGGCAAGTGGTATCGTGTTGAACATGATTCGCACATGAAAATACTCGTATAAGAGGTGCAAGACCAGTGATTTGAACTCGCTTCACTTGGTTTTCCAAGCAAGCGCTTCATCGCTGATCTACCACAGCCTCACAAAGTTATCTATATATATAATGAATTTTTCACAAAGTTATCTATACATATAATATTTTTTGGAAAATCTAATTAAAATAGACATCAACATCGATACAGAGTCCAAATATATTAGTATAGTTTTTAAAATTTTTCTCTGTCTGTCTGAAAAAACTGCAATGTAAGAGTGAAAAATACAAAAAATGCAATGTAAGAGTATACTAATATGTAAAACCTAAGAATTTGGTTTTTGGTCATCTGAAAGCGGGCGGAGCCGCGGGCAGTGCTAGTATTAAGAATATATTGAAAAGAATACAAAATTATATGTACTATTAAAAATATATTAAAAAAACTAATCTCATCTCAGAAAAAGTGCATTCCGAGTCAATGATAGTTTCCTCACGGACTATTATTATTACTGCAGTAGGTACTGAGATTGTAAAATTCTTGTTACGCGCCGCTAGTTTATTCAAAGACATCGAGCGCCTTCGTACAACCTCTGTGGTGTTCGTCTACGCAGGTGTCAGACAGGCTGGAGTTATAGGAATATTTGACGTTTGGGGGGACGTATGATTTTGCTGTTGTGTATATAAATTTTATTAATTACTGTCAATATAACGTTTTTTTATGGGACTAAGGGGGCAAACGGGCAGGAGGCTCACCTGATGGAGAGTAATCACCGCCGCCCATGGACATCTGTAACACCGCAGGGCTTGCAGATGCGTTGCCGGCCTTAATTATAACACGAAAAGTGTTTCATTGTTTTACATTCTATTTTGAGTTTGACTTGCTACGTGTTATATATTTGTATGTGTTCTTGTGGCACAAAAAGCGAAAAAGAAAGTGATTTTTAATATTTTGAATTGTTTGAGCTATCTTCAGTACCGTACAAGGTAGTGAGTGGTAGTCTAGTGGTAACGCGCTCGCTTATCTCTGATATTTTCATGTGCGAATCATTTCTAACATGATTACCACTTGTCTTACGGTGAAGGAAAACATCGTGATTAAACCTGCGTGTCTGAGAAAACCTAGCATGTTTTCGAAAAAAATGCGAAGTCCGCCAAATTGCACTTGGCCAGCGTGGTGAACTATGGCTTGATCCCCCTCATGTTGAAGGGAGGCCCGTGCCCAGCAGCGGGACGTTAAAAAGGACTGATTACATATTTACAATACCCACTATCTAGCCACTACATACTTAGCGTTTCTTTTCTGTTAGTATAACTTGAAATCTATCTATACATATAATAAAATTGTAACCAAGTCGAACCTGTACATTAAATATTTTTTGGAAAATCTAATTGAAATAGACATTATTATCGATACAGAGTTCAAATCTATAGTTTTTAGAATTTTTGTTTGTCTGTATGTCTGTCTGTTACCGCATCACGAGAAAACTACTGGACAGATTTTGATGAGTATGATGGGAGCTGATTATCCGGGTTCGCGGGAAAATATCTCATTTCTGAGAAAAAACACAAAAACTGCATTTTAAGAGTTTACTAATATGTACTGAAGGCAGTGGTAGCCCAGTGGTAACGCAATCGCTTGGGAAACCGAGTGAAGCAGGTTCAAATCCCGGGTCTTGCACCTCTGATATTTTCATGTGCGAATCATTTCTAACATGATTACCACTTGCCTTACGGTAAAAGAAAACATCGTGAGGAAACCTGCATGTCTGAGAGAACTTAGCAAGTTTTCGAAAGACATGTGAAGTCCGCCAACTTGCACTTGGCCAGCGTGGTGGACTATGGCCTGATTCCCCTCGTACTGAAGGGAGGCCCGTGCCCAGCAGTGGGACGATAAAAAGGGCTGAATACTCACTAATATGTAAAACCTAAGAATTTGGTTTTTGGTCATCTGAACACGGGTGGAGCCGCAGGCAGCGCTAGTTTAAAAAAAATGTATTATATATTTCCATATATAATACATATATTTACATATATAATACATATATTTTAAATGATTGTATTGTGAACAATGCTAATCTTTTTATTTTCAGTGCTAAATGAGCCTTTACTTATTAAAACAGATTATCAAGTAATTTCACACGGAATCACTTTCCAGACTCAAACTGGAATAAAAAGTTAAAATTTTGTTTTTGCTCTACAGTCTACCTACTAAATAATATCCCACGGAACCGTACATTTTCCAGTATAAAAACAACATGTGCTATTCCAGACTATAATCCGTCTCTGTGCCAAATTTCATCTAGATCCGTTTAGCCGTTCTGGCGTGAAAGAGTAACAAACATCCATCCGTCTTCATAAACTTTCACAATCATAATATTAGAATGATCGTTGATAAATATAATAATTCAGCCCTTTTGATGTCCCACGGCTGGGCATGAGTCTCTGTGTAATACGAGGCGAATCAGACCACAGCCAAATGCGGGACCAAATGCGGGTTGGCGAATTTCATACGTCTACGAAAAACTGAGGATATTTTAGACATATCTATAGGTTTATATTTCTTCACCATAAAACATTATTAATGTTAAAAATATGACAAATATAAATAACAATACTATATACGAAGTATTTTAAAGATAAAATAATATACATATAAGAGATTTAAAATCACTTATACTTCATTTATCACAAGAGCTACTGGCTTTGCTCCCTCGACGACGACGAAAATGCTGGTTTTTCAATATTACAATATTAATAAAAAAAATAGATCGTTTATTACTTATATTGAATTCAATATAACTATATCTTTCATCTCAAATGCTTCTGATAGTAGTATAAAGAAGGCTTTTCATAGAATAATGGTTTTCATGCATCATTGTTTTAAGTATTTTTAAATACTACAATAATGTTCGAGGAGACGCATTAGTTCAGTTTTTATAATAACTTTTTTTATTGTTAACGTGGGAAGTCGTTATCAAAGCTTTTAGCTTTATCTTTCCATAAATAAAATTATATCACGGTCTAACATTGAGCTGTGATAAGTTTTTGGAGTACCAATTATTACTAATTATATAGAGTATTAATATATAGCAAAAATATACTGAAATATAGTGAATCCTCAGGACTCAATCCTCTTTCAAACATTTGTTTTAAAAATATTATTAACTACCGGCTTACCCTCGTTTCACTCGGGTTCGCCTCTAGGAAAGCACAAACAGATCTATCCCACTGGAACCGTTGATATTTCCGGGATGAAAAGTAACCTGTTGTTGAACCAGCAATATAAGGTATCAGCATACCAAATTTTACTAAATTAGGTGTATAAGTTGTTGTGTACTAAGCTGTATAATTTAGTAATTACTATAGTTTTTTAACTATCCCACGGAAACCCTTTAATTTTCTAGAATGAAAAGTATCTTAGATGTTGACCGGGGATATAAGGTACCATGCGAAATTTCATTTAAATCCGTTCAATAGTTTCAGAGATTAGCCCGTACAAACAGACAAACAGACAGAGAAACAAAAAAAAATTAAAAAACACTGGATTAGTTCTATTTCTCTTCTTTCGGGATGTAAGAAGAGAACTGACTCGGTTTTTAGCATTTTTTTTCTAGCCTCTACAGTTTTATTATATGTATAGATAGAATAAATAACGCATAATAAAACAGTAATATATAATAATGAAAATAGTTATAGCGAGTGTACCTTAGGAGATAGACATATACTATATAGAACTTTTCTATAGACTTTTTTAAGACTTATAATTTTCTTGCACAATGTTTTGATCTATCTCTTAAGGTTGAGCCAACGTTAGCCGTATAAATTTCTACGGACGATTCGATAGAACCAGTTATTGTGTTTTCCCGTGGGAATTAATAATTTGCCTGTCGTAAAAGGTATCCTAAATGTTGACCCGAGTACTAAGTTTTATCACTATACAAAATTTAGTTAAAATCGGTTGAGTACTTTTTTCGTGAAACGCGCACTTCGATTTGACTAAGTTAGTTTTATTATACGTATAGATAAGAATAAATATTGCGAGTGTAACTTAGGAGATAGGCAATATACAGTTCAGGGCTTTTCTGTAAGACTTTTCAAGACCTACAATTTTTTAGTATATTGTTTTAATGTATTATGTCTTAAGGCTTAGCCAGCGGAAGGTTTCTAGGGAAGACTCGATAAAACCAGTTATTGTATTTTCCCGTGGGAAAGAAAGATTTTCTTGAAGTAAAAGGTATATAGGCAGTAGTACCCCAGTGGTAACGCGCGCACTTGGGAAACCGAGTGAAGCAAGTTCAAATCCCGGGTCTCGCACCTCTGATATTTTCATATGAGAGTCGTTTCTAACACAATTACTACTTAACGGTGAAGTGAGGAAACCTGCATGTCTGAGAAAACCTAGCAAGTTTTCAAAAGACATGTGAAGTCCGCCAACCTGCACTTGGCCAGCGTGGTGGACTATGGCCTGATCCCCCTCGTACTGAAGGGAGGCCCGTGCCCAGCAGTGGGACGTTAAAAAGGGCTGAATACATTCATACATAAATACATACATGCATACATACAAAGGGTATCCTAAATGTTGACTCGAGTAATAAGTTATCACTATACCAAATTTCGTTGAAATCGGTACATTACTTTTCGTGTGCAACGCTCACGCAAAAACAGACAAACAGACATACATGCAAACAGACAAACAGACAATTTTTTTTAATAACTATTGTTTTGGGCTCTATGTTGTGTACATAAAACGTTACAAATAAACAAAAACATCTATACCACGGGGTACATTTTTCCGGGATAAAAAGTAACCTATTTGTTATTCTGATGTATGAACTATATATATTATTGTAAAGTTTCATCAAAATTCAATCAGTAGTTTTTGTGTACTAAGCTGTATTAGTTACTATAGTTTTTTGACTATCCCACGGAAACTCTTTAATTTTCCGGGATGAAAAGTATTTAAGATGATGCCCGGGGATATAAGGTACCACCATGCAAAATTTCATTTAAATCGGTCTAATATATTCGGAGATTAGCCCGTACAAACAGGAAAACAGACAAACAGCTCGCTTGGGTTCGTCCATACCTACGAATATGTTGTATTATCTCTTTAATCATTTGTCCAAATTATATGCAGTAAAAGGGAAAAGTTTGTTTTAAACATTTTAGACGATAAATTTACTTATTTTGATAAGAATTCATATTTGTTGATAATATGACTAATAATCATGACCAACCGATTTAAATTATTTTTTTAATATAAAAAGCTACTTTTTGTGACTTAAATATAAAAGTTAGACATATACTGTCGCTGACTTTTCTGTAGGCATTATTAAGCTCTACAACTTTAGAACATAATCATAAATCTCTCATCGCTAAGGCAGCGTTCGTAAGAAACGTTTTCGTTCGACCGTTTTTTCTCCGACTTACTTTGCAAATCCGACTACGACGAAAAAGCCTTTTCATTCTTCGGGTTAATATATAGCCTATGGCGCTCAGAAAGAACGTAGCTTTCTATTAGTAAAAGAATTTTGAAAATCGGTTCAGTAGATCCAGAGATTACCCCCTACAACGTCACAAACTCACAAACTCACAAGATCACAAACTTTACCTCTTTATAATATTATATTATAGTATTATAGTATAGAAAACTTAAAAAAAACAATATATGTATATAGTTTTTATTATGATTTTATAAATTATTGATTAGGTAAAAACTGTCAAAAATCCAAAAATATGTGACTCTATTTTATATAAAAAAATTATAACATAAAAATTAATTGTCGATTTGAATTCTAGGTATAAAGCTGCAAAAAAGTGGGTATATACGTAAATAACAACTGTTTCAAATTTATTAAACTGCCTGACCTGACTGACTGAAGACCTGCTTTATTTGTGATTAATCCAATGTCCAAATAATAAACACATTAACCTCCATCTACGGTGGTATGTATATTAAAACTAGCGCACTAGTAAAGTATAATATAGTAAAATATAAACGTACTTGGACGGTTAAATAATGTCCAAAATCTAATAAAAGAATGCGTGACCGCTGAATGAACTTAACCTAACTTTATAGCGCTTAATAACAAGTATTAAAATAGAGTTGTTACCGAGTCGATTATCCCAGCCATCGGTACAGATACAATATCTTCTCCGCCAGCCGCCACCAACTTTTCCAACACCTTGAGGGTTTGTTCCACTGCAGGCCATTCTCCTTTTTGCGCCAGTACCAGAATTTTTGCAGCAGCTTCCCGCATATTGACCCCCGCACTAGGAGGCTTAGGCACGTCACCCATCCCATTGCTTTCTTTAACCTCTTTCTTGTCTCCATTATTTGAAGAAGTATCATCTTTCTCCTCAACTTTTGGAACAATTTTATCCTCATCAGGAGCTTTTTTCGGCGGGCCCTTCCCGCCCTTTTTGCCACTCGGGGCTTGAGACATTCTCACATTACCGTATCACAAGACACTTCACTATATCGCGAGTGACCATGGTGGTCGAGCTAGCGATGTCGATCGTTGGGCGGGCGGAGCATGACTGCGGCAGTTGCGTAGCTCAGCCGACTTCTTGCATGATTCGAGTAAATAAAGGCGACGGCAACGCGAGTTGGATTTACAAACAAACTTACAAATGCGATGTCTCAAAACGTCTTATATATTGACCCAATTTTTTATATGAAGGGTGCAAGATAAAGTACAGTTCAGATCTAAACTTGGTTTAAATTCATTTTTTTACTTTCAGTTTTAATTTTTACGAAAGAAATATATATATTTTTCAGGATATTTTTCTTAAAAGTTCCTCCGCATTAAATGTGCTTCGAGAATCATTTTTGTTTGCTTAAATGTTATTGCTTATAGTGGAAATACTAACAATCATACATCCTTAACACAATATCCTTTTTAAGCTTAAGTCTTAAGTATCCTTTTAATGTACCTATATAGGTACATTAAAAGGATACTTATGATTTGACCTTGTTTGAAATAAAGAGGTCAGAAAAGCTTTAAAATTATGCTACGTGCTTTGAGAAATTTATATGTTTCGTCAGAAGCTCGATTCGCTCGACTTCCGTTGTATAGACTAGGGCAGGATCGGCACGATACTTCCAGCACAGGAAGTAATTTTGTATATTGGTTCTCCGCATTGCAAATTCGATTCTGTTTTAATTCAACTTTGGATGCATTTTATAGGATAGACATAAATTTCTATAAAACATTGACTACATATTAATTATTAAAAATAAATCTAATATATAAATATCTCGTGTCATGGCTCGACCGATTTTAATGACTTTGTACATTTGGTAAGTATGAGAATAGGTTGTAAAATATTTTTCACCCTCTTACCCCTACCCCCCATTTTTAATCGCGATTTAGTATTTTTGTATGAACAAATAATTTAATAGTATGTAAATATATAGGGACAAACCCGAGCGAAGCGAGGGTGAGTCGCTATGTAACATAAAGCAAACGAGTTTTTCTTCGTAGATTGAACGCGGGGGAAGCCGTGAGTTCTGCTATTAATAATATGATATTTGTCATACGAGTATATGCAATTATCTTACCTAACCTCATCATACTACAAATTTGTCAGCATAACATAGTTAAAAATGAATTACTTTACTATAATTGCTAGCGATGTTTATGAGAAAAGAGAATATAATACTTTAAGCTTCGTACATAGGCTGGATTGAAAAATTTGCATGTTTCGTCACAAGTTACTCGCGTCGCGTCGCGTGCCCCGCTCGACTTCCGTAGGGTGGTCTAAGGCGGGTTCGGCCTCGATACTGCCGAGACAGGAAAGCGGTAAGTAAGCCTTATTTCTTACCAATTTTATGAATGGACTGTTCCTACAGTGACTCTGGTTAAAAGTGAAAAACAGAATTTATATGTGAAAGTTTGTGAGTATGGATGTATGGATGTTTGTTACTCTTTCACGCCAGAAGGGCTGAACGGATCTGGATGAAGTTTGACACAGAGATAGATTATAGTATGGATATGATTTATCCTGTAAAAATATATAGTTCCCGAGGGATAGATTTGTTTTTATTTTTATAGAGGCGAACCCGAGAGCAGCGAGGGTGAGGCGCTAGTATGTATATGATAAATTCAATAATCTCATTTTGTTGATTATAAAGGAAACTAGTGTCTCATTACAGTGTTTCATTAAGGTTAGCTACGGTTTTAATTATTGATGGTGAAATCAAAGACCTTCATTTTGTCAATAGATTTTTTTTAAATAGTAATAGTAATAGACTGATTTCAAAATAATCTTAAAAGAAATGATCTTTTACTTTTTTTGAAATTTAAATGAAACCATTATACTATGAAATCAAATTATTGCCCTATGTAGGTATACTCGTAATAGAAAAAAAAAGTTTGCTATTATTTAAAAATAAATTATTAAGCAACACTACTCCTACATTTAAAAAGTAAAAAATATATTTATTGGAATGGCCATTATTTTGATGTACGCAAATGTAGGAAATTGTTTTTTCTTATTGAGTGTATATATAAACCCACAAATTTTATAGTATGACTCAGTTATTCAGTTGATATCTTTAGTACCGCTTGGCAGTTGCTAAACACTAAGTGAAAAGATGTTAAATAAATGTGCCGCGTCTCTGTCTAAAAGATTAATAAATACAGTAAATTTAAGGTATGTTATTACTTATTATCCATTCTAATATTATAAAATGTGAAAGTGTGCTTATTTGTTTGTTTGTTTGTCTTTCTTTCACATCGAAACGCCTTGGCGGATTGGCGTGATTATTTGTGTGGAGATAGTTGGAAAGCTGCAGAGTGACATAGGCTACTTTTTACCGCGGGAGATTATCTTACCCACGGGAAAACACGTTATAATACAATCCAAAAAAAAAAAAATTATGATCAGAATTACTTGAAACGTGGTATTAATACTCTTCAATATTAATACGTGTTTTAGCATTTCTCGAAATCCATCTCATAAAGTGGTAAAATACGCGATGAAAGTTTGTATGAAACCAACCTTTTTAAAGTTTTTTTGTAGTTTTAGCGCCTGCGAAGCCGCAGATTCTGCTAGTATTAAATAAAAAGACTCATTTCAAATATATCTTAATAATTTATGGATGTCTGGATGTACCTATACCTAGATAAAGGGATGTTTGTTACTCTTTCACGAAAAAACTACTGAATAGATTTTAATGAAACTTTAGAATAATATAGTTCATACATCCGAATAACACAAACGCTGCTTTTAACCTGGAAAAGTGTACGGTTCTCGTTTGACAAATTTGTTTCTGTATTTCTAGAGGCAAACCCAAGTGAAGCTAGGGTTAGCCGCTAGTGAAATTACAAAATTGTTAAAAAATGACAGACTATGCTTGTCTATACATATAATAAAATTCTAACTAAGTCAAATCTGTACATTAAATATTTTTTGAGAAATCTAATTGAAATAGACATTATTATCGATACAGAGTCCGAATCTATAGTTTTTAGGATTTTTGTCTGTCTGTCTTTCTGTCTGTCTGTCTGTCTGTTACCGCATCACGAGAAAACCACTGGACAGATTTTGATGAAATTTGGTATGATGATATCTGGTTATCCGGGTCAACATACTACTACATACAACAGGCTACTTTTTACCGCGGGAAAATATCTAATTTCTGAAAAAAAAATACAAAAACACAAAACTGCATTGTAAGAGTATACTAATATGTAAAACCTAAGAATTAGGTTTTTGGTCATCTGAACGCGGGCCGAGCCGCGGGCAATGTTAGTCTTCTCTATAATACAAAAATGAATCGCTGAATGTGTTGCTAAGTGCAAATCTCGAGAGCAGCTGAACCGATTTCGCTAATTCTTTTTTTAGAATATTCCTTGAAATACGAGGATGGTTCTAACGGAGAGAAAAAATTAAAAAAATACCTGAAAAAGTCTGAAAACAACACTTTTCTATACTCCCATACAAAAGATTCGTAATAATACTTAAAAGTCAATATGAACTTTAATTACCATACCATAAAGTTTAAGTGTTAGTGGAGAGGTTACGTGAAGGCAAAACAACTGAGTGACGTTAGTATCGTATATAATATAATGTATATAGATAAATTAAATTGAAGTGTTTGTTTAAAATGTCAAAATAACAGCTTTTTACTAAATACATATGGATGTACACACGATACATATACCAAAACAACATTTTTTACAATTTTTGTTTGTTTGTTTGTCTGTCTGTCTGTCTGTCTGTCTGTCTGTTTGTTCCGGCTAATCTCAGAAATGGCTAAACCGATTTTGACAGAACTTTCACTGACAGATAGCTGATGTAATAAGGAGTAACTTAGGCTACTTTTATTTTCGAAAAAAATAGGGTCCCACGAAAAAAATTAAAACCAATGAAAAATTTTATAATATCCGATTCAAATAGGGAAGTTGTATACATACCCTAGGGACGAACCCGAGCGAAGCGAGGTGAAGCGAGGTCGCTAGTAATAAAATAAATGTATAGAAAATATTTTTTTTTGAAATTTCAATTGACGGAAGGAATAGTCGGGTGAAACTTCACGTGTTTTATGCATAATTTATCGTGAAAATTTATCGAATGCAAACATAAACTGTGGCAGTGGTAGCCCAGTGGTAACGCGCTCGCTTGAGAAACCGAGTGAAGCGAGTTCAAATCCCAGGTCTCGCACCTCTGATATTTTCATGTGCAAATCATTTCCAACATGATTACCGGTGAAGGAAAACATCGTGAGGAAACCTGCATGTCTGAGAGAACCTAGCAAGTTTTCAAGAGACATGTGAAGTCCGCCAACCCACACTTGGCCAGCGTGGTGGACTATGGCCTTATCGTGGCCTGATCGGAGCGCGGTGGATTATGGCCCCTCGTACTGAAGGGAGGCCCGTGCCCAGCAGTGGGACGTTAAAAAGGGCTGAATACAAAACATAAACTGGCTGATATTTTCATTCGTTAAGGCATATAAAAATATACCCTTTTATTTATTAAAATTAATAAAAATGTATTTTTATTATGAAGCAGACGTAAATATGAAATCATAAAATGTTGAACGTTATTATCGGAGCCACGTGCTATCATTAGGTAATATAGTAAAGAAATGTATAATATCAATAGATTACTTTGTAATTTTTAACTTTAATTTATAAATACGCACATGTTATTGTGTAACAAAACTTAGATTTCTCATAAAACTAAATTTTTCTTATAAATAAATTAGAGATTCATACGTTTTATTCGATTTGCCAAAATTATTGAATAAAAACTCATATGCGCGTGCTTTTTAAGTCCAACTAGATTACACTTGTCGTTTCGTTTCCTTTGTTTCATCAGCGAATGCAAAATTTCTGTGAGATTAAAAAAAAGAAGAAAATATATTAAGAAAAAAGTCAAACAAGAATTACTTATTTTTATGTGTGGCATTTATGACTAAACTTATTTGAAGGACATCTATACATATAATAAAAGTGTAACTGATCGCTGTCTGTATTTGGAAGATATGTATTTGACAAAAAATATTATGGGGGATCTTTATTAACGCAATAGAACCAAAACAATGACTTTTATCATTTTTGACTGTTTTTCTTCACTTAACATTTAGTATTTGATATTTTCTTAGATTTACGCGAATGTTTGACATTATTAAATAAAACTATCTTTTCGGATTATTTCGCGGATTTATTTTGATTTTTGGTTCCCGACGTTTCGAATGCTTTACAGCATCAATGGTCACGGGAGAGACTGAGGTGTTACATGTCTTGAATGTATAGTTGTTACAGACAGCCTACCCACAATTAACAAAATGAAAGTTGCACCAATTACATTACAAGGTCTAGGTCAAGGTCAAGGTCTTCTTTCTATACACAGTATGACACACACCTTGAGTCATACTGTGTATAGAAAGAAGACCCATACTGATAAGTACCTGAACGGTGAATCTCACCACCATCCTTCACAGTTAGCTACCGTGGGAAAATCTTTGTTTCAGAGAGCGCGCGGGATCTGTGACGAGCAACACCTGGCCGGAGAACTGCAACATGTCAAGCAAGTTCTGCGTGACAACAAGCTGCAAGTGAAGCGCCTGCGTCACAGTGACCGAGTGAAACCAGCCACAGTCGAGCGCGTCCCTGCAGTCTTGCCATACATGAAAGGAGTCACGGACAAGATTGGCTACATTCTAAAGCGAGCTTCAATTAAAACTTACTTCAAGCCGCCAAGGAAAATTAGTCAGTTCTTACCACCTGTCAAGTGCCACATCCCTCTACAAGATGCAGGAGTTTACAAGCTTGATTGTGATTGTGGGCTCTCTTACATTGGACAAACAAAGCGATCCATTAGAACCCGAGTCAAAGAACACATAGCTGATGTGAAGCACCGTCGCAATACAACATCTGCTGTCTGCAAACATAGCCAGGACCGCCCAAGCCATTATATTCGTTTCGATAGACCTCAAATCCTGGCGAAAGAAAACCGATATCGCCCTAGAATGATTCGAGAAGCCATTGAAATTAAAAAACATCCAAATTTCAATAGGGAAGATGGCTGGGTACTACCATCGTCATGGGATCCTGTTATTAATATAATAAAATCAAATAATAAATATAAACATAACAGACAGGCAGATGTAGTAAGTTCATACTGTGTAGATCAAAATGACAGCTTATCTGATAAATATTTTTCATTTTTCATTTGTAAAAGTATATATTAATAGTGTTGCTTAGTAATTTGTTTTTTAAATAATAGCAAACTAAATTAAAATTATTATCCTTAATTAATTTTAACTTTTTTAAATTATATGGCTTAAATAATTAATACTATATTTTATATTTTTCTTTATGGTTATAAATATAATAATGGCAACACTAAATATAGACTACTAATTAATATTTTTAAAATTGTAATAATTATAAAAATAATAGCAAAAATTAAATAAATAATTTTCCATATTCAATTATAATTAAAATTATAAAATTATAAAAATGTTTAAAGTTACAAAATATTGTAATGTAATTGGTGCAACTTTCATTTTGTTAATTGTGCGTAGGCTGTCTGTAACAACTATACATTCAAGACATGTAACACCTCAGTCTCTCCCGTGACCATGGATGCTGTAAAGCATTCGAAACGTCGGGAACCAAAAATCAAAATAAATCCGCGAAATAATCCGCAAAGATAGTTTTATTTAATAATTTAGTATTTGTTTTATTCTCACCGGTTCATAATTAAAAAAGTCAGTTTAAGGAGTCACTTAGGGACAAACGGGAGCGAAGCGAAGGTGAGTCGCTAGTCTTAAATAAAACTATCTTTTCTGATTTTTTCGCGGATTTATTTTGAAACTAGCGGCTTACCCTAGTTTTGATTGGGTTCGCCTTAAGACAAACAAAGAAAAATCTATCCCACGGGATCTGTATGTTTTCCAGGATAAAAAGTAGCTTATTTGTTATTCTGATGTATGAATTATATTATTGTAAAGTTTCATTAAAGTCCAATCAGTAGTTTTTGTGTACCAAGCTGTACAAATTAATATAGTTTCTTAACTATCCCATGGGTATTTTTTAATTTTCCGGAATGAAAAGTAATGAAAATGTTGACTGAGGATACAAGGTACCACCATACAAAATTTCGTTTAAATCGGTCCAACAGTTTCGGAGATTAGCCCGTACAAATAGACAAAGTGACACACAGATAAACAGACAGATAGAGAAATAAAAAAAAAATAAAAAATCTGGGTTTGTTCTATTTCTCTTCTTACATCCCCCTGATTCGGTTTTTAGCATTTTTTTCTACGTACAGACATTCGACTTTTCGATAGTTTCTTGTTAAATTGTATTACCTACTAGCGTTTGACCACGGCTCTGCCCATGTGAGTTTCCACACTTAATTCATTAGTTTAATTAATAGGTCTACCGGAAAGTTCCGTCCGTTTCTATGACAACCATTTTGACATGTAATTACATGTATATTTTTCGCATGTGCGGCTCCCTATTTTTATCGCTTAATGTATACATATTAACGTAGCAAATTAAGTAAAATAAAGTTGAATCACGTTAATTTTAAGGGTGAGGCGATATTGTATCCATGGCTACTGATAAAGTTCATTTACGCCACTGTATTTTGTATGAATTTCAACAAGGAAGAAATGCTACAGAACCATGTCGAAATTTATTAAAAGAGTGAGTATTTGGTGAAGGTACAGTTTCTGATAGGACATGCTTCGAAAAATTTGAAACAGGTGATTTCGATCTTTCTGATAAACCACGTTCTGGGCGACCATCTTCGATCGACGACGATGTAATTAAAGCAATGTTGGAGCAAGATCCTTTTCTGACAGGACCAAAGATCGCAGAAAGGCTTAATTCAGCTCAGCAAACCATTTCCGACCATATTCAGAATATAGGATTTGTGTGGAAATATTCAAGATATACCACAGGAATTAAGTCAGAAGAACCCTGGATGATCGAGTCGTCATATGCACAACTTTTCTTGCTCAGAATAAAATCGTGCCCTTCATAAACCGGATAATAACTGGAGATGAAAAGTGGATTACTTACAAAAACATTGTAAGGAAAAGGGCATATTGTGAATCCGGGAAACCTAGCCCATCTACCTCTAAACCAAATTTGATTTTGTATAAGAGAATGTTGTGTACATTCGAGGGCAAATACATTATGAGCTTTTAAAACCGAACGAAAAGCTCAATTCGGAGAAATATTGTTAGCAACTAGATAATTTAAAGATAGCAGTCCAAGAAAAGAGGTGGCGATGTTCAACAGAAAGGCCATTATACTGCACCATGTTAATACCAGACCACATGCTACTTTACGGACTCGTCAAAAAATAGCTGAACTAGGCTGAGAAATTCTGTCGCATCCACCATATTCCCCGGACTTAGCCACCCTCCGACTATAACTTGTTTTTGTCCTTGCAAAAATTTTTAAGGGCAAAAAATTCAAAAATGAAGAAGATAACAAGCATTGGTTTAATTTTTACGCATCAAAAGATGAAACATTTTTCAAAAATGGAGTATACATATTATATATCGCTATGCAAATAATAATCCTAGTGAGTGCGCACGATTAAATTGAAATAACAATAAAAAGTTAAAGAAAAAAATTGAAACTATTTCATAAAATATTTTACAACTTTGACCATTTCGTAAATTTATCTACGCCAATATTAAAAGCTGAAGTGATTGTTTCTTCTTTTATTTGTTTGTGCTAATCTATAGAAATACCAAATCTATTAAAAAAAAATCTTTTTTACATTTAATGGCCTATTTTTTGAGGAACATCACAGTAAACAATCTCATGAAATTTTATACTAACAATTTAATTACTTTATTTAATTATTTCTATAATACTCGTATATTAATTACTTTGCCAATTTTATAGAATGCAATCCTGTTAATGAAAGGGTTCTAAGGATGAACTTTTTTCTTATAATGTCTAATTAGTCGGATATAATAATACTTTACAATTTAATTCAAAATTAGTTTCAGTACCTTCATAGAATATCAAGAATATTTGACTAATTACCTATACTTTCCTAAATCCGCTCTTCGAAAAGGGTTAAACGATTTTTCGTTGCTGAGACAATAAAAGGACTTAACATATGTAGTTTTCCATTTTAATCAAATGCAAAGATTTTACATGACGTGTTACAGGGTATTAAATATTCAATGTAGGCATATCATGCTGGAGAACTAGGTATACCTAGTCATTTTACAAAATAAATTTTAAGTTTAACAAGAAAATAAATAAATTGCAGATTTACTTCGCAGTTACAAACTGATGGTGGCAGCTATTTACACAATCCAGGAAGTGAACCTTTAACCATTGCAACAGTAGGGGATGTTATAGAGGAAACAGCACACAAGTACCCCAATAGGATTGCCATTAGGTCCATCCATGAAGACCTCTCTATTACATATGATGAACTTTTAAATAAGGTTTGTTTTTACGAGTGTTTCTTACAATACAACAAACTCATTTCCGCGAAAAAGATATTATGACGGTATATGAACGAAAATGCTTATAATGGTTTTGAGTACCTTGTGTTATATTAATTAATTCTATTATTAATAAGTTTTAATATAAGTAATAACAATCTACCAATTACATTAGTATTGTGGAAGTGACATGAAAATCGAAAAATGCTAAAATACGTATTTATTTAATTGTATTGAAGAGCATTAATACCAAGTTGCAAGTAATTCTGATCATAAATATTTTTTTGATTGTGTTTTAACGCAATTTCCCGTGGGAACGAGATAGTCTATGTCACTCTCCAGCCGTCCATCTATCTCTATACAAAAAATCACGCCAATCTGTTGCGCTGTTTCGACGTGAAAGACAAACAAACAAACACACTTTCACATTTATAATATTAAGTATGGATTTGTCGTGTCGAGTTATCATCCCACTGCACCGGACTATGAGAGTGATAGGAATACTCTGAACTTGTGTTTGTGGACATTATTATTATATTATAATTTTCAGTCAAGGTGAGATTGTTTTAGAAGTTTGCATTTTATAACTATATACGTATAAATTTTTATTTTTGTATTAATTTCTATCTTTACTTAGCAATACTTCTTAATAACGTTTCAGGCTGATTCCATAGGTTGCGCATTAAGAGCAAATGACTTCGAAAAAGGTGACAGAATAGGAATATGGCTTCACAATTCTTCTGGATGGGTGACTTCTGTGCTTGCGGCAGCTAGAGCTGGACTTATAGCGGTATGAAATATTTTGAATTTATTTTTACATGGTAATATACCTATACAGTTTTTTAAAAACTTCGCTTGATCTTTGAAAATGTGGTTAAAGCCATGCTAATGACGCTATAGCTGTCTATGACAAAGGCTTAGGGTATATTGGATTCGTTTATCTATTTCTTATTGTTTCTCTCCCTCTCACTCACAATATTTTACCTACCTATGAAAAAGCGACCAACAATTATTAGATGCCAGCATAATTACCCATAACGTAATTTTTGTGGGCGTGTAATCATGTGTAGCTTATGAGTAATATACGGTGTTCAATATAACATAATGTTGATTGGTTGCCAACACCTATCAAATCTAAATAATACACATCGGATATTAGGATAGTTTTTATTTTTTTATATTAAAGCTTTTCAATTCCTATTATGTTCTTATTTATTCGATTGCCGATTAGCCATAAAATAATTTGACGGGTACTTTTACATTCCAAAATAATAGAAGTGTCTGGCAATTCAGTCGAGCGTAATGCCAAGACTCACTCTTAGGAGGCAGCTCGTAGTACTTCTCTAATAGTCTTCTATTCTCTAATAGTAGAGTGAAATGTCAGGGTGAAATGTCAACTAGGTAGATCAGATATTGAGATCAGACGTCGTCTATCTCCCCGACAACCTCTTTCAACAACGTCAGATCTGTACTTATAGATCTCTCTGACGTTACAAGGGACTGTATGATTGGAGGGCAGCCGGTTTTGTCACTCGGGAGGAAGTTTACCTCGGTAAGTCAACCGGGGCGTCATAATTAAATTCGTCAGTGATCCTGCGGAGTCCGATTAAGACGAGGTTGTGACAAGTACGTACTGGCTTTTCTAGCTGGTAAGTCTCCAGAAATAAATGCCTGCCAACATACAGGTGGTGGTGGTTAATGCAATTCCTAATGTAAAAAAAACATACACAAAAAAAGGATAAGAAACAAACATATAAACTTTCGTATTTATAATACTAGTATGATTATTCATATTGTAAGTTACTTACGACAAAATGTTAAGTAAATCGTCACTGCTAATGTTACTTTAATCCTAAATAACTCTTTGAAATATTCCTTCTACTTTAAATATTTCAGGTTTTTATCAACCCTACATTTGAGAAAGACGAATTGCAATTTTGTATTAACAAAACACAAATAAAGGGATTAGTTATTGGCGATAACATAAAAAACATAGATTATTATGGTCTATTGAATAAAATGTTGCCAGAGTTACAGTCTTCTAAAGAAGGTCTATTGCGATCTGAAAATTGTCCGAGTCTGAGATCTATTATTACAGCGGGCAAAAAAAAATTAAAGTAAGTTATATATATTATAAAATTTGAGATAATACAGAATCCAAAATACTTTCATCGAAAATTAATTGTAAATTATATGTTAAGTACTTTTTGACATATAGGATATTTTCCGTTTTACGCGTTCAGCAGCAACATTAAGTTTGTTTAATTTCATAGTTAATATTAAAAAACAAAATCATACTTATTTGTGCCGTGATTTATGGGTGATTTTTTTTGACATAGCAAATGAATATGTTAAAATTTAATTGTAATAAGGCATTTGAAGGGGTATTATTCATATTGCATGACTGTTGTTTGATAAATTATAATCAGTGTAAGATGAATGAACTCAAGGTAAATGTCTATTGTTTGAAAAACAATATTACAAGAAAAACGGCATGGGAGTGGAGGCTATTGTTTTATACGAAAGTATTTTCATAGGAAACAACACTGATGTTTTTATATAAGACTAGCATTGCCCGCGGCTCCACCCGACAAACAAACCAAATTAGGTTTTACATATTAGTATACTCGTATTAGTATATTAGTTGACCCGGATAACCAGCTATTACCATACCAAATTTCTTTAAAATCCCTCCAGTCATTTTTCTGTGATGCGGTCACAGACAGACAGACAGACAAAAATTCTTAAAACTATAGGTTCGGCCTCTGTTAGCGATAATAATGTGTATTTCAATAAGATTTTCCAAAAAATATTTAAAGCACAGATACTGCTTTATTAAATTTTAATGTATCTATAGATGTAACTAATTTATAAAGCCAAAAAGATTGTTTTTTGATAATTTAAACACGGGCGATTTAGTAGTAATTCTAATAAAATCATAGAAAGGTGGAATTTGTACATTCAATTTTTTGGAATTAAAACTACGTATTTTAAAGACACATGGCGACATCTATTGACAGATATCTAAATAATACAAAAATTAAATTTATTAAAATAATTTTTTTAATGAATAAAATAGTGCTATTGATATACTTTTGCAAGATTAGCTATTTTTAATAGTTTTTGACATATTTAGTAAGGTAACTTGCTAAAATCTATATAGTATCATCGTTTTTAATTCTAACCAGTTTTTCTATTTTTTCTCAGAAATGAGATATTTTTTTGCGGTAAAAAGTATTCTATATATTGACCGGGATAATCAGCTATGACCATACCAAAATCATCAAAATCCGTTTAGTAGTTTTTGTGCGATGCGGTAACAGACAGACAGACAGACAAAAATTCTAAAAACTATAGATTCGGCCACTGTATCGATAATAATGTCTATTTCAATAATATATTCCAAAAAATATTTAATGTACAGATTTGACTCAGTTAGAATTTTATTATATGTACAGATGTGATAAAGTACATCACAGTCATTCGGACATAACTATATAACGTTCGTATAAGTTTTGTTTTAGTTCGAAAATAATAGTTATTTCATGATCACCGGAAGAAATTTATGACTTAGGTGTATACTATAGGTTAAGAGGTTAAAGATACTTATATTTAAATAAAAATATCGTAAAAATTATGTCATACTTATGTATATTTCAGCAATGTATACTTAGATAAAATAAATCTATTGTTGTATGCAACGGAACCTTCGGTGTGCGTTTCAGACTCGCACTTGTCCGATTTTTGATAATTATATCGAATTTTAAAACACAACTTTTTTAGCAAATTTATTGACTTATTGATATATTAACACTGATATCCTGATCTACCCATCAATTTCGAAAAATCATAAACACAGCAGGGTAATATACATTCAAATTCAAAAATCCCGACACCGCGAATTAAACGAATATAAAGTTATATATCATAACATATTCATATATATATATATATATATACATATATATATATATATATATATATATATATATATATATATATATACATATATACACATATATATTTATATATATAACTTAAATACTATTAAGATTTGAAATGCAATGAAAATTTTATTGCAGTTATTTGTAATACGTAATTTTTTGTTTCAGTGGAGTAACAACACTAGACTCTTTAATTAATAATTACAAAAATAATAGCGAAATAACAAAATACAGTTATCAAGTAAAACCAGAAGATAGTCTTTATATTTTGATGACGTCGGGGACTACTGGTATGCACGTACATTATTACACATTTTTAATCGATACTTTTTATCTTCATTCTTGTTTCCTTAAGTTTCTATTTTAAAAAAAAAACTTAAATTATTAACATATTCGTTAAGTAAGAATAGGTAAGTTGCATGCGCGTGAAAAATATTTTTTTAATCAATATAATTGTAAACCTTATTTCAAAAAAACATAGCTAAATGGTTGTCATCATTTAACTCGGGTTTATCCCTAGGTACGTTTTAACAGTTAGTATGGAATACATAGACTACATATTATATATACACATAGGTAAATAAACAGTTCCAAACGTTTCGATTTTCCACCTGTTTTTTTTGGGTTTTTTCTGTTTTTTTATACACAAACTAGGGGTGACATCCCTAATAAAACTAAAAAGAATTATTCAAATCGGTCCAATTGATTTTGAGTTTCAGCCAGACTAACTAACGGTAATTGAGATAGATTTTATAGTCGTTCTTTACGACTCTAGAATAAAAGTTATATTTATAGGTAGTTAATATTGTATTAAAAAATATTCAGGAACTGTTTTAATGAAATATTTTCTATATCTATTACATTGTTTTTAAGGAAAACCTAAAGGCGCTCTGCATTCTCATATTGCAGTATTAAATAATAGTTACTTATTTGGGAAAAGACTCGCCTTACAAGAACAACACCAAGTTGTATGTTTACAGGTCAGTAAAATATTCCACGCGGACATGACTTGTACAGTAATAACTAAGTGTACATTTGTTTAGTGTTTTGTATATATAATTAAGTATATTTGTAATTTTAAATATATCTTAATTAATTAATACACATCTAAAGATTTTTGTACTAAAAATAAAACAAAGCAGGCTATTGAAACCGAAAAAAAATCATATAGATATTACTGAAGTGACACTTTCCTAGGTCAAAAATTCTATATAAATAATTTTAAGATACTATTTTTCTTCATTTTAAAAATCAAAATGTACGTTTTGATAGGATCGATCAAATTGTAATAGCTAAAAGTTAAGGTATCATTTAATTCAGAAAAAATAATAATAATAAAACTGTGTTTCTTCATTCCAGTCCCCACTGTTCCATGCCTTGGGATCTCTCCTCACGCTCCTAGGGCCACTGCGTCATGGCTCGACGGTGGTCCTCCCATCGCCCATGTACAGCACTACCGCTAGCTTAAACGCACTTTGTACTGAAAAGTAAGTAGTTTAGTATAAGAAAATAAAATAAATAAAATAGAAGAATATAATATAGTCAACCACGTACAATTCTATTGTAATAGAAATAACTAATTTTAAATATGAAGAACTTCTAAACAAACTTTCGTCAGAAGAGTATATTATATTATAAAGGGGTTAACGGGCTCCTGTTAGCCCGGCTATTTTGAAGGCTTTTGAAGGCGGTTGCCACAGAAAAAAAAATAGGTTCATGGAAGGCCTTGAGAAGTGATTAGAAAATTACCTATCGAAATTTAAATTAAAGAAAATTCTATGTGGCCATAGCTGGTTTCGAGCTATCTTTCTTCAACATTACATCAGGGCTTCCTCAAGGTTAATATATACGTAAATGACCTGCCACACCGATGAAAATATTGTATACTATATGTATGTACAATACATATGCACTAATGATCTAAAGCTTCTCAAGCATATAGAATCAACGGTCGATGTAAATTGCATGCAATGTGATCTGAATAGTGTTGTCTTCTGGTGTAAAATAAACGACATGAAGTGCTATCAAATCACATTTACAATAAAATAACATATTATCAACGCAGATTGTCAATAAAATTTCAAGATCTATGTAGTTTATTTCTGCGTAGTTGTAAATCTTTTACATAAAAAAGAGATATTTTAGGTATTGTTTTTTTTGCCAAAATTATAATATCGGCAGATAGTGTCTGTCCAAACATAACACAATTACGATTTATTGTACCATCTAGACGTCCTCGAAATCACATCACTCCTTTCTCACCTCCCTTCCGTAGAACCATACTTTGAGCTACGAGTAAGCTGCCAATTCCAACCCATCACTTTATTTCCTTTTTTTTGTTATATTTATGATTGGATAGCTTATTCTTATTTTTATTGTCTTACTTTCGCATTGTTATTATTTTAACATTTGCTTTTAAAAAAATTCCTTCTATATGCGTGCGGTGTTTATCATTATAAGCTGTATTTATACCAATTTAGTTAAACCAATAAATAAACAAATGAACATGAAATAGAGTTGCCTTGTCAGCCTAAAATTTATTTGATATGACGCTTCAACAGGGATTCATCTCAGAGTAACCTGTACAGAAGTAGCGGTTGGGCGCATAATTGTTAATGGAGATTTCAGGACTGTGATGACGTTCACCAACAGCTCAACAGCTTATTAATACTTTATTATTATTATATACAGATGCACACTAATAACGGGTACACCAACAATGTACGTAGACATAATATCCCGCTTGAAAAGCGATATGCCGATAAGTCTACGGTTTGCAATGACGTCTGGGGCGCCATGTAGCAACAGTCTCTTAAATCAAATAAATGATAGACTAAAGGCGAATCCTCTCCAGGTAATAAATTATTTCATCAAAATTTCTTCCTAATGAATATATCATTTAAAATAAATAAATTATCAAACTATATTGTTTCATTGGATTGCATTAACTATCCACCCGCATAATCCCGTGTTAATGCAAGCATGTTACATTACATATCGGTTCTAAAATTCTTAAATTATAAGGTTTGTAATTTGTAGTTTGCAATTTCTTAAGTAATTTTATGATGTAGAAATTTTATAATAAGTCAACCTTTATAATTTAATTTGTTGTTTCCAGGTGTACGGTCTCACAGAGATGGCGGGGGCTGTGTTTCAATCATTTCCGAATGACAGTATGCAGGAAGTCTCGGAGTCTGTTGGCTATATTTCCGATAACACCGAAGTAAAGGTATGTGTAATTAACACATTTTTGAACTTTCTTCCCGACAGGAAAGATAAAGGGAAAGATCCTTTAAATGTTTACATAATTGTATCGATACATAGACACATATGATGATGTTCTCCTAGCCGATTCCGGCTACGGCGGCCAATCTCATTGAGACTAGCCAACTGCGCAGGAGATATTATAGTGCATAAGTGTACGCGCAGACACAAGTGCACTCTCTATTCCTATCACTCTCATACTCCAGTGGGACGACCACTCGACACGACCGGTGAGAGTTAAGGCGCAGGACCGACGGCTTTACGTGCTCTCCGAGGCACGGGGGTGAAACACCGCCAACTTCCCAACTCCGGGCTATTACTGAAACTTACTATACAGAAAGACTCAATAACTAAACTTGGCCCGACCCGGGACTCGAACTCAGGACCTCCGGGTGTGCAACCGTACATACTAGCCACTACACCACCGAGGCAGTTATATAATCGATTAATACACACATATAATAAAACTCTAACTGAGTCGAATCTGTACATTAAATATTTTTTTGGAAAATCTTATTGAAATATACATTATTATCGATACAGAGGCCGAATATATAGTTATTAGAATTTTTGTATTTTCTTTGTCTGTCTGTCTGTTACTGCAACACGGAAAAACCACTAGACAGATTTTGATAAAATTTGGTATGATGAGTGGTTACCCGGGTCAACATCCTTTTTACTGCGGGAAAACATCTCGTCTCTGAGAAATCTATACTAAACGTTAAAACGTAAGTAGGGACGAACTCGACCGGAGCGAGGATGAGTCGCTAGTCTTATTATATTAAACGAGCAATCCTGGTATATATGAAATAAAATGATTTATTTATACTGAATAACATTTGTAGTATAAGATTGAGAGCCTCCTAGAGTAAGTTAAAAATAAACAGGAGGCCTCGCTCTATGATCTAAAGCATATTAGTAAATTAAAACAAAAAAAAATATAATTAAATCTGTTTATTTGTTTCATTCATATTTTATTTCGAGCATATCGAAAACGTCTCTAACGATTTCGATCAAATTTTGTTATAGGTTTCGTTTTTTGAAAAACAAACGCAGTTTTTACAGCACTGTTAAGCTAGCAGTGAAACGTTAGCAAAATCAATCGGAACATATGTACGTGTGATTTTGTAGCTAAATAGTTGCTAAAACGGCGATTTTGTACATTATGTACAGATGTGTTATACATGACCATTTTCTATACGCTACTAGTCCTTGATTTTTGAATAAAAATATAATTATTGTCCCATTTTGGTTTTATCAGAGAAAATGAATATATACGAGTATGAGATCTCATATTATCTTTCTCAATGTCGTGATGTGATGTTTTAGGGAGTAACCAATTTATCGCACGTGTTGCTCTTTTTAGATCCTGACTTTGTCAATAATTTAACAAAGACAAATGGTATGCAAGATATGCATACATATTAATTTCTCTAATAAAGTGGTTTTGTATTCTAGTTTCAATACTATAATAATATATGGTCTTGATTAATTCCTCCAAATTCTTTATTGTGTAGGTGGTAGATAATAATGGTAAAATCGTGCCGTACGGGACCGCCGGTGAACTGATGGTTCGTGGATATTGTAATTTGTTACAATACTGGGAGGAGCCTGAGATGACGAGAATGGCGTTGGAAGACGGCTGGTTTCATACTGGGTGAAATATAGATTATTATCTACTTTCTAATAGTCACATTTAGATAAAGTATTTTTAGAAATATTTAATTATAAACATGAAATACAATTTTAATAAAATATTTATTTATCTATATTTATTCCTAAAATGTCATTATGTATATTTTATAACTTAAAAAAATATATTTTATGAAATTCACTTGTAACTAAATTTGCAAACAAATCTTGAAAATCGATTTTAACCTATTTCGTAGTAGTAGTAATAGCCCGGATGATGATACAATGATTTGATACATTCGAACCAAGATTTGGATAGTTCGAGCTTGGGTTCATATTATTTACTTTGACCATTCCTACATTACAGTTGCCGTAGGTGTTGATTTAGTTAGTTTTTTATAATTATAATACATGTTAATAAAATAACTTCTTCTTCATCTTTGCCTTTTCAAAGTAGGTATTATTTTTTTATTAACATTTTATTTTTATTTTAGAGATGAGTTTAAAATATCTCGTCAGGGATATGGCACAATTTTAGGTCGAATAAAAGATACCATCATCCGCGGCGGAGAGAACATCGCTCCTAAAGAAATAGAGGATTTTCTACAGACACATCCTGATATTATTGAATGCCAGGTAATATTATGAAATTGCTCATACATTGTTTATTCAACGATCCATCTTATGCAAAGTATTACTTAAAGAATCCTTGCCTTATTAGTCCTTTAATACTCACTTAAGATTTTGTTACAATACATTTGCTATCAACGTCTGTAATTTATTAGCTATCCCCATTCTATTTTGTGATATTATTAACAACTACACAAATTATATTAGTACACTGCAGTCTGCAGTTTGAAATTATTTATAATGATTTAAACTTGACAGAAGTTGAATATTTCTTAAGTGTTCTAAAAAAGAATTCTAAGCATGGCGAAAATAGTAGAATAAAATGGCTTATAAAATTTAGCCACGATAAGTGTTCAATTTATGGTGTAAGCATATAGAAGAATCTCTCTTATTTACCGAAGGTACGATTTTTTATAACGTTACAGTATGTATACTTTAATATCTTATTAGGTTATCGGAGTACCAGATGAAAGGCTCGGAGAAGAGCTTTGTGCAATTGTCAGAGTTCGAGAAAGTGCTCAAGTTACTCTTCGAAGTATTAAAAGTCATTGCAGCGGTAAAATAGCTAAGTACAAGATCCCAAAATTGTTAAAGGTCGTTGAGAATTATCCTAAAACAAGTTCCGGTAAAATATTGAAATATAAATTAAAAGAGTTAATCAAATCTGGAAATTTATGAGTTATCTGAAGTATTATAATGACTGTTATGCATTGGAATATGTTTATAATTATGTTAACTATTAAATTTTATTTCAATCATATTGATATTGTAGTGTTTTATTATAAAATACCCCATTTCTCTTGTTTTATAACATCATAGTGCGTAGTTGTTACCGTAACATAGTAATCAAGGTCTTAACTTCTAACCTCTATATTAGATATCTTTATTAATTCATAAATATATCTAAGCTCTTATCTATGCATATAATAAAATTCTAACCGAAAAAGAACGAAAAGAGCCGAATCTGAACATTATTTTTTTTTTGAAAATCTTGTTGAAATAGTCATTAGGTATTATTGATACAGAGGCTGAATCTATAGTTTTTAGTATTTTTGCCTGACTGTCTATGACCGCATCCGGGAAAACCACTAGACGGATTTTGGATACTACATGTCGTCATGTATTTTTAAAATATGTAATTTTAATTCCAATAAAATTAATGTGGACATATGACCTTTCTATGATTTAATAAGAATTATTAGCATTATTCGCATTGAAATGACAAAAAAAACAACTGTTTAGCTTTATAAATTACTAGCGACTCACTCTCGCTTCGCTTGGGTTCGTACCTAGCTTGCTTCCCCATACAAATTTTATCCCCATTTTCACCCCTTTAAGGGATGATTTCCGAAATAAAAAGTATCCTATTCCTTCCCAGGATCTCAAACTATCTTCTTACCGAATTTAATCTAAATCGGTTTAGTAGATCCAGAGATTACTCCCTACAACGTCACAAACTCATAAACTATACCTCTTTATAATATTAGTAGGTATAGATAGATTGACGTATTGTATATGAAAAAAAAAACATTTTATAGAAACATCACTCAATAGATTACGACACGGTCGCGGTTCCATAAATACGAGTATGTCGTATTATCTCTTTAACCATTTGTCCAAATTATATGCAGTAAAAGGGAAAGTTAAGGCAGCGTTCGTAAGAAACGTTTTCGTTCGACCGTTTTTTCTCCGACTAACTTTGCAAATCAGACTACCGTGAAAAAGTCTTTTCATTTTTCGGGTTAATATATAGCTTATGATACTCAGAAATAACGTGGCTTTCTATTGGCAAAAGATTTTCAAAATCGGTTCAGTAGATCCAGAGATTACCCCCTACAACATCACAAACTCACAATCTCACAAACTTTACCTCTTTATAATATTAGTATAGAGTAATGTATCAGTAATATTTTGCTGGCCGAAACAATTTTCAAATGAAATTATTTGTAAATTTTTGCTATTAATAACCGACTTCCTAAAAAAAAGGAGGAGGTTCTCAATTCGTCGGAATCTTTTTTTTTATATATGTTCACCGATTACTCAAAGACGCCTGAACCGATTTGGATTTTTTTTTTCTTTTCAAAGGGTATACTTCCCAGGTGGTCCCATATAAATTTTATCGAAATCGATTGGGCAGTTTTCATCATCAATCAATAATAAATATTTTTATTTTAAATAAATTGTTTAATCGAATATGTTATTAAAAAACTTTCTTCTTACAAATTACCTGCTTATTAGGTCTACTAAAAATGGAAACAAAAATCTTTTAACAATAAATAAAAACCGACTTCCAGGCACTAAAATGTAAAAAATAACTAAACGGAGGTTATCATTTAGATTTCATTATTCTTTGTTTTCGATGAAGCTAGAAGCCTGAATTTTCGGTGACGACTACATGATATACCTAGGTATAGTCTACGAATAAATAATAAGTATTTATTATTTAGGGGACAAACATAAGTCAAGTAAGTAAGTCATTTATTTGTAGATATTAATAAATAATATTCAATTTGAACCTGTAGTTTAAGAATTATTGCAGATTAAAATTATTTTATTGTGTAACTGACTCACTCACCGATCATCAAAATTTTAAGATACTTCTAGCAGCATGAGCTTTAAATTTTGAACACATTTAGTATTTAGTCTATAAGGAAGGAAAATTATCCCGCAATTACAGGTCCGTTTTCTAGATATACAACAAACTGTATATGTAACATTGAAATCCTTTATAAATAGGTATGCGATTACAAAGTTACTTTTGCAGTTCATATAATTTTTCGTCATTTAAACTACCCAAAGATAGGTAAATAATGGATATATAAGTACATTAAGTCAAAGTCGATGACTCTTTTAATAATACAACTATAATATATAAATCGGCGCAGTGTGGCGAATGCAAGCGATGAGATTGAGATTTTGGCGATCTTATAGCAGGCTAAATAGTAATAGAAAAAAAGGAGAACTACTTAAAAAAAGAAATAAGATCTCACAAAAATTTAAAATGTAAAAAAAAAACAAGTCTCACAACGCAGTTCTTCTACCGCAAAAAGCTGTGAGATCTAATGTAAAACCAATACAGTTAATTTATTCAGTACCTATCTATGATCTATCAAACAACTTCGTCATAAATTGCTACCATATTAGTTAAATAACATTTTATAATTACCATAGAACAGAATAAGAATCTGCTCGAAAAAAAAATTTTATGGGTCGCTCACCATTTTTTTTAATTATAAAATCGTCAAAAATTGTTTTTTTTTCTTGTCATTTTAACATTTTCTAGATAATCATAATATCGTCATAATTATATGAGGGTGGATAAAATGGATTCTGAATTCATTTATTTTTATTTTTATAGAGGACCAAACATATACTAGGTTCCGATCTCCAATTATAATAGTTACGTAAGTCAGCAACAACGTACTTGTATTCTCGATTCATTTAATATTTGTTCTCAGTGGAGCTGGTCTTTTCCATGAAAATGTTAAGTAAAGCTTTGAATTTATTGACCACATTCAAAAATCCAATTCATTTAAAGTAAGTCTTTTTTTTATTATAAGGGTTGTACTTTAACTATACGGTGAAGGAAAACATCGCGAGGAATATATTTGAGAAGATTTGGAGAACCTACATATTTGAGAGAACCTAGCAACTTTTCATCACTACAGTGGCAGAATATTTAGATATTTAAATTGTTATATGGCGTAGAGATGAAGTGAATATTGATAAATGAATACCAAACATACACAACTTTTTATTGTATGCAGCCCTTTTTTCACATCCCACTGCTGGGCACAGGCCTCCCAAGAGGGAGATACAAGAATGAGAGAGGGAGAGAGAGAGAGAGAGAGAGAGAGAGAGAGAGATGGCGGACTTCACATATCTTTCGAAAACTTTTTAAGTTCTCTCAGGCATGCAGATTTCCTGACGAAGTTTTCCTTCGCCGTAAACCAAGTTGTAATCATGTTGGAAATGATTCGTACATGAAAATATCATAGGTGCGAGACCCGGATTTTAACCTGCCTCACTTGGTTACCCAAGCGAACGCGTTACCACTGGGCTTCTACAGTCTTTTTATTGTAAATATTTTTTTTTGCTTAAAAACTTAAAGAATAATTCTAATTATATTATTTATTTTTTGTTTGGCACTCAATTTTTTTTGTATTCAAAGTTAAAACACAACACCATCTATATCTGGTAAATTTGAAATGATATATAATATAAAAAAACGGTGTTATATTACTTTAAGCATAATTATAACTAAGATTAATAGTTTTAGAAAAAAACTAATAATTTTGCAGACCTGTGTTATTATTCATGTAAAGATTCAATTTGATGCATTTTTCCTTAAGCTTAATATTGTTTAATTTATATTTCGCAATGCTTTTTAAAATTCCAAAATTTTGATAGTATATTATCTAATACTAGCAACTCACCCTCGCTTCGCTCGGGTTCGTCCCTGGCTTGCTTCCCAATACAAACTTTCATCCCCATCTTCACCCCCTTAAGGGTTGATTTCCGGGATGAAAATTATGTCCTTTTCAGGGTCTCAAACTATCTTCTTACCTTTCATCTAAGTCGGTTCAGTAGATCCAGAGATTACAACGTCACAAACTCACAAACTTTATAATATTAGTATAGATAGAGAAAATATACGAAAAACTATATTGAATATATATTTATTAATACTTTATATGTATATAGGCATTAAGAATAAAAAATGCTATTATTATTAAATTATAAATGCTATTTTAATACTGAATAGGTATGCCCAACACAAATCGTACTAAACTTGTAAAAATTATGTCCAAGGGATGCTTGTGGATTAAAATAGATATATTTTAAAATACGAAGGGCGAAGTTTTTAAAAGAATAATTTGCAGATTTGTCCGTCAGTTACGAACTGATAATAGCAGCTATCTCAATAATCCGGGGAGTGAGCTTGTAAGGTTTGCCGCATTGGGAGATGTTATAGCGGAAACAGCGCACAAGTACCCAGATAGGATTGCCATTAGGTCTATTCATGAAGATATTACAATTACTTATGAAGAACTAATGAATAAGGTACGTGGCATTTTTTTATTATTATTTATTACAATATAAATTACTGCTTTTAAAAAAATCGTCGTATTTGGCACGTTTTTATATAAACAAAAACCCTATCATAATGTATTTATCTAATATTTTTAAATTATAACAATTAAATTACCAATAATTATGATTTGGAAATGAATAAGTAGCAATTTTAAATCTGTTTCTATGTATCTTTTTATATTTAAAAACATAATATCGCCGCCCCCCGAGAATAAAATGATTCTGCAAAAACACAATTTTTCAGGAAAAATAAAAAACCTATTTTTAACTTTAACTTTCTAAGCAATAGATGTTGAGAGATAAAAAAAAGCTCAATGATAGCTAATTTTTTTAACTTTTATAATGTTTTAATATATGTTATACTAAGGTTATCCGAACTGAAGATATTTAGAATTTAAAAAAATACTAAAATTTTGTTGTTGGTTTTATTTACTAATAACACTTAGCATTTAATTCTCGTTACTTTTAATGGTTTGTGAGTATTGCATTACTGTTTGACAATAATATTTAACGAATAATACAGACTAAACAAGATATTGTTTAAGTGACAAGTGATAACTTGGCATACTATTCTATATATCTACTATTTACTAAGAACATGTTAGTCGCCGAGCCTAAGCTGATTTTTACGAGAACAAAATGATAATAGCGTTAGCAAATATTTCGCCGATATGTTTTTCGAGAATATTGTTGCAAAAGTTTTTGTTGTAAATTTAATGAAGAAACGTGTGGTGACTACGTCCCACATTACACCTTATATCAAATACCTAAAGGTAAATAATGTATTTAATTGCTCGTAATTTAGCTGTATTGTATAACAAGTTTCTCACAAACCCTACACATTACAAACGGTTTCACTAACTTTATATAATACATATATATTTTTTAAGAAACCTTGTGTGTTTGAAAGGGTGACGTAAATGATTACATAATTCTATAACTTTTTGAATAATGGCTGGATATTCACGAAAAAAATTGGGTAGATGTATTAAGCACCGTAGACTTCAAATGTGGGATAACACTAAAACTATGGTAATATCAGTAATCAATTTATTCTCCGGGGACGGCGATATGTAAAAAAACCCGCAAAGAGTTGTGAGATCTAATGTAAAACCAAGTCCGTTAATTTATTCAGTATCTATCTATGGAAGCATTTATCCAACAACTTTGTCATAAATTATTACCTAATTAGTTAAGTTACAGCAATGTAAGTGACCGTATCAATATTAGATATATTTATCCGTATTAATATTATAAATGTGAAAGTTTGTGAGTATGGATGTTTGTTACTCTATCACGCCAGAACAGCTGAACAGATCTAGATGATTTGGCACAGTGATAGATTATAGTCTGGAATAACACATAGGCTACTTTTTATCCCGGAAAAATGTACGGTTCCCGTGTGATAGATTTGTTTTCTTTTTCCTAGAGGCGAACCCGAGCGAAGCGAGAGTGAGCCGCTATTTTCTTTGATAAGTTTCTATGTATCTTTTTATATTTCAATAGAGCAACTTTTATTTGACAGCCTTGTTGGTGTAATTATTGCTGTCAAAGAAATCCCATCAAAAACGTGTAGAAAAACGAAACATAACACAAATCACGTGTAAAAAATTTGAGAGATCTAATGTAAAACCAAGTCCGTTAATTTATTCAGTACCTATCTATGAAAGCATCTATTCAACAATTTTGTAATAAATTGTTACCTAATCAGTTAAATAACAACATTTTATAGAACTAGTATCAATATAAGATATCTTTATTTCTTTAATAAATAGAATTACTTGCCCCCGATTCTTATGGGTAGCTTGGCATAGGGATATTGTTGGCGTTACACCCGTGTCTCGTTGTACGCGCTGTTTGTTTGCGCAAGCATCACTCTAAAACGACTGGAGTGACTTTTGTTTTAGTGGTAATAATACGACTACGAATGTAAAGTAGTTAAGTTTAAAACGTAAATTAGATGTTATAAAAACGACAGGTTAAAAAAGTAAGGATAGGTACTATTTATTAAGTTTTTGCGGTATTGCGAAGATGAATAATCTAGAAAATCTTAAAAACAATTAATTAAATCCTAACATTGTATATATTTTGTGCCCACATTGTTCTCTGTATTATCTGTGTTACTCTGTTAATATGCAATAAAGAATATATATTTTACTGTGGTAATTATAGTGGATTAAACGTAGAAGTGATAATTAATTCAGTCTATTTTAATATATTACTTAATCACTTGTAATTTTCGAAATCAATTAGGAAATTAGGAAATTTTAACATACCCGAAAAACCCGTGGGTTTTTCGGGTATGTTAGACGGAATGAAGCTAAAGTAAAATTATTTTTTAAGTCATTTATTTATTAGACATGTAAGAAAATAGTAGTAAGTTATTTTTTTTGCTTACTAGATAGTAGATTTACATACGAGTACCATACACATATTAAAAGTCATATAAAAAGAAAATTTGGAAAATGCATAAATGTATTTTCTCATCAGCTACAAAAGCTACTCACTATTACCCAAAGAAGGCTACGCAGGAATATTTACGTAGAGTGCTAAATCCTTTTCCATGGTTCCAGAGCCCAACCCCCGTAACCACCTGCATGTTTGCAGGTGGCAATGTGGGATTTACGGGGCTAGAAAAGCCAGAAATACCCACTAAAACGCAACGGAATCTCCTCCGCCTTAATGTGGTGTCGCAGGAACACTTACGCACTTAACCATGGGGTTGCTCCCACAGTACAGAAAGTGCAAGATGCCTACGATAACTCATTTCAATTAAGATGTTACTTTTAAAAGTATGGTACAACTTTATTAATATAATATTAATTACGAAATTATCTGTTTATATTGTTACAGGCTGATTCCATAGGTTGCGCTTTCAGAGCGAAGGGCTTCGAAAAAGGTGACCGAATAGGAATATGGCTTCACAATTCTTCTGGATGGGTGACTTCCTTACTTGGGGCAGCTAGAGCTGGACTTATATCGGTAATCAGTAATACATATTTTAAATTATTAATGTTATTCGAAAATAGTAGAAAGGTGTGTTCGAGAGATTTTCAATTACAAGGGAGAAATAAACCTTGTCCACTGTGTGCTTAGATTTCTGCAACCAATTATGAATACAAATATAAAAAAAAAAAACAATTATAATGTCAGATTATTTTAGTCGGTACTTAAATTATATGTAACGACAATATAATTTTAAATTCCAGGTTTTATTAAATCCATTATATCAAAGTGATGAATTGCGATTTTGTATTAATAAGACCAAATTAAAAGGAATATTAATAGGTGACAATATTAAAAACGTTAATTATGATAAAGTTTTGAACGAAATGTTACCAGAGCTACATTTGTCTAGAGAATGGTCGTTACAATCGGGAAATTGTCCCAGTTTAAAATCAATTATTACAACGGGAAAGGAAAAAGTACAGTAAGTAAATAAGAAGAATAGATACATAAATTGTTAAAAATATTAACTAATTACTGCCAGCGATTGTACGTGTACTTGCCTTTTTTTAATCACCCTCAATTAAAAAAAAAATCTACTTTCACTAGTAGCATGATACGTGGGCATTTTGCCTTTTTTTATTAATTAAATTCTGATAATTTGTTATGTGTACGTGTATGGGATGATGTATACAAATTTACGTGATCTTTAATTAAGTGTTGGGCACGTAATTTCTATTATCATTTTTCTCTAGTCCTTAAAGTCACAAGTCTAAGTCAAGCGCATGTGAAAAGAAAAAATAAATGGAAGTACTTATCATTCCTATTTTTCATATTTATTTGTTTCAGTGGAGTTACGACACTTGATTCATTTATTGATTATTATAGAAACAATAGCGAAATAATAAAATATAGTAGTCAAATCAAACCAGAAGATGGCGTTATAATTATGATGACGTCGGGGACTACGGGTAGGTGGTTATTACTTACATATAATATAATATATAGTCTACCATGAATACTGTTACTATTAAAAATAAACAAAATATTACTTTTGAATTTGGAATCTTGTCATTTTTATATGATTGTTTATTGTGTTTTCTCATTTTCGCGCCAATACATTGTAAAATATTTTGTGATATTAAAATGGAGTGGGGTGATAAAGAGAACCGAATCGCTGTGATTGCATTACACAAAGTAGGTATGGAGCCAAACACAATTTTTACTCTCCATACGCTTGGTATTAGTCAAAAATTTGTGTACCGGGCTATTGATAGGTACAATAAAACCTCCTCAGTTTGTAACGTAGTTTTCGTACGAAAAAGGTATTCAAAGCATTAAGGGAAAGAATTCGAAGAAATCCTGTCCGAAAGCAAAAGTTGTATCTCGGGAGATGAAGATAGCACCTAAAACCATATCCCGTATTTTAGAAGATGACTTAGGACTTGCAGCCTATAAGAGATGCACTGGTCATTTCTTAACTGATAATTTAAAAAAGAATAGGGTGGTAAAATCAAAACAACTACTTTAGGGGTACGCAAAGGGAGGTCACAGAAAAAAATTGTTTACTTATGAATTTTTTTTATATTGAGCAATGTTTTAACAAACAAAATGACCGTATTTATGCTCAAAGCTCTATGGAAGCTTTCCGATTAGTCAACAGAGTACAACGTGGGCATTACCCGACTTCAATGATGGTTTGGTGGAATGTTAGCTATGAAGGAGTGACTGAGCCAAATTTTTGTGAAAAAGATATCAAAACCAGCAACTAAACACAGCACAAGTGTATCAAGATACCATTCTTGAGAAGATAGTTAAGCCCCTTAACAACACCATGTTCAATAACCAAGAATGGTCCTTTCAGCAAGACTCAGCGCAGGGTCATAAAATTCGATCCACGCAATCTCGGTTAGAAAACCACGTTTCGGACTTCATCGGAGCTGAAGACTGGCCGTCATCTAGTCCCGATATTAATCCGCTGGATTATGATTTATGGTCGGTTTTAGAGAGTATGGCTTGTTCTAAATGCCATGATAATTTGGAGTCCCTAAAACAATCCATACGATTGGCAGTGAAGAATTTTCCCATGAAAACAGTGCGTGCTTCTATTGATAACTGGCTTTAGGCTAGCGTTTAAAAGACTGTATTGCAGCCAATGGAGACCACTTTGAATAAGCTTTATATATTTTTAATGGTTTTATAGTAATGTATTAAACTAAACTAACAGTGTGTACTGTAATAGTAATAAATGTTACGTGCAATAGAAAAAATGTTTTTTTCTTTGTAACAATATTTAGGGCAAGACTATGTATATTTTATCTAGGAAGCAAAACACAATATTTGTAACAAATAATTCTAGCAATAATATAGTAAATCCTGAAACTAACAGCTGAAATCTAGCCGAAATCGTAGTTAAAAACATTGTTATTTTTTCTTTGGTATGATTTTCAAGATATTATGTTCATATATGCTATTTATATATTTTAGGTACACCTAAATGTGTCCTAGCATCCCATTTTGGAATAGTGAATAGTACTTACTTTATTGGTCAAAGACTAGGCTTGCAAGATAAACAACAAGTAGTATGTCTACAGGTCAGTATAATAAGTGTAAAGTAAAATCTTATCTTATAATATTAAACAAGCTATTTTCACGATTTGGATTAAATTTTTTATTAAGATTTTGCTTTTTTATATTTATTTATATCTTTCAAAAAAAGTGCAATTTTTCTCATAAAAAGAAAGTTTTTTTGTAACTAATTATTGTTAAAACCTTTTTCTAATTGCTCTAATGCTGGCAATGTCATTTATTTACTTTATTGCCATTTTGTAAATTTTTGTGATATTATTATCACTAATGAATAACCTACTGAATGAGCGCCAACGCTAAGCAAAGCTTGGTTTCTCAGGTGTTACTCTTTTTTGTACACCATTATATACATATCGATTTTTCTTTCATTTTTGACATAAAACGTTATATTTATCTACTACGAGTATATATATACAAACAAAGAAAAAGAAATCATATCGTTTTCAGTTTTATAATTTACAGAAATTATATATTATGATTCATTCATATTTATGATAATAATGTATTTTTATACACTAGTCACCAATGTTCCACGCTTTGGGGGCTATTGGGGCTCTTTTGACAGCACTGCGCCACGGCTCTACGGTCGTAATGCCATCACCTATGTTCAGCGCCGTGGCTAGTCTAAGCGCACTCTGTGCCGAAAAGTAAGTAGCTTATCTACAAATTAGTATTATTATTATTACTAGTATCCTGACTAAGCTATCCACTATCCAGTCCTCTCACTAAATATTTTTTCAAAAAGTTTTTATGCTCTACTTGATCTAATAAAATGTTTCGAATTTAAAGAGGAAATACTTACAAAGTTCTATCTTATTATTTGGTGCCAATTGCTCCATGCTCGTGCCCCGCAATTTGAATTCATCATTTTTTTGCGCATAAATATTTGAAGAATTCAAGTTGCCAATTCCACAAATACTTATCTACGAGTACATATTAGCATAATCTATCCTTATAAATATATTTCATATTTAAAAGTTAAGGACTTGATTTAAGGTTAAGGGTTTGTAAAAATAATTCTAGGAGACTAAAATTCGTAATCTTTGTCAGCATTAGATATAAGATTTGTAAAATAATTATTTGGAGAAGTAACATGAAACAAAATGTCTGGAAGTTTTTAATATCCTGGTTTATAATATTGGCTCATATGATGTAAGCAAATAGTATCGTTTTGATAAATTTATGGGAAATGGCGGCCAACAAAAGCTAGGCCTCTCGCTCTAAAGCGAGTGATATTTTCGTGTGAACACTGAATACAAGTATATATTATACATATAAGTATAGGTACAAATAAGTGTAGACTAAGAAACCAATAGGAGTAATACGATTAGCAAACCAAAAAATCATATTACATTACAATTTGCAGATGCACAATAATAATAGGTACACCAACAATGTATACAGATATACTCTCCTATCTAAAGAGTGATATGCCGTTAAGTCTACGTTTAGCGCTAACAGGTGGCGCGCCATGCAGTCTTAATCTTCTAAAAGAAATCAATGATAAATTCAATACGCGTTCTATTCAGGTGAATATTTACTATCCTACTAATATTTTAATATATATCCTACTAATATTATAATATATTATAAATGTGAAAGTTTGTGAGGATGAATGGATAGATGAATGGATGGATTCTTGTTATCTTTCTATCTAGGATCTAAATGAAATTTGGTACAGAGATAAATTATAGTTTGGAATAGCACATATGTTACTTTTATCCCGGAAAAATGTTCGGTTCCCGTGGGATAGATTTGTTTTTGTCTAGCGGCGGACCCAAAGCGAAGCGAGGGTGACTCTCTAGTATAATATACACTTAAGAAGATAAGAGAATAAGTTGTGTATCTTCTTGAAGGAAATGTAAATGTCCGGGAAAGTAAATAAAATAATGAAATAAGCATTAAAAATTTAAACTATAAATACATATATCGTGACCTAGTTGAAAATATATAATGAGTAAAAAGTTTTTAGTTTTAAGAATTAATTAATACTTTCTCAAACTTACTTTATTTTATTTGATATTCTCCAGGCTTACGGCCTTTCAGAGACAGGGGGCCCTGTGTTTCAATCACTGCCGGGCGACAACATAAAGCGGGTCTTCGAAACTGTGGGCTATATTGCCGATCATTTTGAAGTAAAGGTATAACATCTAATGCTAAACAATTATGTATTAAAAAACTTCATTCATTATATCTAACAGTTCAGATAGTAGAAAAAAATATCTAATACCATTAGTTCAATATATCCGAAAGGACCCATTTTACCCTTTTTTTTATTCGTGGGGAAACCTCTTTACGGGTGCCTGAGCTCAGAGGACGCACGGTATGCGGGACTCCTGTCGCGCGTCCAGAACCGCGACAGACTACTCACTAATTTGGTCCCTATCGCAAAAGACAGGGCCACGGGATCGCTTGCGCATTCGACCGCGATCCTGTACCCATTTTACTGTGCATTAAATTTTTATTATAGGATTTTTTCGTCACTTCTTCATATACTCCTGATTCACTTTTAAATATAGTAAGGAGTTTTTTTATAATTTTAAACATAGAAACTATTATGTACACTTTCCTTTTATGTACCTAACTAATTAACCTTATTCTTTTTATGAATTATCCATATTAATATTATAAATGTGAAAGTTTGTGAGGATGGATGGATGGCTGGATGGATGTTTGTTTGTTACTCTTTCACGCCAGAATGGCTGAACGGATCTGGATGAAATTTGACACAAAAATAGATTATAGTTTAAAATAGCACATATGTTACTTTTTATCCCGGAACGGATGTACGGTTCCCATGGGATAGATTTGTTTTTGTCTAGGGTCGAACCCAAAGCGAAACGTGGGTGAGTTGCTAGAAATAATTCTTTTCTTTTTTTAATATTAAATTCTTTACTTTTTAGTTTTCAAAAATTGTTTTTGGTTTTGCGTCTTATGTTTAATGGTGTTTTTCTTGTTTGATAATTTGTTTCATTTTTCATCTTTTTTTCTATTTTGAATATATGTAAGTAAAACTAGAATTAAAATAACATTGTATTTGTCCACGCTGTGACATCCTATAATTGGAATACCACGTTCTGTAAATGCGTTTCTTATATTTTTTTATATTGTGATACATTAATGTTTCTTCTGTTAAATGACTATATAAAAATAAATATATCCCTATCATGCCTATTTAGATAAGTATATATTATACAAACATATCTCAATGACTAGGTAGTAAACGATAAAGGAGAAATGGTACCATTTGATACTCCTGGTGAGCTAATGGTGCGTGGGTACAGCAATATGTTGCGTTATTGGGACGAGCCTGAAACGACAAGGAAGGTGTTGCAAGACGATGGATGGTTACATACTGGGTGAGATAGATAATCTTTAAACAGAGTTATTTTTACGAGACAAATTTTCAATAGCATTAACATTGTAACTAACTCATCTACTATTTATTGCTGTATTTTTTGATTGATTGATTAATTGATACGAATCATTTTGTGAAAATAAATGACGGAATTGAGACGGGGACGCGCGTATTATTTTTTTCGGATTGGAAGCAATTATTATCAATCAGTTCATAGATTCTTTATTTTAATGCAAAAATTATTTAGTAAGAGAAGAGAAAATATAGTATTTGGATAATTTTTCTTTAGAAGGTCCATCTTTAGAAGTTGGTATTTAGGTTCATATTTTTATTGTGATGATATGTTTATGAACTTTTTTATATTTTAGAGACAAATTCAAAATATCTCGTGAGGGATATGGAACATTTGTTTGTCGGATAAAAGAGATTATCATCCGTGGCGGAGAGAACATCGCTCCTAAGGAAGTAGAGGACTTTCTAAATACGCATCCTGATATAATTGAAAGCCAGGTAATTGAAACACTTATTTAAAACGTTGATCCAATAGGAAAATAATTACAGGTAAATATTTGTACTATATCTATATATCTACGAGTATGTACATATATTGCTACATGTTACTTTACATCACTAAATTTACGTATAAGAAGTATAATATGGAAAGTATTTTTTTTATTCCAGTACTGCTGCTATACAATCAATAGTCAATTTAATATACTCGTAGCCTATTAATAGCAAGTGTATACTTAGTTTTTTTTTAATTTTGGCAAAATTGAAATTTGTATTGTTTCCAGTGTCATAATAATATGTACGCTGAGTTCTTAAATATCCAACTTGTATGTACCTTATAAGTAACCCTCGACACAAAAAAAATCACTAAAAATAAAAAAAAAACTCTTGTCGTCGAAAATTGTAGTTGCGTCGGGAAACCGATAATACTTTATCATTATCAATCTTCTTTTTACTTTCTTAGATTTACGCGAATACTTGACATTTTAAAATAAAACTATCTTTTCGGATTTTTTCGCGAATTTATTTTGATTTTTGGTTCCCGACGTTTCGAATGCTTTACAGCATCCATAGTCACGGGAGAGACTGAGGTGTTACATGTCTTGAAGGTATAGTTGTTGTCTGTAACGAAAAGATAGTTTTATTTTAAAAAAATCTTCTTTTTATTTGTATTACAGTTTTTGTTTTATTTACTTAGCGGTTCCCCAACACGGCGACGCTAATCATCAAAATATTAATAAATTAGGTACTTTTAATGTAGTTAAAAGGCCAATAAAAATTTTAATTTTTTTACTTGTTAGAGTTTTTTGTGCCGGGAATTACTTAAAATTTTTAATTATATATATTTTTTTAATTCTAATAGATAACTCTCATTGAGATTATTCTTATGAGACCGAACACGCTATATCTGCTGTAAGTTTCTGAGGAATTGAGAATCCCACAGACTCTTTGATTCTACAGCATTGGCTCAAGGTTATGTCCATGTCTTGGAAATACACCGAATTTCAAATCAATCGGATCTGTGAATGTTAGTTAGACGCTTTTGTCAAGTAGCAAATGAGCTGATGATCATCAAATGCTTGAACTGATCTTTATAAATTATAGCTAAGAACCATCTCGATCAAGTCAGCTTTCAAACAAAAAAACCGCATCAAAGTCGTTTAGGAGCTACAATGCCACAGACACGCACACAGATACACATATACAAGAACACAGAGATATTCAAATAGACACGTTAAACTTATAAGATTTTTTTGCGTCCCTTTTTTTGCGTCGGGGGTTAAAAACAATTACTTAAAGCCACGATAAAAAGTGTTTAAAGTTACGAGAAACTACGTAAAAAACAGTTAATTATATTTTTTTAAATGTCAATTTGCATAGGTATGTGCATGTGTTCTAAGCAAGCGTATTACCACTGGGCTACCACTACTTTTAAAATATACTCGTACAATTATAAAAGATATTGATTATCCACTGACTTTATTGTTTACATTATTGATGAAATGTAATTCTACGGTGCAATAAGACATAATTGCTTTGTTTAGTTTGCTTCCCATTGTCAATCAAGTCAACTGAGTAATTCTATTCATGCATGCAAAAAGTTGTTATTAATATCTATTTAGAAATAAACTTCATAACGAAATAACAAAACTCAATAAATAAACGTTAAGCTTAATAAATAATCAAAAAATAGAGGAACATATATTTAACACATTATCAAATTTTAAATAAAAATGTTTACATTAGGTATGTTGTAAAATTATTATATTTCTCTCAGGTAATTGGAGTGTCAGATGAAAGGCTCGGAGAAGAAGTTTGTGCTGTTATCAGAGTTCGGGAAGACACTTCTGTAACTCTTGAAAATATTAAAAATCATTGCAGTGGAAAAATAGCTAAATTCAAAATTCCTAAAATAGTAAAAGTTGTCGAAGATTATCCTAAATCAAGTTCCGGCAAGATAATTAAGTATAAAATAAAGGAATTAGTTGAATCGGGAAAGATATGAGTTATTTGGTGTAATCTATACATATAATAAAATTGTAACTAAGCCGAATCTGTACATTAAATATTTTTTGGAAAATCTTATTGAAATAAACATTATTATTGATACAGAGGCCGAATCTATAGTTTTTAGAATTTTTGTCTGTCTGTTTGTCTGTCTGTCTGTCTGTTACCGCATCACAGACAATCCACTGGAGGGATTTTGATAAAAGTTTGGTATGGCGATAGCGGGTTATCCGGGTCAACATATAGGATACTTTTTACCGCTTGAAAATATGTTATTTCTGAGAAAAAATACAAAAACTGCAATGTAAGAGTATACTAATATGTAAAACCTAAGAATTCGGTTTTTGGTCATCTGAACGCGGGCGGAGCCGCGGTCAATGCTAGTAGACTAATAAAAGTGTTATATGTATATTTTCAAATAAAATTATTACTGGATTGTACTCCTTTTTTTATTTGAACTAAGTTGGCATTATGACAGATATTATTCATTCAAAAGCAGACATACCTATGTAATTTTAATGGTAATCATTATAAACAAAAATCCTTAATTATAATTGCTATTTACAAAATGTTTAAAGCAAGGTTATTATTACCTACTCATTATAATAAAATATACTCGTATTGTCATGAGTTTGATTAGGTCGACAAAAACAGCACTAATGATTCTAATTACAATATCTATATATCTATACTCGTACGATAAAATAAAAACAAAGCGAAATCTGTACAAGAAATATTTAAAAAAAAATACAAAATATACTCGTACTCGTAGATCCCAAAACAATAGTTATTGAATTTTTTTTCTGTTTGTCGGTATATCTATTTATTTTTGACGCAAAAAGTACTGAACGGATCTTAACCTAATTTTGATAGTGATAAATTATTATTTGGGTCAACATTTAGCATACCTACCTTTTACTACAGGAAAATCATTCCCACGGGTAAACAACTAACTGGTTCTGTCGAGTCGTCCTTAGAAAACATAGCTGGCGCTGCACATACTTAAGCTGCCTAAAACTTTAGAGATATATCAAAATAATATATTAAAAAAAAAATGTAGGTCTTAAGGCCTACAAAAAAGTCAGCAATAGCATAATAATGCCTATATCCTAAGTTCCACTCGCAATAACTATTTTTATCTATTTAAAACGTACCCAAGCGAAGCGAGGGTAAGTCTAGCTAGTATTTTATAAGAGTTAAGGCCTGGTGCCTGGCGTTGACAGTAGACAGTTATACTGCCACTTGTACATGGATGAAAGTAGCTCGACTCGCTTCACCCGGTCACATGAGTGCGAGCTGCTGGCATGATAGTAGACAGTTACTGCACCTCTGTACTCGCATGTCTCGGGGCTCTTGCTCAATCGTTCGACGTATCGTGTGCAATTATGTCGCAAAATACACAACTGATCATAGTTCATACCACAATAAAAGCGGTTACAAAAATACTTTGCGCTGAAATACTTCGAGCTGAAAGTGCCGGAGTGCACCTGAGTGTACGAGCTACTGTCATTTTGTTAAAAATGTTCGACTTGACGTTCAGGAAGGCGAGTAAAAACAAAGAATGTTGTAGTAACTCTGATGCGAGCTACTAAACGACTCGTACATGACAGTAGCTCGCATGGTGCGGTCATATGGTGCAAGTTGCTACACTGCTGTAGCTCGCCTCGCCAGCTCACACGCGAACTCGCACCGTGTAACCAGGCCTTTAAGTTACTACGTCACTAACGACCAATTAAGTAAAATCTTAATTGGTCGGTTTATCTAGCTTGTCAGTTTCCTTATTCGCCAGTTTGAATATTTCTTTAATTTGTTAGTTTCGAAAAGTCACTGTTCCTAATTTGCTAGCTTTTTTATTCGTCAATTCACTAGTTTTGTCAGTGAAGCAAGGTCGGAATTAAAATAAAAAAATATTTATTCTAAAAAATAGAAAATTAAATATTATAATCAAAAAAGTCGGTTTACACACATATATACCATTTTCCAATTTAGAATTAAATATAAATAAATTACAAATTTTCATCCCTTATTTTACCCCATCAATGTATTAAAACACTATAACACGACGTGATAAAAAATACGTGTTTATTTAATTAAATGCAAAAGTTCATTAATATAAAGTTTGAAGTAATTATGATCACAATTATTTCCCATATAAATATTATAACCTTCTATTACCCTTTCTTAAAATCTAAAATCTGATATACGTATTGTTTTATATCTTATTTTAAAGGTAAATACCGCTTTCCGTACACTTAACGAAAAAAAATACAGAGTTTCATACAAACTTTCATCCCGTATTTTACCCCCTTATTGGATGAATTTCGATAAATTCTACAAAACATGTTTATTTAATTATATTGAAGAGCGTTAATGCCAAGTTTCAAGTAATTCTGATCATAAACAATTTTTCCCCCTATAAACTTTATTACCCTTTACCCCTTTAAGAGACGATTGTCAAAAAAACTTAATATACGTATTTTCTTATTTTAAATGGAGAATTTTACTTTTTCGTTCATTTCGATTTAAAAATGACAGACTTTCATACAAACTTTTATTCCTTATTTTACCCCTTTAGGAGTGGAATTTCCAAAAAATGCTTCCTTAGTGGATGTTTACATTATAAAGTACATTTACTGCCAAAATTTCAACTTTTAAACCCCTGCGGATTAGGCTCTGCGTTGATAAATCAGTCAGGACAAATAATTTTATATATGTATATAATGTAGATTGACCTTCCGGCCATCGATAACAATAATTATAATACACGACAGTTAACTAGATAACAATTCAGTTGTAAATTGTTCTTAGACAAGCTTGGTTCTTTCAGTGAAAATGTTGAGTAAATGTGCTGCATCTATATCGAAAACGTTTAATAGCTCGATTAATTTAAAGTAAGTCTGTGTTTCATTGTTAAATTACTCTGGAAATGTTAATACATAGTAGTAATAGATTATTTTAGATAAAATAATAATGACTTGTTGTGAGACATAGTTGATTATATGTACTATAAAGTTTTACTGTCGCTATTTACTGTTGTTTTTTGTTTAAATGTATGTTATATTTAAATTTTAAACAAAAGTTGTAAAGAATTTAATCCTCTACAATATTTATATTAAATACAAATAGCTTAAAACATACAGGAAACGAGATATTTACAAGAAATTTGCAAAAAGACAAAATTTTTGACCTTTGACCTTAAATATCTGTAGTCGCGGATACTCTACGATAAGTAGGTTTTGAGACAATTTTTAGGGTGTCAAAATAAAGGTTTATACAAATTTATAGCTGCCTATCTCCAATTTCGAGATACTTGCCTTTTTTAACTAATATGACTGGACTATATACTTATGTATGAGTAATATTGATCTTAAATTCAAAAATGTTTATTCAGTCCTATTCAATTTTTTTTACTGACCATACGAGTTTACAATCAGTTCTGAAAAAGCGTAATATGAGAATATCTGGCGAAAGGATCCGCAGGACTATTATAACTTTCTTTTATTTTTAACCAACTTCCAAAAAGGAGGAGGTTCTCAATTCGTCGGAATCTTTTTTTTTATGTATGTTCACCAATTACTCGAAAATGCCTAAACCGATTTGGATTTTTTTTATTTCGAAGGGTATACTTCCCAGGTGGTCCTATTTAAATTTTATCGAAATCGGTCGAGCGGTTTTTAAAAAGATCAACAATAAATATATTTTTTAATAAATTGATCGAATGTGTTATTAAAAAACTTTCTTCTTACAAATTACCTTGTTACGTTTACACTAAAAATGGAAAAATAAAAACTTAAAAAAAGAAACCGATTTCCTGGCACTAAAATGTAAAAAATAACTAAACGGGGGTTTTCATTTAGAATAGAGAGCAAAGCGAGCTGAGCGCTCACGTCGCCGGCGTAAACTCATAACTATAGACCAAGTGTCACAGAGTAGGCAAGCGCGTCTGTAGGCAGTAGGCCAAGTTATTATATATATATATATATATATATATATATATATATATATATATATATATATATATATATATATATATATATATATATATATAATAATTGCGAAGATATTTCTATGTAATAAATTCATTTCACTAGATATTGAAAATGTAAATTATGCTTTATTCAACTATTTATATATTTATATACTTACTAATCTTGGGATCTTATCAGAAAGTTACTTATGTTGTTGTTGGTAGGCATGATGTTTAGAAATTAACAAATCAGTATATAATTTTTGTAGTATTGAATAAATAATCAAAAGCAATCGAAGGATAATAAATAATAATTCAATGAATTCAAAATTGTTAAATGCATATTGAGCTGTGAGCACGTGTGAGCTGGGACCCAACTGCGGTCCAGACAGTGACGATGATGTGTATTTTTGTACCATGGAACATGTTTTCCTAATCTTGAAATGACCTTCCAGATCTCTAAGGCGTACTACGTTCATGTTTGCTGTCCACCAGTTCTGGTAGCAAGCTTTCATTCAAAAACATAATTTACAAAGATTGTAAACTCTAGCAAAGTAGTACGAAAGTGATAAGGGTAAATATGTACGTATGTATGTTATATACATACACCTACATACATACAACGCACATACTAAATTATTTATATTTATTAATTATATTATTTATTCATATTTATCATAAGCATAGCCGCGCGAAACCTCTAGTATACGGCAAATGAAAATTTGTTTATAGCTCGCGTCTTGTTAAAAGAACGCTAGAAGAAAGTGGAGGGGGTATGTTTGCGAATGGGTATACTCGCGCACAAAAGTACTAAGCCTATTATTTTATTTTTCATAGCATTTCGCTCGCGGCTTCATATATTAGTTATTGGTAGGGACATTGAAAAATATATTAGATAGAATATCATTAATTAGAATTCTATTCATTTATTCATCATCAATTAATACGTTTATTTTATTTTTTTATTATTAACTGCATTATTATCAAACTCTCACTTTATAAAACAATGTACGTCAAAAATAATGTTTCTCTCTTTTCTATATATAAAACCATTTCGTAATTAAAAACTTTTGTGTGCGCGATGGTATTTCGAACCGACGAACCAATAGCGCGCCGGCACCTCTTACCACCAATTTGACCGATAAATCGCTTCTGCGCAGCTTGACAGCCAGCGTTCTTTTTAGATGACGCGAGTTATACTTATGATTACATCGATCACTAAAGAGCTAGATACACAAACAACCCTATACAAAAGTTCTCTGTGTAAAAGTAATTCTAGTTAAAAAAATATACAATAATGTAAATTCAACCTTAAATGCAATACTTAAAGTTGTTTTTACAAATCTATGTATAAAAAGCAAAAAACCTTGATTTTTTTACACTACGAGTATGTCCAAGGAATAAATAATTTTAAATTTGAAAAATTAGCGGGGTGCCGTGCGCTAGCAAAAGAGACATAGATCCTACTTCGTCAATAGCCAGCAGCCGACTGAAATCTGAATTACTAAATACGGATAGTATTTAGTAATTCAGATTTCACCTAATTAATTCCGTTGCACCTAAGGTGCTAGCGAAGAAGGTTGAATATCGAATATCAGATCGACTTTATTCTTGCACAGAACGAAAGGACATATTTAAGTCTAAAATCTAATTTAATTTATTTGAGAGTAATAATTTGGTTAAGGTAAATTTGGTTCTAATGGCGGATAATAAACTGTATTTTCCTTCTGTGAGTATTTATTTTGCATATATAAATGAAGTATCTTTTAAGAAAAATCCAAAAAATCTCTTAAAAAGGCATATTAAAAAAAACTATCGAGAAAATTTCATTCAATTGCGTTTCTGTATTAACAACGGTTAGAAAAAGGTTTGAAAAATCATATATTTAAATTATCGCATTAATTTCCGTATATATACATAGAATATCCCGGCAAATCAGAGTTAAAGCGCAGCCTCCTCTTAAAGCATTGTAGGTGGAGTGTACCTTAGGTCCTAAAGGTCCGCTAAGTCTTAGGAGCTATACATAATATTATGCTCATAAATTTATAAGGACGACTCGACAGAATCAATTATCGTTTTTCCGTGGGAATGAAAGATTTTACTGTAGTAAAAAATATGTTAAATGTTGAGCTGAGTAATAAGTTCACTACAGAAAATTTAGTTAAAAGCCGTTCAGTACCTTTTGCGTGTAAACAGCCATACAGACAAATAGATATACAAACAAACAGCCGAAAATTTCAATAATGTTTGTTTTGGTGTCTATATTATGTACACAATAAGTAACAGTCATTGTTTTTAAAAATATTCCATGTACAGATTTCGCTTTGTTACTATTTTGTTATACATACATTCATACATATTATTATGTATACTGGTAGATGACCTTTAGCACACAAACATTCATTAACATTTTTTTAGCTCGTACATTCTTATAATTATTTATTAATTTACATAAATAAATAAAGGTGTCAATAAAATTAAATATTCTGTGATTTTGATCAAGTATGGTAATTTTCACGATACCTACCAATGTCAATATAACCACCAAAAATATATGTCTAATACATATTGTGTTGTAGTGAAATTATAATAACACTTGGCCTAAGCCTTTGCCTGCGTTTCTGTCCGTGTATTTTATTTTTGTATAATTACTTTGATAATGAAGGTTAATATGTTCACCGATTATTTTTCTAGTCTTAAACCGGAAGGAAGTGAATAATTTAAATAAAAATTTTAATAACTTCGACCCTTTTAATTTTCATTTTTTTACTGCAAAAGTAAGGTCAGTATATATACATTTTATAATAAAAATTATAGAATGAGATCGTAATAACTTTAGGAGATAAATCAGTTAGGAAATAAATCAATTAGAGTAGTCAAGCTTTTTAAAGCCGGCTGGTTGATGTGAAAACATTAAAACGTTGATTATTTTTCTACCTATTTGTGTCAGTATAAGATTATTTAATATATTAATTTAAAATAAAATGCATTATTTTGAACAAACATATGTGTAGGAAGCAAGATAAAAATTAAACGAGCTTGTAATAATTATACTCCTAATGAAAAATTTATTAACATAGACTTATTTAATTATCAAGATGTATACAATATTAGGAAAGTGTTTTTAAAATCTTTATCGTAACCTTAATTCATATTGAAATTTGCCTATCCTTATCATGTATTTTTTAGTTATTATTTTTATTATGTTCTATTTGAGTTTGAGTTTTGTTTTTTTTTTTAGATTTTATAATTTGCTTTTATTTTATTTATTTTTTTTAATTTTTTTTAACTTAACTTTTTTGTTGTACTTTTTATAGTGTTTTTATTTTATAGTAATTTTTTGTTAATTTTTTTATTTTATGTTTTAAAGTTTAAACTAATTATCATGTTTACTCTATTTGTGGGATATTTGTAAGAGGAAACTTTGCTGGTGTGTGAATGTTTTTAGTTTATATTTATTTTTATGGATTATTTCATTGTTTGTTTCCCTAAAATAATAAATAAATAAATAAATAAATAAACTTTATTTTACATGATATTTTCATATATATATATATATATATATATATATATATATATATATATATATATATATATATATATATATATATATATATATAAATATATGTATATGGCTGAATTTTAGAACCTCACTTTTTTTCCTTCTGTTTTATTAAGGTCAACTCGGATGTTATAACGATTTTCTAACATACTTCTCTAGAAAATAAGAGAAAGAAATCATGAAATTTATTTTAAGTATGTACACATATTCATAAGTCAATTCTGTGTTCCCGAGGAAAATTTTCCTACAGGAGAAGGCATTTTAAATGTTGACTCGAGGGATAAGTTATCACTACAAAAAATTTAGTTAAATTCCGTTCAGTACTTTTTGCATGAAATGCACTCAGATATACAGATAAACAGACAAAAATTTCAATAACGTACACAAAACGTAACAGTCATTGTTTTAAAAAAAATTATGTACAGATTTCCCTTTGTTTTTATTTTATTACATGTTACATAGATTTCAAGCTACTTTTGATTGTCGTACTTACTTGTAGCAAGTAGAGTACAAAGGTATTCTTTTAATAAAAAATATATTATACAATATAACTACAAAATTTATTTATATTGTATAATAAATTTTTTATACACGACATGACAAATAAATAATTTATGTTAATAAGGAATTTTATAGACTTTATATTCAAAAAACTTTCCAATAAAAATAAATAATAAAAACATTCAAATAAATACCCAGGCAATAAAAAAAATATAGCTGTACGGGGGTTTTCCGTTTACTATAGATACTAATCAGATATTTTCGAAGTCGGTGCCAGTCGATACAACATATTTTAATATGTACATCAAAAATGTTATACATAATATTTAAACTATAACTAAAGTTTATACCTTGTCATATTTACCTATTGGATATTCATATCTTAAAGCATTGTCGGCTGGCACCGACTTCGAAAATATCTGATAAGGTATCTATAGTAAATGAAAACCCCCGTTAAGTATTTTTTTACTTTTTAGTTTTTTTTTAAGTTTTTATTTCTCTATTTTTAGTGCAGATGTAGGTATTAGTAGCAAATTCATAAGACGAAAATGTTTTAATAAAATATTTAACTAAGCCATTTAAGTCAGTATGATGCCAATATTTTTATCAAAGTTAACAAACTAAAAAACTAATAAAAGTGTTATTAGTAACACTAAAATTAGGCTCTAAAATCCAATTTAAACCAAATAGGCCCACACTTAATGTAGCCGTTGAAGAGTTCCACTATGCACCTTGTGGCCTCACCATCAGATCAGCTCGATCATACCAACTAACCGTATAGAAGTATTAGAAGTAGGTAAAAAAGACTAATTAAATTTTTAGTATATCATATATATTTAGAATATATTTTTGGAATATAATATTTTTGGATTTTGGAAGTCGGTGCCACTGCCAGCTGATGCAAAACAAATCAAATTTCGATATGTAAAATACATATTAACCTATTAGATATTCATACCTTAAAACAGGGTATGAAATTATCAAGATAAATATATCTTTTGATAATTATCGCGATAATTATCAAACAGATATAAACTTAGCAATCCTAGCGTAGGTATTAGTATTTGACTACTTGCCTATCATAATTTATGTTAGAATGAATTATACACATTTAACAATCAAGGTAATCTTTTATTATTATTATTTTTTCATTATTTTGACATATACAAACTTGGAAATAAAAACAGAATAAATTTAATCAACTAAACTCGTATAGACACTATTTAATTAAATTAAAGGTCTCTGCCCACTATACCGTCTCATACCATGACCGTACTAGGGACGTGTCAGGCAAAATTATCCTTTGTATTGAAAAGTATGAGACTATGCCCACTAATCCGTTCCATCACCGACCAAGACCTTTCCGTCACCAACCAACACCGACGCGTGTTGTGCATGGAAAGTTAACAACAATTGTCGGCAAGAATATTTTGCCGGTGCCGATACGCTCCGTGCCGGACAACTTTCTAAAAGCCATCGTATAGGTTAGGAAATCATTTTCGTAACAAAAATATTCACTCGCTCTTCTTGACGCGGCTGCCTCACGCGAAAACACAGGTGAACTACTACAACTAAGAAAACGGGAAGTATACGGATATGTCACGCGGATGATACGCGGTTGATACGCGAATGATATGTTCTAGTGGGCATAGTAGTCCGTGTCGCTTGTTTCCGTGCCTGATACGTTCATAGCACGGTCATGGATATGAGACGGTGTAGTGGGCAGACACCTTAATGAGTGGAATATCATCCTCATCCTCCTCAACTGCATTAACTCAGTTTGCTAATTGAGTTTGTTGAGCTGATTGAGTGAGTTCAGTTAGCTGATCGACAATTTGAAGTTACAAATTAAATATTTTCAATTATATTTATCAAAGATAATTATCAACCCATATTTATCACGATAATTATCAAAGATAATTATCGATTTGAACCCTGCCTTAAAATATGGGCTGGCACCGACTTCGAAAATATCTGATTAGGTATCTATTCTGAATGAAAACCTCCGTTTAGTTATTTTTTACATTTTAGTGCCTGGAAGTCGGTCTTTATTTTATGTTAAAAAGTTTTTATTTTTCCATTTTTGGTGTAGACGTAATAAGCAGGTAATTTGTAAGAAGAAAGTTTTTTAATAACATATTCGATTAAACAATTTCTTTAAAGAAAAATATTTATTGTTGATTTTTTAAAAAACCGCTCGACCGATTTCGATAAAATTTATATGGGACCAACTGGGAAGTATACCCTTTGAAATAAAATAAAAATTCAAATCGGTTCAGGCGTCTCGAGTAATCGATGAACATACATTAAAAAAGAAGATTCCGACGAATTGAGAACCTCATCCTTTTTGGAATTGGAAGTCGGTTAAAAATACATACAGACGAACACAGAACCTCCTTCTTTTTGGAAGTCAGTCAATAATAAGTAGCGTCAAACTAATTTGTTACTTCTACTTGTTTTTCTTATACCAAATCGGCTTATTACGCCTACACTAAAAATGGAAAAAAGCTTTAAAAAAGAACTTCGAGGAAGCCACTATTGCAGTAACGATAGACATCGACATATGAGTTAGATTCCTTATTTTGAGAAGTTTTTTGTAAACAAACACATCTACCTGACAGTATACATAGATATAGATAGTTTAATACCATATCAACCCGATTAGCTTTATATTTATGGATTAACAGCTATCTACAGGAATTTATCATATCATTTGGTCATAAAGTTGTAAAGTATAGTATGTCTTTGAGCGATTAGTAACCTGGAAGAGTAGAAGTTTATTATGTAATATTTAAGACTATATTGCCTACGTACAAATTACAAAACGGTAAAAGTGTACCAGGAAAACCCTAACCAAAACAAAAAATTGGTCAGTCATATATTGTGAAGGGATTAGGTAGATAGTGTACAGCAGTGGTCAGGGTAGGAAAGGATGACGAGTTAATAAGGGGGCCTTTGATCAATAGTGGGTATATAATAATATAGTTTTTTTTTGTTTTATTTTTTTTAATCCCACAATGAAATATTTTATAGTTCGTATTATTTATTTACATTTTAGTAGTATATAATTTTGTAGCGGTCTTTATTTTTATGTTTTTTACATCATTTTTTAGTTATGTAAGTTTTTAAAATTACTAATTTCGAAGGATGTTTTGTATTGTTTTATCGTTTTTCTTTATATATTATGCATGTTGAGTTAGCCTGTAAGTGATGTATACAATTTTTATCACAGATACTTAAGAGTGTGCTCTAGAATAAGAAATATTATTGTATACAACGTTGGCTTCCTATTTAAATAAATAAATATACGGGTTGACGATGATAATAACCTACGTACCATATACAGAAAATGGTTTAAGATATAAATTACATCGATTTCAATTTACTTCTACCATTACACACCATTAGGGATTTTTCTTGCGACTCATATAACTCATCCTTAAAGTATAACCTATTTGTATACATACAACGCATAAAAGATTGACGCAATTTTTGCTTAGAAATTATATCATAATAATCTCTTATAATCTTATAATTCGGATAAAGTAGGTATCGCTTTTATTTCGGTGTATCAAGTTTTGATTTTATCTTGATATAATGTTTGTTTAAACGCAAAAAACTATTTAAGAATGAACAACGTTAATTATACAACACCAAAAATTTAATCTGTACCTATATCATAATATTTTCAAAGACACTAAAAATGCCGGAAATATTCTATATCTCATATACTCATAAAAATATTTGATTAGGTATGTATAGTAAACGAAAAGTACCAATCAGTTATTTTTTACTTTTTAGTGCTTTTGTTTGAAGTCGGTTTTTATTTTTTTGTTAAAAAGTTTTTATTTTTCCCTTTTTAGCGTAGACAGTAGTAGCAAAGTAAGAATTCTAACGTGTTAGGCTTGTCAAATCAACAAAATAAGCCCAAACTCAAAGTATCTACTATTAGCCGTTGAAGAGTTCCACCTATCCACCTTCTGGCCTTACCATCAGATCAGGTCAACAATACCGAACCACTGTACTATCAACGGAAATAGAAACACTTGCAAAGTTTCAAGTCAATATGACAATTAGAAGTAGGTTAAATTCATCATTAGCTATTTTTCCACCCTTAGGAGTGGTATTTTTTTTGAAATTTAAATGGGACCAATCTGGATGTATACACTTTCAAACAACACAAAAATTGTCCAAATCGGTTAATAAATGACGGAGTTCTGAGGTAACAAACATAAAAAAAAATACAGTCGAATTGAGAACCTCCTCCTTTTTGAAATCGGTTGAAAATACTTTAACGTATTTTCGTTGATAGAAAACATTTAGAAACATACGTATATCATGTTTTACGTAGGGATATATATATATATATATATATATATATATATATATATATATATACACACATATATTAACATGCTTTATATGTATATCCTATTTTATAATGTACATGTATTTAATATTTATTACAGATTAGCTCGTTTGCTGCAGACTGATCACGCTAGTCATATAAATAATCCGGGAAGTGAACCCTTAACCATCGCCACATTTGGAGATGTCATAGCAGAAACTGCGCACAAATACCCTGGAAGAATAGCCATCAAATCTATTCATGAAGATGTCTCTATTACTTATGAGGAACTTATCAATAAGGTAATCTTTATGTTATTATATAAGAAGAAAGCTCTGTACCTACCTTTTTAACCCCCGAATCCCTATACAAAAAGATGGGTGGTATAATTAGTCCATAGCGCAAAAAGAGGAGTGATAAGTTTAATGTTATGAACTGTTTTCAAGTTAGTTTTTTTTTGTTTGAAAAGTGATTTAACCGAGAGAGTGTTCTAAGCTATAAGTAAATCAAGAAAACCCGTTCAACCGTTTGCAGGCCATCAGCTCTTTTCTAGATGGTAAAAGGATACAAGCAATTTCCATAGATCTACTCGATTCGAAACTTGGTACTTCATTACTTCAATGACATTGCAGTGATATGGTAATCTTGTCCTGATGCTGCAGTGTCCCCTAGGATCAGCAAGATATTTAACTCTTACTAACATATTGCAGAGATATCGTGCTTAGGTTTATTGAAATGGGTTTAATGTATGTTGGAGTTTAGAGAAATGAAGATAAATTGATGACAGATTATAAGCTAATCTCACTCATTCAATTGATATAAAATTTTGATTTAGGGTATATTTAGTAACATTTATAGCGGTATAATGCACAAATGTGTTAAGTAAACGAAAGAATATTTGAGTAATTTGGATTGAGTAAATGAATAAATATAATTTGATATTGTACGGTGAATAATTTATATAATGTAGTATTGTACGTAAGGAATGATTACGATTTATGTTAATCTTGACCTGATGCTGGCACCAGGATCATCAGATCAGATCAGAGTACATCTGTAACTCTTTAAGAACATGCAGCAAATATTTCTTATTTAGACCCATTAGATTGGTCTAGATAAGTAGGTTGCTTACTGCTAATACGCATGGCAGTGGCCGCGGTGTATAAATTCGAGCGCCGAGTGAAATGTAGCTGAAGGAATGCTATTTGATTAACAATTCTCTAAGACTTCTAAGAGATTGTGTCTAACTTGTTTGCCACATCAGTAGTTGACAAGGCCACTTGACATAAGCTTAAAAATATGAAATAAATCGGAAATAAAAAAATAAAGAACACTAACACAAAAAAAAACAAAAATCAATAAGAAAAACTACTGCTTAAAAATTAAAAAATAATTCCCACTTAACAAGTCCCATTTAAAGGCCATCAAAGGCCGATTTGAAAAAAAATATTTTATAGTCTTAAGTAAGGCGTAACTTTATCTTACGCTACCTATGTAACTTTGAAAAAAGAAATCCTAATGTTCTAACTAAATTAAATATTGTCGATTTTCGGAGCTGTTACTTACTAGTTTATTACCGGATAATTTTTAAATTTATAATGCTCATTACATTATAAAAAGATATCCGGTTTCGAATAATAAGTATAATTCAGTGTAGTTTATGATCATTATCATTTTATGATTTGAAAACTGTTAAGCTCATAATTAAAGCTCATAATATTTAAATTAGAGCCTGTTATTAAGAAATTATGTAAATATAATTATTTACTTTTTTTAATCGTATATAAATAGGCAAAGGCAAATCAGTTCAGTGCCTTTTCTCTATTTGTCAATTCATTTTTTTTAATTAGACTAAGCTTTAGTGTTATCACTTATCAATAAAAAAAATGATTATGGTCGAATTTCGACCACTGTGTGACCACTAGTTCTAATAAATAGAGAACCATCATCAATATCTATTAATTATCCTACGTTGTTTACAAAGAGTTTAATTTATATATTTTTTTGTAACAAGTATACGTTAATTTGAATAATAAGTGAACTTGAAGTACAAGCGTTCTTTACGTTATCGCACTGTTCATACGCGTATAATGTTTACATAAAAAAGTTAGTAAATTATTAAATCCTTTTAAAATCTTGTAGATGGCAATTTAAATAAAAACTAATAAATAAAAGTGATTTAATGACAATGTTATAGTTACAAAAAACATTGACGTCAATAGCGAATTAAGGGCTTGTATACACGAAGACATTTAATCGCGCTGTCGCGGTGCTTCTATGCCCGTATAATTATACGAATGCAACCAATCTGTATTTTTTAAAATTACCAAAACAGAATATGCGCTGACAACGAACGTTTATGTTACGTGTGTTACCGGCATGTTTATGAAATTTAGTTGTGAAATGTGCATATAGCCTTTAAAATCTATCAGCCCAGAATTATATGCGAAGGACAAATTCGATAAGAAAAATATAAGTTTTTAGTTTGAAAACAAAATTATGACAAGAATGAAAATGTATTTTTAGTAAGTAAGCTAATTCTATATATAGCAAGCCCAATTTAGTCTAAGTACTTCAGCCAATTTCCATTTATTTAACTTAAACAACATGACGCCATCAATAGTAGACCGTACTTTTAATTTTTCCTTTTTTTTTAATACCACGACGGTGGCAATCAGGCATGCGGCCCGCCTGTTGGTAAGCGGTTACCGCAGCCTATGGAACACCAGGGGCATCACATGCGCGTTGCCGACCCTTTAAAAACCTATTTACTCCCCTTTTGAAGGACCCAATACTGTAGCCCTCTGGGAAAACCTCGGCAGGGAGGCTTTCCTATTGATATATCGTCCTTTAAAGTTCATCATTTAAATGAATTATTTTAATTAATATTATAATTATTTAATTTATTTTAAAAATTAATTTAGAATAGATACCTAATCAGATATTTTCGAAGTCGGTGCCAGCCGACAACGCTTTAAGATATGAATATCTATAGGTAAATATGACAAGGTATGAACTCTAATTATAAGTAGTTAAAGTATTATATAAACATCAATCTTTGATGTATTTATAGGTACGTATCGACCTAGATTTGTTTTTTGAGAAGGTATCTATTCTAAATGAAAACCCCCGTTTAGTTACTTTTTACATTATAGTGCCTAGAAGTCGGTTTTGATTTTATTTTTTTTTAAGTTTTTATTTTTCCATTTTTAGTGTAGACGTAATAAGTAAGTAATCTGCAAGAAGAAAGTTTTTTAAAAACATATTCGATTAAGCCATTTATTTAAAAATAATTTATTGTTGATTTTTGAAAACCGCTCGACCGATTAAGATAAAATTTAAATGGGACCACCTGGGAAGTAATACACTTTGGAAGAAAAAGATTTTTCCAAATCAGCTTAGCTGTCTTCGAGTAATCGGTGAACAACCATAAAAAAAAGATACCAACGAATTGAGAACCTCCTACTTTTTGGAAGTCGGTTAAAAATAAGAAGAAATAACAAACACGTATTAAATACTAATTATACACTATTATTTGATATTTCATTTTATTGCCACAGACTATATAGTCTTATGACTTATTGTTCTTATTTTCCATGCAGTGGTGCTGTCAAGGCAGTAATACACTCAATTAAAAAAAAACCAGCAAAATAGAATTTACATTTTTATTATTAAAAAATGAAATATATATTTTTTTTAATTTCAGGCTGATTCTTTGGGATGTGCTCTCAGGGCTAATGGGTTTGAAAAAGGTGATAGATTAGGAATTTGGGCTCACAATTGCTCTGGTTGGATAATTTCTGCACTCGCTGCTGCGAGAGCTGGGCTTATATCGGTATGACATTTCATCAATACATTTACATACATATAATCCTGCTCACAGCTTTCCACTTCATATGTTTTCAGAATCATAATTTGTTAAACGGTTTTATTTAGCTTGCCCTGATTGTAAATCCAAGATGGCCGCCGCCAACAAATGGCGGATTACATATTTTTTCACCATCCCCTCAATATGGTTATGAAATGATAGGGCTTGACTAGTAAAATATAGTACACTATGAAAAAAAATCCAAATTCAATATGTCTTCCGACAAAATTGCCTATTACATATTTTTTCGCAGCCCCTTCAATATGGGTATTAAATGAAAGGGCTTTACAAGTAAAGCTCAGTTCATGGCGAATCAGAGTTTAGACAGTTTAAAATAAAAAAAAAAAAACTTGAAAATGAAACAAGTAAAAAATTTTTTTAAGTTAAACGGTTTTATTGAAAAGAAAGATAATAATGATGTAGATAATGTACTAAAAGCTAAAAAATAATGAGGTAGGTCCTAAGTACCATTCATCATACCACTCTCCTCATAAATCTAGGGCATTTATCATACTCCAAAATCGTGGCGCGCGCGAAACAGTCAAGTGCTCATATCATTTTAAATGCTTTGTACATACTTAGGTTACGCTACTCTAAGTTATATTTATTTACAACATAATGGATTGTAGTGTACATGCAGCAACTTATCATCTATCTTGATTTGCTCCAATTTTAAAATTTCGAAGCCTTCAACCGTGGTTGATATCTTTTCTTGCAAGCAACTTAAATTTTACATGTTGTCTACATTTTATACTTCCAATATAATTATTTGCTAAGCATTTTTTTAATATAATTAACTATTCAATAATTAATTCTTTTTTAACACCTCTAGGTAAATTTCTAAGAAATTAATTAAATTTCTAAGAAATCTATTGTTAACTGTAACACCGGATGTCCGCGGTCGTTGAGGGATTATTTTAAATTTTTTTATTCATAAAAAAATTTGTTGACCTTTCAATAGAAAACACATAGGTGTGCAATATTTTTAATATCTATTATATCTATTATTTAATATATATTGTATACGTAAATACAAAACTAAGCTTTTTTGTCACAGTGCTAAGGTCTTATTGAAATATAGAAAAATCATCTTGTAGTGTTTTAATTAATATGCTTAATGAGAGCTATACCTACTCGAATTATGCAGATTTATTTATCGTCAAACTGGATGTGTATCGACTGCTATTAATCACTTTGAATTACTTTGGTAAACAAATAATCATCCTTAATTTTTTAAAGAGTGACTGTATAACTTTATATTATATTTATATATTATAACAGGTTTTTATCAATCCACTATACGAAAAAGACGAATTGAGCTTTTGCATCAACAAAATACAAATGAAAGGCTTAGTGGTCGGTGAAAATTTAAAAAATAGAGATTACTATGGATTATTAAACAAAATGTTACCAGAGCTACAATCTTCTAAAGAAGGATTTTTACAATCGAAAGAATTTCCCAGTCTGAGACATATCATAACAACTGGAAAAGATAAACTGAAGTAAGTGAATACTTCCATATTTTTAAAACATATATAAAATCCGTTTTTTTTTTGTTATTTCTTTTTATTTTTAAGCGACTTCCAAAAAGATGGAGGTTCTCAATTATTCTTCGGAATCTTTTTTTTTATGTTTGTTCACCGATTACTCGAAGACACCTGAATCGATTTGGAAAATCCTTTTTCTTCCAAAGGTTATAACTTCTTTTATTTTTTTACTTATTTACTAAGAACATCATTTTCGCACATAATATCATAAACAGTTTCTATGTTAATAACTGCATTAGTTACACAACTAGTCGCAGTTATCAACGCCCACATCTCTAGCAACAGGCTACAATTGTATATGCTAAATTAATTGTATCAATTTTAAAAAGACAAAAGTTACATTGTTTACCAATTTACATTGCACATCGCAAGATTGGAAAAAAATGGTTGTGATTGTATGCCACAAAGGTTCCTTATGTAACCTTATATTTAATTTAGTAATACTCGTATAGCATTTTTCATTTTAACAACAACTTTTATATTATTATATTAATACACTTATATTATAAAGTGGAATGATTTGCTTGTTTGTTTATTTGTAGGTAGATAAATTTTTAAACTACTGAATTAATTTTAATAATTCATTCAGATGATGAACTTCAAATGGACCGAGATCCCGCTGCAAGACTTTACGTTCATATCGTATTTAATCAAAATCAATTTTTTATATACAATAATAAAAGGGACAATATGTTTTGACAATATTTTTTTCTATGCATGATAAACTACGTCTGCCTATGTAAAAGTGGCCGCAAAAGTGGTTGCGGGCCATTAAAGATTTTTTTGTCACATTTATACGTTCGTGGCGTATTTTCATCATTTATATATCAAATCAATACACAGAAAAAAATCAGCGTTAATTTAATATATAAATGATGAATATACGCCATGAACGTATAAACGTAACAAAATATGACCTGCTTACATCTGGCTGCGAAGAGGTTGCGGCCAAGTGCGCAACGGCAGCTATCATTTTTCAAGATCTCTACGTATATTTCTGTGAAGTGGAGTATAATTCATTTTAATAACAAATGCTCGTATTTGTTCCAAAAAGTCAATTATTATTTATATAATTAAACATACTAGCGGGCACATTTTAATAGGCACCGCAGTCAAAACATTTTGTCCCTTTTTTGGCATCTTCAAGACAATCACTTTTATTACCTTGTTATGTACATTGTCTTAATAAAGTATGTTTATTACCAGTACTACAATATTAGAAACCAACAATACATATGTATATTTAGATGAAAAGAAGTGACTGTGTTTAAGGAAAGTCTATAGATTTTCCTTCAATACTAATTACAAGGTTTTAGTTATAGACTTCCTTATTTACAAAAAAAAAATCTTGTAAGAATTTATATGCCCATTTTGAACATCCTTTGTTTGATACATTAAACTTTGATTGCAGTGGAACCACGACATTAGAGTCTTTTATAAATAATTACAAAAATAATAGTGAAATAACAAAATATAGCAATGAAGTGAAACCAGAGGATGGAAGTTTTGTTCTTATGACATCGGGGACAACGGGTACGTGCGAAAATTTTAATCAGGTCTGTGTTAGATGTTAGGTATAATATATACAATAATTTACATTGAAACTTCAATTATTATTTATTAATTAACTTCAAAAAAGGACGAGGCTCAATTTAGAAGTACATTTGATTTTTTTCGTTCTGAACTAATTGTGAACTGCTTTTATTTTTAACTAGCTGCTTACCCTCGTTTCGCTCGGGTGCATCCCTAGGTATGCCGATTTGATCATAATTTTCTAGGTTTTAATTTTTTTGCACAGAACCCTTGCTTAGCTATCTGCCAGTGAAAGTCCCGTCAAAATTGAGAATTTTGAAATCGTACGTTAAGTTTTAATTTTACAAACTTTGGAATATTATATTGTATTAAATACACTTGGCAAAATTTCGTGCTGAAAATTCTCATGTCAAGTCATGGAATTAATCTCGAAATAGAAGGAGAATTTAGATAGTCTGAACGCAAATGAAGCAAATAACAATGACTTAATATAATATGTAGTTCTCAAAGGCCATATTATATGTAAATATGGCATTGTGCAATGATAATGCAGATGGCAGTTCTTCTGTTTCACTTATTTGTTTTGTTGTATGATTAGACATAAACTAATGAAAAAATAGAGTTAGAAGAAGTAGTTATTTTGATTGATTATAACAAATGCGCATCCTGCTTGTGTGATTTATGATTTGATGAATTTGATATAACTATTTTTTTGCTGATAACTCTTTAAAGTGGTAAAAGTTATTTAAAATAGAGAATGAAATTCTCCTCTAAAGAGATTCATACACTTTTGAATGGGGTTATATATATATATATATATATATATATATATATATATATATATATATATATATATATATATATATATATATATATATATATAGCCCTTCTCAATGAACGGGCTATTTAATGTTAAAAAAACAAATTGCCGCTTTATTATATTAGTATACATATGTATTCGTGCATATGTGCGGGCGTTTGTGTGCCACTACACTTGAAGTAAAAATATGGAAGAACCCAGAAACATTTTTCTTCAAACGCGAACTAGAACTTAGGCCGCCTTGTATCCATGATGATTATTGCATCATTTTTTTTGAAGAACCCTATTAAAAATAGCAAATGTAATAATATAAAAAAATTATAACTTTAAGGTAAACCAAAAGGCGCTCTGGATTCACACATAGGGGTAGTAAATAACACTTACTTCAGTGGAAAAAGGCTTTGCTTGCAGGATGAGCATCAAATAATATGCTTACAGGTACTTATAGTTTATAATGGTGACTAAAATTTTTTAGTAGTAATTTAAAATATGACCACATGTTATAATATTTTTTATATATATATATATATATATATTATATATATATATATATATATATATATATATATATATATATATATATATATATATATATATATATATATATATATATTAGCCCAGCCAGCATGTATACTTTTAATTTTTAAATAATACTTTTTAATAAACAAAGATGTCGGTTTATTTTAAGTTTATTTAAATATATGTAGACGTTTGTATGTTAATTAACTATCTCTTTGTAAAAGGCTAAATTTACATATATTTTTCGTTCTTAAAAATACTAAAATAATATGAGTATTATAATTTTAGTAAATTAAAATGTTAAATTTTACTGTGACTATTATTCTATTTATGTTTTAGTTGTTTTTTTTTTCTTTAAAATAATTATAAAGCTTTTGCTTTTAACTAAGTATAGTAAAGATAAAAAATATTTTGTGAACAATATTGTAGTAGTGTTATATAAATAAACTCGAACCTTATTTAGAGTAGAGTTAGCTAACCTCTAATATCAATATTTTGAGCTCCTGAAAGAAATTAAAAGCAATTGGGAGCATCACTAACGTATTGTTTTATGTAAATATTCGAACAAAGTATTGTTTTATTTAATATTTATTGTTATAACATTTATTATGCACCGGTATGCGATGTATGCGCAGACGGGGCCATGATGGGTCACGTCGAATGACGTTATCTATAATTATTATTTTGACTTTTACTTTAAACGTATACGTAAGAAATGTGAAATTTAAATTACGAGTATAATAAAAAAATCATACCATCGAACTCATCTGATAATGGCGAAGCTTCAATGTCTACTATATAGTAAATTGAATTTGTATTCATTTGATTTTTTAATGAGTCCATATACCAATACATTACAGTTGTTAAATTGAAATTAGTGCTTATTTTTATTAAAAGTATAATTATTTTTTTCAATAACTTTTACAAATTATGTTAATTAGAAACTTGTTCCACTCGGGTGCGCCCCTGAGTGCCTAACAGCCCATGTATTTTTTTTTTTTTCCTGCCGGTCGTCATAACGGGCAAGGTACTGTGAGACTCCTACTCGCTTGCGCACACACTACAACACCCCTGCAACCCATGTATTACTCCAGCTCATAATCCATCTGCGTATTAATTTTTCGGTTGCAAATTTTCGCATTTATAGTTGTATAAATCGATATAGGTTTAAATTACCTGTTTTTTTTTGTAGGCACCAATGTTCCACGCTCTGGGGTCTGTCGTAACCCTCTTAGCGGGCCTGCGTCACGGCTCTACGATAGTAGTCGCAGCACCAATGTACAGTGTCACCGCAAACGTACAAGCACTGTGCTCTGAGAAGTTAGTCCTTTAACTTTCATTATATTGAAATATTATGTTTGTTTATTTCTCAAATATATGAAATAGAGTTTTATGTTATTCTAATATGTTTTAGTACTTACTTATATATGTATATACTAGCAACTCACCCTCTCTCCGCTCGGGTTCATCCCTAAATACGTTTTAATATTTAGTATAGATTTCTCAGAGATGAAATATTTTTTCGCAGTAGTAATAGTAGCAGTAGTAGGATACTTTTTGTGTCCTATATGTTAACCCGGATAACCAGCTATCATCATACAACATCAAAATCTGTCCAGTCGTTTTCTCATGATGCGGTCACCGACATAATTAGACAAACAAAAATTCTAAAAACTGTAGATTCGCTAGTACATATAATAAAGTATAACTGATCGCGTCTGTACATGAAATGTATTAGAGAAAAACTATTATTGGGGTCTTCATCAACGCAATAGAACCCAAAAACTTTTTAACAAAAAAATAAAAACCGACTTCAAACAAAAGCACTAAAAATTAAAAAATAACTGATTGGTAGTTTTCATTTACTATACATACCTAATCAAATATTTTCGAAGTCGGTGTGCTTTGCTTTGTATGGGCTGGCCCCGATTTCGAAAATATTTGATTAGGTATGTATTTAATAGGTAGGCTTTAATTACTTAGCCAAAGCACACCGACTTCGAAAATATTTGATTAGGTATGTATAGTAAATGAAAACTACCAATCAGTTATTTTTTAATTTTTAGTGCTTTTGTTTGAAGTCGGTTTTTATTTTTTTGTTAAAAAGTTTTTATTTTTCCCTTTTTAGTGTAGACAGTAGTAGCAAAGTAAGGATTCTAACGTGTTAGGCTTGTCAAATCAAACAAAATAAGCCCAAACTCAAAGTATCTACTATTAGCCGTTGAAGACTTCCACCTATCCACCTTCTGGCCTTGCCATCAGATCAGGTCAACAACACCGAACCACTGTACTATCAACGGAAATAGAAATACTTGCAAACTTTCAAGTGAATATGACAATTAGAAGTAGGTTAAATTCATCATTAGTTGTTTTTCCACCCTTAGGGGTGGTATTTTTTTTTTGAAATTTAAATGGGACCACTTGGAAGTATACCCTTTCAAACAAAACAAAAATTGTCCAAATCGGTTAATAAATGACGGAGTTCTGAGGTAACAAACATAAAAAAAAACATACAGTCGAATTGAGAACCTCCTCCTTTTTGAAGTCGGTTGAAAAGAATAATTATTTTATGAAATTTTGCCTGTTTGTCAGTGCGTTTGTGCGCGCTATCTCAGAAACGGCTTAATCGATTTGGATGCGGTTTTTACTAATGTATTGTGGTAAGCTTCGCTTAACATTTAGTATTTATTGTATTTCAATCGGTTCATAAATAAAAGAAGTTATTTCAATTTAAAGAATCACCTATGTAAGAACCCGAGCGAAGCGAAGGGGAGTCGCTAGTGCGTAATCTATTACTTACACTTCCCACTACTACTTCTTGACTTATATTTCGGACCTTCACATGGTATTGTTTGTTTACTTTTTTCATGTATGTAGATAATTAATAAACTACTATAAAGAAACAATGTATTTTATCTCGGTACGTTAGAAGTGTATTGGATATAGAAGTATTGAGACATGATTCTGTGGTCTAATGGCTAGGATGTATTTATGTAAAATATATAACAAACACACTGACAATCTTTGTAATTTTAATATTATTGTGATTACTTTACAGATGCACAGTGATAACGGGGACACCAACTATGTACATAGACATGCTGTCGCACTTCCGAAGCAAGTTGCCAACGCGTTTACGAATGGCATTGACAGCAGGTGCACCATGCAGTCCCCATCTTATTCGACAAATGAAAGAAAATCTTAATGTGATGAATGTTGGGGTAATATTTTTTACTTCAGAAATTGTTAGGTTTTGTTAAACAGGTTTTTTTGCTAAAAGTTATTGTTTATTTTATTGAATTGGTTTCGATATAATCGTCTCTACGTTATTTCAAATGTTAGATAAAATAGATCATTAGATTGAGAGATGTTAGTTAGATAAATTATAACACTTTAATAAGCCAAAAAATTTTTGCCGTATCGTTTTGACTTAAAACTTTTGTATGTGATATCGGGAGGATAGTAGAATCATTTGATAAACTGCTTCCGTTTCCGTTTGATAAATTACATTCAAGTTTCATACATTACGGTTGAACTTTGACTTTTTTTAAGCTGTAATTATTGTTCATTTTAAATTATTAAACATATAATTTTATTTTTCAGGCGCTGTATGGTCTTACAGAAACTACCGCAAGCGTGTTTCAGTCGATGCCGGATGATAGTGTGGACTTGGTGGCCGAAACCGTTGGCAGCGTAACTGATCACATTGAAGTGAAGGTATGTTGTATTCATTCATAAAGAATACACATTTATATATAAATCTAAAATATTTATAGCATATAATATAGAATGCAGAAATAGATTTTTTACTAACATATTTATATGTATAATTTTAACTTTAACTTAAGCATTAATAACTTGTATGCTACTTTCTATGTACCTAATCAAATATTCGGATTTTGCTTTTAATTACATTACAATAAAAAAAGATATCTTCGAGCTTGGACACATATTTGGTCATTCCCATACACATACATAATGTGAGTATGGGATAAATGTGTTTTTTTAATAATTATTATTATAGTAAATTTGATTACAACCAGGTGGTTGACGATGTAGGTGAGACAGTACCTTTTGGGTCCCCAGGCGAGTTAATGGTGCGTGGTTACTGTAATATGTTGTATTACTGGGATGAGCCGGAAAGGACGAAGGAAACGTTGCGAGATGATGGGTGGTTACATACAGGGTGAGGAAAATCTGTTATATATAATATTATTTTGAGGATCAGAACTTGGCTGAGAAATTTTATTTTAATTTATTTCATCTTAATCCAAATACTTCTGTTATAGTAATATTTATCACTACTTAATTAATAAGCTATTTTGTGTATTAATTTTCTTCAAAAAACGAGGACTTACTTAAATCAGGTGTAGCTTTTTAATTAAGTACGATACGAAGTTACGAACTGAATTTTATGATTCGTAATTCTTGATATGCTTGCAAAGACCAAGCCGACTTTGGCCGGTATGGTGGATGTTAAGGCGAGAGTAATATAATAATTATACCCCTACAAGTGGAATAACTAATAACTTGTGCGGTTATTTTGCTGTTGGTATGTGTTTATGTTAAAAAGTAATAATTATTACCATTCTTTTTTCCAGAGACATGTTTCAAATATCCCCAGAGGGATATGGAAAAATTGTGGGTCGAATAAAGGATATTATCGTCCGTGGCGGAGAGAACATTGCCCCTAAAGAAATAGAAGACTTTCTGAACTCACACCCTGATATAATTGATAGCCAGGTAAATTTTAAATTTTGTTGACTTGCTGTTTTTAGTCTAGTAACTAGATTTCGACCTTCTATACTAGAATGTGGAAGTGGACGTTATAATATGTATTATTTTTTAATCAGGTAGTTGGAATACCCGATGGCAGGTTAGGAGAAGAGCTCTGTGCAGTAGTCAGAGTTAGGGAAAATGCCACGTTTACTCTTCAAAACATGGCAAATCACTGCAGCGGAAAACTGGCTAGATTCAAAATTCCTAAAATACTGAAAACTGTTGAGGAATTTCCTAAAACAGCCTCCGGAAAAGTACAAAAATATAAACTAAAGGAATTAATTGTATCTGGAAAGCTATAAATAAATAAATAAATTGATTTAAACAAAACTTCAAGCCCGAAAGAGGGTTATGTGTTTGACCTGTGTATGTATGTCCGATCTCATATTCCCTCGTAATTACTAAATGGCTTAGCCGATTTTAATGCATCATTCCTCAATGGATTTGCCTTGAGAACGCGAGTGCTTTTATTAATTATTAAAAATTTAAATGGCTGATTTTACTAATTTAAGCTTATGTGACCGACCGTATATCACATATTTAATTTTTAAATATGCATGTAAATATATTGTAAATAGAATATAAACTATCCCAAAAAATCTATCATTAATCGCGTAACTAATTGACAGTTAAATAAACTTTTAGTAGGAGAGCTGGCTGGCATTTCAGGGTAGGTATTCTAGGCAACATGAGAATTTTAGCAACACTTCCTTAATCATAGTCAGGTATAAAAGTGCAAGTCTGGCTGGAGGGTAGCGGTTGCCTTGCCACCCCTAAATTTTCAAAGTATTCAATATTTTTTCCAAAAAAAAGTTTTTGGGCATTTCGAAACTTTTGTATCTTGTAATTTTATTATAAAAGAGTTTAAAAATAATAAAACCATATCATTTAATCGGTTAAAAAGTTTGGCCAGGCATTTCCAAAAAATATTATTTTTTGATAAATTCCAAAAAATGTATTTTAATGTAAAAATGTACTTTAAAAAAATTAAAAATTAATAATTACAAAGAGATATATCATTTAGTCAGTTTTTTTAACTCGCCAGGCGATGCAAAAGATAACATATGACGTATAATCGCTTCGCTCGGGCCTCCTTGGGTGCTCAATGGTATTTATATGTTACTCCAAGTCATAGTCTACTCGTAGCTGTGTGGTATATATCACCCAAATCAATCCAGCTTTTCAATGTAGGAGTAACACACATATACACATAAACACAAACTTTCTGTACAGTAGTCAAATTAAGCCAAGGATCTAAGGTTAAGTACAAAAATTTAACATCTTTACTTTTTTATAATCATAATATTAAAGTTCCAAATGTCTTTGTTCAATATGTATGTTTGAGCGCAGACGCTAATGTTGCAAAAAAAGTTTAATTTTGGATGAAAAGTATGCTTGAAGGTTATTTTTTGAGATTGGAAATCATAAACTGTTAAACACCTCCAGGTAAATTTCTAAAAAAATTATTGTTAAGCATTCCGCATGTATTCCGCGGTCGTTGAGGAATTAATATATCTAAATAACATAACCTATTGGAATAGATTAATCTCAGAAAGTTAACAATCTGTCTTAAAAAATTATGAAGTCCCAATTTCTTTTCATACACAATTATTCATTAGTAGGTGCTGTATGTATTAATTAAACGGTATAGATACATTTACTATACGCATAGAGTACAAGCATACAAAGAAGCATTCATTTTTATTTATATTGAAGATAAAATCTCGTTTGCAATCACGGTCTAATGAACAACCGATGGTCAAAATAAATTAAATAAAATACCATTTTGATTTTAAGAATGATATAATGATGATGTCCTTCCGATCGATTTCGGCCACGGTGGCCAGTTTCATTGAGACCACTCAACTACATAGGAGATATTATAGTGTACAATCTGCGCGCAGACACCAGTGCACACTATTCCTTTCGCTCTCAAGTTTCATAACTCTGGGATTTACTGAAACTTTCGTAACATATAGACTCAGTAACTAAACATTGCCCAACACGAGACTCGAACCCAGGATCTCTGGATGTGCACAAGTACATACGAGTCACAATCTACCGAAACATGAGGTAAATCAATAGTAAGGACAGCCAACATGGCTGTTCTTTACGATATTAGTAAGGAGGATAAGAAAGATAAGGATGATAAAAAAATAAATTAGTCAATGTCATATTATCCTTGAATTCGCGATTGCAATATTAATCACTAGATAATAGATATCCATAGAATAAACACACTAAAAAGATTTTATGTTAAATCGTTTAGAAAAACGTTGTTGTAATATTTAATAATGAATATTGTTCTGTGTTTTATATTACTGCTTAATACCGTTTATATTACGGAGGGATCGACAGGTTTGTTGTTGTAATATTATGTCTAATAATGTATGTAATAATCTAATTTTCTAAACATTTTCATCTAGAAAATATGTAATAGATATGATTTTAATAAGAAAATTATTACAGAAATGTAATACTTAAGTGTTATAATTTTTTATTAGTTAGAAATGTACGATTAGTTGACCATACGAGCTATGCTATAGAAATCATAAAAGAGACAGTGAAACGAATTGAAGATCAACAATGGAGTAGCTTGAAACTAGACGACATCATTATACCTGTAAAGTGGGTACATACAAATGTTTTTCAATTAATAGAAGAAAGCATAAACAATAACATACTCAATTATTAGAATACCAAAATTAAAAAATTAAAAAAAGTTAATTTAATATGATATACAGACACAAATCTATCCCACGGGAACTGTACCTTTTCCGGGATAAAAAGTATCGACAGGTTTGTGCTATTCCAGACTATACCTAATATAATTCTGTGCCAAATTTCATCCAGATCCGTTAAGCCGTTCTGGAGTGATTGAGTAATAAACATCTAAGCATCCAAACATCCATCTAAACTTTCACATTTATAATATTAGTAAGATTCTATGAATAGTAATATTATTTAAATAAAGGCAAGTTTAAAGTCATCGAAGAAGGAAAGATATTGTTAGCAGAATATTTGAGACAAACTCTTAGAAATTTATAATATCAGCGAATCCACAAGTAGTATATTTTTTATATTATACTCGTAAATATATTATTACACTTATTGTCATAATCCAAGTAGATCTTTAAATATAAGCTTTTCAGAATTTTTAAAATTCCAAACGTTTTTTTCTTAACTATTTTTTTTACTTGTTAAAAGCAAATAACTCATGTAATTAATCTAAAGCTGTCTTCAAAATTTTTAGCCAAACATTATTGGGCAGACCAATAATAGGTGATGTGGAATTCACTAACGGTTTTGTAGTATCAATACATGGGATTGATATAATACAAAATACAGTACAGCAAGTCTGGCTGCCTGTGACAGTTAACACAACATATGTAGAAGTAAGAGCAACAATGAGGATGTTTGATGTTGCCATCGGATTTGATGTTTCGTCTAAAATGAATATTGCAAATTACCGATCGACTGTACTTATTTTGTATCCAGAAATGCAATTTCGATTCACTGTACGTATTTGGAAACATTTTCATTTTTAAAGAGATAGGTACATAAATTATTCTCACATGGAGCGCCTCCCTATTTCTAATTCACTTTCTTATTTATGGAAATAAAATATTTCTTTAAAATATTTCTTCTGTGATTGATCGCAAAAACATAACAGCAATAAATTTAAGTAAAAATTCAGAACAAATTCAATGTTGCCTTAAAGACAATGGACATCATATAATATTATTTTGTTTTACAGATAGTAAAAGATTTATTTACGGATGAACTAACTGCAACAGTATTCGGGGTGATAATGAGGGCTCATAGTCAACTAGAATTTGTACCAGAAGATGAAATTACTAAAGTAGTGCCCTTCCTGGTAAATTTTATTTATAATTTTGGTAACCTTAATTCATTTTATTTTGAGAATGAAATATCTTGACGTGCCCGCCCGTGCATATAAGATATCTCAGATATTTTAATTATGTATTGAGACAGAGTGTTTCTGGAAAAATAAGTTGCGAGAATGTGTATGATATGACGTGCTATGAAAAATGATTTGCATAGATACGAGTATGTAATACGAAAGTGACCTCGGCACCATACAATAAATAATAATAGGAAAGTATACATACGTACTACATACAATAATTTCTAGGGTAATTTCAAAACTTATTATTTAGTATGTTATCTCTAATTTAAATATTTAATTCTTTTGTTATTTCAGTTTAATTGGAATAGCACAGGCGAAAGTGTTAACAAGTGGGCTACTGATATCTTTACTCCTATCACGTTAGGTTTGGTGACGAGTGAAGTTAATTTCCCCACCATTTGCTACAACTGCCCTGTTTAGACCAATCGGAATCCGTTTATTTTTAAGAGAAAAAAAATAATATATAATTATAGAAAAAAATATTCAAAACCTGAGGTTTTATATTTTTAAAATGCTAGCAGGTATATAAGGAATAGAAATTCGTAAAATGCCCCACATGCCCAGCTATACAAGATTAGACTACGAATGAATTTCATTTCATTCTTTAATTACCTTACTTAAAATCATTTTTTTTTTGTTTTTGCCTTAAAAATACATTGGTGTAATCAGTTTATAAATATTTGGTCAATAAAGTACACTCCTTCAATGATAATTGAAAAAATGTAGTTAACGAAGTAGAAATAATCGATTTCTCCATATTTTTTTAATTTTTAAGGGTGTTTTTCAAGACGACTATACAATGTTTTTTTATTTTCAAAAAGTAGAGTTTATGACAAGAAGAATGAGCCCTATCTGAAAATTGAACGAAATTTTTTTAAATGTAAACGCTCACTTGAAGTTGGGGGTGATTTTCAGCCTCTCGAGACCATAAAACATAGTTTTCTTGGAAATGGCTAAACATTTCAATTTATTTTTTTTTAATTTATTGTATGTAATTCGAAGATGACGTTCCTTTAGTTTCATGGAAATCAAAAGATTATTCTAGAAATTAAAAATAAAAAACCAAGAAAACCGAGTTTTTTGCAAATATCTCGAAAACTTTGAGGTAAAAAGTGTTATTTATAAAAGTTGTAGATTTTTACTAAAGCTATAACTATTGTAGAAAACATTTTTCGATAGAACATCACAGTAAGCCGAAAATTGAAAAAAACTATTTTTAAACGCTTTGCGTCCCCCCATTTCTCGGGGGTAGCTGGGCATTGGGCAGTAGGGGGCACTATACGAATTTGTATTCCTTATATAGGTATATAAGGCCTTATATACCGGCTAACATTTTAAAATCATAAATCTTCAAGTATTCAATATTTTGTTCCCAAACCGGATTCCGATTGGACTATGTTACATAGTTTATTGCATTAAAATATATTGCTAGTGATGTAAATTTTCTTTTATTTTATTATTACTAATCTTCGTAAGTCAACAGCTCAAGTCAACTATTGCGATAGTAAATCCCTGAGCGAGACTTTGCGGCGTGATTTACATTGTTTTTAAGACCATTATCACGGTAATGCTATGCATACAGTATTGCAACTCGGCCCTGTCCTTGAAATAATTACCTACAGCCGCGCGGTACGTAACCACGCGACAGGGCTGCTCGCGTACAGTATTTTTAATTTCATCTACCTACTCGATTTTCTTTCCAATTTTGTGATTTCAAATATTATATTTTTTTATTTAAAAAATATTAATAGTAGATTTAATTAAAAAATCTCAAATTTACAAGGGTGGTATGTGACCCTTATAAATTTGAGATTGAAAAATATTTGCGCCTCAAGACAGCGTTTTTACGACAAGCGTTTTTAAATTTAATGGTATAAAAATCCGCATTCGGTTAAAAAGTTAAATTAAAAGTACTTTAATTTTTATTTTTAATTTCATTAATTTTTGATTTTAAAACATACTATGTCTCGATACTTTTTTGTTTGACATTAGCGACGTTACGGGAGGAATACAATGTTTATTTTTGTATCCAATTATAAAAGTTACATAACATAACCGCCTTATAAAATTTTCGTATCAAATTATATGGACTAAGATCCCACTGCAAGATTGCTATGTTCATGGCGTATTTAATCGAAATAATTTTTTTATATACAATTATAAAAGGGACAATATGTTTTGACCGGCACGCCTATTCAAATGTGCCCACTAGTATGTTTAATTAACTAAATAATAGTTGACTTTTTGGAATAAAAACGATGCATTTGTTATTACAATGAATTATACTCCACTTCACAGAACTATACGTAGAGATCTTGAAAAATGATAGCTGCCGTTGCACATTTGGCCGCAACCTCTTCGCAGCCGCAGCAGCAGGTGTAAGCGGGTCATATTTTGGAACGTTTATAGGTTCATTGCGTATGTTCATCATTTATATATCAAATTAAAGCTAATTTTTTTCTGTACCTGATAAACTACGTCTGCCTATGTTAAAGTGGCCGCAAAAGTGGTTGCGAGTCATTAAAAATGTTTTTGTTACATTTATACGTTCATGGCGTATATTCATAATTTATATATCAAATTAAAGCTAATTTTTTTCTGTGCATGATAAAATACCTCTACCTATGTAAAAGTGGCCCCAAAGGAAAGAAAATAAGGAAAGAATATAATATTATATGTCATTTGTCGGAAAAAAATAACGGTTACCACACACACAAACTTCTTCCTCTTTATTTATTAGCTATGGCCTACCCCTGATTTTGAATCTTGCTTTAATATTATAGGAGTAAGCCTATTATACTTACAGGCACAATTTAAAAACAAAAATATCATTAAGAAAACTGACTTTAAATTTCACAAATTATTACAATAATATTAAATACTTATCTAGAATAATTAACCTACACTTTAAACTAATATAAAAAAATTGTACAAAACACGTCACCTATAGTAATATTATAAAGAGGTACAGTTTGTCAGTTTGTGAGGTTGTAGGGGCTAATCGCTGGATCTCCTTAACCGATTTAGATGAAATTTGGTAAGAAGATAGTTTGAGAGCCTGGAAAGGACATAGAATACTTTTTATCACGGAAATAATCCCTTAAGGGGGTGAAAATGGGGATAAAAGTTTGTATGGAAAATTAACCTAGGAACAAACCCAAGAGAAGCGTGGGTGAGTCGCTAGTGTTACTAGACATTTATTTATATTCAAATCTTTAGAGCAGTTTCCAAGATACACAAAATTAATTTATACGTATGAGTATCTACATGTACCAGTATTGCTCATTTAATATGATAAGATATAAAATTAAATTATTCATGAATTTTTAAACGTAACAAAAAAAGCACATTTTGTCGGTCTGATATTATTATCTGTTATTTTATAGTAGTTTATTTTATTTGATGAAGTCAAATTCATTTTAAAGTTAAGTTAGTAGTCTTGTGACTAGCATGTACTTGTACAGCTATTTTGGATTCGAGTCCCGAGTCAGGCCAAGTTCAGTTATTTAGCTTACTTCGGCAACAGCCCGGAGTCAGGAAGCTGGTGGTATTTTACTCCCGTGCTTCGGAGAGCACCCAAAACCATCAGTTCAGCGCCTGGTCTCTTATCGGTCGTCTTGAATTCTCGTTCCGCCACAATATAGGAGTAAAGGAATTAAGATTAATAGAGTGCACTATTGTTAGCGTGCACACTTACGCATTATTAAGTATATCTCTTGTGCAGATGGCTGGTTATTCTCAGTGAGATTATCTTTTCAATCTATAGTGGATTATTATTTTTGCATTAATTTCTTCAGTAGGTATAAGCCGAAGAAGGGTCTTGTTAAAATCTTACCCTTTTAATTGAATATACATACATATTAAGATGAAAAATTTTCATGATACGATTGATATAAAGATTATAATTAAACATACAGATAGACAGATTAAGAAAATTTTTCTTATATCCTTAACGTAATTTCATATTACGTTAAGGATATAAGAAAAATTTTCTTGATGGAACAAACAAACGAGACGTTAAAGTTAAGTAGGTACCTCAAATATAAAAGATATCAAGTTTCACTCCAAGTAACGTTCTTTTATTTTTTAAGTAAGAAAATGCGTTTTTTTAAAGTTTACGTAAACCGGAAATCGAACCAACTAAAAATATAAAGAATACTCCGTCAAAAATATAGCATAGGAATAATGATAACATAAGACTGCAAAATCGAAACTGCGGGCAAATGCAAATTTTATCTAATATATAAAATTTCCATGTCACAATGTTTGTTACCGTACTCCTCCGAAACGGCTTCACCGATTTTTACCAAATTTTATATGCGTATTCAGTAGGTCTGAGAATCGGCTACTATCTATTTTCCATACCCCTAAGTGATAAGGGTGGTCCACCCCAAAAAAAATATTATTCGGCATTAAAAAATACATACAAACCTAAATTTTCACTAGGGACGAACCAGAGCGGAGCGAGGGTGAGTCGCTAGTAATGTATAGATTTCTCAGATCGCGGCGAGTGACCTACTATTAAATTTGGCTTGGCACCGACTTCAAACCTATCAATAGGTAGCACAAACAAATGTATTCAACCCTTCTTAACGTCCCACTGTCCACCACGCTGGCCAAGTACGGGTTGGCGAACTTCGCATGTCTTTCAAAAACTTGCTAGGTTCTCTCAGACATGCAGGTTTCCTCACGATGTTTTCCTTCACCGAAAGACAAGTTGTAATCATGTTGGAAATGATTCGCACATAAAAATATCAGACGTGCAAGACCCGAGATTTGAACCCGCATCACTCGGTTTTCCAAGCGAGCGCTACTACCACTGGGCTACCACTGCCTTACAATACAAATAATAGTATTTTATTAATATTAAAGGTATTAATTAGGTTTGCATAAGAGGTGTATTAAATTAAATCTTTACTAAGTTATTTTATACTTTTTAGTTTTTGAAGTCGGTTTTTTAAACGTAGTTTTTTTTATTATTTTTAGTTATTCACGTCCTCGTATTATGTACAATGTACATATATGTACCTATTTGTTACATTGTATTTAAGCGTTGACGTCAAATTTATCATTTTTTATCTATATCTTTTGATTAGTATGTAATACTTAAATAAGTATAACTCATTTAAAAAAATACTTTGTTTTGAATATTATAATAGATATTTTTAATATGTCCAAATTTTTTGCCGTACTTTTGTTCTCGTTATTTATATTTATAGTGAATTGTCAAAACTTCGGTAAGTAAAATTATAGTACTAATACTAATATAATATAAAAGCTAAAAATAAATGATGAAACTTTTTTTGATTTGTTTTTGTTCACATACTGGTCGAGAAATAAAATTATAAATATACTTAATTATATATACAAAACAAATGTACTCTTAGTTATCACTGTTCTTTGGGCGAAAAATGCACCAGCTCTCCTATCACCAGTAGAGGCGATAAGACGAGGTGTTATGTCTTGATTGTATTAAATTACGAAATTTATCTTTAAGAACATATTCATTACCTTATGTTTGGGCTTTACGCTATGTTTTTAGGTGGATTTAGTATCTATTTTGTATATTTACTGTATTATAGACTACTTTTTTCCTGCAACATCAAGTAATTCCTGTCCTGTCTGTCGGAACCCATGATGTGCAAGTTCGACTTAAATTTGATTTACATTTTAAACTGAAGTCTGCCTCGATGGTGTAGTGGCTAGCAAATCGGCTGCACATTCGGAAGTTCTAGATTTGAGTCCTAGGTCGGGCCAAGATTAGTTGTAAAGTCTTTCTGTTAAAAAAATCCTATTAATAGCCCAGAGTTTAGAAGTTGGGGATGTTTCATCTTTGTGCCTCAGGGAGCACGTAAAGCTGTCGGTCTTGCGCCTTAACTCTCACCGATCCAGTCGAAGTATCGTCCCATCGGAATTTGAGAGTGAAAGGAATAAAAAGTGCACAACAGGTGTCTGCGCGAACACTGGTGCACTACAATATCTCCTGTGCGCCTGGCTAGTTTTAGTGAGATTGAACGCCGCGCCGTGGCTAAAATCCGTTAGAATATTATTAGATTGAGAGAGCGATAAAAGATATACTATTAATTTATTTTATATTACACCATTTTTTAGATTCCAGAGCATGTTTAGTGAACCGTAATGATTACTTTATGAAAATCATCCAGAAGACCGTAACTAAAGTTGAGACAGATGTGCAATGGAGCAACTTGAAATTACTTGACTTAAATAGAGTTATAAAGTGAGTATATAAAAATATGTTTATTTTACTTTAATGACTGATTAAAATATAAATATATTACCTTACTTATAAAATAGTATGTTTCTTAATATTGTACTGTTTCCTGAGTCAAGGGCTAAACAATATGGAACACTTTTTTTATAATATCTTTTTTGGATCGATATAAATTACTAAATCACTGGCCTTTATTGTACTTATTGTGACCACAGTACAAACAGATTTTGTGTACATATACATGTATGAGCTGTGCTATAAAGAAATATTATGTAAAGGAATAAGTGTTAGTTTAACAAAATCGTAATATTTACTATAAGAATGTCTATTTTACAGCAAAAATTTGTTCAAATGGCATGCCCAAGGGACTGTTAATTATACAAATGGGTTCGTTGTGGCCATACAAAAAATTGACGTTAGTAACATACAGAACATTTTTTCATCAAGAAACGTTAATGGTACTATGGAAAACCTTGCTTCAGCGCGAGGTTTACTTCATTTCAGAAATTTGAAAATAGGCTACGATGTTAATGTAAACCTAGAGGGTTCCGGTTTCCAACGTTTTACTGGCTTATATATGTACAATACAGTATCAACGCAGTATTCGGTTAGTATGAATTTGCTTCCAATGATGCCATAGAGTTTATTTTGTTTTCTAATCAAGAATATTACTTTGTTTCGTAAGAAGCTAGTATTGGTATTGCAAAATCATTCATACTTATATTAAAAAATATATGTGGGAATGGTTTTCCTACTCATCTATACAGTATTATGTCATCTGTGTCGATACTAATATTATAAAGAGAAAAATAAAATATTTTTGTTTGTAATGAATAAACTAAAAATCCGCTAAACCGATTTAGATGGGTATGACGATAGTTTGAGAAACTGGAAAGAACATAAGATAGTTTAATCCCAGAAACTTATCCTTTAAGGGTGAAAGGTGAAAAGGGGCATCCCCCTTTTTCATCAAAGTTTTTATGGAGAATCAATAATTTCTTAAGTAAGGGATATAAAACTCATTATATATATACTTTACTGATTTTTAGATATTCAAAAACTTAGATACACATGAAATATCTTTACAATCGCTATTGATGTCAGTTCAGGGAGGGTTTCCTAGAATGGAATATATGCCCAGAAATAGCGTATCGGAAATGATTTCTAGAGATGTAAGATATTTTCAATATACTTATATTTAATATCACATAATAGAATTATTATACAAGCATGCCATAGGCAATGCTTCTGACAAAAATAACCTTTGACGAAAGCAATTAGTTAAACACTTAGAGTTAAATATTTAAGTAATTTGAGTGTATTTATTGCGAAGAAAGGTTTACACAACAAAATAAAAATTGTATGAAAATTTTGTAACTACAAAATACCTCAGTATTTTGTACTCACGCCCAAGTATTTAAATATTTGAGTTAACTTTTTGAAGTAAAACTTTTTTATGCATGACTGTATGTCACGTATCATTGGAAAAACGAGTGTGAGAAGTAAGTGTCGCTGAAATGAGAATCAAATTTATTATGGTGTGGTGATTGTGGTGTGGTGGTTTTATTGCTGATATCCTCAATCCCATATTACTAATGATTTAATAAAAAATGTTTTATTTATATTTTAATTTGTTTTAATTTAATCGGTATCTGCCACAGCACCAAAAAAGTTTTACTTCAACCGCGCGTTAAGGTTACACTCACTCTTTTTTTTTATTTTCTCATGTATATGTTTTCAGTTTGCACCACATCTTCTTTGGGACAGCTTCAGTATGTGGAGTAGAAATTACATTAATCCGTTTATACTTGAAATAGCAAAAAATACCGAATTTCCAGAAATACGTTTTGACAACAGATGTTAAACGGTAAACCTCACAATTATTTAAAAATTAAAGGATTTAGGCTAAGTTTAAACTCAACAAAATAATAATTTAACTATTACACCAGAACTTTAATGTAGAAGACATAAACAATACACAATAAAATTACATTCAAAAGTTATTTTTTTTTCATTTACCTTTTAAAAGTTTTCCAAAAATATCATGCTAGTTGTAGCATGAGAATGTTGATTTAGTTCATAGCGCGGATAATGTTATATAATGCGGGACAACAGTAGGAATTAGTATAATTAGAGCACCAATAATAGAAGCTAAGTAGGTACTAATAGGTTAACAAGTTAGGATCATAAAGAAAGAAGAAAATTGTATATGCAAAGCAGTATTACTATGTACATATTATAAAACAAAGTCCTCCACCGCGTCTGTCTGTCTGTCTGTTCGCGAAAAACTCAAAAACTACTGTATCGATTTTTCATGCTGTTTTGACCAATAGATAGAGTGGTTCTCGAGAAAGGTTTTAATATATAATTTGTTAAATTTTTGTATATGTTGGCTAAAATGTAACGATATTTGTTGGAGGTGTCAGAAAAAAAATACGCCGTCAGAAAACACTGCCTATAAACACTTTGAGATATACCTAACAATATACTCGTAATGTGTGGTGGAATTGTGTATTTTATATAGGTCTACAAAAAAGTCCGCGATGGCATATATCTGTCACTTAAGGATAAAATACTATCCATTTTAATTTAAAACGTACCTAGGGACGAACCCGAGAGAAGCGCGGGTGAGTCGCTAGTTGCATATAAATGTGAATAGGTTAGAGGTACCTCTATAATACAATAAATGGAAGATGTGAGATCTAAAGGGCCTTATTTATTTTTAATATTGGAAAATGCATTTACACATACCACCTGTATATAAACAGGTGATTTTGTGGGACTCACCGGGTAGAAAATCCAGTAGGTACTACCCATTAAAACCCAACAAAACCTCCTCCTTTAATGGGGCCTCGCAGGATCACTTACGTACTAAGCTACAACGCCCCGACGGCAGGTCTGCAGAAGAAGACCACAACAGCCATGGGGTTGAACCACAGCCCACTTGCTGCTATCACAGAAGTACTAGGAGCAACCCGCTGGCACACAGCCCACCAAGATGTACCGCCTCTAAGTCCCAGTTTCTTGGCTTCGCGCCCGACTGGATGTGGACGCTAATTAAACCCACCACCACGAAAAGGTGAACGAACGTTGTGTGGGGGGAGAACTAAAAGGCCTGGGTGATCTAGAGAAAGAAGAGACATGTTGGAGAAAATATGGTTGGAGGATAAGGACAAGAAAAATAAAGAGTATATGAGCAAATGCAAGTGCAGTTTCTACATATTTCTTAATCCTTAGAATTGGATGGAACGATAAGCCAACGCGGCCAAACACACTGATTAACATCTGATCGACCGCTATCAAGACAAGAGATCGACGTGCTCTTGAAGGGTTTAGGGTGATCACCATTACTTTCATCTTCTGTCGAAGTTGGAAAGTATTTCTGAATATGTTTTGGTCCAAATCTAATACTCGTTTTGCCCGATCAGAGAATCTAACCAGGGCTCAATAATCTTAAACGTATAAATAAAAATATATAAAACGCAACAGAAGATGGACTGCGCCGACCCCAAGTGATTGGGAAATGGGCAGGGAGAAGAAAGTATAAGTTGGCCTTGATCTATATTATATATTAAGATTTCCTCAAATCATTACGAGTGATTAAGGATGCCAATAATTATGACCTAATAAAATTTGCAAGAAATACTTCTAACTTTTTTTAACATGTAAATATTTATTTATAATAAAGGAAATTACACATACATATATACTTAATTATATATATAAAACAAAAGTACACTTAGTTATTACTGTACAAGTCATTATTCATTTAAGCCTAACTTATATGTATTAAATAAATGCAAAACCTGAACAAAGTTAATTTTTATATTTTTTGTGCTTGCTACATTTTATGCGTCTTGGTCCGCAAATTTGACAAATGCCAATGCCAAACCTACCTTTGAATGCAAGGAGATAATATCTCATTAAATGTAGGTTGTCCAAACAAATTCTGGGTATTCGTTTACAGTCTTTAGGATTCACAACAAGTAACAAATATATTTATTTGTCCATATACCTATCCTTTATGATTACACTAGTTTACAAAATAAAAAAAAAGTTATGTCCTTCCAGTGAATTTTATATTATTTTATTCCTTTATAATAACTAAACGCGAACATAAATGTTTTTAATTGTATCACGTCAAAAACTAAAGTTATCATTAAATTTTATTTTCTAGTTACCCACAAGTTGGTTTTAAATTCATTGCAAATGTTGATGCAGTGTAGGGTTTAATTTAATGCATTTTTGTTTTTAAAATGTCAAAAAGGTTGTGTAAAGTAAATCCTGCCCGTTTTTGTTACGTTTGTGGTGAACTCATTATATCTAAAAAGGAATATCCCATAACGGAATCACTCAAAGAAGCATATTTTTCTTATTTTATAATATCGGCATCTCACCAAGACAAAAAGTGGGCTCTTCACGTATTTTGTGAAAGTATGTAGAAGAACACTAAGCTCCTGGGCTGCGGGTGGAAACAGATCCTTGAATTTTAATATGCCAATGATATGGAGGGAACCATCCTATCACGAAAATGATTGTTACTTCTGTCTTACTAACACATTTGGTTTTAATCACAAGAACAAAGATAAAATTATATATGAAAATGTTCCTTCGGTTACTAAACCTATTTACAGTTCAGACAAGTAGCAAGTTTCCGAACCTCCAGGTTGTACCAGCAAAAAATCTATGACTAACACGGAATCCGAAGAAATTCAAACTCAAAGTTCAGGTGAATTGTTTTATGTTGATGAAGATCTTCCTAATCTTTCTGAGACGAAACTCAAAGATGTATTTATCTGACCGCAATTCAAAAAAATACTGAGGGTTATATTATAAAATCAAAATAGCCTTTCAGAAACTGAAAGTTCTGATTGGAATTCATTACGTTGTACGCATGAACGAATGTGGCTAATTCGTTCATGGTTGTACGGTATTGTTGTGATGTACGTATTAATTGTTATGACAAGAGTTCTGAGGCAACAAAATAATGAAAATTACCGACAGTTAATTGCCGATTTATTAAATAATTTTCAACAAATGGGTGTCTACATGTCTCTGAAAGTTCACATCCTTCACTCGCACCTCGATTTCTTCTGTAAAAGACTTGGACACGTCAACGACGAGCGACGAATATGGAGAGGGTTTTCACCACCTTTAATTTTTTTTTAGCAAAATTATCAAGGATACTGGGACTAGGCTATGTTAAGTGACTATTGCTGGTCTATACTAAGAGATATAAATGCAAATAAATACAAGAAAAAAACTAAGGCAATTCATTTTTAATTTTTTATATAGTTTTGTATGTATATTTTTGTAAATTAAAATAGATATATATATTTTGGAAATATGACGTGTTGGACTATTTAATTAATTTTTTTTAACTTAGTGTATATTAATTGTTAAGAAAAAATACTTTTCATTTCAAGGAGAAAAACCATGTAAACTAGTGTTATTAATAGTGCTATTTGAATTATTTATATTCCTATTGATTATGTAAGAAATACTATATAAAATAATTGGGTTAAGTTAAAACAGTTTGCAGAGTAAATAACCGATAATATTAATGTAATTCATGATAGTCAAAATAAAATGTATATAAGCCGTAAATTTTAATTCATATAGAATAATATTAAAAACGATGTTGCTAATAACAGCAGTGTTTATTTGTGTGGTATGGTGTTTTTACTTACGGTTCTCTAGAGAAGGGAGGCTGATTGTTTCAATACCCGGACCAAAAGGATTGCCGATATTAGGCAATGCTTTCCAATTTCTTTTACCACCAGGTAAATGTATGCCGTGATGTAATTTTGATTGTATGTATGAACATATGTATATATGAGTGTAATATTTTGCTATAATGTAATCGTATTAATCACTTGAATACCGCTGGTGCCTATAGGCACCACCTCGGCCACTGCACTTTTATCACTTATTACACGACGAAATTAGTTTATTTTATGCTCAATGAGTGATACACGCAAACTTTAGAAGTTTTATTAACTAAATAATAAAATATAATTTTAATTAAATGCTGATAAAATTAAAAACAAACGCATCAAAAATTGTTTAAATTTCAAGTGAAGCGCGCGTGATTCGCTATTGTTTTTGTCTAATTTAAAATATTTAAACTAGTCAATTTGTGCAGTAAACGTATAAATATTTATTCTTAGAATTTTTTGCGACTATTGAGATACTAATAAGTGTATATAATCACGTTATAAAATTAGTTTTTTGGTCCAACGATTGATGTATAAAATTCGTAAAATAAGTCGCATTATATAACATGAATTTTGACTATTACTCTCTGATTTGGTGCCTGATGAAGGTAAATCACTAAAGATAAACTAATATTGTTTCATATTTTCAGTTGTTTGTAGCATATTTCAATATAATATAAAATAATATGTTTATTTACAAATAGTACCTATAAGTTGTCACATATTTGAACTCTCATTACTGATCAGTTAGACATTGACACATGTTGATAAGTGTTATCGATAATGTCGATATTTTAATAGAAATAATAATGTCACAGTGGGGAATAAAATACAAAATATAATACTCTTGTGTATTATAAAATATAATAGGTATATGTAAGAGACTAAATACACATTCAAACATAATATATTACACTATAATGGGAATACAAAGACGTTCATCTATATAAAAAAGAAATGAATGGCTAAATGTTGCTAGGCGCAAAACTCTACAACAGCTGGACTAATTTTTTTTCAAGTATTCGTTGAAGTCCGAGGAAGGTTCTCGTGAAGAGAAAAATTAGAAAAAAAATAACGGAAAAACGTAAAAAATACATTTTTCTTTTTACCTTACTACTATATAATTATAAAAGCAACCTTAAAATTAGTATATACTACTTGAATGCATTTGTAAATTTCACACTTTCTATTTCTAGGATATACAGTTTGATGTTGACTTTATTTATTTGTTTGTTTGCTCTTCTTTCACGTCGAAACAAAATGCCGGATGTTCATGATTTTTTTGTGTGAAGGTAGATGGAGGGTTGAAAAGTGACATAGGGTACTTTTTACCGCGGAAGACTATCTCGTGTCCACGGGAAAACAAGTTATTTCTATTCCATACTAACCGTTAAGATGTACTTAGGGACGAGCCTAAGCGAAGCGAGAGTGAGTCGCTAGTCTGAAATAAAATAAGCGTTCACATAATACTTTCTTAGATTTACGCGAATATTTGACATTTTAAATAAAACTATCTTTTCGGATTATTTCGCGGATTTATTTTGATTTTTGGTTCCCAACGTTTCGAATGCTTTACAGCAATCATGGTCACGGGAGAGACTGAGGTCTTAGTTGTCTCGAAGGTATAATTGTTACAGACAGCTACCCACAATTAACAAAATGAAAAATTGCACCAAGTACCTTACAATATTTTATAACTTTAAAAAAATTTATAATTTTAATTAGTTTTATAATTGAATATGAAATAAATAAATTATATTTCATATCTATACATATAATAAAACTCTAACTAAGTCAAATCTGTACATTAAATATTTTTTGGGAAATCTAATTGAAATAGACATTATTATCGATACAGAGTCCGAATCTATAGTTTTTAAAATTTTTGTCTGTCTGTCTGTCTTTTTGTCTCTCTGTCTGTCTGTTACCGCATCACTAGAAAACAACTGGACAGATTTTGATGAAATTAGGTATGATGATAGCTGGTTATCCGGGTCAACATATAGGCTACTTTTTACCACGGAAAAATATCTCATTTCTGAGAAAAAATATAAAAACACAAAAACTGCATTGTAAGAGTATACTAATATGTAAAACCTAAGAAGTAGGTTTTTGGTCATCTTAACGCGGGCGGAGCCGCGGGCAATGGTAGTTCATTTATAAAACTAATAAAAATTATAAAAATGTTTAAAGTTTTAAATAAAACTATCTTTTCGGATTATTTCGCGGATTTATTTTGATTTTTGGTTCCCGACGTTTAAAGTTATAAAATATTGTAAGGTACTTGGTGCAATTTTTCATTTTGTTAATTGTGGGTAGGCTGTCTGTAACAACTATACCTTCGAGACATCTAAGACCTCAGTCTCTCCCGTGACCATGATTGCCTCGCGGCTCCGCTCGCGTTCAGATGACCAAAAACTAAATACTTAGGTTTTACATATTAGTATACTCTTACATTACAGTTTTTGTATTTTTTCTTAGAAATGAGATATTTTCCTGCGGTAAAAAGTATCATATATGTTGACCCGGATAACCAGCTATCACCATACCAAATTCTTCAAAATCCCGCCAGTGGTTTTTCCGTGATGCGGTAACAGACAGACAGACAGAGAGACAAAAATTCTAAAAACTATAGATTTGGCCTCTGTACGATAATAATGACTATTTAAATAAGATTTTCCAAAAAATATTTAATGTACAGATTCGACTTAGAATTTTATTATATGTATAGATATATATACTAAAATATGTCAATGTGTTAAAATATATAGAAACAAAAATATGTTGCAGATAAATTATTTCAGTTTTCGAGGCATCTTTATAAAACTTATAAGGGCTTGGTACAATTGCATTCAATTAACTTTAGATGTGTGAACGTCTACGATCCTCAAGATATCGAGGTAACTATTTCAAATAGTTTAAATTTGGGCACATGAGTTGTTCATGTTCTAACAAGCAAGCACTACAAACTGAGTCAAACGTGTCTTTTCAACCGACTTCAAAAAGGAGGAGGTTCACAATTCGACTGTATTTTTTTTTTAATTTTGTTATCTCAGAACTTCGTCATTTATTAACCGATTTGGACAATTTTTGTTTTGTTTGAAAGGGAGTACTTCCAGATTGGTCCCATTTAAATTTCAAAAAAAAAATACCACCCCTAAAGGTGGAAAAATAGCTAATGATGAGTTTAACCTACTTCTAATTGTCATATTAACTTGAAACTTGGCAAGTATTTCTATTTCCGTTGATAGTACAGTGGTTCGGTATTGTTGACCTGATCTGATGGTAAGGCCAGAAGGTAGATAGGTGGAACTCTTCAACGACTAATAGTAGATACTTTGAGTTTGGGTTTATTGTGTTTGATTTAACAAACCTAACACTTTAGAATTCTTACTTTGCTACTACTGTCTACACTAAAAAGGGAAAAAAAAATAAAAACTTTTTAACAAAAAAATAAAAACCGACTTCAAACAAAAGCACTAAAAAGTAAAAAATAACTGATTGGTAGTTTTCATTTACTATACATACCTAATCAAATATTTTCGAAATCGATGCCAGCCCATACAAAGCAAAGCACACCGACTTCGAAAATATTTGATTAGGTATGTATAGTAAATGAAAACTACCAATCAGTTATTTTTTACTTTTTAGTGCTTTTGTTTGAAGTTGGTTTTTATTTTTTTGTTAATGCAGACAAGATTTTTTCTTTTATTTTTACTTTACCTATTACTATTTCCATGCTTACTTTGTGATTCGTTAGTACCACTATCTGACCTTAAATTATTATTTTTTACAGAAAATCTTTTCAACCACGCAGTTCAATGATAAGAAAGTACCATATGATTTCTTAAGACCGTGGCTTAATGACGGACTTCTCATAAGCAATGGTAAGAAATGTTAATAAAATTAATTCTATTATTTATATAGGTACTTCTAATTGATGAGACAATTTGTATTAAAGTTTTGAAATTAATAAAAAAAGGATGCGTGTAAACGTATACACGAAGAAGTTATACTTCTTTGTTTTTTTAAGTTTTAACTTTTTTTAATGTTTTTTACTTTTTTTCTGTATACTTCTCAGCAATACTTTTCATTCGATGTCTATATCATGGTGGACTCTGCTATATTGGATTAACAATGATATAACATACATTCATCATCACATAATAATTAAATTATAATAATTGATCAACAAAATCTTAAGTTACACAATTAGCGTATCAAAAGGGTCCTCAAAAAAGTGCGCAATTCGAAATTGAATAGCATTTTTTTCAAATCTCTTTTGCTCATTGTTTTTCGGAGGACAAAATTAAAACACACGTTGTTTCGTTTAAAGTACAAGTACTTTGTGGTGAGCAAAGTAGTAGTAGTAGTTTAAGTTCGCACTTTAATATTTTTACCGTAAACAGGTAATAAGTGGCATCGCAGGCGGAAAATGTTAACACCAGTATTTCACGTCAATCTTCTGAAGAAATTTGTAGATACTTTTGTACATCACACCGAGGATTTGCTAGAAATTATAGAAGAGAAAGGCTTAGGAACGAAAATAAATCTCCATGCTCTGATAACTCATGCTTCTTTTAGCATAATGTGTGGTACGTTTTAATAAAATTATCTTCTACGAAAACAATGCTATGATATTACAATAGTAAATAAATATTTTCGTACTAATTTGGAAATATTTTGTTATAGATACTTTAACTGGTGTATCACAAAAAAATAGTTCAGGACTAGCTATAGACAAATACTTTAAAGCCATTCAAATATTTGGAGAATGTGCTGTTGAGAGGCTGTGTAGAGTTTGGTACTTTTTTGACTTCACTTTCAATTTGTCTAAAATAGGACAAACACAGAAAAAAGTGGTTGAAGATATTCATGTGTTTACAAAAAACATAATTGACAATAGAAGAAAAGCTTCATTAGATAATCGACCGGAAAAATGTAGTAATCTCTCTAAAGATAAAAGCAGAGCTAATCTCATATTATTAGATTTACTCTTAGAAAAAGAAGCTGACATGGAAATCGATGAAAAGGGTATAAGGGAAGAAATAGACACGTTTTTATTTGAGGTAAATACTTATATGATATAAATTTTGTCTTAATATTGTGTATATTATGTAACTAGCAACACGCTCGGCATCACTAGTTACGTGGATTTTGTTCACAATTTTAAAAGTATGGGTCTTCATTTTTTTGCACGAAACCCTGATTCTTTTTCTGAAATGAAATAGCTTAAGTTACTCCTTATAATATCAACTATCTGCCAGTGGAATCCAGTCAAACTCAGTCAAGTTGTTTCGGATGTTAGCCGGAGTAAACAGACGAATAAACATTTAAAAACTGTTTTTCTAGTACCGTATATACTTTCATATGCATTAAGTAAAAAGCTGTTATTTTGACATTACAAACAGACACTACAATTTTACTTAACTGTATAGATTATGCATTTTTTCATTAATTGCAATAACCATAATATATTATGTCATTGAAATTAATACTTAGTATCTTTATTTAGGGATATGATACTACTGCCACTGCGTTGATATTTATGATTATGACGATTGCAAATCATCCTGAAGTGCAGGTAACTATAATCACAACAATTTTGTCATGGCGGTAATATTAAATGTACATAAGAGGTGTATTAAATTAAATCTTTGTTAAGTTATTTTATACTTTTTAGTTTTTGAACTCGGTTTTTTTAAACGTAGTTTTTTTATCGCATACGTGTTAACGTGTAAACGTTGTAAATGTAAATGTTCCTAACTAAAATAAATGACCATGTAGATCGATCGGAACCGTTTATTTTTAACAGAAAAAAAAATTTAAAACCTGAAGTTTAACGTCTTTAAAATGTTAGCAGGTATATAAGGGCGGTCTCTCACACGGAGCATTCGCGTGTAATATAACAATTTATGATTCGATATTGAGCATTACGTTACACCATTGCCTCACTGACTGACGAGAATTCCCCTGTAAGGTAACAATCTAGATTCGATGTTGAGCATTACGTTACAGTACTGCCTCACTGACTGACGAGCATTCCCCTGTAAGGTAACAATTTAGAACGTATGTAAAGCTAGAAAAGCAAAGTGAGCAAAATCGCTTAAAACTATCTGCATAAATTAGTGCTCATTAAGGACTAATTTAGTGCCAAGAGCTAAAATTTGATGCTCTTATATTTTGGCAGAAAATTAGAAAACTGCTAGCTTTTGGTAAATAATACGCTAACCGCATAACACAGCGTCAAATCAATTTAGCATTAATTTAGTGCTCAATTAGTGCTGGCCATCTATGAAGATTAGATTTTTTTATATAACAAAACTTAGTTTTAATTACTTTTAAAATTCTGAATTTGACTCAGATGTCACTTTTTTTTTTGTGTCGCTGCTCATACTGTTGAATTAGCAAGTTTTGCTATATAAAAAAACTGTAAATGTAAATTTTTATATATATCTTTCTTTTTCCCAATTTCCGGCTTACTGTGACGTCCTAACGTAAGTGTTCTTCACAAAAGTTGCAGGTCTAGTAAAAATCTACATCTTTTATAATATGATACTTTGTACAATAACCTCGAAGTTTTCGAGATAAAAAAAGCAAGTATAAACACATTTTTTTCTTAGTTTTTTTTTATTTTTAATTACTGCATTAAATTTTTAATTTTCATGAATGAAGTGGAATGTAGTTTTCGAAATACATACAATAAAAAAAATTGAAATATTTAGCTATGATTTTTACTAGAACGATTTTTACTACAATTTTTTTTACTAAAAGTAAGCTGGAAATTGAAAAACTATTTTTCAACGCTTTTCATCTCCCCATTATTTGGGGGTAGCTGGACATGGGGGATTTTCCGGCTTTTGTTTTTTATATAACTGCTAACTGTTAAGCTAAGTTGTTAAGATTTTTGCAGATAAATAACTTCGGTTTTTTTTCCCAAACCGGATTCCGATCGGACCAATGAGTATATAATAGAATTTATTTTATTATGCCAGACATGCTTTCTATTAATTTTAGTCAAAATAGTGCAAGTAGGTATTTGTTTTCTATTGCCGAATGTTCGGCATTCAAACCGAATTTCGGCCAAGTGTCGAAGTTCGGCTCAAGCTGCCGAAATTGTTCCGAAAACTGAAAATCTAATGTAAAGCGAATTTCAGCCCATCCCTACAAAATATGTAAGCAGATAAATAGGTGGCATAATACAATAATTCAACGCAAGAACAGCCTAACCTTTTTTTTTCTTGTTCGACTTAAATATTACAAAGTATTTTTAATATGGTTAAGTTTAATTTACAAAGGACCTGGGTGCAGTTTTATTTATAAATAAAAATGCCGCTATAAAAATTGATTTACCGTTTTAATTTTTCAACTGCTTGGAAACGCAATAAAAACTTAAGCCACTCAGTGTACTTTTGCCATTGCTGACATGTGGCTTAGTCTGAATAAGATACGACCTTAGGAATTAATGTAACGTGAATAAGAATAGAATCATAATAACAGTGGGAAAAAGTTATATACGATTTGGCCTAACCCGCAAATGTATTACAAAAATTTTGAAAACATTTAAAATAAAATAATTACCTAACCCCCATTTATTTTTGAAATACATATAGTTATTAGATGTCTATAAAAATTTAGTTCAAAATAAATGAATGAAAAACTATAAATAAGTTTTAAAAAAAATGAAAATATTTTAGTATAATAGCCATTTTGTCCTAAGGAGCTGTAAGTTGGTTTGGCTATTTTTGCGCTGACGGCCACATTATTGTGTAGTTTTGCATTTCTAAATAAACATTATACAAATATACATTTTATGTCACGAAGAAAAAAATACAAGAAGAACTAGACAGAATATTTAATTTATCAGAGCGAAAACCTACCACGCAAGATTTTCATAAAATGAAGTACCTTGAATGCTGCATCAAAGAAAGTTTGCGTATTTATCCTAGTGTACCATTTATAGGAAGATTTATTAAAAAAGAAATAACTCTAGGTACGTCATAGAGTTAAAATATATTGACATATTTATTATTATTTACTTATTTAGACAGTAAACATTAAGTTTTAGAAATACTAAAAAACTTTTGGACTTTTTGAAATTCGCATTTATTACCTATAATTAAGTAATTATTATCTGTACTTATCTATACTATCAATACTTCCTAATATTATAAAGAGACCGAGTTTTTTTGTTTGTTTGTTTGAACTCGCTAATCTCAGGAAATACTAATCCGAACTTAGAAAAAATCTTTTTGCGTTAGATAGCCCGTTTATTGAGGAAGGCTAAAGGCTATATATCATCATGTTACTGCCGAGGGAGCGGAGCAGTAACATGATGATATCATAAAGGACAACAAATCGGGCAGACTTTTATACATTATTGTAAAACTAAATATATATAGGTACGAAGCTGAACGAAGCTAGGGTGAGTCTCTAGTCATTGATGAGTTCGTAACTATAACATGTATTACAAATATTCCAGGTGGTTACACCATACCAAAAAACACGCATGCGAATATAATGATATATGACTTGCATCATCGCGAAGATATTTACCCGCAAGCGGAAATATTTATCCCCGAGCGATTTTTACCAGAGAACTCTATGCAAAGACATCACTTTGCATTTATACCCTTTAGCGCTGGACCACGAAATTGTATAGGTAACAACGATTCTTACATAGTATTTATAATAGATATCAATTGTGACTTACATATTTAATTTCAATAAAAATATGAACTATAAGCTACACCATGAGTCAAGAAGCAAACCATGTGAAATCCGCTATATATAATGTATGATATCAATGATTATATTATAAGTATATATATTATAACAAAGAATAAAACTTGTATTTATATATTTTCAGGACAAAAGTTTGCCATGCTAGAGATGAAGATAGTGTTATCTGGAATATTAAGAATATATCGATTGGAGCCAGTAACAAAACCTGATGATTTAGTTTTCATGTCGGATCTAGTATTACGCACAAAAGATCCTATTTATGTTAGTTTTTTAAAAAGAAGTTAACATAATACTTTTTTAGATTTACGCGAATATTTACCTAACATTTTAAATAAAATAAGACTGTCTTTTCGAATTTTTTCGCGGCTTTTACCTATGTACAGTGGTTGAATTTTAAAATCTCATATAAACTTTAATTTATTTACAAGTATATATCTAATAGAAGAAAAAAATAGTTTTCATTAAGTTATATTATAATTTATTATAAAAATAATATTTAAAGATTGGCCAGTTTCCATTGCGATTCCTCCATTTTTGAGAAATAAATTTTGCTTAGCTAGCACGCCTAAAGGCGCAATAAGTAATGGAATTGAATAATAAGTACGATTGTTCAAAAAACGCCTTTAAACATATAATATCATATGCATACTAAAATAAAATATCTTTTCTTTGAATACAAACATTCACCATTTAAAGTTCATTCTCGTTTATGAAATTTTAGATATATCGGATTTCCTTTTGTACATAAATAATTTTATCAATTATTTCTCTTATTTTACTCATTCTATCTTCTATCATTATAATTTACTAACTTCAGTAACTGTTAACTATTTGATCCATACATTGTAAATCTAGAGGAAGGTAACGGTGCTCGTAATACAGGTTTTCCTAGTACGAGCTCCTAAGCACTCTTACTGGATAATCTTATATTATTATGTCTTAAGCGAAACAGTTATGTAGAGTATATTTTTGTAACCTGATTTTTTTACTACAAATAAAGATTATTATATATTATTATCTTTATCATTACCTTGTCAGTCACAGCGGACTCTGTCAAAATATGTACTTAAAACTAGTTTTGACTTTTACGTGCCGAAAAGTAATCTTCACTATGTCTATTTAGTCTACGTACCTTCATATATGCATGTAACAAACTTCTACCTACTAACTAATGAAACTATCGTACGTACCTAAAATACCTACGTAAACTCATGGACACTCTCTGTGTAAGACACGAAAATGTTACACTGTCGGTGTCTCTTACTGAAAGACTATTTCCTTAGACATTTTCTTTCAGAGAAGCAATAAGGTCGGTGCATGAACTACAGTAAAAACTGTAGTGTATTGATTGAAATGCGACACTCGCCTATGTTTTGTAACAGGAGAATCCTCGAAATTGTTTTTTTGAGTTCTCATCTTAAATAATGCATTAAAACTCAAAAGTCGAGCATGTTCTTATGCGTGAGGAATGCTTGTATGGTCTTATTTCTTCTGTTTTGTTTGTACTTTAATACAAATTAAAGACTCATTGGACTATTTATATTGTATCCTTTATATTATTATACAGTTTCTGCCACTTATCGCTAAACTTCGCTAGAGCGTCCGCCCTAGCGAAGTTATTAGTAGCATAGTCATTTTATCTACAGATTTGACCGATTTTTTAAACGGTAGGGGGTAGATTTATTTTTTATATTTTGAGGGCTCTGAATGATCAAAGAATCAAGATAATTAAATAAATTTTGTCTTATTTTATTACCAACTTCTAAAATAAGGGTTTACTAGCACGTCTAAAAGCTTTGTAGCTTATCATCATCAATAATTAAGTTGAATAATAAGAACGATTGTTGAGAAAACACCTTTTATAATATAATTTCAAATACATACTAAAATAAATTATCTTTTCTTTGAATACAAACATATTTTATCATTAAAAGCTCATTCTCTTTTATGAAATTTTACATAAATTGGATTTCTATCTGTACGTAATATAATATCAGTTCGAAATATTAGATCAGTCGGCTTAGTCACTGCTTCCAGTCGAAATCGCCTCAACAAACTGGATACGAGTGTTTTCATTTCTAACATGGCGAATTTTTGTCCTGAAATAAAAAAAAAGTACAAATAATCATAATTAGCTATCTTTAAAATTATACATACTATATATACCTCTGAGCTATAGATAGAAGGCAGTTATAGAATTTAAGTATAAAGATATTTTTATTTATAATTAATATTATACCTCATAACGTCTCAGTTATTTTAATCTTGACTCCTTACCTATGCAGTTTCTGGGTCCAGCACTAAAGGGTATATAAGCGTAAGGGTGTCGTTTTGCAATATTTTCAGGAAGAAATCTTTCAGGGATAAAACTTTCAGGCTCTGGATAGACATCTTCGCGACGATGCAAATCGTATATTGGTATGTGGACGTGCGTATTTGAAGGTAAAACATAATCACCTGAAAAATATACAGCCTATATAGCTGCTAAGTTTAAACTCGCTTTAAAGATACTTCTTTCCGAAATAAAACATTAAAAAAATAATTTAATAATCAGACTTCCAAAAAATTAATGCTACACTAATAAACCGGTACAAAATAAAAAAAATGTATATTTCTTTTTCTTAATACTTGTTCTAATATTTTGAAGTCGGTCCAAAATATTTTCTTATTACCTTCGTACCTAATCTAGTAAGTATTGTTCTATGACATTCACATACAAACTTCCTATATCTACATTAATATTAGTATTCACTTAGTATTTTTAGATATGGAGTAGAAGAAACATTTTTTTTTACCAAGAACACTTATTTATTATTTTTAATTAAATCTTTGCATTAATTTGTGTACCTAATTTGGAAGTAGGTTTTTTAAATTATATTTTATATTATTTTTTATGTTTTAGTGCTACTGTTTAGATTGTTATGTTTTAACTTAAAATATAAAATAAAATCATTAAACATTAGGTAAGAAGGTCCATTGTCAACGCAAGGCTAAGAAATTCATCTTCAAGTCTTAATCTAGTCAATGGAGCAGTGTTTTCGACAGTATCTAAACATAGTATATCCGGGTCGCTTCATCTATCTTGACATCTCATCATCCAAATCATTTACTAACCTAAAGTTGTTTCTTCTTTTAAATATCTCATAATTATTGGTACGCTTGGGTAAAGCCGTAAACTTTCTTTTATACAGCATTCTAAATATTTCATATTGAGTAGATCCTCCATCGTTGGTGTCCGTTGTGAATCACCAAATATATATTTTATTTCTTCATAAATCTTGTTCTGAAATTCGAAATAAAATTATTGAGAAATAACAATGAACTTGTCGACATGATTTACTCTCAGATGTGACACAGCTATATAATATTGTTAAGAATTGTGAATTTTTGAAATGCTAGTTAGGTACTATTTACTTCATGTCATAAAAGTTACCAGTGCTGTTAATTTTAAGAAATTTAAGCAGAATAGAATGTTCAACGCAGAATGAATGGTTGACTTTGACCTTAAGTCTTTATCATAGACTATTGAGATTTTTATTATAATTCACCAGGGATCCTCTTTCATTTTGCTTAGACCATCCTTCCTGCCTTCGTCCCTCTCAAAATACACTATACAGGAAAACAATATTTTAAAATCCTGCACCACATAGTACAATATCTCACAATAACTAGTTGAGCAAGTAGTATGGTGTAAATTATACATATTTTCAACACAACATGCTCGACTTACTTGAGCTGTAGTCTCATTTGCTATCAACATTAGCAAGTAAATTAATGCTTGCGCCGTTGTGTCATGTCCCTGTAAAATAATTATGATATAATAATAAATAAATTACACAAATAAAGTTACGCTTAGTAACTAAATACAGCATAATATCTTCAAATTAAAGATATAAAATCTTTCGTGCTCTATACACATACAGGTGTAACAGGAGTAGGTATATTTTGGTGGTAGAATACAGTAGTAGACAATTAAAATTCCTTCTTAAGAACTAAGAATACCCTCGCTTTTTAAAAAAATGGCTCTTTAACTTGAGCTATATTTAATTTTATGTTATTTTAACGTTGAATTAATGGGAAAAACTTTGCACCTTTAACATGTACGGGTTTTAAATACTGTTTATTGTACTTATTAATTTATCTACGAATTAATTCCAGTTTTATTGATATTTGTAATTAATTGTACAAAGCTATATCATTCAGTTTACTTTTAGTCGTACCTCGAACATAAAGGTATCAACTTCCTCTTTAACACCGGCGTCATCTATATTTCCTATTTTTTGATTCTGAAGGAGTAAATCCAACATTGCCACATTGCCTTTCTTTCCATAATCTTTGCTGCCACCAAAATTATTTATATTATTATCTTTTAAGAAAATTCTTCTTTCTTGGATTATTCTTGTTGTGAAGAAGTGCACATCTGCTAGTGCCTTATTTTGTGTCTTAGCATTGTTCGTCAATTGATAAATGATATTGGAATGTATTAATGGATTTCGAAGTCTATCGAATACTGATAAACCTATGATTTCTATTGCTTTCCAATATTTATTTGCAACAGACTTCATATCATCTTGCATTAAGGTTCCCATTGCAGTTTCTGTGAAAAGTATTGAAAATGTAGATTTAATAAGATCTTCAAAGTTTAAAATTTGAGAGAGAGAGAGAAATAAACAAATAAACAAAACGCTATATAAAATATAGTATAACAAATAAATACCACACATAATTTCAAGCGTTGTAGAAGTGATCAAGGGTATTATATTCATTCGTTCTTCGCTAACTTGTTTTTCTAGTAGTTCCAAAAAATTTTGTGTTTTCTCAATAAACGTCATTGTATACCTTTTTAAAATATTAAAATGGAATGCTTGCGTTAGTAGTTTACGCCGATGAGACCATTTTTTGCCTAAAATAAATAAATAAATAAATATATATATATATATATATATATATATATATATATATATATATATATATATATATATATATATATATATATATATATATATATATATATATAATTATCTTTTAAGTTTTGTAACTCGAGTTTGAATAGTCTTTGGATAAACTTCCGAATAGCCCATACCTCCGATTAATCTGAATTTTGGTACACATAATATGGATTTTGATGCACTGATAAAGACCATGGTATTGAAAATACCCGCAAATTTTATTTTCAAGAATATGACTAAATTTTGTAAATATCAACTCAATTTTTTTAAATTATATTTTTATATTCTATGAATCAATTTTATTTCTTTCTGTAATTACCTTAAAATCATTTTTTTTCTGAAAAATTCAATAAGAACACCAAAATCAAAAACTAATAAGATATGGATAAATTCGAAAAAAATAATAACAAAATAGATTATATGGCAAAAAAATACAAAAACAGTAGTATACATTACGTGAATTTTAACTTTTATTATTTTTTCACGACTTGTCAAATTGCAAAGTTGAAATGTTTACGGCGACTTTGCATGTATACATAATATAATAAGATTCTGAGCGAAATCTGTACATTAAATATTTTTTGGAAAATCATATTGAAACTAACATTATTATCGATACAGAGGCCGAATCCATATTATTTGATTATTAAAGTGATTTGTGAGAAACTATTTTTATTTTTCCTGACTGCTTCACAAAATTTTATCGAAATCAGTCGAGCGGTTATATGAAAAGTCTACAATATTTTTTTAAATAAATTGTTTAATCGAATATGTAATTAAAAACTTTCTTCTTACAAATTACCTGCTTATTATATCTACGCTAAAAATAGAAAAATAAAAACTTAAAAAAAACCAACTTCCAGGCACTAAAATGAAAAAAATAACTAAACGGGGGTTTTCATTTAGAATAGATACCTAATCAGTTATTTTTGAAGTCGGTGCCAGCCGATGTAAAGCAAATCTAATATAATTTGTTACGTAAAATACATATTTACCTATTGGATATTCATATTTTAAAATATTGTCGGCTGTCAGAAGCGCAGCATCCGCATCAGTTGTAGATTTATTTACCTTTAATGAAAACTGTTTACTGTGCATAACATTTTTACAATAAAAGAAACTACTTAATTGGTTAAAAATTAGTTTTTCAAATATTTTGCTTAATGCTGGTAGTATTGAAATAGGCGTATAATTTCCAGGTTCAAACCTATCACCACTTTTAAGCAATTGTATTAGTTTACTATGTTTCATTAAATCAGGGAACGTACCGCTATGTACACATTTATTTTAAATAGAAGCTAGATAAGGAACAATATTTATTATAATATATTAATATGTGTATATTTTATATATTTTAAAAATTATCAAAACAGGTACAAAAAGTGGGTACAAACAGACAAACAGACAGAGAAACAAAAAATTTGAAAAAAATCTGGATTTGTTCTATTTGTCTTCTTACATCCCCCTGACTCGGTTTATAGCATTTTTTTGCTATGTACAGACATTCGACCTCTACTGTTTTATTATAGTAATAGATAGAAGCTAGATAAGCAACAATATTTATCAAAATATATTAATATAATATGTATATTTTATATATTCAAAAGGTAATCAAAACAGGTACAAAAAGTAGTTGTTTGGGTTTTAATATTTTGTTTTATGCAAATGACCATGCTGTGTTAAAATTGTTTTTGTAATGTATTTGATAAAGAACTTAACCTCAACTGGTGCTATACACCTTTTTTACTTTTATCCCCAAGTATATAAAAACAGATTTAATGCTCGTCATATTTTATGAACGCAATGTATTATTTTATTAATCTATACTAATAATATAAAGAGCCAGATTTTGTTTGTTTGAACGCGCTAATCTCAGGAACTACTAATCCGATTTGAAAAATTCTTTTTGCATTACACAGAGCCTTTATTGAGGAAAGATAAAGGCTATACATAGTCCTGGAAAAATGTACGGCTCCCATGGGATAGATTTGTTTTTGTCTAGGGATGAACCTGAAGGGAGGCTGCGTGGCTAGTTATAATATAAAGTAAATTGGTATTTTCAACTTTGTGTACGAGTATATTGATGATGTTCTCCTGACCGATTCCGGCCACGGCGGCCAATCTCATAGAGAGTAGCCAACTACGCAGGAGATATTATAGTGCACAAGTGTACGCGCAAACACAAGTGCACTCTCTATTCTTGTCACTCTCATACTCCGGTGGGACGACTGTTCGACACGACCGGTGAGAGTTAAGGCGCAGGACCGACGGCTTTACGTGCTCTCCGAGGCACGGGGGTGAAACACCGCCAACTTCCCAACTCCGGGCTGTTACTGAGGCTTACTATACACAAAGTCTCAATAACTAAACTTGGTCCGACCCGGAACTCGAACCCAGGACCTCCGGGTGTGCAGCCGTACATACTAGTCACTACACCACCGAGGCAGTTATTAAATAATAATAGTAGCCCGATTATATAATATATTCCATTTATAACTCTTACCTGGCAAATATATTATGTAAATAATCAAAACATTTTTCATATGGTAAACAGATGGCTAAACGAAGACCTGACTTTAAAGCTTAGGCTCAAAGTAAAAAGTGAGTACACAGTGTTAGGTATTTTATAAAGCGGTACCTTTGCGTCCTGACGCTCTTTATTTTAATTTTGGTTAAAAAGGGAAAGGTTCTTTAACGAAAACATTAAGGAACTTTCTTTAGGTTTATGTTCAAAAGCCGCGAGTCGAGTATATTAATATAGCAATAACATCATTAATAATTTTAAAATAAAATTGACGTATGACTTACCATTGCTTACTAGTAAACCTTCATTTAACCATGGTTTAAGGAAGTTATAAGGTATATATTTTTCACTAAACCGAGGTGAAGATAAAATAATCTGAAATGATAGAAAGTATCTTAAAAACTTACTGGACTTATTTTAAATGAAAGCTGATGACGTGGGGTTGTTATTGAGATTTTATGACTGAAAACCCTATAACTACAATTGGTCCGACCTGGAGCTAAAACCCTGCACCTCCAAATCCATAGCGATACATACCAGACATTAAATGAATAAGATAGACAAATAAAATAAAGTACGGTAAGAGTGCGGTAAAAGACTTTACGTATCTATGATAAGCAAATCACTTACAAGTATTACTAATAACATTTATTGAGAATCGATACATTTTTTTTTCTACAATAGTAAACGAAATGCTCTATAAAAGTTTTGATCATTATATAGAATATCATTAAGCAAAACAAGACGTTTAGTTTTTGCGCTATCTTATTTTACATTGCATTGCAAATGCACGTTGCATTTGCAAATATGCTTAAGATAGAAAGCATAGAAGCATTCGAAACGTCCGGAACCAAAAACTTAAATGAATCTGCGAATATATCTGAAAGATTTAGTTTTATTCAAATACTAGCTGTCTGCGACTTCGTTCGCATGGATGTCAGAAACACAAAAAGGTGTCGCGTAAAAAGGAGTAGGTACCACCTCCTTTATTGAAAAGGGATAGTCCTCAGACGTGATGATTTTTTTAGTAACGTTACAAAAATACTTATATGTAAACGATATTATAATATGAATTAGACAACTTTTTTTAAGTGCAATTATTTTATTTATATCCATCATAAATATTTGATATTATCATTTATTTAAAATATTACTCCCGCCAGTACCACAGTCCACGCATTAAAATGTTAGTAAAAATCGTTCTAAATTCTAGTTGGAATAACTTTTGATATAGTTGATCGATTTTAATGAAATAAATTCAATCCAGTAGTTTTCATTTGATGTGATTTAAAACACAGACAATAATGATAGTAATCAAGTTAAAAAAATGTATGTACTTATAAAATATATTACCTCGACAAGTTTAGGGTCCACTATTCCTACGGTTTGACAATTGATAATGTGCATTTGATAGATAGGTCCATATTTTTTGTACACCAACCGCAAATATCGAAACAGTCCAACTAAAAATGTATAATACATAAATCAAGCGAAATGCCCTAAGAGAAAATATTTAATTATATTCAAATATAGAAATATATGAACACTATTGTATTCATCCTTACATGACAATAGTTTACTAATATATCATGTAATTTAATAACATGAAAATAGTTTACAAAACTTACCAGGTGATTTTACGTAATATAGTGAGTTGCCAACAATAGGCCAACTGTTGTCGCCTGGTATTTTTACCAGAAGTCTTCTTGTTCTTCTAAATCTATCATATAAGCAGGCTAGAAGAATTATACATAGAAATCCGCTAGCAAAAGCAGTTACAATCATTATTATATCGAAACTGATACGGTTACTTTTCAAAGTAGAAGTATGGAAACTGATTTATCGTTCTACACCAGTCTGTTTTATAAGACGCGCAATGCTTACAAAATGAACAGTAATAAAAAAAAGCAAAAAAAAAATTTTACCGGACTCGTATGAATGAGGGTTCTGTATATTGTGAGAATTTTGAGGGATATATGTACCTTAATGATTTGTTAGATTAAAGTGAACATTTGAAATTTTAAATAAAACTACCTTTCGTATCCGAAAATCAAAAAGATAATTCGATGAATTATTGAATTGAATTTTTAAACTGTATCCATGCGTAAAAAGAAAAGCAACCTTTTCTGGTTAACAGAAGTAACAGTACGTTTTAGTTTCAACTGAAACCGTTAAGTGAGGAATCCTAAAACTGGGAATACTCGTATATTGCCCCACATCAAAATGATAGCTATGATAACGGTAAGTATAGAATAGATGGACTATCCATACTATAATATTATAAAGAAAGGGTGTTTGTTTGTTGCGAAGCGCACTCGCTTTTATATTTATCAAACTTTGATATTTTTTATCTCCGAAAGTATTTGTTTCCGCCACTTGAAACTTTATGGGACTACTCAAGATAATAAGTAAGTACTTTGCACAAAAAAATCAAGAGTCTACTAAGGGATATCATTTCCATAGCTGAGCCCATGTGTTTGTTAACCAACTCCTCCTAAATGCCAGGGATGATTTTAGTAATATTTTTTGTGTATGTTCGAGTCCCTGTCCCTGTCTCGGTCCCTGCAAGGTTTAAAACACAAATGGACCCAGTAGATGGCGCTGCAGTCGGCGTGTCACTAAATTTTCTTAAAAGTCTCTATTTTCCGAGCAATAAATAAATTTAAATTGTTGATTAAATAAAATAAAAATCGATGTGTGTATGTTTTTTATGGTCTTCAAAACAGCTGCACCGATTTTGATGAAATTTTCACGTAATCTTCAGATTAGCCTAGCAAGTGATCCTGTGAATTTTGTTTGCGATCTGAAGTTTAGATGCGGGTGAAGCCGCGGGTAGTATATGTATATATATATATATATATATATATATATATATATATATATATATATATATATATATATATATATATATATATATATACACGCACATATATATCACGTAAGTTGATTCTAAGTATTTATGTACACTAGCCAGACATCCTAGACTTCCTTGTTCTCCCTGTTGTTGTAAAAATAATCCACTTCTACTTTAATTTTATTCTTTGTTACCGTTCAGCGAGTTGCTTTCTTCTTTAATAGTTAATTAAATCCCTTTAGATGTATTTGAACCCTCATTTTCATAAATACAGCCCAAACGGTTATTGAGATATTAACGTCTAAAAATCGGCATTTTTATGACTGACTGACTGATATATAGTAGTAAAACCTAACCCACTTGACCCAAATGACCTAGAAAGTTGAAAATTGGTGTCCAGGTGGGTAATTGTGTATATACGAAGGAAAAAATTCGAAAACAGTGGATTTTTACGATTTTAAATATTCTTCAATTACTTTTTATAAACACCTTACACCTTCTAAAACATAATAGCAATAGCAATCTTAGTAATAGCAGAAACTTATTCTTTCACAGGAGAATGAAATGCATGGATGAAAGGTCACTTTATCGTTTTATATACCTACCAGATTATTTATGAATTTTATGTAGACAACTAATAATAATACAAACTGCAACTGGCAGCGCCGGTTCAGCGATCTGACATCATTGCGAACAATTGTATTATTTATGTATTAACCGACTTCCAAAAAGGAAGATGTTCTCAATTCTTCGGAATCTTTTTTTTTTCATAATTTTATTTATAGCAGATTGTTAACCTTCTGAGATTATCTATTCCAATATTTTATGTTATTTATATTAATAGTTTATGATATCCAATCTCAAAAAATTGACCTTTAAGCATACTTTTCATCCAAAATTAAACATGGCAACATTAGTGTCTGCGCTCAAACACACATACTCAACAAAGACATTTGGCACTTTAATATTATGATTATAAAGAAATAAAAGATTTAAATTTTATTACTCAACTTTATATCCCGGGTTTAAAGGTTTAATAATTGGACTACAGTACAGAAAGTTTGTATGTATGTGTGTATGTATGCTCTCCTATACTGAAAGGATGGATTGATTTGGGCAATATATACCACACAAGGTACAAGTAGACTATGACCTGGAGTAACATATAAATACTGTTGAGCACCCAAGTAGGCCCGAGAGAAGCGATGATAATTCATAGGTAATAAGATGGTACTATCATTATTAATTGCGAAATTTGTATGTGATATTGTTTAATTACTAGCATGCAGGTGGTTATGTGGGTTTCACCGACAAAGCCAGCACTACCCATTAAAAAAGGTGTATAAAAATCAAGGTCCTAAGTCAACACGATAAAAAGATATGGTCTTGACTAAGGCAGTAGTAGCCCAGTGGTAACGCGCTCGCTTGGGAAACCAAGTAAAGCGAGTTCAAATCCCGGGTCTCACACCTCTGATATTGTCATGTGCGAATCATTTCCAACATGATTACCACTTGTCTTAACGGTGAAGGAAAACATCGTGAGAAACCTGCATGTCTGAGAGAACCTAGCAAATTTTCAAAAGACATGTGAAGTCCACCAACCCACACTTGGCCAGCGTGGTGGACTATGGCCTGATTCCCCTCGTACTGAAGAGAGACCCGTGCTCAGCAGTGGGACGTTGAAAAGGGCTGAATACATACAAACATATATATCCAAATTTTTATACATTAACGACTTACCATCGCTTCACCTCGCCTCTCGGTACATCCCTGGATGCCCAATGATAGCCGATAAAATAACGGCGATTTTTATCCTAATTTCATTAAAATTATTATGATTCCTGCCAATAAACACCTTTTTATCGGAAAAAAATTACCTATAACACTGGGCAGATATAGTTTCTTATTAATGAAATAAAATCAGAATCAGATCCGTAGTATCAAAGATTACTCTCCACATACAAACATACAAACTTCATCTCTTTGTAATATTAGTGTACATAACATGTGATATATTATTGTCAGTATAAAGTAGCATTTGTGTCATGTTTTTTTTTAATGAAGGTAATTATTATTCTCAACCTACGTCATCAAAAATATAATATATTCAAAATACAAATAGTGTACATATAGCCAAGCTCGAAAGTAAAGGATGGATCATACAGAGTATTCGCTTTCAGGCCCCTCCTGATGTTTAAATTATTTTAAATCTACATATGTAATTACAATCAGCGGCGTAACTAGTTTTTTTAGCCTTTATGCAAAAAAATGAAAGCCCCCATTTTTGATTAAATTGAAAATTATGAAAAAAAATGATTCTTACGAATTGAGAACATCCTCCTTTTTGGAAGTCGGTTAGTAATAATAAATAATAATAAATTAATAAATAATACAATTGTTCGCATTGATTTCAGAACGCTGAGCCGGCGCTGCCAGTTGCAGTTTGTATTATTATTAGTTGTCTACATATATTCCATAAATAATTTGGTAGGTATACAAAACGATAAAGTGACCTTTCATCCATGCATTTCATTTTCCTGTAAAAGAAAAAGTTTTTGCAATTACTAAGATTGCTATTGGTATTATGATTTAGAAGGTGCAAGGTGTTAATATAAATTAATTGAACAAAATTTAAAATCGTAAAAATTCACTGTACAATTTGTATACACACAATTACCCATCTGGACACCAAATTTCAACTTTCTAGGTCATCTAGGCCAAGTGGGTTAGGTTTTACTACTATATATCAGTCAGTCAGTTATAAAAATGCCGATTTTTAGACGTTAATATCTCAATAACCGTTTGAGCTGTATTTGTGAAAATGAGGGTTCAAGTACATCTAAGGAGGTTTAATAAGTTAACCAAATTTCATGTTTTTATGTTCAATAGATTTTCAGTTATTTAGAGGTCAAAAGTGTCTCCGAATGGTTCGTGTGAAATAACACACGGTGCTGTGTCTCCATTTCCTTTGGCTTGAACTTGGCTGGATACGCTACCGCGTGTCTTGATATGAATTTAAAGTAGTTAAGTTTTATGCGTAAATGTAATAAAAACGACAAGTAAAAAATTAAGAATACTACTTATTAAGTTTTTGTGGTATTCCGAAGGTGAATAATATAGAAAATCATGAAAAAAACAATTAATTAAAGCTAAAAATTGTAGATTTATTGTGGTAATTATTGTAGATTAAAGATAGAATTGATAAGAATATGACGACATCTTTGTCTTGTGGACTGAATTGAGTTTCCGAAATCAATTATTGACGCGTGCCCCCCTTTTTTTTTTATTTTTTTTTATTTCTATTTTTTAACGTTGGGAAATGCATTTACGCACGAGGTGTGGGACTCACCGGCAAACCCAGTACTACCCACTAAAACCCAACAAAGCCTTCCCCCGTCTTAATGGGGCGTCGCAGGATCGCTTACGCATTCAACTATGACGCCCCGACGGCAGGTCTGCCGAAGCAGACCACAACAACCACGGGGTTGCTCCAAGGTCCACTCTGCTATCAGAGAAGTACCAGGAGCGACCCGCATGGTACACCGCCCTCCGAAGAGGGCTACCTCCCACCGCCCACCGAAGTGGGCCACCTCCCTGTGCGTTTCTTGGCTTCGCGCCCGGTTGGGTTGCCGGGCACTACTGAGCCCCCCCACCACGACAAGGTGAACGCACGTTCGGGGGGACGCGTGCCCCCCTGGTTTATCGGGTATGTTAGACGGAATGAAACTAAAGTAAAATCATTTTGAATCATAGCGAAGTTAAATAATTTATTAGCTAAGAAAATAGTACTAAGTAATTTTTTTACATTTTCTTACTAGATTTACATACAAGTCCCAAACACAATAGTAAAAGTCATATAAAAAGAAAATTTGGAATATTTACGTAGAGTGCAAGAGTCCTTTGCCACAGTCCCAGAGTTCAATCCCACATAATCACTTGCACGTATGCAGGTACCTATGTAGGATTCACGGGCTGGAAAAGCCAGTTCTACCCACTAAAACGCAACGGAACCTCCTCCGTTTTAATGTGGTGTTCCAGAAACACTTATGCACTCAACGACGACGCCTCGACTGTAGACCTACTGAAGCAGACCACAACAACCATGGGGTTACTCCCATAGTCCAAAAAGTGCAAGAAGTCTACGATAACTCAATTCAATTATGATGTTACTTTTAAAAGAATGTTATAACTTTATGAATATAATATTAATTACGAAATTATTATCTACTTATAATGTAACAGGCTGATTCCCTTGGTTGCGCTTTCAGAGGGAAGGGCTTCGAAAAAGGTGACAGAATAGGAATATGCTTCACAATTCTTCAGGATGTGTGACTTCCTTATTTGGGGCAGCTAGAGCTGGACTTATATCGGTAATCAGTAATACATATTTTTAATTACTAATGTTATTCGAAGTAGTAGAAAAGTCTTTTCGAGAGATTTTCAAGTACAAGGGAGAAATAAACCTTGTCCACCGTGTGCTTAGATTTCTCCAATCAATTATGAATACAAATATAAAAAATATAAGGAAAACAATTATAATGTCAGATTATTTTATTCGGCACTTAAATTATATGTAACGACAATATAGTTTTAAGTTTCAGGTTTTTATAAATCCATTATATCAAAATGATTAATTGCGATTTTGTATTAACAAGACCAAATTAAAAGGAATATTGATAGGTGACAATATTAAAACATTAATTGTGATAAAGTTTAGAACCAAATGTTACCAGAGATACATTTGTCTAGAGAAAAGTCGTTACAATCGGGAAATTGTCCCAGCTTAAAGTCAATTATTACAACGGGAAAGGAAAAACGACAGTAAGTAAAACAGAACAGTAGATACATAAATTGTTTAAAATATTTACTAATTACTGCCAGCGACTGTACTTGCGTTTTTTCTAGTTTACCCTCAATCTCTCAAAAAAAATATACTTTCACTAGTAGCAAGATAGGTGGGCATATTATCTTTTTTTATTATTATTTCTATTCTGATACTTTGTTATATAGGATAAAATATATACAAATTTACGTGGTTTTTTATTAAAATATTGGCCATGTAGTTTCTATGATCACTTTTCTCTAGACCTTAAAGTCACTTTTTACTCACTCCCACTTCAAAAACTCTTACGCCCGTGCAAAGAAAAATTAATGGGAAGTTATTTGTCATTCCTATTTCTCATATTTCTTTGTTTCAGTGGAGTTACAACACTTGATTCAGTTATTGATTAGGTATAGAAACAATAGCGAAATAAAATATAGTAGTCAAATAAAACAACAAAATGGAGTTATAATTATGATGACGTCGGGGACTACGGGTTTATATAACATTACGAAAAAAAAGTTTCCACAAACAAACAATTCATACAGTAAATAAGTAGAGATTTATATATACTAGTACGCCTAAAAGCACAACATCTATAATAATAGAATAATAACTGATTCTTGAAAAAACGCCTTTAAACATATAATATCGAATGCATACTAAAATAAAATATCTTTTCTTTGAATACAAAAATTTATCACTTAATGCTCATTCTCTTTTATGAAATTTTACATATATCGGATTTCCTTCTGTACGTAATATAATATCAGTTCGAAACATTAAATCAGTCGGCTTAGTCACAGCTTCCAGTCGAAATCGCCTCAACAAACTGGATACGAGTGTTTTCATTTCTAGTATGGCGAATTTTTGACCTGAAATAAAAAAAATGTAAAATAATGATAATTAGCTATCTTTTAAGTTATACATACTGTATATATGAACTATAACAGGCCGATATAGAATTTAAGTATAAAGATATTTTTATTTATAATTAATATTATACCTCATAACGTCTCAGTTATTTTAATCTTGACTCCTTACCTATGCAGTTTCTGGGTCCAGCACTAAAGGGTATATAAGCGTAAGGGTGTCGTTTTGCAATATTTTCAGGAAGAAATCTTTCAGGGATAAAACTCTCAGGCTCTGGATAGATATCTTCGCGACGATGCAAATCGAATATTGGTATGTGGATGTGCGTATTTGAAGGTAAAACATAATCACCTGAAAAATATACAGCCTATTTAGCTGCTAAGTTTGAACTCGCTTTAAAGATACTTCTTTCTGTAATAAAACATTAAAAAAAATAATTTAATAATTAGACTTCCAAAATATTCATGCTGAACTAATAAATAGGTAAAAAATAAAATTCTTTTTCTTAATACTTGTTCTAATGTTTTGAAGTCGGTCCAAAATATTTTCTTATTACCTTCGTACCTAATCTAGTAAGTATTGTTCTATGACATTCACATACAAATTTTCTATATCTACATTAGTCTTAGTATTCACTTAGTCCGATCCGAAATTAAAATTTTAAAAGTACAGAGTGGAAGAAACATTATTTTTTACCAAATACTTACCTATTTATTATTTTTAATTAAATTTTTGCATTAATTCGTGTAATTTAGAAGTAGGTTTCTTTAAATTAATTCTTTTTTTTTAATGTTTTAGTGGTACTTTTTAAATTGACGTTTTAACTTAAAATGTAAAATAAAAATTATTATTAGGTAAGAAAGTCCATTGCTTAACTCAAGAATTCAGTCAAGTCTTAATCTGGTCAGTGGAGCAGTTTTTTTGGAAAGTATCTAAAACTAACATATCCTGTATTATATGTTATTAAAATCTATTATTTAAGGAGCCACTTCATCTATCTTGACATCTCATCATCAAAATCATTTACTAACCTAAAGTTGTTTCTTCTTTTAAATATCTCATAATTATTGGTACGCTTGGGTAAAGCCGTAAACTTTCTTTTATACAGCATTCTAAATATTTCATATTGAGTAGATCCTCCATCGTTGGTGTCCGTTGTGAATCACCAAATATATATTTCATTTCTTCATAAATCTTGTTCTGAAATTCGAAATAAAATTATTGAGAAATAACAACGAACTTATCGACATGATTTACTCTCAGATGTGACACACTATATAATATTCCTAAGAATTGTGAATTGTTGAAATGCTAGTTAGGTACTATTTACTTCATGTCATAAAAGTTACTATAGCTGTTACTTTTAAAAAATTTAATCAAAATAGAATGTCCAACGCAGAATGAATTTTTTTGAAAGAAGAAGGTTGACTTTGATCTTAAGTCTTTAGCATAGACAATTGAGATTCCTATACTAATATTATAAAAAGGTAAAGTTTGTGAGTTTGTGAGATTGTGAGTGTGACGTTGTAGAGGGTAATCTCTAAATCTACTGAACCGATTTAGATGAAATTTCGTAATAAAATAGTTTGAGACCCTGGGAAGGACATACGATACCTTTTATCCAGGAAATCATCCCTTAAGGAGGTGAAAATGGGGATGAAAGTTTGTATGGGGAATCAACCAAAGGACGAAGACGAAGACGAAGTGTGTCGCTAGTTTATTACAATTCACTAGGGATCCTCTTTCATTTCGCTTAGACCATCCTTCCTACCTTCTTCCGCCTCAGAATACACTACACAGGAAAACAAGCCTTTAGAATCCCGCACTGCATAGAACAAGATCTCACTATCACTAGTTGAGCAAGTAGTATAGTTTAATAATTTTAACACAACATGTTCGACTTACTTGAGCTGTAGTCTCATTTGCTATCAACATTAGCAAGTAAACTAATGCTTGCGCCGTTGTGTCATGTCCCTGTCAAATAATTATAATATAATCTATACATATGATGATGATGTTCTCCTAGCCGATTCCGGCTACGGCGGCCAATCTCATTGAGATTAGCCAACTGCGCAGGAGATATTATAGTGCTCAAGTGTATGCGCAGACACAAGTGCACTCTCTATTCCTATCACTCTCATACTCCGGTGGGACGACCACTCGACACGACCGGTGAGAGTTAAGGCGCAGGACCGACGGCTTTACGTGCTCTCCGAGGCACGGGGGTGAAACACTGCCAACTTCCCAACTTCGGGCTGTTACTGATACTTACTATACAGAAAGAATCAGTAACTAAACTTGGCCCGACCCGGGACTCGAGCCCAAGACCTCCGGGTGTGCAACCGTACATGCTAGCCACTACACCACCGAGGCAGTTAAACATTTGACTTAGTTAGAATATACATATAATAAAATTATAACTAAGTCAAATCTGTACATTAAATATTTTTTAGATAAAAACTTTTTAACAATAAAATAATAACCGACTTCAAACAAAAGCACTAAAAAGTAACAAATAACTGATTGGTAGTTTTCATTTACTGTACACACCTAATCAAATATTTTCGAAGTCGGTGTGCTTTGGCTAAGTAATTAAAGCCTACCTATTAAATACATACCTAATCAAATATTTTCGAAATCGGTGCCAGCCCATACAAAGCAAAGCACACCGACTTCGAAAATATTTGATTAGGTATGTACAGTAAATGAAAACTACCAATCAGTTATTTGTTACTTTTTAGTGCTTTTGTTTGAAGTCGGTTTTTATTTTTTTGTTAAAAAGTTTTTATTTTTCCCTTTTTAGTGTAGACAGTAGTAGCAAAGTAAGGATTCTAACGTGTTAGGCTTGTCAAATCAAACAAAATAAGCCCAAACTCAAAGTATCTACTATTAGCCGTTGAAGAGTTCCACCTATCCACCTTCTGGCCTTGCCATCAGATCAGGTCAACAACACCGAACCACTGTACTATCAACGGAAATAGAAATACTTGCAAAGTTTCAAGTCAATATGACAATTAGAAGTAGGTTAAATTCATCATTAGTTGTTTTTCCACCCTTAGGGGTGGTATTTTTTTTTGAAATTTAAATGGGACCAATCTGGAAGTATACCCTTTCAAACAAAACAAAAATTGTCCAAATCGGTTAATAAATGACGGAGTTCTAAGGTAACAAACATAAAAAAAAAAAAACATACAGTCGAATTGAGAACCTCCTCCTTTTTGAAGTCGGTTGAAAATCTTATTGAAATAGACATTATTATCGAGACTGAGGCCGAATATATAGTTGTTAGAATTTTTGTCTGTCCGTCTGTTCGTCTGTCTGCCTGTCCGCTTGTCCGCCTGTCCGCCTGTCCGGGTGTATCGCTGTCTCGCTGTCTGTCTGCCTGTCTGTCTGTCTCACTGTCTATCTGTCTGTCTGTCTCGCTGTCTGTCTGTCTGTCTGTCTGTCTGTCTGTCTGTCTCGCTGTCTGTCTGTCTGTCTCGCTGTCTGTCTGTCTGTCTCGCTGTCTGTCTGTCTGTCTGTCTGTCCCGCTGTCTGTCTGTCTGTCTGTCTGTCTCGCTGTCTGTCTGTCTGTCTCGCTGTCTGTCTGTCCCGCTGTCTGTCTGTCTGTCTCGCTGTCTGTCTGTCTCGCTGTCTGTCTGTCTGTCTGTCTGTCTGTCTGTCTCGCTGTCTGTCTGTCCCGCTGTCTGTCTGTCTGTCTCGCTGTCTGTCTGTCTCGCAGTCTGTCTGTCTGTCTGTCTCGCTGTCTGTCTGTCTGTCTGTCTGTCTGTCTGTCTGTCTCGCTGTCTGTCTGTTTGTCTGTCTGTCTCGCTGTCTGTCTGTCTGTCTGTCTCGCTGTCTGTCTGTCTGTCTATCTCGCTGTCTGTCTGTCTGTCTGTCTCGCTGTCTGTCTGCCTGTCTCGCTGTCTGTCTGTCTGTCTGTCTCGCTGTCTGTTTGTCTGTCTGTTTCGCTGTCTGTCTGTCTGTCTGTCTCGCTGTCTGTCTGTCTCACTGTCTGCCTGTCTGTCTGTCTCGCTGTCTGTCTGTCTCGCTGTCTGTCTGTCTGTCTGTCTGTCTGTCTGTCTGTCTGTCTGTCTGTCTGTCTGTCTGTCTGTCTGTCTGTCTGTCTGTCTGTCTGTCTGTTTGTCTGTCTGTCTGTTTGTCTGTTACCGCATTACGAGAAAACCACTGGACAGATTTTGATGAAATTTGGTATGATGATAGCTGGTTATTCGGGTCAACATATAAGCTAATTTTTACAGCGGGAAAATATTTCATTTCTGAGAAAAATACAAAAACACAAAAACTGCATTGTAAGAATATACTAATATGTAAAACCTAAGAATTAGGTTTTTATTCATCGGAACGCGGGCGGAGCCGCGGGCAGTGCTAGTAATAAATAAATTACACAAATAAAGTTACGCTTACTAACTAATACCGCATAATATCTTCAAATTAAAGATATAAAATCTTTCATGCTATATACACATACAGGTGTAACAGGAGTAGGTATATTTTGGTGGTAGAATACCTATCAATTTAACGCCCATGAATGTTCATCTGTTAGTAGTTGGAAAGTTATGGAATTTCCGAAAAGTAGGTTTCAGACTAAGCTTCTTAAGAAGAGCCGAAATATAAAGTAGGTAAGCGATTGTGTTTTGTCAAAAATATTCCAATTTTGGGGTTTATTACCTTCATAACGGCTCATCATAAATCACTTCATAAATTCTAGTATAAAAATTAAAAATTGTCAAAAACACCATTTAATTGGTCCTTTTAACGTGCAGTGCCCTTCAAATAAAAAAATGATTTTTACTTTTAATTTATTTAAACTACGCCAATTAATTGAGGATAAATCCTGCAAATTTCATTTTACACAAAAATTTTGTTTAATAAACTATGTTCAAACGAGCCAGGAACTAAAATAATAATTATATAGTAGACAATTAAAATTCCTCCTAAAGAACTAAGGATACTCATGCTTTTAAAAGAAAATGGCTCTTTAACCTGCGCTATATTTAATTATATGTTATTTTAACGTTTATGGGAATAACTTTGCACCATTAACATGTACGGGTTTTAAATACTGTTTATTGCACTTATTAATTTATCTACGAATTAATTCCAGTTTCATTGTTATTTATAATTAATTGTACAAAACTATATATATATATTATATATATATATATATATATATATATCATTCAGTTTACTTTTAGTCGTACCTCGAACATAAAGGTATCAACTTCCTCTTTAACACCGGCGTCATCTATATTTCCTATTTTTTGATTCTGAAGGAGTAAATCCAACATTGCCACATTGCCTTTCTTTCCATAATCTTTGCTGCCACCAAAATTATTTATATTATTATCTTTTAAGAAAATTCTTCTTTCTTGGATTATTCTTGTTGTGAAGAAATGCACATCTGCTAGTGCCTTATTTTGTGTCTTAGCATTGTTCGTCAATTGATAAATGATATTAGAATGTATTAATGGATTTCGAAGTCTATCGAATACTGATAAACCTATGATTTCTATTGCTTTCCAATATTTATATGCAACAGACTTCATATCATCTTGCATTAAGGTTCCCATTGCAGTTTCTGTGAAAATTATTGAAAATGTGGATTTAGTAAGATCTTCAAAGTTTAAGATTTGAGAGAGACAGAGATGGAGATAAATAAACAAACGCTATATAAAATAAAGTTTAAAATACAGATAAATACCACACATAATTTCAAGCGTTGTAGAAGTGATCAAGGGTATTATGTTCACTCGTTCTTCGCTGAGTTGCTTTTCTAGTAGTTGTAAAAAAATTTGAGTTTTCTCAGTAAAAGTCATTGTAAACCTTTTTAAAATATTGAAATGGAATGCTGGTGTCAGTAGTTTACGCCGATGAAACCACTTTTTGCCTATAATAAAGATATATATTATTATCTTTTAAGTTCTGTAAGTTCTAGCTTGCAGAATCTTTGGATAAACTTCCAAATATATATATATATATATATATATATATATATATATATATATATATATATATATATATATATATATATATATAACAAATATATCAATGGCGAAGCGTCCATAGAAGACGTCTTGCCTTAAAATTATTTTGCCATAATTTTACATGCATTTAATTTTTTAAATGTATCAATTTTCTTTTGGAAAATCTTGTTTGAGCTTTAATATCTTCTCTTATCCAAGAGACCATGTAAACTGTGTTAAAATTGTTTTTGTAATTTATGTGATAATTTTGAGCTTAATCCCCAACATGATATTAACCTCAACAGGTGCTCTATACCTTTTTTACTTTTAACCCTAAGTATATAAAATAGATTTAGTGCTCGTCATGTTTATGAACGCAATGCATTACTTTTATAAATCTATACTAATATTAAAAAGAGGCAGATAAATAAAAAGAGGATGATTAACTAAATCGGTATTTACAATTTTGTGTATATTTACATAGCAATAACATCATCAATAATGTTAAAATAAAATTGACGTATGACTTACCATTGCTTACTAGTAAACCTTCATTTAACCATGGCTTAAGGAAATTATAAGGTATATATTTTTCATTATACCGAGTTGAAGATAAAATAATCTGAAATGATATAAAGTATCTTAAAAACTTACTGGACTTGCTATAAGTGAAAGTTTGTGACTTTGGGCTGTTACAGAGATTTTTTTCACAGAAAAACCAATAGCTACACTTGGTTCGACCTGGGGCTCGAACCCTGGACCTCCAAATCTATAGCGATACATACCAGTTATTAGATGAACAAGACAGACAAATAAAATAAAGTACAAAGAGTGCAGTAAAAGGCTTTAGCCGCGTATGATAGGCAAAAGACTTACGAGTATTGATTACATTTATTGAGAATCTATACAATTTTAAACCTTTCTTTTGTATTAATTATTCAACGTTAGAAAAACGAAATGCCCCTTGAAAATACTATTCCTTATGTAGACTATCATCAAGCGAAACAAGATGTTTAGTTTTTGTGCATCTCATTTTACAACGTGCAGGTGCAAATAAGCTTAAGATAGAAAGCATAGAAGCATTCGAAACGTCGGGAACCAAAAACTAAAATAAATCTGCGAATATATCTGAAAGATAGTTTTATTTAAATACTACTTATCTGTCTGCGACTTCGTTCGAATGGATGTCAGAAACACAAAAATATATCGCGTAAAAGAGTAGGTATCACCTCCTTTATTGAAAAGGGATTGTCCTCAGACGTGATGATATTTTTAGTAAGAATCGCGGCTTAGGGACATCACTTATCGTTACTAAAAACGTTGTATGTAAACGATATTATAATATGAATTAGACAACTTTTAACTGTAATTATTTTATTTATATGCATCATATATTTGATATTATCATTAATTTAAAATATTACTTCCTCCAGTACCACAGTTGACGCAGTAAAATGTTAGTAAAGTTCCTTCTAAATTCAATTTTTAGCCCGTGGGGAGACGGGTTTAGAATACATTTCTCCTCCGCCGCTAGAAAAGCGTCTCGTAAAAGGCGAGTAACCCAGTATGGTGTAGAAAGCACTGCTCTCGACTAGTCTTTAGCTGTGCCGTCTCACTTTTATGCGGTGGTAGGTTTCGCAAGGGGCCGCCGGAAGCTACCACCCTCCCGTCGGAATCAGTCACCAAGCAGCTTGCTGCATTCCGTCTGCAGATCCGAGGAAAGGTCTTGTCGTTGGCCGACCGCAGATAGTTGGGGGCCCAAGTAGCGCGCCAGCCACGTGCCAAAGGCTGCCCCGCCAACTCGCGAAATTCCCGAAGTGCTCCACCGTGCCAGTTGGCGACTGGATAGGAGGACCCGGTGGCCATTTTCGTGGGGGCTCGGGCGTCCCTGCGGTCTCCAAGTGAGTTTCCCTTCAGTTGGCTAAGCTCTGGAGTCCTGTAGGTTTATTAAGTATCGCCTCGATTTCCTGTTTCCCACCAACACCCAAAACCACTATGACCAAAGCTAAGAAGAAGAGAAAGTTTAAACAACGGCAGCACTTCCTCCCATAAAAGTGTACCTTATAAACATAAGAGGGCTACACTCCAATCTCAACCCGGTCCACCACCACCTCGAGAAGCCGCACCTTTTCTTCTTAACAGAGACGCAGATAGCAACACCGTCTGACGTGGCGTACCTCAACTACCCAGGCTACACGTTGGAACACAAGTTTAAGACGAAACCTGCTGTCGGCGTCTCTATTGCTTTAAGGTTTCAGGATTCTCGACTTTGTGGATTTTGTAGGACATTGGCGTGGAGTCTACCCTCTATGCCTGTGTCTATCGATCGCACAGTGGAGACCTGGAGACGACCAGGCTCTTTGAACACCTGTCTGAGATAGCTGATAAAGCCTAACAACGGTACCCGATGGCACAAATGGTTTTTCTTGGGGACTTTAATGCCCACCACAAAGAGTAGTTGTTCCCCTACAAATTCACTGACCATGCTGGGAGAGAGGCGCGCAAAATTGCGTTATCACTAGATCTGCTAGCTGGTCCAAGTTGCAACGCGGGAACCAGATGTGGACGGACATACACGCAATTGCTTGGATCTTCTGCTGACAACAAAACCAGACAGGCACTCAATATCGGTATCATCCCCCCCTTTTTTCTTAACGTTGGGAAATGCATTTACGCACGAGGTGTGGGACTCACCGGCAAACCCAGTACTACCCACTAAAACCCAACAAAGCCTTCCCCCGTCTTAATGGGGCGTCGCAGGATCGCTTACGCATTCAACTACGACACCCCGACGGCAAGTCTGCCGAAGCAGACCACAACAACCACGGGGTTGTTCCAAGGTCCACTCTGCTATCAGAGAAGTACCAGGAGCAACCCACATGGTACACCGCCCTTCAAAGAGGGCCACCTCCCACCGCCCACCGAAGTGGGTCACCTCCTTGTGCGTTTCTTGGCTTCGCGCCCGGCTGTATTTCCGGGCACTACTGAGCCCCCCCACCACGACAAGGTGAACGCACGTTGGGGGGGGGGGGGAATCATCCCCCCTGGGTTCGTCTGAGCGCAATCTGGTGAAGCCCGTATCGATCTTCTCTCCTCCGGTTGACTGCCCAGTGGGCACGAGGAGAGTATGGCGATACGAGTCAGCGGACTGGGATGAGATGCGGCATTTTTTTTGCATCTTTCCCGTGGCGGCAAGCGTGCTTTTCTTCGACCGACCTCTCGTGCTCAGCTGATGCGGTTGTCGATGTGATACGGCAGGGAATGGAATGCTTCATTCCGTTCTACGACATCCCGCTGGGCCACAAAGCCAAGCCCTGGTATAATGCGGACTGTGCTCGTGCTGAGGCGCGAAAAGAGGCCGCCTACCGGTCCTGGGCTTTGGCTCGCGATCGCAAAGTCAGAGCTCGGAGGGTTCGTGCGAAGAAAAGAGCTTATAATGTTGCTACCAAGTTTTGCAATAGAGTTCTCCGTAGGGCACGTTTTGACCATGTCAGTCGTATAGGAGCCAGACTTGCTTCCTACCCTCCTGGTAGTAAACAATTCTGGTCCCTGTCCAAGGCTGTCGAGTCCAACTTCTGCCGTCCCTATTTACCTCCCTTGCAGAAACCAGATGGGTCACTGGCTCACTCCGCGGTAGAGAAAGCAAATTTACTTGCAACTCTGTTTGCGAGCAATTCGCGTCTAGATGCTGGATCCAAACATCCGCCAACTCTTCCCCACTGTGATTCTACGATGAACAAGATTGCAATTCACACGAAAGAGGTCCGTAGAATACTGCAATATCTTGACGTGAATAAGGCCAATGGACCTGACGGTATACCTGCAAGAGTCCTAAGGAATTGTGCGCCGGAGTAGTTTCCTGTGCTGACTCGCTTGTATCGCCTCTCTCTCCAAACTAGCACAGTGCCCAATTCTTGGAAGCTTGCCAATGTTCAGCCAGTACTAAAGAAGGGTAGTGGTGCCGATCCCTGCAACTATCGACCAATCGCCATTACCTCCATACTCTGTAAAGTTATGGAAAGGGTGCTTAACAGTATGCTGATGTTATACCTTGAAGTTAATGATCTCCTTAGTGACCATCAATATGGCTTCCGCTGGGGACGGTCTACAGGGGACCTTCTTGTGTATGTCACACAGTACTGGGGTGAGGCCATCAAAAACCATTGTGAAGCTCTAGCAGTTTCACTCGATATCTCGAAGGCATTCGTTGACAGCTGCTCCTCCGATCTAATGGCTATTGGTGCCGGAGTTCCACAGGGATCTGTTCTCTCTGCGACTCTTTTCCTGCTACATATCAATGACCAACTTTTACCAAGTATTGTTCCATATGCAGATGACAGCACAGTCATAGAGAGCTATGTGCCCGGTGCAAGGGACGGAGGGGTAATAATAAGTATTTTGAGAGAGGCCATGGTGGAGCGTACAAATGCGACCTTAAGTCTTGTATCACAATGGGGTGATGACAATCTGGTCGATTTCAACGCCGCCAAAACGCAAGCCTGTCTATTTTCCGCAAAAAGGAATTCGTTCAGCCTGACTCCTACTTTTCGTGGTACACCTGTAGAGATTTCTGACAGTCTAGAGCTTCTCGGCATAAGGTTGAGTGCAAATCTTAACTTTAGCGACAACATCGAGTCGAAGGCACAGACTGCGGTCAAGAAACTGGGCATCCTTAACAAGGTTAAACGATATTCACGCCTGGACAGCTTTTGACATTATATAAAGCTCAAGTCCGATCATGCATGGAGAATTGCAGTCACCTTTGGGATGGCTCTGCAAAATACTAACTTGCCGCTCTTGACTCGGTGGAACGCAGAGCAAAAAAGCTAATCGGCGACGAAAAGCTTGTAAAAACTAAGCTTCACAGCTTAGCACACCGTCGCCAAGTTGCTTGTCTGTCGGTTTTCTACGGACTGTACTTCGGGGAGTGTGCCCACGAGCTCCACAGTCTCATACCGCCATCGCCATTCTTCTATTGGAACACCAGACGTACTGTAGGATACCATCCTTTCTTGGTTGACATTCCGACCACTCGCACTAAGCGCTATTCATCATTTTTTATAATGCGCACAGCCAAAAAGTGGAATGCCCTGCCTGTGTCTGTTTTTCCGAGTCCGTATGACCTGAATCGTGTATTTAAGGTGCGTGTTAGCATGCTTATCCTGGACAAACTCGCTAGATCGTAAACCTCATCTGTGCCTTCGAGCTAAGATGAAGGTCAAAAGTGAGCCCATTTCTAATAAAAAAAATTTGTAATAACTTCTGATATAGTTAATCGATTTTAATGAAATAAATTCAATTTAGTAGTTTTCTTTTGATGTGATTTTAAATATAGACAAACCGACAGACAAACAGACACAAATCGACCAGACCGAACCGACAAACACAAATTCTAAAACGATAGAAATTGCTTTTTATCACCCTGAACTATATTTTTTAAATATAAGCAATGTACAAACACGCATACGTAGATAATAAGGTTATCTATCTATCATAACTAATTTTATCTTATCATGTATTTTAAATATGCAACTTACAAACGGGTCAAGCAAAATTAGCAGACCAAAATGTGTTTTATAAAATATGACATATTTGATTGTATTTATGGAAACTTCCTATTCCTTCAAAATAATTATTAATTTCAATGTTTCGACCTTTGCAATCATGTTTAAAAAATGTATGTACTAATCTATACATATAATAAAATTCTAACCGAGTCGAATCTGCACATTAAATATTTTTTGGAAAATCTTATTAAAATAGTCATTATTATCGATACAGAGATCGAATTTATAGTTTTTAGAATTTTGTCTGTCTGTTTGTATTTCAGTCTGTGACAGAATCACGAGAAAACCACTGGACAGATTTTGATGAAATTTGGGATGATGATAGTTGATTATCTGGATCAACATATAGGATACTTTTTACTAGTAAAATATATTACCTCAACAAGTTTAGGGTCCACTATTCCTACGGTTTGACAATTTATAGCGTGCATTTGATAGATAGGTCCATATTGTTTGAACACCAATCGCAAATATCCAAACATTTCAACTAAAAAATAAATAAGTAATACATAAATCAAGTGAAGTGCCCTAAAAAAAAATATTTAACTATATTCAAAATTTATGAACACCACTGTCTTTATTCATACTTACATGATAATCATTTACGAATATATAATATATTTTAATTACATGAAATAGTTATGTTATGAATAGTTTACAAAACTTACCAGGTGATTTTAGGCAATATATTATGTTGCCAACGATAGGCCAACTTATGTCGCCTGGTATTTTTACCATAAGTCTTCTTGTTCTTCTAAATCTATCATATAAGCACGCTAGAAAAATTATACAGAGAAATCCACTTGCAAAAGCAACAACAAACATTATTATATCGAAGCTGGATACAGCTACTTTTCAAAGTGTAAGTATGAAAACTGATTTATCGTTCTACACCACTGTGATTGTAGTTGTGAAGTGATCGTTCAATTTTCGCCAAGAACAGTTGTGTTACCCGTTTACCAGTGCAAAGTGCTAACGTAGCACAACAAGCCGTCGCGACGGCTGAAGTGAAATGTCCCAGTTACTTATTACGTCAGGTATGCTTACTGATGACGAATTATATTGTTAAGGCGAAGCTTATCACCTACCTAAACAATGGATACGCCATCGAAAGAAATTACAATAAAGCTATAAACTAAAACGGAACATATGTTGTATGATCGTTTAACAAATGAACATATACGATACATACAAGAACGGCAAGAACGGGAGAAACTGCAAAGCCTCATAGACTTGTTTTCAACCTGCTAAATATGGCTCTGATGAGGAAAAACTTGCTAAAGAAACAGAGTGGATCAGAACAAAAGCAAGGAAAAAAAAGTTGCATAGGTCACTCACACTTTCACTCAAAATAAGGAAGAAATGACAAAAAAAGAAAAAAACAAAAAAGTTCCTCCAGCACCTCCCATTATAGTGAATGGCGTGGAAAACTATCAAAATTTTTATGATTTTTTAACACAAAATCAAATATCTGGAACCTTCATGATAAAAATGTTGAATGGTAACAGCGTTAAAGTTAACACCTGTATTGACGAAGCGTATATAGAAATAACGAAATCATTTACTGACAATAACTGTCTCTGGGATTCTTTCGAAAATAAACAAGAAAGGCCAATAAGAGTGATGGCTAAAAAATTACCTTCCTTCCACCTGCGATCCGGGGAAAATCACGGAGGACCTAAGAATAGAACTAAGAAAGAGAGAACTAGAATAAAACTTAGGGTTACAAAATACTGGATGCTGTAAATAAATTAAGCTGGAAAAACAAGGAGCCACTTAATATGTTCATGCTTACCTTCAACAATGACGAAGATATAAGCAAAATATACGGTATTAAAGCGATATTAGGGAGCATGGTTGAGATACAATCCCTCAGATCCGCAAAAGTTATACCCCAGTGTAAGAGGTGCCAGGCATACGGACATACATAAAAGTTCCGCGCCAAAGAGCCAAGGTGTGCAAAATGCACATGCAAACACCTAACGAAAAACTGAAGAAAACCAGTAGAAGAAAAACCAAAAAGTGTGTACTGTGGTGAAGCTCATCCAGCTAATTATAGAGTCTGCATGATAGCCAAAGAAATTCAAAAACTAAGAAATAAGACTGCCAAGAAACCATTAGTTATGCGACAACAACATGTTACCAGTGTAAAACCACCTGCTAACAACGAGCAAAATTCTACCTCAAGAACTATTCCTAATTGCAAACAAATTTATTTCCTACGCTCAAGTTGCTGCTACAAGCTCTTTAACTGCTCAACGCAAAGAGCACACCAAATCTAATGATAATAAACTAGATGAAATTTCGAAGCTCATGAAGTCATTTGATGAGCGCCATAAAAAAATAGAAAATAGCGCTAAAAAGGCTATACCAAGACGTCAAAATGATTAATACACTTAAAGTTATGGAATGGAATTATAATGGGCTACAGAATCACCGCAACGATTTACAAGTAGTCCTAGATATAGAAAATATAGAGATGTCTCATATCAGAAACCCATTTTACGAAACAATCACACATTAAGTTTAAAGGATATAAAGTTTATCATGCACTACACCCGGCTAACAAAGAAAATGGTGGCAGTGCTATTATTGTAAAAGACAATATCAAAGATTATGAGGTAAATAAATATGAAGAGCCTGAAATCCAACCTGCTGCAATTTGTGTCAGCACAAAGTGGTATCCTCTCACTTTAGCACCTTTATACTGTCCAGCGCGACATATGATACAAAAAGACACTTTCATGTGTTTTTTTCGATCACTAGGTAAGAGATTTACTATAGGAGGTGACTTAAATGCCAAGAATGTGTATTGCTGCTCCAGACTAACGAACACAAAAGGAAGAGTACTTATGGGTGCTATGCAAGAAATTAAATGTGAAGTGGCATCGACGAGGGCACCCACTTACTGGCCAACTGATCCGACAAAAATTCCTGATCTGATAGACTTTTTATCCAGTTCCATCCATCCAGTCCAGCTATATTCGCACAGAACACAGATACGGTATGAACTCAGACCACTCTACAATACATCTAGAAATAAGTGAAAACATCTTATACAAAGAACCTAACATTACACTAGTTAACAAATATGGAGGTTGGAAAAGTTTTAAAGTAGAACTAGATATGAATATAGATCTCATAGTACCACTTAAAACTCCGGAACAGCTAAACTTAGACTTACGAAAATTCATAACATTAATACAGCAGACAGCTTGGAAAAACACACCCGAAACTAAGAAAAGGGCCACGAGAAAAAATAATTATCCTAAAGAGATCACACAACTTATATCTGATAAGAGAAAACAAAGAAGTATATGCCACTAATCCAGATCTCTACAAGACAAGAAAAAGTTGAATAATCTCACAAAATTGTTAAAAAGACAAATCCAAAATTACCTTGATACTTCAACCAAAACCTATCTCCAAAACCTAACATGTGATCGCTGCACGGACTACTCACTCTGCAAGGCCACTAAAAATATGAAACAGCCGATTACTCAAATACCACCAATAAAAAATGGACCTGGAAAATGGGCTGTTAGCAATGAACAAAAAGCCAAATGCTTTACTGATCATCTGGAAAACACATTTAATCCAAATGAATTCCAAATAGGTTATGAACCTACAACAGATGAAGTCCTAAATGACCATCTAAATATAAAATTGGTTTCACCGAGAGAAGTTTTGAGGAAAATCAAACATAATATTAATCCAAAAAATCACCTGGATTTGATCTTATTTCAGACAAAATACTACACAATCTACCAAAAAGAGCCCTAGTAAAGCTAACGCTATTATTAACGCTGCTCTAAGGCTGAAATATGTGCCAGATTTATGGAAAGTAGCAGAAGTAATTATAATACCGAAACCAGGAAAACCGCCTAGTGAGATAACATCATACCAGAAAATTTCCCTATTACCTATCATGTCCAAACTATTTAAAAACCTTTTACTAAAGAGAATAAAACCAATATTGGAAACCAAGGGACTGTTCCAGATCACCAATTCGGATTCAGGGAAAAACACTCTACAATAGACCAAATCCATAGAATCACAAATGATGATGATTTTCTCCTGACCGATTCCGGCAACGGCGGCCAATCTCATTGAGACGAGCCAAATGCGCAGGAGATATTATAGTGCACAAGTGTACGTGCAGACACAAGTGCACTCTCTATTCCTGTTACTCTCATACTCTGATGGGACGACCATTCGACACGACCAGTGAGAGTTAAGGCGCAGCACCGACGGCTTTACGTAATCTCCGAGGCACGGGGGTGAAACACCGCCAACTTCCCAACTCCGGGCTGCTACTGAGGCTTACTATACAGAAAGACTCAATAACTAAACTTGGCCTGATCCGGGACTCGAACCCAGGACCTCCGGGTGTGCAGCCGTACTTGCTAGCCACTGAGGCAGTTGAAAAAAAAAAGAATCACAAATATCTTTGAGAAAACTCTAGAGGAAAAACAAGTCTGCTCTATTGTCCTTCTAGACGTCGCACAGGCATTTGATAAAGTGTGGCATGATGTTCTTGTACTAAAACTAAGAAAAATGCTACCTAAGTCATATTAGGATAAACTAGAATCGTATATATCAGACAGAGTATTTAGAATAAGGCACGATGATGCCTACTCTGAAATTAAAAGTATTAGAGCTGAGGTACCACAAGGAAGCGTGTTGGGTCCGGTCCTGTATCTTTTATACATCAGTGACATCCCAGAATTAGAAAATAATACCATCGCGACCTTTGCTGATGATACTGCCATAATTTCGATTGGAAATTCTCACGCAAAAGCAGCAGAAAAGGTTCAAGCATCGTTTAATAAAGTCCATGACGGGACATTACAATGGAGAATAAAGTTAAATGAATCAAAATCGATTCATATAAGCTTCACCAACAAAAAAGATGATTACCAACCAATATTTATTAAAAATAACATCATACCATATGAAAATACAGCAAAGTATTTACGAATGACGCTTGACGCGAAGCTAAGCTGGAAAGCTCATGTTAAGAAGAAAAAAGAAGAATTGAAATTCCGGTACAAAAAGATGTATTGACTATTGGGAAGACATTCCTCTCTGTCCGTTCAAGACAAAATATTATTATATAAACAAGTCCTGATGCCAGTGTGGACCTATGGTATACAGCTGTGGGGCTGTACCAAAAAGAGTAATGTTCTTATCATCCAACGATTCCAAAATAAAGTTCTCAGGGGAATAGTTAATGCACCCTGGTATGTAAGAAATGACGATCTCCATCGGGACTTCAATGTAGAGATTGTCGATAAAGTGATAAAAAAATACGCAGAACTCACGAGCAAAGACTTCATAAGCATGTGAATATCGAGGCAATCCAGCTCCCCAACAATACGGACATAGCGAGAGGGCTCAAAAGAATCGAATCTTTTGAGTAGTGTAGTGTTGAAAAATAGTGTAGCTGAAAGTAATAATAATATAGTGCTACCAATATAGAACACAAGAACAAAGTGTCTTTGCCTTAACTAGAGACTTTAAGAAAAATGCCATTAGACACATTCTTAGATATATATTATTTTATAAAACTAAGGTAAAGTTAAATTACTCATTAGCCTTGTTGTCGAGATTGTAATAATATTAGGTTACAATATTTTAGCATTGCTACTTAGAAAAAAAACCCACTGTGTTTAAAGAAGAAGCGTAATTCTAACAAAGTGAACAGAAATAAAAAAGGCAAAGCTTTTGCCGGACTTGTAAGAACAACGGTTCCTATTTCCTTGTATTGTAAGAATTTTAAGAAATATTTTTTTTTTTTCTAGGTAACCTAATATTATTACGATCTAGCCTACAAGGCTAATGAGTAATTTAACTTTAACTTAGTTTTATAAAATAATATATCTAAGAATGTGTCCAATGGCACTTTTCTTAAAGTCTCTAGTTAAGGCGAAGACACTTTGTTCTTGTGTTCTATATTGGTAGCACTATAATATTATTACTTTCACTACATTACACTAAATTTTTTTAACACTACACTAACTCAAAAGGTTTAGTTCTTTTGAGCCTTCTCACTATGTCCGTGTTGTCGAGGAGCTGGATTGCCTCGATATTCACATGTTTATGAAGTCTTTGCTCGTGAGCTTCTGCGTATTTTTTTATCACTTTATCGACAATCTGTACGTTGAGGTCCCGATGGAGATCGTCATTTCTTACGTACCAGGGTGCATTAACTATTCCCCTGAGAACTTTATTTTGGAATCGTTGGATGATAAGAATATTGCTCTTTTTGGTACAGCCCCACAGCTGTATACCATAGGTCCACACTGGCATCAGGACTTGTTTATATAATAATATTTTGTTGTGCACGGACAGAGAGGAATGTCTTCCCAACAGCCAATACATCTTTTTGTACCGGAATTCCAATTCTTCTTTTTTCTTCTCAACGTGAGCTTTCCAGCGTAGCTTCGCGTCAAGCGTCATTCCTAAATACTTTGCTGTATTTTCATATGGTATGATGTTATTGTTAATAAATATCGGATGGTAATCTTCTTTTTTGTTGGTGAAGTTTATATGAATCGATTTTGATTCATTTAACTTTATTCTCCATTGTAATGTCCAGTCATGGATTTTATTAACTGCTACTTGAACCTTTTCAGCTGTTTCTGCGTGAGAATTTCCAACCGCCATTATGGCAGTGTCATCAGCAAAGGTCGCGATGGTATTATTTTCTAATTCGGGGATATCACTGGTGTATAAAAGGTACAGGACCGGACCCAATACGCTACCTTGTGGCACCCCAGCTCTTATACTTTTAATTTCAGAGTAGGCATCTTCGTGCCTTATTCTAAATACTCTGTCTGATATATACGATTCTAGTATATCCGAATATGACTTAGGTAGCATTTTTCTTAGTTTTAGTACAAGGCCATCATGCCACACTTTATCAAATGCCTGTGCGACGTCTAGAAAGACAGTAGAGCAGACTTGTTTTTCCTCTAGAGTTTTCTCGATGATATGTGTGATTCTATGGATTTGGTCTATTGTGGAGTGTTTTTCCCTGAATCCGAATTGGTGGTCTGGAACAAGTCCTTTGGTTTCTAATATTGGTTTTATCCTCTTTAGTAAAAGTTTTTCAAATAGTTTGGACATTATAGGTAATAGGGAAATTGGCCGGTATGATGTTATCTCATTAGGCGGTTTTCCTGGTTTCGGTATCATAATTACTTCTGCTACTTTCCATAAATCTGGCACATATTTCAGCCTTAGGGCAGCGTTAATAAGGTTTGTTAGCTTTACTAGGGCTCTTTTTGGTAAATTGTGTAGTATTTCGCCTGAAATAAGATCAAATCCAGGTGATTTTTTTGGATTAATATTATGTTTGATTTCCCTCAAGACTTCTTTCGGTGAAACCAATTTTATATTTAGAGGGTCGTTTAGGACTTCATCTGTTGTAAGTTCAAAATCTGTTTGGCATTCATTTGGATTAAATGTGTTTTCCAGATGATCAGCAAAGCATTTGGCTTTTTGTTCATTGCTAACAGCCCATTTTCCAGGACCAATTTTTATTGGTGGTATTTGAGTAATTGGCTGTTTCATATTTTTAGTGGCCTTCCAGAGTGAGTAGTCCGTGCAGCGATCACTTGTTAGGTTTTGGAGATAGGTTTCCGTTGAAGTGTCAAGGTAATTTTGGATTTGCCTTTTTAACAATTTTGTGAGATTATTCAACTTTTTCTTGTCTTGTGGAGATCTGGATTGGTGCCATAGATTTCTTTGTTTTCTCTTATCAGATATAAGTTGTGTGATCTCTTTAGGATAATTATTTTTTCCCGTGGACCTTTTCTTAGTTTCAGGTGTGTTTTTCCAAGCTGTCTGCTGTATTAATGTGATGAATTTTCCTAAGTCTATGTTTAGCTTTTCCGGAGTTTTAAGTGGTACTCTGAGATCTACATTCATATCTAGTTCTACTTTAAAACTTTCCCAATCTGTATATTTGTTAACTAGTGTAATGTTAGGTTCTTTGTATAAGATTTTTTCACTTATTTCTAGATATATTGCAGAGTGGTCTGAGTTCATATCGTATCTCTGTTCTGTGCGAATATAGCTGGACGATAGACCTTTGTATACAAAAAAGTCTATCAGATCAGGTATTTTTGTTGGATCAGTTGGCCAGTAAGTGGGTGACCTTGTTGATGCCACATCACATTTCATTTCTTGTATAGCACCCATAAGTTCTCTTCCTTTTGTGTTCGTTAATCTGGAGCCCCAATACACATTCTTGGCATTAAAGTCACCTCCTATAATAAATCTATTACCTAGTGATCGAAACAAACACATGAAAGTGTCTTTTCGTATCGTATATCGCGGTGGACAGTATAAAGATGCTATAGTAAGAGGATACCGCTTTGTGCTGACACAAATTGCAACAGATTGGATTTCAGGATCTTCATATTTATTTACCTCATAATGTTTGATATTTTCTTTTACAATAATAGCACTGCCACCATTTCCTTTGTTAGCCGGATGTATTGCATGATAAACTTTATATCCTTTAAACTTAATGTGTGATTGTTTCGTAAAATGGGTTTCTGATATGAGACATACATCTATATTTTCTATATCTAGGACTACTTGTAATTCGTTGTGGTGATTCTGTAGCCCATTACAATTCCATTCCATAATTTTAAGTGTATTAATCATTTTGGCGTCTTGGCATAGCCTTTTTAGCGCTATTTTCTATTTTTTTAAGGCGCTCATCAAATGACGTCATGAGCTTCAAAATTTCATCTAGTTTATTATCACTAGATTTGGCGTGCTCTTTGCGTTGAGCAGTTGTAGAGCTTGTAGCAGCAACTTGAGCATAAGAAATGCTTTTGTTTGCAGGTGGAATAGTTCTTGAGGTAGGATTTTGCTGGTTGTTAGCAGGTGGTTTCACGCTGGCAACACGTTGTTGTCGCGTAACTAATGGTTTCTTGGCAGTCTTATTTCTTAGTTTTTGGATTTCTTTGGCTATCATGCAGCCTCTATAATTAGCTGGATGAGCTTCACCACAGTGCACACATTTTGGTTTTTCTTCTGCTGGTTTTCTGCAGTCTTTCGTTAGGTGTTTGCCTGTGCATTTTACACACCTTGGCTCTTTGGCGCAGTACTTTTGTGTATGTCCGTATGCCTGGCACCTCTTACACTGGGGTATAAGTTTTGCGGATCTAAGGGGTTGTATCTCAACCATGCACCCTAGTATCGATTTAATATTGTATATTTTGCTTATATCTTCGTCGTTGTTGAAGGTAAGCATGAACATATTAAGTGGCTCCTTGTTTTTCCAGCTTAATTTATTTACTGCATCCAGTATTTTGTAACCTTTAGCTTTTAGGTCCTCCATGATTTTCCCCGGCTTGCAGGTGTTAAGTAATTTTTTAGCCATTACTCTTATTGGCCTTTCTTGTTTATTTTCAAAAGAATGCCAGAGACAGTTGTTATCAGTCAATGTTTTCGTAATTTCTCTATACGCTTCGTCATTACAGGCGTTTACTTTGACGCTGTCACCATTCAATATTTTTATCATGAAGGTTTCAGATGTTTGATTTTGTGTTAAAAAATCATAAAAATTTTGGTAGTTTTCCACGCCATCCACTATAATAGGAGGTGGCGGAGGAACTTTTTTCTTTTTTTCTTTTTTCGTCGTTTCTTCCTTATTTTGAGGTGAGAGTGTGGGTGAAGTGTGCAATTTTCTTTTTTTCCTTGCCTTTGTTCTGATCCACTCTGTTTCTTTAGCGAGTTCTTCCTCATCAGTGCCATATTCAGCAGGTTGAGGGCAGGTCTCCATGTTTGACGAAGAAGAAGTTGTAGTTTTTGGTTCAACAGCGTATTTTAGCTGCTGTTTAAGAATTTCTATTTGATTTTTTAAGTCTTCTACGAGGCTTTGCAGTTTCTCCCGTTCTTCCCGTTCTTGTTTGTATCGTGTATGTTCATTTGTTAAACGATCATACAACATATGTTCCGTTTCAGTTATTAGATTTACTATAATTTCTTTCGATGGCGTATCCATTGTTTAGGCAGGTGATAGCTTCGCCTTAACAATATAATTTGTCGCCAGTAAGCATGCCTTACGCAATGAGTAACTGGGTCATTGCACTTCGGCCGTCGCGACGGCTTGTTGTGATGCGTTAGCACTTTGCACTGTTGCTACTCGCGGTCACGCGTAACACAACTGTTCTCAGCGAAAATTGAACGATCACTGACTGAAGGAACGATCACTGACTGAAGGAATATAAATACCTTAATAGTCTAGTCAAATTAGTCAAAATAGGGCAAGAATCTCGGAATTGGAGATGGTCAGCTATAAACTTGTATAAACCTTTATTTTGACACCCTAAAACTTGTCTCAAAGCCTACTTAACGTAGAGTGTTCGCGACTAGATATCTAAGGGCGCTCTGGCGGTCTGGCGGTCGGGCGGTCGGGCGGTCGGGAGATATTTATTATACATATTGTAGAGGATTAAATTCTCTACATTTGTTTAAATTTTTTTTATATCTAGAACTGTTTTCGAAATAGAGGGGAGAGAGCGCGCAGTGCTTAGCTATTTAGAGTATCATGCGAGGTCAACCGGTAGTCCCAATAAAAAACACGCCGTATAAAGTTTATAAATAATTCTAACAATTCAGTTCTATTCTAATTATTATAAATTTTTAACTTTTAAACTACTGAATTAATTTTAATCATTTATTTAATAATAGATAGCTATTGATTAAATTATGTTTAGCTGATTATTTAACTTTTCTTAATGTTAATTTGTCGCGGAACAGTGATAGGTTAGCGCTAGTTAGTAATAAAATATTAAATGTTAAAAATAATATGAAACTGACTTATTTTTACGGTTAATAAAATGAGTCGATATTGTGAAAAGTAAGTTTTATTCGTATTTATTTTAGTATTACCCTAACAAAACACGTACCTAAGTAAGAAAAACAACACAGTATTTTGCTTTACGGAACCTATAATGTGCGAGTTGGACTTGCATTTGTTCAATTTTTACATTAAAATATTTACAAACATTAACATTATTTACAAAACAATAAACATTTACAAATATTTTTATTTGAAAATTGTTTCGGTCAACAAAATATCTATATCTATCTACAGTATATATTATATAGTAAATTATAGTAGATAGTAAATTTGAAATCTTTACGGCGGCATTGCATAAATAATAAGCGTCAAATTAAAAACTTAAGGATATCATAATTGAAAATGATAATTGATAAAAATGTAGTTTACAAAGTAAAACTTATCGATTTCTCCATTTTTTTTTAATTTTTAAGGGTGTTTTTACTGGAAAACCATACAATGTATTTATTTCTTAAAAAAATTGAGCTCAAGACAAAAAGAATGAACCCTATCTGAAAATTTACCAAAAATGTTTCAAATGTAAACGTCCACTTGAAATTGAGGGTGATTTTCAGCCTCTTAAGACCATAAAACATACTTTTCTCGGAAATGGCTAAAAATTTTAATTACAATTTTTTTTATTTATCATATGTATTCTGAAGATAACTAAGGGAATGTATGTGTGTAATGTACCCTTAGTTTCTTGAAAATCAAAAGATTATTTTAGAAATTAAAAATAAAAAAAACCAAGGAAAAATTAAAAACCGAGTTTTATGCAAATATCTCGAAAACATTGAGGTTATTGTAAATAGTGTTATTTATAAGAGTTGTAGATTTTTCTAGACCTACAACTTTTGTAGAAAACATTTTTCAATAGAACATCACAGTGAGCCGGAAACTGAAAAAAAAAACTATTTTTCAACGCTTTGCGTCCCCCCAATTTCTCGGGGGTAGCTGGGCATGTGGGGCATTTCATGAATTTCTATTCGTTATATACCGGCTAGCATTTTAAAATCATAAAACTTCAGGTTTTCAATATTTTGTTCCTAAACCGGATTCCGATTGGATCTAATCAGATATTTTCGAAGTCGGTGCCAGCCGATAATGATTTAAGATACGAATATTTAATAGGTAAATATGAATTTTAATTTCATATCGTTTAAAATATTGTACATCAATTTGTTATATAAGCTTTGCTTTGATTTATATCAGCTGGCACCAACTTCGAAAATAGCTGATTAGGTATCTATAGTTAACTAGCATTTCCCGCGGCTCAAAAGTATCCTATATGTTGACCCGGATAACCAGCTATCACCATACCAAATTTCATCAAAATCCATCTAGTGGTTTTTCTGTGATGCGGTAACAGACAGACAAACAGACAGACAGACAAAAATTCTAAAAACTATAGATTCGGCCTCTGTATCGATAATAATGTTTATTTCAATAAGATTTTCCAAAAAAATATTTAATATACGGATTCGGCTAAGTTACAATTTTATTATAATCTATGATAAATTAATAAGAATACATAATTAAATAAGGCATATTAGGCATATTACAATCATATATTTATAGAATATCATTTAAGGAAAAAATATAATATTATATATCATTTGTCAGACATTAACAACGGTTACCATGGCAACAAACAGTTATGAGCTAACTTAAAACAGTATAACTTCAATATTAAGAGGTCGCTCAAAATTAAAAAAAAAATAAAATTCGTTGAGCGACTTCTGAACATGAATATTAACGACTTTTTTATTTTTTTCTTAAAGTTGACATACTAAAGAATAGAAATGAGGCTAGAGAGATACAAAAAAAAATCGAGACGATTTCCACAATTTAAATTGTTTAGCATAAAAAAAATGATTTAGTATAATAAAAACTTGATTACTCGCAATTGACCTGTAATATCACTACATATTAAACCAAGTTCTCCGTCGCGTCTGTCTGTCTGTCTGTTCGCGATAAACTCAAAAATTACTGCATCGATTTTCATTCTGTTTTCACCTATGGATAGAGTAGGTCTCGAGGAAGGTTTTAATATATAATTTGTTAAGTTTTTTATACATTGGCTAAAATATAACGATATTTGTTGGAGTTGTCAGAAAAAAATAAGCCGTCTGGGAGCTTTTAACGAAAACGCTGCCTAAACCCTTCGAGATATAATAAAATAATGTATGTATTGTGGAATTATGTGTCTTATAAAGGTCTACATAAAAGTCCGCGATGGCCTATGTCTATCTCTTAAGTATAACATATTAGATCCATTTTAATTTAAAAGGTACCTAGGGACGAACCCAAACGAAGCGAGGGTGAGTCGCTAGTGTAATATAATGATAACAAAATGACTTGAAATGCGAGAGCAATGTCCATTTAACTTTATATCTCTATTTATTCTTACAATAATAAAATACTTTTAATACATACCTATTACATTAGTGATTCGATTGTTTAAGTTAATTTACCATTTCTAACAGCACTGTGTACACGTATAAAGAAATGTTTTCATTCGTATTTACTCTTCTCTTAGCTTTGGGACTATTTTTATATGACCGATACAACAGAGCGAAAAAACTGATAATGAAAATACCAGGACCAGAAGGTTTGCCCATCGTAGGAAATTCTTACAAATTTATCCAAAACCCGGGTAAGTTATTTTGTGATATTACACTAATGATTTTCTTGTCTTGACTTTCTCTATAATTAATAATCCTTTCATATGTATGTAAATAAAATATATTTTAAGTATTAGTACCAAGTACTTGCAAAAAAAAACAATTGCAGCAAATAAATTTGTCAATCCAGGAATAGTTTAAAATCAATTTATTAATAATACATTTACCATTGTCGACAATATAATATTTCAATTAAATAGTCACTATTCATCTCGCGAGCTTTTTTACGTTATAAGTTTACGTCACTTATAGATATCTTTTATTCATTTATCCGATTCCGGTCGGTTCGTAATAATAATATATTTCTTTATTTATATTTATTTATTTGGGGGTTTTAACCTCTTCCATATATATTTTAATTATAGGCATACCCTTTTTATCATTATTTATTCATTTATTTTTTACTAGCGACTCATCCTCGCTTCGCTCGGGTTCGTCCCTACTTACGTTTTAACGTTTAGTATAGATTTCTCAAGGATGAGATATTTTCATTTTCCCGTACTAAAAAGACCTATATGTTGACCCGGATAGCCAGCTATCATCATACCAAATTTCATCAAAATCCCTCCACTGGTTTTTCCGTGATGCGGTAACAGACAGACAGACAGAAAGACAGACATAAAAATTCTAAAAACTATAGATTCGGCCTCTGTATCAATAATAATGTCTATTTCAATGAGATTTTCCAAAAAATATTTAATGTACAGATTCGGCGTAGTTACAATTTTATTATATGTATAGAGTTAGTTGGCCTCTTGTACTATTGCTCTCACGCAGACGACTCGCGTACGACATAATCGAGAAAATAGACAGGCAAGACAATATTATTCACATTTGTCATTTCAATTATGTATAGTTATTCTCGAAGCAAAAGCAAACGCTAAATTAGGAACTTATTAACAGATTAACATTTTCACAATAATTATCGGTAGATCAGACCGAACATCTGTGTAAAAGCTAATTGTCAATAGAACCAACTCTTAATTCCTTTCATTCCATTTTACCTACAGTTAAGCTCACTCAAAAACATTCTTATCTTTATTCACTTTTTCACACCTTCAATTTTAGCCTTTCATCCACAAGTTCTTTGCCTTAAAACATGTAATCTAAGTTATAATTCCATTTTTATTTTGTTTAAATTCCTAGATATCTAACTATATACCACCAACAATCTAATCTATAGGCTCCTTTACACATATGTATAATAAAAAAAAAACATGTATTTAGAATTATAGTACATTATATAGGCAACATAAAATAATGACAAAAATATAACTATTTGATAGTTTTTTTAGTGCTGGACATTGTACAAAAAAAAAAAAAATAGATTTAAATTATTCAAATTTTGATTTTGACTTTTTTTAAAGAGTTGAATTTAACATCATATAAACAATGGAAGTTTACTAGTTATTGCATCAGGCTGTAATAAGATCTTGAGAATCATATTAGTGTACGAATTCCTTTCCATATACGTAAAAGTTTCGCGTCAGGAAATATGAAGCGCGGTATATAGTTATGAACCTGATCTATCGTTATGAACAGTTATGATTAATATAAAAATGTTGAAAGTATTTAATTTTTACAAAAGGATTCAATATTGTAATAAATGTAATTGTACCTACTTTGGATTATAATTCTTTAAAAAATAACGAAACTATTAAGTGATAAATATTAAAAGTTATATACGAAATACTTATTAGATATAAAGTGATAATACTTATTTTTTAGAATTTAGATACATACATCTTTGTTACGTATTACAAAACTCTCTATTATTACTAATATTAATATTACTGTTTGCTATTACAGAAATATATATATATATATATATATATATATATATATATATATATATATATATATATATATATGTATATACATATATATATATATATATATATATATATATATATATATATATATATATATATATATATATATATATATATATATATATGTATATACATATATATATATATATATATATATATCGTAATTACATAAAACAATTCCTATCTTTATAATTATTTTAAAATAATACTTGGCCTTACCTTATTAATATTTATTGATTAATGCAGACTTCGGTAGTAGGTGATGTTCATGTTGATTTTCTTTTCATTTCATTTTTCCAAAACCTGCTGACATAAATTTCATGCCTTGTGTAGCGCTGGCACGCACACAGCCTGGCAGGGTCGCCATGTAATGCGGGAATAAATGAGACAACTGTTTGGCTCCAAGGTTCGTTTAATACTCTCTAAATAATAACAGGTCGTACAATATATAGGTATCGGGGAGGCTTACACACATACACACTACAGCTGCTGCTACTCTAAATGTTTGAAGTGTTTTGTTCATTGGTTTCTGCTATGATATTATCTGAAACTAAAGTTGACTTTGTGTTTGTGCCATTGGAGTGAGATTGCTGTGCTTCATTTTCAGCATTGCGCTTGATTCGATTCAGTAGTTCTTGAGAAATAGGGTTTTGTTTTAAAATTCGACCTGTTTGGTTATATAACGTATTTCCATTAAATCCGTATATTTTTAAATTGTTAGGGTTTTTTCCAGTTTACTGATATAGTCCGTTCCCTCATATTTTGCTAGTTGTGATTTTCTATTGTTTTTTTTTGTATTGTGTCTAGTGTGCTTTTCGGTAATACATTCATGGGGTCAACATATATAGGATACTTTTTACTGCGGGAAAATATCTCATCTCTGAGAAATCTATACTAGCCGTGAATACGTTCCTAGAGACGAAGCCGAGAGGACCGAAGGTGAATCGCTAGTGAATTATAAGTTTTAAAGTATTTTAGTATACACTAATTCTGTCTGACAATGTGTTTTTTATCCGTCTTTACTTTCCAGTCATTTCGTTCGAAGACTATTGACAAAATATAGCTACAACTTTGTGCTTTGTGATAATCAGTATGCAATTAAATAATAAAAAAAAAATATTTAAACATTAAACAGTATTAAAATAATACTCCTCCGAAACGTCTTGACTGATTCTTATGAAATTTTGTGTGTATTTGTATTCAGTGTGTATTCAGTAGGTCTGAAAATAGGATGTAAACTATTTTTCATACCCCTAAGTGATAAGGGTGGTCCACCTTAAAAATTTATTTTTTATTTTTTGGACAAAATTTTTTTTTTTTTTATGATTCGGTATTAAAAAACACATACTAAATATTCACCAGTATATATAATCCTATTTATTAGTAAGTATAGTGTTTAGATAAGACTTTAACTATAAGTATTGTATTATGAAATTAATATCTTGTATATTTATTTATACGGGACAATATTTCATAATATTTTATTTATTTTATTAATCCTGATATAAGTATAATTTTGTTTCAGTCGAGATATTCAAATATATAAGGCACTTGTTCAGAAAATACGGTTGTATAATCCAGTTTCATGCCATCAATGGTCGAGCTATTGGTATTCTAGACCCAGAACTTATTGAGGTATTTTTAAATGTTTGCTTTTATTATTTATTACTATTTCAACTAAAATAAAACTCTTTTTTATTATAATCTCTTATTTTTGTCTGTCCGAAAGATTCATCCAAATGACCCTTTATAAAGTATATAAAATCATTCTATGAAGGAGTAGAACCCATGACCAAGATAGAGTAAGCAGAGCCATGTAGATACTCGTATATGCTACATTCACGTAAAATATCTGTATATTATTATTTTTTAATAATTATTAATGCGAATATACCTAACGTAATGTTGGGACTGTAATATTATTTCTCTGCTAAAAATAGCAACACATAAGAAGTGCCAGATAAGAGAAGAGCGAAGAACAGCTAATATGTAACTTGTAAATATTTTAATTCTGTAATCTAATTCAAATACGCCCATTTCTGTCTTATTTTGTTTATTATATTATCAATAATAAAAAAATGTGTTTTGTTTTTTACCAGGTTATCCTGTCATCAAATCGTTACAACGAAAAAAGTATTCCATACAATTTCCTTAGACCTTGGCTAAAAGAAGGGCTTTTGATTAGCAATGGTAAATACTAACTTAATCGATATAACTTCAAATATAACTTTAGGCTATCATATCCGGTTGAACATCATGAGCGTCTGGACTAGAAGTTTGCGTGAAAAACTTTAAATTAATAAAAGGGCGACCCCTTTCTTGGGGTCTTCCGATAAGAAATTAAATTGTTGGCAATCCCAAGTTAGGATGCGTGGTTACAGAACTATGCCACAGATAGAACGTTAAACGTTAAAGCATTTGATTTTTCTGCTTGTGTCAACGTGTGGTTCTACTGGTCAATGAAATTGGCCACTGTTAGCCGTAAGCGAAATCGGTTAGGAAAATTTTAATAATAGTCTAATTTTTATAATATGTTACGCACATCTTGGTCATTCTCAAAATCTTTAGTTTCTTCAATTTATTTATTTTATTTTAGTATATCTCATTTTTGCATGTAAATATATTTCCTTTGGCGCAGGACAAAAATGGCATCAACGACGTAAGTTATTAACTCAGGCGTTTCATTTTAATATTTTAAAAAAATACTTTGCGACGTTCTCGGAAAAAACAGAAGATTTTTTGGTTAAAGTACAAGAGAAAGTTGGAGAGCATAAAACAGACTTAACACCGTTGATTATTGCTACAACGCTACGAGTCATGTGTGGTTTGTTAAATCATTTCTTACTAAATAATATTGGACCAATCGGAATCCGTTTATTTTTAAGACAATTTTTTTATTGCAAACCCGAAGTTTTATGATTTTAAAATGTTAGCAGGTATATAAGAAATTCTCCGTAGTAGTTATGCGCAAATGATCCTACGGCACCCCACTAAGGCGGAGGGGAGGGGAATGTCGGGTTTTAGTGGGTAGTACCGGCTCTTCTAGCCGGTGAGCCACACATCACCACCTGGGGGATCAGGTGGTATACGTAAATGCATTTCCCGTCACAAAAAAAAGGTATATAAGGTATAGAAATTCGTAAAATGCCCTCTCTGCCCAGCTAACCCTTAGAAATGAAGGACGCAAAGCGTTGAAAAATAGTTTTTTTTTAATTTCCGGCTTACTGCGATGTTCTATCGAAAAATGTTGATTACAATATAAGATTAGATTACATTCCCTTAGTTTCATGAAAATCAAAATATTATTCTAGAAATTAAAAATAAAAACCAAGAAAAAGTTAAAACCCGAGTTTTTTGCAAATATCTCTAAAACTTTGAGGTTATTGTAAAAAGTGTTATTTATTAAGTTGTAAATTTTTACTAGACCTACAGTTTTTACACTATAACTAAACATTTTTCGATAGAACGTCACAGTAAGCCGGAAATTGAAGAAAACTATTGTTCAGCACTTTGTGTCCCTCCCATTTTACGAATTTGCAGAGGGGCATTTTACGAATTTCTATTCCTGCTAACATTTCAAAATCATAAAATTTCAGTTTTTCAATATTTTATTCCCAAACCGGATTCCGATTGGACTATATAGTCTCAGTTATAATTTAGGGTTTTTTTTTAAATATCTGTGATTTTTTTCTGTATTAAAGAGAAATCAAAAAGAAAATATCACATTCTATATGCCATGAGTAATTTGTATATGTAATATATATTAATAAAGTACAATAAATGTACCAAGAGAAAGTATATTAATGAAGTACAATAAATGTACCAAGAGAATTTTAATATATGTACTCGTACATATGTGGTGCTATTATCTACCCCTCTAAATGTTTTTTAAAGATTTATTATTTATTTACAACAAGCTAGCTTCAATGTTAAAAAACAATAAATACACAAGTATAATAATAATAATACACAACAACACAACTATAATAATATAATAATAATAAAATGACAATATATAGTTTTACTCAAATTAAACTTTTGTGCACTTTTTTGTTATCTATGTATGTACTTTCTAGTTTGTTAGGTACGATAATTACTCAATATTTGAGTAAATATTTTATATTATACCAGTTAAAATTGGTACACCTAAACCGGTACTGGCATACCTAAACACATAATAAGGAAAGAGACTAGCCCTCGCTTCGCTCGGGTGTGTCCCGGGTGCCTATGTGTTACTTCAGGTCCATCAGTGTACTTAAGTTTATCCAAGTATGTGCAGTCGTTTCATCACGAATAAGTAACAAACACAACACGTATATATTTGCGCAATTATAATATTACCTAGTCTGACAAGTACAGTATGCGTTTCTATTTGTGTTAAAAATCATGAAACACGAGTCATGTATTATCACCTTTTTTCCGTCATAACTAAAAGGTTAACGCGTAAAGGTGTCGTGAGACAACAAACAAAAAAGTCTTTATTTGTTATGTTTAAGTTCTTTGATTCTTTTTGTTTAGTAGATAGTAAGCAAATAACGAAACTCTTTTTCGGTCTTTTAATATTGGTAAAAAATGCATTTAATGATAGCCTCTAGATCTTTTTTTAACGACTTCACAGAGACTGCAATGGGTACGTCGATGAAAGACGATATTGAATGTATAGCAAATAAATATTCAAAAGCTATAGAAATTGTTGGAACATCTGTCATAGAAAGATTGTGCAGGATTTGGCTACATTCAGATTTTCTTTTTAAACTATCGAATAGAGCCAAAGTTCAAGAGAAGGCACTCAAAGATTTACACGTATTTACTAGTAGAATAATTAGAGAGAGAAGGATTTTTTTAAACGAGAATAATATCAATGCATTCGATGATGCAGAAGATTATGGAAAGAAAGGAAGATTAGCTATGTTAGATTTGCTACTCGAAAATGAGAAGATTGGAAATATAGATACTGCAGGAATAAGGGAGGAAGTAGATACATTTATGTTTGAGGTATTTTTTACAGATTATTTTAAAATAAACTATCTTTTATACTTATACGTTATTATTATCGTTATATACTTGTTATAAACTGTAACAAGTATATGACGCCTTTGAGATGTTTAAAACCTTAGTCTCTCCCGTGACCATGATTGTTGTTAAGCATTCAAAACGTCGGGAACCAAAAATCAAAATAAATCCACGAAATAATCCGAAAAAAAGTACTTGTTTTAATAAAAGCTTTTTAACAAAAAAATAAAAACCGACTTCAAACCAAAGTACTAAAAAGTGAAAAATAACTGATTGGTAGTTTTCATTTACTATACATACCTAATCAAATATTTTCGAAGTCGGTGTGCTTTGGCTAAGTAATTAAAGCCTACCTATTAAATACATACCTAATCAAATATTTTTGAAATCGGTCCCAGCCCATACAAAGCAACTTCGAAAATATTTGATTAGGTATGTATAGTAAATGAAAACTACCAATCAGTTATTTTTCACTTTTTAGTACTTTTGTTTGAAGTCGGTTTTTATTTTTTTGTTAAAAAGTTTTTATTTTTCCCTTTTTAGTGTAGACAGTAGTAGCAAAGTAAGGATTCTTACGTGTTAGGCTTGTCAAATCAAACAAAATAAGCCCAAACTCAAAGTATCTACTATTAGCCGTTGAAGAGTTTCACCTATCCACCTTCTGGCCTTGCCATCAGATCAGGTCAACAACACCGAACCACTGTACTATCAACGGAAATAGAAATGCTTGCAAAGTTTCAAGTCAATATGACAATTAGAAGTAGGTTAAATTCATCATTAGTTGTTTTTCCACCCTTAGGGGTGGTATTTTTTTTTGAAATTTAAATGGGACCAATCTGGAAGTATACCCTTTTAAACAAAACAAAAATCGTCCAAATCGGTTAATAAATGACGGAGTTCTGAGGTAACAAACATTAAAAAAAAAACATACAGTCGAATTGAGAACCTCCTCCTTTTTGAAGTCGGTTGAAAATAGTTTTATTTTGAAATGTGAAATATTCGCGTAAATCTAATAAAAAGAAAGTATTACAGATTGTTGTTTGTATTTGCTTATATATTATCACAGATTTAGACATATTATTTTTTCACGTTTAATCATTAACTTTTTTTAAAATTATTTTATGATAAAAGCCCTAAATTTATAATGTGTATTTTATAAATGTTCAATCTTAGTAAAAACACTATACTCGAAATTTAATTTTAGTGTATAATTTTCCAGGGTCAAGATACAACAGCGCAGGCCTTAATTTATTTGCTTATGAGTATTGCTAACGAGACCAAAGTACAAGTAAGTGTTAATACTCAGACTAAAAAATTAAATAGACATAGCCTGTCAAATAATGTTAAAAAAACCGCCAAAAAAGATACTTGAAATGTTTATTTTTTTGTAAACCTTTTTTTTAAATTATAATAAACAAAACATAGACATTTTTAAAACTTTCACGATGTGCTCTCGTTAAATATATGCTTATATTATATACTCATAAGAAGGGTTCCAAAAAATTATAGATCAATTATTTAAACATTTTTTGTTAATTAACAAATAAGTTCACACGATGAAGATGGTGAAAAATAAACTTAGACTGACCTAGACTAACAAAGATGGTTTACTTTCTTTAAAGAAAAAAGGGATAAATTTCTGATTTTTGGGAATTATACAATTTTTTTAATATATTTTTAAGCATTAGTCCTCTCCCATGAAAGAGAGATAGCATAATATTAGCTTATAATTTATTTTTTTTTATTATAATAACATCCGTTTGCTATTTCTATTTATTAACATTTATTTACTTATCACTCAGTGTACAAATTGTCATTAGTTTACTAATTTAAAACATTATTGCTTGGCTTCGATTAACAATACTACTAGATAACGTGTCACAAAGAAAATCAAAGCTAAATTCTGTCCGCGCGAATATGCACTTATACAGCTTCATTTCTATATAACAAACCAAGACAGTCTTATAATAGTTTAATTTTCAACCTAATCAACTCCATAGCACCTTGTAATAAAGTCACAAATCTTCAAATTATCATCTTACACTTACCATCATTTCGTAAGTTTTATAATCTTTATTGTAAAATCAACCTTATATTTAAAAACAAAGCACTTTTTCCCGTTGTTGCTTTGTGAGCTAAATCGTTGTTTTGTTTCTGTTTGCTTCTTTGAATTTGTGCATGTATTGGCCGACCTGGGCCAACATTCTTAGCGGATTTAAAATTGTTCAAAATTTCAATTTTATATTATTTCGTAGGTTAAATCTTAAAATATTGACTTAATCTACATCTACTTACCGACAATAAGACATTCTAGCTGAAAAATTTCTTCTTCGCGCATTATTTTTGCAACTTTTAAATACACATTGCGGCCTTGTGAACGTCTTTACATTGGCAGTGTTTAAATAGAACTAATCTGAATATACGTAATATATCACTTTGCAAGTGAGCTTATATTTAACAAGATGGATTTCTTACGCCGACCCGATATCTAGAAGTATTGTTGATCGAAGTTGCTTGGCTTCATGTGTAGTTCTATGACACTCTGTCTATATTATTCCTTATATGGTCTGAACTCGAAATTTAAGTAAGAGTGCTGAATGATGAAATGTAGTTTAAGCTTATTTTGAAATATCCTGAAGTAAATAAAATACATTAATACAATTTCATGTTAAAATTTTTTATTTACATCTAAGTACCTAATAATTCTATGAAAAATAATATACTGTATACAAGTACGTCTATCTGTACGCGTTTGTGGAGTATGCGTTCTTCAATCAATACATATGTAATTGCGATGAAACTTAAAGGCAATTTTACATTGAGTCAGTAACTGACGTTAGTCCACTGCCGAGTCAGTCCTGACCTGGCATTGCCATCGTGTAAATTAATTTCAAGTCAGTTCAATACTGTCGCGTCAGTACTAACTTCAATATTCGCGCCTCATATTTTTGGCGTCATTCCACTCCCCCGCCACCTGCGCCAGCGCAACTGACGTAAATGCCCATGTCAGTCATTTTCCGCACTGACTTTACGAACGTGTGAACGTAAATAGTATGAGTCAGTTTTTGGCGCCAGCATTGACGACAGCTACTGACCCTGTGTAAATCTGCCTTAAGATACGCATAATGTGTGTTGCTAACGTAGGACCTTTACCTAATATACATATAATAGCTAGGTGCTTATATACAGAATATTTGAAATTTTATATAGTATTCAAGTTTATTCTTAATCTGTTTTCTAAATCAATTACATATTCTGCTTTAGTATAATATTACGTATTGGTAAATTTTTTAGGAAAAGATTTATGAAGAAATGCAAAAAATTTTTGGTGACTCACGCCGGTGTCCGACGATGGAGGATCTTAATGAGATGAAATATTTAGAATGTTGCATAAAGGAATCGTTGCGGCTTTATCCCAGTGTCCCAATAATTCTTCGGTACGTAACCGAAGAAGTCCCATTAGGTTTGAATTTTTTTTGTTATCTTTTACTGTGTTTTGTAAAGTCTCTTTTGACTCGTTTATTTTATTTTGGCTTGCTTAAATTTTGCTTTATTTAAACCAATTTGAGAAAAGAACTTTTGTTTGATAAACATAAATTCACCTCGTATTGCAATCGTAAGCGATTTTATATCCTACAATGAGAGCATTGTAGGATATAAAACAAATGCAAAATAACGGTTGTCGACTTAATCCATACTGACTTAATCCATACTTAATATTATAAATGTGAGTGTATTTATGTGTTTGTTTGTTTGTTTATTTGTCCTTCTTTCACGTTAAAACAAAGTGACGGATTGGCATAATTTTTTGTATGGAGAAAGTTGGAGTGCTGGAGAGTGACAAAGGCTACTTTTATCGCGGGAGATTATCTCATTTCCACGGGAAAACACATTATAATACAACCCAAAAAAATATTTATGATCAGAATTACTTGAAACTTGGTATTAATGCTCTTCAATACAATTAATTAAATACGTGTTTTAATATTTTTTGAAATTCATGAAATTCATCCCATAAGGAGGTAAAATAGCGGATGAAAGTTTGTATGAAACCCACCTGTTTAGAGTTCTTCTTTTGTAGTTTTAGCGCGAGTGAAGCCGCGGGTTCTGCTAGTATTGTATAATTTAGTAATAAAATAGATTTTTAATATATTAAATATACAATTTTCTTAATATATATATTTTTTTACAATTTGCTTAATAACATTTTTTTGATTCTCTAGTAAGTTAGAGGACAGATTACTTCGGCATGTCACGTGGAATAGAGATGGACACGAAGGAGGTGGGTTTTTTAAATTTGTAAATATTAATTATAACCAATATGTTTTTGTTATATAAGGTGATTTTATTGTGCCATCAAACTGTCAAATTTTTATATCCATATACGATTTACATCGTCGGGAAGATCTGTATGCTGAACCAGAACGCTTCATACCAGAGAGGTTCTTACCTGAAAATGTTCAGAAGAGACATCCCTATGCATATATACCATTTAGTGCTGGGCCCAGGAATTGTATTGGTAAGAATACAACTACGAATGTATATTTCTATAAAAAAACACTTCGATAGCAAATTAATATTTTGGCGGATTTAAAAAAGAGAACATGTTTGCAATGTTTTGCCATCATTTGTGTGTAAATAACAACGTATGCGCCTAATTTAGTAAAATTGGCATGCTGATAACTTATATTGCAGTTCAAATAATGGACTACTTTTTAACCCGGAAAAATATACGGTTTCCGAGGGGCAGATTTGTTTTTGTTTTTCTAGAGGCGAACCCGAGCGAAGTGAGGGTGAGCCGCTAGTACATAATGTACCTATTGCTAAAGTAAATATAAATTTAACTGCCTCGGTGGTGTAGTGGCTAGCATGTACGGCTGCACACCCGGAGGTCCTGGGTTCGAGTCCCGGGTCGGGCCAAGTTTAGTTATTGAGTCTTTCTGTATAGTAAGTCTCAGTAACAGCCTGGAGTTGGGAAGTTGGCGGTGTTTCACCCCCGTGTCTCGTCCTGCGCCTAAACTCTCACCGGTCGTGTCGAGTGGTCGTCCCACCGGAGTATGAGTGTGACAGAAATAGAGAGTGCACTTGGGTCTTCGCGTACACTTGTGCACTATAATATCTCCTGTGTAGTTGGCTAGTCTCAATGAGATTGGCCGCCGTGGCCGAAATCGGCTAGGAGAACATCATCATCAATTATTAAATAATTACATTATTTACTATATTTTTTATTACAATCCGGATATACCTACTAAATTTAAAATGAAAATAAAAAAAACTAGCTGGACAAGTAGAATTATATAGTTATTGAATTAACAATTACTTCGAATTCTCAATAGCTAAAAAATAAGCCAAAAATGTATGACATATCCATTTTTATGCTCTTTCAGGCCAAAAATTCGCCATGTTAGAGATAAAAACAATTGTGTCGAGTTTATTAAGACGCTTTCGTCTAGAAGGAGTGACCAAACCATTTGATCTCATTTTTAAAACCGATATCTTATTACGCACGGCAGAAAAACCGATATACGTACGATTTTACAATAGAGACTAATATTTATTATTTCTTATAACTATGTATTTATTAAAGTGTATCTTTGTATTAAAATATCATGTTATTTTAAAATAATTATCTTTCGCAATAAAATTTTGATTCTTCTTGTAAACAAGCTTTTATTTTCACTCCGCCAGCAAGTTCTATATCTATATTTGAGGGAAAATCTTTTAATCCAATTTTCACCCATTTCTATAATCATCCGTCCGTTCATAGCTTACATAAATAAAAATGAAATACTTACCACAAAAGTATTAAGTACAAAGTATTAGATAATGTTTCTAACATCTATACATGTAATTAAATTCTGAGTCGCATCTGTACATTAAATATTTTTTGGAAAATCTTATTGAAATAGTCATTATTATCGATACAAAGGCTGAAACTATAGTTTTTAGTTTTTTTTGTCTGTCTGTCTGTCTGGGACGAGTCACGAGAAAACCACTGGACAGATTTTGATGAAATTTATTATGATGATAGCTGGCCATCCGGATCAACGTACACAATACATTTTACTGCGGGAAAATATCTCTATAATCTATACTAAACGTAGAATTTAATATAATAATATTTTTTAGTGCGGCACCAGCTTAACAGGATTTTGTTTTAAATCTGTATAAATATTATAAATGTGAAAGTTTGTGAATATGTATGGATGTTTGTTACTCTTTCACGCCAGAACGGCTGAACGGATCTGGATGAAATTTGGCACAAAGATAGATGACATTTACCCTTCATGCGTTAGTGAGACAAAGGATCTTGACAAACTGAGAGACGGATGGACAAACAGAACGGCGAACAACGAAGTGATCCTAAAAGGCCCTTCTCCCATTACGATACGCTCAGGCGACTCTAGTATCTTGCGAGTCCCGGCGACTAATCGCCGCGAAGTATCGCACATACATTTGTATGGGTGCTCGCAATCTACGCTACCGGTATCGCACGTGTCCGTAACTGGTCGCGCGCGACCCGCCGCGCCGTGCTGGTCGTCCGCGCGTCGCGACTCCTACGCATCTTGAATAAAATCATCCGTTCATTAAAAAAAGCACAAAATAAATGAAGCATTCTGTTATTTTTCAGTAGCGTAATATGCGAACGTCGAGTTGCCAACTTAAAATGTAAAATGTATTAAAATAGTTACTTACACCTTACAAATTCAATTTTCTTAAACTAGCATTTACTCCGTCCGCGCCTTTCCATTTTGTAGAACTAATTCGCTTTCGTAGAATATCTTATTCTGCTTAAGCGTGAATGTGATAACATCCATACTTCCATAGTAATATTATAAATGTGAAAGTGTGTTTGTTTGTTTGATTGTTTGTTTGTTTGTTTGTTTGTTTGTCTGTCTGTCCTTATTTCACGTCGAAACAGAGTGACGGATTGGCGTGATTTTTTGTGTGGAGATAGTTGGAGAGCTAGAGAGTGACATAGGCTACTTTTTACCGCGTTAGATTATCTCCTTCCCACGGGAAAACACGTTATAATAAAACCAAAAAAATATTTATGATCAGAATTACTTGAAACTTGATATTAATGCTCTTTAACACAATTAAATAAATACGTATTTTAGAATTTTTCAAAATTCATCCCGTAAAGGAGTAAAATAGGACACGAAAGTTTGTATGAAACCCAACTTTTTAGTTTTTCTTTGTAGTTTAATACCGTGAGTGAAGCCGTGGGTCATACTAGTTACCTATCATGTATAGTAGTTGTGCCTCGGTGGTTTATTGGCTAGCATGTACGGCTGCACACTCGGAGGTCCTGGGTTCGAGTCCCGGGTCGGGCCAAGCTTAGTTATTGAGTCTTTCTGTATAGTAAGCGTCAGTAACAGCCCGGAGTTGGGAAGTTGGCGATATTTCACCCCCGTGCCTAGGAGAGCACGTAAAGCCGTCGGTCCTGCGCCTTAACTCTCACTGGTCGTGTCGAGCAGTCGTCCCACCGGAGTATGAGAGTGACAGGAATAGAGAGTGCACTTGTGTCTGCGCGTACACTTGTCCACTATAATATCTCCTGCGCAGTTGGCTAGTCTCAACGAGATTGGCCGCCGTGGCCGGAATCGGCTAGGAGAATATCAATCAATCAATCATAGTAGTTGTATTTTACAAGTATAGATTTAATAAAAGAAAGAAAAATAAGTGTTTATTATGTTATATTATAATTTATAATAACAATAATAATAAAAGATCGGCCAATTTCCATTGCGATTCCTCAATTTTTGAGAAATAAATTTTGCTTACTATCACGACTAAAGGCACAACATCAGTAATTGAATTGAATAATAAGTACGATTGTTGAAAAAACGCCTTTAAACATATAATATCATATGCATACTAAAATAAAATATCTTTTCTTTGAATACAAACATTTATCATTTAAAGTTCATTCTCTTTTATGAAATTTTACATATATCGGATTTCCTTCTGTATGTAATATCATATCAAATCGAAATATTAGATCAGTCGGCTTAGTCACTCCTTCCAGTCGAAATCGCCTCAATATCCAGTTTGGATACGAGTGTTTTCATTTCAAACATGGCGAATTTTTGACCTAAAATAAAAAAAAAGTTAAATTATTATAATTACCATATCTTTAAAATTATAGTAGTTATTAGGTAAAAAATAATAATAATTAAAAAGACACGTGTGAAGCATGCTTTAAACATCCTAAAACAGGTTGTCAAAACGTTTCCGGAGAGGCATCGAAATTACTAGAAGTTTCGAGATTTAGACAAGAACAGTTAATCGTAAAATGCCGTGTGTAAGAGTAAGGGAGGCACAAAACATTCGAGAAAGGCATCGAAATTATAAGAAGTTTTGAAATTAGACAAGAACAGTTAATGGTAAATTGCCGTGTGTAAGAGTGAGAAAGAAACAAAACATCCGACGTTACTAGAAAGATTTCGAATTTTCGAATAGATTTCGAATTTTCGAATAGTTTTCGAATACTAACTAGCATGTTCTTTATTTATGCATATAAAAAGGCCGGCAGTGTATCGAAAAATCAGTTGAATTTCGATGCTAAGTGAAAACCGAGAAGAAGGAGAAGAAGTACAAAAAAGTGAAAAGTGAAGTAAATTTATAGCGAAAGAGTATCCAGTGGTGGTGTTCAGTGACTGATTTTAACCAGAACTGAGTATATACACTGCGCGTATTAGTGAATCTCCATAAGTCACTCTTATTAACCAAGAGTAATGGTGCAAAAGACGTGCTTTATTTATTATAATTTAAATATATTACACCTGATAACTCCTCAGGTATGTAAATCTTGACTTCTTACCTATGCAGTTTCTGGGTCCAGCACTAAAGGGTATATAAGCGTAAGGGTGTCGTTTTGCAATATTTTCAGGAAGAAATCTTTCAGGGATAAAACTTTCAGGCTCTGGATAGATATCTTCGCGACGATGCAAATCGAATATTGGTATGTGGATGTGCGTATTCGAGGGTAAAACATATTCACCTGAAAAATAAACAGCCTATTTAGCTATCTATGTAGTAGTCTACTAGACTAGTTCTACTAAAAGTATTGTTTTCTGCAAGCTGTTTTTTAATATTAGAGATTTCGGAAAATAATTTATCGATTTTTTTATCTCTACTGCGACGGGATCGTTTTGATTTCGAAAAACGTTTATAACGTTTATGAGACTTATTCAAATATAACAAGAAGTCGTGCTCCTCGAACTGAAAGAAGACGAGTCAGAACTCTCACTGTTTTCCCGTGTTATTTTACGTTTATTTTTATGACATTTCCTAGCGACTCACCCTCACACGTCTTCGGGTTCAATTTTAGACAAAAACAAATCTATCACACGAGAACCGTAAATTTTTCCGGGACAACAATTAGCTTATGTGCCATTTGTATATTTCCATGCTATAATCTATCTCTGTGCCAAATTTCATCCAGATCTATTTAGCCGTTCTGGCGTGAAAGAATAACAAATATCCATCCATACATCCTCACAAACATTTCACATTTATAATATTAGTATGGATCTGTTCCACTTTATTTCAGCTCTATTTGGTCCCGAAATATATTGAGGAAAATCACTTATTTGAAACGTTTATCTTTAAAAAAAATCCGTTATATCCAACAATAAATAAAATAACAACACAAAAATTAATTAAAATAGTGAACACAATAAAATATTCAATATATTCAAACGAACGGTAACACCGTTGTAACGAATATAAAATTTGGTAATAAGTTCGAAATAATAAAATAATTCATTATTAAAAACATAATTATAAAATTATGCAAATAAATTCTGGTTAAAACTTTTAAACTTAATATGTAGGTAGTCATGCTTATTCTAAGTGAGAAGGAACTTATAACACAATAAAAAGTACAATATTACGATGACCTTTCCTAATTTTATTGTTTGTTAATTTCTGTATTTTACATATAAGTGATTCTTTGTTGAATAGTAAGTAGTAGTAGAATAATCTTCACAACGCAAGTAAATGTATCGTTTTACTTGCGGGCAAAAATATATAAAATTATTTAAATAGATTATAAACTTCTATACACCTGAGTGCACATGTTGACGGAATGGCAAAGGACCACGTCAATGACGAAAAGTTTTGTACCCAAAATCTCGGCGCCTACTGTTGGTGGAGGGCTTCTGAAGTGCTTAAAAACCAGTCCCCTGATATGTCACAAATCGGCATTTTTACTTTAAGGTCGATTATTTAATACAAAAAAGATTAATAAATACAATTATATGTCTAGGTATAAATATGTAAAATGTTTTAATGTTTTTTTTATAGCTACACCTATTCCACGTTATTATTACATGCTTCTAAAAACGTAAAAAAAGTAATTTGAATTCGGTCTCGACATTTTGAGAAGAGTCGACCTGTCCATATTTTGAATTATACGGCAAGTACCTATGGCTTAATCATCCACGTTAATAAATTAAATACAACGTAAACAGCCTCAAGTTGCCACCCATAGTATCAGAAGCACTCAATCGCCAGTTTGTTAAGTTACCTTACTTACATTGTCGGCTGTCCCTGGGATTAATTATTTTTATTTAATAATTTTATTTATATTTACGAACATTTATTTTGTTATATTGGACACATCCATGATCCACGTTATCTATACTAATATTATAAAGAGGTAAAGTTTGTGAGTTTGTGACGTTGTAGGGGGTAATCTCTGCATCTACTGAACCGATTTAGATGAAATTTGGTATGAAGATAGTTTGAGACCCTGGAAAGGACATAGGATACATTTTATCCCGGAAATCGTCCCTTAAATGGGTGAAAATGGGGATGGAAGTTTGTATGGGGAATCAAACTGTATAAAACTATTTTTTTATCGGATACGACTTAACCTATCATACATTTATTGATGCTGCATCCTGAATTAGGCGAGGTAGGCCGAGTCCCCGTCCGCAGGGGTATTGTAATTTGTGCACAACCCATCCTACAAAATGCCTCATTGTACTACCCCACAGGTTCTGCTGTGGGTCTTAGTGCACAGGAGTCTCACAGTACCCTGCCCGTTGACGGCCGCCAGGGTCCCCATGATGAAAAAATCATATATTTGTAATACTTTGCGGTAGACATTACAGGCGTTTACACGGCATTTTATCAGAGTCCTATCATAATAGACACGCGACTAGTGCTAGTGAGTCTGATACTAGTTAGAAAAGGGTCAAGAATAGACAATATTTTTTATCGCTATTGACACAATTTTTGTGTTACGAAAGATTACACTTACAATTTGTACAATATATTTATGTATTTCAAACTGTAGATGGACTTATTTTTATTATCAGTTTTAGTAAATACTGTCTATCTGTCGATGTTTGTAAATATTTATATCATAATTAGCGCTTAATGCAATTAATAATAATAATTAATAAATATATTTGGACTTTCATACACAGAATCTCAACACATCATCAATCTAAACATCTAGTTTTATGGTAAGCTACGAGGCTTGTGTTATGGATACCAGATAGCTGATACAATATATATATATATATATATATATATATATATATATATATATATATAATATATACATACAATACATACATATTATAAATAAATATAAACACCCATGACTAGAGTACAAAAACTTTCGTGCTCATCACACAAATGAATGCCCCCAGCGGGACTCGAACCCGCGACCACTGGTTCAATAAGTAGGGTCACTACAAACTGAGCCAAGCGTGTCGTCAAATTAATAACTATTACTTATTTAGTTTATTACTAATACAAATTATTAACTGTTTCAATCAATGTAGTTCACTCTTAACAAATAAATATATTCCTAGTTTCCAAACCACGCGATCTGTTTATTATTCATTTATCTATCTATTAGGTACTTAGTTATATTTGATTTTTTTAAAAGTATTCAGTGACAAACGAGCAGACAGCCCACCTGATGGAAAGCAGTACATGTCGCCCATAGCACCTACGGTTCATGCACTTAGGTTTTATGTTACAAAAATACAGAACCGCAGGTGCGTTGTCACTGTGAGGACTAAGATGATATGCCTCTTGTCTGTAATTACGCTGGCGCTAATCCTTCAAACACACAACAATGTCATCATTGTTGCTTGGCGGGAGAAATAGATAAAGGGGTGGTACCTATCCAGTCGGACTCCTCAGGCTTGACAGAGTCCTACCACCGGTAAAAAAATAAACTTACCTTTTGAAAAGTCATTGCATACGTACCTTTTTAACGTCCCAATGCTGAGCCCAGGCCCCCCATTACGAGGGGGATTAGACCATATTCCACCACGCTGACCAAGAGTGCGTTGGGGGACGGCACATACGTATCTTTCAAAATCTTGCTATATTCTCTCTGATATGCAGGTTTTCTCACGACGTTTTCCTTCATCGTAAGAGAAGTGGTAATCATGTTGGAAATGATTCGAACATATAAATATTAGAGGTGCGAGACCCAGGATATGACCCGCTTCACTTGACTTCCCAAGCGAGCTCGTTAGGTACTACTGGGTTACCACTGTCTGGAGAAGTAATTAGACCATTAACCGTGGTGTAAGAAATGTAATATAGGATGATGGTCTATCTCATTCTGTTTCATTAAAATCCATTTCGCAGTTTTTGCGTGAGAGAGTAACACACATCCATAGATCTATACATCCCGACCTCCTAAGTCCTAAATTAAAAGATTAAACAAAAATCGAGTTGCCAAAAATATATTTGCCAATTGAGCAAGCTTAATTATTGCTTTATACATTTTTAATTAATTCTCAATTTTAAGAAAAAAATTAAAACTGGCCAAGTGCGAGTCGGACTCGCGCATGACGGGTTTCGTACCATTATCTATAAAAATAGCAAAAAAAAATCACGCTTGTTGTATGGGAAGTCCCTTAAATATTTATTCTATTTTTTTTGTATTTGTTGTTATAGCGGCAACAGAAATACATCATCTGTGAAAATTTCAACTGTTTAACTATCATGGTTCATGAGATACAGCCTGGTCACAGACGGACAGACAGACGGACGGACAGCAGAGTCTTAGTAATGGGGTCTCGTTTTACCCTTTGGGTACGGAACCCTAATAGATTACTCTAAAATACTCTGTTGTGAACGCAAAACCCGAACCATACTCGAAACGCGCGGTTTCTCGATAACCAATCACAGCGCGAGGACCTTGGGCCCTCATCAGCTGCTGGCATACCTCGATAAGCCATCTTTCTCGCACCTATGGCTACGCATAAGACTTTTTGTAGTACTCATTTGTAAACTTTATTTACGTCTGGGAATGGTTTAAAACCGGTAAATTCATCTGGCGATTTGCAAGTACTATTGAAAATTACTCAATAAATACGTGATTAAAATTTCAGGTTGCCAAAAGTATATTTTATGGAATAAAAAAATAAATCTTTGGAGAGGTCTGGCAATATTTTATAACCGACAAAAACATCTGGCATTCTTTTTTTTGAATTATATGAAAACTAAATTAAAAGATTAAACAAAAATCAAGTTGCCAAAAATATGTGTTTTTGGATATTTTTTTGCAAATGTTATATACCGCGCATTAACAAAATAACTGCTAAAGCTATACTAGACTCGCGGGACTGAACTCGCCAATTCATGAAATTATATTTTTTCACAATTTCCACATGCCAAAAGGACCTTCCCAAAATTCGTCACGAGCTCTCGGCCTATAATTATAATGATGTTGCGTTACGTTTATCTAAATAAGGACACAATATTTATAGAGAATTATAATCATTAGGTAAATGGTCTAATTACGAGTAAGACGTCTGAAGGAAAATGTTTTTCCCCATTGTAATAGTATTTTTATTTGTGTTACTTTTAACAGTGCTTTTGTATGATCATTGCAATAGGTCGAGAAGACTTGCTTCTAAAATACCAGGCCCCAAAGCTTTCCCTATAATAGGCAATTCTTTTCACTTTTTACGTCCACCAGGTATAAAATTTATTTTCAAAGAAAGCTTAAATATGAATATAATTTTGATTAGTTAATATTGTTATTAAATTTTCAGTTGAGCTTTTCAAATTTATACAGAGTTTGTCTATCGATTATGGTGTTGTGTTCAGTTTGTACGCCATCAACGGTCGAGTTATAGGAGTGGCAGCGCCAGAATTAATTGAGGTATTTTTAATGCTTTTTAGAAATTTAAAAGATTATAAAAAATAGATATTAAATTAATATTATTGCTTTATTTAAGTAAAATACTTATTAAAAAAATGTTAAGAAATAAAATCAACAAATATTGTAAGGTACTTTGATGCCATTTTTGATCTTTTTGAAATCATTTTTGTAAAATAGTTGGTAGGTACTGTCTGTAACAAGTGTATAACGCCCTTGAGACGTCTATAACCTTAGTCTTTCCCGTGACCATGATTGCTGTAAAGAATTTGAAACGCCGGGAACCAAAAATCAAAATAAATCCGTGAAATAATCCGAAAAGATAGTTTTATTTAAAATGGGTAAACTTTTTAGTTTATAGTATTAAAAACCCAAAAAAAAAAATCACTCAAATCCATTCATTATAACTGGGTTCGCCATTTTTCATTTATAATAACTGAATGCATTATTATTATAACCATTAGCCCTGGCAGGTTGTCGAAGATATGAGCCTAATATATATATAATTTATATAATATAATATATTATATATAATATAATATAATAATATAAAATAATAAATATAATATAATATAATATATATTTATATTATATTATATATAATATAATATATATAATATATATATATATATAATAGTCGTTTGGGTAGTCCTAATGTTGCCACTTAAACATAAACTGAAAAAAATGACTCTTTCTGACATCTATTGGCGAATAATAATACCATTTTTTTAATTGTAATCAACCCGGGGGTTTTGGGGGCGATAAATCGATCTATTTTATTTATTTATTTGTAAAAAGCACACTTACAACATACATATGAAACATTTTCAATTTAATTAATGTAATAATAATATATCTTATATGTATGTCAATTATAAGTGTACATAGCATTTAAATATTCATAAATTAAGAGTACAGAAATTTTAAAATAATAATAATTATAGATAAATGTCGTAATACAAAAGAAATTGATAATAATACATAATTATAAAAAGTAAAATTAAGATCATTATAAACAAAAAAAAATTATAATAATTAAGATTAACAATCATGCATTTTATAATAATTAAATAACTTATTTCTAAAAATTGATGGAGAGTCATGAAAAATGTCAATGCCAGAAATTGATTTAAGGATATCATTATATTTATTACACAACCGTACCAGGGGGGCTTGTTTACCGATATTAGATCTGACGCAAGGAGTATGAAATATCTTGTGGACGTGAGTGCTTCTGTGTGTCCTAGAAGGAACTGATATCAGTATTCTCTCGGTTAATTCTGCATATATATATGTCCAGGTTCGAATCTCGGTCGCATACAAAGTTTTTACTTTTATTTTTTTTATATTTATTCAAGTTTTTAGTTTTTTTTTAAAAAAAGACGCAAGATTGACAATCAGGTGTCCGGGTTCGAATCCCGGTCGAATACAAAGGTATAATTTATTTTTGTTTTTTTTTTGTATTTGTTCAAGTTTTTAGTTTTTTTTAAAAGAAAATTGTACTCTTTAACCAAAAACTCCGAGCGAAGCTCGGAGGCCCAGGCACTTTATATTAAATCATCGATAACATAATATACTTACATCCAGTGTCAATGTCGTTGGTTTTTGGTGAGAGTGTTCAAATATGTCAAAGATAGCTCAAAAACGCAAAATATAGGCATATTTTGCGTTTTTGAGCTGTCTTTGACATAATTTTTATTATAAAAATTAAAAGTATTAAAATATGTAATGGGATTGTTATAGGCGACTTATTTTACGAACACGGCCCTAACAGGCAAGCATGATGTTTCGCGAGCGTGGTCTTTTCTCCTTATTACAACTTTCCAAATAATTATATGTTCAATAATTATGTTTCAAATGTCCTGATCAGTTAGTTAGAATTAAATATCCATTAGAATGTATTATGTATTTTATATATTGCTATTAAAAATAATATTATAATACGTATTTATTTAAAGTTATATATGTCTAGTGTATCAACTATCTGGTATCCATAACACAAGCCTCGTAGCTTACCATGGAACTAGATGGTGCTGTATGCTAATGTCGGAACATATTTATTATTATTATTAATATATCTTTTTTTTATAGACTATTTTATCGTCAGTTCAATACAATGGGAAAAGGTTACCATATATCTTTCTTAAGCCCTGGCTAAGCGAAGGATTACTAGTTAGCAACGGTACGTACCTACTTATTTCTAAATTTTCTAAAATATAGTTTGTTTACTAGTAGTCCAGTTACTGGGTAGGTCCTGACTTACAAAAGAAGAGGAGACTTCTAATTTGGTGGAATATTACAGTTTGGTGTCCAATTAATATTCCAAATTTGTGACCTCTCCAGCATTATCTACATTATAAATGGTCATTACAAAAATTATAGAACATGAATTTTCCTGCATATTTTGCAAAATATATTTTTTGATTAGACAAATATTTTAGGAGTTACAGCAAAGCAAAGTCCAATTTATTTAATCAAGATATTTTCAACAAAAGATGGAGAAAATTTCATGCTCTATAATTTTTGTACTAAACATTTATAACCAAGGAGCTAAGAAGGAGCGAAGAGAACCGCTGGAGAGAAGATATTCGCAAGATATTCGCGAAAAACGGGTTTTTGATACCATTTTTCCAATATGGCGTTGATTTTCCAGTATTCCAGTTATGCGAGCGGCGCGCGGTCGCTTAAGGTCGCAAACTCAGAGTAATTTAATGAAAACAAATTATGAATTAAAACAAATTAAAACTCTCCTTGACCTTTTGTAGCGAAAGCCCCATTTTACGTCTTCAATGACTGGACTATAGGTACCTGGTACATAGTAATCCTGGGGTTGAATCCTTTATCAGACTACAATTGATTTTTTTGTCATGAAATTTTGGGATATGAAGCAGTGGTTAAAATTGATTAACAGGACATTATGATTACTTTCTAGCTTGTTTTTCTTTATGAATTTCCATGAAAGTGCTACTTATACTGTGGGGACATTATAATTATATAAATAAATAATATAATTGAATTTGTAACTTAAACGTTGCCCACGACCTATTTAATATTTTTTTAAATAAAATAATTAAGTTTATGATTCGTGTGATGGTAGAAATTTTGGTTTTTGTAAGTGATTGATTCTTATATTTTATTAATTTACTTTATTCGACTACTTAATTTTATAAATGTTCACATTTATAAAATTGTTTACATTTTATAAATGTTTCCATTGTATGGTATTCATGATTAATTTCGTTTTTTTGATATTTGTTTTTGTGTAATAAGAACATAATCAAATAAGTTTATGAGTACCTACCTAAACTAACTTTACTTCATTTTTTTTTGCTTTTATCTAATATTGTACATGCTGTGATTATCTGTGAGTGCGAAAGCATTTGATCAATGTACTAATAGCATATTTTATACTGTCAAGTTTTTTGGGTATAAAATGCGGTAAAGGGTTGGTTCTAAGTAAGAGTAAAATTTAAGTGGACTGTATATAAGGGAGAATGACCAGATATCAATCCGTTATTTTATAACGGATTGCGGGACGTTCCTATAGGCAACAGACTGCGAGATGTGGAAAGCGGACAGCGGGAGTAAAAAGCACGCCTACCTTGCTGGAGCCTACCTTCTGCGTCAGGTCTCAGCTTCAGCGCCAATGATGATAAATGCAGCGATTAGATGGCGATGGCAGTGATGGTACTCATGAGGGCATACGTCACAAGCACTCAAACGTTCTATGCAAATAATAGCAGGCGCGCGCGGGTTTACGTCTTGAGAATCAAACCGTGAATTGCGAACTAACTGCGTGCCCTTTAAATTGCAGGCGTGCATATATAAAGGAAGCGCGTAGGAATAAAAATTATATAGGTTTACTATTGGCGGAAACACATGTAATAGTGTATTTTCTGTTGACGATCCTAAAAAAATAAATATACACAAATCGATTTGTTAATCAACCAATTCAGCTATCGTTTCAGCATTGACCAATGAACATATTATATAGATAACTTTTTCATACAATTTACCTTTCTCGGTCTACCACTTAATTTATATACATTCATCCCTAATACGATACTCTTTTTAACCGATTTCTTCAAAAAGGTAGGTTCTCAATTGGGTGTATTTTTTACCACCCCTAAGGTTCGAAAAATAGCTAATGATGAATTAAATCTACTTCTAATTGTCACATTGACTTGAAACTTTGCAAGTGTTTCTATTTCCGTTGATAGTGCAATGGTTCAGTATCGGCGACCTGATCTTATGGTAAGGCCAGAAGGAAGATAGTTGGAACTCTTCAACGGCTAATAGTAGATACTTTGAATTTAGGCTTATTTTGTTTGATTTGACAAGCCCAATACGTTAGAATCAAATTTTAGAGCCAAAATTTTTAGTGTGATTAATAAAAGCGAATTTAAGTTTGTCAGCTTTCATATAAAAATAGGCATCAAACTAACTGAAACGGCTTAAGCAAATATTTTATTAAAGTACTTTCTTCTTACTTTGCTACTACTATGTCTACACTAAAAAGTTAAAAATAAAACTTAAAAATAAATGACTTCAAAAAAAACGTCGGTGTGCTTTGATTTGTATTATATATAGGCTGGCACCGACTTCGAAAATATTTGATTAGGTAACTGTACTAAATGAAAACTACTAATACCTTTTAGTGTTTTTTTAAGTTATTTTTTTTTAGTTTTTTGTTTTTATGGACGTTATCTTTCCTGATGACATGTCCATTTCACTTTAACTCAGCTTTTTTGTCATTATTTAAGTAACTCGTTCATATTCTCCATTCATAAGTCTTACTTATCCATTGACGTTCCCTTGAATACAACATCTACACATACATATTCACTTAGAGGCAATAATTTTAAAATATCAAAAACTTCTTAAAATATATTTTTCACTACAGCAGTCCAGTCTGCGGAGTGTGAACATTAATAACATTGATACTTTCACTAGTCCTATTCTGCCATTCAGTACCTTTTTAGAAGGCAAAGCTATAATAGTCATAAAAATTTCAGGACAAAAGTGGCAACAGCGGCGCAAGTTATTAACTCAAGCATTCCATTTTAATATTTTGAAAAAATATGCTAGGACTTTTACAGAAAAAACAGAGAAGTTTTTGGCTTTAGTGCAAGAAAAAGTTGGTGAAGCAAAAACTGATGTAACACCTTTGGTCACATTTGCAACATTACATATAATGTGTGGTTAGTAAAACTAATCGGTTTGTCTCTGTAATTTGAAGTGCCTGGGTGATTTAGTGGCTAGCATGTATGGCTGCAAATCCAGAAGTCAGGGGTAAAATTTGGGTTAGGCTAAGTGTAGTTATTGGGTTTTTCCGTTAAGATATTCTCAAAAACAGTCAGGAGTCAGGAAAATACGTATTCTTTCTTCCTTGTTTCTCCAAGTATACGTAAGCCCGTCGATCCTGCACCGGATCTCTCATATCAATCTTAACATTATAATTTTTTTTCTTTATTTTTATCCCCAAACAGCGTGTTTTAAACTGGGGAGTCCATTTAAGATAAAATAGAACTTTAATAGACAGCTGAAGATATTTACGTCAACTAACTACGAAATTACTATATAAAACAACATTTTTTGCATAGAAGATGCAAATTAAATAGTCGATTTCTATTCCCTATCTTACAGGAATAATGAATATACATTACAATTCCGTACCATTTTCTTCTATAACAAGAAAAATTGGCATTTCATTTACAGAAACTGCAATGGGCACTACAATGCAAGATGATATTGACACTATAGCTACCAAGTATTTAAAAGCAATAGAAATACTAGGAAATTCTGTAGTACATAGAATGGTCAGAATTTGGTTACATTTTGACAGTATTTTTAAGTGGTCAACCATGGCAAAAATCCAAAAGAAAGCTTTAGAAGACCTACATGTGTTTACAACTCGGATAATTAGAGAACGGCGAAATTTCTTAAAAGTTAACACTATAAATGTTTTTAATGATGCCGATGATGAATATGGAAAGAAAGGAAAATTAGGAATGTTAGATTTGCTTTTAGAAAATGAAAAATTAGGAAAAATCGACTGTGAAGGCATTAGAGAAGAAGTAGATACATTTATGTTTGAGGTGCGTATTATACATAGCACTTTGCTCACTAAAGTATTATTTATCCACGAAAAGATAACAACACGCTTTACCTTTAACGTTATTGATAAATCGTAATTAAATTGTAATTGATATATATATATATCTATACTTATTATAAAAATAAGTCCCCCGGCCGCGTCTTTCTGTCCTCCTGTCTGTCCTCCTGTCTGTCCTCCTGTCTGTCTGAACGCGATAAACTCGAAAACTACTGAACGGATTTTTATACGGTTTTCAACAATAGAAAGAGTAATTCTTGAGGAAGGTTTAGGTATATAATTTATTATGCTTTTATGTAAATTAGCTGAAATACGGCGACAAATGTTGAAGAGGTCGCAAAAAATCTCGCCAAATGGGAACTTTCCACGCGAACGCCGCGTAAACTAGCAAAGATACAGTTAAGTAATGTACTAGAGAATTCAAAATCTATAAAAATGCTACAAAAAAGTCCGCGATAGCATATCTCTATCTCTTACGGTTGACTTACAATAACCACTTTTATGTTAACATTTTTAATTAAAAACATTACGTTATTTTCAAAGTTATTTTCTTTAGTTCGGTATTAATCCTTATCCAAATGAATATTTTAGTTAGCTTAGTCATTTAATGCAGATTAAAATTGCTCTTTACACTAAATCAATCAGATGAATAGTTTTTGAGATATCGTTGTTAGAAGTAATTAGTAGCGAAACATTTTTAATGCTTGGCGAGCATTGAGATGCCTACGGCGAGTCCATCCCCTCTGCCCCGCATCGCTCGACCGCCTGCTCAAGCTATATAAACCGGGCGATGTAGCGCGCGATCCTAGGATACTTTTTACCGCGGGAAAATATCTTATTTCTGAGGAAAAATACAAAAACTGCAATGTAAGAGTATACTAATATGTAACACCTAAGAATTTAGTTTTTGGTCATCTGAACGCGGGCGGAGCCGCGGGCAATGCTAGTATATATATATATATATATATATATATATATATATATATATATATATATATATATATATATATATATATATATATAATATTTATTTATAATTATCTACTTTCCGTTGAAATATACTGTAAGGCAAATTATTTATAATAAACTAGTGACATTAAAGTAGCTTAGATGCCAATTGAAATGACATACTATTTTTTATTATACAGGTCACAATACACTGTTAAATTGCTAATATTACTTATATTTTCAGGGGCATGATACAACTGCGACGGCTCTATCCTTCATGTTAATGGAAATTGCCAATGAGTCTACAGTCCAAGTAAGCTTGTAAGATTTTGTAAACTTAGAAAGAAATATTAGTGAAGTCCGGCCTGCACATTGAACTTTTTCTTAAAAAAACATCTAACGTAAAAAATGCATTATTATTAATTATATTCATGTTATGAAGAAAGACATTATTATATAAGACTAGCACTGCCCGCGGCTCCGCCCGCGATCAGATGACCAGAAACTAAATTCTTAGATTTTACAAATTAGTATACTCTTACATTGCAGTTTTGTATTTTTTCTCAGAAATGAGAGATTTTCCCGCGGTAAAAAGTATCCTATATGTTGACCGGGATAACCAGACAACACCATACCAAATTCCATCAAAACCCCTCCAGTGGTTTTTCTGTGATGCGGTAACAGACAAACAGACAGACAAAAATTCTAAAAACTATAGATTCGGCCTCTGTATCGATAATAATGTTTATTTCAATAAGATTTTCCAAAAAATATTTAATGTACAGATTCGGCTTAGTTACAATTTTATTATATGTATAGATATTATGAAGATAGACTTATGAAGATAGACTTTATTATATAATATGTTTAAATATGACAGAAAACGTATTTTAAACTTCTTCTGTCTTTATTCAACTTGTTTAAAGATTGGGAGATTACCTGATAACTGCAAAGATTCAACGATTTTCTATGTGAGCAATGAGTCTATTGAAATGATTAGCTTAGGCCATCTGCGCTATAGATCGTTATAAACTTTATTATACAACAGTAAAACGCGGATATGGCAGAAGAGGTATGAGCGTCCATGGCACAGAAAGTGAATGAATTAGTTATGTCGTAATTTTAGATATTATTGTTTATTTGACATCAAAATAACCAACATCATAATCTATTTATTGAGGACATTTCAATCAGCTTAAATACGATATCTTTTAAGTGTTTTAGTAAAGGGTTGAGTATCTTGTAAATTCCAGGTGACGCAGCATCAGGTCAGGTAACCATATCGTTGCAATATTATTGAATTAACATTATACCAAGTTTCGAATGGATTAGATTTGTAAAATTTGGTTATATCCTTTTACCGTCTAGAAAAGAGCTGATGACATGCAAACGGCTGAACGGATTTTCTTAATTTATAGCTAAAAACCCTCTGGATCAAGTCAACTTTCAAAAAAAAACCTTAATTAAAATCTGTTCATCCGTTTGAGCGTTATGATGCCACAGACGCACAGATACACACGTTAAACTTATAACTTTTTGCGTCGGGAGTTAATAATAGGTCTTTGCCTATGAAGTTGCCGTTTTACAATACTGGCCATTTGAAACGTAATTTATAAATGGCCGGCAATAAATTATAAATTTAAATGCATTTTATTTTACAAGTATAGATGTCTATTTTGTTTATTCATTAGTGTTTTGTTTTGACTATATTTGTATCTTTTTCATCAATATGGACACAATTACGAGTAATTATGGAATAAGAGTTCCGTCGCGGTAGCAATGCCTCACAAACATCTCGCAGCATTAATGACGTGTACTGAGTGAACACTACAAATGAGCGCACGACTCGTTATTCGTTTGAACGCTTTCGACATGGAAATTTTAACCTAAAAATGAACCACGTGGTCGCCCGAAAACTAAAATTAAGAACAACGAATTAAAACCGAGTGGAAGTTGACGATACTCAATCAACGGGTGTGTTAGCAACAGCTTTCAACGTCAGCATCAAAACAATGTTGGTTCATTTACATCAAATAGGAAAGGTAAAAAAGCTTGATAAGTAAGTGCCGCACGAACTGAACGATCGCCAGCGCTATAAACGTGTTGAGGTATGCCTTGAGTCGGTTAAAACATACAGAAACGCAGGGATTTTGTCACTTATGATGAAAAATTGATTCTTTTTGATAATCTTAAGCGGCTATCATGTTGGTTAGACCCTGGTTCAGCACCTAGGCAATGTATTCAGCTCTTTTTATTATCCCACTGCTGGGCATGGGTCTCCCTTTAGTACGAGAGGAATCAGGCCATAGTCCACCACGCTGGCCAAGTGCGGGTTGGCGGACTTCACATGTCTTTTTGAAATCTTGCAAGGTTTTCTCAGTCAGGCAGGTTTCCTTCACCGTAAGGCAAGTGTTAATCGCGTTAGAAATGATTCGAACATAAAAATATCAGAGGTGCGAGACCCGGGATTTGAACCCGCTTCACTCGGTTTCCCAAGCGAGCGTGCTACCACTGGGCTACCACTGCCTTTTAGCTACCACTGCATGCCTGGCAAAGCATGGCCACTGTTTGGTGGTCTAGTGCCGGTATATTTCATCACAGCTTGTTACTAAATGGCCCAAGCATTACTGCGGATGTGTACTATGAGGAACTGGACACAATGATGAAGAAGTTTGCGCGAGCTTTGGCTAATCACTCGTCCAAAGGGAAAAAATTCAACACCCGAGAGGCAGTACAAAATGCCTTTGAAGAGTTTGTTGGTTCCCGTACACCTGGCTTATTCAAGAGGGGCATTGAAAATTTATCATTGCGCTGGCAGAGACGGATCGATAGCATGGGTGCATATTTTGATTGAAAGAAATAAAAAAATATTTATAAAAAATGACTTTTAACTTTCCTTTCAGCAGTACAGAAGATGTACTGCGCCGACCCCAAGTAATTGGGAAATGGGCAGGGAGAAGAAGACTTTTAACTTTCTCTATATTAAACGTCAATTTCAAAGCCAAAGACCTAATATAATTTTTTTTGCAAATACTTTCCTTAACAATGAAATTATTAAAATACTAGATCTGGCGTTGGTTTCATGTAAGTACTATACCAATAAATATGAGAGCTTATTATGATATCACTCTCCAAATATTTAATCTTGTATTTGCTTAGTTCAACACATTTGATTATATTTATTTTATTCAGGACAAAATTTATCAAGAAATGCATAGCATATTTGGTGACTCGCAACGACTACCAACGCTAGAAGATTTGAGCGAAATGAAATACTTAGAGCTGTGTATAAAGGAATCCTTGAGGCTATATCCTAGTGTACCAATAATTCAAAGGCACGTTAATGAAGAAACAACTTTGGGTAAATTCATACATATATTACACATATACAATATACATAAGAGTAGTGGCAACCCAGTGATAACACGCTCGCTTGAAAATTCAAGTGAAGCGGGTTTAAATCTTCGGTCTCGCAGTGTTTACCTATAGTATTTTCATGTGCGAATCGTTTCCATATATATATATATATATATATATATATATATATATATATATATATATATATATATATATATATATATATATATACACCTTACTCCATTACTCTGGTGCTCTCTGATACATACAGGACAGGGTGCTTACAGAGTGTTCTGTTATATTGCTCCACTGTTCTAAATTAGATTTTAAATGGCTACAAATAGTCATAATGTTATAAATAAACATATTATAAGTTTAAAAATGTTCAAATATTTTACTACGATTAATAATGAGAACTGTAAAGAAACTTAAATAGACTAACACGCTGGCCAAGTGCGGGTTGGCGGACTTCACATGTCTTTCGCAAACTTGCTAAGTTTTTTCAGACATGCAGATTTCCTCACGATGTTTTCCTTTACAGTAAGACAAGTAGTAATCGTGTTAGAAATGATTCGCACATGAAAATATCAGAGGTGCGAGACACGGGATTTGAACCCACTTCACTCGGTTTGCCAAGCGAGTGCGTTACCACTGAGCTACGTTGTTGTTTATGAACATATAATACAGACATCAACAGGATTCTAGAACGGGGACTGCAGTCCAGATTCCATAGACGCGAAGTACGCTTTTGATGATGTTTATCTTTCTAGCGTTGCAACTTTTTATTTAATTTTCATAATTTCTACTCGGAGGATAAGAAACCATCGTTATAGTGACGGATATACGCTAAAGTGGCGGAGTCACTTTAGCATATTTTTGCAAAAAATCTGTAAATTAAGACGGCCTTGGAAAGAAGTGCAGCACTAAAAGATGGATAAGGATTGACGGAGAATATGATATTGACATTTATTTAAAAAAAATGCTCTAAATATAGTGCCATTTCGGCATCTCACTGCGCGGTATTACATGTAATCTGTGCTAATATCGAGGACGAAGCAGAAGTACATATAACACTGTGTATTCGAAATACTCAGTTCTAAAGCAAGAGAAGATAATAGATTCTACACCAAAAGTGTATAACATCGCCTGTCTCTCTTTCATTTGATCATTAGCTCTCAGTTATTTTGAGATGGAATTTAGCTTTATAAATTTAAATACTTATTTTTTTAGGTAATTATACAATTCCTGCAGATTCTGACTTCTGTTTACCAATATATGCTCTGCATCACTGCGAAGATATTTACCCGGACGCTGAGCAGTTTATACCTGAAAGATTCCTTCCCGAAAACTGTGAAAAGCGTCATGCTTTCGCTTATTTACCTTTTAGTGCTGGACCCAGGAACTGTATAGGTGAGAAAAATATAATTAAAAACTAGTGACTTACCCTTGTTTATACATATAACGGGAATAATCCTCATTTATCACAAGTTACTTTAATAAGTTTACAAATAAAATAAATTTATTTATCACTTATTTAGATAATATTTACTAAATTGTTTCTTATGCGTAGCTTTCCTCACTTTAAACAAATGTTTATATTGAATGACTCATAAGTAAAATGTCACGTTACCAAGCAGTTTTTTAAATTTAATATTTAAAAATTAAAAGTTGGGGCAGATGCTGAGCTACGAGGTCTTTGTTATGGTTACTAAATAGTTGATACTAACACCAAAACCACCACTAACACCAAACACTACACATAATAATATAACTTCAATTAAGTACATATTATAAATATAAACACCCAAGATTGGAGTACAAACATTCGTGCTCATCACACAACTGAATTCCCCCAGCGCAAACTGAACCCTCGACCGCTGGCACAGCAAGCAGGACACTACAAACTGAGCCAAATGTGTCGTCAAAATATATTTAGATATGCGGGGTATTGAAATAAATGATACAAGACGAGTTTTTGTATAAAATTAACCGATTACATTTCAAATATCACTAAACTCATTCTTCGACGTTTGTCATCAAACAAAAGATAACCCAAGTATAATAGTAACCTATATACTATACAAATACTATACTATATAATATACTATATAATATTACTATAGTATTTACAAGTATGGACACGTAAATTAATAATTAACAGTCAATTCTCACCTTCTCTATTTGCAAAATTAATGGAAAGCACGGGTTTGATTCCACTCGGGTGAATGTCTATGTTGCCTGATGGTTGATAAGGAAAAACGTTAACTACAATAATATATGATGGAGCGGTGGAGCTAATTACCTGTTTTAAAAATATATAACTCGCTTAATATACAATCGTTATTAACATTTGCAGGACAAAAGTTTGCTATGCTGGAAATGAAGACCGTAGTATCTAGTTTGATACGACGTTTTCGTCTCGAACCAGTGACTAAGCCATCTGATCTGACTTTCAAGGTTGATCTTATATTGCGTACTCAAGAACCAATATATGTGCGGTTTTGTAATAGAGAATAAAATTAATTAAGAGAACTGTGTATCATCCTAGCGATTTGCCCTCGACTGGCTGTAGCTGTATTTTCTATTTAAACTCGTAAATATAATATGTATTATGATTCTTCATATCATCCTCTATGTCTCATCCTTAAATAAAGTACTGCCTATAACATTGAATTATAAAAGTCCGTAGTCACACAGTCACACAATCACATTTAATGAATAGAAATTATGTAATAAATGTGATTTGTTATAATCGTAAATATATAGATAGCAGTTGTAATATAATCTATATATATAAAAGAAAGTCGTGTTAGTTACACTATTTATAACTCAACAACGGCTGAACCGATTTGGCTGAAAATTGGTGGGGAAGTAGCTTAGAATCAGGAGACGGACATGGGATACTTTTTATCCCGTTCGATTGCGTTCCCGTGTGACGTGACATAAAACTCAAGAACGGCTGGACCAATTTTTATGATATTTGAATTTCTCTTAGTCCGGAATAGGATAATAAGTGTTAAAACATCAGAAAAATTAACGAAAAAAAATTATATGGCTAGCGCTGGCTAATAACTATTTATCTCTATTTAAAACGTACCTAGCGACGAACCCAAGCGAAGTGAGGGTGAGCCGCTAGTCTTCTATATTATAAAAATTAATCGCTGAATTTGTTTGTATACGCAAATCTCGAGAGCAGCTGAACCGATTTCGCTAATTCTTTTTTTAGAATATTTCTTGAAGTACGAGGATGGTTTTTACGGAGAGAAAATTTTAAAAAATTGCTTGAAAAAATCTAAAAACAACACTTTTCTATACTCCCATACAAAAGATTCGTAATAATACTTAAAAGTCAATTTGAACTTTAATACCATACCATAAAGTTTAAGTGTTAGTGGAGAGGTTCCGGGAAGGCAAAACAATTGAGTGACGTTAGTATCACGGTAATATTACATACAGTATTCCATCTTCATACAAACGGTCGAAAATCGAGTTATACCTACGCGCGTCGCGTTCGGTATACACTCGGTAAACAACCGTGCGGGGCTGTCACATCGTATAGTTGGATACGAAAATTGTATAAGGTGGTTATGTAACTTTTATAATTTTGATACAAAAATAAAAATTTTATTCCTTCCGTACCTTCGCTCATGTCAAACAAAATAGTATCGAGACATCGTGTTTTAAAAATAAAAATTAATTAATTAAATTAAAAATTAAAGTATTTTTAATTAAACATTTTATCCGAATGCGGATTCTATTAAATTTAACAATAAACTTTTCGTACGTCTCACTCGAGACGCAAATATTTTTAAATCTCCAATTTATAAGGCTCACATACCAGCCTTATAAATTTGAGATTTTTTAATTAAATCTACTAATAATAGTTTTAAATAAAAAATATAATATTCGAAATCACAAAATTAGAAAGAAACTCAAGTAAGTAGATGAAATTAAACTACTGGCCGGCGGGCAGCCCTGTCGCGTGGGTACGTGCCGCTCGGCTGTAGGTGATTATTTCAAGGACAGGCCCAAGTTGGAGTACTGTATGCAATACGTTACCGTGTTAGTATTGTATAAATATTAATGTCAATATTTGTCAATATTTATACGATGGTAACACTGTACTCAAAAACAAATCTATACAGATAAATTAAATTGAAGTGTCCGTTTGAAATGTCAAAATAACAGCGTTTTACTAAATGCATATGGATGTACGATACATGTACCAAAACAACATTTTTGACAATTTTTGTCTGTCTGTTTGTCTGTCTGTTTGTTCCGGCTAACCTCTGAAATGGCTAAGCCGATTTTGACGGAACTTTCACTGGCAGATAGCTGATGTAATAAGGAGTAACTTAGGCTACTTTTATTTTAGAAAAAAATAGGGTCCCCACGAAAAAAAATTAACACCAACGAAACATTTAATAATATCCGATTCAAATAGGGAAGTTGTATACATACCCTAGGGACGAATCTGAGCGAAGCGAGGGTGAGTCGCTAGTAAAACAAAATATATAATCTTTACTTATAATAAAATTGTAACTAATAACTGTCTATACATGGAAGATTTTTGAGAAAAACTATTATTGGGGGGTCTTTATTAATGCAATACAACCCAAAACAAAGATTTTGACTTAAGTTTTTATTTTATGATTCACTTCTTAACAGCCAGAGTATTTATTTAATACACTATTTTTAGTTTTGAAGTTATTTACAACTATTATGGTTTTGCACAGGAACGTTGAAATAACACTTTTATTTGCACAATTTTTACATTTTATTAAAATCCGTCTTAGTAACTTCCAGTAACATAATGTAATAAGCATATATATATAGCAACTGTTCTAACCTAACCTAACCAAGATATGAGGAATAATAAATAAATAATCTTAAATGTTCTAACCTAACCTAACCCAGATATGAGGAATAATAAATAATAACCTAACCTAACCCAGATATGAGGAAATAAATAAATAATCTTAAATGTTCTAACCTAACCTAACCAAGATATGACGAATAATCAAATATAATCTGTTGTCATTTAAGCGGTAATATAAAACAAAGTGTCAGTTTTGCTTTTGTCAAAATGTAAGATCGTTTTGTTTGTGTTGTGAAATTATTAAAATATTAAATACAATAAAGCATTAATTGTTGTGAAAATGTGTAATGTACATAAAAAAGGATGCGTACTATTCGTTAAAGGTATGTTTATCTGTTGTAATCACTTATTTAGGTAAAGAAATGTATGGAAATGTGTTAGATATGTTATAACTTGTAAGTCTCAATAACTTTTTACTCGTACGTTTCCTCCAAATATTTTTAATATATTTTGACTCTCTGTCACCTCCCCTATCTAAAAATACCACCCACTCCGAATGGTGGTAAAGAAATATATGAAAATGTATGGAAATGTTGTAACTTTAAGTCTCAATAACTTTTTACTCATACGTTCGCGGACAATTTTTATTTAACATTTCGACTCCCTATCACGTCCCTTATCCAGAAATACCACCCACTCCGCTAGGGGCAAAGTCCCCAATACTGAATTTGTGCCGTTTTTTATTAATAAATATTAAAAAAGCCTTTTATTTCTTGCATTTAAAAGAAAGTAACAAAATTCATGAGTATAATAAGTTAAAATACACCTAATGCATAGAAACGACAGTTTTATATCAGAAATCCCAAAACAAAGTGGCAGAGTCAAGACTCTAGTTAATAAGTGCCATTGTAAAAAATAAACTATGTCATTCTACAATATTCGTCTGTTTTATTAGATACGATATAATTATATGAGCGTGGTCTCTAATTTTAATGTAGGTAATATCAAAATATGAGAGTGACGACTAACCTACGAGTAACAGTCAAACACGTTTTCATTATCACACTCAGTTACTTATATAAAAATAATAATTATAGATACATCTACTTTTAATATACTATTCACAGGTTTCAATTCATCTCCAGCATTTATTTTATCACTGTCACATTCTAAGTCACTTGTCTCGTTTATAAATATATTATGTTTAAAATAAAAATCTATTTCTTGTAATGTTGGACTTTTAGTTTCTGGTAATATATACATATAGTAAAATTGTAACTAAGCCGAAACTGTACTTTAATTTTTTTTTTGGAAAATCTTATTGAAATAAACATTATTATCGATACAGAGGCCGAATCTATAGTTTTTAGAATTTTTGTCTGTCAGACAGACAGTCTGTCTGTCTGTCTGTAACCGCATCACTGAAAAACCACATGAGGGATTTTGATGAATTTTGGTATGGCAATAGCTGGTTATCCGGGTCAACATGAATGAAAATGTCTTATTTCTGAGAAAAAATACAAAAACTGCAATGTAAGAGTATACTAATATGTAAAACCTAAGAATTTGGTGAAACGCGTTCAGATGACCAAAAGGTCATCTGAACGCGTTCGGAGCCGCGGGCAGTGATAGTTGTAAATATGTATAAAACAAACACAGATATACGATTGAAGAATTTAAGAAAAAAAACTCCATGATTACCAATTGTGGCAAACATTTTTTGTACCTACCACGCTGAAAATAGCACCCATCAATACACACTTAGTTTTTATCTTTAAAGGATGCAGTTCTGTTAATAACGTTTTGAGTACCGATTATAGACCATTAACGTAACAGTAATATACTCGTAGTATAGTGCCAATAAATAAATTTTGACCCACGCCATGCGATGTTGCCAGAGGTAAAAGCAATTTTCTAAAATAGGTAATAGATGGCGCAAATGAGAATTGATAAAAAGGCGACATCTAGCACCTCTAGTTGTAAATGTAATGAAAAAGCTAAGATATCTATCCCTGAGCTGCAGCTGCGCAGTGTTGTAGGTACCTATGTAAGGCCACTATGGCAATTACAAATTATATTTTTAAAATATTATCTTTATGTGCTATTTTTTATTGTTTCCAAAAAAATATTTTTGTTGCCTTTGTAGATACGGCTCCTTTATTTTAAGATGTAGAATAGTATTATTACTTATGGAACTCTCGTTTTGATTTAGATATACGTTAATTCTATTACCGATTTTTTTGTAGCTCGTAAAGAAACTTATTAGTCGAGTGCAATTGTCATTATATAAATGAAAAATGACGGAAACCACTTACAATGAATGGATTGGAATGATTTTTCTTTTTTGGGTTTTTAGTGTTAAAAATTACTGTTGTGTGTGTTTCTAAAAATCTCGACAAAAAATACAATTATCGGAATTTTTAAATATTTACTTTCTTATACAGGGTCATTTTTAATTTACTGAAAACTTTTTGGGAATATACCATTTACATCATAACAACAACATCTGTAAGAAAAAAATAAATAATATTTCATAAATTTTACAAAAATAATAATATTTTTATTGCACCTTCTAAACGGTAAGCCTGGCGTCGACTACAGCCGAAACGCGTCGAATCGAGGCGAATCGACTCGAGTCGCATTTTATTCGTTGTGCGTCCATTTCAGCAGAATCGAATCGACTCGCTCATTTATCGGAACTCGTCAGCAAAGTAGGTCGTGAATGCGCTCTGATCTTTTTAACTCTAAAGTGTAGTATAAACCCACACAAATAAAAAAATTGAAGTATCTGTTTGTAACCTAAAAATAACAGCTTATTACTAATGCACATGAAACTATATAGGATACTTATCAGAGAAACACATTTATTTTTTAATTTTTGTGTGTCTGTTTGTTCTGGCTAATCTCTGAAACGGTTGGTTAGATTTTGAAGGGATTTTCACTAGTAGATACCTGATGTTAGTAGAAGTAATTTAGGCTACTTTTATATATATATATATTTTATATAGAAAAAGAATTATGGTTCCGCTACAAAAATTAAAACGTACCTAGAGACGAATCCGAGCGAAGCGCGGGTAAATCTCAAGTATACAGTATAATAGTATAGTTATAATATAATATAATAGTTAATTATAGCTACTATTCACGAAACATAGGTACTTTTTAAATAAAATACAAAAAACTCGCTGGTGCGCATGCGATTCTCCGCGTTGTTTAAGGCGCGCCGAATTGAGTCGAAACGCGTTACCGAAGAAATTCGCCCAACGAGCAATGTGCGCGGGCGACTCGATTCGGCGCGCCGCGACTCGTCGCTAATGGACGTACTTTCATAGTAAATATATAGGAGGCGAATTTCTGCGGTTCGATTCGCCTCGATATCGTTTCTGGATAGTTTTAAAATCCAAATGGACCCAGTAGATGGCGCTACCGTCGGTGTGCCACTGATCATCTCCTAAACGGCAGGGACGATTTTAATAATATTTTTTGTGTATGTTCGAGTCCCTGCTAGGTTAAAATTCACAAATGGTAGGTAGCGCTGCACCCGGCCTGTCACTAAATTTTCATGAAAGACTCCATTTTCCGTGCGATAAAAACATTCAAAGTGTTGAATAAATAAAATAAAAATCGATGTGTGTATGTTTGGTTCCTATGGACTCCAAAATAGCTGATTTTTTTTTTGATAAAATGTCAAAATTTCAGGTAATCTTCAAATTAGCCCAGCAGGTGATCCTGTGAATTTTGTTAGCGATCGGAAGTTTGGACGCGGGCGAAGCCGCAGTTACTGCTAATATATGTACATACTGCCTCGGTGGTGTAGTGGCTAGCATGTACGGCTGCACACTCGGAGGTCTTGGGTTCGAGTCCCGGGTCGGGTCAAGTTTAGTTATTGAGTCTTTCTATATAGTAAGTCTCAGTAACAGCCCGGAGTTGGGAAGTTGGCGGTGTTTTGCCCCGTGCCTCGCAGAGCACGTAAAGCCGTCGGTCCTGCGCCTTAACTCTCACTGGTCGTGTCGAGCAGTCGTCCCACCGGAGTATGAGAGTGACAGGAATAGAGAGTGCACTTGTGTCTGCGCGTACACTTGTGCACTATAATATCTCCTGCGCAGTTGGCTAGTCTCATTGAGATTAGGCGCCGTAACCGGAATCGGCTAGGAGAACATCATCACACACACACACATATATATATATATATATATATATATATATATATATATATATATATATATATATATATATATATATACATAGATATGATAAGTTGTGGGTTGCATTATAACGTGTTTTCCCGTTGGAATGAGTTAAACTCCCGTGGTATGTTAACCACTTTTAATTTTTAACTAACTTCTAAAAAGGAGGAGGTGCTCAATTCGTCGGAATCTTTTTTTAAATATATGTTTACCGATTACTCGAAGACGTCTGAACCGATTTGGAAAAAAAAATCGTTTCGAAGCGTATACTTCCCACGGACTACACATTTAAATTTTATTTTAAATTTTATTTAGCCAACAATATTTTAAGATATGAATATCTAATAGGTAAATATGATTAGGTATGAACTCTAATATAGTTATGATATTATACATCAATTTGTGATGTATTTTACGTATCGAAATAGATTTGCTTTACATCGGCTGGTATCGACTTCGAAAATATCTGATTAGATATCTATTCTAAATGAAAACCCCTGTTTAGTTATTTTTATATTTTAGTGCTTAGAAGTCGGTTTTTATTATTTTTTAATTACGGCTACTTTTGTAGCCTATGTCACTCTCCAAACCTCCAACAACTTTCACACAAAAAAAAAATTACGCCAATCCGTCAATCTGTTTATACGTGAATGAAGGACAAACAAACAAACTTTCAAATTTATAGTATTAGTATAGATAGTCTATCTATTCCATACTAACCGTTATCGTAAATTTTTAATGTATCATAATTTTTTATGTGAGGCAATATATTCCCAGTTTTAGGATTCCTCACTTAACGGCTTCAGTCGAAACTCGTACTGTTACTTCTGTTGACCAAAGAGGGTTGTATTTGATGGTCGCATGGATACAATAATTTAAAAATTTATCGAAATCTTCTTTTGGGATTAAAATTAAAAACAAACCTGACAATTAAATAATAATTCTATTATTATTTGCTTCATAAGGAACGAGTATTTTTCATTTTAAATAAAATCATCTTTTCAAATATTTTCGCGGATTAATTTTGATTTTTGGTTCCTAGCGTTTCGAATGCGTAAATCAAAACACGTAAATGTAACAAACTATTAATGTATTTAAATTGCTTAAAATTCTCACAATACACAGAACCCTCGATCATACGAGTCCGGCTAATTTGCCAGCTTTGCCCTTTTTATTTCTGTTCACTTTCTTAGTATTGCGCTTCTTATAACAGACTGGTATATAGAACGATCAGTTTTCATACTTACACTTTGAAAAGTAACCGTATCAGCTTGTATATAATAATGTTTGTAGCAGCTTTTGCTAGTGGATTTTTATGTATAATTTTTCTAGCCTGCTTATATGACAGATTTAGAAAAAGAAGAAGGCTTATGGTAAAAATACCAGGTGACATCAGGTGGCCTATCGTTGGCAACTCAATATATTACCTAAAATCACCTGGTAAGTTTTGTAAACTATTTTCATATTAGTATGGATAAAAACAGTAGTGTTTATAAAATGTATTATTTGAATATACATAACTAAATATTTTATCTTAGGACACTTCGCTTGATTTATGTATGTTTTATTTTTTAGTTGAACTGTTTCGAAATTTGCGGTTGGGCTGAGCATAAGTAATAAAAGTAATTTCTATCGTTTTAGAATTTCTGTATATCGGTTCATTTGGGTCGGTTTGTGTCTATCTGTGTTTGATATCACATCAAATAAAAAGTATTGAATTTAATTTGTTTCATTGAAATCGATTAACTATATCAAAAGTTATTACAATTTGAAATTAGAAGTATTTTACTAACATTTTAATGCGTGGACTGATACGGGAGTAATATTTTATATTAATGATAATATAAAAATATGTGTATATATAATAATATAAGATATGAATAATAAAATAATATGAATAATAAAATAGTGGCAGTTAAAAGTTGTCTTATTCATATTATAGTATCGTTTACATACAAGTACATTGCTAACGATAAGTAACGTTGCTAAGCCGCGATTTTTCCTAAAAAAAATCACCACGCCTGAAGATCATCCCTTTTCAATGAAGGAGGTGGTACCTATTCCTTTCTATGCGACAAATTTTTGTTTTTCTGAAGTCGCAGACCACTAGTATTTAAATAAAATTATCTTTCAGATGTACCTATTAGCAGATTCAATTTAGTTTTTGGTTCCGTTGTTTCGAAAGTTTCCATGCTTTCTATCTTAATCTAATTTGCACCTGCACGTTGTAAAATAAGATTATGCAAAAGCTAAACAGGATCAGAACTTTCTAGAGGCATTTAGTTTTACTAACGTTAAATAATTACTACAAGGAAATTGTTAAAAATCGTATCGATTCTCAATAAATGTCATTAATACTCATAAGTATAGGCAAATGACCTATCATACACGAGTAAGTCCTTTAACCCACTTTATGAAGTCCTTTAACCCACTTTATGTACTTTATTTTATTTGTCTGTATTGCTCATCTAATAGCTGGTATGTATTGCTTTAGATTTGGAGGTCCAGGGCTCGAGCCCCAGGTCGGACCATGTGTAGTTATTGGGTTTTCTGTCAAAAAATTCTCAAAATCAGACCAAAGTCTCAAACTTTTACTTATAATAAGTTCAGTATGTTTATAAGATACTTTGTATCATTTCAGATTATTTTATCTTCACCTCGGTATAATGCAAAATATATACCTAATAATTTCCTTAAGCCATGCTTAAATGAAGGTTTACTAGTAAGCAATGGTTAGTCATGTGTCAATTTTATTTTAACATTATCATTGATGTTATTGTTAAGCAAATATACACAAAATTGCAAATATCGATTTGCTTTATAGTATATCTAGCGACTCAGCCTCGCTACGCTTCGGGTTCGTCCCTAGACTAAAACAATCCTTTCCCACGGGAACCGTTCATTTTTCCGGGATGATATAAAGCCTTTATTTTTTCTCAATAAATGGGCTATCTAATGCCAAAAGAATTTTTCATATCGGATTAGTAGTTTCTGAGATTAGCGCGTTCAAACAAAAAAAAAACAAACTCTGCCTCTTTATAATATTACATAAAACATGATTATGTTCTTAGTAAGTAAATAAATAAACAAACAAACAAACAAACAAACAAACAAACAAACAAACAAACAAACATACAAACAAACAAATAAAACATGATGAGAACTAAATCTGTTTTTATATACCTAACTTAGGGTTAAAAGTTAAATAAGTGTAGAGCGCCTGTTGAGGTTAACTTCTATATCATATATATTACAAAAACATAAGATAAAATATTATAACCCAAACAACCTACCCACTTTATGTACCTGTTTTCGTTATCTTTTTTAATTTGTACATATGTAAGTATAATAGTACATGCGCCTCCGATAATATATATTGTGAAATTGTCAATATTGTTATATTGAGACGTTCCATGTATATAAGTCAGAATTTTTCGGGTTATATTTGTTAACTTAAAAAAAATAGTAATAAAAAGTTAGTAAAAAAGTAATTTAATCAAGTTGCAATCCCCTACGCTTTTATAATTTTGCACATGTATAAACAACGAACGCAAAAGTGGAAGGATGGATAAGAGAATGCCTATAACATAAGTGTTGACCCTATTGGTTATGGAACTCTAACAAATGTGACTATAATATTTCGTTTTTTGTTACAATGCGAGTTTAGTTTGATTCACAGCTTATTAATCTAATTATAACTTGTTTTATTATAAGGACATATTTATAAATCTATACATATAATAAAATTGTAACTAAGCCGAATCTGTACATTAGATATTTTTTGGAAAATCTTATGGAAATAAGCATTATTACGATATTGAGGCCGAATCTATGGTTTTTAGAATTTTTGTCTGTCTGTTACCACATCACAGAAAAACCACTGGACTGATTTTGATGAAATTTGGTATGGTGACAGCTGGTTATCCGGATCAACATAATTAGGATACTTTTTACCGCGGGTAAATGTCTCATTTCTGAGAAAAAATACAAAAACTGCTATATATATATATAGAGTATACTAAAATGTAAAACCTAAGAATTTGATTTTTGGTCATCTGAATGCGGGCGGAGCCGCGGGCAATGCTAGAACAAGAATAAAACACAATCTTACTCTATAATATGAGATCGCATACTATTGTAAAGCTCAATCAGTTCAACTATGGAAATGTGTTGAAATATTGATAAAATTGTAGTTTTGCTTTGTCTTTATCTTGAAGATGGCCCAATTTATCGAACAAAGGTTAAATATGATAAAATATATATGTTTATAACTAGTGAAATATGTAACATCTATATCCCTTATATATCTATATACCGTTTATTACGAAACAAAAAAATATATATTTCATTGTGGTACAAACAATTTTTATAATAAAAATTCAACATACATACATTTAACAAATTTGCAGGCCATATTTTCATCTGTATCTTTTAACCTTGTGCAAAACTAGTAGGTACAAAGGAATAAAAATCATAAAATTTAAAGGTTATTTAGCGAGTTGCTGACAAAGAATAATTTTATCGAAAGTCTGTATTTTGGTGAAGCTATGCCATAGGCAAACAAACTAAACATCTACATTGTATTGTTGCCTGTAAATACGTTTTAGTTTTTATAAACATATATTAACATTTTAGCGCCATAAGTGTCATATGCGTGTGAACAATTATTGTCTGTCTGTTTGAACCTATTAATTTCCATAAAGGGTGGAACGATTTTCTTGAGTGTGTTATTGTTAAATAGAAGCATCGAACGAAAAGGATATGGGCTAGTTTTTATTTCCGGTAAAAAAAACCACTACAATATAAAGAATGGAAAATTAATAACTTTTAGGGCGTGAAATAAGCACTTGTGAGAGGCATATGGTCAAAAATATTTTGGTATAAGGTATTCCCGGAAATACGGATCCGGCTGTACTTTCGAATAGCTCACATATGAATTTCAACGCCCAGATAACGAACATGTTCATGTTGAATATGTTTCAAGGTCAAATCTAAGAAAAATAGTTTTTTTAATGTTTTTCGCCTTTATTACGATGAATATTGATGTTAGAGAAAAATGTTTCTTACAAAAGTCATAGAACGTAAAACGGTTGAAATTTTAGATGTGTACCAAAATTTAGATTAGTCGAAAATATGGGCTATTTGGAAGTTTATCCAAAGATTCTGCAAACTAGAACTTACAAAAGTAAAAAGATAATAATATATTATTTTATTATAGGCAAAAAGTCGTCTCATCGGCGTAAACTACTAACGCAAGCATTCCATTTCAATATTTTAAAAAAGTATATAATGACGTTTACTGAGAAAACACATTTTTTTGGAATTACTAGATAAGCAAGTTAGCGAAGAACGAGTGAACATGAAACCCTTGATCACTTCTACAACGCTTGAAATTATGTGTGGTATTTATTTGTTATACTATATTTTATATAGCGTTTTGTTTATTTGTTTATTTCTCTCTCTCTCTCAAATTTTAAGCTTTGAAGATCTTATTAAATCTACATTTTCAATACTTTTCACAGAAAAAAAAAGCCGTTACAATGCTTGTAAAACACAAAGTTGGAATATTTTTTGAACAAAAAAAAGAAAAACAGTCGCATACTTACTTTATATTTCGACTCTACTAACGAAGCTTAGTCGAAAATCTACTTTTCTGAAATTCTAAGAAGTTTCGGACTACTAAAATATGAACATTCATGAGCGTTTAATCGATAGGTTTTCTACCACCAACATCTTTTACCTCTGCGACTGTTGACCTATTCTCGTTACACCTGTAGGTATATAGTACGAAAGATTTATTATCTTTAATTTAAAGATATGCTGTATTTAGCTACTAAGCGTATTTGTGTAATTTATTTATTACTAGCATTACCCGCGGCTCCACCCGCGTTTAGATAATCAAAAATCAAATTCCTAGGTTTTACATATTTATGTTATCTTATCTTACATTGCAGTTTTGGTATTTTTTCTCAAAAATGAGATATTTTCCCGCGGTAAAAAGTATCTTATATGTTAACCCGTGTAACCAGCTATCACCATACCAAATTTCATCAAAATCCCTGCAGCGGTTTTCCTGCCATGCGGTAACAGACAGACAGACAGACTGACAAAAATTCTATAAACTACAGGTTCGGCCTCTGTATCGATAATAATGTTTATTTCAATAAAATTTTCCAAAAAATATCTAATGTACAGATTCGGCTCGCTTAGAATTTTATTATATGTATAGACTATATCATAATTATTTGACAGGGACATGACACAACGGCGCAAGCATTAATTTACTTGCTAATGTTGATTGCAAATGAGACTACAGCTCAAGTAAGTCGAACATGCTGTGTTAAAATTATTCATACCATACTACTTGCGCAACCAGTGATAGTGAGATATTGTTCTATGCAGTGCAGGATTCTAAAGGCTTGTTTTCCTGTGTAGTGTATTCTGAGAGGGAAGAAGGAAGGAAGGAGGGCTTGAGCGAAATGAGAGCGGATACCTAGTGAATATAATAAAAATCTCAATAGTATATCTGTAATAAAGACTTCAAAGGCTTACCATTAATTTTGCGTTGAACATTCTATTCTGTTTAAATTTCATAAAAGTAACAGCACTGATAGCTTTTATTTCATGAAGTTAATAGTAACTAATATTTCATCAATTCAGAATTCTTGGGAATATTATATTATAGCTGTGTCACATCTGAGAGTAAATCATGTCGATAAGTTCATTGTTATTTCTCAATAATTTTATTTCGAATTTCAGAACAAGATTTGTGAAGAAATGAAATATATATTTGGTGATTCACAACGGACACCAACGATGGAGGATCTACTCAATTTGAAATATTTAGAATGCTGTATAAAAGAAAGTTTACGGCTTTTCCCAAGCGTACCAATAATTATGAGATGTTTAAAAGAAGAAACATTTTAGGTTAGTAAATGGTTTGAATGATAGATGAAGCGACTCCTTAAACCATAGGTTTCAATGTACCCTAATATAACCCAGGATATATGGCGAAATTATGGACTCATGCTTATAGGAACTATTTACATTAGTGTCACTTGTCATTAGCTTTTACATATATTATATTGTCAATTAATTATTCTTCTATATAAATCTGTTTTCTAAAATTATATATGCCTTTGATATCATTTCATCAATATGTTATGTTTAGATACTTTGCAAAAAAACTGCTCCACTGACCAGATTAAGACTTGACAATGAATTCTTGAGCTAAACAATGGACCTTCTTAATGTTTTATTTTTTTTATTTTATATATTAATTAAGTCCAATCGTAACAATCTACATATAAAGTAGCACTAAAACACATAAATAAAAATATATTTTATAGAAACCTGCTTCCAAAATTACACAAATTTATGCACACATGTTTCTTTTACTTTATGCTTCTAAAATTTTAATTTCGGATCGCCAAATATATAATTATAAAAATACTAAGTGAATACTAACACTAATGTAGGTATAAAAAATGTATTTGTGTTATAGAACAGTACTTACTAGATTGAGTAAATTTACGAAGGTAATTGGGAAATATTTTGGCCCGATTTCAAAATATTTAGAACAAGTAGGGTGGTTTTACCTGTTTTCGGCCATTTAAACAAACGTATGACTGCGAAACTATTTTTTTCGATGATACTAAGGTCGCAGATAAATTTTCCAAATATTTTCGAACTTAAAAGATAATGTAGTTTTGATATTTGTAGCCCCTTTACTTGACAATGTCATATTAAAATTACTAGAAACTAAAATCTCTGAAATTTGCTATTTAGTCTGTTTTCGGCCACTAAATTTGGTTTCCGGCCATTAATTTGTTTAGTTCTCGGCCACCATTTAACAATTTGAAAAATTATCTCTATTTGTTCTTGAATAAGTTTTATACTACAGTAAAACGAAATAATACATACGAATCAACAATTTTAATTAAATTTTCACACTATAACAATGTTTTTAGGAACATTTTTGTACTATAACAGTAGATCTTAAATTATATAAAAAAAAAGAAAATAATAATATGGAAAAAAATACAGATGATCACGAATTTAATATTTTGAATTACGTAATCAAAAAATATCAAATTCGTGATCATCCTCGTCTTCTTCATAAATATGGTATCTCTTAAAAGTTTCATCGCTGGGAATGGTTTTAGTTACATCTATAGCTGTTTCACTTTTATGAGACATTTCTTTATCAATCTTATCTTCACTTATTTTATTTATTTCTTTTATATCAACTTTCTTTATAATATTAAATTTATCAGTCTTTTCGATTACTTTAGTCTTCTTAATATTGATTTCTATATCTTTATCGGTATTTATAATATCACTATCACTTTCTTTGGCTTTTGTTTGTTTTCTTTTTGGGATATTAGGTTTTATATTGTTTCTATTAATGATCTTAAGTTTTTTCGGATTCGATTCGTTTTTTTTGTTCTCTGTCCGCTTTCCTCTTATTTTTTTCGTTTATCTTTTTGTTTTTGTTTATCGTTTTTCTGATTAAGCTCTCTCTGACCGCCTCTCTGGCTTTATTAATACTTTCAGGTTCACGTACGCTAATCTCCGGATGCCTTCTAAGAAAATTTTGGTACCATGTCTGTCCCGGTCGCCCTTCTGGAAACTTATTTTCTCTTCCAATATTTTTAATTATTTTTGCAACATTTTCCAGCAATACCTCTTTGCTCACAGGAATCCCCCATTTGGCTAATTCTGTAATCCAGTCTACAACTTTTTGCTCACCATCAATGCCTAGTATAGGCTCTGGACCTACTTTTCGAGGTTGTTCTTTAGATCTGCCGGAAATTCGATCTTGAACTGTTGAGCGAGGGACACCATAGTGACGGCAGGCCTCTCTGATGCTTTTACTTTCTGTTCTTATGGCCTGGACTGCTTGTGCCAATGCTTCTTCAGTATATTGGAAATGAGTCCTCTTATTTTTAATAGTATGTTTAAGTTTATTTCTCCCAGAAGGCATCTAAAAGTAAAAGTAACATTATTATTACTACAATATGGCTTACACGCGATTTTATCAGTTTAAGTCTCCAAAACTATTCTCAGAATTACCTATCAAGAAAAAAAAATAAAAAAAACCCGATTTCATAAAAGCTACTAAAAAGATGAAAACAAGTTGACAAAGGAATATAATATTATGCAGTCGGAGACATACACATATACATATCGCGACAAGGATGAAACGTGTATGTCTACGACTACATAATACTATATTCATTCGTCAACTTGTTTTATCTTTTTAGTTAGCTTATATGCAATCAGGTTTTTTATTTTTATAACAATTTTTTTTATTTACAGCTTTTTAGTTTTTGCCAATTAGACATTTGAAGTAATATTTAGCCATTTTTTATCCTAAATTACTTTTAAACACATAAGTTGTATATATATATATTTGTGATCGCCTTTTAAATACCTTTATTTTGCTACCCCGCTCGGTTAGTTTGGAATAATTTTTTTAAAGAAATACAAATTGGCGTCTGAAATTCGCCATTTTAATTTTTATCTATTTTTTATTGCCTATAACACTCGCGTTATCGTAACGAATCTAACGATGTATGAATCATCAAAATCGGCTTACGCGTTTGTTCTTTAGAATGCCATATAGGAACAAACAAACATACATACATAGACTGATAGACTGATAATTACAATACCCTTCTTTGCGTCGCACAGTCGGGTAAAAAGTATCCCAATAGTAAAGCGTGATTGTGTTACAAAAATCCAAGCCCATGATCATATAAACATACAAACATAAACTATATTTGTTGTAATATTAGTAGATGAAAATAAGATTTACACAAAACAAAATATCTTACGTTATTTTAAACATGATCGAAAAATAGAATTACAACAACAGCTTTTCGGCCGTTCTTTCAAATAGGTCTGAAAACTAACTGTATGTTAACTAATTTTCGGCCACCTGCTTTATTACTGGCCGTAAACTAAGTTTTTATGAACCGATTTATCGGCCCCCCTTTATACGTGGCCGATAACCAAATTTAAATTTATTAATTTTCGGCCGTCTTATTGCTAGTGGTCGAAAACTCACTTTGATATACTTGTTTTCGGCCGTTGTTTAACTTGTAAAAGTTTGTGACTGACCAATAAGACGGGTCTTGGGGAAGTCATTTTACGTCTGTATTGTTTGTCTGACTGGCGATTTTTATTCAATTATTTCATTTATTGTCATTTACTGTCCAAATTTTTTTCTGGCCGAGCATCGGTAAACATATTATTAGTTTTCGTCCATACCCATTATACCTAGGCCGAAAAGTAATTATAAGAACTCTAATTTTCGGCTGCCAAATACAAAATAACAAAAAAATATTTTTCACCAAATATTAACGCATAACATGCGGCCGAAATCTGACTACATAAATGAGGGAAGGTTATATTTTGTTTTAAAATATTTTTTTTAAAAGTATTCCTTATATATTATATAATATAATCTATTATATTTACAAAGCTATCTTTTAGTTCTCGGCATGCCGGGCGAAAAGCAGATGGCCCCCCAAAACCTTATCTAGTTACCCGACCATCAAATTTAAATATATAAAACCTTATCTTTCATCCATTTTAATTAAAATAACACAAATTCAAATAATCACCAATTCAGAGTAATAACATTTATCTTTATCAAACCTTAAACAATTTAGTAACTTACCTTGCAAAATTTTCTCGCGCCCTATTTTTTTTGTTATTATTATGACACACGTGCACTACTCGACTTTCGGAGGCCCACTGACGAGACAGTTGGATCATTATAATGCAACAAAGTTCAGAAGGCGTAGGTTTGATTGGAAAAAATATATTTGACGTTGATTTTTAAATGAGGAGAGTAATGATTTCTTATTATCATCATAAAACTACGTCTTGGCCGAAAACCAAAGGTGGCCGGCAAACCGGCTAAGTTACCCTATTAAAAAGATATTTTTTTTATTATGTACCTACTCGTTTATAATTTTTTGGAAGTCTGGTTATGAAAATATTTTTTTATTTTTTTTCCGGAAAGAAGTATCTTTAAAGCAAGTTTAAAGTTAGCAGCTAAATAGGCCGTATATTTTCCAGGTGCTTATGTTTTACCTTCAAATACGCACGTCCACATACCAATATTCGATTTGCATCGTCGCGAAGATATCTATCCAGAGCCTGAGAGTTTTATCCCTGAAAGATTTCTTCCTGAAAATATTGCAAAACGACACCCTTACGCTTATATACCCTTTAGTGCTGGACCCAGAAACTGCATAGGTAAGGAGTCAAGATTTACATACCTGAGGAGTTACCAGTAATAATGTAAATAAAAATAAATTTATACTTAAATTCTAAATCTACTTTTTATACTTTGTATATTATATAGTATGTATAATTTTAAACATAGCTAATTATGATTAGTTTACTTTTTTTGTTTCAGGTCAAAAATCCGCCATGTTAGAAATGAAAACACTCGTATCCAGTTTGTTGAGGCGATTTCGACTGGAAGCTGTGACTAAGCCGACTGATCTAATGTTTCGAACTGATATTATATTACGTATAGAAGGAAATCCGATATATGTAAAATTTTATAAAAGACAATGAGCTTTAAAGGCCTTTTTTCAACATTCGTACTTATTATTCAATTCAATTGTTGATGTTGTAGCTTTTAGGCGTGCTTGTTAAGCAAAATTTATTTGGCAAAAATGGAAGAATCGCAATGGATACTGACCGATCTTTAATTATTATTATCTTATAATTAATTATAATCTATACTAATATTATAAAGAGGTAAAGTTTGTGAGTTTGTGACGTTGTGACGTGTTGTTGTGTTGTGTGGAAATCATCCCTTAAGGGGGGGGGGGGGGGGGGTGAAAATGGGGATACATTATTTAGACATTCGAATTTCGAGTAGTATTACAACTACAAAGCTGACGATGCCTACGTAAGATATGTAAACGGTATTAAGTATTGGTATTAGTTTAGTCTTAAAATCTTCGCGAAAGATTTAACTAATTGTACTTTTACTATTTGACAACATTATTGCCATTACTTATATAAATCAAATGGGTAAAATACAATTTTCAAATCTCACAAAAAATTCAAAGCAGATACAGTGACAGGCAGTGATGTGAATTTCGGAACATTCAGGTCGAAGACAAATTCAACAAATCATAGTTCATAAAAATCGGTCCTACAGTTCTTGCGTTATAAATAGTGTAACTAACCCGACTTTGTTTTATATAACCTAAATATAATGATTTTAAACACATTAAGCACGCACGCACTCACGCACGCATGCACCACATACAATAAATAAAAATAAATATCAATTTTTATTATTATTTTTTTAATCAATATATAACATCTTATAGGTTGTCCCATTTCATTCCCGATCAAAGTCAAGACGATCATTAGTCACAGTTTTATCTTAACTAAGTGGTCCATGATAATTAATGATTGAAGTATTCATGAGACTCAAATAAGATATAAATATATAAGATATAAATAATTAAAAATATTTAAAACTTAAATTACACACTTTAATAAACATATTGCACCATTTTATTACAAAAAATCCATGAACTTGTAGCGTAAAAAAATATTAATCTAGAAATGAAAGTAACTTTGTTAAACTGTGAATCTTATGTTGCCTAAGATGTCCACCCCCACTGTGAATTCCATTGTAAATTCTAGACGCTGAGAAATATCCTACCCTCCCGCCATGTTTTAAGAATGGACACCAAAAAGAAAAAATAATTGGCTCTTTTTCAGGTAATCAAATTTGTACAAATAAACAAGAGGAAAGTTGGCACCACTTTGTCTCAGATAGCAAGAAAGCGATAATTGAAACAATAATATAATAAGCAATATAATTAATAATAATAAGTATTATCAAAAACTTATTAACAAATAACTACTTCCTTAAAGAAAATTTGACATAAACGGGACTTTGAGTACGTAACACTACATCGGTTATAAAGATCAAATCTGATGTTTTTGTTACAGGTTCCAATCGAAATTTACGAATTAGTCCTGAAATCATAACTTTCATCTCCAACAGAGCAAATTTTTGACCTGTAACAAACGTAAAAAAGTCTTTATTGATTCTAAAGAGGCACAAATATCCAATAATTTTTATTGTAGCTTATACTTATATTATTTACTAGCGGCTCAACCTCGCTTTGCTCGGGTTCGTCGCTAGGTACGTTTTAAATAGATATAAATAGTTATTAGCCAGCGTTAGCCATATAATTTTTTTTCGTTAATTTTTCATTTTTTCTCTTTATTAAAACCTTCCGTGGACCTTAAGGAACATACGAAAAAATTTAGCTGAATTGGTCCAGCCATTCTTGAGTTATTCGCTTATCAACATTCATTTTTCTTTATATAGAAGATTAATAGCTTATACTTATAGGCATATATAAACTTTCATAATGATACACATTAAAATGATTAGCATGTCAAACCAAATCTGCGATATCTAATACCATTCATCATGATACTATCATATCATAAGTTGCCAACAGGCAACAAGAGTATCAACTAGAACTTTCAATAATATATATGCCTAATGCCTAGTCTGTAACTAGTGTGTAACTGTCTAATGCCTAGTCCTCCTGACCGATTCCGGCCACGGCGGCCAATCTCATTAAGACTAGCCAACTGCGCAGGAGATATTATAGTACACAAGTGTGTGCACAGACACAAGTGCACTCCCATACTCCGATGGGACGACTACTCGACACGACCGGTAAGAGTTAAGGCGTAGGACCGACGGCTTTACGTGCTCTCCGGGGCAGTGGGTGAAACACCGCCAACTTCCCAACTCCGGTCTGTTACTGAGGCTTAATTTACAGAAAGACCCAATATCTAAACTTGGCCCGACCCGGGACTCGAACCCAGAACCCCCGGGTGTGCAGCTGTACATGCTAGCTCCTACACCATCGAGGCAGTTGCTAATGCCTAGTATTAATGATCCGACTTTTATTTTTCCACGTTTTAAAATAGTTTGCTTTCATTTCATAACTGGGTATAGGACAATGATATTTATGTAGAAAAAAATTGCTAATGTAAATTTAGACACTGTAAATTAAAAAAAAAATACCTATACAGTTTCGATGCCCGGCACTAAACGGTATATAGGAGAATGGATGCCTTGTACTGATATTTTCTGGTAAGAATCTTTCTGGAATAAAACGTTCTGGTTCAGGAAATGAATCGGCACGACGATGCACATCATATATACAAATGCAGCATGTAGTTTGAGCAGGAATAGTGTAGCCACCTAAAATTGAATTTCGTTTTTATTTATATAGAAAAAACTTGCTATATATAGAATTATGAAACCTTTCTTAGATGTCTATATGTTTTTGTGTAGGGAACAACATGTATTGTGTACTCATCGGCGTTGTTCTGTCTATCTCGATGTTTAATTGGTTTGGAAAATATCTATGACTATTGCATCATAATCTACAAAATGACATACTTTGATTTATAATTTTACGGCTATAAAGTCCTAAAGCGGAACCTTATGATGACAACACGAACGGGTAATGAAATATAATGAAAAGATTGATACATTTGATATATCAATAACATACTTAAAACGGTATCTTTAGTCAGATATCTCATTATCAATGGTGCACTAGGATACAGACGCATCGATTCCTTAATACAACATTCCAAGTACTTCATATCGCTCAAATCCTGCGACGTGGGTGAACGATCAGAATCGCTAAAAATCTGCTGCATTTCTGCATAAATTTTATCCTGAAAAATTCAATTTAATTACATACTTATTATGTTAAATGTATTAAGGATGCTAGACGATATGATTTTCATTGTATATAATTTCGTTTTATTTTATTTCATTCACTGTGAAACTTGTACTGTATTAAATATATAAAAATATATTTATTTTACTTGTATCTCTGGTTCATTTGCCAGGGTCATCACCATAAAAGTCATTGCTACAGCAGTTGTATCGTGACCCTAAAAATAATAAATTTAGTTAAATTACTTTAAAACCATACCTTACAACTTGCATATCATGCAAAAAACCATAAACTAAAGCATGCAAAGTAACATATAATGCTAAAGTATTATTTTTTTTCTAAATTCATGGGTTGTAAGCTCTTTCCCCCAGATGTGTTTTCACCTAGTTGTGGTGGAGGGGCTTATTAGCGTCCGGCAACTTAGCCGGGCGCGAAGCCATGAGGCACATGGGGAGGCAGTACATAGCAATGGGTGATGTACTATGCGGCTCCTGGTAGTTCTCTGATAGCAGAGTGGACCCTGGGAGCAAACCATTAGTTGTTGTGATCTACTTCGGCAGGCCTGCCGTTGGAACTTCGTGGTTCAGTGCGTAAGCGATGCTGACATGCTCTATTAAAACGGGGGAGGTTCCGTTGGTTTTTAATGGTTAGTACTGGCTGGCAGTAGTGAGTCCCACATAACCATCTATATACATACAGATGGTATGCGTAAATGGACCTAACAATAGAAGAAGCTTAGCAAGAACCCGAAAAGGAGGATTGGGAACGAGCAGTGAATAAAGAACTGCAATGAATGAGTGGGATTGTTATAAATATCAAAACAAGGTTGGTTTGCAAATTATTATTTTTTCCTTTGTGACAGCTAAAATATGTTTTGCAATAAAAACTTTTAATTTATCTTGGAGGAATGACGAATTATAGCGTGTCAGTCAGTTTTTTTTATTTTATTCGAATTCTTCTAAGCGAACCCTTTCATTTGTTAACCATATCATGGGGATGCATAAAAAACATAGTCCATCTTTGTAACGTCCGCCATATTGGATTGAAAATGACAGCATTTAGGTAATCGTGCATTTACGAGAACCAAACGTGTATGGCAAACTTCAGCTCAATCGGACACTGGGAAGTGGGTCTTTAACTTGCATGATTTGATTACAGACAGACACCGGGACAGGTGAAACAAAATAAAAGCTTGTAGGTAAAGGAGTAAACAGTATTGACAAGGAGTAAAAGAGATGAGTAATAATATTATTATTTTTTTGTAACAATATTTCAGAAACGTTTAATTGACAAATGTAACGTAACATAATTATCGCCTACCCGTATTTGGCCAGCGTGGTGGACCATGGTGATCTCCCTTATATTGGGAGGCCTGTGCCCAGTGGGACTTTAAAAAGGGCTAAATAGATAGGTAAATAAAATAATAATAAAAAAATATAAAATATTATAACAAATAAATTGAATTCTGGCTCAACTATATTACTAAACTCGGAATTTTAATTTGATTCCAGATTTGACAATTTCAGTGTTGCAACGTTTGCGAAATTATTCGATACGGAAATGGAATATTTCCTGATCGATTCCTCTCGTTTGTAGTAGTATATCTAAACAACTACTACTTTAATAGAAACTAAGTATATCAGGAAATTAAATATTTCTGAACGGATAATTTAGTTTTGACGATTAATTTTATTAAGGATCTGAGAGTTTTCTTTAATAATTATGTGTGAAATAAATAAAAAAATGTGATCATGAAGGAACATGGTACAAAAAAAAACAAATAGATGTATTATGGTAATATTTTATTTTATAAATCGTCGCCGTCATCGCTATCGCTGTCACTTTCTGTAACATTTATTATAAATGTGTCTGTGATATTGTCAATTAACATCTTTAGCCTACTCATTTTTTCCTCTTCTTTGACAACATGGGATACGCATTTAGACCATTCGGTGGCCGTAATTTTTTGAATGCCTTCCTCAAATAAATTTCTCACGTCTGTCAATTTGAAGGTTTTATTATTTTGAGCTACATGCCCCTTTACCTGCGCCCATATCAATTCGATAGGGTTCAGTTCGCAATGGTAAGGCGGCAGTCTTAAAACCGTGATCCCATGTTGTGCTGCCATTTCGTCTACAGCGTACTTATTAAAACAAGTCGGGCCAAGTTTAGTTATTGAGTCTTTCTGTATAGTAAGCCTCAGTAACAGCCCGGAGTTGGGAAGTTGGCGGTGTTTCACCCCCGTGCCTCGGAGAGCACGTAAAGCCGTCGGTCCTGCGCCTTATCTCTCACCGGTCGTGTCGAGTAATCGTCCCATCGGAGTATGAGAGTGACAGGAATAGAGAGTGCACTTGTGTCTGTGCGTACACTTGTGCACTATAATATCTCTTGCGCAGTTGGCTAGTCTCAATGAGACTGGCCGCCGTGGCCGGAATCGGTCAGGAGCACATCTCACTTATTAAAAGACTCGTTATGTGGAATCAGTTCTAAAAGCGTAGCTTTAACCATATCTGGTTCGTAATGAATACATTTATTTAAAAGCCAGTCTTGAATGGCAGCTGTTTTTCAACTCATTTTTGGTGCTGTTTCCAATTTTCGGGAGTGGTAAGGTGCATTATCCATCACCACAATTGAGATTGGTCCTAATTTTGGTAAATCTCCAGCGTACCTCTCCTCAAAACAAACTGCATTCATCTCATCATGGTAATCTTCACAATTTCTTTGCTTCAAAAATCATGAGCCCCTATTCCAGGAAGCCGTCTTCACTAACTATATGGCTAATTATGAGACGTTTGCCTTTTCCAGATGGATTTTTTAATCCAGTGTTCAGTCCCTCCAAAAACGCTTGCCGAGATGATGAGACTTTCTTGTCCACCCAAGAATTTTTTACAGTATGACCTAAAAATAAATATAGTACATGAACATTCAATATTACTATTAAATTTAATGTAAAATGTATATAAATTCGAAATGTTAGCCTTACCTGCATTAACCCAAGTTTCATCTTCAACCTTCTCGTCGAAACTGACATATAGATCGCAAGTAACGCTGGCGCCATGTTATTATATCATTTCGATCAATAAGTGTGCTCTTGCGTGACCGTGCAACAAATTTAAAATTAAGATGCTTCAAAATTTTTCTGAGGGATTTTTTGGAAACCTAGGGCATTTCTGGATCATCGTTCATCACTTGTAAAATCTAAAATAGTAAATTGTATTATAGTTTGGAATCATTACATATATAGAAAAGATGTAGGTATAAAATAATACTGTCTGACTGATTGACTAACCTTTGCAATAGTTGGAGGTTCATTTCGGTAAAAGAACTGATGAACAATTCTTCGTATTGCGGAGAATGTAAATTCATCAATTTTATCTTTGAAACTTAGCTTTGGTCCAGTTTTTTTTAGGAGGAGCTGGCGGCGCACCTTTATTTACTTCCTTCAAAACGTAACAAACAGAGCGTGAGGTTATTCCCAATATGTCAGCAACTTTGCTCATACATTCATTTTCTTCCACAATTTCAAAGGCCTCCAATTGCGCAGAAGTTTCATTTTTCACGTACTTGTAGGCGTTGCGGATCATTACTTTTTCAGGAACAGTGAAAGCTTTTCGTGGACGTTTTTTTCTTTGGGACAAGAAAACATCCACGTCTTTTTGTGATGTACTTGGCTGAGGATCCATTTTGATGGAAAACCAAAACAAATAGATTCACTCAAAGTTCACAAAAAACTAAACGTAACAACAAACACAACGTAACAAAACTTTAACAAAAACCCAACAAAATAACAAAACATCGATTCGCAATGAAACAAGATATTCGTGCAGTCAGACTGGGAGAATGAAGCCGAATGACAAGATAAACAAAATGGCGATAGCTGCACGAGCGCGCACGGGTTGCCAATACAGAAAACTATCTATCTAGACTCTTTTATTATAAGTTTTTTTTTAATATAAAAAACAAAAATATTAATTTTTTATAAAATAAAGCAGTGGTTACTAATTAATAAATAATTATTATGAATAATTCTGTATTTATTTAAATAAAAATCAATAATTTAGTCTTTAATTGGCACACCAATATTATGATTACATAAACATAAATCGCGATTGTTTATCGATTTTTGTGTTCATCAATGCACATCATCATACATATTATATATGGTATCACTATTTTACAAAATGATAGTAGCTAATGTCAAATGTGGAATGGAATTATAATTCCGAGTTTAGACATATAAAACTAACTAAACTAACTACCTCGGTGGTGTAGTGGCTAGCATGTACGGCTGTCCTGGGTGCGAGATCCGGGTTGGGACAAGTTTAGTTATTGAGTCTTTCTGTATAGTAAGCCTCAGTAACAGCCCGGAGTTGGGAAGTTGGCGGTGTTTCACCTCAATCCCTCGGAAAGCACGTAAAGCCGTCGGTCCTGTGCCTTAACTCTCACCGGTCGTGTCGAGTAGTCGTCTCACCAGAGTATGAGAGTGACAGGAATAGAGAATGCACTTGTGTCTGCGCGTACACTTGTGCACTATAATATCTCCTGTGCAGTTGGCTAGTCTCAATGAGATTGGCCGCCGTGGTCGGAATCGGTCAAGAGGACATTATTGTATATAAAACTTATAGGCATTAATGAGCTTACCGCAAACATGAAAGTATCTACTTCTTCTCTTATTCCATCGTTGTTAATTAGGCCATCTTTTTCGTTTTGTAAAAGTAAATCAAGCATTGCACATTTTTCATTATTTTCATAGTTCCCTTCCGTATCATTTTTTTTTAAATTTTTTTGAAAATCTCTTCTTCTGTTTCTAATAACAGTATTAGTAAAATTATGTAATTTTGCGACGGCTTGGTTCTCTTCTCTTGCAATGTTAGTCCATTCATATATTAGATTATAGTGTAACCATACTTTTGCCAATCTTTTGCCTATACATTGACCTATAACGCGTAGGCCATCCAAATATGAGTCTATAGAAGATTGCATATTATCGTGGTCAGAAAATCCCATTGCTGTATCTGGAAGTACATATACATAGTTAGTTATAGCAATATAATATAAATCCATCATCAAATATAAATCCATATTGATCTATGAATCTGAAATTCTGAAATCAAAAATTTAATTTTAAAATATTTTAATATCAAGCGATTCTATTTACATATGTATATCTTATACTAAACTTTTTATCCCGGTGTATTAACAAATTACTAGATAACTTTTTTAAAAAATAACGTCGACAAAACTGTGAGCATAAAGTAGAAAAATAAAGAACACATTTTGATGTTTCGATTTTTTAGAATAAATCAGTGGCTTTTTGAACAAAAGAGTTCATTATACTGACTTTAAATTGTTCATAAACTTGAGTAGGACTTGAAGAGTGGTTTTGTATTTATTATTTATGAATATGATTAAATTACCTATAGTAGGTAGTTGGGATAGCTTACTCTATTTAAAAACAAATAGGGACTTGTTGGATTCTTTTTTGATCTCAGGATCTTTTATACCACCTACCACATAAAACGCGTAGTGTCGCATTGCTAATTATCTTTAATACATCCGTCTGTTCTTTTCCAACTTCTTTGTCTATAAGCTTCATAAACTCTTCCGACTCTTCTATAAATGACTTTGTAAATTTTTTCAAAATATTAAAATGAAATGTTTTCGTCAGCATTCGTCTGCGTTGAAACCATTTAGTTCCTTAAAAAAACTATTTATAATCAAAAATATTTATAATCCAAATTTTTATTTTAAATGTGAATAAACTGACCATTGCTGATTAGTAATCCTTGTCCAAGCCATTTGGTAACGTATGTATATGGATGTTCTTTATAGTTATATTCAGTTGAGGAAAGTATTTTCTGAAAAAATGTCGATGTTAAGAAATAGTTACACTAAATTTACGATGCATCTATTCGGCAAAAGTACAACACTAAATGCAAGATGCATTAGTGTAATTTATATGATATAAAAGCTTGTCGCGAGATTTACCTATTTTAAATGTTATACTCTTGTTTATCTACACAGGTAAATCTCGCGACAAGCTTTTATATCATATAAATTGTGTAATGTAATAAATTGTTTAGTTTGATTTAATTTAAAGTTTATTTTCTTCTTTTTAGAGCATTTAGTTAAAAGCTTGTTTTTAAAAATATTTTTTTACTATTAATTATTTTTTTAGTTTTTATTTTATTCGTATTCTTCTCAGCATTACCTTTCATTTGCTATCCATATCATGGGGATGCATAAAACATAGTCCACCATCTTTGGGAGTCTGCCATATAGGATTTAGAATGACGGTTAATTGAAAAAAATGTAGTTTCCAAAGTAAAAATTATCGATTTCTCCATTTTTTTTAATTTTCTAAAGTGTTTTATACGACGACTATACAAATTTTATTTTTTTCAAAAAGTAGAGTTTAAGACGAAAAGAATGAGCCCCATTTGAAAATTGAACGACTTTTTTTTAAATGTAAACGTACACTTGAAGTTGGGGATGATTGTCAGCCTCTCGAGGTCATAAAACATACTTTTATCGGAAATGGCTAAACATTTTAATTTAATTTTTTTTAATTATTATATTTATTTCAAAGATTAAATTCCCTTAGTTTCATGAAAATCAAAAGATTATTCTAGAAATTAAAAATAAAAAACCAAGAAAAAGCTAAATACCGAGTTTTCTGCAAATATCTCGAAAACTTTGAGGTTGGTTATTGTAAAGTGTTATTTATAAAAGCTATAGATTTTTACTATACCTACAATTTTGTAGAAAACATTTTTCGATAGAACGTCACAGTAAGCCGGAAATTAAAAAAAAAACTAATTTTTGGGGGGTTGCTAGGCATCGGAGGCATTTTACGAATTTCTATTCCTTATATACCTGCTAACATTTTAAAATTATAAAACTTCAGGTTTTCAATATATTTTTTTCTCTTAAAAATAAACGGATTTCGATTGGTCTGTAATGCCATGTTCGAATTGTATAAAACTTGTAGAACCCGCGGCTACGCCCGCGTTGAATCTACAAAAAATAAACTTTTTCGCATTATATTATAGAGTATGTTTTTATATAATACTAGCAGAACCCGCGGCTTCGCTCGCGCTAAAACTACGAAAAAACTCTAAATAGGTAGTTTCATACAAACTTTCATCCCCATTTTACTTTCTTATAAGATGAATTTCGAAAAGTGCTACAACATGTATTTATTTAATTTTATTGAAGAGCATTAATACCAAGTTTCAAGTAATTCTAATCATAAATATTTTTTTGGGTTGTATTCGTGTTTTCCCGTGAGAATTAGGTAAACTCCCGCGCTGAAAAGTAGCCTATGTCACTCTCCAGCCCTCCAACTATCTCCACACAAAAAATCACGCCAACCCGTCACTCCGTTTCGACGTGAATAAGGACAAACAAACAAACACTTTCACTAACAAACACTTTCACATTTATAATATTAAGTATGGATGTTGCAATATAATAGGTAAACAATATTTTTTATATGTATGTTAGTACATATGTAAAGCAGTCAGGAAAAATAAAAATAGTTTTTCACAAATCACTTTAATAATCACAGATTTTTATACAATTACAACTTATAAACTTTTAAATCTATACTCTGGTAATTATTTCACAACACTAACACTGCAGAATAATCAATCTAAATCCCGAGCAAGACATTTATATACCCCACGCAATCCCCATTCACTCTCCTCTACTCGCCTCACACTTCTCACCGCTACACTAGCGCCTCCTCTCCAACACCCGCTCCTCACTTCACTTTACTCGTTACAGTCGGCCATCCTGTAACAATTGCACCGCAATTAGTGCAAAAAAATGCATTAGCTCTCTAATAAGTCAATTAAATCATCTCTGGTAACAATTTCCTCATCGCTACTGCTTTCACTACAACTTGGGACGCTACGATAAGATCGTAGTGAATCTGCAGGGACTATACCAGAAAACTTTTTATATCCTCGCATTCCTTTGATACTTCGTATTTCATATCTGCCATTATTAAGAACCTTTATTACTATGTATGGCCCTGAATAGACATCCCTTAATTTTGTATTTACGCTTTTTGCCTCACCACCCGTTGCAGATTGTTTCCACAGAACTAAATCACCTTTAGAGAACTTTCTTTCTGCCTTATGGCGTTTATCATATCCCCTTTTCATAGCTACAGCCCTGTTTTGTAAGCGATTTGATGCTATCCTACGCTTCTCAATAACAGATTTACTCTCAGAATTACCTTCTAAATTTGGAAGCAGCCTACTTCTATAACTAAACATTAATTCATAAGGATGAAAACCTATGGACTCATTTAACGTATTATTGATGCCCCACACTACATCTGGTAAACATTCTGTCCACATATTTTGATCAATACAACGGGTACGCATGGCATTTAGTAAGGTGCGATTATAGCGCTCAACCTGTCCATTTGCCCTTGGGCAGGCTATTGCATTTAATGTATGATGAATGTGATGACTCTGTATAAATTGCTTAAATATTCTACTAGTAAATGCTAAATTCCTATCAGACACTATCCTCCTAGGGTACCCAAATAAACTAAATACATCCTTTAAAATCTCAAGAGTCTCTACAGAATTAATAGTTCTAGTTGGCCTTGCTAATAAAAATTTTGAAAATGCATCTACAATAACCAATATGTACTGATAACCTTTTCTAGTTTTACCAAAAGGGCCTAAGTGATCAATATGAACTGTGTCCATAGGCACAGTAGGCTTAGGTATAGGATGTAGTTCCCCAGAAGGTTTTCCATATTCTCCTTTGCTATATGCACAAGAAAGGCATGAATTTACGTATTTTTTTATAAAACGTGTCATTTTCGGAAACCAATAATCAGATTTAATTAGCTCATCACAACGTTTCAGTCCTACATGACCAATTTGATCATGAAATTTCTGCATAACTTGCCATCTGGCTGACGAGGGAACTACTAACTTCTCGCCTTTGAGAGTTTTTCTATATAACCTATTATTTTTTATTATATAATTATTTTTCACATCACTACAAGCATTTTCACTGGTTAATTGGTCTATAATATTTTTAAGTTTTGGGTCTTGTATTTGAACTGTTAAAAACCAATCGTCATTAGAGATACTATTAATATTAACAATATCATTTTGCCTTAAGGAATTTGTAGTATTTTGAGTTTCACAAAGACTACTAGATAATAAGTTTGGGTTACGACTTAAAGCGTCTACGTGCTTCATTCTATCCCCAGGACGATGTTCAATTTGAATATCATATTCTTGTATTGATAACCACCATCGAGCTATCCGAGGAATTAAGTCCTTCTTTTCTAAAGTATAACGAACAGCTGAGCAGTCTGTCACAATTTTAGTAGTTTTACCTAAAATATATATTCTAAAACGCTTTAAAGATTCAACAACTGCCAGGGTTTCTAATTCATAGCTGTGATAAAACGATTCTTCACGACTAGTTACTCTGCTGAAATAAAACACGGGCTTTAATTGTCCGTTACCCTGAGTTTGCATTAAGATACCAGCTAATCCCTGCTTGCTCGCATCTGTATGAATTTCACAAGCTCGTGAAGGATCAAACAACGCAAGTACCGGTTGTGAACAGAGTTTATTTTTAAGTGTATTAAAACTCTTAACTTGTTCTTCGCCCCAAACCCATTCACAATTTTTTTTTGTTAAGTTCGTTAAAGGCTTAGCTATTGTAGCAAATTGGGCAACGAATTTACGAAAATAACTACATAGTCCTAAAAATTGTCGTAATTCATGCAAACTAGATGGTGTTTTAAAGTTAGCCACTGCTTCAACTTTATGATTTCCTGGTTTTATACCTTCAGAACTTATTTCATGGCCTAAAAACGTTATTTCAGATTTTAAAAAAGAACACTTTTTCATGTTAAGTTTTAAATTTACTTTTCGTAACTTACTAAGAACATTTTCTAACAAACATAATCCTTCGTTAACACTCGCGGTAGATAGCAAAATGTCATCCATAAATGCAACTAATTCGTCACTACCTACTAATTTTACTAATTTTTGAATTACCCGCATAAAGACAGACGGAGCATTAGCCAGACCAAACGGTACTCTTAAATATTCGTAATGCCCGTCTGGTGTTATAAACGCAGTTTTATCTATGGAATCAGAATGTACTTTAATATTATGATAACCTGCATATAAATCTAAACTAGTAAAAACAGTTTTCCTCGCCAATTTAGAAAGCTGGTCCTCGATATGAGGCAGTGGAAATCTCTCTTTAACTGTAATAGCATTAAGTGCTCTGTAGTCTATACATAATCTAAAATCACCATTTTTTTTTCGTACTAATAATATTGGAGAAGCGTATTGTGAAGTTGATTCCCTAATTATGTTGCTTTCTAACATTTCCTCTATTTTATCAGCTACTATCTTTCTTTCTGAATGAGCTAGTCTATATGGCTTTCTATTAATAGGTTTATCAGTAGTTGTTTTAATGTGCATTTCACCTAAATTAGTACAACCTAACTCATGTGGGGAAGAAGCAAAACAATCCGAATGGGAGTCTAATAATTCAATTAACCTAGTCTTTTCAGTTTTACTTATATTCCCAACATTTATCTGGTCCAAAGGCACTCCTCCAATATGAATTGAAGAACGTTCAGTAATCTCATCTCCCCTCATAAATAATAAATTCGCACTCACCTCACCACAGACGTTACAGAGCTCTGCCCTTGTCACAGTTTCCCCCTTTTTCCATTTTAAAGGGACCTCTCCAATGTTGCAGACACGTAGATATCCGACGCCCCCTCTGAGTAATGTACTGGCTACTGCATAATGCTCTGCACCGATACTGTGTTGGCGTGGTTTCGTGCAAAGCTCGCCTGGTGGCGCGCCTTCCACAAACACCTTCACCAAACTGTCTCCGACTGGAACTTCTATATTTGCGTCTACCTGCACTTTAAAAGAACTCGCTTCTTCAATGGTATTAATAGAATTTATGTCGTTACCATATTCTGTCGTACAAAGTTCAGCGCCTGTCCGCGTTACTGTCAATGACACAGTATTATCATTAATAACTGGCTGACCAATAAGTAACACGATATCTCCTAAATCAGTATTAGTTGTAACGGCTGTAGTGTGAATTTTGACTTTATCCACGTATAAATCAAACTCTACGTGTCCTACAGCCGGCGTAGCGATACCTCCAAAGCCTTTTAATTGTACGTTGGTAGGCAAGACATTTAACCTTAGAGCGCGTGCTGCAGTGTCGGCCATTACATTTAACTCGCTGCCCGTATCTATATATGCTTTAACATACGTGTTATTTACTTTTGCCGTTTTTTTATAAACTTCATTTAAATTTGACAAGATTTGAATTTGCTTTGTTTGGGATAGACACGAACTAGCAACGTGTCCAATCTTACCACATCTAAAACATTTACGCTTATCGGGTAGTGAACAATTAGGAGCCACGTGCCCCGTCTCATTACAGCGATAACATATGGGAGGTTTTCTTACCAGAGTTTCCTTGCTAGCACTAGGTTCTACTCGTGTCTTTGCACTGCTTACTCGAACGGGCGTTGTAGGCTGATAATTATCAAATGCGGATAAAAACCCTTCATATAATGCATCTGGGTTGCTACATTGATATGCTTGTGCATTAGCCTGCAGTTCGAGAGGCAAGCCTCGTATAATACATGAAACAGCGGCTTGATCACTTAGTTGACATCTAAAACACATAGCTAACTTTTCCTGGTAATACTTTGTCATAGTTTCATTTGATGATTTCTTTCTAGAAGTAAGTTCATCAAGAAGTGTAGCATAGTCATGATATCGTGGAAAAGCCTTTGTTAACATGGATTTCCACTCTTCCCAGCTATGATCGTATGAATCCAAGCGATTATACCAAATACGTGCCTGGCCTTGTAATTTTGATTGCAAATTAAAAGATTTCGTTAGTTCAGTCCACTTGTAAATGTCACCGAGTTGATCAATTTTTCGTATCCAGCTTTTTACATTCATATCTCGATTTTCAGGATCAAAATCCGGTATTAATTTATCAGTATTAATTAATTTGATCACGCCATTTTCACGATTACCCTCATTAAGAAATGAATTTACCTTTGTGTCAATCATCGATTGTACATCCTCTCTAGAAATATTATTTTCATTCTCGTCATTTAATCGGGTCTTCTTTGATTTTACATACTGTCCTGGCTGTCTTCGCTTCATGATGTGGGCTTTATATCCCAATTCTGACTGTAAAGCAGTCAGGAAAAATAAAAATAGTTTTTCACAAATCACTTTAATAATCACAGATTTTTATACAATTACAACTTATAAACTTTTAAATCTATACTCTGGTAATTATTTCACAACACTAACACTGCAGAATAATCAATCTAAATCCCGAGCAAGACATTTATATACCCCACGCAATCCCCATTCACTCTCCTCTACTCGCCTCACACTTCTCACCGCTACACTAGCGCCTCCTCTCCAACACCCGCTCCTCACTTCACTTTACTCGTTACACATATAATATTAAGAAGTGTGAATTGATTTGAATCAACACAGTACCTATTTAAATAAGACTACCGGTACGTTTTAACGGTTAGTATGGATATCCCACGGAAACCGTACGTTTTTCTAGGATAATAAATAACATAATTTGTGCTATTCGAGACTATAATAATCTCTGTGCCAAATTTCATCCAGATCCTTTCAGCCGAAATATGGAAACGGAACCAAAAATGGGAATTATTGAAACTTTTGGAGCGAGAAAGCAATTACACGTTACTCGTTAATTAATTATTATGTGTCTCTTATACCTATTGGTGTATCGACAAGAGTGTAAGGCGGACGTTATAAAACTCGAAACAGGATACAACAGAGAGGGAAAATATGTAGTTAATGGCATTCATTCAGTTAATGTATCTAAATTATTGTATACTTAAATTTTATTTTACCTGCAAAATTTAAACCGGCTTATGATCCTTGCAAAAACTTTAATTAAAGTTATGGACAGATCAACCTGATACAGAAATAAACAATAAATACTAGTTAGTGCACTTAAAAAATAATTATTCGCAACGAGAAAGAACAAATTGTTTTACAAGCTATAAATATTTATTAACACAAATAAGTTATTTTTTATAAGTTATAAATAAATATTATTAGTAAACAAGTGTGCGCGTTTTGTTAAATTGTTTAGAATCTAAATTATTGCTTGTAGTCGCTAGCACGTTGGACAAAGTCATGAGTCTCCAGCGCACACAAATGTCCTGGATGATGATACAAATGTCTGATCTCTTCCTCCGGATCTTTGGTTCTAGCCCCAGGTCAGACTTACTATGCATATTGGGTTTAGTAATCGAAGAATCTTCTGTAACAGCCCTGATTTGGAAGGTTGGTTGTATAAAGACCTCGTGCTTGAAAGCGAAGCGTGAAAGATCGCCGGTCCTGCACTTGATCTCATTGAGATTCATCATCGTGACCGGAACCCGAGGCTATTGCTATTATTATTTTTATTAATATTAAAGTCAATTCATTTTTGAAGGCAGAACTTGATCAATGGCAGTCACACAAAAACAACGACGTATGCGACGAGAAAGGGAAAATATGTTAAACGAATTTAAGTTTTTTAATATAAAACTTACTAATTGTATAAATTAAGTTTACCACTTCACTAGTATACTTGTGGTTAGGATATATTTTTAAAACACTTGAAATTCAGACTTTATAGTGATTTTAAAGATTTAATTTAGCTGTACCAATGTTTTGTATCCTACCTACTAGTGACGTACAGTGTCGGTTCACTCGGTTGTCTCTAGGTCTGCGTCGTATGGTAGATTTTAAATAAATAAAAAAAAGTTTTTATTAGATACACACATGCTATTGTGGAATTTTCTGTGGGCCTTTTACAACCTACAATATTGTACTACATTGTTTTGATGTACCTATCTCTTAATGTTTAGCCAGCGATAGCTATGTAAACTTACGAAAATAACTTTTTTGACAAAACAACGTGGAGCAGCCATTTTATACATAACTAGCTGACCCGGCGAACTTCGTACCGCCATATTTTATTTCTCTAATCGCAACTGAGGAAATAAAACCCTTCCGGTAAAATCGAATTATCTAAATCGAAAATAAAACTGGAGTACTCAATTGAAAAATTCATATTGTTGTACGATAGATAACACATAAGGTAGATAACATTGATTTTGACCAATTGTTTCCATTTAATTTTTTTTTAATTTAATAAAATTGACAATTATCTCAACACTATTTTGTGCTCAATATTCTTGGTTAACATGTCTTTTGCTAATACAAACACATTTGATGGTTTTCCCACAAGTGAACAGGCCACATACAGTTGTCCATGAGAGCTGACTGAGATTTGACTGAGACTGTCACTTTCCGGGAGATAGTATTCACTCGTTTAAAAAGGAACTGAACTGCGGTGACACTCGGCGCCAGTATTTATACCTGAACCTTGAATTTCCCGAACGTTCTAGTTCGCATGCTTCGAGACATGGCGACTCGATAGAATTTGATGGCCAGATCTTGAAACTTTGATCAAAATTTGGCGCCAAGACTTCAATAATTCTCTAACAAAAATAGTAAAAAATTTTTTTTGTTATTAATAGAATAATATTGTAACATAATACGCAGTATAATTATAAAAATATCAGTCACAAACCATTAAAATAATACGGTTATATCATGAACAAAAATAAATATTACGTGAAATAAAGTAATAGAATTTATATTTTAAGTAACAGAACACAGCGCCATCTATTGGGTGTATTTGCAACTTAGATGTCAAACAATATTGAAGAATTTTATCGATGAATCAACGTACACCGCCATCTATGAGACCTTCATAAAACTAAACAGTAAATAAGCAACTTGCTTAAGAAACAATTAATTGATACATTTTATTCGTTTACATTCACGATATAAGCGAATAATTGAGATGATAACTATCCTATCCAGTAAGTTAGACCAAAATACAGGTATGTGTGAAATTTGATTGAAATCGGTTCAGTAGTTTTGGAGTTTATTGGCAACATACATCGTGACACAAGATTTTTATATATATAAGATATTTACAAATTACAAATTATATACACAAACCTTTACAAAACATAAAAAAAAACATATACAAATCTCACTGTTTCTATTAGTAAAAACCTTATCAAAATCATTGCGTACTTATGAAGAAGTAAGCAGGGAAACAAAGACAGACAGCAGCCCTTTGTTTTATTCTATGTAGATTGTAGGTACTAGGTATACATAGATGAGCGACTTAAGACCGAACTAAATTTTGTATTCTTTGACTTCAGAAATATCTGATTAGGTATTTATAGTAGATGAAAACCACTTTCAGATATATTTAACTTTTTATTGTCTAGGAATCGATTTTTAATTTTTGTTCAAGATTTAATTTTTTAGTGCCTGGAAGGATTTTCTTTATTTTTAATTATATGCATAGATTAAAATTTTACCAGATAAATTTTACAGAATACTCGTATTGTGAAGCAATTATTAAGGATAACTTACTTCAATGTCGTTTGGGTTGGTTACGTTCACTATTCGAATGTCCAATCCATGAATTTGACTCAATTCGCCATATTTTTTCGGTAAATATCTCTGGTATGCAAACAGTTTGTCTGAAATTTTTAAAATTATCTTTTTTGAAGTAGAAATAATTAATGCTGATAATCTATACATACTCGTATAGTAAAATTGTAACTAAGCCGAATCTGTACATAAAATATTTTTTTGGAAAACCTTATTGAAATTAACATTACTATCGATACAGAGGCCGAATTTATAGTTTTTAGAATTTTTGTCTGTCTGTTTGTCTGTTACCGCATCACAGAAAAACCACTGGAGGGATTTTGATCAAATTTGGTATGTTGATAGCTGGTTATCCCAGTCAACATATAGGATACTTTTTACCGTGGGAAAATGTCACATTTTTGAGAAAAAATACAAAAACTGCAATTTAAGAGTATACTAATATGTAAAACCTCAGAATTTGGTTTTTGGTCATCTGAAAGCGGGCGAAGCCGCGGGAAATGCTAGTAATTTAATAAAATAATACGATTTGCATAAAACGAGTTAAGAATCAGAGATACAAGTCTATTTAGGAGGAAATGAGCTTCTACTATCCACTTTTTAACTCAATCATCAGATCAGCTGTTTGGTTGGCATTAGAGCAGATAGAAAGACAGACGGACTGAGGGACGGATGGACAGACTGACACACGTACGGACGAACGGACAGACAGAAATTATGACATGCAAATTGTTTGTGTTTGTTTATCATAATAAACTATACAACAAATAGGTACTGTACAAAAGTGTATTTTTTGTGTTTGTTTAATCCCAGGCCCTAAACATTTATTTTCCAAGATAAATAATAAAAAAATATGAAAACAGTTGGAAAAAAATATAAGAAAAAATTATGAATGTTCTATGTTATATTACATACACATGCACTAAAGGTCATTTACAAAACTTAAGCGACATGAAGTGCAAATAATATTTAAGTTCCTCATGAATTCCTTTTGAGGTTCCTAAGGGACAAATAGAGCTATTTCAAAAACATAAACTTAGAAATTTTTTCGAAAACTGAAAAATAGTAGAAATCCAGAGTAAAAATTGATTTATAAAATAGTTCACTGAAAAAGCTTACTTAAATATTACTCTATTCACCGAAATAAGCCCAAAATAAATAATAAATTTAAAAAAAATGCTCACCTGATGGCAACGCGTATTTGAGAGAATTTCCAATTATCGGCCATCCCGCTGGACCAGGAATTTTGTTAATTAATCTTGTAGTTCTATTGTAGCGATGGTATAGAGCAGTCAATGCAATGACCGAAAACGTAATTATAAAAGCGTACAAAAACATTTTGGATCTAAAATTTAATCATGAGAATAAATATTATGTAAATATAATTCATGTCACTGATACAATTACTATGCTAAAGTGATTGAAAAAATATCGAACACTAACATACGGCGTAAGTAAATAGCTATGTTAATGATAAGATATGGGCCACTGTTTGAATTTTAATCTATTATGAGTATATTCGAAATTAAAACTCATGATAAATACGTATAAATACATCATGATAAATACGTGTAACCAAATACTTTGGCTAAAGGGTCTGTTCAGAATGAATCATATATATTATCAACCGACTTCTTCAAAAAGGAGGAGGTTCTCAATTCGGCTGTATTTTTTTTCTCTGCAAAAAAAGGACATTCTTAATTACTGTGCATGTATTTTATGTGTGTGGTATATTTGATTATTGTGAATACTTTTTAATAAATATCTTTTTTTAATATATGTTAAGATTTTTTAATTGAATTTAGCTGTGCTTACATGTTTTCAACCGACTTCAAAAAGGAGGAGGTTCTCAATTCGACTGTATGTTTTTTTTTATGTTTGTTACCTCAGAACTCCGTCATTTATTAACCGATTTGGACAATTTTTGTTTTGTTTGAAAGGGTATACTTCCAGATTGGTCCCATTTAAATTTCAAAAAAAAATACCACCCCTAAGGGTGGAAAAACAACTAATGATGAATTTAACCTACTTCTAATTGTCATATTGACTTGAAACTTTGCAAGTATTTCTATTTCCGTTGGTAGTACAGTGATTCGGTGCTGTTGACCTGATCTGATGGCAAGGCCAGAAGGTGGATAGGTGGAACTCTTCAACGGCTAATAGTAGATACTTTGAGTTTGGGCTTATTTTGTTTGATTTGACAAGCCTAACACGTTAGAATCCTTACTTTGCTACTACTGTCTACACTAAAAAGGGAAAAATAAAAACTTTTTAACAAAAAAATAAAAACCGACTTCAAAAAAAGCACTAAAAATTAAAAAATAACTGATTGGTAGTTTTCATTTACTATACATACCTAATCAAATATTTTCGAAGTCGGTGTGCTTTGCTTTGTATGGGCTGGCACCGATTTTGAAAATATTTGATTAGGTATGTATTTAATAGGTGGGCTTTAATTACTTAGCCAAAGCACACCGACTTCGAAAATATTTGATTAGGTATGTATAGTAAATGAAAACTACCAATGAGTTATTTTTTAATTTTTAGTGCTTTTGTTTGAAGTCGGTTTTTATTTTTTTGTTAAAAAGTTTTGTGCTAAAGAAAAGATTGAAATAATTTCTTATTTAAACATTCCTTTTAGGTTTTATAATATAATTAAAGCTTAAATTTTAAATAATTCTAGAAATTATTTTGACGTCATCATTGTTATTATATTGGTTGAAAGATGGCCGAAGCGATAGACTCCCCAAGATTTGTGCGATCCTTATCTAGTTTCGTTAAAAAAATTCGGTTACATTAAGGGAGACTACAATGAAACCTTTTACCTTCCGGTTAGCAGCTATCACTCGACACATCAACCATCCGTAATACCAGCAATATCCTTCGCCTACTGCAGTTTAGAGATTCAAAACGAACTTGGTTCATTTGCGAACCCACTCCCAATAAAATGGTTCTTATCAATCGAAGTTATTAATGAAAATTGAATTCTATTGTATGCATTCTTTTGAGATCCTGATATACTTTTGCTAAAATCAATTCACCTCAAACATGTGCTCGTATATGTGCGAAAGATATAGTTTCGTTGAAATTATCATCATCATCTCCCTGCGCATTTCCCAATCACTTGGGATCGACGCAGTACATCTTCTGTACTGCTGATAGGATTTGGAAAAAGTTTTACGACCGGTCGCCAGCCTGACGTCAACCCTCCTTGGGAATGCTATTAAATAAATTAATAAATATATATATATATATATATATATATATATATATATATATATATATATATATATATATATATATATAGAATTGTTTATCGCGGACGCCTTGTAATATGTACATTCGATTTTTTTTCATTCGATATTGTTTTCTTTTAAAACATATAGTTTTTTTGAAATCCTAAGTATTATATCAGGTCATTTTAAGGTTAGAAGTAGATAACATAATTTAGACATAAAGTAATCATTTGCATCGTTTATTTGTACTGATTACAATTATATATTAATAGTTATTAATCTACACTAATATTATAGAGGTAAAGTTTGTGAGCTGGTGACGTTGTAGGGCGTAATCTCTGGATCTAATGAACCGATTCAGATGGAATTTGATTAGAAGATAGTTTGAGACCTTGGGAAGGATATAGGATACTTTTTATTCCGGAAATCATCTCTTAAGGGGGTGAAAATGAGGATAAAAGTTTGTATGGGGAATCAACCTAATAAATAAATCTATAAATGTCATTCTCTACCTTTTTTTAATAGTTATGTATTTTATGATGAAATAAACTAAACTTTTAATTTAAACTTAAAAGAAAAATAAAATCCATCCCGCTAACTGTCTGGTTAGGAACCTGGTTTTTAAAAGAATCCACCGTGGTACTACCGTGGGTTTTTTATGATATAAATATTTTATAACCGACTTCAAAAAGGAGGAGGTTCTCAATTCGATTGGTATTTTTTTATGTATGTACACCGATTACGCTGAGTTTTATGATCCGATTTTCGTGATTCTTCTTTAGTTTGACGCGGAATAGTTGTCATTTAGTCACATAAAAATTTAACGTAGTTTAGCCCAGTAGTTTTCAGTTTATGAACATTTTTGTTTGCGTGGACGATATAATTGTATTTTAGTTTGTGTACGGCTTTTTTAGGAGTTTTCATTTAGGTTGATTATATATTATTATTAACTCGTGTCCAGATAAGCGGGTATTGGCTACCTGTCATTGAAGCGGAGCGAGCGTGCGGAGTAGAGAAACTGAGAAATATTATAACCAATCGACTACAGACTACGAACCAACAACCTATTACAGACACTAAAAAGTAAAAAATAAATAAAACTACGTTTAAAAAAACGATTTCAAAAACTAAAAAGTATAAAATAACTTAATAAAGATTTAATTTAATACACTTGTCGTAGCTCATCAATTTGAGGACACTCCCCTGTCTGCTACAGCCAGTATCGGAAATACTTGTCGTCGACATTTCGAGCAACGTCCCGTGCCGTGGTTAATTGGAAGGTAAGGCTAAACTGGCCTCAAAGAAGCTTAGTGTGCTCAACAAGGCGAGACAGTACTTAACGTCACGTCAGCGTCTTATTCTTTATAAGGTGCAAATTCAGCCCCACATGGAGTACTGTTCTCATCTCTGGGCGGGAGCTCCCCAATACCAGCTACTTCCATTTGACCGCAATCAGCGTAGGGCGATAGGTTATCGACGATCAAGCTTTCTCCATCAATGAAAATGATTACATAATACTAATTTTTTTATATAACAACATATAAATTCAATGAAGATTAAAACTGAGTTATTTTTAAGTCCACGCGAGCGGAGCCGCGAACAAAAAGCTATAGCAAAAAAGAATGGCACTTTATATGCACACGTGATGTCTTTAAAAATGACATAGATATAGCCTGTTAGTATGTGTTAATTATAAAGACCATATTAGCAGAGTTATGTACATGATTCTAAAGTCATAAACATTCTATGCGAGTTGTATCATTGTACTCTTTTACTCTACTAAAGTAAGATACTTTAGAAATATAGAGTAGAAAAATGTGCAAAAAATAGAGGTAGTGGAGCTTGCTGAATACCTTAAATGAAAATTTATTTACAAAATATACCTACGTTTAATATCTTTGAAAATCCTGAATATTTTGAGCTACGATCGCTAAAATGAAATTTGTTTTCCATATATCTTTAAGAAATAATATGAAACACGAACTTATTTTTGCAAATTATTAAGTATGTATTGGGAAAATTTTGGTCTTTTCTTTTAATTTTATTTTTATTTTTTACACATAACACAGACAAAGGAATATATTTGTTGACGGAGTTCGAGTAGCTTACTGCAGTCATTAGTTAATCATTACACTTGTATTTTTTGCAATATAGGGTAATTCGAATTTGTCAATTACTTTTTTTATTATCAACTAGCATTGCTCGCGGCTCCGCCAGCGTTCAGATGACCAAAAACCAAATTCTTAGGTTTTACATAGGGTAAAACCCCGATAGTCGCCCCATTGGGATACATGCCCCGGTTTTCAATACGCTATATTAGAGATGTCCCTGATGTTAGCGCGCTTCTGTAATTTGAAGCGCCTCTTCCACAGACCTTAGGACGACGCCAGTAGTGGGACTAGGTAAACGTGTTTTATCCGTGTGAGCGAAAATCTTCCGCGGCAGGACGTTGACGAGCGATGAAGTTGTCGATTTAGTCAACCTTTTGCTTCTACGCGTGTACTGAAGTTTAAGTTACACTACCTATTACCTTAAACTGTCGAATAACATTTAATTATTTTTCAAAGTATAAGGGCAAATATCCGTACCGAAAAGGATAGTCGCCCCATATAATTTTGCGGATAGTTGCCCTAAGGACAATTAGTATTGTAGATAGGCGAAAAACAGGATAAAAAAAAGAAACAAACATTACAAAAAGAAATAGAATGGAGACAAAGAAATAAAAAGATTTTAAGACAGAAGAAAATAAATCAGTTGATAACGAGATGATAATTATGAAGAAAAGAAGTCGAAGCGAAAGTAAAAGATCAAAAGTTATGACGATTCCTTTCGCAGTGAAACTGAATTTGAAGAAAAAGAGCTTTAAGGATGACAAATAACAAACTTATAGTTCCGAGAGTGAAAATGAAAACAGCATTATAAATACAAAAATAGCCAAAGAAAAAGCTACTAAAGGAGTACAAAAAATAAGTAAGAAATTAAAGATGATAAGAGAGACTGAAAAGACAGTAAAAGTTATTAACATTAATACAAAAATAAAAAAAAGTGATAATGTTTCAGTTGATGATTATTGTAAATGCTTAAAAAATTACAATAATACTAAATTCAAATCATACTGGATTGTATTTCCAGGAAACTCGTTCATCATTCAAAGAATATTATGTGTGATGTGGAAAATTAAAAGTTATGACTTCGTAATTGATGATGATTTTTAAACTGCTTTTGTTGATATATAATGATAACCAATCCACTAATTTCAATATTTGTGTCAAAGTTTATTTGTAATTTAAGAGTTGTATTGAGTCCATTAGTGAACACCTACTACTTAATTAATTGATGTTAATAATTAATAATGGTTGATTAAATTTACATAAATTTGTTTTAATCCCTAAAAAATTGCAACAATTTCATGATGAGTCTTCTATCCCCGCATGAGGCAAGTATCCCCCATAGCATTTTTAACATAAGGCAACTATCCACCACAGAGGGCAACTATCCTCTTTTGTAGAGATCAAATAAAACAGGATTTACTGGTAAACAATATTCATTGTGTTTAAAAAAATATGATTTTTTTTCTCAGAAATGAGGCATTTTCCCGCGGTAAAAAGTATCATATATGTTGACCCGGATAACCAGCTGTCACCATACCAAATTTCTTCAAAATCCCTCTAGTGGTTTTTCTGTGATGCGGTAACAGACAGACAGACAAAAAGTTTAAAAACTATAAATTCGGCCTGTGTATTAATAATAATGATTATTTCAATAAGATTTTCCAGAAAATATTTAATGCACAGATTAGCCTTAGTTACAATTTTATTATATGTATAGATGTTTGCTATAATATATTTAGATGTATTAATAAACAGGTATATAAACATTAACCACATTGATTATTTGCCCGTTCTTGATAGTATTGTTTTAATTTAGGTTTTATATTTTTTTATGTAATTGTGTTTTGCAATGATATTGGCAATGGCTAATAAGTTTAGGTATAATATATCTTAATGATATTTTTCCTTACATGTTGCAATATTCTGGTAGTAAAAGATTGGAATTACCCATGCTACGAGTTGTTACGTTTTTTGAATCTCTATACTTGATTTTTACTAGATTTTCATTAACAAAGTTATCTATCAGTAGCTTACTTCAGTTTATTCGTAAATGTAAAACCTTTTTAATCTGCACTCTCCCCTAAAGTAAAAATCTCATCTCATCTGTTTGACATGAAAATCTTCTTTTTGCAAAAAAGTCGTCATAAAATTAAAATAAATATAAATATTTTAATTCAAAATACTTTACTTGAAATTACACATTTTAATAAACTTATTGCCATAACCATTTCATTATAAAAAATCCTTCAAATCTAAAATTTAAATGATTTTGTTTAAATGCAGCCCGCCTGCTGCGGCCTGCCCCCCACCGCCGTATTTAAGAATGGAATCTAAACTTAAGGAAAATATACTTAAAAAAATGGCTTTTTTTAGGTAAACAAGTTTGTACAAATATTCATGAAGGTTTGTACAAATAATCATTACTTTATCTCAGATACATCAGATACAAGAAAGCAATATTTGAAACAATTAATAATAATTAAAATGATTATCATTATCAGAAACTACTTCCTTGAACAAAATTTGACATAAACGGGACTTTTAGCACATAACACCATATTGGTAATAAAGATCACATCTGATGGTTTGGTTACAGGTTCCAATCGAAATTTACGAATAATTCTAGATATTATAACTTTCAGTTCCAGTAGAGCATACTTTTGACCTGTAACATACATAAAAAAATCTTTATTGATTTTGAATACATTAACATTACATTAATATGTCGCACATAAATACCGTTTGATTAGTAAATCAAACCAACTCTGCGATATCTATCTGATCAGTAAATATGATTAGCTTAAAAATAACTAGCGACTCACCTTCGCTTCGCTCGGGGTTTTCCTTAGGTACGTTATAACATTTAGTAACTGGACTAGGGTATGTCAAATATTGATATAGTAAATTGCAAATATGAATACAGATAAAGTAAATAAAAAAAATACCTATACAGTTTCGTTGCCCAGCACTAAATGGTATATAGGAGAATGGATGTCTTGTTTTGCTATTTTCTGGTAAGAATCTTTCTGGAATAAAACGTTCTGGTTCGGGAAATAAATCGGCACGACGATGTATGTCATAGATACAAATGCAGCACGAACTTTTAGCTGGAATAGTGTAGCCACCTAAAATAAAATAAATTCGTATAACATTCCGTTTCATATCTGCTGGAGTGCGAGTTATTGTTAAATAGTAACTGACTCAATAAATTTATTTAAATTATTTTGTCCTACAATCCTGATTAAAGTATTACAAAGATTTAAAAAAAATCGTCCTACCCGTTCTCGAATCATGAGTTTACAAAAGAACAAAATTTCATTTTTATTTATATACAAAATATACTCGCGTGCAACTGAATCGACTTAAGCCGTATATTGGTATATAAGTTCGATTTTTCGGAAAATGGCTTATCCGATTTTTGTAAAAGTTTTTTTATTCGAAAGACATATATTTTTTTTCATAAATATAGCAATTTTCAAATAAACAATGACATTTTTTTTTAAATAAATACGGTCAAACATGAGCGTTACAGAAATTACTCGTTGCGATACCCATGAGTTGCGAGACTAAATCATGTATAAAAGCTCACGTGACCCATATTTCTTATCAGTCACTCGTCAGACGTTGACAGGTACGCATCTCCTTAAGCTCCCAGTATTTTAATAGCGATCCAATGGACACTACCTCAGAAGCAGCGGCCCAAGTTGTAGCTTTGTTGCAAGCGGGCCATAATCAACGGCAAGTCGCTCGTGAACTTAACATGAGTCAATCAGCTGTTTCACGAGTATACAGAAGGTGTCAAGAGACTGGTGGCTTCGTTCGGAGAACACAAACCAATAGACACCAGAGCACATCTGAGACGGACGACCGCTTCATTGTCTCAACTTCGTTGAGAAATCGTCATCTCACGGGCGTTGATGTACAACAGGAGCTCAGAAGGGTTCGAGGAGTGGCTGTCAGTCAGTGGACAATTAGAAGACGCCTGAAGAAAGCCAATGGCCAGAGGCCCAAAACTGAGCGCAGCTCACCGTCAAGCCCGACTTCAATTTGCTCGTGAGCACCTCAATTGGACTATTGAGCAATGGAGCTCCATCCTGTTCACTGACGAGAGCAGAATGTATCTCCATGGCAACGACAGAAGAAACCGAGTATACAGGCGTCCAGGGGAATGGTTCTTGCAATGCTGTTTCGCTGAAACAGTATCATATGGCGGTGATTCAGTCATGATGTGGACTGGAATATCATATGAAGGGAAGACCGAGCTTGTTTTCGTGCTTGGTGGTGGCCGGAGTGGTGGTATTACAGCTCAAAAGTACGTGGAAAACATTCTCCTCGTTTATGTTGTAATTTATGCAGGGTACATAGGAGAAGATTTTCTATTGATGCATAATAATGCTCGGTGCCATACAGCAAGTCTTACTCGCCAGTTTCTTCAAGAGGTGCAAATTGAGACGATGATGTGGCTAGCCCTCAGTCCTGGTCTGAATTGCATTGAGCATTTATGGGACGAGCTCAAACGAGCTAGAGATACGGCTCCATCAAGCATCATCGAGCTCAAAACTGCGCTAGAGGAAGAATGGAATACGATACCTCAAGATTTTATCAAAAAATTGATAAAATCAATGAAAAATCGCATGCAAGCCGTTATAAAAGCTAGGGGAGACAATACAAAGTATTGAAAATTTTAATTTTCTTTACTTTTATCAAAAATAATTTTTATATTCATTACGTTGTTGTTTTCATTTTCCTTCATTTTTTTTTTGCATTTCTGTCAAATTAAATTTTATCAATAAATACTCAACCGATTTTTCTCATTAGGATAGCATTTTTTAGGAGAAAAGATTAGGCTTTTAAACAAAAAAAAAACAAAATCGGATAAGCCACTTTCCTAAAAATCTAACTTTTATACCAATATATGGCTTGAGTCGATTTAGTTGCACGCGAGTGTAGTTGTTACAATTATGAAAATATATTATACTGTAGGAAGGTAGTTACGTTAGGTAGCTACCTATAAGAAAAAAGAACTTTTTTTTTATTTTTGTCTGTCCGTCCGTCCGTCAGTCCGTCCATCCCTCCCCCGTCCGTTCGCCCGTCTGTCTGTTTGTTCGGGCTAATCACCGAAATGGTTGGATCGATTTTGACAGGACTGGCAGATAGCTGAAGCTATAAGAAGTAACTTAAGGCTAATTTTATTATAGAAAAAGAATCTCGGTTTCGCGCAGAAAAAAATCCATGAAATTGTAAATCCGCGTACCTAGCAACGCACCTGAATGAAGCGAGGGTAAGTCGCTAGTATAATTTTACGACTTTCTTATAACTCTACGATCAGGCAATAAAACAGATATTTAAAACACATTAGATGTATCAATAACTTACTTAAAACCGTATCTTTAGTCAAATATCTCATTATCAATGGTGCACTAGGATACAGACGCATCGATTCCTTAATACAACATTCCAAATACTTCATATCGCTTAAATCCTGCGACGTGGGGGAACGATCAGAATCACCAAAAATCTGCTGCGTTTCTGCATAAATTTTATCCTGTAAAAAAATAATTAATTATATATAATAAATGTAAAAAATTAATTAATTAATTTCCTGAAATTCAGTATACAAGGGGTTTCGGGGGCGATAAAACGATCTAGATTAGTCTTATGTCTGGGAAAACGCGTGTTTTCGAATTTTCATGCGGTTTTCTTTTGTATTATTTCACGCAAAATATTATGTTCAATAATTTCGCAAGCTCGGATATAAGCATCATGTTTAAGCGGCCAAGGCGCAAGATTGAATAAGTGTCCGGGTTCGAATACCGGTCGGATACAAAGGTATAATTTTGTTTTTTTTTGTATTTATTCAAGTTCTTTGTTTTTTTTTAAAGAAAATTGTACTTTTTAACCAAAAACTCCGAGCGAAGCTCGGTGGCCCAGGTACTGATTATTAATTGATTATATAATATACTAAAATTTATTATTATTTTAATATAATCAATCAATATATCTAGCCATATATACATAGTAGGTATTCGTCTGGGCTTGGTACAGAACGTTATTTGATTAAATCTCAATCTATCACGCAGAGAATAAAACATCAATTGAATATTATAACAATAAATACTCTAAATAATAATTATACCAGATGTGTCTCGTGATTTTTTCCTGTACAGATGAACTCTTTTGTACAATTATTTTAGTTTCTATGTACGAACTTTAGTAGACGAAAACTTTTAATAATATCGTATTCTCGGAGATACTTGTGCTAGTAGACTTGTATTGTATCAAATCCATAAGAATATTATAAATATGAAAGTGTGTTTGTTTGTTTATCTGTCCATCCGTCCGTCCGTCCGTCTGTTTGTTTGTCCTTCTTTCACGTCGAAACATAGTGACGTATTGGCGTATTTTTTTGTGCGGAGATAGGAGAGCTGGAGAGTGACATAGGTTACTTTTTACCACGAGAGATTATCATATTTCCACGGGAAAATACCTTATAATACAACCCACATATATCTATCTACGAATATACTAATATTATAAAGAGGTAAAGTTTATGAGTTTGTGACGTTGTAGGGGGTAATCTCTAGATCTACTAAACCAATTTAGATGAAATTTGGTAAGAAGATAGTTTGAGACCCTGGGAAGGAGATAGGATACCTTTTATTCCGGAAAATATCCCTTAAGGGGCGAAAATGGGGATGAAAGTTTGGACAGGGAAGCAAGCTAGGGACGAACCTGAGCGAAACGAGGGTGAGTCGCTAGCATATACATAAAATTCTTCGTCTTGACTGACTGACTAAACAATCAAATAGTACAGCGTAAACCGCTGGTCGTAGAAATGTGAAATTTGGAGGACATATTCCTTATACAATGTAGGCATCCGCTAAGAAAGGATTCTTCGAAAGTCATCCTCTAAGGGGGTAATATAGGGGATAAAATATTGTATGAAACTCTGTCATTCATAGCGCGTTATGCACGAAAAGTGGTATTTAGCTTTAAGATGAAAAATAAGAAATATATGTGTAATATTTTATTTCGAAATTCATCCCTTAAAAGGCTAGACGGGGGTGACAAAGTTTATATGGGCAAACAATTATTTATGATCAGAATTACTTGAAACTTGGTATTACTGTTCATAAATACAATTAAACAAATACGTATTTTAGCATTTTTGAAATTCATCCCATAAAGCTGTCAAATAGGGGATGAAAGTTTGTATGAAACTCTGTAATCGATACACGGAAAATGGTATTTACCTTTAAAATAAAAACGAAAACAATACAAATATCATTCTTTTTCGAAAGTCATCATCATAAAAGGGGTTGTGCTGTTTATATGAGGAAAAAATTGTTTATGATCACGATTACTTGAAACTTGTTATTAATTAGTAGTAGTAGACTCATGACGTTCAGTAAAAAATTGCAATAATTTAATCCTAAATAAAATTTTTTGAATGTAATGCTCTTCAATACAATTAAATAAACATGCATTGTAGTTTTTTTTTTAAATTCAGCCCCTAAGTGGGTAAAAATGGGCGGTGAAATTTGAGTTGTTAAATATATTTAAACAGAGTAACATTGCTCAAGTTCTCCGTAAGTGTACGCTTACTATTCCGAATCCAAAGGAAGATTATGTAAGTATAACTTCTCGGTTGGCCACAGCAGCGACAACTATAACATACCTAGAGCGCGAGCGAGAGAACCTAGCTAGAGAGTATCCTGCTATCTACATCCTCCTTCTGAAGATTGGTACATCTGCAATAAAACTTTCGTAGTTTTCGTAGGTTCTGCTAGTATATAATATTATAGTTTATCTATTCCATACTAACCGTGTATAAAAATATTATATTTATCTTACTTGTATCTCAGGTTCATTTGCCAGGGCCATCATCATAAAAGTCATTGCTACAGCACTTGTTTCGTGACCCTAAAAAAATAAATTTAGTTCAAAAATTACCTAATACCATACTTACAACTTGCATATCTTATAGAAAACATAAAAAAATACTATATACTCTAAAGTTTAAACATTGCAAATATGTTTTTTTAATACTTTCTTAGATTTATGCGATTATTTGACATGTATATATATCTATACATATAATAAAATTCTAAGTAAGTCGAATCTGTACATTAAATATTTTTTGGAAAATCTTATTGAAATAGACATTATTATCGCTGCAGAGGCTGAAAATATAGTTTTTAGAATTTTTGTCTGTCTGTCTGTCTGTCTATCTGTCTGTCTGTTACCGCATCACGGACAAACCGAAGCAAGGATTTTGATGAAATTTGATATGGCGGTAGCTGGTCATTCGGATCTACATATAGGATACTTTTTGTTTAATTTTGAGAAAAATACAAAAACTGCAATGTTAGAGTATACTAATATGTAAAACCTAAGAATTTGGTTTTTGGTCATCTGAACGCGGGCAGAGCCGCGGCCAATGCTAGTCTATTATAATTATCAACCAGGTTGTTCAGAGAACTGGCCTGCCGAGGCAAACCACAACAACCTTGGGGTTGCACGTTAGTTTATTTTAAATATCTTTATATATGCCAGCGAGATTTAATTAAAGCATGCCAGTAAGAAATAAATGTAGAAAATGCGGTCATCTTTAGTCCTCTATTTTATTGATGTTCTATTTACAAGTCACTTAGTTCCAAATACATAATATATGTACGCTATTTAGGTGGAAGTTAAAATAATAATGACTATATATATATATATATATATATATATATATATATATATATATATATATATATATATATATATATATATATATATATATATATATAGGTAACTATTGTAACGAGCTTACCGCAAACGTAAAGGTATCTACTTCTTCTCTAATTCCATCGTTGTCAATGAGTCCATTTTTTTCATTTTGCAAAAGCAAATCAAGCATTGCAAATTTTCCATTATTTTCATAGTTCACTTCCGTATAATTTTTTTTTAAATTATCTGTAAAATCTTTTCTACGATTTTTAATGACAGTATTAGTAAGATTATGTAATTTTGAGATGGCTTGGTTCTCTTCTCTTGCAATGTTAGTGCATTCATATATTGGTTTATAATGTAACCATACTTTAGCGAATCTTTTGCTTAAACATTGACCCAGAACTCGTAGGCCATCCATATATAAGTTTATTGAAGATTGCATATTATCGAGGTCAGAACATCCCATTGCTGTATCTAGAAGTATTTAATGGTATATAGTGGTTATTAATATAGAAATGAAATGACCAAATTGAAAGCCGAGAATTTTAATGATTTGTAATTAGCAATGTAAGCGCCCAAAAATACAGCTAAATTGCTAACGCTGGCTAAACTTTACGAGATATATGAAAAGAATGTAGTATGGAATTTTATATATTTAAAATTTCTACAGAAACAGTATATGACTATATTTTAAGAGTAATCCAAAATAACCATTTTTATATTTTAAATATTACTAAAAAATAATGGGAAAAAATAAGATGTTTTAATTAATACGTTATACATAGATCACAATTGCCCTTAACATCATATCATTAAAATTAATATTTTAGAAGATATCACAGATTTAAAATTATTAATCGCTAGCAGCGAAACGGCTAACGCTAGCTAGGCATTAAAACTACCTACAGAAAAGTCCGCGATAGCAGGTGTCTACGTCTTAAAGTACGCTCACAGTAACTATTTTTATGTATACATGTAATAAAATGGTAACTAAGCCAAATCTGTGCATTAAATATTTTTTGGAAAATCTTATTGAAATAGACATTATTATCGATACAGAGGCCGAATCTATAGTGGGCGGGCGGAGCCGCGGGCAATGCTAGTCTATCTATCTATTACTATAATAAAACAGTAGAGGTCGAATGTCTGTACATAGCAAAAAAATGCTAAAAACCGAGTCAGGAGGATGTAAGAAGACAAATAGAACAAATCCAGATTTTTTTCAATTTTCATGTTTCTCTGTCTTTTTGTCTGTTTGTACGGGCTAATCTCCGAATCTATTGGACCGATTTAAATGAAATTTTGCATGGTGGTATCTTATATCCCCAGTCAACATCTTAGATACTTTATATCCCGGAAAATTAAATAGTTCCCGTGGGATAGTTAAACAACTATAATAGCTTATACAACTTATGCACCTAATTTAGTAAAATTTAACATTCTGATACCTTATATTGCCGGTCAAACAACAGGTTACTTTTCATCCGGGAAAAATGAACGGTTCCCGTGGGAACTAATAGATCTCTATTAGTGTTTTTCTAGAGGCGAACCCGAGCTAAGCGAGTGTGAGCCGCTTGTTAATATAATAAATGTGAAAGCTTGTGAGTATGGATGTTTGTTACTCTTTCACGCTAGAACGGCTGAACGGATCTGGATGAAATTTAGCACAGAGATAAATTATTATAGTCTGGAATAACACATAGGCATTTTTATCCCGGAAAAATGTACGGTTCCCGTGGGATAGGTTTGTTTTTGTTTTCCTAGAGGCGAACCCGCGCGAAGCAAGGGCGAGCCCCTAGTAATATATAAATCTTAAATTTCATTTAATAATACTCCCGAACAGATGAACCGATTTTGATGTTGTTTTTTTTTGTTTGAAAGGTGAATTAGTCAGGAGTGTTCTTAGCTATGTTTGATGAAAATCGGTCCAGCATGGCCACCACCACAAAAGGTCAAATTACATGTCGGGGGTTTTTAAATTTTTAATTTAATTTATATATGGGGCGTTTCACGTGAAGCGGACAACGAAAATAAAGTGAGGTTGTGAAAATTGTTCATGCTCTGGTCGGTTATAGTTCTAGTGGACATGGATATGCAAATACATTATTTTTTTCGTATAAGGCTTAATTGCCGAGTTATGAGCTTTTAAAAATTTACGAAGTATGAAATCCGTACTTTTCGAATGCTTATTATTTGTATCAATCAATTTGTAAAAATATCTAAAATAATAATAAAATATAAAATAATAATAAAAATAAGTAAAATAGTAAAAATTACAAAATAAAGTTATCTATTATAATTAATTCAATTTCAATCTCAATTAATAGTACCGTACCTGTTCCATATATTTACTTACTCGTATGATTTTAAGTACTTTTAGCAGTATATTACTCGTATATATAGTTGCGATGTATACGTACTCTCTTATTTCACACTCGAAATATGTTAAAAAAATGTAGTGAGATTTTTTAATGAAAAATTATATTTAAAAATTGTAAATACAACAAGTATAACAAGAAAAGAAATAAATTAATGGTAATCATATTTGTTAGCAGGTATACTTTATTACTCAAATATCCTTTTACAAAAAAAATAGAGTAGGTATAGTATGTTCTGAAGGCGACAGACTCAACCAAAAAAGTACTGGATGTGGCGCGCAGTGCGATGTGTATGTTACTCAATATGCTCTAAGTCCTAAACTATTGGCGATCACATTATAATTTTTTTTGTGAAGAATTAAGATATTCAAAGCTTTAATTCGAAGTTAAAATATTAAAAAAAAATTATGTCTAAGTTACTCAAACATCCATTTGAAATTTTCACTTCCCGTTTACTATACGTAAAAAAAAACAAATTTGTAATTCGATAAAAAAAATAAAAACTGCATCCTTCTAACTATCAGAAACGATATATTTTAGATATTTTTACAAATTGATTTATACAAATAATAAGCATTCAAAAAGTACGGATTTCATACTTCGTCAATTTTTAAAAGCTCATAACTCTATTAAATAAAACTATCTTTTCGGATTATTTCGCGGATTTATTTTGATTTTTGGTTCCCGACGTTTCGAATGCTTTACAGCATCCATGGTCACGGGAGAGACTGAGGTGTTACATGTCTTGAATGTATAGTTGTTACGTTGAATGTATTGTTGTTGTGTTTCTTACCACCTGTCAAGTGCCACATCCCTCTACAAGATGCAGGAGTTTACAAGCTTGATTGTGATTGTGGACTCTCTTACATTGGACAAACAAAGCGATCCATTAGAACCCGGGTCAAAGAACACATAGCTGATGTGAAGCACCGTCGCAATACAACATCTGCTGTCTGCAAACATAGCCAGGACCGCCCAAGCCATTATATTCGTTTCGATAGACCTCAAATCCTGGCGAAAGAAAACCGATATCGCCCTAGAATGATTCGAGAAGCCATTGAAATTAAAAAACATCCAAATTTCAATAGGGAAGATGGCTGGGTACTACCATCGTCATGGGATCCTGTTATTAATATAATAAAATCTAATAATAAATATAAATATAACAGACAGGCAGATGTAGTAAGTTCATACTGTGTAGATCAAAATGACAGCTTATCTGATTAATATTTTTCATTTTTCATTTGTAAAAGTATATATTAATAGTGTTGCTTAGTAATTTGTTTTTAAATAATAGCAAACTAAATTAAAATTATTATCCTTAATTAATTTTAACTTTTTTAAATTATATGGCTTAAATAATTAATACTATATTTTATATTTTTCTTTATGGTTATAAATATAATAATGGCAACACTAAATATAGATTACTAATTAATATTTTAAAATTGTAATAATTATAAAAATAATAGCAAAAATTAAATAAATAATTTTCCATATTCAATTATAATTAAAATTATAAAATTATAAAAATGTTTAAAGTTAAAAAATATTGTAATGTAATTGGTGCAACTTTCATTTTGTTAATTGTGGGTAGGCTGTCTGTAACAACTATACATTCAAGACATGTAACACCTCAGTCTCTCCCGTGACCATGGATGCTGTAAAGCATTCGAAACGTCGGGAACCAAAAATCAAAATAAATCCGCGAAATAATCCGAAAAGATAGTTTTATTTAATAATGTCAAACATTCGCGTAAATCTAAGAAAATATTATGTGAACCAGTACGGACTGGAAACCGCAAACAAGATACGCCGGTTAGAAGATCTAAAGACAAAGCGCGCAAGATTATTAACATCGTTAACTTTCTTGAAGAGATGTCGTGATCATCGTCTCATTCCTACGTGTGTGAAAATATCTTCCAAAAAGAACATACGAGGAAGCGCTAAGATCGTAAACCAGGCAAGTTTTAAGTTGTTACGGACAGTGATTCGACAAAATCGCCGCGATCTACGCAGAAACGACCGGGACATTGAACAGACGTCTAATATTGTTAAGACAGTATTGACACCATCTGATTTCAACGATTGCATTGACACTCTAAATAAGCGTGAAACAACCAAATATAATCAGTGCAAAATTAAACATATTTTAAAATATCAAAAACTCGTTGAAAAATTAAACATCAAAAAGAAAAAGAAAACCATAGAGCATAACGGAACGCGCCCGTCTACCACAGATACACACTCGTGCGGACCTCAAGCTGTTGTCAATCTGTCAAAACAAACGTTGGACGAACCTACTATTCGGGTACTAAATAAAGGTTTGAATTTTGCTGTAACGCCTACGCGCATTCCTTATGAAAACATTATTTGCGCAGTTGAAGATGCCCTGGCCCAAAACAATATGAAAACTGAGGATATGGAGGCCATACGTCAAGATGTTTCGTCTTTATTACGTCGTAGTACCAGGCCCAAACCAAACCTCAATAAACAAGAGTATTTAGCGTTGAAGAACCTACGCAATAGGTCAGACATCACTGTTCTACGCGCAGACAAAGGAAATGCAACCGTTGTGATGGATACATCAGATTATAATGATAAAATAAAACAACTTTTGTCGGACGAGAGCACGTACAAAAAGGTTAAAACGGATCCAACTACCACCGTTTTAAATAATACTAAAAAGCTAATTAAGGAACACTCCGACACATTAAATCTTGATGTTAAAAATCTTATTCCATCATGTGCAAAACCACCTAAGTTGTATGGACTTCCGAAAATACACAAGACTAACGCTCCGCTACGTCCAATTGTGAGTCAGATCGACTCACCGACTTACAAATTGGCTAAACTAGTAGCAAAAGTACTCTCACCACTCAGAGGATTAACAAGAGCGTTCACAAAGGACTCTTACCATTTTGTCAATGAAGTTAAACACCTAAAACTCATGGACAATGAAACAATGGTTAGTTTCGATGTACAGTCTTTATTTACCAGCCTACCAGTGGAAGACTGTATTGAAATAATATCTAGGAAGCTACTAGATCACAACATGTCAATAGAATACATTGAACTTTTAAAACACTGCCTAACATCTGGCTATCTACTGTGGAATGGTGAATTCTATAGGCAAGTGGATGGAGTGGCCATGAGTTCGCCAGTCTCCCCCGTCGTAGCCGACATCTTCATGGAGGACTTCGAGGAGACTGCTCTGAACACATCACCCGTGACCCCTCGTTTCTACAAGCGGTATGTAGATGACACTTTCACAATATTACCATCTGATAAAATAACTGTATTCTTAGAACACCTTAATTCTATAAATCCTAAAATACAATTTACAATGGAATTAGAATCAGACAATACCTTAGCTTTCCTAGATGTATTAGTTAAACGAAACCCAGATAACACCCTGAGTCATACTGTGTATAGAAAGAAGACCCATACTGATAGGTACCTGAACGGTGAATCTCACCACCATCCTTCACAGTTAGCTACCGTGGGAAAATCTTTGTTTCAGAGAGCGCGCGGGATCTGTGACGAGCAACACCTGGCCGGAGAACTGCAACATGTCAAGCAAGTTCTGCGTGACAACAAGCTGCAAGTGCCGCGCCTGCGTCACAGTGACCGAGTGAAACCAGCCACAGTCGAGCGCGTCCCTGCAGTCTTGCCATATATGAAAGGAGTCACTGACAAGATTGGCTACATTCTAAAGCGAGCTTCAATTAAAACTTACTTCAAGCCGCCAAGGAAAATTAGTCAGTTCTTACCACCTGTCAAGTGCCACATCCCTCTACAAGATGCAGGAGTTTACAAGCTTGATTGTGATTGTGGACTCTCTTACATTGGACAAACAAAGCGATCCATTAGAACCCGGGTCAAAGAACACATAGCTGATGTGAAGCACCGTCGCAATACAACATCTGCTGTCTGCAAACATAGCCAGGACCGCCCAAGCCATTATATTCGTTTCGATAGACCTCAAATCCTGGCGAAAGAAAACCGATATCGCCCTAGAATGATTCGAGAAGCCATTGAAATTAAAAAACATCCAAATTTCAATAGGGAAGATGGCTGGGTACTACCATCGTCATGGGATCCTGTTATTAATATAATAAAATCTAATAATAAATATAAATATAACAGACAGGCAGATGTAGTAAGTTCATACTGTGTAGATCAAAATGACAGCTTATCTGATTAATATTTTTCATTTTTCATTTGTAAAAGTATATATTAATAGTGTTGCTTAGTAATTTGTTTTTAAATAATAGCAAACTAAATTAAAATTATTATCCTTAATTAATTTTAACTTTTTTAAATTATATGGCTTAAATAATTAATACTATATTTTATATTTTTCTTTATGGTTATAAATATAATAATGGCAACACTAAATATAGATTACTAATTAATATTTTTAAAATTGTAATAATTATAAAAATAATAGCAAAAATTAAATAAATAATTTTCCATATTCAATTATAATTAAAATTATAAAATTATAAAAATGTTTAAAGTTAAAAAATATTGTAATGTAATTGGTGCAACTTTCATTTTGTTAATTGTGGGTAGGCTGTCTGTAACAACTATACATTCAAGACATGTAACACCTCAGTCTCTCCCGTGACCATGGATGCTGTAAAGCATTCGAAACGTCGGGAACCAAAAATCAAAATAAATCCGCGAAATAATCCGAAAAGATAGTTTTATTTAATAATGTCAAACATTCGCGTAAATCTAAGAAAATATTATGTGAACCAGTACGGACTGGAAACCGCAAACAAGATACGCCGGTTAGAAGATCTAAAGACAAAGCGCGCAAGATTATTAACATCGTTAACTTTCTTGAAGAGATGTCGTGATCATCGTCTCATTCCTACGTGTGTGAAAATATCTTCCAAAAAGAACATACGAGGAAGCGCTAAGATCGTAAACCAGGCAAGTTTTAAGTTGTTACGGACAGTGATTCGACAAAATCGCCGCGATCTACGCAGAAACGACCGGGACATTGAACAGACGTCTAATATTGTTAAGACAGTATTGACACCATCTGATTTCAACGATTGCATTGACACTCTAAATAAGCGTGAAACAACCAAATATAATCAGTGCAAAATTAAACATATTTTAAAATATCAAAAACTCGTTGAAAAATTAAACATCAAAAAGAAAAAGAAAACCATAGAGCATAACGGAACGCGCCCGTCTACCACAGATACACACTCGTGCGGACCTCAAGCTGTTGTCAATCTGTCAAAACAAACGTTGGACGAACCTACTATTCGGGTACTAAATAAAGGTTTGAATTTTGCTGTAACGCCTACGCGCATTCCTTATGAAAACATTATTTGCGCAGTTGAAGATGCCCTGGCCCAAAACAATATGAAAACTGAGGATATGGAGGCCATACGTCAAGATGTTTCGTCTTTATTACGTCGTAGTACCAGGCCCAAACCAAACCTCAATAAACAAGAGTATTTAGCGTTGAAGAACCTACGCAATAGGTCAGACATCACTGTTCTACGCGCAGACAAAGGAAATGCAACCGTTGTGATGGATACATCAGATTATAATGATAAAATAAAACAACTTTTGTCGGACGAGAGCACGTACAAAAAGGTTTAAAACGGATCCAACTACCACCGTTTTAAATAATACTAAAAAGCTAATTAAGGAACACTCCGACACATTAAATCTTGATGTTAAAAATCTTATTCCATCATGTGCAAAACCACCTAAGTTGTATGGACTTCCGAAAATACACAAGACTAACGCTCCGCTACGTCCAATTGTGAGTCAGATCGACTCACCGACTTACAAATTGGCTAAACTAGTAGCAAAAGTACTCTCACCACTCAGAGGATTAACAAGAGCGTTCACAAAGGACTCTTACCATTTTGTCAATGAAGTTAAACACCTAAAACTCATGGACAATGAAACAATGGTTAGTTTCGATGTACAGTCTTTATTTACCAGCCTACCAGTGGAAGACTGTATTGAAATAATATCTAGGAAGCTACTAGATCACAACATGTCAATAGAATACATTGAACTTTTAAAACACTGCCTAACATCTGGCTATCTACTGTGGAATGGTGAATTCTATAGGCAAGTGGATGGAGTGGCCATGGGTTCGCCAGTCTCCCCCGTCGTAGCCGACATCTTCATGGAGGACTTCGAGGAGACTGCTCTGAACACATCACCCGTGACCCCTCGTTTCTACAAGCGGTATGTAGATGACACTTTCACAATATTACCATCTGATAAAATAACTGTATTCTTAGAACACCTTAATTCTATAAATCCTAAAATACAATTTACAATGGAATTAGAATCAGACAATACCTTAGCTTTCCTAGATGTATTAGTTAAACGAAACCCAGATAACACCCTGAGTCATACTGTGTATAGAAAGAAGACCCATACTGATAGGTACCTGAACGGTGAATCTCACCACCATCCTTCACAGTTAGCTACCGTGGGAAAATCTTTGTTTCAGAGAGCGCGCGGGATCTGTGACGAGCAACACCTGGCCGGAGAACTGCAACATGTCAAGCAAGTTCTGCGTGACAACAAGCTGCAAGTGCCGCGCCTGCGTCACAGTGACCGAGTGAAACCAGCCACAGTCGAGCGCGTCCCTGCAGTCTTGCCATATATGAAAGGAGTCACTGACAAGATTGGCTACATTCTAAAGCGAGCTTCAATTAAAACTTACTTCAAGCCGCCAAGGAAAATTAGTCAGTTCTTACCACCTGTCAAGTGCCACATCCCTCTACAAGATGCAGGAGTTTACAAGCTTGATTGTGATTGTGGACTCTCTTACATTGGACAAACAAAGCGATCCATTAGAACCCGGGTCAAAGAACACATAGCTGATGTGAAGCACCGTCGCAATACAACATCTGCTGTCTGCAAACATAGCCAGGACCGCCCAAGCCATTATATTCGTTTCGATAGACCTCAAATCCTGGCGAAAGAAAACCGATATCGCCCTAGAATGATTCGAGAAGCCATTGAAATTAAAAAACATCCAAATTTCAATAGGGAAGATGGCTGGGTACTACCATCGTCATGGGATCCTGTTATTAATATAATAAAATCTAATAATAAATATAAATATAACAGACAGGCAGATGTAGTAAGTTCATACTGTGTAGATCAAAATGACAGCTTATCTGATTAATATTTTTCATTTTTCATTTGTAAAAGTATATATTAATAGTGTTGCTTAGTAATTTGTTTTTAAATAATAGCAAACTAAATTAAAATTATTATCCTTAATTAATTTTAACTTTTTTAAATTATATGGCTTAAATAATTAATACTATATTTTATATTTTTCTTTATGGTTATAAATATAATAATGGCAACACTAAATATAGATTACTAATTAATATTTTAAAATTGTAATAATTATAAAAATAATAGCAAAAATTAAATAAATAATTTTCCATATTCAATTATAATTAAAATTATAAAATTATAAAAATGTTTAAAGTTAAAAAATATTGTAATGTAATTGGTGCAACTTTCATTTTGTTAATTGTGGGTAGGCTGTCTGTAACAACTATACATTCAAGACATGTAACACCTCAGTCTCTCCCGTGACCATGGATGCTGTAAAGCATTCGAAACGTCGGGAACCAAAAATCAAAATAAATCCGCGAAATAATCCGAAAAGATAGTTTTATTTAATAATGTCAAACATTCGCGTAAATCTAAGAAAATATTATAGCTCATAACTCGGCAATTAAGCCTCATACGAAAAAAATAATGTATTTGCACATCCATGTCCACTAGAACTATAACTGACCAGAGTATGAACAATTTTCACAACCTCACTTTGTTTTCGTTGTCCGCTTCACGTGAAATGCCTCATATTTAAGTGTTTGAATATTTAAATGTTTGGATGCTTGTTTGTCTTTCACGCGTACGAGTTCACCGAAGTAACATAAATATAGGTTCACTTTTGCTCCCGGTGTAGTAATAAATTAATACATTTCCCAATATCACACACAAGCAAACCGACTTCGAAAATATTTGATTAGGTATGTATAGTAAATGAAAACTACCAATCAGTTATTTTTTACTTTTTAGTGCTTTTGTTTGAAGCCGGTTTTTATTTTTTTGTTAAAAAGTTTTTATTTTTCCCTTTTTAGTGTAGATAGTAGTAGCAAAGCAAGAATTCTAAAGTGTTAGGCTTGTCAAATCAAACAAAATAAGCCCAAACTCAAAGTATCTACTATTAGTCGTTGAAGAGTTCCACCTATCCACCTTCTCGCCTTACCATCAGATCAGGTCAACAATGCCGAACCACTGTACTATCAATGGAAATAAAAACACTTGCAAAGTTTCAAGTCAATATGACAATTAGAAGTAGGTTAAATTCATCATTAGCTATTTTTCCACCCTTAGGGGTGGTATTTTTTTTTGAAATTTAAATGGGACCAATCTGGAAGTATACCCTTACAAACAAAATAAAAATTGTCCAAATCGGTTAATAAATGGCGAACTTCTGAGGTAACAAACATAAAAAAAAAATACAGTCGAATTGAGAACCTCCTCCTTTTTGAAGTCGGTTGAAAATAGTAAAATATATTATGTAAGTTATCGTATACAGTACGCTTATACAGTAGTCATTAACTGCCTCGGTGGTGTAAGCAAATCTAATATTTTTCGATACGTAAAATACATCACAGATTGATGTATTATATTTTTACTATAATTAGAGTTCATACCTTGTCATATATACCTAGTAGATATTCATATCTTAATATATTGTCGGCTGGAATCGACTTTGAAAATATCTGCTTCGGTATTTATTCTAAATAAAAACCCCCGTTTAGTTATTTTTTACATTTAAATAGGACCACGTAAAAAGTATACCCTTTGAAACAAAAAAAATCCAAATCGGTTCAGGCGTCTTCGAGTAATCGGTGAACATACATTAAAAAAAAGATTCCTCAGAATTGAGAACCTCCTTCTTTTTGGAACTCGGTTAAAAATATCTATATCTTCCAGATTTTTTGTACCACTTACCACATAAAATACGCAGTGACGTATTGCTAAGCATCTTCAATACATCCGTCTGTTCTTTTCCAACTTCTTCGTCTAATAGCTTTACTAACTCTTCCGCCTCTACTATAAATGACTTTGTAAATTTTTTCAAAATATTAAAATGAAATGCTTTTGCCAGCATTCTCCTGCGTTGAAACCATTTATTTCCTTAAAGAAAACAAATAAACATAAGTAAATCCATACCAATATTATAAACTAGCGGCTCACCCTCGCTTCGCTCGGGTTCGCCTCTAGAAAAACACTAATAGAGATTTATTAGTTCCCACGGAAACCGTTCATTTTTCTGGAATGGAAAGTAACCTGTTGTTTGACCGGCAATATAAGGTATCAGCACGCCAAATTTTACTAAATTAGGTGCATAAGTTGTTGTGTACTAAGTTGTATAAGTTACTATAGTTTTTTAACTATCCCACGGGAACTCTTTAATTTTCCGGAATGAAAAGTATTTTACATATTGACCGTGGATATAAGGCACGACCATGCATTTCATTTTAATCGGTCCAATAGTTTCGGAGATTAGCCCGTATAAACAGACAAACAAACAGAGAAACAAAAAAATTGAAAAAAATCTGTATTTCTTCTATTTTTCTTCTTACGGGATGTAAGAAGATAATTGACTCGGAATTTAGCATTTTTTTTTCTATGTACAGACATTCGACCTATACAGTTTTATTATATTTATAGATAGAATAAATAACAAATAATAAAACAGTTATATATATTAATGAAAATAGTTATAGCGAGTGTACCTTAGGAGATAGACATATTATACTATTGAGAACTTTTCTATCAACCTTTTTAAGACTTACAATTTTCTTGTACAATGTTTTGATCTATCTCTTAAGGTTGAGCCAGCGTTAGCCATATAAATTTCTAAGGACAATTCAATAGAACCAGTTATTGTGTTTTCCCGTGGGAATGAATAATTTGCCTACTTTTTGTGTGAAACACGCACATCGATTTGACTAAGTTAGTTTTATTACAGGTATAATAAGAATAGATATTGCTTAGGAGATATACATATACTATTCAGAAATTTCCTGTAGGACTTTTCAAGACCTATAATTTTTTAGTATATTGTTTTGATGTATGTATGTCTTAAGTTTAGCCAGCGGAAAGTTTCTAGGGAGGATTCGATAAAACCAGTTATTGTATCTTCCCGTGAGAAAGAACGATTTTCTTGAAGTAAAAGGTATCCTAAACGCTGACTCGAGTAATAAGTTATCACTTCACCAAATTTCGTTGAAATCGGTTCATTACTTTTCGCGTGAAACGCGCATACAATAACAGACAAACAGACATACAAACAAACAGATAAACAGACATACAGGCAAACAGACAAACAGACATTTTTTTAATAACTATTGTTTTGGGGTCTATGTTATGTACATAATACGTTACAAATAAACAAAAACTTCTATCCCACGGGAACCGTATATTTTTCCGGGATAAAAAGTAACCTATTTGTTATTCTGATGTATGACCTATATTATTGTAAAGTTTCATCAAAATCCAATCAGTAGTTTTTGTGTACTAAGCTGTATAAGTTACTATAGTTTTTTGACTGTCCCACGGGAACCCTTTTATTTTCCGGGACGAAAAGTAGCGAATTTGTTATTGTCATATATGAACTATATTATTGTAAAGTTTTATTAAAATCCAGTCAGCAGTTTTTGTGTACTGAGCTGTATAAGTTATTATAGTTTTTTACTATCCCACGGGAACTATTTAATTTTCCGGGATAAAAAGTATCAAAAATGTTGCCCGGGGATATAAGGTACCACCATGCAAAATTTCATTTAAATCGGTCCAATAGATTCGGAGATTAGCCCGTACAAACAGACAAACAGACAGAGAAACAAAAAAATTAAAAAAAAACTGGATTTATTCTATTTGTCTTCTTACATCCCCCTGACTCGGTTTTTAGCATTTTTTTGCTATGTACAGACATTTGACCTCTACTGTTTTATTATAGTATAGATGTGAAAATGTGTTTGTTTTTTTGTTTGTTCTTCTTTCACGTTGAAATGGAGTGACGGATTGGCACTTGAAGAGTGACATAGGCTACTTTTTACCGCGGAGGATCATCTCATTCCCACGGGAAAGCACGTTATAATTCAACCCGAAAAATTATTTATGATCAGAATTACTTGAAACTTGATTTTAATCTTCTTGGGGTAATGGGGTAAAATAAGGGATGAAAGGTTGCATGAAACCTACATTTTTAGAACTTTTTTTGTAGGTTTAGCCGCGAGTTCTGCTAGTATATTATAATTCAAAATTTTGACTTAATTTTTATTTTAATGTGAATAAACTGACCATTGCTGACTAGTAATCCTTGTCCAAGCCATTTGGTAACGTATGTATATGGGTGATCCTTATCGTTGTATTCAGCTGAGGAGAGTATTTTCTGAAAAAATATGGATATTAAAAAAATAATTACATTTAGTAGGCATGAAAGTATGTACTACTAGCGGCTCAACCTCGTTTTGCTCAGGTTCGCCTCTAGAAAAACAAAAACAAATCTATCCCACTGGAACCGTACATTTTTCCGGAATAAAAAGTAGTCTTTGTTACTCTGATGTATAAGCTATATTATTGTAAAGTTTCATCAAAATCCATTCAGTAGTTATTGCGTGAAAGAGTAACAAACATACATCCATACATCCATACTCACAAACTTTCACATTGTACATGGTACACGCCAGGTAAAATAGAGGTAATTTGGTAGTTTCTTAAACCGACTGTTTCGGGGTTTTAGACATGAAACCTACTAACTTTTGGCAAAAGTACTACAAAAGTACTATATAAAAACAGATACAGAAGCAAAAGCGAAAGTCATTGCGAAGCGATAAAGCAAGTACCCGTTATTCAAGTACTTGTTATTAGTTTATCTTAAGTGTATTGGAAAGAGTGTAAGGAACAGGGCCGGATTTTACCTTAGTGCTGCCCCTAGGCACAGTAAAAATTGCCGCCCTATTATCGACAATTTGCATAAAATGGGTAAAGTTTCGATAAAGTTCAAATGTTTTTAATTATTAATATTTTGAAAATTACAAAAAAACAATGTATAAATGATATCAATTTTTCGAAAAGTGTACCTACTAGTATTTTCTTAGATTTACGCAAATATTTGACATTTTAAATAAAACTATCTTTTCGGATTATTTCGCGGATTTATTTTGATTTTTAGTTCCCGACCTCGTTTCGAATGCTTCACAGCAATCATGGTCACGGGAGAGACTAAAGTTTTAGACGTCTCAAAGGCGTTAAAGTTTTTTTTATTATTTAATAATATTATTTAGTGTTGTGTATAACCATAAATAATATTAAAAATTAAAAATATTAATTACTTCAGCAGTATTATATAATAATAGAATTAAGAACTTCTTTGTATACAACATTAGTAGATGTACTGTCTTATTCTAAGTTCTACTGAAACATCACCGTGAGAAGCAATACTCTCTTAAGCCTACGCTTGCTACTTTTAACAACTGGGCCTGAGATTTATTAATGGTCATTGCAAAGCATATTTTAAAGAGGAGTTACAAAAAAATAATTCAACGGCGTAATCAGAGGTTGTCAGTGGTGTCCAAGGTATGAACACTGATTCTTCACGAGCACATCCAGCAAATACAACGCTGTCTAGTCACGTTAGAAAGTTTAGGTGGCTTATTTATTACAGGTGTGTCGACCTTCAGGAGAAGTTTATGAGAAAGGAGGCCTGGTGAGCTAACACTGTTAAGGAGCTCCATAGGATAAAGGACTGTTTCATCCATTATCGTTTATTATACATCGCATCATTTTATCGACAAACCTATGTATATTCTATTTCTGATTATTTAAAGTTCTTAAGCAGGATGTTATTTAAAGCAACAGCATTGTTGTTTTGTGGGGTCAGTGTAATACGTTCACAAAGGCAAGTCAAGACATCGTTTTTATATTATAAACATCAGGATACACTCTAGCTAGGTTCTCTCTCTCGCGCTCTAGATCTGTTATAGTTATCAATGCTATGGCCAGCCGAGAACTTATACGTAATTTTACATACATAGTAAGTCTGCATTTTCGGTGAACTTGAGGAACGTTACTCTGATTAAATATACATATTTCGTAGGTGGATTTCAACTCTGGTGAGTTTGAACGGGAGATTAAACGCACTTCTAAAAGTGTAGTAGCAATTCCAGATGAAACCACAGCTAATGCAATCTGCCGATTACTTATTAATTTGACCAATTATCTATTAAAAAGAGCCTAGTCAGTATTTTTAAATGTTTCGTTAACCCTTTTGAGGGGATTGGGTTTGAAAAATATCATTTATACACGTATTCCTTAACTTTTATTTTATTTTCGAAGTCGGTGCCAGCCTACTATATTTTAAAGTATGAATATCTAATAGGTAAATATGTATTTTACGTATCAAAATATATTAGATTTGCTTTGCATCGGCTGGCAGCGACTTCGAAAATATCTCATTAGGTTTCTATTCTAAATGGAAACATCCGCTTAGTAATTTTTTACATTTTAGTGCCTGGAAGTCAGTTTATATTTTTTGCTGTAAAAAATTATTACTAAATAAAGTTCTTGGTAATATTGAATTTTACAAATCCATGAGAGTGAAAGTAAAGACTCGTAAAAAATATTAAAGGATTAAAATAGTTGAACCGCCAGATGACGACTTCGGATTTACGCACACACGCGACAGAGCGCTTCTGCGCATGTGTTTGTGCGCCTATTACTCCTATAAATAAATGCCTAATTTCGTCCGTTTTGATTTCACATACGGCCTCTTAATTCCATCCCCTAATTTAAAGGGCGGGGGGCTTATAACAACTAGTCCCTATATCAATTTTCAGACCTCTAGCATCAAAATTTGTGGAAGTCTCATACAAACCTCCATCCCCTAGTTTAAGGGGTTGGAGTGTAAAAAATTCTACTTTTAGAATTTTTTTGGTGTTAAGTTTAATACTACTGCTTACATACCAAATTTTAGCTTTCTAGGACTGTAGAAAGTACCCTAAGAACTTCGATGATCATCAGTGAGAGAGACAGTGACGATATCAGAGTTTTTTTTAGATATAAATAAAATCTAAGGTATACAAGCTATGCAATTGAAACTTAATATGTTTAATAAGTCCACTATTGACATCATATTCCGAGAACTCTGTTTATCTGGTATAATCTAAACCCAAGTTATAAGGGTTCAAAAAAACGACGAAACGCTTCGAGAAAAGATAGGATAGGATAGGTAGAGAAAAGTGCCTGGCGCTTCGTTTTGCTCACCTTGGCGGGGCACTGCCGTGCCCTTAGATTATCTTCTCTTTGATATTCGTTTGAATCATATTTTTGTGTGAGTGTAATATTAAAAGTTTTTATTAATTTATTAATCTTATAGATTTGGAATATAAATAACCAATGAAGTTTCATTTGTAACACGTTTCCACAGAAACTTGTTTTTTTTTAGTTTACTATGTATAGATTAAGAAATTAAAACAGAATATTGTGAATTGTGAAACAATGTAAGGAGAACTTACTTCGATATCGTCTGGGTCGGTAAGGTTCACTATTCGAAGGCCCAATCCATGAATTTGACTCAATACACCATATGTCTTCGGTAAATATCTCTGATACGCAAAGAGTTTGTCTGAAATTTTTTTTATGTTAATAATAATAAAAATTAATCTATTTGAAAGCAAAAATAAATAATGCTAATCTGTCTATATAACTAGAAATCAATTGCAGAATGTATGTAAGCGCATCACTTCAGAACGGCTGCACCTATTTGGCTAATTATTTTTTGTTGTTTATAGTTGTCAAGACAAAATGTGTATGAAAGAAAAAGTTTGAGAAATTGTACGGAAAAGTAAACAGGAGATTTTAGGGAGATCTTCAAAAATATTGATTCAATTGACTTTCAGTTGTTTAGTTTCTTAAATTGTTTTATATGTTACATTCGAGAAAAAAATATTGTTTTGGTTGTTTTGTGAAAAAAAGGTAACAAATATTCCTACGAGTATATATACAATTCATACATATTGCAATTAAATTAATTCACGTCTAACAATTGGTCTAGTTGGATTCAATGAGCATGTGAGATATAAGAGATTTATGGTAGCTAAAATATAATAATAATGGTCTAGAAGAAATGTTATCTAAATATCGTATAAATACAGCACCAATTGTAGTACCATGTCGAGTCTGTAGAAACTGCTGCTTCACAGCCCAAAAATAAATAATAAATTTAAAAAAACTTACCTAATGGCAACGCCATCTTGAGAGAATTTCCAATTATCGGCCATCCCGCTGGACCAGGAATTTTCTTAATTAATCTTGTAGTTCTATTGTAGTGATGGTATAGAGCAGTCAATGCAATGGCCAAAAACGTAATTAAAAAAGCGTACAGATACATTTTGGATCTAAAATGTTAATTATCAGAATCAAATCAAATGAAATCAAATATTCTTTATTGTACACCTTTATTTTAAATTATTTTACATTACCTAGTTCAAACAGATTAAAGAGGAATAGTACAATAGGCAGCCTTATTGCTAGAGAGTGATCTATTCTAGGCAACCATTGGGTTGAGAGAAAGAAACAGATAAGAAACAGGTGCAAACAATCTTACACTGATCTGCAGAGGAATATATAGGTACATAACAAACAAATATATACACACATACATTGATGCATTCATACAATTCACACTCACGCACACACGCACACACAAACATACGCCATTTAGCACTTTAAAGGTTAAGATAGTATTAATAAATTATTTTTTTAAATAATGATAGCGAATCAGTTTTTTTATCTTTATTTGCTAAAGAGTACCACGGACGGTCAGATTGAACAATAAAGAATAAGATTCTAAATGTGTCGTTATTATCGATGCGGAGGCCGAATCTACAGCATTTAGAATTTTTGTCTGCCTGTCTATCTGTGAACGCGTCACAACAAAAACCACTAGACAGATTTTGATGAAATTTGGTGTGATGATAGCTGTGATAATAGGTTATTCGGGTCAACATATAAAATATTTTTTAGTGTGGATAAAATATCGCGATAAGTCGCTAGTATAACCTATGCATATAATAAAATTGTAACTGAGCCGAATCTGTACATTAAATAATTTTTAGAAAATCTTATTGAAATAGACATTATTATCGATACAGAAGCCGAATCTATAGTTTACGGAATTTTTGTCTGTCTGTCTGTAATACCGCATCACGGAAAAACCACTGGAGGGATTTTGATAAAATTTAGTATGGTGATAGCTGGTTGGTTATCCGGGTCATTATATAGGATACTTTTTACCGCGGGTAAATATCTCATTTCAGAAAAAAAATATACAAAAACTGCATTGTAAGAGCATACTAATATGTAAGACCTAAGAATTTGGTTTTTGGTCATCTGAACGCGGGTGGAGCCGCGGGCAAGATGATAGCTAGTTATCCGGCTCAACATATAGGATACTTTTTACTGCGGGAAAATATCTCATCTCTGAGAAATCTATACTTAACGTTAAAACGTAAGGCGAGCGAGGGTGAGTCACTAGTATTTTATAAATATAATTCGTCTCACTAAGACAATTACTATGCTTAAATGATCAAAATTAAAAATGTCGATCCATAAACACTCGGCGTAAGCAAAAAGCTATCTATGATAATGATAAGATATGGGCCAGTGAAAATTGTTTTAAAGACCAAAAAAAAATATACAAATAAATTTTAATCTATAAGGAGAAATTTCGTAATAAGAAAGTACAGTTAAAACACATGATAAATGCGTACCAAAAAACTTACCTACTATTTATAAATGATTTTAGTTTTTTGTCGTAATTTTATAAGCACCCAAATAAAAAGTAATTACTGTAGCTAACTACTTTGGATGAAGTGTTTATTTAGAATGAGTAAATATGTAAAATTAGAAGCCGATTTTTTCCCACTACATGGACCGGACCGCTTAAATACCGTGTCTATATTAAGTGTGTATATATTATACTCGTTATATTTGAATACTATAATGTGCTTATTAACTAGCTACCTAATATCTTTAGTTAGCGATTCTTAGAAACAATGTTTCTATATGATGCTTGCAAAACTCATCATAATTATCATTATATTAGCTGACATTAAAAAATGGCGGCGGCGATATCCCCAAGATTAATAATAAATAGGATGTTATCAATGAAATTAATTAAATTGTATTTTTTATAATACTTTCTTAGATTTACGCGAATATTTGACATTTTAAATAAAACTATCTTTTCGGATTTTGTCGCGGATTTATTTGCATTTTTGTTTCCCGACGTTTCGAATGCTTTACAGCATTCATGGTCACGGGAGAAACTGAGGTGTTACATGTCTCGAAGATAAAGTTGTTACAGACAGCCTACCCACAATTAACAAAATGAGAATTTCACCAATTACATTACAATATTTTTTAACTTTAAACATTTTTATAATTTTAATTAGTTTTATAATTGAATATGGAATTTTATTTATTTAATTTTGCTGTTATTATTATAATTATTACAATTTTAAAATATTAATTAGTAATCTATATTTAGTGTTGCTATTATTCTATTTATAACCATAAAGAAAAATATAAAATATAATATTAATTATTTAAGCCATGTAATTGTTCTATGTGTAATTTAAAAAGTTAAAATTAATTAAGGATAATAATTTTAATTTACTTTGCTATTATTTAAAAGACAAATTACTAAGCAACACTATTACTATATACTTTTACAATTGAAAAATGAAAAATATTTATTAATCTGATATGCTGTCATTTTGGTCCACACAGTAAGAACTTACTACATCTGCCTGTTTGTTATGTTTAGATTTATTATTTGATTTTATTATATTGATAATAGGATCCCATGACGATGGTCGTACCCAGCCATCTTCCCTATTGAAATCTGGATGTTTTTTTAATTTCTATGGCTTCTCGAATCATTCTAGGGCGATATCGGTTTTCTTTCGCGAGGATTTGAGGTTTATCGAAGCGAATATAATGGCTTGGGCGGTCCTGGCTATGTTTGCAGACAGCAGATGTTGTATTGCGACGATGCTTCACATCAGCTATGTGTTCTTTGAGCCGGGTTCTAATGGATCGCTTTGTTTGTCCGATGCAAGCAAACACTAAATATATGTATACAGGGTCATTTTTAATTTACTGCAAACCTTTTGGGAATATACTGTTTACATCATAACAACAACATCTGTAAGAAAAAAAATAATATATCTTAAATTTTACAAAAATAAAAGTATTTTTATTGCTCCTTTTAAACGGTAATAGTCCAGCAATTAGCAAAAGAAAGCGCGTGATCGGTGGAGGGGGAGGGGTGGAGGGGTGTAGGAAGTGGCCCTTACTCATTTAAACTTGGCCAGATGCTAGGACTTTACCGTTTAGAAGGTGCAACAAAAATATTTTTATTTTTGTATGAAAATAAAAGTTTAAGAAATATATTTTTTTCTTGTTACAGATGCTGTTGTTATGATGTAAATAGTATATTAGCAAAAGGTTTTCAGTAAATTAAAAATGACCCTGTATATGTATGCAAATATGTAATAGCAACACTAAATATAGATTACTAATTAATATTTTAAAATTGTAATAATTATAATAATAACAGCAAAATTAAATAAATAAAATTCCATATTCAATTATAAAACTAATTAAATTTATAAAAATGTTTAAAGTTAAAAAATATTGTAATGTAATTGGTGAAATTTTCATTTTGTTAATTGTGGGTAGGCTGTCTGTAACAACTATATCTTCGAGACATGTAACACCTCAGTTTCTCCCGTGACCATGAATGCTGTAAAGCATTCGAAACGTCGGGAAACAAAAATGCAAATAAATCCGCGACAAAATCCGAAAAGATAGTTGTATTTTTTAATTAAATAATTAAATTCATTAAATATTTTCTTTTAATAATATTATACCAGGGGACTGTTAAAATAAGTATGAATTTTAATGGAATTTAAATGAACTTTTGGATCAACTAGACTTTTACAAGCACTTTTAAAAAAAGTAAAACCAGAGTTTTTTATTCTGCACTCTTCCCTAAATTAGAATCATGTTTAATATTTTATTTTTGTATTCGGCTTATATTTGGTTTGCATAAATATGAGCATGTCTCTGATTTTCGTTAAAAGCTTAGGTGGCCCCCTATCCGTCTTCGCAGAAATACTTATATTCTATTACTACTCATATACTTCTTTACTGTTCGATCCTATCACGTCACCTTATTTTGAATTCCTTGGGGATCCCCATTTTCACCTTCTGCGTTCTAATCAAAACTTAATCCTAAAAATCTCTTCCCACTCCTCTTCCTTTTTAGCAACTCGTTTAGTATTATGGCATCTCGCCTGTGGAACTCCTTTCCCCGAAATGTTAGGTTTGCGAAAACTTCAACGATTTTAAAAAAGTGTCTAAATCTATACCTTTTTATTCTTTTTTATCTGTTACATTATTATTATTCCTTTCTTATATTCCTTTGTAATAGCTACTTTCCTTATTTATTATTAAAATATTTCTTGCCGCTTATGTTTGGTTATTGTATTTATTTATTGCATTGTTTTGATATCCATACATATAATAAAATTCTAACTAAACCGAATCTGTATATTAATTATTTTTTGGAATATCTTATTGAAATAAATATTATTATCGATACAGAGACCGAATCTATAGTTTTTAGATTTTTGTCTGTCTGTCTGGCTGTCTGTCTGCCTGTTACCGCATCACCAGGAAACTACTGGACAGATTTTGATGAAATTTGGTATGACGATAGCTGGTTATACATATAGGATACTTTTACTGCGGAAAAATATTTCATATCTGAGAAATCTTTACAAAACGTTAAAACGTAAGTAGGGACGAACCCGAGCGAAGCGATGGTGAGTCGCTAGTTATTTTATATAATCTTATTTATTTATTTATCTTATATACCTAATATATTTTTATAAAAAGTATATACGTAGGTAAATACATATATGTAATATATATGTATATATCGTTAAATTTAAAACTTTGTGTTCACACCCCCTCCACTTCAAACTCTGCCACACCTACAGATTGCCTAAAAAAAATCACAACTTTAGCGATAAAACCGCATCTTGTGTATTTTCCTGCCATTGTATTGTTTTTGTCTTCCTTTTGTGTGCACAATAAAGAGTCTTTATTATTATAATATTAAGTACCTTCCTGTACGATTTTTACAGAAAAGACGCCTTTATAGATAAATTTAAAACATTAAAATCTTATCTATAGGTATACAATATTTGATCCAAATCGTGAGAGCCGTTTCCGAGATTCACGAAATAAATTTAAATATAAATATACAAAAATTACTTATTTAATATTTTAAGACAATAATTTAATAATATAAGATACTAGTGGTACACCGCGGCTTTGCCCGCGTTCAAACTACAAAAAAATAAACTCTTTGGCTTTTTGATATAATATATATTCTTTATTGCATATTAACAAAGTAACACAAATAATACAGCAACAAAGGTGGTCTTATCTCTAGAAGAGATCTCTTCCAGCCAACCTATGGAAGTGAGAAATAGTATTATCTATGACGGGACTAAAAAAGTGCAATTGATTTAAGATAAAAAAGACACATATAATAATAAATATACAATAACTTACCTATTATACATAATATAGACATATATATATATATATATATATATATATATATATATATATATATATATATATATATATATATATATATTAAAATATAAATATAATTGTATGTATTTGGAATTCATAAAAATAGTTGATCTGATAATAAAATTAAGGAGCAATTTGTGTCAGTAGGGCTTTTTTGGATGTGTTTAGGGAGTTTGTTCCAGAGTAGTGAGGCATATACTGAGAAAGAGTGCGAAATATTTTTATTATTATTATTATTATTATATATGTCTGATTTTATGTTCCTTCATAATCACCGATTTTGATCATTCATACGTAATTCCATTCGTCTTGATAACGTGAATATCATCGATATTATTAAAAGTCAAAGTGGCAGATCCTAGGTGCCAATTTGTGTCTTGCAATAAAATTTTCGTCCGAATCAATCGAGTGGGGTTATTAAGGGGCGATTACAGAAATATTTACAACTTATAATATGTTCCAAAGTAATTTAGGATAAGAAATTGTTAAATAAAATTATAAATGTCTAGCTCTCCTAACTCCTAAGAAGTTGTAAAAAAAAAATTCTTAGATTTATTTTTCGCGGATTTATTTAGACTTTTGGTTCCCGACGTTTCGAATGCTTTACAGCAATCATGGTTAAGGGAGAGACTCTCCCGCAATTATGGTTACGGCAGAGTATTTAAGTAATAGTAGTAAGACAGTTTTATTTAAAAAAAATATTTACAAAATTTAAAAGTATTTTGATTTTCTGGAGTCGTAGTGCGTATTTCCATCAAAACTCTCTCTAGTTTTGGTAAAACATTAGTTAAACACATCTCAAAATAATTTGGGTTTATTCCAAAATAAAAAAAAGCTCTCCGGCTTCACACATGAATTGATAGAACTGAAACACAGTTTTAAATTATTTATTGATCAACTTTCTCAGTATAATATTTTGTTATACTTAACTGTCCGCAAAATAGACACAATAGTTAAACAATCGAAATGTTCATATATGACAGGGAAATGGTTAAAATGATGTATATTTTTTTACTTAAAAAGTAACTTTATCATCATCTATGTCTATGTATGTCTATAATTTATCTGGTCATTTTAAGGGCGAATTTAAGACTTCTATCTAGGTATAATAAATAAAAGCATTAATGTTCAGTGAAATCAACAATTTTTCGTCGAAAAAAGCTCGCAAGGTTCCAGTCATTAACGCTGTAATTTAATTTCGAATAATTCTTGTATTTGACTATATCTATATATGTTTATTTAAATAATTTAATTTATATATAAAAATGTATCCCTATTTTCCTTGGTCACGCCATCACGCGTGAACGGCTGGACCGATTTAACTATTTTTTTGTTGTGTTTGTTATTGTCAGGAGAAGGTTTTTATGAAAAAAAAAAAATTGCGCGGAAAATTATAAAATTTAAGAATACTTAACAACCACATTAAAATTTATATGGCTAACGTTGGGTAAACGTACCTAGCGACGAACCTGAGCGAAGCGTTAGTGAGTGCTAGTATATAATAAAAATAATATTTGACAATTTTTTTTCATTTTGTTCGGAAAATAATTAGGGTCTTTACTCCTTAGTTGCTCCAGGGCCTACACATCCCTAAATTTGGTCCCATCACTATAGATATAAAGAAATATTATAAACTAGCAAAACCCGCGGCTTCGCTCGCGCTAAAACTACCAAAAAATCTTTAAAAGGGTAGTTTCAAGCAAATTTTCATCCCATATTTTACCCCCTTATAGGATGAATTTCGAAAAATGCTTAAACACGTATTTATTAAATTTTATTGAAGATCATTATTACGAAGTTTTAAGTAATTTTTATCGTAAATATTTTTTTGGATTGTATTATAACATGTTTTCATTTCATAATCAGACATTAGATAATTTCCCGCGATAAAAAGTAGCCTATGTCACTCTCCAGCCCTCCAACAATCTCCACTTAAAAAATCACGTCAATCCGTCACTCCCCTTCGACGTGAAAGAAGGACAAACAAACATACTTTTCATTTATAATATTAGGAAGGCATAAATAAAAGGACGCCATCTCTTAAAACACAAGTAAACTTGATATACAAACGTGGTTGTAATACTATGACAGAAAAAGGTAATGCCATCTAGTGAAAAACACTTACAACATTTGACGACGTTTTATTACAAGATGGCGTTTATTTTTTTAATATAAAATTAATATTTTATTTCTATATCAGTTTGACATACTAAAATTAAGTTCATAGAGTAAAATGAAATCATTTGTAATTTTTATTTTTATTATCACAGTTTCCTAAAACGAATATACTTAGTAAGAAGAATGTCATATTAGTTCATTCTTAAGTTTTAAGATGTCGCTTTGTATCATTTTTCGAATACTAAAATATAATAATACCGTCAAGATTCAATTTATACCATTAACAAAACGAGGTTCTAGGCATTATTTATATTAAAATGTAAGCTTGCTTGACCTAACTGACGTATTAACACCGATACCACACGGACGGAACGCGAAATATAGTTTTTGGACTTAGTTGACTTGGGTTTGAATAGAACTTCATTGCATATTTATTCTTAATAGTCCAGTCAAATTAGGGGTTTTATTTCGGAATTGGAGATAGTCAGATATAAATTCGTATAAACCTTTATTTTGACACCTTAAAACTTGCCTCAAAACCTACTTATCGTAGGGTGTCCGCGACAGATATCTATATCACAGATCATATAATACTATACTAGTATATATATTATCAAATAATATATATATATATATATATATATATATATATATATATATATATATATATATATATATATATATATATATATATATATATATATATATATATATATATAAGCCAGTACTACTCACTAAAACCCAACAAAACCTAACCCGTCTTAACACCCAGGCTCCAGGTAAATTTCTAAGAAATCTATTGTTAACTGTAACGCCGGCATGTCCTCGGTCGTTGAGGGATTCATGGGGCGTCACAGGATCGCTTACGCACTCAACCACGACGCCGCTACGGCAGGTCTGCCGAAGTAGACCACAACAACCATTAGGTTCCTCCAACAGTACACTCTGCCGTCATAGAAGTACCAGGAGCAACCCGCATGGTACATCGCCCACCGAAGTGAGCCACATCCGACGCCAATGAGAGATATTTTTTTATAAAATACTAGATTTTCCGAGCAATAAATAAATTTAAATTGTTGATTAAATAAAATAAAAATCGATGTGTGTATGTATGTTTCCTATGAATTCCAAAACAGCTGGAGCGATTTTGATGAAATTTTCAGGTAATCTTTAGATTAGCCCAGCGAGTGATCCTGTGAATTTTGTTAGCGATCGGAAGTTTGGACGTGGGCGAAGCCGCGGGTACTGCTAACATTTTATAATATTTTCCAATGTTTCGATGTATATACAAGTAGTTATTGCACGAGTAAATATTTTATGTACATACTTGCAATATGTTCTTGTAATTTATTACAATAATTTTAAATGTCAAAGTCTGGGGTAAAAGAGAACGTCCTCTTTAGAAGATCTAAACTTTAGTCATGAATATTAAAATGTAGTTTCTATTATAATTACGTAGATAAGAATTCTATAATGACAGGGAGCTTAATATTATAAAGAGGTATAGTTTATATGTATGTATGTTTGTAAATTTGAGATTTATAGATTCTATAGAGAGTAATGCCCGATTTCACCAACAACCCATAAGCTACCACCTACGTATGGGATCCCTAGCTTAAAAGTTCCCTAAACTAGCCCCTAAATTAAATTTCGTTTTACGATCGTCTTTAAGCCGACGACGACGACGTTTTTAAGTCTTTCGAGCACCTAAATTTAGGGGGTCTTTTAATATTTAGGTGACCCTAACTGTCGGGGAACGGAACCTGTCCCCTAACAGCCCCCTAACCATGCTTAGGGGATCCCTTAAACTTAGGTGACGTTGATGAAATCGGGCATAAATCCTGTAACTATTGATCCGATTTTAGTAAACAAAATTTTAATTTAAATCATAAAAGTTATTTTACTGGTAATCATTCTATATCTTTAATTTCTTGTGCTTAATTATAATAGTCGTTAAAAAACCTATTTAGTCCAGCTTAGCCTTATTAAGGTTATTTTAAGTAAGGCTAAGCTTTAACATAATTATAGGCTATATAAAGTTTGCTTTCTAGGTCGCAAAAGTTCAGTGATTCTTAAAGGTCTTTAAATAAACTATGGATACGTGGCATAAATAGATACTTTGTTGTATTATTAATTTATCCACTTACCTCCTTCAGCAGTATCTTTTTTCTTTTAATTGTTACAGCAAATTCTTATATTTAATTCTATAGGAAATACTTTCAGTGTGAGTAAATTCTCGAAACACTTGCTATAAGGCATGAATTTGGAGTTAGTTACATCAGTAGTGAAAACATAAGGTCATATTACTGCTCCCTTTCCCTACATGAAGAAATCCTCGTGTGCTGTTTAACGACTGGCTAGTTTAAGTCTAGATGTTAATGATTGACGTATCAGACTCAAAAATAAGCTTTACATATACTTGCAAAGTTAAGTCAAGTACATATTAACTTTGATAATTCCTAATTCAGAGTAAAAAAACAGAATTTATTCAAATAACACAAAACAAATACACATAGCCCCAATTCCTGAACAAAAATCTGTATTTCTGAAGATGGTACCTCCCCATATCAGACGTTACGTATATACGTACATATTTAATACTCATACATACATGAAATTACATGTTATAATAAAGTAATTATAAAGTTATAAAGGTAATAAAAAATCATGTAAACAAAAAAACTTATCAAGAGAAAAAAGTGTGTGCGCGCGCGTGTGTGTGTGTGTGTGTGTGTGTGTGTGTGTTATTTTTTTTTAAATTTATGTTGGGATATTAACACACAGCACCATCTAGTTCCATGGTAAGCCTTATGTTATGTATACCAGATAGTTAATACAATACACATAGGTATACATAACTTTAAATATATACATATTATAAATATAAACACTCATGTCTGGACTACAAACATTCATGCTCATCACACAAATGAATGCCCCCAGCGGGACTCAAACGCGCGACCATTGGCACAGCAAATAAGGTCACTACAAACTGAGCCATTGTGTTCGTCATTTATTTTAAATGAACTTAATAAGTGAAACCTAAACGTAGAAAATCTCCCAAATAACTTTTTCGATTCTAAAGATTATTTTACTATAACTAACTTATTACAATAATTACTTTAGTTTTTATATATACTAGTTTAAGTATTTTTCAAAAACTTGTCTACTCATTATGATATAGGTATGTAGATGAGCAAAAAACAGGTTTTTCCGATACCTTATTCCTTTTATTATTTATTGCTTAGTATATCGATATTATTCTTAAAAATAACTATAAGGACTTGTTTACTTGCAGGCGTGTAAGAATAACAGTGTATTTATTATTCAGCGGCGAAAAGGCTGCGTTACTGTGATAAAAGTTATCTGTATAGAGATATCAGGATATGAAAACAATGATGAGACTTTACTTTTTATTAAGGCAAAATAAAGCTATACTTGTATGCTGTGCATAATTTGCTTTATATACATACGTATGTACATTTAACTATGTACATCTAACTTCTACTAATATTATGTATAATTTCATTGAATTGATGATTTTCAGTTTTTACATGACATCTATACTAATATTATATAGAGTTTGTTTATTTGTTTGTTTGTTTGTTTGTTTGTTTGTTTGTTTGTTTGTTTGTTTGTTTGTTTGTTTGTTTGTTTGTTTGTTTGTTTGTTTGTTTGTTTGTTTGTTTGTTTGTTTGTTTGTTTGTTTGTTTGTTTGTTTGTTTGTTTGTTTGTTTGTTTGTTTGTTTGTTTGTTTGTTTGTTTGTTTGTTTGTTTGTTTGTTTGTTTGTTGTTTGTTTGTTTGTTTGTTTGTTTGTTTGTTTGTTTGTTTGTTTGTTTGTTTGTTTGTTTGTTTGTTTGTTTGTTTGTTTGTTTGTTTGTTTCTTTGTTTGTTGTTTGTTTGTTTGTTTGTTTGTTTGTTTGTTTGTTTGTTTGTTTGTTTGTTGTTTGTTTGTTTGTTTGTTTGTTTGTTTGTTTTCTGTTTGTTTGTTTGTTTGTTTGTATGAACGCGCTTATCTCAGAAACTACTAATCCGATTTAAACATTTCTTTTTGCATTTATTATTTAAACGTTTATTGAGGAAGGCTATATGTCATCCCGGAAAAGTGTACGGTTCCCGTGGGATAGATTTGTTTTTGTCTAGGGACGAACCCGAAGCGAAGGGAGGGTGAGTCGCTAGTAGTTTATATGATAATACATTATTTGAGGACATAGTAAGTGCCAGAATAAACAGCCCTAATTATTGTATTAAATTATTTGTTAGTAATTGCTTTTTCTGCATAAAATATACCTAACAATATATCTGCTTGTCTCTTTTCAACGAATTTGATTTATTTTGTTACTTTTGTAATAAAGAAGAAGACAATTATATAGTAAGACATACAAAATTGTAACTCCGCATTGAGATGAAAAATAGAAATTATGTGTCTTACTTGTGTTATTCATTAGGGGCATAAAATTACAAATCTTATCTTATAATATAGATACAGCTAGAAATCTTAAGACAGTTAAGTAGTTTAAAATTATCGATTGTTAGAAATTTCTATCCTAAGTACCTACCTATTCGTATCTATATATATATATATATATATATATATATATATATATATATATATATATATATATATATATATATATATTTTTTATTATGACACTATTTCGATCTACATTTTTAATAAAGCGAGTCGGACTCGCCTACCGAGGGTTCAGTACAAATTTGTAGGAAATCTGTTTAACTTTAATTTCCACCTTTTTTGGATTTTTTTTATTTATTTGTGCTGTAAGACCTTGTTTTTTGCCAAATTTTGTGATTCTAGGTCAACGGGAACTACTATTAACTATATAGGTTTTCAACCTAAAACCTTATAATGTACTTCCGGTTGACCTAAAATTGTCAATTTTGGTTAAAAGCAAAGTCTTACTCTTGAAAATCAAGCCAAATTTTGGTACTTTGTAAAGTTTTCGCAAAAATCTAAATTTTCCCATATCTTTTTATCGTGTTGACTCAATAACTTGATTTTTATATACCTAATAGGGACTATAAAGTTGAGTATCTGGTATAAATTTCAACTTGCTAGGTCCAGTTGTTCCTGACAAAATCGGTGGTGACATACGGTCAGACGGACAAGTGAGTGATCTTAAAAGGGTTCCTTTTTTAATTTTTGAGGTACGGAACCCCAAATATTATTAGTATGTAGCACATCATAGGAAGAGCAAGTTTAACATTGTTAGTGTTCACAAGTTGCAACAAGTTGTAAACTTTCGCAAAGCAACCCAATGTTAATGGGGAAAACTTGACATGGCTCGTACAAATTGAAATAAACTGTTTAACCTATTTTGATATTATTTTCATGAAACTTTTTAGTATAAATGTACACATAATAATAACTTTTATAACTAAATAAAAAAAAAAACACCTATTATGGCTATAATTCACATAAACATTTTTTTTACTTAAGTGAAAAATAAAGCAACACTAGTCTAACTGAACTCCTCTTTTTTATACTCGGTCATAAGAAATGGCTAACTTTTGTACGAGGATCTGTTTGCCTTTATATTCACAGAAATTAGAGTCCTAAGTATATACAGAAAGTGCGTCAAACATATAGATTAAGCTACAACCTCTAATTTACTTAACCAAATAAAATGAAAATTATTACTTTCTTTACATAATATGTACTAATAATGTACAATTAAAAGCTATAATTCAAAATACTTTTAAACTCTAAAGTATTACTATTATATACTACTGTTCCCCAATAACTTTATTTAAAAAATATGTATGTAATATGACAAACCCGAGCGAAGTGAGTATGAGTCGCTAGTAATAATATAAAGCCAAAGAGTTTTTTTTTGTAGATTTAACGCCTAGCCGCGGGTTCTCCTAGTCTATACTAATATTATAAAGAGGTAAAGTTTGTGAGGTTATGACGTTGTAGGGGGTAATATCTGGATCTACTGAACCGATTTAGATGAAATTTAATAAGAAGATAGTTTGAGACCCTGGAAAGGACATAGGATACTTTTTATCCCGGAAATTATCATTACGGGGGTTAGAAAGTGGATGAAAGTTTGCATGGGGAAGTAAGCTAATGACAAACCCGAGCGAAACGAGGGTGAGTCGCTAGTATATATATATAAAATTTTGCACTTATAATAATATACCGATAAATAGACCAAATGTACATAATAAATTAACTTATATTTTAATACATATAAAATTCGGTACAGTTCCAGCACAAATGAACCAGTAACAATAAATCAGAGGCAGTCGTAACTCAGCACGAGTCGGTGCAATAGCCTAATACCAGCGCACCTGAACAACATGACAAGACGGCATTATCTATTGTCTTTAAATTCGTGATCTATTATGCTTCCTTAAATTTCTCTGGATATTATAATTTAGTTTACGAATGTTTAATAATTACTTTACAGCTATTTATATAGTTATAAATAAATAAATCAACATGTCGGTACATTAACACACAACACCATCTAGTTCCGTGGTAAGCTACGAGGCTTGTGTTATGGATACCAGATAGTTTAACTTTAAATACACACACACACACACACACACACACACACACACACACACACACACACACACACACACACACACACACACACACACACACACACGCGCACGTACGCACGCACACACGCACGCACGCACGCACGCACGCACGCACGCACGCACGCACGCACGCACGCACGCACGCACGCATGCACGCACGCACGCACGCACGCACGCACGCACGCACGCTCGCAGCACGCACGCACGCACGCACGCACGCACGAACGCACGCACACACGCACGCACGCACGCACGCACGCTCGCACGCACGCACGCATGTACGCACGCACGCACGCACGCACGCACGCACGCACGCACGCACGCACACAACACGCACACACAATCCGTCTTGCAGTACTCCAACGTGTACGGTAAAAGTTCTAGTTCTAAGTTTAAACTTAGCTATCCTTACTATCATGTTTCTTTCATAACTAGCAATTGTATGGGCTTTCACAAGATATAGACCACGTTTACGAATAGAAATTTTCAATTCAATTCTTTTAGTTTGTATCTATTATTTTAAAACGTTCATTGAAATGTCAAAAGTAAGTTTATGTCAGAGAATCAAACTATGTCATTCCCATTCTTTTTTTAAATTCTAATGAACACGATTGTCGAATATAATCTTATTGAATCGTCCTGAATACCTTCCGTGCGTATTCCATAGCTTTCTCTACTATACTGAAATTCTATGAAAGCGGGAAATTTATATATGTTTGGATTTTGGGAATGACATGTTCTTTATCTTAAATAACGTATAGGTATGTCATTTTCACTCATCTTTCAATCTTTTATTTGGCGATTATACCATATCATATACTTGTCTAAGCCCGATATATATAGAGATAAAAAATAAATAAAAATGTAAATATATGTACATAAATTGGTCTGTGTGTAGGTAACACATCAACTTCTAGTCTGAGACGTATTTTTAATACTAGTGATTACGTTTTAACGCTTAGTAGAGATTTCTCAGAGATGAGATCATTATACCAAATTTAATCAAAATCTGTCTAGTGATTTTCTCGTGATGCGTTCACAGACAGACAGACAGAAATGCTAAAAATTATAGAATTATGCCTCTGTACCAATAATAATTATTATAAGATTTTCCAAAAAATATTTAATGTACAGATTCGACTCAATTAGAATTTTATTACATGTATAGATAATAGAATCAAATTACCGACGAGGTAGTATGAACCATGTATTCGTATAATATCACCGGGTTTTGAAAATCGTCAAAAAAATTAATACTAATATTTATTTATTGTTGGTCGAGTATCCACGTACTTCAGTATTTTACGCCGACTGACATATTTGTGATTTATACAGTCTCTCGTATTATAAAATACTGCCTGGTCTCATATTTTATGTAGAGAATTTATCAAATGTACTTATGTAAAATAATTCTGCTTTTATTGTGGTATATAGAATTTTATGTTATATAACGTAAATTCAAGATATCAAACTTTAAATTTGTAAAGTGCAACTGTATTGACAGTATAAATAAGTTTATAGTACTAACAGTGTTGGAGTAAGAAGATGTGATATAATGTCCTCCCAACCGATCTGGGCCACGGCAGCCAATCTTATTGAGACTAGCCAACTGCGCAGGAGATATTATTGTGCACAAGTGTGTGCGTAGACACAGGTGCAATCTCTATTCCTGTCACTCTCATACTCCGGTGGGACGACCTCCGGATATGCAGCCGTACATACTAGCCACTATATCACCGAGGTAGTTAGTAGCAGAAGGTGTGATATACAGATAGACGGATTAAAGAGCTTTTGCTTTTTGTTTGCGGAACCCTAAAACGCCCTGTCTGACACAGTATTAGCTTACTAGTAAGCATTCATGATTGATTTATGCGCGGATCTGCAAAATTTTGTCACATTTACTTAGACTATTCTTCAACTCCTATGTGGTTACAATAAATAACGTAAGCCAAACACATATTTCTTTGTAAAATACGAATATTTAATCAGGTTTCGGTTCTCCAACTCCCAACACACGTTAGAGCTTAACTTAAACTCATAGCAAACAGTAACAAAAACAAACAACATTAATGTACTATATTTAAAAGTATATATTATATATTATGGTGATATATATATATATATATATATATATATATATATATATATATATATATATATATATATATATATATAATTGGAACTGATCGCTGTTTGTACATGGAAGATATTTAAGAAAAAACTAGAACCCAAAACTATGAATTTTAGTATTTTAGTATTTTTGTCGGATTGTCTGTACGTTTGTACGCGCTAATCTCAGGAACGGCTTAACTGATGCGGTTCTTACTAATATATTGTGGTAAGCTTCACTTAATATTTAGAATTTGTTTTATTTCAATCGGTTCATAAATAAAAAAAAATATGTCAATTTAAAGAATCACCTAAGGATGAACCCGAGCGAAGCGAGGTTGAGTCGCTAGTTTATAATATCTTCTGTATTTATACTAACAGCCTATGTATATCTAGAATACACTTTTTCTATCTACTAAATTTCATCAATATCTGGCAACCGTTTTAGTGTTAAGAGGTAACAAAATAACATAAACACTCTTTCGTATTTATAGTAGTCGTGTGGTAAAACTAGATACAAATACTTTAATCATTAAAATCTAATTCTAATTTGAGCGTTGAAGACATTTCTATTTGCTTGCAACAAGTAACTTGTAAACCAGACGAGGCTTAACGTTAATGGGTTAAACTTGGCTCTCGTACAAATGGAAATTAATTACAGTTATTAAGGCTTTGCGACAGTTAAAAGAATAACAAAGTATTCATTAGAAGTATAATAAAATGACTCGATAGCTAATGATAAAACTTTAGTATTTATTTATTTGATAAATATATATATTTATTTAGTACATAAAATGTATAGTAGAAGGCAGTGGTAGCCCAGTGGAAACGCGCTCGCTTGGAAAACTGAGTGAAGCGGATTCAATGCCCGGGTCTCGTACTTCTGATATTTGCATGTGCGAATCATTTATAACATGATTACCACTTGCCTTACGGTGAAGGAAAACATCTTGAGGAAACCTGCATGTCTGAGAAAACCTAGCAAGTTCGAAAGACATGTGAAGTCCTCCAACCCGCACTTGGTCAATATTGAAAATTAGAAAAAAACATAATTGAATAGAATTTACCTCTATCTAAATAAAAAATAACAATTTCCAAAAAAAAAAATGATAACGCTAAAGCTCGTTAATAACTACTAAAAATCATTTGGCAAACAGAGGAGATAAAAGTACTGAACTGATTTGTCTTTGTCTATATACATACTATGTATATGTACTTACCTATGTATGTATTTTATTTATTTTTTATTTTTATTTATTTATTGAAATTTCATAACATATATTGAAAATACAGATATAAACGATAATAATTGCTAAAGTTAATAAACAGTGATTAAATAGGAATCGATTTTTTTTAAAGTAAGCTAAATTTTATATATCATTTAAGTGATACCATTAACATATTTGTAAAATATTGTTAACAAACATATACCTTCTTTTATTCAATCACTGAATTGTGAAAAATTAAAAATATACGAAAATATATAAGTAAATACATATATAAGCCTCATAAATTCCTTAATAGGAAGCAAATTTTACATCACTAGTATCTACTATATAAAGTCTGCCAGACTGGGGTAGTGTGCGAATTTTAGCTACGTTTCACATTGTCAGGTTTTATGTTCCCCGTGTGCTGCGACCCATATAAATTTCTAGAACAATACACAGTAATTTACATTTACGTGACATAGGCGTATGGTATTGGTACGTATTTTAAGTAACAACCGACGTTGTTTGTTTTAAATTGTAAAAAATAATTAGTTTAATTTAAATTAGCATAATTTTCATTACTCAGACAAAGGAATAACATAGATAGAGTGTTATAGAACTAAATATGAAGCCAAAAAATAAAGTTTTAAAATACTATACAAATTACCATTTGTATACTAAATTAATACACCTAACGGATTTTATTATAATAAAGAAAAAAAATTAAATAAGCTAATATTTTGCTATCACTCTTCCAAAGAAAGACAATTAATGATTAAAAATACAAAATAATAATGTCTTTTCTTATTATTTATTAACCGACTTCCAAAAAGGAGGAGGTTGGCAAATCTTTTTTTAATGTATATTCACCGAATTGATTACTCGAAGACGCCTGAACCGATTTGGATTTTTTTTTGTTTCGAAGGGTATATTTCCCAGGTAGTCCCATTCAAATTTTATTGAAATCGGTCAAGCGGTTTTTAAAAAATCAATAAATAAATTATTTTTTTAAATAAATTGCTTAAACGAATATATTACTATTAAATAAGCACTTAAAAAAAAACCGACTTCCAGGCACTAAAATGTAAAAAATAACTAAACGGGGGTTTTCGTTTAGAATAGATACCTAATCAGATATTTTCGAAGTCAGTGCCAGCCGACGCATAGGAAATCTACTATATTTCAATACGTAAAATACATATTTACCTATTAGATATTCATATCTTAAAATATTGCCCGCTGGCACCGAATTCGAAAATATCTGATTAGGTATCTATTCTAAATGAAAACCCCCATTTAGTTATTTATTACATTTTAGTGCCTGGAAGTCGGTTTTTTTTAAGTTTTTATTTTTATACTCTTAGTGTAGACGTAATAAGCAGGTAATTTGTAAGAAGAAAGTTTTTAATAACATATTCGATTAAACAATTTGCTTAAAAAATATATTTATTGTTGATTTTTTTAAAAACCGCTCGACCGATTTCGATAAAATTTATATGGGACCACCTGGGAAGTATACCCTTTTAAACAAAATAAAAAAATTCAAATCGGTTCAGGAGTCTTCGAGTAATCGATGAACATACATAAAAAAAAAAGATTCCGACGAATTGAGAACCTCCTCGTTTTTGGAAGTCGGTTAAAAAACTTTTCTTCTTACAAATTACCTGCTTATTACGTCTACACTAAAAATAGAAAAATAAATCGAAGTCGATGCCAGCCGATGCAAAGCAAATCTAATTATTTCGATACGTAAAATACATCACAAATTGATGTATAATATTTTAACTGTAATAAGAGGTCATACCTAATCATATTTACCTATTAGATATACATATCTTAAAATATTGTCGGCTGGCACCAACTTCGAAAATATCTGTTTAGGTTTTTCTAAATGAAAACCCTCGTTTAGTTATTTTTTACATTTTAGTGCCTGGAAGTCGGTTTTTTTTTGTTTAAAAAGGACTGAATACGAATATAATTACAACATAATGTAAGTAGGCGGAGGACTATGGTTACAGGTAGGGTTGGCAACTTTTTGTACAAGAAATAAAGCATGACAGGGTTGGAGAGCTAAATTAAACTGTATTTTAGATCAATAAACAGTATTCATTTTTCTTTAATTTTGAAAACGCATTTTTTTGAGCTTCTTGCCCAATTTGATAATTCGTTGACATTTTTAAAATATCCTTTTGAAGTGCTTATTATGTAGCTCTATTTTTGACCAGTTTCATATCCACTATTTCTTAGATAACTTATTCATAAACAACTTGGAATTGTATTCATTCTGAATATAAATCATCATTCTGAATGTCTGTGCAAATTAAGACTTTAGGAACTATGTTTGTGTAGGCAATAAAAGATTCTGAAGTCCAATTATTATAATTAATATTTATTGTCCATTTAATACCACTGCTATCGAGCGACTCTCTCGTAATACAAAAACCACACAATAAATACTAGCCGTAACAAAACATTAAAATAAAATATGAATACTATGTTTACATAAATTGCTTAACCCTACATACACCCCCTTCTTAAAAAAATACAATCATAATGTTAAAATCTTAACGAGACAAAAAAAACATATATGAAAAAAAATGAAAAAAAAAATGGTACAATAATAACAAAATAAAGAAAACAAGACCGACAATCTAAATTATTAACCTTAATCTAAGCATTAAAATTATTTCTTTGCACTTGTTGGGTCATCGCACTATTACCTTACACTACACACAATTCCTTTCGCAAAAAGCGTTTGGTTTTATTCTCCCAAACTTTTAATATTTTTTTCAAAATGATCAAGGGTCACCAGAATTATTCAATGACAAATGGCTGATCAATGACAGCTTTCTATGTCTCCAGATCCAGCGATGACAAAAACAGTATTTTGAATACTTTTTTTAATAGAACAATAAAAAGTATTTTAGAGCAAAATAAAGTATATTACGGTTGGTAACCCTAGTTACAGGTGCGTTCAATTAGTACGCCGTGCTTAACTTTTAGTTAAACTGTCAAAGTCTTACTTAAATAAGACTTACCCATAATTTTGTGTTATCAAGTACTTGGTCCAAGTTATCTACACATCTCGGGGAAAAAAACGAAAACCTCTACGGGAAAAGTGCTGTATAAAATTCTTTAATTACTTCGTCTAAAAATTGTTTCATAAAATAAAGGTGAGTTTCCTTTTCACAAAATAATATACCATAATTATTTCAGAGCGTTTAAACGGATAATTAGTATAATTTATGAAAATATAGCATCCATCTACTGTTTGTTACTACAGTATATTAAAGTAAGACCCCTTTTTAAGTTAACTTATAATATGTTGGGATATTAACATACATCACCATCTAGTTCCATGGTAAACTATTAGGCTTGTGTTATGGATACCAGGTAGTTGATACACTACACATATATAACTTTAAATACATACATATTATAAATATAAACACCCATGACTGGAGTACAAATTTTCGTGCTAATCACACAAATGAATTCCTCCAGCGGGACTCGAACCTGCGACTACTAACACAGCAAGTAAGGTCACTATAAACTGAGCCAAACGTGTCGTTAGAATGGAATAAGACATTACTTTTATGTTATGCTAAACAACCTAAACCTATAATTACATATAATGAAGTCATAAAATTGGTCGACTTTGTACAACGAATATTTTTTTAACAGTTCTTATTACAATTAGGTTTCCTACAATGAGTATTTTTTTTTATTTTTATCTCATACTTTGTCTGTACATGATAATATAATGATATTATTATCTAACTTCGCTCGATGTTTTTTTTTCTTTGAAAATCGTATTTTTCCGAAAAAAAACCTTTTTTCGGAAAAGAAACCTAGATAATTTATAGATAAACTCAAAAAGAAAAACCTTATTTAAATACAAGATGATTGATTGATATAAATTGTAAGAGCCGTTTGCGAGATACGCGATATATATATATATATATATATATATATATATATATATATATATATATATATATATATATATATATATATATATATAAGTTTTACTTTAAAACTTTAAGAAGGTCAAGTCAAAAGTTTAGGTTTTGGGAGGTTCTATTAAAAATTGACGTAACAAATTTTAAATTTTAATGACTTACAATTAGGATTAAATTTCAATTATTTCAAAAAAAAAGTAATAGGGCCTTCAACTTTTTTTGACAAAATATACCTATGTATGCATATAAGATATTAATAAACGAATGAAAATTAGCTATGTATATTGATAGCTAACATTATTACATAACTCTAAAAGACACAAGTATGCCATGATTTATTATATAAGCGCCTATTCTGCCATCAAAATCATATCACAATCGCATCATCAGTTTATCGTTTTGTAAGACGTTACTACTAATATGTTTCAAACAAGTCACTTATATTTTGTATTTGTAATTTGTCAACTTACTGCCGACCGAGCACTAACGTCGTTAACCCTTTATGAAAACAATTAAAATGATTTATGGCAGAAACAAAAACTCTTAAAGCCATTTCAGCTGTTATTTTCAATGGTCTACCAAATAAATTTGATTTGTGTTCATCTTAAATACCTTCTGCCATAATAGAAAAAAATTAATATTGCAAGACAATGTCGTAAAACCTAAATTGCAAGAATAAATGTGTTTTTAATTGAGCATGAATCATTGAAAATGAACAAAAAAACTAAGTACATAATATTTCAAACAAGATTTCAATAAAAAGTTTAATTAAAAATAAATAACTAAGAAGATATTAATATAAGCATAAATGAAACATTTTTAGATATACGAGAAAGCTTAATTTATTATATACCTTGCGGTTGACAAATTAATAAAAATATATTCTTTATTATTATATAATTATTAAAAATAATAAAAATGTTGTTTTTATTTATAAGATTTCACGTAAACAAAAGCAAGAGCAAAATAAATAATATTATCGGCTCAGGTGTGTTTTGGAATAAGGTGAGAAAGCCGACTAGCAACAGAATTATGACGAGCTCTGATTTAGCACTTTGTGTTTTAGATGAAAACGAAAATATTTTTAATTGTGATATTTTTATTAATCCCTCCATGACCGCGGACACGACGGCGTTACAGTTAACAATAGATTTCTTAGAAATTTACCTGGAGGTGTTAATCTAAATATATCTTTGTTCTAAAGTTATGAACTAGTAGAATCAAAATTAATTAATAGTCAAGTAAGAATAATTGCAATTTACATATCATGATTTCTTAAAATGATTTTAACAAACGTATGTATATATTATGTACGCAAATATATACATTATGCAGTTCATGCTACTAAGAGTAAAATAAAACCCACTACATCTGGCTAAGTGAAAAAATACGGTAGGTGATTTTTCTAAAATCTAATTTAAGCAATGTAACGGGAAATAGCTAATGCTTAAAAAGCCTTCAAACGAGAAAGTTCCATTCAAACTTTTTAAGTGTAAAACTTAAGCTGCGAACTGTTAAGCCAAGAGTGAATGCACAAGCTACAATTTGTTGAAGCGTTTCTCACACCCGGCTTTTATCAAATTCATACATTGTAGTTGGAACCAAGCGGTGTGAATTCCTTGCGCTTCTATTATAATAATATGTTACTTGGTAATTACAGGACTTGAAAATGAATTGTTAGCATATTAAGTAGGATAGAGCTAATTACAATAATAATCTTAATCAGTGTTTTTTAGTTATAATGACTTCATTTTTATTTAATTTAATATCCTCAACAAAAAATAACTGGAAATATAATAATACTGCTTTATAACAAATAAAACTGGCATTTATTTTATTTTCATATTTATTAACATACTAGCGACTCTATCTCGCTTCGCTCGTGTTCGACCGTAGGTGATTTTTTTTTAAATTGACATAACTTTTTCATTTATGAACCAATTGGAATAAAACAAATACTATATGTTAATTAAGTGAAGTTTACCAAAATACACCAGAGAAAACCGCACCCAAATCGATTGAGCTGTTTCTGAGATTAACGCGTACAAACACACAGGCAAACAGACAAAAACTCTAAAAATCATTGTTTTATGTTCTATTGCGTAAATAAACCCCGCCAGTAATAGTTTTTCTCAAAAAGCTTCCATGTACAGACAGAGATCAGTTACAATTTAATATACTGTAGAGATACGAGGGTCAAGACTTTTCAGAAGATCGAAGACAGATAGACGAGTCATTCAGTCATTAGTGGCAGTGTCAATTAGAAGCAGACGTATTGTGCTGCTAAATAGCTCTTAAGTACTACCGTTAAGTACCTGCTCCTTACCATGTATTAATCAAGGATCAATACAACATCACTATATTATGGAATTACCTTGGTTTTTTATAAAATATTATTATCATCCATAAAACATTTTAAAATGCTCTACCTATTATTACCTATTATTACGGGTGGGCCGTTTCAAAAAAACGATGCACTGTTCGTGCGCAACATGTGACGTGTTATTTCCGGTGGTGGATTTTGATATTTAATATCTTATTAACACAAAAATAACATAATAGTCTTATACTTTTAAATGCAAAAAAAAAAATATATCAGAAATTTCTTGTTAGGTCAGGTTGTGGATGAGCTTTGCCCACTTCAGTGGGCGATGTGCCATGCGGGTTGTTCCTGGTACTTTTCTGATGGCAGAGTGGCCATGGGAGCAACCCCTTGGTTGTGTGATCTGCTGGAGCAGATTGCCGTTGGGGCATCATAATTAAAATCATAAAGTAGAGGTTCCGTTGAGTTTTAGTGCTACTGGCTTTTCTAGTCAGTCAGTCTCACTTAACCATCTATATTATGTATGCAGGTGGTATACGTAAATGCATTTTCTTACATTAAAAAAGAAAGTTGTGGATAAAATCTTTGCAATTTACATAATTAATGATCTGTACAGTAACATACTTTTTTGTAAAATTAGTTTCTTTTAACATTTATGTTTAAATGTCTCTATATTAAATCTTTAATCTGTTAATAAATTGTGTCAAATTGCTGTACAGCATTTGATAGACCTCTTTAGTTACATTTTTCATATCGTTTATGATAAAATCATCTCTTTGAGATTAAATGTTCGCAAATTGCACAAGAAAGTAATTAAAAGTCAGTCCGAGTTGGTACAAAGAGCGCATTTGCTTTATAAAATATTTTGCTACTCTTCGCAAAACAAAATTAAATTTTAATCACAATGGTTGACTACTGAACACTTTTCGCAATAAAAGTATGTCACAATGTTTCATATTTTGTATTTGCTTAACTTTTTACAGTCAAAAACTTCTGTAAATTAATTGCTCCCCGACTAAGGAGGAGACAAAATATTAAAATATATGGGTGTTTTTTTAGCTTTTTTCCCTTATAAGTAAATAAATAAACCATTGCAAGAGTACCTACTTGTGTGTCTATCGTTATACTTTGTCTGTATGTTGTGTCTGTATCTGTCAGTCCAACGCAGCCTATTTTTACAAACTCTAATAGCTGGAAGTAGTTAAATTAGATGTATATGAACGGATGTGTAATGGTATGATATAAATGATTTTTATACTATCGAAATCTGTGTAAATATTACAAATGTGAAAGTTTGTGAGTATGTATAGATGTTTGTTACTCTTTCGCGACAGAACGGCTAAACGGAACTAGATGACATTTGGCACAGAGATAAATTATAGTCTGAAATAACACATAGGCTACTTTTTATCCCGGAAAAATGAACGGTTCCCGTGGGATAAGTTTGTATATGTTTTTCTAGAGGTGAACCGGTGGTGAAATTTTACCGGTGGTAGGACTATGTCAAGCCTGAGGAGTCCGAATGGATGGGTACCACCCCCTTATCTATTTCTCCCGCCAAGTAACAATGATTACGATAAGGTAGCCAAAAGATTGTTGAAGTTGAAGGATAAGGTAGCCAGCGCAATTACAGGCAAGAGGCATATTATTATCTACTAAGATGATATGCCTCTTGCCTGAGAGTGTCACTGTGAGGACTACCTCACAGTGACAACGCACCTGCGGTTCTACATTTTTGTTACATTAAACCTAAGTGCATGAACCGTAGGTGCTATGAGCGACACGAACTGCTTTCCATCAGGTGGTCTGTCTGCTCGTTTGTCACTGAATACCAAAAAAAAAAGGACCCGAGCGAAGCGAGGGTGAGCCGCTAGTAATTTCATTATTGAGTCAGCAGGTGGAAAGTAAAATCATACTCCTATACTGTATAATACCTACATCCTATACCTATATATTTATTATGTGCATATATTATGCTCTACCATGATAGAGATCAAGAATTCAATGTTTTGTTCTGGACCAGTTCATTATTATAATCATTTAACTATATTTTTTTTTAAATATTAATTCTAGATTAACCAAATTAGCTTTGTAAATCTAGCTATAAGTACAAGTCTATATTAGAATATATGTAAGTATACATATGTTATTTATTTAACATCTTGTAAAAATTAAAAATCTATACATATAATAAAATTGTAACTAAGCCAAATCAAAATATTTTTTGGAAAATCTTATTGAAATAGACATTATTATCGATACAGAGGCCGAATTAATAGTTTTTAGAATTTTTGTCTGTCTGTCTGTTACCGCATCACAGAAAAACCACTGGAGGGATTTTGATGAAATTTGGTATGGTGATAGCTGGTCATCCGGGTCAACATATAGGATATTTCTTACCGCGGGAAAATATCTCATTTCTGAGAAAAAAATGCAAAAACTGCAATGTAAGAGTATACTTATCTGTAAAACCTAAGTATTTGGTTTTTGGTCATCTCAACGCGGGCGGAGCCGCGGGTAATGCTAGTGCTAGTAATTAATAAATTTATAGCTACACTTAGTATGTAACGTCACTATGTCGTACTGTCACATAGTACTCGAGTATAAAAATGTAAGGTACATTTTATACTATATATTCACGTGCTAGACAACAGATACGTGTAAAACGGCCAGTCTATTCTTAAGGTAAACAGCTGTGGAAGAGCCGCTTTTAGATTTTATATTTAGATCCACCTAAAATGTATGAAATGTACGTTTTTACCACATCTGATATTATAAAACCAATCGATAGTCAATTTCAGTGTTCATTGATTTTATGTTAATTACATGGGAATTATATTTTTGGTAGTATATGAAAAATCATCTCAGCTGGCAAGAAGGTTAGTCAAGTTCAGTTAAGTATGTAAAGTTAGTTCTCTTAATTGATTTACGAATATCATTAAATCAACCAAACTGAAATCAGACTAAACTGTTCGAAATTCAATACTATATTTTGTGGCAAAGTATGGAAGGTAATATTTTCCTGACCATATTCACTTAGAACTTGTTATTTAGAGATGACTCTTTATAGATTACGTTTTACGTTTAGTATAGATTTATCAGAGATGAGAAATTTTTCCGCAATAAAAAGTATCCTATATGTTGATCCGCTATCATCATACCAAATTTCATCAAAATCTATTCAGTGGTTTTCTCTTTATGCTTTCCCAACAAACAGACAAACAGATAGACAAAAATTCTAAAAACTATAGATTCGGTCTCTGTATCGATAATAATTACTATTTCAATAAGATTTAAAAAAATATATTTAATGTAGGTATGTACAGATTCAACTCTGTTAGAATTGTATTATATGTTATTGGATCAGATATTAAGAATCGTAACCCAATTCAATATTTATATTATTAGAAAACTCAGAACAGCTGGGAGAGTCAAGTTATCGAAAATATGAAAATTCTTTGTTACTTTTTTACTAACATTCTTTTTTTATTTAAAAGTGTAACGTGAGCTTAGTATCGAGTCTAGTACCTATTATTTTTTGTGCAGTATTAAATTATTGCAAACAATGGCTCGTCTGTTGTTTTAGTATTGAGAAGTGTACAATTTAAAATCTCGGGCATGAGTTTTAAACAAAGTTAAAAAATATAAAACATGCAAATGCATTACATATTTTTGTTGTGTATATATGTATTTGTATTTATTTGATGTACATATTATGTACTATATTGAACCGCGACGCCCTGACGGCAGGTCTGCCAAAGCAAACCACAACAACCATGGGGTTCTCCAACAGTCCACTCTGCTAACAGAGAAGTATCAGAAGTAACCCGCATACACCCGCGTACACTGTCTACCGAAGTGAGCCACTTCCCTGTGCGTTTCTTGGCTTCGCGTCCGGCTGAACTGCCGGATCCCAATATACATTATACCTTTTTTTTAACGTTGGGAAATGCATTTACGCAGAAGGTGTGGGACTCACCGGCAAAGCCAGTACTACCCACTAAAACCCAACAAAGCCTTCCCCCGTCTTAATGGGGCGTCGCAGGATCGCTTATGCATTCAACTACGACGCCCCGACGGCAGGTCTGCCGAAACAGACCACAACAACCACGGGGTTGCTCCAAGGTCCACTCTGCTGTCAGAGAAGTACCAGTAGCAACCCGCATGGTACACCGCCTTCCGAATAGGGCCACCTTCCACCGCCCACCGAAGTGGGCCACCTCCCTGGCGTTTCTTGGCTTCGCGCCCGGCTGTATTGCCGGGTACTACTGAGCCCCCCCACCACGACAAGGTGAACGCACGTTGGGGGGAAATGTACATTATACCTACTATACGAGAATTTAACAGGATCTAGGCAGCAAAAGCGTTTTTGTAGAACAGCCTCCCTTCTAAACCTTTACAAATTGCCCAGAACGCAGATACTCATCAAACAGTCCTAAAAGTCGTAGCACATAGTGGCATAACACAGTTATAACTATAAGTAAATATTCAATATTACTCGTATTTTTCGAAAATTTAATATGCCACATGCGTCTTATGAATAAATGTCGGCTTAGTATGAAATGTCTAACTTAAAAGGAAATTTTTCGTGTAGTATTTGAGGTGTTGCATTTATTTAGGTATCAAAAGTGACATTTTACTTTGTACAGTAAAAATGTTGGTTTGCTAAAGTGGACATTCTTCTTATATGCATAATATCGAATTTATTTTAGTATTTTACCGTATTATTTTTATTTGTACTCAAGTAAAATAGTTAATAATAATTATAATTGAAAAATATTTACTATATTTAAAAATAATATTTTACCTTTTTACATAGAAATAATCCAGTAGTAATTATTAAATAAAAGTTATATTATTTTACTAGCGCCTCACCCTCGCTTTGCTCGAATTCGTCTATAGGAAAACAAAAACAAACCTACCCCACGGGAACCATACATTTTTTCGGAATAAAACGTAGCCTATGTGTTATTCCAGACTATAATCTATTTTTGTGCCAAATTTCATCCAGATCCGTTTAGCCGTTCTGGCGTGAAAGAGTAACAAACATCCATACTCACAAACTTTTGCATTTATAATATTAATATGGTTAATATTACATTTTCTGTACTATATCAGCTTTATAGAAAACCTATCTCATTTGTAGCCTAATTAGTAAAACTACATTATAATTATTTTAATAGTAATTCCCCTAAAGGTTTGTTTAGACATTTAACCTGCGCTTAGTGATAGTATAGTATTTACTGTTTATATCTTATAATTATTTAAAAAAGACTAGAAAGGATAAATTTTAAAACGTCAACTTTAATTTTTTTGTAAGATTACGATTTATAATTATTCAATTATATGAATATTGATGATTTCTTAAAATAATGCTCGACGCTGATTATTCTATAATAGATAAATAAATAAATGGCTAAATTATAAATAAAAAAAACTGTTATAATTAAATATGGTATAAATGATTGAATTGTATATTCATTTAATCTAGATAAAGATCAGATAAAGGGATCGGCCAAATTATGCCCTAAACGTGCTTTCTGTTTAGACTGGCATGGCGCCAATTGTATCAACAGGTCAGTAAGTCTCGAACAACTTTTATTACGATATCGAACTGTGTAACCAGTCAAAAGCTCTGAAAATTAAGTTACAATGGATGATAATAGGATGTTTATAATACGTGTCAGTGATTCAGCTTTGTTAAATGAAAGTACCTTTTTTTTTTTTTTTTTTTAACGTTGGGAAATGCATTTACGCACGAGGTGTGGGACTCACCGGCAAAGCCAGTACTACCCACTAAAACCCAACAAAACCTTCCCCCGTCTTAATGGGGCGTCGCAGGATCGCTTACGCATTCAACTACGACGCCCCGACGGCAGGTCTGCCGAAGCAGACCACGACAACCACGGGGTTGCTCCACAGTCCACTCTGCTATCAGAGAAGTACCAGGAGCAACCCGCATGGTACACCGCCCTCCGAAGAGGGCCACCTCCCTCCGCCCACCGAAGTGGGCCACCTCCCTGTGCGTTTCTTGGCTTCGCGCCCGGTTGGGTTGCCGGGCACTACTGAGCCCCCCCACCACGACAAGGTGAACGCACGTTGGGGGGGAAATGAAAGTACCTACTAAAACTGATCTTTACCTTAAAAACACTAAATTACAAAATTAATAGAAACCAAAAATACTTTCAGAAGTTAGTTATTGGGTGGTTAAGAGAAAATAGTATGTACCTAGAAAGAAATGCTGCAGGTATCTATTCTTAAAAAAATCATACGATTTATGTTTAGTTTATTTACGGCGTTTATTACTTATTTTCAGGGTAAAAACAGCCTAGGATTAGTTTTAGTTTATTTTTATTTTCTACTATTTTTATTGAGATCCCTATTGTTAATTCTTTCATAAAAAGTAGTGGCCATAATATATGGTTATGCACTTAATTGAAATCACACGCGCGAGATGGCGCAAGCAGGTTACATATTGTAAGGAATGTGCCTGTTAAATATAAGAGGCACTCGAGGTCGGGTTCAAGCGGTTTTAATGCAATGCTAGTAATTTTCACATTAAATTTTAGTTATTTAAAAGGAATTTTGACAAATATACAAATACAAAACATGTATTAAATACAAAAAAATAAAGTTACGACTTACGAAGCTAATTATTTAATTCGCATAATTTTATTAACAGAGTTAATTTAATTATTTTATAGAATAGAACTAGAAATAGTAGCTAAAGTCAATATAAGAAAGAAGTCACTATCTCGAGCATATTTTAGATTTTCCAGTCATTATAAATTAGGTACTTTAATATACAGCTCATTTTAATATGTCTGTGTACATATTATGTACACTAGCGGTTCACCCTCGCTTCGCTCGGGTTCGCCTCTAGAAAAGCACAAGCAGATCTATCCCACGGGAACCGTTCATTTTTTCGGTATAAAAAGTAACTTGTTGTTTGGTACCATTAGCATGCCAAATTTTACTAAATTAGGTGCATAGGTTGTTGTGTACTAATCTGTATAAGTTACTATAGTTTTTAACTATCCCACGGAAACTCTTTAATTTTCCGGAACGAAAAGTATCTAAAATGTTAACCGAGGTTATAAGGTCCCACCAAGCAAAATTTCATTAAAAATCGGTCTAAAAGTTTCGGAGATTATTAGCCTATACAAACAGACAAACAGACAGAGAAAAAAAATTGAAAAAAATCTGGATTTGTTTTATTTCTCTTCTTACATTCCCTTGACTCGGGTTTTAGTTTTTTTTTCTAACTACATACATTCGACCTCTACAGTTTTATTATAATATATTATATAGCCTTTTTTGTGCCAGAGCTCTTAAAATAATAACCCATCAAATAACAATTCGGTGGAAAGATGTCATGGGATTTCAGTATTCATTTAAAAGCCCACTGAAACTTGGCAGGACGCCCGATCTATTCAACAGGTCAGCAACACTATGCTTTGTGGGTACTAGTAAGATATAGAATATACATATGTACATTTGTAAACATAATAATGTAAACGGTATGTAACGTCGGATGTTTGTTTAAATTCTATTTTCAATATGGTAATAATTTTTATGATAACATTTTTTGAAGTTCATAGGAGCTGTTGGTAATCAATTATTTTTAACTTTATGGCATCCCCATATAATCATTTCAGCTATTTAGACTAAAAAACAAGATAACTGATAAATAGTTATGCATAAAAATTGAGTTATAATTTATAATATTAGTATAGATACTTGCATTGTTCTGAGCTTTAGAAAAAACTTTAAGCTTTTCCATTTATTCTAAGTTAAAACAAGCTTTAGTAAAGACTCAAATCTACCTTGAGAATGGAGTAAATAAAATTAAGATTTTGTCTGTCACTTAAGGTGTCAAATGTTCAACGAAATTTTTCATGCGAGAGGGTGAAGTCTTCTTATCCACTATACGACCGCTACGCGTCACCTAATGTTACTAGGCAATATTTGGATTTATTTTCTATCAGGCGAAATAATTCAACTCGTGTTTTGAATTTCTGATTCTTGTAGATAATGAGATTAATCACATAATGTACAAGACACCTTCTACTTTCGACATCTTTACTCTTAGGAAGTCGGTGCCAAGCCAAATGTAATAGTACAGGTACCTACACTCGCCGCGATCTGAAAAATCTATAATAAAGGCAGCGACTTCAAACTTTTCAATAGGTAGGTAGCTTATACAAATAATAGTATTTTATTAATATTAAAGGTATTAGGTTTACACAAGAGGTGTATTAAAAATTAAATCTTTATTAAGTTATTTTATACTTTTTAGTTTTTGAAGTCGGTTTATTTAAATGTGTTTTTTTTGCTTTTTAGTGTATGTAAACTACAGTAGGTAATAATGTAACGATTGGTTATAATATTTCTCAGTTTCTCTACTCCGCACGCTCGCTCCACTTCAATGACAGGTAGCCAATATCCACTTATTTGGACACGGGTTAACACCTCCAGGTGAATTTCTAAGAAATTAATTAAAATTCTAAGAAGTCTATTGTTAACTGACACGCCTGCGTCTCCGCGGTCGTGGAGGGATCAATAAAATATATAATCAACCTAAATTAAAACTCCTAAAAAAGCCGTACACGTAAACAAAAATTTTCACAAAAAGAAAACTACTGGGCCAAACTACGTTAAATTTTTAATTTATTTTTTTATTTTATAATTTATTTATTTTAATTTTTATGGGACCAAATGGCAACTATTTATCATCAAATAAAAGAAGAATCACGTAAATCAGACCATAAAGATAAACCAATGGAATTGAGAATCTCCTCCTTTTTGAAGTCGGTTAAAATAATAAGAGAATTACACTTATAAGGATCGAATCTGTGACTTTCGATTTAGAAGAATATTATATAGGCATTTCATTATGAAATATTAAGCCAAATATGAGCAAACACGAAAGCCGCGCCACAGCAGCTGATATAATTAATCAGTGGCGGAATGTCGGCGAACGAAATATGTAATATTCCATAAACTAAAGCGGGGTTATGCTAGAACTATTTCATATTGTCAACATGGTTTGGATGGCTGTATAGTATTGTGCAAGTATTAAGATATGACATGGCTTTAGTATATAAAGATAATAGATATACATATTGAAATATAAATAAACGAACGAAAACAAAAAAAAGAAAAGTAGGATATACTTGTTTATATTGATTTATTGGTTTGTTCTTCTTTCAAACAGCAACAAACTGATTGATTTTTCCAAATAAAAATCGTTTGCTCCCGGAAAGTGAGATAGACTGATTTTTCCCAATGAGAATCAAGTGATTCACGTGGTCTTGAGTGAAATAATTATATTATTAATAAATAATATTGCTATATTTAATTATAATATTTATTAAAAAAATTAAAATGCTTAGAAATAAAAATCAACAAATATTGTAAGGTACTTTATTGCCAATTTTTTGAATTTTTGAAATCATTTTTATAAAATAAGTCGTTAGGCACTGTCTGTAACAAGTATGTGTCTGAGACGTCTATAACCTTAGTCTCTCTCGTGACCATGATTACCGTAAAGCATTCGAAATGTTGGAAATCAAAAATCAAAATAAATCCGCGAAATAATCCAAAAAGATTGTTTTATTTAAAATGCATAGATTATATTAATTAAACAGTATTATTGCCTCATTTTCCATTCATTTGTTTATTTTCTTGTAGCATATCCGAGGAAGCAATATCCGTTATCATATCCGTCATTATCATTATGATTTCATTATCTATTTTCCCATTATGATACCCCACCATCCACACACAACAAACGATCGGAAGACAGTTACCAAAATTGGGCGAATCGGTTGATCAATATAAACACAGGTTTCATGGGATAAGAGAATGTGCGATCGGAGTTGACAGTGACACGTGCCCCACCTCATCTCGACGATTCAGTGACTTATAGACTCAGAGCAATATCCTTTCGCTTTGACCGGATGGCTCTATTTTATGTAGTTTAAATGAATTTATAAATTTCCTTAAAAGGAAGATAATAATTTGAATTCAACAACAATATTTCATCTCGTGTTTTGAATTTCTGATTCTTGTACATAATGACAAAGATTAAGAGTAACCCTTCAAGCGATAATATATTTTTTCTGTTTAGATGTTATAAGAATTATTATAAAAATTTAAAGTCCTTTTTGAATCTATAATGTGTTACTATTGCATAAAGAGGAAAAAAAATAATGTCAATATAAAAAAATATATATTAAATATTATTCAAAACAAATCAGGATTAAAAATATCAGCGTAGTAAAGCTAGCATAGGTACGGTCACCATCTGAGACATTAAGATCAACATGAGTGTAACTGGTGCCTGGCTATGTATATGTGCCTGGCTATATATATGTATATCAGAGGTGCGAAAGCCGGTGATTTGAACCCGCTTCACTCGGTTCCCCAAGCGAGCGCGTTACCACTGGGCTACCACTGCCTTATATACATAATATCAATCATATATACACTGTACATATAATTTCCGTATATCATTCTTATGATATACGACTCCATGTTGCGAGTCACATGTCAGTTGTCAATTGGACTGGACATGTACCGAGTGTGAAACAACCAGCGACATTCAATTTCCGTTTGGTTAGATGAACTGATGTATAGGTATGCACTATAGAATATATATTTAAAAGATTACTTAGTTAACTTCCCATTTAACTGTAGTATGTTTTACGTAATGAACTTTTTTTTTCGTTTTATTAGTTTCAAAAGTATTGGTGGATTTGAAAAGTAAAAAGATGGTAAATATCGCTGTTCCTAATATCTCAAATCCCTCACATTGTCTGGAGAAAAGCTGATAGTTAAATTAATAAATATTGTTATTTACTCTTATATGTTTAAACAATTTTTATGATATTTTATGACTACACAAGCAGACACTACCAGACAGACCATCTTTTTTTATTTATTTGAGTCTACAAACAGTGTTCACAGTATAGATAATATCTTATCAACTTACATAATTAAATAAATAATTATTATACCAGCATTGTTGACCACAGCTAGTAGTAGTAGGTAAATTGTAATTAATTATTTATATTATTATAAAAATTCTAATGTTGAGTACAAGTAATAAAAAAACTACGTTTAAAAAAACCGACTTCTAAAAACTACCAAACCACGACTAAAAAGTATAAAATAACTCAATAAAGATTTAACTTAATACACCTCTTATGCAAACCTAATACCTTTAACACCTCCAGATAAATTTCTAAGAAATTAATTAAAATTCTAAGAAATCTATTGTTAACTGACACGCCGTCGTGTCCGCGGTCGTGAAGGGAATAATATTAATAAATTACTACTCTCTTTTTATTCTTTTTGTTTCTCTACTCCGCACGCTTGCTCCGCTTCAATGACAGGTAGCCTATAGTTTGTCCATTTTATTAATTGTTTTTTGACAGCTCACGTCCATGAAGTTTCAACTTAAACAATATTTAAGTTAAAATTTCATACAAATAATATTGTACTTCATGGACGTGTACCGCCCCCTTATTGACGTGCTACACTTATCGATTACTACGATTGTGCCACTGATTACAAATAATCGGTAGAAATAAATGCTAATATGTAAATAAGGCGTAATATGCTATTTAATCAGGCAGACAATAAAATTTTAAGGTTGAAGCAGAGAAAAAAAAAAAGATATAAAGACAAACCAGTGACAGATTACGTCAAAATGGCGGGTTGGACGGACGGTCGGTTGATGTTGCCAGTTGACGTTTAAATAAATTTTACAATTATAATATTTATTTTCATTTTAGTAAATATGAAAATAAATATTATATCATCCACTTATCTGGACACGGGTTCATAATAAAAAGTAATCAACCTAAATGAAAATTCCTAAAAAATCCGTACACAAATTAAAATAAAATTACATCGTCCACGTAAACAAAAAAGTTCATAAAAAAATATTCATAAAATGAATACGCATCAAACTAAACAAGAATCACGTAAATCGGATCATAAATCTCAGCGTAATCGGTGTACATACATAAAAAAATACCAATCAAATTGAGAACCTCTTCCTTTTTAAAATCGGTTAAAAAAGAGAACATTAAACGTACACAAGAAAAACGCAAAAGTAAAACAATAACAAATTATTAGAGAGCATTGCATATTATGTTAACTGTTTTTTAAAACTGTTCATGTTTGTATTCGTTATATCGAAAGTACCGAAGTATGTATATTGTATTGTAAGGTTGCATTTTTATATATTGAGTGTTTTAATAGAAAATAATATATTTGATTAATTTGTAATGATTTATGTATAAGGCATTTACTTATGTGACCTTAGCCGATAGGAATGTGTTTGAAAATAAAATAAAAAAAAGGGCGCGGATATTCATTTGTTTTCCCGCGCTTTTGCACAGAGATGTCGGTAGTCGGTACCACCCTGTAGGTCACTACGAATTGTTTGTAATACTGAAAATTATGATTATAAATTATGTAACTGACGATTATAATAGTACTGAATATAAGAATATAAGCAAGGAATATCTCGAAGTTTTATTAGGGATCCTACAGTATAGTAATGTATTAACAATTCTGAGTATAGGAGAACGTATACCTGCAATAGTTCGACAATGATTAGTAGCAAAAAATGTATTGTTTTTATATATTAATTTGGGTATATTTACTATTAAGATATACAGGCGGAGCCATATGAAAGCCCGACTTGCAGAGTTACTCGTTTATTTCAAATATTGACCGTTGACCTTCTGCAAAGGAAGAGTATTACTAAGTTTTTACATGTTACCCGTTTGGCTGTTACGGAGGCAAGAGAGTGATGACATTTAAATTTACGTATTTATACAATTAATAAGCGCCAGATTAAACATAATAGCAACAAGCCATAAACACTTAAAATTGCTATTGTATAAGTATAATTATTATATTAATATAATAATAATATAATTATTATATTAATATTATATAATAAGTCAGTAAGCTATATAATATAACTAGCATTGCCCGCGGCTCCGCCCGCGTTCAGATGACCAAAAACCAAATTCTTAGGTTTTACATATTATTAGTATACTCTTACAATGCAGTTTTTGTATTTTTTCTCAGAAATGAGATATTTTCCCGCGGTAAAAAGTGTTGACCCGGATAACCAGCTATCATCATACCAAATTTCATCAAAATCTGTCCAGTGGTTTTCTCGTGATGCGGTAACAGACAGACAAACAGACACAAAAATTCTAAAAACTATAAATTCGGACTCTGTATCGATAATAATGTCTATTTCAATAAGATTTTCCAAAAAGTATTTCATGTACAGATTCGACTTAGTTACAATTTTATTATATGTATAGATATGTTTAATAATTACAATGAATACTAGAAATAATAAATATATATAATATAATACTATGTAAAAAAAAATAAAGTGCCTGACGCCGCAACAATTAATCTTATAGATTAAAACTTTCTTGCGTCGTACGTAAAAATCTTAAATAATGTATAGGAAAAATGTTAAAAAAAATAAGGTAATATCGCTTCTAAAAAAATCCACCAAATGCGTTTTGGTAAAGATATGCTAAATAGTTTTTAAGATATTTATTTATTATTTTATTATTAGGTCAATTTTCAATCGTTAAAACTATGTTTTTAGTAAAACTGTATAATATTTCAGCAAGGATGTGAAAGATGTCAGTGGTCAGTATAGTACGATATATCATTTCCGTTACTAGATTTTCTAGGCTACTTACAGTCTAGATTTTGTTGTAATATTTTGTAAATATATATATATATATATATATATATATATGTATATATATATATATATATATATATATATATATATATATATATATATATATATATGTATATATATATATATATATATATATATATATATATATATAATAACCTTAGTAACTTTTCTAGTACATACTTAATTAGTTCTGTGTTAAAACTAAATAATAATTACATTTTTATACTTTTAATTATTTAATACTTTTTCCGTTGACACCCTTCGGGTGCGGAATCCTATAACTATGCCTCTGCTGTCCGTTCATCTGTCTGTCAGAGGGCTGTATCTACGAGTATTACGGTTCAATTCTCTACCTTTAACGGTTCATGAGACATGAACCGTAATAGGTAGTGTTGAAATTTTCACAGAATATATATTTTTATTGCCGCTGTAAAAACAAATAATAAAAATAAATAAAAATACAAGAAATATTTTTAAAAGTCATATTAAAATAGTATACGCACGATGGTACGGAGCAATTGACCAATTTTTACTTTTAGTACTGACAATATCAATTAGTTATCGAGTAAAACTACTTACTTATTAGGGTACTAAAGAAAATCTTCAAATTGACAAATCTATATTTAAAGAAGTTATTAAATTTTATAGATTGCCCTAAAACTTCACAAAATTAAATCATTACCTTTTAGGGTTAGTACAAAGTACTTTCTAAGAAAATTATTTTGAAAAGGATACGTTGTGTAGTTCTTGAGATATAAGATATTATCCATTTCACTCGTTTTTATATATATATATATATATATATATATATATATATATATATATATATATATATATATATATATATATATGCAAAATACTAATTTATGCATAAACTCAATATTGTACACGGATAAATATTTTATTGGTATATTAAAAAAAATGTTAAACATTGCTGCGGAACCTTGGGCATTCGAGTCAGACTCACTCTTTTACAATTTTTAATATAAAACTACTGTTAATACGGGATAGACTATCATCTTCATTTTGAATTTCACTCAAATTATATACATATACTCACTCTTACACACACACACAATCTTTTGCATTTTAAATATTAAATTTTTAAACTAATTTATGTAAATGTATGTAAATAGTAACAACTTAAAAAATTTATTTGCTTCTTTGAGTAATAACAGGCTGTGTCAGTGCTGATATGTATTAAACAATGTAAAATGACCTAAATATTTTACTGTTCTTGTCTAAAAAATGTCATTGTGTAATCAGAATTTAAACCCAAATTAGGGAAGACTGTCAATTTTTCAATGTCACAGCTCATTGGATTGGCGAGGGCTTTAAATAAAACAAAGGTCGGGCGATGATGAGGTCATCAAAGGGCGTAATTAAATTAGGCCGAATAAAGCCCAGCTTGTGGGGGTTTTCGGGAGCGGGCTTAACCCAAATGTCCTCTCCTATATTGTAATGGCAATAAACCTAATGTCCTGTATCCACCCACAGATCTGTTCTTCAATCTTTATTAGAAGCCATCTCTATAAGAATAAAGTAATATTTTGTAGGCACTCTAGGTGCTGTTACAGTAACCTTTAGTTTGTCCAGTCACGAACATAAATATTTAATAAATATATTGAGATATTAACACACAGCACCATCTAGTTCCATGGTAAGCTACGAGGCTTGTATTATGGATATCAGATAGTTGATACACTACACAATTATAAAACTTTAAGTACATACATATTATAAATATAAATACCGATGACGATGAAATGAATGGCCCCAGCGGGATTCGAACCCTCGACCTCTGGCACAGCAAGTACTCACTACAGACTGAGCCAAATGTGCTGTCTATTTATTTATATATATTTATAAATATATAATATAACCATGGACATTTCGTCAATAATATCTGATTTCATGATTCATTCATTAACATCTTTCTCTTATTTGAATAAATAAGATTTTCTGTTTGGAGATACTCAAGAGATTTGGAGAGTAACATGTGATATGCTTTTGCATTTCTAGAAACGGTCTAAAGAGAAGCAGTGGTGCGTCACTAATACAAAATAAACAATATGTACCTCCATTTTGACAAAAAAATATACATAAATAATATCAATTGTAACGAATCTAAGAAATTCTAACATATCACAATCGGTATTTCAACCTTGATATGCAAATTAAGGCATGAATTTTATACTTAAAAACATTGATATACAAAACCATTATATGAATGCTTGAAAATGATAAAACACGAAGCATAAAAATTCATTGCAATCAAGAAAGTTTAGAACGTTATGTTACAAACAATATAAGCACCTCATCAGATACGACATTGTCACGTACGTTCGGAACTAAAAAGAAGTTGGAACGCTGATTGCAGTACCACTTAGGTCATTTGTGCCACTTTCACCCTAAGTACTTCCGACTTTTAAAGCTGCCTAAATGAATGGTAAATTTCTTTATTTATATTCTGTAAATTAAATATAGCTTAAATGTTATATTAAAATTTTAGAGCCAGTGTTTCTCTGGTTTAATAGTAAAAAGTTGTTTTGAATATTTTATGAAACACTTAAATTAATTCCTGTTAACTACACTACTATCGTAAATGCTCGTGGTATTTTATACCAAATATTAAGAACTATTTTAATTATCTCGTTGGTCTAGTAGCTATCATTTTCGGCTGCAAATCCAGAGGTTCTACTTTAGACTGTCTGGTTTAGACAAGTTTAATTATTGTGTTTTTCTATCGAATTTTGTCAATATGTGGCGCTATCTCTATATCCATACTAATATAAATGTGAAAGTTTGTGAGGATGGATGGATGTTTATTATTCAATCACACCAAAACGACTGAAAGGATCTGAATGAAATTTGGTACAGAGATAGGTTATAGACTGAAATAGCACATAGCTTACCTTTTATCTCGGAAAAATTTATGGTCCCCGTGGGATAGATTTGTTTTTATCTAGGGACGAACCCGAAGCGAAGAGTGTTAGTCGCTAGTAAATAGTATTTTATATTGTTTCCTTTTACTTTACTATTTATTTTAAAATGTCCGCATTAAGTAATTATTTTGATATTTCCTTCTTATTCCGAAGGGTCTCTAAAATTTTACTAGACTGTAACTGGAAACTCAATGGGTCTACCGTTTCAATAACAAAAAGTTACCCCCTACTGTTTTATAAGAACTTTCCTTTAGAAGATTATTGCTGGGCTCAATCTTTTTGATTTAAAATGCGTCCTCATATTTCTGAACCGTTGAATTTTAACTTTGACTTATGAAATCGTGTCTTATCTTTTAAGAGATTATTTTTATATTGTAATACTCCAGTGTTTTGTTCTTCACTTTTTATTAATGGATTAACTGAGGATAAAAAGTATAATACTGATGAGGTAAAAAAAATATTATTTAGGTATGTTATAGCAATTAGGTAAGTAGTAATTTGATATTCGGTCGATATTATAGGTTTATTTTGAGATAACTTACTGTAGATAATAAAATTAGTATATTCAAGCCCTCAATGCACTTATCAAAATAAAAGCATTCAATTTTGTTATCTTAAATATGTCCAATCTTTTTTAAACAACAGAAAAGTATAAAAAATATATTTTCCACAGGAAAAAAGATCGTGATTTCTCATAAACCCAGCCTAATCAAATCGTGAAACCTGTAAACATGCTCCAAATTGAACGCGAACAAATTGAAAAGATCGTAATCAGAAGAAAACGTCTCAATAATCAAATTGAATACAGCACGCTGATCAAATGTGGAACGCGCTTACAAATGTATGGAGTGGAATGTGCCTTTAGAATGGTTATTAAGATTATTATGTTATCTAAGCGTTTTGTAATACGTCTGCTTCGGACTATTAAAATGAATGAACTCACGGTCTGGGTATTATGATACGTTCAGCCTTGTTGACATCCCGCTGCTAGGTACGATACTGTGGTCAATGTAAAAGGTATCAGGCCAATGTCCATCACGACCTGCAAAAATTCCAAATTCTACTCCAAAATTCTACCCACATTAGTTTAACATTCGTATTTCTATCAAAAACTTGTCTCTCTCAAACATTTCCTCACGATGTTTTGATTCATCGTATTAGCAAATTTTAATTAAATTGATAAAAACTTTTTAACAAAAAAATAAAAACCGACTTCAAACAAAAGCACTAAAAAGTAAAAAATAACTGATTGGTAGTTTTCATTTACTATACATACGTCGGTGTGCTTTAGCTGTAATTAAAGCCTACCTATTAAATACATACCTAATCAAGAAATCGGTCCCAGCCCATACAAAGCAAGCACACCGACTTCGAAAATATTTGATTAGGTATGTATAGTAAATGAAAACTACCAATCAGTTATTTTTTACTTTTTAGTGCTTTTGTTTGAAGTCGGTTTTTATTTTTTTGTTAAAAAGTTTTTATTTTTCCCTTTTTAGTGTAGACAGTAGTAGCAAAGTAAGAATTCTAACGTGTTAGGCTTGTCAAATCAAACAAAATAAGCCCAAACTTAAAGTATCTACTATTAGCCGTTGAAGAGTTCCACCTATCCACCTTCTGGCCTTGCCATCAGATCAGGTCAACAACACCGAACCACTGTACTATCAAAGGAAATAGAAATACTTGCAAAGTTTCAAGTCAATATGACAATTAGAAGTAGGTTAAATTCATAATTAGTTGTTTTTCCACCCATAGGGGTGGTATTTTTTTTTGAAATTTAAATGGGACCAATCTGGAAGTATACCCTTTCAAACAAAACAAAAATTGTCCAAATCGGTTAATAAATGACGGAGTTCTGAGGTAACAAACATAAAAAAAGAAACATACAGTCGAATTGAGAACCTCCTCCTTTTTGAAGTCGGTTGAAAATGACTTATGTACTTATGAAAGTCTCAGAGATGCGATGGTCGGGGCTTGAACCAGGTTCATTTAGTTCATTACCTAGGTATGGCAGTATATCTACTGTTTTTAGGGATTAATATCTTTAGTCTATACATATAATAAAATTCTAAATAAGCCAAATCTGTACATTAAATATTTTTTGGAAAATCTTATTAAAATAGATATTATTTTTGATACAGAGGCCGAATCAATAGCTTTTAGAATTTTTGTCTATATGTCTGTCTGTTTGTTACCGCATTACGGAAAAACCACTGGGGGGATTTCGATGAAACTTGGTATGGTGAGAGCTGGTTATCCGGGTCAATATATAGAATACTTTTTACTGCGAGAAAATATCTCATTGCACAGTATACGTATGTACTAATATGTAAAATCTAAAAATTTGGTTTTTGGTCACCTGAACGCGGGCAGAGCCGCGGGCAATGCTAGTATACCAATAAAATTAAGAAGTTGAAGATAATAAAAACATTGAAGTAATTTTTTAGTGTCTTCATGTATATAATTTATAAACGCTACCACATCATATCATATATTCTATTCAATTATTATCAGTTTAGATACAATAAACAGTTTTCGTTCCAAGCATCTATAACCTTTTTATTTATAGCCTTAGGTGCGTAATATCCTGGAAAAAATGTTATGACTACCCAACTGAATGAATATTATAGGTTACAGGATTTTGACTTAGTTTTATAATTTTACGCATTAAGAATCACAATTTTGATATTTAAAAAAATCAGGGTTAAATCTTATGTAACAGTTTCAGATAAATATATTAATTTATTGTAATATAATTTTTCTATCTTAGTTGGGTTACCCGCGGCTCCGCCCGCATTCAGATGACCAAAAACCAAATTCTTAGGTTTTACATATTAGTATACTCTTACATTACTGTTTCTGTATTTTTTCTCAAAAATGAGATATTTTACCAGGGTAAAAAGTAAAGAACTATATGTGGACCCGGATAACCAGCTATCATCATACCAAATTTCATCAAAATCCCTCCAGTGGTTTTTTTGTGATGCGGTAACAGACAGACAGATAGACAGACAAAAATTCTAAAAACTATAGATTCGGCTTAGTTACAATTTTATTATATGTATAGATTATTAGTACGTAATTCGGTATGTATATAAATGTCGGTAAATTAATAAAAACATATATTTTTAATACATAGTATGTCATTTATCTTCGAAATTTTCGAAGCTACTGGCTTAAAAAATATGCAGGTAATATTAAGCCTTTCATAAGGCACTTTTGCTTTTTTGGGCAAAAATCATACATTGAAATAAAATACGTAGACTTACTGTTGATTTTTATTGCTATGCGAGTAGTATAAACTGGTTAGTGAGCCTTACAAAGTCCTCTGACTTAAAGTTGTAACTTCTTGGGATAATAGAGATAAAATACGACATTCACAATACAAATATATTTCTATTTCTGGTTTTCCCGCATATTTCAATTCCACTTTTTCAACGGCTTTTAGATGTCACTTAAATTGCTTTCGACTTCAAGAAGACAGCCTTCGAAGAATAAGACCACTTCAAATAGCAAAAGTGCAAGAAAGAAGCGCTCATTACATGCACATTTCGCTACATCTTCAAATGTAAAATAAAATGTTAAACTAGAAAATGTAGAATACAAATTCTAGTGTAAAGCATTTGGAAAGATTTTATTGGGTAGCATTGATTTTAATATTATTTTCGCCTTTTCTTTTACAATATCGGATAAGTAAGACACGCGTGTTAGTTTTGCATCCAGGATATCTTATCACCAAGCATTTTTGTATGGTTTAACTAGTAAATTGTTAGGGTATAAGTAAAATAAAATATTCATGTAACAAAATTTTTGTTTTATCTCTTCATCATAAAATTTTGAGCGGTTGAAGAATTATAATGGGTCAACAATATATACAAATTAAAAAGTTTTAACTTAAAAATTGACTATTTAAAAGTGCTTGTAAAAGTTCTCCTGAACTGATATTGTATCTACCAATTTAAGAAAACCATGTTATCTTACAATTTATACATTTCGGCTATAACCTCGTGGAATGAAACTCGGAACATGGAAGGAAAGTGTCTTAAATATGAAGTTCAAAAAATATCAAGTTTCACTCAAAGGATACGTATTATATTTTAAAATAGAAATAACTGCTTTTAATTTCTTTTAAAAGAGGTTACCTGAACCGGTAATCGAACCAACTAAAAATGCGAAAAAGTACACCGTCACCATTTTATCGAATTATTTTATCCTTACTTATCAGTTAGTTCAATAAAACAGAGAAGGTACATTTTACTGTATTTTTAGTTGGTTCCATTACCAGTTTAGATAAGTTTTATTTAAACGAATTTAAATGCCGTTATTTTTTTTAAATAAAGGAATGTTTCCTTTGAATAAAACTTAATATCTTCAATATTTAAAGTACTTTTCGGACACTTGTTCCACCTTGTATTTAGATTTGAAGCACATAAGTCAGCAATGATTGACCTTTCCAAATATTCCCAATATACTTTAGAGTCTATACTATATGGGGAATATAAATGAAAATGTGAAATATCTTTAACCATATATTGTTCTCGAACGTTACACTTATAAATACGTATAAGACTCTATAAAAAAACTATTGTATGAGAGAGAATCACCCCTATTTTATTTGTTCCTAATTTTCTTCACGATTGTGCTCGCCGTTCACATCCAAAATTCAAAACATTGTAAGTACTAATAGTCTACCAAGAAAATAAGGAAATTAAAAAGTTCCATTTCTGACTTTTTGGTAAGGAACCCTAAAAGCACAATTATTAAAATTAAATATTTGGCAGCTCTTCCAAGAACTAACTAACACAAAAAAAAAGTCGTAAAATCTTTAGTTCCTCCAGTTTTCAGCAATAATAATATATGAGATAGTCAGATCTTATTTAAAATTGTTTGCATAATATTTTCTTAGATTTACGCGAATGTTTGACATTATTAAATAAAACTATCTTTTCGGATTATTTCGCGGATTTATTTTGATTTTACGTTTCGAATGCTTTACAGCATCCATGGTCACGGGAGAGACTGAGGTGTTACATGTCTTGAATGTATAGTTGTTACAGACAGCCTACCCACAATTAACAAAATGAAAGTTGCACCAATTACATTACAATATTTTTTAACTTTAAACATTTTTATAATTTTATAATTTTAATTATAATTGAATATGGAAAATTATTTATTTAATTTTTGCTATTATTTTTATAATTATTACAATTTTAAAAATATTAATTAGTAATCTATATTTAGTGTTGCCATTATTATGTTTATAACCATAAAGAAAAATATAAAATATAGTATTAATTATTTAAGCCATATAATTTAAAAAAAAGTTAAAATTAATTAAGGATAATAATTTTAATTTAGTTTGCTATTATTTAAAAACAAATTACTAAGCAATACTATTAATATATACTTTTACAAATGAAAATGAAATGAAAATGAAAAATGAAAAATGAAAAGTTTAAAGTTAAAAAATATTGTAATGTAATTGGTGCAACTTTCATTTTGTTAATTGTGGGTAGGCTGTCTGTAACAACTATACATTCAAGACATGTAACACCTCAGTCTCTCCCGTGACCATGGATGCTGTAAAGCATTCGAAACGTCGGGAACCAAAAATCAAAATAAATCCGCGAAATAATCCGAAAAGATAGTTTTATTTAATAATAAAATTGTTTGATTGTATCTTACAACTGTAACTAGTTTACTCGTATGTAAGTTTCATTATGTTATTTAATTCCGCATTTATTTACTCTTACACGCCTACCTAACTCTGCCGTAAAGAGATTCTTTAAGACCGTAGGCGGTGGGCTACATCGTCTACGTTTAACGCGTTGCTTTTTTAGCAAAAAATAAAGAATCAAGTAAAAATAAGTTAACGAGTATTATGTTCCTCAGTCTAGGGCTATGTGTAGGTAGATATTATAATGTAATCTGTAACCACTTAAGAAAATTCTATCTATACATATAATGAAATTGTAACTAAGCCGAATCTGTACATTAAATATTTTTTGGAATAGAATCTTGTTAAAATAGACATTACTATCGATACAGAAGCTGAATCTATAGTTTTTAGAATTTTTGTCTGTCTGTAACCGCATCAAGGAAAAGCTACTGGAGGGATTTTGATGAAATTTGGTATGATGACAGCTGGTTATCCGGATGACAGCTGGTTGTCCGAGTCAACATATAGGATACTCTTTACTGCGGGAAAATATCTTATCTCTGAGAAATCTATACTAACCGTTAAAACTTACACTTTATAAAAATATAAGACCGTGCAATGATTCACTATTCATACTTAATTTAAAAGTATATCGTATTTAACTGCAATATACAGGATTACAACAATATTTTCTAGTAAATATTATTTTAAAGTAGATTGAAAATTTACCTAATTATTTTCTTAGGCATTTTATTAACTTGTCTCTTTTTCTACTAAAATTATTTTATTCTTAGTTCTTATTTAATACGTCCGGCAGTTTGGGCATATTAACAATGTCATTTTAACACAGAAAATCTATACCAATATTATAAAAAGGCAGACTTTGTTTGTTTGAACGCGCTAATTTCAGGAACTGCTAATCCGATTTTTTTTGCATTAGATAGCCCGTTCATTGAGGAAGGCTATAGACTATATCATTATGCTACTACCCAAGGGAGCGGAGCAGTAACATAATATATAGTCCATCTTTTTCATACTAACCGTTTAAACGTTTATAGGGAACCCGGCCGAAGTGAGGGTGAGTCGCTAGTACTTTATATTTATTGTTTGACACACTCTTGAATTAGCTTCAAAGAAAAATCAGAGAAGCAACAAATATCTGTACATAATATACATATTTTGGACTACGTACATAGAGATTTAAACCTTATTCAATATAAAAGTTTATTTGGCAGTAGCAGAGTGGTCCGTAAGCAGTGCTTTCAAACTGTGCAAACTACACTTTTAGTTCCAATGTATAAAGTCGAAATAAAAACACATTGAAATGTAACTGTACAGAATAAAAAAGTTTTTGGAATTTTTACTGGCTACATGTTTCACTGAACAAAACTATGCTGTGTTTAATAATTACTGTTAAAATTTATTGTCAATTTTTTATGTGTAGAAGTAAATATAAGTAAGAGATACATACTCGTATAAATAAGCAAAGGCAAACCAATTCAGTACCATCTTCTCCTCTGTTTGCCAAATGGGTTACTTTTTATTTTTATTTAGAAGCTATTGACGTGTATAGTTAGTTTTTTTTAACCGACTTCCAATTCCAAAAAGGAGGAGGTTTTCAATTCGTCGGCATCTTTTTTTATGTATGTTCACCGATTACTCAAAGACGCCTGAACCGATTTAGAATTTTTTTTTGTTTCAAAGGGTAAAGGTAAAGCCTAAAATATTTTAAGATATGAATAATTAATAGGTAAATATGTATTTTACGTATCGAAATATATTAGATTTGCTTTGCATCGGCTGGCACCGACTTCGTAAATATCTGATTAGGTATCTATTCTAAATGAAAACCTCCGTTCAGTTATTTTTTACATTTTAGTGCCTGGAAGTCGGTTTTTATTTTTTGTTAAAAAGTTTTTATTAATATACATATTATGTCAGTTAGTAAATTTTATCTTATATTTACGCGAATATTTGATATTTTAAATAAAACTATCTTTCCGGATTATATATATATATATATATATATATATATATATATATATATATGTTAATAAGTATATAACGCCTTTGAGACGTCCTAAAACCTTAGGCTCTCCCGTGACCATGATTGCTATAAAGCATTCGAAACATCGAGAACCAAAAATCTAAATAAATCCGCGTAATAATCAGTTTTATTTAAAAAATAAACTCTAGTCATACCTATGTGACACATTTTCAATAATAAATATGGTCGAATTTCGACCACTGGGTGAACACTACTTATTTTATATTCTTTCTATCTGTTTATATATAAACATTATAAATGTGAAAGTTTGTGAGTATGTATGGATGTTTGTTACTCTTTCACGCCAGAACGGCTGATCGGATCTAGATGAAATTTGGCACAGAGATAGATTATAGTCCGGAACAACGCATAAGCTACTTTTTATTCCAGAAAAATATACGGTTCCCGAGGGATAGATTTATTTAATAATACTGTAAATGAGTGTGGCGCAAAGTCTAGTGTATTTGGTATTCTATTTTTACATCGAATGTTACAGGTTCAATACTTTTACCACTCACGGTCGTGAATAGCGCGTTCATACCATATATAAAAGAAATAGACGAATAATAGGAGGAGAAAAGAAGCACAAGAATACGGCGATCTCTCGCCTCACTATTATCACTCACCAAACGAAACTCGACAGCGTGGGTATTGGGTAGGTATATATAAATCTTACCGATATTTTGTCATTTGTCACCCCATATAAAGAACCATCTTAAAAGAATAGATTATTCATAAGTATCTCAGCACGGTGTATTACTCAAACTAAACAATAAAACATTAAATTTATATGTTAGGACGTCATTGGTAAACGGGAAACGGAGTTACATGTAGTTTTTTACTAAATCTCTTTGAAGGAAATTGGTGTATTATGTATAGTTATTAAAAACATATGAAATTTAAAATAAGTATTGATTAACTATGAAATTTATACGAGCATGGTCAAGTGATATTTGAGTACGGTTCGATGAGCGCGCTTCAAGAAAATTGTGATATTTTTAACTTAATATGTCTTTTGACCAGTTTTCTGTGTTTATAATGAAATCTTTGATTTATCTAAATATTCTTTAAAAATAATAATTGTCTTTCATAATTTTAGATTCGGGTTCTGTTTGATAAAAAAATATTCGATCGTAAGATTTATTATAATCAATTGAATATAATATGTAATTATTGGTAACGTTGATGCTATCAAGGCTAGTAGGGTTAAAATCATACTATAATATTTAGTGTCAATTAAATAAAACGATCTTGATGGATGTTTTCGCAGATTTATTCAGATATTTGGTTCCCGGCGTTTCGAATGCTTTACAGCAATCATGGTCACGGGAGAGACTCCCAGTCGGGTCAGTCTCTCATGTCAAATATTCACGTAAATCTAAGAAAGTATTAATACTAGAATTCTTAATGACTGTTTTAGAGATGCGACGACATTTTTTTTAAATTAGAAGACTATATAACTATTCAAAAAAAATAGACGATAGACATACAGTAAATAAAAAACATGCAAATAGTATTACTAGTGTATAGAGCAAGAAAGGAACTTCTTAAGGTATCCCTTTTTATCTTCTTAACACCAAGTCTAAAAATACTGTGTTAGACTCGCACTTGATAATTTTATTTTAAGATTGAAGTGCAGCAAATTGAGGTTCCCAACGACTTCAATACATCGTTAGATCTAAATGAGTGTAAGCATCATTCACTTATTATAGTGAGAACTGGACTCGTTAGTGTAAAATGCCATGTGAGCATAAGTTGTCAGTGCTTTAACGTAATAATTAATAGTTTAAATTATCTGAACCTTTTGAGTATATTATTTAACTAGTGACTTACCCTGGCATCGCTTGAATACGTCTTTAGGTACGTTTTAATTTTGTTCTAAAATAACAGTAGCTTAAGTTAGTCCTTATAACATTAGCTATCTGCCAGTGAAGGTTCCGTCAAAATCACTTAAGCCGTTTCAGTGATTAGGCGGAAAAAACAAACAGATAGATAATTTTTTTTAAATTCTGATTTCTTATATTTAGGTACCGTATATAATTTCATATGGATTTAGTAAAAAGCTGTTATTTTGAAATTAAAAACAGACACTTTAATGTTATTTAACTTTTATAGATGAATAGATAAATCTGCTATTACTGGCTAATAATGCTGAATATATACGTTACATATACATAATTTTACGATACAAAACACTAACCAATTAAATGAAAGGTGTATTTTAATTTCATAGCTGTATAGTAAAAAAAAATAGTAAGAAATCGACTATATACAAAACTAAAATGAATAAACCGCTTAAATTGGTCAATTTAGATAAAAAAGCACTTAAATACATTAGTAGAATTGCTTCACTTAATGCATTATTTCACGGTAACCTACTAGATAATAAAAGACATTCTGTTTTACGACATCATAGTCCTATCTCTCAGATTATCCTTTTGCACTTAACAATTGCCATTATGTTACATTGAATGGACCTAAAATGCCTTTATAGGAATTTAGATAGTCAGAATACTTTTTTGTGCCCGTCAATCTCAGGAAAGTATAAGGATTTGAGTTCAAAGTTGTTATTAGGGATCCGTACCCGAAGGGTGCTATCGGAACCCTATTACAAAGCCTTTTCACAGAGTATGCATTTCTATTGCCGCTATAACAACAAATAAATAAAAATAAAAAAAAATATATACAAGAAACATTTTTTAATGTTCGTAATTCATCACCGAAGTCAAAATACTACGTACATAGAGTAAAAGTCATATTAATAAAAAAATACATGTAGGATGGTACAGAACCCTTCGTGTGCGAATTCGACTCGCACTTGATTTAAAGTACAATAAAGATTTTTTTATTAAAAGATCTATTGCCGAGTTTATAAAGTTTAGTCTTCAATAACCATTGTGTGACAGTTAAAAGCTAGCTTGAACGATTGCTACTGTTATTAACGATATTGTAAAATTTAGCGCAATACTCTATATAATATATATAAAAAAATACTAGGTTTTTCTCGCATCTTCATATGGGAAGCGCGATGGAGGTAGTCTATATATGATGCAACATGAAAACAAAAACGTGTATATGATGCAATTTATATCCTTGGCTTATAATCGTCTTCGTTCAGTGATTTAAGCGTGAAAGCGTAAGAGACAGATAGACATAGCTATTCGCACATTTATTATATTAGTATGTTCGGTTACAAAAAGAGGCCGTAAAGTCAAAATTCAATCGACATATTTAATTAATGGCTCACGATGAAGTATTAGAACAAAAAGGGCGAAGATAAAAGCCAATGCTATAAAAGAAAACAAAAGATCGACTCTACCACAGATGAAAAGAAAATCTGCCTCAGACTGATTTCATTTGAGTGTTATTAACTTCACTACCATTTATATGTTTATATACGAATGTAGGTATTGTTATTTTTTAGATATTTTTATAATCATATAATAACAATGCATGAGCTATAAAAAGTAGTTTAGAGATTGGAATATTTAATTCATTCTTATAAAGACATCTGGCAGAATATAGTGAAGTCAAAGAAGAGGCTATAATTAATTTTACTTTTAAGCTTTTGGGAATGTTTGCTTTTATAATCAATATTTAATATCACAATCATGTTATTGATAACCGACTGATATCGCAACATACAATCGTCTTTTTAGTGATTGTATGCTTTGATGTCAGCCTAATATTATTTTATTTTATAAATAAACTAGCGAATCACCCTCGCTCCGCTCGGGTTCGTCCCTATTGAAAATTTAGGTTTGTATGAATTTTTAAAAAATGTACAAAAAATAAAATAAAATTTTGCGGTGGACCACCCTTATAACTTAGGGGTATGAAAAATAGTTTACGTCCTATTCTCAGACCTATAGAATATACACACAAAATTTCATAAGAATCGGTTAAGCCGTTTCGGGGGAGTTTTGTTACAAAAACTGTTTTTTTTATGGTATTCAGTATGAAACGAGCAGACAGCCCACCTGATGGAAAGCGGTTCCTGTCACCCATAACACCTACGGTTCATGCACTTAGGTTTAATGTAACAAAAATGTAGAACCGCGGGTGCGTTGTCACTGTAAGGACTAAGATGATATGCCTCTTGCCTGTAATTGCGCTGGCTACCTTATCCTTCAAACCGGAACACAAGAATGTAAAAAATGTTGCTTGGCGGGAGAAATAGATAAGGGGGTGGTACCCATCCAGTCGGTCTTCTCAGGCTTGACAGAATCCTACCACCGGTAGACACTGTGACAAGAGAATGTTATACACTATCAGATAAATATGTTGCGACAGTAACACAACAAGGCCTGTGTTATGGATACCAGATAGTTATTACATTAGACATATATAACTTTAAAAAACTGCCTCGGTGGTGTAGTGGCTAGCATGTACGGCTGCACACTCGGAGGTCCTGTGTTCGAATCCCGGGTCGGGCCAAGTTTAGTTATTGAGTCTTTCTGTATAGTAAGTCTCAGTAACAGCCCGGAGTTGGGAAGTTGGCGGTGTCTTACCCCTGTGCCTCGGAGAGCACGTAAAGCCGTCGGTCCTGCGCCTTAACTCTCACTGGTCGTGTCGAGCAGTCTCCCACCGGAGTATGAGAGTGTCAGGAACAGAGAGTGCACTTGAGTCTGCGCGTGCACTTGTGCACTATAATATTTCCTGCGCAGTTGGCTAGTCTCAATGAGATTGGTCGCCGTGGCCGGAATCGGCCAGGAGAACATTATCATCATCATAACTTTAAATACATCCACATTATAAATATAAACACCCATGAGTGGAGAAAACACAAATGAATGTTCACACCGGGACTCGAACCCACGACCGCTAGTACAGCACACACAATACAAACACACACTACAAACTGAGCCAAACAAACGTGTCGTTAAAAATATTATTTTATTTTGTCTTTTCCATTATGAAATAGCAGCAAAACCTGTGAATTCAACAGCAACCTGCTTGACCTCTATACCTTGTAGGAATCTATTCAATGACTAGATCTCAAAAAAGATCTTATTTTATATTTATAGAATTATATTTATAGATTTATAGAATTATTTTTTATTAATAATACTAAGTACAATCTATAGGAACTTATTTAATAAAAATCATATCTGTATGTATATTCGTATATACAAAAAAATTAGAAGTATCTAATTACCATCGCTATGAATAGTACTCAAAAGACCATTTTTCCTTTTTGGATAGCTGCCCTTATTTTTCAACAAAATTACGTGCTTACCTTACTGACGCTTTGTTTGATAATATGTATAAGTTTTTAATGTTTTCTTTTTATTGCCCTTTTTAAGTCAATTTTGTATTAAAATTAAGTCACTTGTATTTTTTAATAATATAAGATAAAAAAAGTATAATTAAAAAAAATACTAAAAAATAATTGAACATAATATAACAAAATTTAAAATATCACGTAACTAATATCTGAAGAAAAATAAAAATAAATTAATTATATTACGAAGTATAAAATTATGTCAATACTTACCTACGGAATAACTAATAACCGATCGTCATGTCCACTCGCTTAACTTAATACCTACCGAATTTAGACGACACGTCTGGCTGAGCTTATAGAGTGACCCTACTTGCTGTGCCAGCGGTCGCGGGTTCGAGTTCCGCTGAAGGCATTATTTGTGTGATGAGCGCGAATGTTTGAAATCCAGTCATGGGTGTTTATATTTATAATATGTATGTATTTAAAGTTATACATGTATCAAAAATCTGGTATCGCTAGAATAGGCCTAGAAGCTTACCATGAAACTAGATGGTGCTGTGTGTTAATATCCTAACATAAATATACTAGCCAAATAGAAAATCAGTTTCGTTACACGTGTCTCGTTTGTATTCGGTATTATGTAATTCGATTTTTGGATTATTTTCAAAGAATCTTTTATCCCAAAAAATCTAAAGATGAAATAATATTGTAGGCTCATATAAAATTATGGGCGATAACAAGTCGGTGAAACGCGTATGAATTATGCATAAGTCGCGATCGATATACATATTTTAAGTTGACGTAGAAATTTGGCGTCTACTTGGAAACTAGCAAGTTTATCTTTATAGGGCTTATATTTTTTTAAACGCAGAGAAAATTATACGTGTATATAATTTCGTTTTTAAAAATTCAGAGAAGATGTAAAATTACGTTTTTTTCACAAGAAAACCTTATCTAAATACAAAATTTGATCGAAATCGTTAAAGCCGTTTCCGAAATAGGTACAAGAAAAAAAGTTGTATATACAAGAATTGCTTATTTAAGATTTTTATATAAGTCGGTTCTGGTTTGTTATGATAGTAAGTGTGAATTTATGAAAACTTGGAATACAAAACGACAGACAAATCTTACGATTTCGTTTCATATATTACCTACCAATAATTTATTATACACTCGGTGAGTGTTCTGTTTGTTTGTTTGACCGCGTTGATCTCTGGAACTACCAGTGTAGTTAGAAAAAAACCTTATTAATTTTATAGTCTATTTATTAAAGAAGCTTACAAGTTTTTTAGCATCACTATACGGACTCTACGAAGTTATACATATATAAATTATGCAAGCAGAGTTACACGTTAAAGCTAGTATAATACAATTATAAATACATAATTTATATCACATGTCTTCATAGGTTTAATTTCCGTGCCCATGAATTATCGACTATACAAAGGGCTTTTGTTTTGAATAATTAATACATAAGCCGCGCTCATATAATAGACCAATCGGAATCCGTTTATTTTTAAGAGAAAAAAAATATATTGAAAACCTAAAGTTTTATGAGTTTGAAATGTTAGCAGGTATATAAGGAATAGAAATGCCCCCTATGCCCAGCTACCACCGAGAAATGGGGGGACGCAAAGCGTTGAAAAATAGTTTTTCCATTTTCGACTTATCCTATCTTACTTGTCCTATCGAAAAATGTTTTCTACAAAAGTTGTAGGTCTAGTAAAAATCTACAACTTTTATAAATAATACTTTTTACAATAACCTCAAAGTTTTCGAGATATTTGCAAAAAACTCGGTTTTTAACTTTTTCTTGGTTTTTTATTTAGAATTTCCTAATTTAAAACTTCAGGTTTTCATTATTTTTTTTCCCAAACCGGATTCCGATTGGACTATAAAATGACAGATTCAAAACTATTTTTATGAACACTAATGTACCTACGAGTAATTGAAGAATACAAGTTGAAATTTCTCTATGGCCTATCTAAGAAAAGGAGCCAGGGTAAGTATTAAATATATTGAAAATCTCAGCACAAAAGTCTTACGGTGACATAAAGGATAAAAATGCCTACAAAAGGACTATGATAAAACGCTCACAATGACATATCAGAAATGCCTCGTACCGCTTTGGAGAAAATATTCAAATAAGCGTTCGCATGCTCCGCTTAATAGGTTAAACTTTTGAAAATATGTGCTTTCTTATTCTTAAATTCAAAATATTTTTCAGCATTAAATTATTACAATTTTTTACTGAACGTCATAAGTCTACTACCACGAACTGGCGAAGAAACTCAGTGGGACTAATATTATTTCATTATCTTTTAAAAAAAAGTTAAATTATAATTTTCAATATTTCTACCAAGTTGAAGTTGGCTGTTGTGTGAAATATTATTAATAACTATACTATTTTTTCTTTAGGCTTTTAGTATTCCTAATTATAAGCTATTAAAAAGGATTACGTTTCTTCAAATATCTAACTGGCATTATCTATTGCATGGAATCGAGTGCTAATTCTTGCACTGAGTGAATATTCTTCTCTTATTCTGGTTGCATTTATCTATTTTTTTAAATGCTTGGAAATATAATATTAACAGGATAAAGTTCTTAACGAGCCTAATTTTACTTAATATGTATATAATTTTTGAGATGTAAAATTACAGTAATTTGAGTTTTTCTAAATATTATAATTTATTTTGTTCCAAGATCAATATAATCTATTTATAAATTCTTTTTATTGATAAAACTAAAGCTCGTCAATAGCTACTAAACAAATTAAGAAAATCGGCTGACAAACAAGAGAATAAGGTACTGAACTGTTAACTTTGCCTATTTAGTAAATAAGCATCGATTAATTATTTACAGTATTTGTATAATAAATAGATCATTTGGTAAAAGAAAACAAATAAAACAAAGTATGCTTTAAAAGCTTTTATTTTACCACATTGTACAACCATGAAAGTAAATATTATTTTATTTACTTGAAAATGGCCCGAGGATAAACAAAAATATTCCTTACACCAACAATCGCTTTATATTCCACCAGCTATGACTGTATTCATAAATAATAACAGAAATTTAATGTTCAGTTCTAGTATTCGTTGAAATGAAAATATTTTAACAGGTGAGTGTAGATGGCACGAGCTTTTTGGGTCGAAAATGGTATTATTTCGTACAGCATCTGTTTTATTGGACGTCTGAAACAATTAATTCACGAAATAGTTCTGATCTCTTGACTGGCGTAAAGATTTCAGTCATACAGTTAACATTTTATTCTTACCTATCCAATGGATATGCTATGAGCCAATAAAATACATCTTAATTATTTTTATTTATTAACAAAAACTATAATTTTTGTCAAAAATAATATAAAATAAAGCGATTGCTGGTTACATAGTATATTTCTTACATCTATTCTATACTTTGCAATAAATAATTTTCACAATCACTGATCTATTTCAAAATATATTTTCGCTTTACACACATTTGACTTATCACATCATTTAGCCTAACAAATAATTTCTCTACAAGTCAGTGTAAAGAGCTGCAGGAAGACATGTCACACCGAATAAGAGTCCATACTGTTAATAAGTCTAACCCTTATCGGCAATTACAACTATATGCTTTTATATCTATTCACGTCGAATATACTTAAAATAATTACATTTTTATCACACTATCGCAAACTGAAATACAAGAAGCTTACCAATGACTATAAATAATTGATAAATGTACAACTTGCCATTTTATCTTTTTACGTGTAAGCTCAAGTTTGTTATTTAAATACATCGATGAAAAAAGTACTAGATACACAATCAGGGAAAAAAATTGTCCTCACCGAATGAGAGCTCATTTGAACATTTGAGCGCGCTTTTATTTCATTTATTTTATTTGTGAAAACAACTTTAAACATCGCGTTTAAGGTTCAATTTACATCGTTGTATATTTATTTCAACTAAAATAATTACCGAAACATATTTCGTAGCCGTTTTAAGAGAACTTTTGCTTGAGATTGTGTATCTAGTACTTTTTTGATCAATAGTTAAATATGGATTTCCGAAGATCTATGGATGCTGAATGTTGATATTTAGAAAAATGTGTAAAATTATAATTTGTAATGAAACTTTAAAATATGTTAATGCCGCAAATTGGCTTTGTGTTTAGAAAATTGAATCATCGTCAGTCAGAATGACCTTATTAGTTGTTATAGCTTTTCTGGAAAACTATGCTATTTTGTATAACAATGTACATTGTACAATGTACATAGTTTAACAAATTAATCTCAAATCTTTAAAACAATGGAAACTTTTGAACCTTCAAATTATAACTTTTCAACATTTGCATGATGTAATAATTTACTTTACATCGATACGAGATAATATTAGTTTTAAAACATTTCCTTAAAAATAAGCTTTCCTTCCCTTGTGAAGCTTTCGGCGGATCTTATAAAATGAAACCTATATTGCCAGCAAGCTGCAAATCGAAATTTTCAATAGGAAGCAATACCGAACTTGATCGAAACATACCATTGTTGTCGATATCGAAATGCTTTGTTGAAATATTATTTTAAATTGTAGTCTAACTTGATTTAAGTATTCAAAACATTTAAAATTGTTACATATCAAACAGAAGAAATCTACCTATTTGCTTCAATTTTACATTAATTGTCTATATAATTATATTTTTCTAATACAAAAATAAGCATTTTTTTTCGCATCCAGAAGGAAATTATTTTATCCATATATTAATAATATCAGGCAAACCGATATAATTTTTCATATATGTTTATTTATATCTTCTAATATACTATAATCGTTTAATTTATACTTAAAAAAATATATTTTTTAATATTATTTAAAAAAATTGTCAATCATTAGAAATTTGGCAAAATTAAATCAATCGTTTTATTTGGAGAAAATCGTCGTAGTACTTCGTAATATAAAGAATGGGAATGAAACATACATCACATTATCATATTATAAACTGAGAAAAATATTTCATCATAAATTTTCATTTCATTAAATTATTAAAGAAAATATTAGCTTCTGATAGCAGCTTCGATTGTTCTAGTTAAGTTATAAGCAAAACATCGTCCAAACATACGTTATTATTAATATTTTTCTATGACTTATACAATGTTGCCAACAAAACTTAACAATGTTTAGTAAAATTTTCAAATATTTACAAAAAAGGTTTAAAACTGTATGTCTGTACATGCATAGATATCAAATGTAATCTCTATAGTGAACTTTATTCTGTTTAAACGATATTTCTTTCTGAATCATTATTTTAATATTCATTGCACTAACTGGAAACGACTTTTCAATTTATTATACATATATATGGTTATAGATCGTAAATAATATTATAAAAAATAAGCTTATTCTAACCCTGTTAAAGAAGTTGCGTGAGTGGAGGAGAATTGACTACTTAGATAAAGCACAGAAAAAAGATAACAAATTAAAAACAATAATAAAATCTAATTTAACCTTTTTTTTTGATGATTTTTCATAGACTATACATATTACAATGAAACAGATAAAATAGAACTGGTCAATTATGCTCAAAATACATTGATCTATTAAAGATTAATTGGCTTATAAAAAATAATTTAACTACCTTCAACCTTTAAAATAAGGCAAACAGTACAATTACTAAGAAATATATTATATTGGAATTATAGCTTTATTACTTTAAACAAGATAAATTGTATTTCTAGGTGGTAGGTACATGTCGCTTTGGGAATGTTAGAGTAAGAGCGAATATAATTTTCCATATGTTAGAGCGAGATGAAATGATAACTAACAATAAGTATAGGTTTTTACTAATAATATAAAGGTTTTCGAAGCTCATTAAGTAAAAATCCGTAACTGATAATCAAGACTGCGTGGTAATTTTGTAGTCGAGATGAAGTCGCATTGGCGTATGATGTTTCTGTCCGGGATCTTTTCAAACTTAGTTCATTCACGGCCACTGAAATAAAACATTACGTATTCAGCCCCACTACTCAATGCCAAGTTTCCAGTTAAAGTTTGCTTTAAAATTGTTTGTGGATTTTCGTTATAATTTTAATGGACGCGAGAAGTTCGCAACTAAAGTTTAAAGTAATTTTCGATGCGCGTGGATATTGTGTTATCAAAACGTTGGTAACTTTTGAAATCGTTTATCTAAGTTAAATATAGTGTTATCATAATTTGTATTAAGCTGCTCACTAAAATAAAGCTTGACATGTATCAAGCGCTTATTAAAATACAGTTTATTTTTGGTTCCATGTCATTCATTTACACGAGTTACGTTTTCTGATAGAACAGTAATAGATTATATTTTTATAGAATTACTCGTCTATATAAACTAAAAATTATACATATTTTTTTTATTATTATTATATATCGTACTGTCATAATAATAATAATAATAGTCTAAATAAAATAAAGAAAAGGTTTTGAAAATAAAAGACTCATTTATGGCTTCGCTTAGGAGAACTTAATTGACCGCGGAAAAAAACTGAACTTGTCACAATAAATCATTTCTATACCCACAATTATTTTTTATTGATCCATCAGAGGTGTTTAAGTTATTTGTGCACAAATGAATAGACTCATAGAGAAAATATATGTTTTATTATATATTAGTCGAACCGAAAAGCAGTCCATCGGTTGTCGTCGGAATCATTTGATCGGAATGTAAAAAAATAATTTAAATCTCGACAACGACAAAACCTACCGGATCCACTTGTAGGTAAGAACCATCCAGATGATCCCATGATTACACAAAAAACATTAAAATCGTTAATAATAAACATCAAAACGGCAAAACCGTTTCAATGGAGAAGAATTACCTACACCTTTGAATACCTTCAACCTTTAACATTGTGCATGCATACTGGAATTTTATATATAAAGATATAAATACCTTCTAAGGAAAAATTATTGCAATGGCTATATATATATATATATATATATATATATATATATATATATATATATATATATATTTGTTTTATACCTGTAACTGTTTGTTTTTTAATGTCAGCAAATTTCTCCCCTGGGCCCACTTCATCTGGTATCGTAGCAGTGCAAGTTAAAAGAAGTTTTCCGTGCGCCGGTGTTCGAAGCTCAGCTATAGAAACCCATAGAGAGATTGGGGGAGGCACAAGTTCTCTTGGTCTTTCACGAATCTGGAGGAAAATAATCATTGCTTTTATTTGTTACGTAGTAAGTCACCAGTTCGATTCTTTTAGGTATTTTAATATGTTGACAATACGAATTTATTTTAGCATCAGTATCGCCTACACATATAGGTATACTTTGACTACGATATTATTGGAAAGCTGATGTGAACGTGCTGGTGAAAAATTCAACAGCAGCTCTTTCAGGAAAAAAGATTACTATTATCGTTTAGGAACAAAGTTCGTCAAAAAAAATACCTGTTTCCTTAAATTATAATCAAAAACGCATACTTTAGCAACATCTTCACTTTGTCCATCTTTCAGGGTACATTTACTTTGCTTGGTCAAGTTCGCAGGGGGTGGTGTAGTTTCGCTCACCAATGCCCAATATTTGGCAGTGTAGTTGAACTCTGGCGCTATATATCTATGCTGATGCTTCCTATGTCTGTAGCCACCACCTTTGTTCCTAGTTGAGCTCGAGACGCGGTATGAGAAATATCTTATAGACTCATCCGGTACCTGCGTATTGAATATACTTTTAAATTAATACACTCGTACAACAGACTAACTTACTTGGGAAGTTTCTTAAAAAACTATTTTATAGATAAATTGATTTCTACATTCGATATAGTTAGCTAACAAGAAACTTTATAGTATTTAATTATATTGGAATAAATGAATGGAAATTATGACTACATAAAACAACACAGATATGCCATTTTCAGACATCGAGATTATATACATTATACATGTTTTCTATTAGCGATATCGATTGTAGAAAAATATCTTGTTTTAGTCTGTTTATCCATATTCAACATTAGCTGCGTATAAGCATACAGAAATAACATACAATTTAATAATTTATATTTAAAGTTCTGCTATCATGAAAACTTTTTATTATAAGCAAGACAAAAATATTTTTATGTTTTTTTCAATTTACTTTAAATATTTTTTCATCAAAGAAAAGTAAGCAATAATTAAATCTGTTATAATAGTTTTGTCGATATAATAGATCATTTATTGATAGTCACCCTATCAAACGGACAGACAAAAAGATCAAAATTTATAAGGGTATAATAAGGGTTTGCAATCAACCACATAAACAATCAAACACACAATAAAAAGAACTTTGCAAAAAATTAAATAAAAACCGACTTCTAGACGTTAAAAAGTAAAAAGATATTATACCTCATTGGCAAACATGACAAGGTATGAACTTTAATTTATTAGTTAAAATATTATAAATATATCAATTTGTGATGTATTTATATATATCGAAATAGATTTGCTTTGCTTTGCATTGGGACCTACCTTAATACAATACAGTTTAAAATAGTAAAATCGGTCAAGCCGTCTCCGAGAAATCCGTAAACATACATATAAAAACAACACATACAAACGAACATAGTTTTTGGAAGTCAGTTAAAATATGGTTTAACTTTACTATAGACAAAAAAATGAATATTGGGAAACGATATTATTTAAATAGTACCTTTTCATTATCAATGTACCAAGTTAACCTCGGCGCGGGTGCGGCGGGTGCACTTGTGCAGTTAGCACGTAAGAGCCCTCCCACGACCACGTCTGGTTTCCCAAACGTTATGATAGGTGGATGTTTTTGTGAATCTGTAAAAGAATAAATAATTGTAATTCACATATAAAGTGGAATACAATATAAAAATTTAAAGGTAATGTTTAAAATAATATAATATATATATATATATATATATATATATATATATATATATATATATATATATATATATATATATATATATAATATATATATATATATATATATATATATATATATATATATATATATATATATATATATATATATATATATATATATATAAAGACTTAATTACAAAATCTACATATAGTATATTTCTGTAAATGAAACATATCGGTAACCATAAAAACAGAGAAATTCCTCAATAAAAATTATTATAAAAAGTAATCTTAGCAAGCAAGAAGATACATTTTATATCTTCTAAGAAAAGTCAAATCAATTGGTTTCCGGCGGAAAATGTGAAACGAGCGTTCCCGAATCCAGGATATTGTGTCTACTACAATAAATGTACACGCCATAAATTAAAATATATTATGTACATTCCTTATCTACTAATATAATAAATGCGAAAGTTTGTAAGTTTGTCTGGATGTATAGATGTATAGATGTTTGTTACTCATTTACGCAAAAACGACTGAATGGATTTTAATGAAATTTTACAATAATATAGGTCATACAAGAATAAAATATAGGCTACTATTTATCCCGGAAAAATGTACGGATCCCGTGAGATAGACTTATTTTTATTTTTCTAGGGGCGAACCCGAGCGAAACCAAGGTGATTCGCTAGTACTTTATAATCAATTCGAGTCTCAAAATTAAAAAAAAATAATGGGGTGTAGCTGTGTCATAGGCACGGCCGTGTGTTTTACGTGAATACGTTTACTAATATTTTCTATATAAAATAGTATTATTTTTGTATGTATGTCATAATCATATTTGAACACTAAGAAGTCCCGCGGATTTCCAAATTTTGTTTATGATGGCAAGCGATTTTTTCATCCAAATTGAATTGCTTGATTCGGTCATATTGTTTGTGTACATGTGTTTTATTGGTAACATTCGATTGCTCTTGAGAAGCCCTTTCCAACCGTATACGATATCTGTATTTGGTTTCGGCTTTTCGACGCGTTAGACCGACATTATATATTTTTGATAATATTTTTTTATTCTAACACCTTATTATATTCACTGTCACTACTTTAAACTAATGTTTTACATACATACAATCGATAAATTTTGATAACAGCTGACGATTAAAACTTAAACGAACATCGTAGTTTCTTCAAGTCAAAAGTATACTAATGGCAAATCTCGATACGCAGCAAAATAACCTCAAAATGGCGGTGCTTAACTTATGCGTCACTGTTCTCCTTTATCGCAATGAATTCTTTGATTCTTTAGCTATACAGTGATATAATTTAATTGTGGATGTAGAGAATAGATTCGAAACTACAACGCCAATCTGTATCCCCCGATTTTGTTATCATGAGGTTTTTTGGATTGCCCCCGTATGGTAACAAATTTAAAGACGTAATCACGTCACAAAATGGAAAATAATGTATAATTAAACAACTGCAAAATTAAATGCAGTATGAGAAATAAGCATCTCATTAGAAAGGACACGCGTGACGCGTTACATTATGAATTCTATCTTTCTTTTTTGTGGTGGTGGAGAGTTGTAGGTAATGAATTAAAAAGCAAAAAAGAGAATTTCTCAACGGTCACTTAATATCTTTTTGACTATCTATTCTCTAATGTAATCTATATCTAAAATTCAAAAATTATTATAATATCCATATTTTTTTTTAATTCATCATCATCATTCATTTTGTAATTGAACCTCACGACAGTTTGACAACAGATAATAATCTAATACTAATAAGAAACCTCAGAGAAAAAACAAAGAAAATAAAGAGAGGCCTAACAAAAAACCAACAAACAGGTAGGCATACAAACACTAATATATAATAGATTTTTCTTCCTATCCGGTACGGAACCCTAAAATGAAATCCAAATATTCTAGCTAAGACGGAATTCAGCCTTCAGCTTCGCGTTTACGATAAGTTGCTTAAGCTTATTGGGGAGATGTGCTTGCATTTAATCAAAATTTCACGTGGAAAATTTTAAAGTGAAAATATTTAGATTTTAACTTACGGATCGTATTATGTGTCTTATCATTATTTTGACTGCTAGAAAAGTAGACTAAGTATGTAATGTCTAATAATAAAATATAATACATATTTGTTTGAACCATACTGGCATAGTCTATCCATACAGTCGTCTAACAAAGGCGTTTAGACAAGTTAGTCATGCATTATTTTTGTATGACAATTGGGAAATGGCTTTAGGGTTGTCGGGTATAACTGTAACATGCCACGAGACGGTGCTCAGCACAGTGCTTTAACTTCAAAACTGTTCGTAACCGTTTAAAGCCATTCGGCTTGACCATAAAAAAATATAGTTCTTGGCAACACTTATATTTGACAAGCAAAATTTATTGCGATCGCCTAATGTGTGTGTGTGTTACTGGTATTTCAATGAGACTGGATTTAGGTAGAGTTTTGATATCAGAATTCTATTATATTTTTTAATATCTTAGTTAACTATAGTTTCAGATTATTACATTTTTAACCAAGATTATTTTAATAGTAATTCTACTGGATTTTTAAGTATATGTATGTACATCAAACAAAAAACCAAAAAGTAGTTTTATTTAAAACTAGCAGAACCCGCGGCTTCGCTCGCGCTAAAACTGCAAAAAAATCTCTAAAAAAGTAGTTTCACACAACTTTTCATCTACTATTTTACCCCCTTATACGATGAATTACGAAAAAGGCTAAACACATATCTATTTAATTTTATTAAAGAGCATTAATACTAAGTTTCAAGTAATTCTGATCATAAATATTTTTTGGATTGTATTATAAAGTGTTTTCCCGTGGGGATTAGGTAAACTCCCGCGGTAAAAAGTAGCCTATGTCACTCTCCAGCCCTCCAACTATCTCTACACAAAAAATCACGCCAAACCGTCACTCCGTTTCGACGTGAAAGAAGGACAAACAAACTTTAACACTTTCATATTTATAATATTAGTATAGATATCAATTATTCACGTGATCTCAAAAATAGTTATATTTTATTAGTTTTTTGTGGGTTTTACAATCTTCATATGCACGTTCGTGTGTAGTGAGAAGATGTAGAAGAAACCAGGTCAGGTGGCTAATAAATAATTATCTAAGTAATTAAAACCCACTTACACACTACAGTTAGCTGATGAGGTGGGGAGGCTGCAGTAAATATCGGAGTCTCTAGAGACACCTCGCACCAGTATAGCCCCGACGCAGTCGGGTCCAGATTATCGAGCGTAATAGAATTCTCCGTAACAAGAGACATCTGAAACAGACTTTTCTTGTAAATATTGTCTTTATTTCTCAAAATGTTTGAGTTCATTTCTGATATTATTTATACTAGCATTTGTTCGTAGCTCTATGCCCGCGTAGTTTAAAAATGAATTTTCGTATTTTCAACCCCTTATAGGGATTGAATTTCCAAAATTAGTAAATAAAGAATAAAATAAAGATTAGGTTTTAAGGACTGCCAAAATTCAAAATTGTTGCATTTGTACTTCCTAAGATTCTTTCAAAATGTCTTTCTAAGAGTCTTCGTTCTTATAATATTTCTTTATATCAAAAAATTATATTTGTGTTATTATTTTTTCTTTATACTTTTCATCGAGCTGGTGACAGCTTCCTAGCGGACTTATAAACCTGATATATTATTTAAACGTAAAAATTGAGAATTCAAAAGGGGAATTATTTTGAGGGGACATTAACACACAGCACCATCAGGTTCCATGGTAAGCTACGAGGCTTGTGTTATGGATACCCGATAGTCGATACACTACAAATTTATAACGTTAAATACATATTACATATTATAAATATAAACACCCATAACTGAAGTACAAACTTTCGTGCTCATCACACAAATGAAAGCCTCCAGCGGGACTCGAACCCGCGACCGCTGGCAGAGCAAGTTATATTATGAATATGTTTTATTCCACTATGAAAAAGAAATCAAAATAGTGCCGGTAAGAATTGCCACAAAAACTTATTTCTAAACTACTTTATAAACCTGTATTTTGAATATCTGTTAATATTTTTATATTCTCTATCACCTCGGTTTATCCAAATTCATAACATTTACCGCAATGCAATGTTTAATGTGTACACTTTCAGTATAACGAAAAGTTTCTGAAATTTGCGTTTTGCTTAGTAATAATTATTTTGTTACATTCCATGCATATATGTATTTTAAATGCATGACTCTAATTTTCAAAGGAAAACTTTTTGCAAATAGCTTTATTTAGAACAGAGGTAAAATTGAATATTTACAATACTTGCGCAATTTTAATTAGTAAATTCGTACAACGTTATATCTTTAAGTCATAATCTAAATTTTTCATTAAACAATTAAAAAATATGCAATTTTTTTTGTACGTTACCGGGAGTTTCGAGTGTTTGATTCTCAGATTAGGCTAACTTATTAAAATATAACCTGTAATAGTACCTACTATTTTGATAAAAAAATAACTGTGTGATATCGTCCTACTGATATTATAAATTCGAAAGTTTGTGAGGATGTATGTATGTCTGGTATAATAGATGTATGGATGTTTGTAACTCTTTCACGCACTATATAATAATATAGCTCATACATCAGAATAACACATAGGTTACTTTTTATTCCAGTAAAATGTACGGTTCCCGTGGGATTGACTTGTTTTTGTTTTTCTAAGAACGCGAACGCTAGTAAAGCGAGGGTTAGCCTCTGGTCATAAATGAACGTTTCAATTAGCATTTCATTTGTAATGTAACTCTTTGGAAGCTTATGAATATTATTACAATGTATAAAACGTGCTGATTTAATCTAAAATCAAATAAATTAAAAATCAATACATAAGTGAAAGTTGAGTATACTTATCTCTTGATACTTGCATCTACTTTAATATAATATATGATTGTAAAAAGTATGAAATAACGCAAAACACTAATGTTAAATTATCAATAGAACGAGATAAGTCCCCAAAAATCTGCACTAAATCTAAGTAAAGCATTGACTTAATCATAGGTTGGCTTTGCATTGAAAATAACGTTACTAAGCAAACGTTATTAAGCTTAGATAACTTACATTTTAATTGAAACTACAATTTTAGGACTCTTTCGTGGATTTATTCTCAAAAATAATTGTATAATTTTGTGGATAGATACGATCCGTAACAACATTCGAAATGTGGGAACAGAATTAAAAATAAAAAAAATCAGTCAAAATAAAGTTTTACTTAAAACGTCAAATATTTGCGTAAACCTATGAAGGTATTAGATAGCTTACATTAAGTCTCCCTCCTGGGAAGGTATAGTTAGTATACGGCGGGTTCCTCTCCCTCACATATTGAAGGAGCTTCGATCCAGCTCTTAAGAATTCAACCTTGTATAGTAGTTGTGGTGGTACTTGATGAAGGCAGCGCAATGTAGCCGATCCCCCGCGAGCTACCCAACTAGGCGCCGATATCCTTACATCCACATCTGTTGCTTGACCACTTCCTGTAAAATACTTATGTTATCATATTATGTAATACGGATCGTAAAATGAAAGTAATGTGTTTCATAAGGTTTCATGGTTATACAAATAGCAGTCATCATACAAAAATTTGTGAAGGCTGTGCTTATAATCTAATACCTTTAAATGAGCAATTCTTGTATATTTATTTATTTATACCGGCGATCTTGGAAACGGTTCTAATGATTTCGCTGAAATTTGGTCTGTGGAGAGTTTTCGGGGGCGAAAAATCGATCTAGATTATTCTTATATTTGGGAAAACGCGTGTTTTCGAGTTTTCATGCGGTTTTCTTTTGCATTATTCCACGCAACATATGATCGCTAATTTTGCACTCTCGGGCAAGTTCTAGCAAGATTTATGGAAATTTCGTGGCAATTAAATATACACAGATACAATATTACGACGGTTCAAGATAAAGTTAGGCATCGCCTTCTGTTGTAACGTGTGTTTGAATCTAGGTGGTAGCTAATGAGTAACATACACTATCGAGTTCGTTAACTATGCTAAGTTTGTTGGCTTAGTGCTGGAGTCGGAAAATTGACCTGCGTGTAAACTAATATCTACGATGTTAGTTAGTTCAGTGGTGTACAAAGTTAAGATAAGTGCTTTCGCATATTATTTTGCTGTTTACTGAGACTTTATAGTGAGGTTTTATCAATTATTAATCCCTCCACGACAGCGGACACCCCGAGGTGTCAGTTAACAAGAGATTTCTTAGAATTTTAATTAATTTCTTAGAATTTTAGTGATGTATTGATGCGTCCTAAACAGTAGCCTACGTGGTAATTTCATCCATATCCGTGTAGCTATTTCAGCGTGTATGAGTAACAAACATATATACATAAAAATCTTCGCATTGACATTTACACTCGCAGAATCGTAAAAAAAAATATATTGCATGGAACAACAGCTTGTTCCAGATTATAGCTTGCAGCCTAATATGAGATTATGTTTATTATAATAATAATCGTCAGTATATATTTTATTGTACCTGTTGCTATTCGGCCGTTAATCGGATGATTAAGAAAAAAATTATTCGTCCGACTATTGTCGGTTATTCATGAACATCTACATTTTTTTTGTTTTCTAATAAAAATTTCTTTGTACAGGTTTCTGTGTGAAAAAAAAGGAAATCACCTTAAACAACCGTGCTAAAAATTCAAATTTTTAAGTTCGCAACCTATCAAGTCATAAAGATTTTGAAGTTCGGGAGTTTTACGTGTACGAAAAAGGAAAGCACCATAACCTAGCTAAAAATTGATTTTTTGGGAGATATTACGGAGTCATAATAGAACAAGATAATTCTAACGCTTTTTAGTATTGCGGACTTTAATGATTTCTTTTTTAATTAAGTCCCTTCGATCCTATTCGGAACTTAATATTTTAACTATCAATTATTTTAAAATCTTTATAACCTTATAAGTTAGGCTTGTTTTTATAGGAACATAAAAAAAGTCGTAGTTATATATCACTAACCGGGAATAGTCGTATGAATAATATATGTTTTATTCATCCTATTTTTATCGGACGAATTGACATTTCGTGTTATTTTAAATGGTTTGGGAAATTCAGAAAACTTTTGTTCAACTATCAATATATAAAAATGAATTATACATCGAGCTATATTTACAGACTTTTCTAAGAGTATAATTGCTATCCTATGAGAACGTTTTTTCGAAGTGAAATTCTAAGGTTGGCCGCATACGCACGGTCTCCTGATTCCATTCTTGATTTCTTTTTCAAATTCGGGCACCCGAATAAACTCATTTCATATAAAGTGTTCTGCATGGGGCATTAGTTCTTTTATTTTCTATTCGGAAACAATTCTTGACGTTCGTTTCGGAAGCTCACGTATTCCGTTGGGAAATCGAATCAGGAACCCTATGCGGCCAGCCTTAAAGCTATTTCTCGCAGTAACTTTTTAGTTTCCATATAAAATATGTTTGTTTTGACTCGAAAATTTTACAGTTATCAATTAAAAATTTAACATTAAAATATATGTATGCTCTAGCACGAAATTATTTGGATTTTATCTTGTAGGTACATTCTGTACTACGTCTAATTAGAACAAATAGCTATTTAGTTTCTGATTGAAGTATAAAGTAATTTTATATTCAACACTTTTTAACGTCTAACTGCTGAGTCTGGTCTCCCAATACGAGGGAGATCAGGACATAATCCACCACACTGGCCAAGCGTAGGTTGGCATACTTTACATGTCTTTCGAAAACTTACTACATAGATTCTTTCAAACATGCAGGTTTCCGTCCGGCCAAGATGTTTTCCTTCACCGTAAGAGAACTGGTAATCATATTGGAAATAATTTGAACATAATTATTAGAGATGCGAGACCCGAGGTTTGTACCTGCATTTGGCTTTCAAAGTGAGCGCGTTACCACTGGGTTACAACTGCTAATAAATATAATTAAAATCTATGCAATCATTTCAACCTACACGTCTAAATTTTCATCTTTCTTAGAACCTCTTTGTTTTTTATAAGATGTTAGTTAAGTGATGCTCTTCACCAAAATGCAAACTATCCCTTTTGCATAATGCCTTCTTAGATTTACGCGAATATTGGAGATTTTAAATAAAATTATTATTTTAATAAAATGTAAACATTATTATTATAGTAACCTAAACTATTATTGTTTTGAATTTTTAAATCACTACAGTTTTAACCCTTATTAGAATATTTTATTATAAAATATTAAAATGTTAAGGTAGTTCGGTGTCATTTCCGTTACTTCCATAATTTTGTAAATTTGTATTAAATATAATTTTGGAGACGTCAAATACCTGAAAATATCTCGTGACCATATTACTGTAAAGCATTTCCAAAGTTGGGACCAAAACATTAAAATAAATCCGCGAAAAACCCCGAAACTCTTTCTTAAATACGCTTTCACATTTATAATAAATATTATTAAGACTTTGAAAATAACAAAAGTATATCAGAAAATGAAATCATTACCTCATCGTCTTATTAAAGTATAAATTATGTGAGTACAAAGAACCTCATTTTTCGGGTATGAGACTTGAAGTCCCAGATAGACGAAGATTCCTTGAAAGTCAAAGGTTATAACGGTTGGCATGTTCTTTAGAATTTTCTCATTAATTTCATATTCCCCGTGGTTTCTTAATTACACAGTAATAGCTCATTTCATTCAAAGTGTGCAGTATCCAAAGCACAAATATTTTAATAACCGTTAGTACAATTTAATAAAATAAGCGTTTAAGCTACATACTAAATTAGTTTAACCGCTTTTAGCACCAATTTATTTTTAGTGTATTATATTTTTGTTTTAAATTCATTTTAATTTTTATAATACTAAATTCAATGTTATACATAAAGTATACACCAATTAGACATTAAACTCGCAACCAGTACTATAATACTCAGTTTTATATTTTGCATATAATATGTTAAAAACACATAGTAATAATGATTTGTAGAAGATATATATGACATTCATTAATACTTTAATATTGAGATATAAAAGACAATGACGTCTCTGGCAGCTACAGCGTATGAAACAGGTGTGTCGATGACATCCTGTTTACATTTCCGACAGACATTGTCCCATCCGGAAAAGTCTTGCAATGGTAAATAGAATGCTAATTAAATAAATTATCTTGTATCACATTGCAGGTAGTATGGGAATTCGAAATGTTATGTAATATATCTATACATATAATAAAATTGTAACTAAGCCGAATCTGTACATTACATATTTTTTGGAAAATCTTACTGAAATAAACATTATTATCGATACATATATATACATTCAATAAGATTTTCAAAAAAATATGTAATGTACAGATTCGGCTTAGTTACAATTTTATTATATGTATAGATCACCTTATTATGCGAGTTTAGCCGCAGGAAAAAAGTAGTTGTAAATAAAAACTTAAAGGAAGTAGAGTGATCTATATAACCATTTCCACTACACTCGTCTTAAGTTTTATTTAATAACAAAAGGATATATCTTAAAAATCACGAGTGGAGTCTATAGAATGTATTCCCTGAGTTTCTATACAAAGTCACGACTAAAGGCTAGTTTACAACAATATGCCAAGTGCTTCCAAGATTAAACGTTGCATAACAGTTTGATGAAGTACCACTTGGCACAGCTGATAATTTATCAAGACGCAGAGACATTATTTACTCCTAAGATGAAATAATCAAATTTGAAAAGCTCCATAACGAAATATTTCAATTAATTTTAATATTTGTAGGAAAAATAAATTTACTGAATGCCATTTTAATGTTATACTTAAATGGACAACATGTGTAATACATACTTTAAGGAGAAGTCTAAAAGCTCATAATAAAAACGTTTAGGAGTAACAGTTTGTAGTTGTACCATGTAATGTTGAGGTAAGAAGAGCATATACCAAAAAAGGTGATGAATATAAGAGTATATATTTATGTCGTAGGATAATTTGATAATTTAAAATTTTCGCGAAAACCCTAGAAATATTGGGAAAACACGGATAATTAGACAATGATGAAAACATTTCTCAATTTTTCACTAATAGATCTCTCTATTAGAAGCCTATAAAATAACGTAGGTTGAGAAGGCTAAGGCTACGTCTTACTCGGAAGAACCCTTTCTTTCTAGGTTGGTTAAGTTAGGTTTGAACGGTGACCACAACGCCATAAGCTAGAACTAGGGTGACCCGTGTTTTCGCAATATCCCTAGGGTTTTCGCGAAAATTAGAATTATAAAATCATCCCAAGTAATGTACATAGGAAGTAGGCGACCGAAAAATATATGGAAATCCATACTAATATTACAAATGTGAAAGTGTGTTTGTTTGTTTGTTTGTTTGTTTGTTTGTTTGTTTGTCCTTCTGTCACGTCTAAACGGAGTGAAGGATTGACATGATTTTTTGTGTGAAGATAGTTGGAAGGCTGGAGAGCGACACAGGCTACTTTTTACCGCGGGAGATTATTTAATTCCTACGGAAAAATACTTTATAATACAATTTAAAAAAATATTTATGATCAGAATTACTTAAACTTGGTATTAATGTTCTTCAATGAAATTTAATAAATACGTTTTTTAGCGTTTTTCGAAATTCATCATATAAAGGGGTAAAATAGGAAATGAAAGTTTGTATGTAACTACTTTTTTTAGAATTTTTTGTAGTTTTAGCGCGAGCGGAGCCGCGGATTCTGCTAGTCTATACTAATATTATAAAGAGGTAAAGTTTGTGAGTTTATGAGATTGTGAGTTTGTAACGTTGTAGGGGGTAATCACTCCGATTTAGAATAAATTAAAGATTAAAGATAGTTTGAGACCCTTGGAAGGACATAGGATACTTTTTATTTCGGAAAGGTATAATACCTTAAGGGGATCAAAATGGGGATGAAAGTTCGTATGGGGAATCAAGCTAGGGACGAACTCGAGCGAAGCGAGGGTGAGTCGCTAGTATTGTATAAAATAAAATGTGAATAAAAGTAGAGTGTCAAATTTATGACAAGTAATAGATATGAATAGAGGAAATGTACGCACTATGCCGACCCCAAATAAGTGATACAAGGTCTAGAAGAAGATCTAATTAATACAATTTTGTTCTTAAAAATACAAAGAAGATTTTAAGTTTTTTTTAAACTTTTATATAGAATTTTTCGTATCCTGTTTTATACAATTGTACAAATAATCGTAATCTTCTATAGATATAATAAAATTCTGAGTCGAATCTATAGATTTAACCTTTTTTGGAAAATCTTACTGAAATAGTCATTCTATATCGATAATCGATATAGAGCCCAAATATTTATTTTTAGAATTATTGTCTGTCTGTCTGTATGTCTGTCTGTCTGGGAACGCATCACGAGAAAACCACTGGACAAATTTTGATGAAATTTAGTATGATGATAGCTGGTTATCCGCGTCAAGATATAGGATACTTTTTACTGAGGGAAAATGTCTCATCTCTGAGAAATCTATACTAAATGTTAAAACGTAATTAGGGACAAGCCCGAGCGGAGCGAGGGTGACTCCCTAGTCTCAATATAAAACTGTAGCCAGCCTTGCACTTAGTATCTGCTATATCTATTTTGTCAGTCGATAACGATAGAAGTATTATGGTCGACTGAGCTCGGTGCAAGTGACAGGTAAAGAAATCTTTCCTTTTCGGTAAGTTAGTGGGTAAGTTTGTACTTCTAAAGTAAAATACCATTTTGTGTGATAAAACACAAATGATAATTTAAAGCAACATTAAACTCTATTAAGTGTTATGTATAGTTTCATATGGCACTACTAGTTAACTCCATGTAATGAAAAATCGCATAGTTGATATTTCTAATATGATTTTATGAATAAATGAAATATGAATGATAAGTAAACGCAGATAAAATTCTAATGTTCTTTTAGTTAATTATTGCATTGAAAATTATTATTTTCTTACAACACAGCATATACCTTAAAGTGATCACTAAAATTCATCAACAATTTAATTTTTTATTTAATTTAAAAATTATTACGATTATTGGGTACATGCATTTAAAACCCTGAAATAATTTGATCTTATTACACTATTTGATACACGAACTGAATATCTTTTACAATAAGTGAAATTATTTCAAGTCCCAATTAATTTCAATCGTTCGTTCATAACGGATTGAATTGCCTCCCAAAATAAAATGTAAATGAGTCTCTGCTACCACTCAATAATGTCGGCACGTAAGCAATTTATGGCTTACTAGTAAACTTCCCCGAGCTTCGTCTGGATAATTTTTAATTAAAATACCTTCCATTTGATCTTCGAACCCTTCGAAAACTACGTATACTTTTAGACTAACTAATTGATATGTCTTTGTAAGAAGTGGTTAGGATTGGGTGTTTATGAATTCGCTAGAACAAGAGGTATTTTAAATGTAATACTTAAAAAAAAACTTAAAAAAAGTTTATTAGGTAACTTAAGCGAATCTTAATAGTAAACAAGCTAAATCAATGATTAGCGTGATAGAAAAAGCACAAATTACGCACCCATTGTCACTTTCTTTACTTGATATGGTTAAAATGCATACATAACCACCCCTTCGTTCTGATGTTTTTGATAGTGAATGTTGAATAATGATTAGAAACCTCGAGCATATTGAGTTGCCAAATATCAAGCAAATACATTAATTATAATACAATTATCTACTTAATATCTTACTACTATGTAAATGCTCTACTATGTAAATGTTTAAAAATATTTTTAAGAGGTGATTACAATAATATACAAAACTTGCATATTAAAAACTTAAAAAAAACCAACTCCAAAAAAACACTAAAAAGTAAAAAATAACTGATTAGTAGTTTTTATTTTCTATAGATATCGAATCAGATATTTTCGAAGTCGGTGTGCTTTGATTTCTATCGGCTGGCGCCGAATTTTTTTTGTTTTTTTCCCTTTCTAGTAAAGACATAGTAGTGGCAAAGTAAGAAAAAAGTAGTTTAGTGTCATTCGAATTGGAATGGCATGTAGATGTTTAAAAAAATCAAGTTCCACTTACAAAAATTGCAAAAGTTATAAACAATTAAGTAAAAAAAGGGTTTAGTTTTTTGCAAATATCTAAAAACTAGTTAGGATTTTTCAAATCTAAAAAAAGATTAAAAAAGAGAGGAAATTTCCTAAAAAAAGTCCCAGCTCCCGGAACTGTAGGGCCAATATTTATAATCTTCTTAGAGGGATGAAAATACGGTCGAAAACGGGTGCTCTGGCTTGCACAAGCCACGCCTACTTCAGAGACTTTATCAATAAAAAATATTTTAATATATTAAATATAAAATTTAAGAAATTAAAAAAATCAGGGGCTTACTGATAGATAAACGAACAATAACTCGCCGAAAAAAAAAATTATTACAATTTTTCAGTTACATAAGCAATAGATAATTATTTTTTTTTCTGTTTGAACATGAACATATAGATAATAATATAATAGTATATAATATACACGTACCTTCTTCCAAAGTATATAATAATAATAGTGGTAACAACCATGGCCACACTTGAAGACGCACCATCACAGCTTCTATTTATTACACCATAACTAAACGTCAACACTGTTTAACTTTTTAACTGTTGCACATTTTCACTTATAAAGTCATTTTTTTTAACTCATTTTAAAGTAATTAATTGTTAGTTTATTATGTAGGTTCTTGAGTTTGCTGTATTTTATTTAAATTAAATAAACATTATTACACCTAACTGATAATCGAAACTTTTTAAAATAAATAAAATAAAACAATAACGATAACTACGGTGAGATACCTCGAAAGGGATATCTTGAGCTAAACACGATAATTTACGAGTGCAAATTAGGTACTGCTTCCTACTAGCATTTTAACTATAAGCTTTGTTTCAGTTTAGTTTCAAAAATGTAATCATTTGTTATATATTGACAGTATTTTGGTTATGATAAGTAAATTAAAAAATATATATAGAAAAATATTGTAAATTTGTCTGTGTTTAACGCATACATTTTAATATTATTTAACCGATAAGTTGTTATGACAAGGGTTCTGATATAGAACGTAACACTTCTGAAGAGACGCAAATAGAAAAAGCAACAAAAATTTAAAAGCTTAATATTGAAATTCATAAATATGTACACTTTTAACAAAAATTTAATGTAAACCTTTTTTCGTACAAAAACCATTTTGCTTATACTATTTTATGTACATAAATGTCATATAGTTTATACTCTAACTATATTACAGGTCCATGAACGGCTTACCTTTATCTTTACCTGGTGACACGGTTTCCCATTTATCCTTAACATATTCCTTACAAACTAAACATGTCACCAGAAAACAGGCGTATTTGGTTTATTTGTTCCCAACAAACGTCAGGAATAGGATAAAGGAACTCACCTTATCGCATCAGTCCCTTCGCATCAATAAACGGCGTAGACCTTTTATTATAAGCTGACGTTTTATACAATGGACCTTTGATATATTTTATAGTTATATTGGACCTTTTTTGACCGACTTGAAAATGTTTATAAACTTCGTAATAAGACTATATTTTTTAAACTTTTAACACCTCCAGGTAAATTTCTAAGAAATGAATTAAATTTCTAAGAAATCTATTGTTAACTGTAACGCCGGCGGGTCCGCGGTCGTTGAAGGATTAAAGGGTAAATAGATTTATCTGCCAATAAACAAAAATATCCACCCGCAATATACCCGTGATTATAAGAGGAACTCATAATCTCAAGTAAGCGAAAAACATGGTAAATATTCCTAATTATTTTCATAATTCTATTTTTAATTATAACATTATGGATACCAACTATATCAGATATTCATAATGTTATCCATATTAGAATTTTTTTTTACGTTGGGAAATATATTTAGGCATACCACTTGCATACAGGTGGTTATGTGGGATTCTCCGGCAAAGCCAGTACTACCCACCAAAACCCAACGAAACCACGACGTTTCAGGCAGGTCTGCCAAAGCAGACCACAAAAATTGTAGGTTTGCCCTAACAGTCCACTCTGCTATCAGAGAAGTACCAGCAGCAACCCACATGGTACACCACCCACTGAGGTGGGCCGCCTTCCAGTGCATTTCTTGACTTTACGCCTGGCTCAATTGCCGGATGCTAATGAGCCCACAAAAATTTTGAAAATAGAATAATATAATAGCCAATGGGAAATACTTAGACATATATCGTAAACACATATATCAAAGAAGCATCTCATCTGCCCAAGCACTCGTTATTTTAAAAACAAAACATATATAAATCTGGTTCTTCTATATTAATAACTACTCCGATGAAGCATATAACATTTATATACCCTTTTAATGAGTATATCCACCACTTATGGTGGAGCCACCCTTCACTTTTAAACCATTTTCGGAAGTCTATGAACCCTTTTAGTAAAAAAATATTTATGTTGTATGAAAACATATATTAAATAAAAGATGGGCTCTAAAGAGACATGTTTCTACCCAAGATACTACCTCTTTGTATGTCAAATGCATCATAAAACTTAGTTTAGACAAAGGGTAGCACACACAATTTCAGTTGCAGTGTAAGAGAAAGCAGTAAGAATTTTGAACGTTAAAAAGATTTAAGGTAAGGAATTTTTAATTAAAGAAGGTGATTTACCCGTACGGAACGGCACACCTGCCTGCTTAATTAATTTACCCTACCAAAGCGTGCGACTTGAGTGCGAAATCGATTCCTTATAAGTGTAAAGTAGTGAATGAAAAAATGTGACTAAATTTTTTACTCACACGTTGCACGTACACACGTCTTTGAAAATATATAGTACCTATATAAATTAAAGAGATATTTCGTCGATTAATTGTTTTTTATTGTTCCGTACCCAAAAAAGGTAAAAAAGGGACCCTTATAAGATCACTATCTTGTCTGTCTGTCTGTCAGTGTGTCACCACAGATTATCTCAGGAACGGGTGGACCTAGCAAGTTAAAATTTATACCAGATACTGAAGTCTAAGTCCCTATTAGGTGTAAAAATCAAGTTCCTGCATCAACACGATAAAAAGATATGAGAAAATATAGATTTTTGCGAAAACTTGTAAGTACCAGAATTTACCTTAATTTTCAGCTTTTTTTATTTTTCGGAATTTTTTCTTTACTTTTGTTTGTAAGACCTTACTTTTAGCCAAAATTGACAATTCTAGGTCTACCGGAAGTACCCTATAGGTTTTAGGTCGAAAACCTATAATATGGTAGTTCCTACTAACCTAGAATCACACACACACAGAAATTTGGCAAAAAGCAAGGTCTTACAGCACAAATAAAGGAAAAAATCCAAAAAATTAAAAGGTGAAAATTAAAGTTAAACAAATTTCCTACAAATTTGTTCGGAACCCTATTTTTTTTAATATTATTGTGACATTTAATCAATGAAATTATTCTAGAAAAAAAATACATTGGAAATTAATACTAGAATAATATTTTAAAACAACAAAAGAAATTTATTTCAAAGAAAATGAATATAAAAACCTTAGTTCGGCGGGCAAATGTAAAATCCTGCTTAGTTACATAGACAATTACTCTTATTTTTTATCCTTGTTGTGTTATTCAAATACAAATGTTTGCAACAAATTATTCGGCTTAGAAAAATTCGTTTCAGACATTTCTTTGTTAAATTGTTCTAAAATGCTGCTTTTAGTCGCAGAATATGGACTTACATTTAAGTAAGGACCCTCACTGATTACTTGCTTAAGGGAATAATATTTTTCTGAACTTTAAATAATTAAATTAAGATGCGCTTTGCATTCACTGGCACTTTAGTCTACATTGGGACAAAGGTCGAAAGTTCTATTCCTACGAGGACGTTATTGATGCTACTAGTGTCCGACCGAAGGTCTATTTTTGGCCGAAGCCGAAGCCGTAGCCGATTAATCGGCTATCGCCACAACCTTCGGCCGAAGCCGAAGCCGAAGCCGAAGGTTTATATTCTCTCAGCACTCAGTAATTAATTTTGTATCAATACCTCAAATAACCTCAATATTGAAGGTTTATATTGACTGTCTCATATCGAAGTTGATGATATATCATAGAGATGGTTGGTTTAGAGATAAATAAAAGTTTGTGATTTTGTGATTTACCTACTGGTAAAAAATAATCATTTCTTTATTATGTAATTCACAAATTACAATTAGACCAATCAGTCAGATTACTAATGTATCACAATTTAATTGATAAACACAAATTCAAAACAAAACACTCGTTTAAATACACGTACGAACTTGTTTTGATGCATGCAATGTGATATTTTCACAGTGACTCCCCGCCGCCTCACGACTTTCGTAACAGTTCGTTCAATCTCGACGGTCGCTCGGACCTTCGGCGAAACCTTCGGCTTCGGCCGGGTTTTGGGCCGAAGCCGAATGTTTCGCCGAAGGTGGGTTTTTTGGCCGAAGGTGGCCGAAGCCGAAGCCGAAGCCGAAGCTTCGGTCGGACACTAGATGCTACGAACTATTAAAAGAAAAACATACCAAAAAGGTATGTTGTAGTTTTGAAAAATAATCTTAGCAAAGTAGAATTATTTCTTGCATTCTTTAATTATTTTAAGATGGCAATGTCTATATTTAATGTATTAAAATGGTTAAGGTCACTGAAATAATATATTATGAACTACTGAATTTTGCTACATAATACATTTTACATATTTTAACCGACTTTCAAAAAGGAGGAGGTTCTCAATTCGTCGGAATCTTTTTTTTATGTATGTTCACCGATTACTCGAAGACGAATGAACCGATTTGATTGTTTTTTTTTTTTGTTTTAAAGGGTATGTTTCCCAGGTGGTCCCAAATAAATATAGAAATCGTTCGAGCGGTTTTTAAAAAAATCAACTATAAATTATTTTTTTAAATAAATTCCTTAATCGAATATGTTATTAAAACACTTTCATCTTACAAATTACCTGCTTATTACGTCAATACTAAAAAATGAAAAAAGAACCTTTTTCTCTACTAAACAGTGGAGAAAAAGGTCAACACATTTTTTTTCTTTAGTAGCTATTGACGAACTTTATTATTATGAATAAAAAAATCAAAACGATTATTTTTTTATACATACATACTGGTACATACTTACATACATACACATTTGTATAGGCATAGGTAAATTCTATTCACATATTGTTTTCTTGAAATTTTCAATAATAATGATTATAGAATTTCAACCACGATAAAATAAATAGAAATTATAGGTCATTTATATCGACGAACTCCACGTGAGTAGAACCAAAAAATATAACGTTGATAATACATAAGATATATGGTATAATCAATACTTTTTTCTCCAATTTGCGATTGATTACGGGTGCGTTGTGAAAAATAGTCATCAGAGGGACCCTCGCAATATGGTAGTGCTTTTAACTAATAACTTCCCTGACTCATTTGTCCGCTCGTCCCGTCATTAAACACCGTCAGGTCCGGACTAAGAATACAAAGTTACAGAAATGTTATTGTATCAGAAGTACTATTTATATGTAACTACCAAACCCTATGAATTTATTGTGGGCGTTATATCTATACATATAATATAAAGCAAAGAATTTAAAGAGCGATATAGTGATTTTTTAAAATATGTTTGGGTGATATTTAGATTTACGTCACTGTTTTTTTTATATATACACATATATACTAACTTATCTGTCTTGTTAGTTATTGAGTATATATGTATATACTATGTATTTATGTGTATTTATGTATCTATATGTATTTATGTATATGTGTACGTATAAATATATACGTATAATAATACATGTAAATATTTTTGTCTTATGTATGTATTCATGTTTGTAAACGTAGTTCATCATGTCTGTATTTAGTGTTAATTGGACCGTCCCGTCTACGATTCCACTAATCCTTTCACCAAAGTTTGTCTGTAAGAGATTGCTCGTAAAAATAAGACCGCCTTGCATGCCTCTATTATCTTATTTTTTCTTTTTCATATTCAGTACTCTTCTTTTGTGTGTGCAATAAAGCATTTATCTATATATATATATATATATATATATATATATATATATATATATATATATATATATATATATATATATATATATATATATATATATATATATATAAAATATATATATATATATATATATATATATATATATATATATATATATATATATATATATATATATATGATGTTCTCCTAGCCGATTCCTGCCTATTCTTGAATTCCAGATATGTTTATAGATCTTCGATGTTTATTTGTAACATTTTACAATATTAAGTTACTACAATTAATGTAATGGTCTCAGGATCGATTCCGGCCACGGCCGCCAATCTCATTGAGATTAGCCAACTGCGCAGGAGATATTATAGTGCTCAAGTGTACGCGCAGACACAAGTGCACTCTCTATTCCTATCACTCTCATACTCCGGTGGGACGACCACTCGACACGACCGGTGAGAGTTAAGGCGCAGGACCGACGGCTTTACGTGCTCTCCGAGGCACGGGCCTGAAACACCGCCAACTTCCCAACTCCGGGCTGTTACTGAGACTTACTATACAGAAAGACTCAATAACTAAACTTGGCCCGACCCGGGACTCGAAACCAGGACCTCCGGGTGTGCAGCCGTACATGCTAGCCACTACACCATCGAGGCAGTTATATATATATATATATATATATTATATATATATATATATATATATATATATATATATATATATATATATATATATATATAATGCTATTTTAAGTGTAGGGAGAGTCCACCCAAGTTATAATATGTTTAAGTATATAACCATTTTAGTGTGGGAGCCCAGTGATAAGCGCGATTTAGAAACCGAGTAAAGCGTGTTCAGATCCCGGGCCTTGCACCTCTGATAACAGAACCTAGCAAGTTTTTGAAAAAACAAGTGAAAAAAAGAGTTTAAAAAAAGAGCTAAATACATATAACAATACATACATATAACAATAATAAAACTATCGTTGTTGCTTTTGCTTATTTACGTTTAATTGAATTTATAATTTCGAGTCAAAGTATATTATTCTCATTAAATCCTTAATAAAGTAACTATATCACCCCGTTAATTGCTTACAAGTAATTTACATTTAATGGAGTAGGTACTTACGTGTATATGTAAACACTAAATACGTTGGCTTAATACGAGTATTTTGCCTCGATGATCATACACATCCGAGATTCTGTGTTGGATTCTTGAATCAGGTACTATTTATTCAATATTGTTGTTTTTTTTTGCCATGAAATTCTAAGCAATAGCCCGAAGTTGGAAAATAGTCTGTATTTACCCATGAGCCTTTGAGAGTAAGTAAAGTCACTGATTTTGTGCCTGATCTTTAATTTTGAAACTTGTGTCTAATTGAGATTGGCTGCCGTAGCTGAATCGATCAGGAGGGCACTATTTTGAATTTATATACCTTTAAACATATGTGTGTTCAGAAAAAAACTTTTTAACAAAAAAATAAAAACCGACTTCAAACAAAAGCACTGAAAAGTAAAAAATAACTGATTGGTAGTTTTCATTTACTATACATACCTAATCAAATATTTTCGAAGTCGGTGTGCTTTGCTTTGAATGGACTGGCACCGATTTTGAAAATATTTGATTAGGTATGTGTTTAATAGGTAGGCTTTAATTACTTAGCCAAAGCACACCGACTTCGAAAATATTTGATTAGGTATGTATAGTAAATGAAAACTACCAATCAGTTATTTTTTACTTTTCAGTGCTTTTGTTTGAAGTCGGTTTTTATTTTTTTGTTAAAAAGTTTTTATTTTTCCCTTTTTAGTGTAGACAGTAGGTAGCAAAGTAAGAATTCTAACGTGTTAGGCTTGTCAAATCAAACAAAATAAGCCCAAACTCAAAGTATCTACTATTAGTCGTTGAAGAGTTCCACCTATCCACCTTCTGGCCTTGCCATCAGATCAGGTCAACAACACCGAACCACTGTACTATCAACGGAAATAGAAATACTTCCAAAGTTTCAAGTCAATATGACAATTAGAAGTAGGTTAAATTCATCATTAGTTGTTTTTCAACCCTTAGGGGTGGTATTTTTTTTTTAAATTTAAATGGGACCAATCTGGAAGTATACCCTTTCAAACAAAACAAAAATTGTCCAAATCGGTTAATAAATGACGGAGTTCTGAGGTAACAAACATAAAAAAAAAAAAAAAACATACAGCCGAACTGAGAACCTCCTCCTTTTTGAAGTCGGTTGAAAAATTAAATGTAAGCTTATCTGTTAATCTAATTAAAAAAAAGGTAAATATACATTAAAATTTAGTAGACACCAAATATTTTTGCACTATAATTTGGTTTATTTTTTACACTAACACAAAGAGTTAAAATATGCGCCTTCAAAACTAAATTTCTCGAGTGTTTATTTCAACATTGTAAAGGTATTGTCATTTATTAAAACAACGGAAATGGGACGACATATGTTGTGTACGAATGACGTCATATAAAGCAATGATGATGCCTTGACATCATTCAATGATCGTGTAGATAACTCTACTTGATTTTATTAACTTGAAAATATATTTTAGAAACGTGGGCTTTAAAAGATAAAGTTTTTAAAAAGTTCTTATTTATAAAATGATAATGTTTTCAAGGAGTTCCTATGCGTATCTTTCACTTTCATCATCAGAACAGCTCCATGGTGCCATATTATTGTGTTATTATCGAAGTTTTTTAAATAACAAATTCAAATTTAAAATAATTTATTCAGCATTAAATAATTACATTTTTTACTGAATTTCATGACTCTACTACCAGTTCGGAAAGAAGAAGCCTCTTGCCAGAAGAACTGGCAATTAGGTAACAGGAAATTGATCAAAAATAGATAGCACATTTTAAGATTTTCCGGTGAAACGATAGATATAAGAATAAAGCAGGTTAAATTAATGCCTGTAATAATGCTACAGTTGCTCACTGGTGTCATGTTTCGTTAAGGAGTACTGAGAAAAGGTATAAAGATAAGGTAACTAATAACTATGATCAACTAATTATGTAATTTTCAGAATCCGACGCTATATTCTACATTCTTTTCTGACTTTTAAAAAGATTTTTTTTGAGAAAAAAATGCAACTTTGGATACGTTATATGTAAAGTGAGGCCATGTGAGTTTAACTCACTTTAAAGTTAACTAATGTTTAACCATGGCTCCCCTCGAATAGTTAATTTATGCGAAATTACTTTGCTCTTAAGAGTCACCTTCCCTATTACATGTATGTATGTAATATGTATGTATATGTATATATGTATGTATGTAAGTATCTATGTAAACATGTATGTATGTATATATGTATATTTATATTATAATTGATGTTTGTAGTTTGTACCTACACCGCACCGCATTATTATTTTTATATTTTCTCACGCTTGAGGGTTTCTGGTAGAGATCTCTTAAAGAGATAAGTCATCCTTTGTACACATGGCATCTGTTTTAACTTGTATGTTTTTTTCTGGTACATAAATAAATAAATACATATATTCCTTAATTAATAGGCTATAAAATGCACTTTTTTTTAAAAAAAAATGAGGTTTGTGTTCCAAAATACAGCGTGATCATACAAATGAACTCTTCAAACACTAACTCTTCAGATCTATTATTTTTAGTATAATAGTATATTATCATAGTACGATTATAAACGTTTTTGCGAGCGTTTCTTACTTGTCTCAAAACCGTGTTTAATATTATTTATTACTTGCTAATATTTTTTGAAGCTTTTTGACATCTATTTAACTAAATAAATGTTTTTTTGGCAACGGTCTACTGCCTTAATTCGTAAAATGAATGTTTACTCCACTCCATCTGGGTGTTTATTAAGGGATTATCGATTTGCCTCAAGTTTACAGAGACTCGAACTTTCTTAAGTTAAAACGTTTATTGAATTTCATTATTATAAATGAAACAATTCGATTGGAATTTGAAGTTGTTTAGAGGATTTGCTTTTAAAGGCCCGAAATGTTAAAATAAGACCTGTCCTTAAATCTCGAAAAATCCCAAATTTATACTTACTAACATAATAAAGCTGATGAATCTGTTTGTCTTTTTGTTTGAACGCGATAATCCCTCAAAACTTCCAGTCCAAAGTGAAAAATCTTTTTCGCATTTAATAGACTACGAAGCCACGGAAAAAGCTAGTGATAGAATAAAAGTTTATCTATCTATCTGACGACTATTCGCACTTTAACCTTAATATATAAAATCTCGTGTCACGATGTTGGTCCAAGATAAATTCCGAAACTACTTGTGCGGTGTTAACGTATTTTTTTTATATTTGTGATTTGTTCCAACTTAAAAAATAGTATACTTTTTATCCTGATTATTTCCTTTTTTTATTGCAAAATGTTCATATCCGGAGAGGGTTTCTGAAGACACAACCTGAGAAACGGCTACCCTAAGTTACAAATTCTACCCCCAAGCTAAAGAGAAAAAAATTATAAGTGTGCCACAGCAATGCGTGGCCGGGTCTGCTAGTCTACTTATAATTCACGGTTTAATCCATGACCACCAAAGAACTATAATATAGAAGCTGCTTCTAGATAAATATGATCCCTTTTTCATTAACCGTACAACAACTTAGGAATTATTTTAAAAGTAACTATCCAGCTTTAGAGGTACAATTTTTTCTTGAAACTATATGACCTTTGAAGTATAACATTTTCTGTAAGAAATATAGTTCGAGTTCGTATTATAAGATTGCATTTTAAAGTACCTAGCTCATATTTAGTACTTGAGTTCTATAAAAATACAAAAGCTAGAGGATTTTGACTCGAAAACGTAAAAAAATCATAAAATTTTACTATTATATCATGGATATATATTATTTACTAGCGACAGGTTTAGAAAAACAAAAACAAAACTATCCCACGGGAACCGTTCATTTATCCCTATTGCCTATGTGCTATTTCAAACTATAATCTATCTCTGTGTCTAATTTCATCGAGATCCGTTTAGAATTCAGGCGTGACTGAGAAAAAAAAATCTATGCAAACATTTAAAATTTCAAATTTATAATATTAGTATAAAGTTATTATTTTATAATTCAAAACGTATGTTTGCTTACATTAGTAGTATTTTTATAATTATTAATAAAAAAAATATGCATCTTTTTACTACTTAAAACATATATTTTGAGTCCGATATTCTTGATTTCCAGATTTGTTTATAGATCTTCGATGTTTATTTGTAACATTTTACTAAAATAAGTTACTACAATTAATGTAATGGTCTGAGGATCGATTTCGGCCACGGCGGCCAATCTCATTGAGACTAGCCAACTGCGCAGCAGATATTATAGTGCACAAGTGTACGCGCAGACACAAGTGCACTTTCTATTCCTGTCACTCTGATACTCCGGTGGTACGACTACTCGACACGACCAGTGAGAGTCAAGGCGTAGGACCGACGGTTTTACGTGCTCTCCGAGGCACGGGGGTGAAACACCACCAACATCCCAACTCCGGGCTGTTACGGAGGCTTACTAAACAGAAAGACTCAAGAACTAAACTTGGGCCGACCCGGGACTCAAACACAGGACCTCCGCGTGTGCAGCCGTACACGCTAGCCACTACACCACCGAGGCAGCTTAAATTCACAATTATAATCATTAGTAATGGTATAAATTTTATCTACAAAATATTAATACCTAGAATAAAAAATACTCCATGTACATACATACATAATATATGCTTCATGTTATTCTACTATATCTCAATTTATACTTTATGATAATTTAATTATTTTTTAAGAACTAAAAAGTTTTTTTTTGGCATATTTATAAAAAAGATTTTTTCTATTTTTTTGTTAAGAAAATAAAAAGTTTTTAGTATATCCATACATATAATAAAATTGTAACTAAGCCGATTTAAATATTTTTTGGAAAATCTTATTGAAATAGACATTATTATCGATACAGAGGCCAAATCTATAATTTTTAGAATTTTTATCAATCTCTCTGTCTGTCTGTGACCGCATCACGGAAAAGGTACTGGAGGAGCTTTGATGAAATTTGGTATGGTGATAGCTGGTTATCCGTGTCTACATATAGGATACTTTTTACTGCAGGAAAACATCTCATCTCTGAGAAATCTATACTAAACGTTAAAACGTAAGCAGGGACGAACTCGAGCGAAGCGAGGGTTATATTATATAATTAAATTAGTATATACACGTTTATCATTAGGCAAGTTATATGTAGCTAAAACGTCACGTACGTATAATATTATGTGAATAGCAATAGAGGAAACAAACATACTGTTAAGTAATGAGGTAACTTCAGAGATAACAGAAGATTAACTGTAAGTCAACTATGTTTAATAAGCCCACACAACTTTGACTGTTCAGTATCTGATGATCTGATCTGATATCTTGATGCACTTAGCTTAGCCAACGTCTGGCAACAAAGAGAAGGTTCTATTCGCTATCGGTAGAACACAAGGCAGTGATAGCCCAGTGGTAATGTGCTTACTTGGCTAAGCAAGTGATGCTGCTTGAAATCCCGGATCAAAACCTATACCTCATATATTTTCACGTATGAATCATTTTCAATATTATTACAACTTATCTTACGGTGAACATCATGAGGAACTTCCCTGAACGGTGAGGAAACCTGCATTTCTGAGAGGACCTATCAAGTTTCCGAAAGTCATGTGAAGTCTGTAAAACCTCACTTGGCGAGTGTGGTGGACCAAGGCGTGATACCCCTCCTACTGAAGGGAGGTCCGTGTCGTAGGACGTAAAAAGGACAGAATACATAGGTATAATACAACATTAAACATGTATAGAAATCTCAGAAATCTAAGTGATATGTCAAGAGGTCATAAGATATTGATTGTAGGAAGTCAACTTGGTTAAGGAGGATTAATTAGAATATACTATATATAAGCAATTATTTTATTGATCTCTATCTGTTTAGGTTTTATGAATTATGAATGTACAAATATCGTATAATATATAGAGAATATAATTGGATTCCACATTGCACTCTCCACTTTCTTTGAGATTTTTTGATTTATTATTAACTAGCAGAAGCCCACGGCTTCGCTCGCGCTAAAACTACAAAAAACCTCAAAAAATGGTAGGTTTCATACAGACTTTCATCTGCTATTTTACCCCCTTTGGGATTAATTGTATTGAAGAGCATTACTACCAAGTTTCAAGTAATTCTGATCATAAATATTTTTTTGAATTGTATTATCATGTGATTTTTCGTGGTAAAGAGATAATCTCCCGCGGTAAAATGTAGCCTATGTCACTCTCAGACCTCCAACTATCTCCACATAAAAAGTCACTACAATCCGTCTCTCCGTTTCGACGTGAAATAAAGACAAACAAACTCACAAACAAAGAAACAAACAAATACACTTTCGCATTTATAATATTAAGTTTATAATATTAAGGATGTACATAGTACGCGTATTTTTAGGCCAATAAGCTCTAAGATAGGTTTTATATCTAATCTAGGATACCTATTGGTTATATAAGGGCTTAAGTTCTTAGGTCTATTTTTTCTTTCCCAAAAGCCGAAATAATATTAGGAGTCACATAATATACTCTTTTGGATAAGAAGTGCTTTTCCATTTCGTTGCCTTTGGATGTTGTAAAGATAACAGTCCTCTGTTATCTTTTTGATTTGACATAAAAGTTATGTGTGTATATATATATATATATGTGTATATATATATATATATATATATATATATATATATATATATATATATATATATATAATATATATATATATATATATATGTGTATATATATATTTGTATAATCATAATATTTAGTTAATATAGGTATGTATTTTAATACTAAGTCCATTCCGTTTAATTTTGTACTGTACCTACACCGCACTATAATAACTTATTTTCTCACTTCTGAAGGGTTTCTGGAAGAAATCTCTTAAACAGATAAGCTATCCTTTGTCAACATTTTGTTACTTTATTTTGTGTAACATATATTTTATGGTACATAAATAAATAAATAAATAAATAAATAAATAAAATAAATAAATTTAGTTGTTGAATGTGTCGCGAGGGTTTCTTTTTTGGTTTTTATAGAAACTAATTTATTTCTTGCTAGTGACTCGCCCACGGTTACTTTAGACATGACTGACAGATATTTATAGTGTGAAAAATTTATAAACACATTTTCCAGTCGCATTTCTGATATTAATATTATGATAAGTAAGGACGGCGATTTTTAGAGAGATAAAAATTTTAATTAAAACTTAAAATATTATTGTAAAACAGGATATTTACCATGTTTATCACTCACTTTAGAAAGTTCCCGATATTTCGGCACTGTTACAAGCGCCATTGTAATAATAACCCGTGACCGTTCTTGAAAATATCTTGTTTCTTTTGGTCAAAATGAGATATAAAGTTATTATAGAAAATGTAGAGCATAAGATTCTCTGCTATGTTCTAAAACAATATTTCGTAAGTCCGACTGTTGTTGAGTAAGAACGCAAACAGTCGAAATCGAGCCTTATTTGACTAGACCATAACAAAATACAATAAACTTATAACATAAAAGAGAAGTGCATGTTTAAGATTAAAATTAACAATTATTGTAAGGTACTTTGGTGCCATCTTTGTATTTTTGAAATTATTGTATAATTTTGTGGGTATATGCTGTCTGTAACAACTATATAATGACCTTTGAGACGTCTAAAACGTTAGTCTCTACCAGAACCATGATTGCTGTAAACCAATCGAAAATTCGGGAACCAAAAATCAAAATAAATCTACGCAAAAATGCGAGCATATTTTTATTTAAATATTTTTATTAGAATTATTATATTAATTAAAATACCACACAATACCCTATTATACGTTTATGTTATATAATACGATTTAAAAGGTTTACCACAAATCATATTTAATACAAAGCTAATAAGTAATAGTGTGATATGACTGATAACATTATAACACCACGTTCAGTGTTTTAACACGTAATTGATTACAATAAACAATATATTATGTATTTTAAATCTTTACAAATGCTGTAGGTACTTAGTTTTCACAACTAAACCAAGGTTAATGTATCGATATCTATACCTATACTTGTTCTCCCATTATCCCATAAATATCAATAATTATAAATGCGAAAGTTTGGATGGATGTTTGTTACTCAATCACCCCAGAACGGCTGAACGGATCTGGATGAAAATTGGCACAGAGAAAGACTATAGTCTGAAAAAGCATATATGTTAATTTTGTCCCGGAAAATATACGGTTCCCGTGGGATAGATTTGGTTTTGTTTTTCATTAGAGATGAACCTGAGCGAAGTCTATACATACCTAGACTACTTTTTTAAAGGTGCAAATTTACTTCAAGGATACAAAAACATTAGTAGTAAAAATTAATGTAATTTACTTATATATTGAAAGGCACGTATTTCTAAAAGCTTAGAAAAATTTTTATCCTATGAATATATTTCACGTACAACCTATTGCCTGCCGATCTGCTCGCGTAGTTCGTAGATAACAACAGTCTAAGATAACAGAGCATTCTATTTTCAGAAAACAAAGAAACTTTACACCCTAAAACATTGAAAATTAAATAATATCTTAATTTATCACTAACCTATTTTCCCAAACTTCCTTTTTATTTACTAAGTTATTCCTTAAACGTATATTTTTCGTGCTTAAAACTTACTTTTTAATTAAAACGTCTTATTTGACTAGTTTGATAAACGATTTCGTACTTGGTTTTTTTATACTTATGTATAAACTTTAATATATATATATATATATATATATATATATATATATATATATATATATATATATATATATATATATATATATATATATATATATATATAATATACGAATTCATAAAAATGGGTTATAACTTGGGATAATTCTTTTATTGAGGCATGAAAAAACTTTGATATTCTACCTCAGAAGCATATTCTAATTCTATATCCATATAAATGTAAATTAGCGCCGGCATAGGGGTTGCTCCAATCTTAACTGGCTGGTGGATATGCTTTTTTCCTTTACATATTTTTTTTCATTTTAGTTTACCACCGCTTTTTTGTTTTTATTATGTTTAGAGAACAAATGTGGAATGAATTATTTTTTTATCTTTGAAAAAATACATGTTATGTTAACAATATGAATTTCAATAATCTAATATATAAATATCTCGTGTTCCGGTGTTTGCGGTGCACTCCTCCGAAACGGCTGGACCGATTTTAATGTATTTTTTTTGTATTTTAAATAAAACTATGTTTTAGGATTTTTTCGCAAATTTATTTTGATTTTTGGTTCCTGATGTTTCGAATACTTAACAGCAATCATGGTCACGGGAGAGACTAAGGTGTTAGATGTCTCAAAGGTTATTATATATTCGTAGTTGTTACAGACAGCCTATCCACAAGTAACAACATGAATTCAAAAAATTGAAAAATGGCATCAAAGTACTTTACAATATTTTAACTTTAAACATTTTTATAATTTTAATTAGTATTATATTTGGATGTGGAATATTATTTCCTTAATTTTAGCTGTTATTATTATAATTATTACAATTTAAAAAAATTTAGTAATCTATATATTACATTTTATAACCATAAAAAAATATATTAATCATTTAAGCCATATAATTGTTCTATGTGTAATTTAAAAAGTTAAAATTAATTGAGAATAATAATTTTAATTTAGTTTGCTATTATTTAAAAACAAGTTATTAAGCAAAAATATACTTTTACTTATGAAAAAAATAAAAATATGAATCTGAAATGCTATCATTTAGATCCTTGATTGATTGATTTAGTAGGTATGAAAATCTATATACACAAAAAATGCTTTGTCCTGACTGACTGACTGATCGATCAACGCACAGCCTAAACCGCTGGTCGTATAAACGTAAAATTTGGAGGACATATTCCTTATACAATTTAGGCATCTACTAAGAAAGGATCTTTCGAAATTCATCCCCTAAGGGGGTAAAATAGGGGATAAAAGATTGTAAGAAACTCTGTCATTCTTAATGTGAAATATACAAGAAGTGGTATGTAACTTTAAAATAAAAAGTAAGAAATATATTTATTAGATTTTTTTGGAAATTCATTCGTTAAAGGGGTGAAAAGAGGTAATAAAGTTTATATGGACAAAAAATTATTTATGATCAGAATTACTTGAAACTTGGTATTAATGCTCTTCAATACAATTAAATAAATACGTGTTTTAGCAATTTTTCGAAATTTATCCCATAAGAGGGTAAAATGAGAAATGAAAATTTGTATGAAACTAAATAATTAATGCACGAAAGTGGTATTTACCTTTAAAATGAAAAAAAAAACAATACAATTAACTTTTTTTTTGTAATTCATCCCTTAAAAGGGTGAAATTGTTTATGATTAGAATTACTTGAAACTTGGTATCAATCCCTAAACTATGTAGGTACGTATTGCGGAAAAGTTTATGTTTTTCGTAGTTTGATCGCGGGCGAAGCCGTGGCTTCTGCTAGTAGGTCTTAAAGTATTTTCCACCCTCCTACCCCCACCCTTCATTTTTTAATCGCGATTTTAGTATTTTTGTATGAAAAATATTATATAAATACATAGCGACGAACCCAAGCGAAGCGAGAACATAATGCTAAAGAGTTTTTTTTTGTAGATTGAACGCGGGAGTAGCCGAGGGAGGGTTCTGCTAGTCTATTTATATAAAAATCAATAGCCGTTCGTTAATCTTGCTAAAACACAAAACCTGCTGGACCAGTTTAAATAATTGTTTAGTTGTTCAGTTAAGGGAGTTCCATACTTACCGTTAAAACGTACCTAGGGATGAACCAGAGCGAATCGAGGAGACCTCTCTACTATAAAATTAGTCATTTATACAAGAATTTAGTAATTCAAATAATCGTTTTAAATCAATTAGTTAAAGCAGAACAATTACGTTCTTTTTTTTAGATTCACATTAATAGATTCGCTTATATTGTATTATTTAATTTAATTTCCAAACTTTATCATGCAAGGAAAATTTTAAGATTTGTAGCACAACTTAAGTAAAAGAAAACTAATTTAAGAAAGATTTCGTTGAGGTTTAACTGAAAATGAAAACATTGTTAATCTTAGGGTATGATTTAAAGTTATAGATCCTTTAGGCTGTGGTAGGTATATTATTAATTCCTTTAAATAAAATTTTTATTAATTTATTTGGGCATGTATCTATCTGATTGAAACTGCCTTTTGAGTAGAAATATAGTATATTAGTGGCTCACCCTCGTTCAGCTCGGGGTCGTTCCTGGGAACATTTTATCGCTTAGTATAGATTTCTCAGAGATAAGATATTTTCCATCAGTAAAAAGTATTCTATATGTTGACTCGGATATCCAGCTTTCATCATACCAAATTTTATCAAAATCTGTCTAGTGGTTTTCTCATGATGCGTTCTCAGACAGACAGATAGACAGACAGACAGACAGAAAGATAAACCGACAGATAGACAAAGATTCTAAAAAATATAGATTCAGCCTATTTATCGATAATAATGATTACTTCAATAAGATTTCCCAAAAAATATTTAATGTACAGATTCGACTCAGTTGAATTTTATAATATGTATAAACTATCTATACTTTATCAATAACTAGACAGATTTAGGTTAGCAGGAATGTTTTTGGGCTTCGTAGCGAAGACATGAAAACGGAACTTATAATAACGTCAAGTACGTCTTTCAGTCTATTGGTCTTTCAGTATCTTTGTCAGTCTGTAAGAATGTTGGTCATATATTACTGATTATGTAAAGGTGTCTCAATATGTGAGCCGCTAAATAATTTTCCATTACAAAAAAGATAATACTGGAGTGGCATTCCATACATAATAATTGAGGGCAGAATAATTTTTTTGACATCACATACACATATGGGCTTTCTATAAATAGGTCTTTAAAATTCATATAGCTGATATTCCAATAATAATAAATATAATTTGCAAAATATAAATAATGTAGAAAAATATTTCATACACCATCGTAGCGCAATGTTATGGTTATGGCACTATGGGTTGGGAAAAACATCGGTAAAATTTAGGGCACTTCGTGAAAACGATTTAATTAGCACCGAAATATAAGCAATCAAAACGTTTCGATATATCAGTTTCCGTAATCAAATGTCATGGACGCGATCGGTTGTGAATTTAGAAAACGATATTTTGCGGCAGTTGGTTTTATGACTAAAATTTTTCTAGTTTTTGGATTTTTTTTCTTTTAGTAAATGAAATAGCAAATTTTTGGCGTCTAAATATTTTTTTAAATAAATTTATTTTGGTAGTCTTTTATACCTAAATAACATAAGGTACATTAATGATAGTTTCACATGTTTCTGTATGGTTACGTTAATAAATACTCACATAAGTATGTTTTTCTGAATATTTTGATTATTTAATTATATATGATTAGAAAAATTGCGGTAATAAGTTTTTTATATTCCCAAATATTTGTTGCAAAGTATAAAAAATGCTCTATTGAGAAGACCATTGAGCATAACAACGAAGCTTCAATGGCTGGCCTGCCTTGGGAGACCCGTACCGTACTCCACCTGAACCATGGAGTTGCTTTTACTCTGCTCCACTCTCCTATCAAATGTATCTATACTAATATAATATTATAAAGAGGTAAAGTTTGTGATCTTGTGAGTTTGTGAGTTTGTGACGTTGTAGGGGGTAATCTCTGGATATACTGAACCGATTTTCAAAATTCTTTTACCAATAGAAAGCCACGTTCTTTCTGAGTGTTATAGGCTATATATTAACCTGAAAAATGAAAAGGCTTTTTCGTGGTAGTCGGATTTGCAAAGTAAGTCGGAGAAAAAACGGTCGAACGAAAAAGTTTCTTACGAACGCTGCCTTAACGATGAGAGATATATGATTATGTTCTAGAGAAAAGTTGTAGAGCTTAATAATGCCTACAAAAAAAGTCAGCGACAGCATATATCTAACTTTTATATTTAAGTCACAAAAGGTAGTTTTTTATATTAAAAAATAATTTAAATCGGTAGGTCACGTTTATTGGTCATATTATCAACAATTATGAATTCTTATCAAAATAAGTAAATTTATCGTCTAAAATGTTTAAAACAACAGACTTTTCCCTTTTACTGCATATAATTTGGACAAATGGTTAAAGAGATAATACAACATATACGTAGGTATGGACGAACCCGAGCGAGCTGTTTGTCTGTTTTTCTGTTTGTACGGGCTAATCTCCGAATCTATTGGACCGATTTAAATGAAATTTTACATGGTAGTACCTTATATCCCCGGGCAACATCTTAGATACTTTTCATTACGGAAAATTAAAGGGTTCCCATGGGATAGTCAAAAAACTATAGTAACTTATACAGCTTAGCACACAAAAACTACTAATTAAATTTTGATAAAACTTTACAATAATTATATATAATTATATATTATTATTAGTTCATACATCAGAATAACAAATAGGTTACTTTTATCCCGGAAAAATGTACTGTTCCCGTGGGATAGATGTTTTTGTTTATTTGTAACGTATTATGTTCACAACATAGACCCCAAAACAATAGTTATTAAAAAAAATGTCTGTTTGTCTGTTTGTCTGTTTATCTGTTTTTGCGTGAGCGTTTCACGCGAAAAATAATGTACCGATTTCAACGAAATTTGGTGAAGTGATAACTTATTACTCGAGTCAACATTAAGACAGTTAAGATAACGGATAGTTAAGATGACTGACAGTTTAAATAACCGACAGTTAGGATAACTAATAGTTAAGATGACCGACAGTTAAGATGACCGACAGTTATGATAACAGACAGTTACGATAACTGACAGTTAAGATAACCGACAGTTAAGTTAACCGACAGTTAATATAACCGACAGTTAAGTTAACTGACAGTTAAGATGACCGACAGTTACGATTACCGACAGTTAAGATGACAGACAGTTAAGATAACCGACAATTAAGATAACCCACAGTTAAGGTAACCGACAGTTACGATGACCAACAGTTAAGATAACCGACAGTTAAGATAACTGTCAGTTAAGATAACCGACAGTTAAGATAACTGTCAGTTAAGATAACCGACAGTTAAGATAACCGACAGTTAAGATTACCTATAGTTAAGATAACCGACGGTTAAGTTAACCGACAGTTATCTTAATTGTCGGTTATAACCGACAGTTAAGATTACCGATAGTTAAGATAACCGACAGTTAAGTTAACCGACAGTTAAGATAACCGACAGTTAAGATAACCGACAGTTAAGAAGACCGACAGTTAAGATAACCGACAGTTAAAATAACTGTCAGTTAAGATAACCGACAGTTAAAATAACCGACAGTTAAGGTAACCGACAGTTAAGATGACCGATAGTTAAGATTACTGACAGTTATGATAACCGACAGTTAAGATAACCGACAGTTACGATAACTGACAGTTAAGATTACCGACAGTTAAGATGACCAACAGTTAAGGTAACCGACAGTTACGATGACCAACAGTTAAGATAACCGACAGTTAAGATAACTGTCAGTTAAGATAATCGACAGTTAAGATAACTGTCAGTTAAGATAACCGACAGTTAAGATAACCGATAGTTCAGATTACTGACAGTTATGATAACCGACAGTTAAGATAACCGACAGTTACGATAACTGACAGTTAAGATTACCGACAGTTAAGATAACCGACAGTTACGATAACTGACAGTTAAGATTACCGACAGTTAAGATTTCAACAGTTAAGGTAACCGACAGTTACGATGACCAACAGTAAAGATAACCGACAGTTAAGATAACTGTCAGTTAAGATAACCGACAGTTAAGATAACTGTCAGTTAAGATAACCGACAGTTAAGATAACCGATAGTTAAGATTACTGACAGTTATGATAACCGACAGTTAAGATAACCGACAGTTACGATAACTGACAGTTAAGATTACAGACAGTTAAGTTGACAGACAGTTACGATAACTGACAGTTAAGATGACCGATAGTTAAGATTACTGACAGTTATGATAACCGACAGTAATGATAACCGACAGTTACTATAACTGACAGTTAAGATTATCGACAGTTAAGATGACAGACAGGTATGATAACAGACAGTTAAGATAACCGACAGTTAAGATAACTGACAGTTACGATAACCGAGAGTTAAGATTATTGACAGTTAAGATAACCGGCAGTTAAGATTACTGACAGTTAAGATAACCGACAGTTAAGATAACCGACAGTTAAAATAACCGACAGTTAAGGTAACAGACAGTTAAGATAACCGACAGATTAGATAACCGACTGTTAAGGTAACCGACAGTTAAGGTAACCGACAGTTAAGATAACGGATAGTTAAGATGACTGACAGTTTAAATAACCGACAGAAAGTATAACTGATAGTTAAGATGACCGACAGTTAAGATGACCGACAGTTATGATAACCGACAGTTACGATAACTGACAGTTAAGATTACCGACAGTTAAGATGACAGACAGGTATGATAACTGACAGTTAAGATAACCGACAATTAAGATAACCGACAGATAAGTTAACTGACATTTACGATAACTGACAGTTAAGGTAACCGACGGTTAAGATAAACGACAGTTAAGGTAACTGACAGTTAAGATAACCGACAGGTAAGATAACCGGCAGTTAAGGTAACCGACAGTTAAGATAACCGACAGTTACGATAACTGACAGTTAAGATAACTGATATTTAAGATGACCGACAGTTAAGATGACCGACAGTTAAGATTATTGACAGTTAAGATAACCGGCAGTTAAGATTACTGACAGTTAAGCTAACCGACAGTTAAGATAACCGACAGTTAAGATAACCGACAATTAAGATAACTTACAGATAAGATAACTAACATTTACGATAATTGACAGTTAAGATAACCGACGGTTAAGATAAACGACAGTTAAGGTAACTGACAGTTAAGGTAACTGACAGTTAAGGTAACTGACAGTTAAGATTACTGACAGTTAAGATAACCAACAGTTAAGATAACCAACAGTTAATACAATTTGGACGAAACTAAGATCATATTCAATAAACATATAAAACCGAGACTAATTGCTCTTATCGAAATAAATTTTAAAGTTGTTCGAAATATATTTGGCCGAGTATTTCAGTTTCAGTTGCCGATATCAACTAAAGAGTAGCGTTGATTATGTGTAGAAAGTATTTTTTTTTTCTTTTTATCTATTGCGGCTATCTGAGATGCGTTGCAGTACCCAATACCCACCTAGCGTCAGAGTTGACGAAGTAGACTAAAGCCCTATATTGAACAAGGAACATTCGCCTAAACATAAAAACACTCAGTTTCATTACTTCAAACTGTTCGCCATAACAATCGATATTTTTGACACTCTTTGCATTTGGCGTCATTTCCATTAAGATCAAACCCGAAACGCCTATTGAATGGATTATTTTTTCTCTGCTATTGGTAAAGAAGAATACAAAACAATTACTCAATTCAGAGTATCATATATTAATTTGAATATTTGACATTTTAAATTGATAAAACTATCCTTTCGGATTTTTTTGTGGATTCATTATTTGATTTTTGGTTCCTGACGTTTTGAATGCTTTTAGCAATCATGATCACGGGCGAGACTCTCCAAAAAGATAATTTTATTATAATTTTGTTTTCCTATAACTAAACAAGTATCTATATTACTGATACTCTTAAAATTTCAATATAACATTTCTATCTTATATATTTATCTTATCATGAACTAATTTCATAATGACTTTTAACGTTAATTTAAGTAGATTGTAATTATATGTTTATTTTGAACTAGCGACTCACCCTCGTTTCGCTCCGATTCGTCTCTTGGTGATTCTTTGAATTGACATATTTTTTTTATTTATGAACCGATTGAAATAAAACGAATACTGAATGTATTAATTGAAGTTTATCAAAATACATTAGTGAAAATCGCTTCCAAAATGGTGAAGCCGTTTCTGAGATTAGCATGCGCAAACGCACAGACAAACAGAAATAATCTAAAAATCATTGTTTTGGGATCCATTGCGTTAATATACTCCTAATTATAGTTTATCGCAAATATGGTCCATGTACAGACAGCGATCAGTTACAATTTTATTCTATATGTATAGATTTTGCGATTAATAAGTACGAAAATTAAATATTATCAATTTTAAGGGCTCACATAAATTAGCTATCATATAATGATTTTTTATCTCCATTTTTATCATAATTTTCTGAAATCATTGGATAGCGCTTAATATGAGATATGAACCTTTAAAATTACAGCTACACCACCTAAATTGTCTCTTAAGTTTTTGGCTACCAAATCAAAAAATAATCAAATCCCTGTTTGACATAGAGCGCAGACTGAGACGTTCACTCAGTCTTGTACTCCACGTTTTTCTACTATGCTTTATGTTTACTACTCGTATCAAATAAGAAGCGACGCGTGCTCTGTATAGAGTAGAGAGTAGAGAGTAGAGATAAAGCAAAAACCGAAAAGGATTATAAATAATTTTTAACATCTACTCACGATGAATTTTTAAAAGAAATTGGGACTCTTTTTTTTACACGAATATGCCCACGTCTCACTGTTCGTATTTTTATAATCGAGTACTATAAAAACTAGCCAAGTGCGAGTCGCGCACGGATAGTCCCCTTACCATAATCAATTTTTTCAAATTTACATGGCAGCCATTTTGAAATTCTCCATCTTGGATTTTTATTGTTTGAAATACTCTATCTGTGAAAATGTCAACTCTCTACCTATTACGGTTCATGAGATACAGCCCGTTGAGAGACAAAGGCACGGAAAGCGGAGACTTAGTAATAGGGTTTCGTTGGCACTCTTCGGATACAGGCCCCTAAAAACACGTACGATATCTTGCCATATAAACCCAATATGAGTGAGATCTGAGGCCAAACAAACAAATAAACAAAATCACAATATTATGATAACCTTTTATGTCGGTGAGGATAAAAGGAAAAATTTTCAATATACTTCCCAGTCAAAATATTGATAAGATACTCCTACGACGTATCAATTGATATAAGTAACATACATTTCGATATCGATTCAGTCGGATATAGTCAAAGAAACAATGAAGAAGATAATAATTTTATTCTCCGTGTATTTTTTACACTGTGAGAGTGCAGAGTATAATAATAACGATGTAGTTAATGATAGACCTATTATAGGTGTGCTATCTCAAGAACAATCATATTATCTCCATACAAAATATAGAGAAGAGAATTATACCAGCTATATAGCAGCTTCATACGTAAAGAGCATTGAGGCATCTGGGGCCAGGATAGTACCTATATTGTAAGTTATTTATATTACTTTTTTTGAATTGACTACCTTGTAATAATATTTGACTGTAATATTTTATCAAAAATGAATTCGAATCCTGCACATAGCTAAATATTTCTTAGTCATTAAGACATTTTTAAAATATTTTTCTGATTTGATTTAGGCTAGGATTAGCAGGAGATATTATAGTGCCCAAGTACAGGCACAGATACAAGTATACTCTCTATTCCCGCTTTTATTCTCTGGTAAGACGACAATAGATAAGACACAGACGATCGACGACTTTACGTACTCTGTTAGACACATGGGTGGAACTAATTTTACAACTCCGGGCTTTTACTAAGACTTTTTAAGCAGAAAGACTCATCGTAATCGTCATCTTGTCTCGACCCATGAATCGAACCTAGGATTTGTTAATCGATATGAGATATGATTCGTATTTGCTAAACCATCAAGGTAGTTCTATGAAACAATAAAAATAATATTATAATATGTTTTTTTTTTCTATAAATAATTACTGTTATTATAAATCACGCTAAAAGTAGTTATGGTAAAAAGTTCTTGACTTTACAGTATCTCAGGATTAATTGTTTGAATAAACTAATCCAAAAACGTTTTTTGAACTAAAGATTTCATTGCTTTGTTTTAGCTTTAAACGTTCGGAATTAACTCCAGTCTAAACCTAATACCAGGCTTTCTATTTTCACAAAACAAAACTCTTCACAATAGACTCGATTTACTTCATTAGGACAAATCGATTGATTACGAGGTCAAAAATATTTTTTATTGATGCAGCATAAAATGGAATATAACCAAGATGATTAGTTTTTTTAGATTATAATTTATTTCTCAAAAATTACTGTTGCAGTATGAATCGATTTTGCTTTAATGTCACTGGAAAATATATTTGAAAGATTTAATTTTATATTGAATACGCTGTGAGTGTGTCCATATTTGGGAGTTTTTTAAAAATACTTTTTTTCTATTCATGTCATTACTCGTAATATATTTATATTCCAGAATAGGCAAAGACAGAAGCTATTATCAAGAACTTATGGGAAAGATTAATGGGTAAGAATTTTTTCTTTAGATTATAATTTTAATTTCCAAACACAAGAAAAATTAAGGAACAAAAGTTTGCCTGAATATTGTATTATGTATTTATTAAAGTAATAACGATAAAATTTGTAGAAAGTAAACTTGTTAATAGTACAAGTCTGGAGGCTTAGACAAGATGTCACTGTTTTACTAATTATTGAAGAATAGAGATTTTAAAAAGTTAATTGAAAGCTCAAGTTGAATCGTTACATCATAAAATCGTGATATTCCTATATATTTTTATAGAGATCCATTTGGGGATTTTATCACTTTTACGACCACTCCTTCAATAAAATAAAAATAAAATATTTGTAGGGTTTTATTTCCTGGTGGAGCTACATATTTTAATCAATCAGATGGCTATGCTGATGCAGGTCAGCATATTTATGAAATTGCGCAAAAATTGAACGATGCTGGTCACTATTTCCCAATTTTCGGGACGTGCCTTGGTTTCGAGCTACTTATCATATTAGCTTCTGGTCGCGGCAAAGTGGAGAATAGAATTAGATGTTATTCATATTCTAATCTTCCACTTCACTTCACGCCAGGTGAGTTTAAATCACATTGATATTGACATGAATATTCGTAATCGCCTAAAAGCGATTGTACAATGAGATGGATATTAGCGAATGTAATATAATACCGTGATCGATGCATTTGGTTAAGTTGTTCTCTCCACCTCTCTCCATTAAGTACATTATGAACATTAAAAATGCTAAGAACTATAATTTACACTATACGTAAAAAAATATCATATTATACTCATGTTCATATTAATAAGTAGTAATATAGGTGCAGAATAATACGCTTAGCTCAGTTTGTAGTGACCCTACTAGCTGTGCCAGCAGTCGCGCATTCGAGTCCCGCTGGGGGCATTAATTTGTGTGATGAGCACGAATGTTTGTACTCCAGTCATGGGTGTTTATATTTATAATAGTAGTATATAGTATTTAAAGTTGTATATGTGTAGTGTATGACCTATCTGGTATCCATAACATAGGCCTCGTAGTTTACCATGGAATTAGATGGTGTTGTGTGTTTATGTCCAACATATTTAATATGTGAGAAAATAAAAAAAATGGTTTCAACACCTTAAAATCCTTTAAAAATAATTCTACTTAAAAGTTAAAAGAACAGCTTTTAAAAGCTGAAGCTTTTATTAAATAAAAAGTGAATATTTAAAGGCAAAGGCAGTGGTAGCCCAGTGGTGACGCGCTCGCTTGGGAAACCGAGTGAAGCGAGTTCAAATCCCAGATTTCGCACCTCTGATATTTTCATGTGCGAATCATTTCCAACATGATTACCACTTGTCTTAACGGTGAAGGAAAACATCGTGAGGAAACCTGCATGTCTGAGAGAACCTAGCAAGTTTTCAAAAGACATGTGAAGTCCGCCCACCCGCACTTGGCCAGCGTGGTGGACTATGGCCTGATCCCCGTCGTATTGAAGGGAGGCCCGTGCCCTGCAGTGGGACGTTAAAAAGGGCTGAATACAAACAAAATATTTATAAATATAAAAAATTAAGCTAGGCATTTTCTATACTGCCGATTTAATTACACTGCTACATGTCATCTTTGTTGTGCAAGTATTATTTTTAATTTAAAAATACGCTACGCTACAGAAATTTCGTTAACAAAAAAACATATTTGATAAACTTTGCAATGCCTAGCTCTGAATTTTATTTTGCACGTATTTTTGTGAATATTTTTCTCAATATATTTTCTTTATTAAATCGATGATTAATTACATGATTACGAAAAGGGCTTTGCCATTGTCCGGTACCATTTATTACAGTCGATAAATCATTGCTGATACTATAAATATTAAAAAAGCAAGAGTGTTTTGTTGTTTTGTCTTCTTTTACGAGATAACAAGTCGACGTGACTTTATAAACAGACTGAAGATGGGCTACTCTGGTGCATAAAGTGGTACTTAATATATTAGTTACTAGATTTTGCCCTCGGCTTCTTTCATGTGATAAGTGGGGCGGGGATCAAAGGTAGCCAATGTCCGTCCCCAGGGTGCAATTTACGTACTTGGCAAATAGTGAAAGCGGTGAACAGGTACCACACAGTCACTTATACATTTATAAAAAAATGGATTTATTATACTTTTACCGTTATAATATATTCCTATGGATATTAGTGGGATATTGAAAAAAGTTCCTATTGTAATTAGCAAATAAAATATATTTATTACAGATTTTTACAACAGTAAAATGTTCAAGGAAACTTCAGTCGACATTATAGATATATTGAAGAGTGAGAACGTGACCGTCAATGCTCATCAATTTTGCATAGTTGATAAAGTAAGTTACATGACTCAGATACTAAAATAACATGTTCTCCTAAAGTTTGTTTTAATATACACTTATTAAAACTCTCACACTGACAGAAAACACAATGCCTAAACCTTTGGCGAGGAGGCATAAAATTTTGCTATATAATCCCATATGTTATAACGAAGGCCAGGAAGAAGTTTTGAAAATTCATCCCCTAAAGAATTAAATAGGGGATGAAAGTTTTTATGGAAATTCATCATTCTTAAACTTAGAAACATGGAAATTAATGTTTTAAGTTCTATTTATATTATCAAATATTAAACTGCCTTGTTGGTCTAGAGGCTAGCATATACTACTGCAGGTCCAGAGGTCTTGAGTTCGAGATTCTGAGGGTCGGGCGATGTTTAATTACTAAGTTTTTCTGTTAAGATATTCTCAATAGTAGCCTGGAGTTGGGAAGTTGCCGGTGTTACACCCTAGCTATCCCGGGATAATATATAGTTGTCCGTTTGCCTATTAAAAATGTATTCTTATAGAAGTAATGTTTCATTGTAGAAACAAAAAGTTAATAACTAACACTTGAGTATTTTCCTCGCAGGATTAAAATCCAAGACCACCCAGATGGTTAGGCCAGATTAAACTATGTAGAGTCCCCTAGACGATACAAGTCTCGTAACCACTATCCACTCAAATGTACCTAGTTATCGTTTAAAGCTTATGAATATTATGAAAACTTAATATTTGAATATGTATAAAATTTTAAGTAATTGGTAATGTGTAAGTTTTATGTTTAACTATTTTTGAGAAATAAGTGTGTTTTCTATCATATATATTAATATTTTATGTCCATACTAATATTATAAATGTGAAATTGTGTTTGTTTCTTTGTCCTTCTTTCACATCGAAGCGGAGTGACGGATTAGCGTGATTTTTGTGTGAAGATAGTTGGAGGGCTGGAGAGTGACAAAGGCTACTTTTAACTGCGGGAGATTATCTAATTCAAAGACGAAAATACATTATAATAAAATCCAGTAAAATTAAATAACTTCATATTATAAGGGGGTAAAATAGGGGTTGAAAGTTTGTATGAAACTACCTTTTTAGACATTTTAAATAAAACTATCTTTTCGGATTTTTTGTTATTTGTGGGTAGGCTGTCTGTAACAACTATATAATACATTAGAGACATCTAACACCTCAGTCTCTCTCGTGACCATGATTGCTGTAAAGCATTCGAAACGTCGGGAACCAAAAATCAGAATAAATCTGCGAAAAAATCCGAAAAGATAGTTTTTTTTAAATGTCAAATATTCGCGTAAATCTAAGAAAGTATTACCTTTTTAGAGACTTTTTGTAGTTTTAACGCGAGCGAAGCCGCGGGTTCTGCTAGTATTTTTATATATTAGTATCATTGAGTCTTACTGTAAATAAATGTTCTTAAAATAAGTTACCCGAGATATTTATAAAATAAAAACAATATAAAAATAAAATTATATTGCCTTTTTTTCTTCGTCGACTTAAATTACGTATATGAATGATCTATTACTATAAGTTATAGTTCAATATATATACGCCAAATAAATATTACTATCATTAATATTGTATGAAATAAATCAAAAATATTCCTTTCAGAACTTAGAGGCCTTTAATTTAACGGAGGACTGGCGCGTGACATCTTACAGTTTTGACGACTACGGTGTAGAATTTATAGCAAGTATTGAACATACAAGGTACATAGATAAATGAATATCCTATAATATTTTATGTATTTATAGATATAAAATTCAATTTTCTTTGCTAGATTGTAGAAATAATTATCGGAATACTATTATCTCTGCTAAAGTTTGTATGTATGTGCATATTTGCTTCTCCTTCTTTGCTAAAAGAACTCATCACTCAATCATAGGCTGCTAAGAAGCGGGGAAAAGCCATTAGTTTATAATATTTTTATTAAAACGTGGCATGGTCTCATTTCTAAGATGTATAATTTTTAATTAAGGGAATAGTTATTTTTTTACTCTTACGATAAACATTCTCCTATATCTCAATTCCGTCGTCATGGTTTTCTTCGTTAAATTCGCGATATTTAAAAAAAATATCCGGCAACATCATGTGTATTTTTTATATAAAAATCACTATTAGTTACCTATAAATCAAAGTGTATTTTTGATTTTTTGTCATTCACGGAACTCGAAGAATCGATAGGATGTGAGGCCGTAGATTTATAATATAATCTATTTTCATTCAGGTACGTCAAATTATTCTTGTAGGAAATTGTTAATTAAATTGGTATCATAGGTGTTAATACTACTGTATTACAATAAAAATTAACTCTTCAATCTGTTTAAATTTATACGAAATAATGCTGTTTTCATAATAAAGTAATATTTTTCATTTAGATACCCATTTTATGGAGTCCAGTTCCATCCCGAAAAGAACGCTTTTGAGTGGAAAGAGTCAAAAAACTACGCCCATTCTTTAGAAGCAGTAAAAAGCAACCGCTACTTTATGGATTTTTTCGTTAAGGAATGTAGAAAGAATAGTCATTCTTTTGCAAATATTGCGGAAGAAAACCTATATTTAATTTACAACCACGAACCGCATTTTACTGGAGTGCTAGGTAGCGCTTACCATCAGTGCTACTTATTTGAGCCCCGAGGGACAGTTTCGAAGAAGTAATAGAACATTTCTTCAGGATATATCGCTATACAAGATTTTGCAGAATTTTTTTATTATATAAAATATTCTGAAATATGTTTAAGCTGTTTTATTTGTAGTTCCATCTTCTATTCCTTTTGAGATAGACAGAATCTACAATGTATTTATGTATGTATAGACGACAGTACGTTAGGTACCTTGCTTACTTTCTTTATGGATATTGTGTGATGGCATCTTCTTACTGACGCCTTCACTAATATTTAAATGTTTACTTCCTTAAAAAATCGAACCCGTTGTCTTGATTTGTTGTTCATAGACGGTGTCTAATGTATCATACTGAACATCGGCAGAAGTCTTTAGATTTTATTATAATTTATGGTTTTCTGGCAAATTAACATAAAAACAACAAAAAATTTATAGGATTATAATGATTAAAATTACTAGTGACATAAGTTCCTAACTAACTTTTTTTCTCCCCTTATACCTCCTTATCGAATCTTTCATGTACGGAGTTAAGAAACAGCCTGTCAATATCTAGTCTACAAAACATGGCAGCAAAAATGATATTGATTATTGCAACATTGCTGCGTAAAATAAAGACATGCTAACAAACTTTCACATTCAGAAGCTTATTAAAAATCAGGATAAACTAAGAAATGCAAATAAATAGATATGTTTTCAAAAACACAACGCAGTGAGGTAAATGATTGCTAATATCTAAGATATTAGCTGTAAAGGCCTCCAGTACCAAGTCCCCATCTATTGAACGGCTTGCTTCCGGGACAGATAGTTTAGCAAAATAAAATCTAGGTCACAGGAAATTTCGACCTTACCGACAGGTATAGCTCCGGACGTCTTTATGGCGGTACGTATCCTTTAGTGGCTAATGTTGCCAACTTTCATATTTGCCGAATATATTTCGATTTTTTTAATTATTGTACAAAAATAACATAAACGTGCGAGTCGATTTATATATTTAAAATCAATTTTGTTTTTATTTAAGTGCTTATGTATATAATCCTCGTAAAATATTCTATGAATATTTTTTTTGTATAAAATACTGTTAGATTAAAACTTTTCTGTCAAATATCCTTAAGAAAAATAAAATTATCTTTTAAAGAAATGATATAGTTATGGTTAATTTACAGTTGTGCCTTAAATTAACGTGAAGACTATTCAAAAATAGTTAAAATTTCAAATTGTTCGTATAATATTAACTAATACAATTTATTATGGGAGTTTAAATGTACACTACGAAGAGAAAACTATGAACTAGACATAAACCATCAATTTTTATAGTTATTTAAATTATTTTTAAAACCTTTTCTTAAAGGTAAAGAGATATTTCGTTACATATCTATGTTTCAGCATAAGTTTCTCATGCGCAGGTCATGCGCAATAAAAGCACGCGCAAAACTAACCTTTATCTACAGCGAACTTTCAGAAAGTTTATCAGACGAAATACGTAAAAAAAAAACAAAAATATACGTATAATAAAAAAAATATAAGAAAAAAAAATAAACTGAATGTAACTTTTTACTTAGAATATTTATTATAATCACTCAGTATTAGTAACCTGTAGCGTCGTCTTTCACTCGCGTATGACACAAACGAGCGTCCCCAATACGATCCGACGGAGTACTGACGCTGGCCACCCCCTCGCCTCGCATCGACCCGCCAACCCTCGGGGGTGCGATTTTGTAGACTGTATAGTTATTTTCCTCCGTTATTTTTCAATAAAATATTATAATCAAAACTATTTGTTTTGACGAAAAAATAAATAGTTGCAGTTTATTCCCTTTCACTAAATCGTGATGAGATTTTATTATTATAATTATATATTTAGTATGTCTTATTTTTACATTTTCAAAGGTAGTCATTGGCTTTTAATAAAAATGTCTATTTATATTACAATTATTTATTTATATCGTTTAATATCAAGCGTTTAAATATGAAAACTTAATTTCTTACACGAATAAAGCGAAAAGAATCCAAGACCCGGCCCATAAGTGACGCTGAGTGAGATACGAAGCTCTTACTTAGTAGATTAACTTAAAATGCAATTACTTACCGTTACATTTTCCCTTTATTGAATAAAAGTAGAATTCTATAACTTTCATAGAACGTACAAATTTTAAAACAAAGTTTAAAACATGAACATAAAATCCTTGAATATAAAGTTTAGCTCAGTTTTGCTACGGAATATTTAAGTTTATACAACTTTCACAAAACGAAGAGTGTTACATCAGATTGATATTATAAACTGAGATGCATCCTTTTTTATGATAAACTAGTGACTCACCCTCGCTTCGCTCGGGTTCGTCCCTGACTTGCTTCCCAATACGAACTTTCATCTCTATTTTTACCCCCTTAAGAGTTGATTTTCGGGATAGAAAGTATCCTGTCCTTTCCAGGGTCTTAAACTATCTTCTTGCCAAATTTCATCTAATTCGGTTCAGTAGACCCCGAGATTACCCCATACAACGTCACAAACTCACAATTCACAAACTTTACCTCTTTATAATATTAATATACGAGTAGTACACGTATAATATCTACACGATATTGGCGAAGTAATCTGTGCCCAACTGACACGCCTAAAAGCCAAATAACAAAGAATTGAATAGAATTAAACGATTAATAATAAATTATAATAAGAAAAAAAAATTATAAAAAGAAATCTTTAACATAATATAAAAAAAAACCATATGATGTGCATTAAAAATCAAGGCCCATGTTATAGATTCAATTTTCCATTAAGTAAATGTTGGTAGATATTGGCTCTACAAGTATTTGTTTAGCTGTGGGCGTTGAGGCGAAAGCGTGATATTTGGAATTGCCACCCTACTCATCGCTAACAATTATAAGGGGAGAACATGAGAGCGTTGGAACTCAACCCGCCCTTCTTACCCTTTAACGTACATAATGAAAAGTTAAACACCTAAAGCAAAATAAGTTGCCCTAATGAGTGCACATTTTAAATGTATGTAATGAGACAATCAGGAAACTTAGAAAGTTCATGAATATTTTTGAAGCTATTATATTTTGAAACAAGGATGATATGATTTTCTTTATACTGTACAATATCAGTCAGTAGTATGTACTCGTACATTCTATTAAGAACACAATGCGCATTATAAATCAGTTGTCCAAACTCCTGGCGTTGCGTATTGCATAATACTATGTATTTACTTAATATAAGGAGATAAAATGTAGGCTACATACAAAACAAGCCCGGACCCGGTAGGTGGCGCTGCAGTCGGTGTGCCACTGAACATCTCCTAAACGGCAGGGACGATTTTAATGATATTTTTTGTGTATGTTCGAGTTGGTCCCTGCAAGGTTTGAAGTCACAAAATTTTTATAAAAGACTATTTTCCGAGCAATCAATAAATTTAAATTGTTGATTAAAATATTTTAAAAAGGTCACCCAAAATTTTTAAGAATTTTCAAAATCGTTAAAAATCGATTTTTTTATCTTTTTATTATTTTTTCTCATTATTTCGCAACTTTTACTTGATTAGGATTATGATTGATGATGATTAGGATTCTAAAATTTGGAAATTAAAAAAAAAAATTGAGCGATCTCTTAATTTGTTTTTTGAACTTCGCTTTGGAGGGGGCTTTTAAAACATGATAAACTAACATATTTTAGTAAGAGACTCGAAGAAAACATTAAATTTTTTTGGCCCACCCCGATATAGGTAAAGATAAATCATTATAATAATAGTATAATATATATATATATATATATATATATATATATATATATATATATATATATATATATATATATATATATATATAAAATTATAATACTATGAATATTATAACAGTAGTAAGAATTTACAGAATCATTTTGTCAATAATTTAAAATGTATATATCAAACGTTGTGTCATGATTAAAATAAACACATCTTTGGAAAAAAAAGGTTGTTCAATTACAATCTGCAATTGCAATTGAGTTTTTTTTTATTATTCTAGACTATTGCCTGACTACGATAAGTACGTATAATATAATATGTATAATTGTCTAATATATGTTTGTAATATTGAAAGCACCTATATATTTTCTCAACTAACTAAATAAATATACATTACGGTCATTGTGGTATTGTGAGACTTGTAGTTGGTTGAAATTACCTATTAAAGTGGGACGAACGATTCCACTGCCGTACGGGGCGAAATATAAACTATAGTGCGAATCTTGTACACGTCTAAATAAAAGAAATGCGATGTTGGGCTTGGTTAGAACGGTGTGATAAGCAACCTTAACAAATGCCAACATCCTTACCAATAATTTGGCCAATTTTAAGGGTGTTAAAGTTAATTGATAGTCCCTATAGTTAATTTTTCGATATGGAGTATAACGATTACTATGAAATAGATAGACTTTATTCGATTTCGGGCACGGCGGTTAATCTCATCTAGACTAGCCAGCGGGCGCAGGGGATAATACTTACAGTGCAGCGCGTGTGCGCGCAGACACAAGTGCACTCTCTATTTCTGTCACTCTAATACTCCAGTGGGACGACTGCTCGACACAAGCAGTGAAAGATAAGATGCAGGACCGACGTTTGTTTGTAATACTGAAAATGTTTATTGTAAATTATGTAACTCATTATTTAAAAGAGCAACTTTTGATTTTCTTGCCATCTCTTCTCAGCAGAACTGCTTTCCGAGCCGGTGGAAGCTTCTACACGGACAGACGTACTGACGATGATAAAAGTACTAAATATAAAAATATATGTGAGAAATATCTTGAAGTTTTATTAGTGACCTCCGGCAGTACTAAGTAGATATGCTTAACTCAACTTTACGACACCTCATTTATTAGACTTATTATTTTGTTATGTATTATTAAAATAAATCACATGAATGGTCCACATTATTGTAAGGTAACATAAATTCTTGTTTAAGGAAATAAGTTTAGAAACGCGTCAAGAGTTTTACTCTTAGGTACAAACTTTAGTACGTACCTACCTACGTAGACGTTACCTGTTTTATCGTAAATTCTATGTTATTTAATAGTAAATAAATAAAATAAGTAATTTATTTAGAAGGGTTTTTAATATTCTGGGAACGATAAAATAAAGTAGATTACGAATCATAAATCTACGGGGGAAATAAAGCTGGAAGATCCAATTTAAACAACGCCATTCTGTAACAGGTGCTTGTCATAGCGCCGATTGATTGATCGGTTGACAATGTGATTTAATAATAAAAAATTTATTTAACTTATTATTATTTTGAAAGTTGTTTGACTATTATAATTTAAAATTTATAATCGATTTTTTTAATAACTAGGTTTTTTTAACATTTGGACATACTATAGGTATGTAGGTACAATGTACACAATTATTATGCACTTATTAAAAAAAATAATTAAAATAAAGATGTGACATGAACCATAAACAAGTCAAGCCTGCCACTAATTATTCTCTTTTGAGTTCATGCATTATAATATAACATTATCTAATAAAAGAAGTAGTAAAGCATTTTTTATGAACATACTCTATACTAATATTATAAAGAGGCAGAGCTTGTTTGTTTGTTTGTTTGTTTGTTTGTTTGTTTGTTTGTTTGTTTGTTTGTTTGTTTGTTTGAACGCGCTAATCTCAGGAAGTTCTAATCCATTTTTTTTTTGCATTAGATAGCCCGTTTATTGAGGTAGAGGTCTATCTATTCCGTACTAACCGTTAAAACGTACCTAGGGACGAAACCGAAGGCGAAACGAAGATGAGTCCCTAGTACGTATATAGTAATAAAATTAAATCTTAGATGCGATTCTGAGACAGAAACTAATGGGGCACGTAACATGGACTAGTGCAAATATAGTGACACTGATAGATCGATCTTGGCGAAGCAACAGTTACAAAGCACTTGATAATTTATAACCTTACAAGATTGTACCAATCATTTATTACTTCAAAGTTTTATTCCATTTGCCTTTATTTACATTTCACATTGTTCTTCTAAAACGAAGAAAATTTTAAACAACAGTTTCTAAGTAATATTTTCTCTTCATCAAACTGATACTAAAATCTATACGGTAAATGCAAATTAGATATTACCTTGTAATATTGAACAGAAGATGTTCCTCTGAGAAAGCATTTCTTTATAAGCTACCTAGGCAAATTACTTTTGAAAATCGAAACGGAAAAAGGTTGATAATTATAGTTTCAAGGCGAAAACTTAATGATTATGTTCTATACAGATATAGAATACATTTTTTTTATAAATAGATAATAAATTTTCAAAGGATTCGGATTGAAGAACATAATGCGGGCTAATCGTCCACTTTGAACAACATTGATCGATGAATGAAGCAACAGTTACCAACTATTTATATTTTGTAAGGAAAGAACAAAAACCGTAGAAAATCGTTTTATTAATAACCTAGTATGGTTTTATAAAAATATTACTATGTTCCAGTGTGCTGTTTATGTAGCCTTAATTCGGCGACAAATAAAGTAAACAGATTTTAGTAATCTCTCTCCTGCTATTTCATCTTCAAATACACATAAATGTATCGTCAAACATTCACTTCGTGATATTATTGAATACGCAACTCAAGCTGAAATTTTATTTGCCTCATGCCTGCTATATTTACATGCTGGTTATGCCCGTATACTACGTTATCCACTAGCATTTGCCCGCGACTGTTGCGGAACAGTATTGCATTTAAACCTCCTACTCTTTTTTTACCCCTTTAGGGGTAGAAATTAAAATTAATCATTTCCTAGCGGTACCTGTCAAAGGACATCATTCAGGTTTTATAATAAGTTGGACCCAAAAGTCAAAGTCCCGGCGAACAAAAAAAATGTGCGCAACGTGTTAGGAAGCTCAGCCCGCGTATTTTTTTTACTATGACACTGAATCTCTTTAATCATTAATTCAGCTATTAGTTCCTGTTTTTCTTTGACTAGCAGAACTAAAATTCAAAGTACAAAAAAACAAACTCTTCTTTCCCTTCCCTTTACAATAAATAATGTATTGTATTGTATGATTTCAAATCGAATTAGTAGTTCCTGATATTAGCGCGTTCAAGCAAAAAACAAACAAAAACTCTGCCCCTTTATATTTAGTACTCGTAGTATTGATCGAATTATAGATTTATATTCAGTAGTATTGATAAAAATGGGTGAATAGACGTATGTTCGAGTTTATAGAATTTATACTGTTTGAAATTTTGTGATTATTCATCGAATAAAATTATATTGTTATGTGAACAAATTTTTTTTCTATATAATTAAGTAAAATTTAATACACCAAGAGTTTTCGTAGAAACCAGATATGGCAACATGTGTGCCAGCTTATCTGATTTCACGAAGCTTGAACTCGCTTAAAACAAATTAGAATATAATGTAAAATATTCTAAGGTACACAAACGAATTGTTGGCTTTTGTAAATCTTTAATACATAAATTTTAAGCACAATATTAAGAATTAAATGAATGTCGCCATGTCACTTGAGGTATTTCACCATAATCAAAACATATATATATATATATATATATATATATATATATATATATATATATATATATATATATATATATATATATGCTCAAAATCTGTTGTGATCACTATTTACTTATTGAAACTTCAGATAACGAGATAATATTTCTAATAAATGAATGTAGTAGGTACCTAAATTACAGTAGCCATATGTATAGAATTTATAGATGATTTATAATCGATTAACTGTAATTACATTTTAACTTTTTCGCCTAGTAGGTACTTTCAGAGAAATAATAAGTTCGATAGACAGACGAACAGACAAACGAGTGATTCTATAATACAATATTGTTCCTTTTTAACGTCATCGATAATAAGAAATCTTAGTGAAAAAGAAGCATAATATTAGTTTTAAAGTAAATTTATTTAATACTAGCTACTCATCCTCGCTTCGCTCTAGTTTTGTACCTAGCGAAAAATAAAAACAAATCAATCCCATGGTATCCGTACATTTTGTGTAATAAAAAGTAACCATAATCTATTTCTGTGCTAAATTTCACCCAAATCCGTTCAACTGTTCTGGCGTGATTGAGTAATAAACATCCATCCAAACTTTTGCATTTATAATAGGTATTTATATTATGGGATAAACAATACGAGCATATATAAAATAGCAACTGTAATAATTTTCATGTGAATTGAAACCGTTATTTATGATTTTGAGTTTTACCTCTTAAGCACTTACATTCACATACGAGTATAATAGAATCAGCCATGCCTAGAATAGAAAAAAAATTAAACTCAGTAAAATTTGTAATTAAAATTATTATTCCTCTGAGAGGTGGATTTCATGAATTTTATACATATACCTTTAACAGGTATATATACCTATTAATTACCTATTTATATACCTTCCTTGTGTTTTTGGCGAGAACAACAAAACAGATCCAATATTGCTTACGTTTTCTTCATTAAGTCAGTAGACGATGAAATCACTTTAACGTTTTTTATAATAAATTTAATGTAAATATTCGTTTATAACGAGACAAGGCTATAAAGAGATTAATGACACTAAAAGCGGAAGAGCTACGTCGAGGATCGCAGTTAGGCGCTCTTTAATCTCGGCATGCACGGCCAGATACAAAAATATTGTAAACTATCTTCTGCTAGTGGATTTACTTGCGAGTATATTTTTGTTTACTTCACAACAAATTTTCAATCTCTGCTTTATATGAGAATGCCTCGAACAGTAAGCTCATGAAGTATCTTTAAAAGTACTCGAATAATAAAGTTTCAGATATAGAATAAATCAAGTATGACTCGAATTGGTATAGAACATTATAAAATTATAAGTATCCCACCAAAAACATTTTCATGTAAAATGTTGCCTAGACGAGACCGACGAAACCATATGGCTTGCACTGTTACTGTGCTACAAGAACTATTGTATAACAGAAAAGTAATGAACAGTGAATAAACTTTTCATCTTACGCCAATGTAATGGTAGCGAAACGGCCAGGCCACATATATTGACTAAGGTATAGAGTTTGTAGAATTAGGGCGTGTAGAGTTAGAAGCTTGGCTCTACATGAGATCTGATAACTATTTGACAGTTGCGATTTCACTTCTTTTTGTAAGTAGCTTATGATAAAATATTTTTATTTTGTTGATTTTTTTTTTGGTTGTTGTTTTTTATTATTAATAACAACCTATATCAATTTTCAGACCAATAGCATCAAAATTTGCGGAAGTCTCATACAAACTTCCATCCCCTTGTTTGAGGGGGTTTGGGGGTAAAAGTTCCAAGTTTTATAATTTTTTTGTTTTTTATGTACTAATAGTAGCTTACATACCAAATTTCAGTTTTCTAGGACTTCAGGAAGTACCCTAAGAATTTTTATGATCATTTTCAGTGAGTCAGTGACAAAATTGGAGTATTTTAGATATATATAAAATCTAAAGTATAAGAGCTATGTAATGAAACTTTATATGTTTAATAAGTTTACTATTGACATCCTATTCCAACAATTTTGTTTATTTGGTATAATCCAAACCCAAGTTATGAGGGTTCATAAAAACGGCAAAGCGCTTCGAGAAAAGGTAGGTAATGCCCTTGCGCTTCGCATGGCTCGTCTTGGCGGGGGCACTACCGTGCCCCAAGATAGGTTAAGTCTTGATGACAGTTTCATATTAAAAGTCACTAATTAGATTTTAAAAGAACGTTTACATTGTAATTAGTAATACTCCCATCGGCGCACTTGTCTTAGACTATAGAAACCTTGATATTGTATGGTATTTTTTAAAATAAAGTTTTATTTTTAATATAACATTTTAGACCTAACTGAAATTAATTTTGGGTACAAGTTGCAATATAACGAAAATAAATTAAAATCCACTTAGCAAAATCATCAAAGTTTATTGAATAACGCCATGTAAAATATGTATAATGTACATCGACGCGGCTTAATTCAGATTACAGCTCATATCTGCAATGTTGTTCATATTTTATACACTTAGGACACATGCACTCAAGTGAAATATTTTCCTTACAATATATTAGCTTTCAGTTTTAAGTGACCGGATAGTTCGTAATATCATACAAGTATTTGCCCACGAATCCGCTCGCATTTTACAATTATAAACAATACTAGGTATAGTTTATGTATTTATATCTCCAAAATACCTATTTGCCGATTTTTACATCCTTGAAAGAGTCTCAATATTAATCATTTCCATGCTCGCAACGCGTCACAATTTTCATAATATCCCCTATTTTTCATTCCCATAGGCGAAAGGTCCTTAAAAGTTTAAATTAAAATAGTCGTCAATTTAACCAGAAACATTATTTCTAATTATGTTCACTGTAACTTAAAAAATCACGAATTTTGATTAAAATTTTTAACCCTTTTTTTAAATTTGAATTTTTAAAAATCATTTTTTAGAAGTTGAATTTAGCAAATACGTATACCGTATTCTCATACACCTACCTGCCGTTCAAGTTTATAGAATTTATACATTGAGTTTATATGATGATGATGATGATGTCCTCCTGACCGATTCCGGACACGACGGCCAATCTCATCGAGATTAGCCAACTGCGCAGGAGATATTATAGTGCACAAGCGTACGCGCAGACACAAGTGCACTCTCTATTCCTGTCACTCTCATACTTTGGTGGGACGACCATTCGACACGACCAGTTAGAGTTAAGGCGCAGGACCGACGGCTTTACGTGCTCTCCAAGGGACGTGGGTGAAACACCGCCAACTTGCCAACTCCGGGCTGTTACTGATGCTTAATATACAGAAAGACTCAATAACTAAACTTGGCCCGACCCGGGACTCGAACCCAGGACCTCCGAGTGTGCAGCCGTACAGACTGAGTTTATAATAACACATCTATGTTACACTCGTCTAAATTTTACACTATTCCTATATATGTACATAAAAAACTACATACAGGCGAACATAGAACCTCCTCGTTTTTGGAAGTCGCATAAATAGTTCAAATAAATAGAATTTACACAGACAATTTAATTTTATTTATGGCTTTATGATAGAAATAATACTTTGTCAATTTAATATGGCATGTGTCAATGCATCATGAATTGATCAACTCGAAATGCAATATCGAAAATACTAATATATAAAAAATTTGTATCACAGTGGTTGTGGTCGTACTCCTCCAAAACGGCTCGACCGATTTTAATGACTTTTTTTTGTATATATAAAGCCAAACAGATTTTTTTTGTAGATTGAACGCGGACGTAGCTGCGGGTTCTGCTAGTCATATGATATTTCTTATAATAACAATATTCGAAATAGTTTGATGTTTAAGTTGTTATATTTAACTACGATATTTTTGCCCAAAGTAACTCTTTATTATTTATCTGTAAAACAATGGGCGACATTTCCGCATAAATCTTAGGAAGGCTATTTATTTAAAATCTCTGTAAAATGCTTCTTTCTTTATTGTGCACAAATATTTTTTGCTTAAAATCTGCCTCAAAACGTTTTTGTGGACATTTACATGTTTTTGAATATGATATTTGAGAAAATATTCTAATGTTCCTTGAAGTGAAATTATTAAAATAATTTCATTACATAAAACAAATTCTATACGTATATCATATTTCAAAATGAAGGGTTAGAACTAATACAGTTCTTCAGTAAAAATATTTTTTTGTTATTTCTTCATACTGATATTATTTATGTGTAATTTAAAACCATTTTTTTATATAAAAGCTAATAATATAGGGTTGGAATTAATATGACTAATTTTAAAAATATTTCCTTGTAAATATAGTTTTCTTAACATTTCATATTGATATTATTGGCAATGTAAGGAGCGAATAAGAAGGCGTATCTCAAGGGTGAAGGTGAACCCTTTTCAAACGTAAATCATGAGAACATGCCTATCGTCAAGTATACGATCTTTATTACTATCACTTCTTAATTTTATACCCATATCCCTAAAACATAATACATATGTTATTTCATACTATTATGCGATTTAAAAATACTTAAGTAGCTTTCTTCTACAATAACATGTCTTTTAACATTTTTATTCCTTCATTTCTAATGTCATTCGTCAGACGTTAAGTGCAAACGTAGGGGTCAGCTCTTGCGATACAGAGATGTCCTTAAACGACATCTTCCTGCGTGTCACATCGCACCAGAGAGATGGGAAGAGCTTGTGTAGTAAAGAGCATATTGGCGCAACTCTGTCAACAAGGTAGATACAACTTTCGATGAAACTCATTTAAAAGACTTGGATGCAAAACACTAACATAGAAAGACCCGACCCAAGCCTGCCTACAACTCTGCGTGTCAGTTGTACTGTGCGACCTGCAACAGGACTTTTAAAACTAAAGGTATCACTTGCGAAGGTTTACCGTTGACGGATTCATAACGAGGACATCACATAATACGATTGACTTAATAAAACCTTTTAGCGCGCTTTCAAAATGAACCTCTGTATAAATACTAGATTTCGTTTGTATTCAGCCCTTTTTACGGTCTCACTGCTGGGCACGAGCCTCCCTTCAATACGAGGGGTATCAGTCCATAGTCCACCATGCTGGCCAATTGCGAGTTGGCGGACTTCACATGTCTTTGAAATGAAACTTTATTCAAATAGACTTATTACGAGCACTTTCGAATACTTGTTAGGTTCCCTCAAACATGTGGGTGTTCGAGTTCGTTTATTTACGCTTTAACTCTTATATTAAACTATAGATTAAACCCTTAACAACATAACACATTTAATAAAATATAATGGTTCAATTCTTTATATTGTTAATTATACCTTAAACAATTATTTTATTATATATTTTGTACTAATAATAAGGCTAGTAAGCATTCTTGAAGTGTTGGTGTAAATAAAACTTAATAACGGTGTTACCTAAAATAGATAAGATATTTCCTTAAATTCCTTAGATTTTTGGAAATCGACAATAATCACATCCTGATCTAACTATGCTATGTTTAAAATCACGTAGACAAGTTTTTTTCTGTTTTACTGCTTGAAAGAACCTTCTTTCAAGGCTACCTTGCAAATATTTAATCAAAATATTAATCGAAATACTTATCCTTGCTTCACTCAGTTGAATCCCTAGTTACCTTTTAAGTTTTACTACTAATAGTAGCTGATGTTACTTTAGGTCATTATCTATCTGTGCGGGTATTTTTTATTCAAATCCCTCGACCTTTTCGGCGTTTAAGAGTAACAAACGCACGAATGCACGCACGCACCCACACGCACGCACGCATGAACGCGCACACGCACGCATACATACAAACAAACTTTCGTATTTATAATAGTAGTAAAGTAATCTAAGAATAATAAATGCTTTTACTTGACTTGTACACTTTACTAGCACACTTATTACTGATGCAGACTGTACTTAAAGGTTAATTAAAGGGAGGCAGCTTCAGATAAAATGGCGCAGTCGATTAGTGAAGATATATCGACAAATGAAGGTCTTTACAGCGTGTTATTGAATGTTTCAATAATAACAATATTTATATTAAAATGTATTTATTTTGCTATAGCATTCTTACTTCATCTCTATAGTAAGCTCTGTAAGTAGTAGTAGTAAGCTCTATAGTCAAGCAATACCAAAAAGAGAAAAAATAAAAATTATACTTTACAAATAATTAGGTTAAAAGATAGGTAAAAAGTTCTTATAATAACTGTGTTATAATACTTACTAGTAACATTATAAAAGTATTTTTGAATATAAAAATATTGACTTGAAGTAAGCATTCTACGCTCGTCAGATTCAAATAAAAATAGCCAAGTTGTACCAATGCGTCTAAATGTTTGCATTTGAAGTTTTCCTATTACGTTACGTTGAAATGTAGGAGACATGATAGAACAAAATTCGGATATTATGAATGATAAATAGAATGAATGAATGATAAATTATAAAAAAAAATTAAATGACATGTACCATACATACACTTTTCTTTACCAAATACACAATTAGTATCTATTATATTTCGTCGCTTCATTCTTCAGATATTATTTTTACCCTGTAGTCCCCTTCCCTTGCGCTAGCAACTACGCACGTCTTTAGATAAGTTTTTTAAGTACCTACATTTTTTTTTTTGTTTACCCACGTTTTAACTATTTCAACTTCGGTTTTTGATCGTGTAGTTTAGTCATTCCTTTTTCGTGCGCAGCAACGAACGGACGTCTTCAATATACTTCGTATACGTGTAGTATAAAGTGTTACTATGCCAAAACGTAAAACTAAAGATAAGATTGAATATTATAAAAGCAAATTACGAAAGTTGGAAAACAAAAGTCGTCGTCGGATAAGATGCCTATCGCCTTCATCGGATTCGGAACAAGAAACAAGAGATACAAGTAAGTACAAGTTTCATCTATAAATTGGTGCTTAAGTCCTTATAAATGGTACTAATAGTATGTAAATAGTAATAATTATATTAACTATGATAAAAGCGCCTGGAGAATGTCCGAGATGGCATTACAAAGGCTAATTAAGTTAATAATGCCTAAAGGTTACCCGAGATGGTAACATGACGGTTAATTTATACCGGGAGGTTATCCGTGATGGTAGCACGAAGGTTAATTTGTACTGGGAGGTTATCCGAGATGATAACATAATAGTTTTTAAAATAAGACAGATATAATTTCTATAAATTAGAATCACAGATAATGCTGTTCTTATATTTATAAAGCAAAAGTTAAGACTACCCACATGACAGAGAAAAATATTTCCAGATTCAATTGGAATTGGGGATCCCATAACTGTGAGCTCGGTTATTGATGCCGAGCCTGGGACATCAATGGAAGCACCAAATGAAGGGGTTACTGGTCCTGAAGTCTGTATGAATTCACCGGGCGATAACAATGTGGCGAATTCTTCAACTGTTCCCGTTTTGGATCCAAGTATTTTAGCAGCATTAGGGGAAATCACGGACGAAACCCCAGAGTTTGGTGAGAAAATTCACGAAAGCCTCGTAAAAATATGGTCACCTTTGTTAAAACAAGGTATGTCGAAAGATAACAGGGAGGTACTCTTGAAAAACTATTTAATCCCAGAAAATTGTACTTGGCTTCAAGCGCCAATACTTAATCCGGAGATTTCTGCAGCTATACCCGAATCAGGTAGAGCTCGGGATAAGAAAATGGCCGCTACCCAACGACAATTGGGCGTGGGTATTACTGCAATTAACCGAGGTTTGCATTTGCTTATTCACGATGGAAGCAGAATTGAGGCTATAAAATTTATAAGTGACGGATGTAGAATTTTATCCGATTTACATCATCAAAATACTGAGACAAGAATCAAATTTATACTCCCTGGCCTCGATAAATCTTTTTTACAATTTTTAGAACGCACCGAACGCGATAATACGCTGTTCGGTAGCGATCTCTCAGAAAAAATAAAAGCCTCTAAGACTATTGTCAAACAAGGTGAGCTGATCAAGAAAGCTTTGCCTCCGCCAAAGCCTTCCACTTCCAATAATTCTAGAGCGCAACCAAACGCTAACCGGTCCAGCTACCAGGGAAACTGGCAGGGACCTTCTCGTTCCCAGCCGAACAGAGGAGGGGGGCGAGGAGGTCACAAGCGGACCAGCTACCGCATTCCAACCTCTACCAGCCAGTCGAAGAACAGTCACACTTACAAGCCGCGTGTCTCAACGCGACGTCAGTGACCCAGGTACATGCAGGTAGAATTCAATTTTATTATAATTGCTGGACAAAAATAACGAACAATAGGACAGTTCTTAGGTGGATTAACCAAGGTATAGATATTCCTTTTATCAAAAATGTAATCCAATATAATTTCGCCAAGACGAGTTGGTCTAACAAAGAAAGACGTGATATGACAATCGCCATTAACAGACTCTTAGGTCTGGGTGCCATTAGCACCTGTAAACCGGTGAAAGATCAATTTATTTCTCGAATATTCTTAGCACCTAAGGCAAACGGTGAAAAAAGATTTATTTTAAATCTTAAATTATTAAATAAATTTATAGAAAAAAATCATTTTAAAATGGAAGATCATAGGACAGCGTCGAAGCTTATACCCAAACATGGTTTTTTGGCCTCTATAGATCTAAAAGAAGCTTACTTATTAGTTCCCGTCATGAAATCTTTTCGTAAATACCTGCGTTTTGAATTTGAAAATGATAAATCCGATATTATAACGTACGAATTTAATGCAATGCCTTATGGTCTTTCCATTGCCCCTAGGGTATTTACCAAAATTATGAAGGAAGTTATGACCTATCTTAGACTTCAAGGTTACAAATCAATCATATACCTTGATGACATGTTATGCATAGGAAAAACCTATACCGAGTGCCTTAGTAACGTCAAGGAGACTTTAAGAATATTAACTTGCCTTGGTTTTGTAATAAATTATAAGAAGAGTTCATTAATACCTGAACAAAGTTGTAAATATTTAGGATTCATTTATAATACCACTAATCTTTCTATATCGTTACCTATTGAGAAACGTCACAGTATAGCACAGCTCGTTAAAAAATTCCTAAGTTTACCCCCTTGTACAATTAGGGAATTAGCTAATTTGATTGGTGTACTTACCGCAGCATGTCCCGCCGTTAAGTACGGTTGGTTATATACAAAAACACTAGAGCGTCAAAAATACCTTTTGTTGAAAAAATTTCAAAATTACGATTGCAAAATAAATCTAGAAAAATGCATAATTAATGACTTACAATGGTGGTTACTAAATATATTTAAAACTTTTAACTTCACTAAAATTCCAAATTTTAAATTAGAGATATTTTCGGACGCATCACAAACAGGATGGGGAGCTTATTGTAACGGCAAACGAGCTCATGGATCTTGGAAAGAGACCGAAAGTCATTGTCATATTAATTACCTCGAATTATTAGCTATTTTTCTAGCATTAAAAACCTTCGCTAAAGAATTATCAGACTGTGCTATATTGTTACGAGTTGATAATAATACAGCTTTAAGTTATATTAATAGAATGGGAGGAATACAATATCCTCATTTAAACGACCTTACTTTTAAAATTTGGCAGTGGTGTGAGAAGCGAAATATATGGATATTTGCGTCATATATTAATACTAAAGAAAATATTGAAGCGGATGCAGAATCAAGAAAAATTAACCCTGATATAGAATGGAGTTTATCAGACAAAGCTTTTGAAACTATTTTGTGTAAATTGGGTCAACCTGAGATTGACTTATTCGCTTCTCGCATTAACGCTAAATGCGAAATATATGCAGCCTGGTTTCCCGATCCAGATGCATCTTTTGTCGATGCATTTACCATTAACTGGAAACATAAATTTTTTTATGCTTTCCCTCCATTTTCGTTAATACCAAAATGTCTTAATAAAATAATAAACGATGAAGCGTGTGGTATATTTGTGTTTCCATGGTGGTCGTCACAACCATGGTTCCCCATATTGAGAGAATTAATCTGTTCTGAAATAATATATTTTGAACCCAGTAAATTTTTACTTCAATCCAATTTCAGGAACTATCACCATCCTCTACACAGCCATCTTATGCTGGCTGCGGCGATACTCTCCGAGAAGCCTTCCTTCGGCGTAACATCCCAGTCCAAGCTATAGATCTCATGTTGGCGTCACTTTCTGATAATACCAAAAAACAATACAGTGTATCATATAAACTCTGGTGGCAGTTTTGTAAAACAAATAACATGAATATTTTTGACAGTACGGTAGCAAAGATAATATCATTTTTAACTGAAGAATTCAATAAAGGTGCCTCGTACGGTTCACTAAATTCTCATAGATCTGCGCTCTCTTTACTTCTGGGAAATAATATTGGGTCCGATGAATGCATTAAGCGATTGCTAAAAGGAGCCTACAAACTCAAGCCTAGTAGACCAAAATACACTCACACTTGGGACCCACAGATAGTACTCAATCATATCTCTAATTGGTACCCAAATAGAGATCTTGAGTTGAGTCAATTAACAAAGAAAGTAGTTATACTACTTGCTTTGTGTACGGCACAGCGAGTTCAAACTCTATCGTTGATAAAGATAAGTAACATATATACCTCAGATGCTGGAGTGAAAATTTTAATAACTGACGTTATTAAAACTTCAGCCCCAGGAAGAGAACAACCCATACTTTATTTGCCTTTTTTCATTGAGAATAAAAATATTTGTCCAGCTACCGTACTTACAGATTATATCCATGTTACTAAAAAATTGAGAGACAAAAACAAAAATAATTTAATACTGACAATTAAAAAGCCTCACAGGACGGCTACAGCTCAAACGATAAGTCGATGGATTAAATTGGTTTTATCAGAAAGTGGTGTTAATACCTCAATATTCAGTGCACACAGTACACGACACGCTTCAACTTCTTCTGCAAATTCCGCTGGTGTATGTATTGATACCATACGGAAAGCTGCGGGATGGACGAGTCGTTCTCAAACTTTTGCTAAATTTTACAAACTTAATGTGATTAATGAAGCAGAATTTGCAGAATCAATATGCAAAAATATTTGATTTAAATTAGTTATTATAGTATAGTCTATCAATACTTTATTTTTGCTTAACATTAAACGTTCATTTTGTAAAAATCCTTGTTCTTTTAATTGAAACGTAACATTGCAAATCTCATATAAACTCTTAAAATCTACAGGGTAAAAATAATATCTGAAGAATGAAGCGACGAAATATAATATATGATCAAACGAACTTCCAAGTGAAGTTCGATCATTATTATATGAGTCGCTTCATTCGAAGATATTTTGTTCCCTACCCACCCAAAAAACCCTCAAGAGATTTGCAAAAAATCGAGTTCTCTAAAATAATGACTAAACTACACGATCAAAAACCGAAGTTGAAATAGTTAAAACGTGGGTAAACAAAAAAAATGTAGGTACTTAAAAAACTTATCTAAAGACGTGCGTAGTTGCTAGCGCAAGGGAAGGGGACTACAGGGTAAAAATAATATCTTCGAATGAAGCGACTCATATAATAATGATCGAACTTCACTTGGAAGTTCGTTTGATCATATATAACTTATTATAAAGACTGAATTAGTCACCTGCAAGGGAGTTTCATATAAATCATGGTGAATGTAACGTTTGTTACTCATATACATATAATTTAAGCTAAGCATTAAAGGCAAAACTGTTTTCCTGTTGAGTCCGGATGCCAAAATTTCTTTTCACTTTATTATAATTGTGAGGATCAAGAGAGGGTATTTTGAAAAAACACCTCCGATCCTAACCGGCAATACCTTACACCGCCAGTCTTCCCATGAGCACACAACTGTTCTGGTGCAACCCAGTCGAAACGTCGGGACCAAGGTCTTGTGCCATTTATTCCTCGTTGCTGGCCTCGTCCCGTAATTTTAATAAAAATATAATGTTTCTTTAGACACATGTATCTGTTTACTAGCAAATTTTTTTATATCTAGCTTATCATTCAAAGCGTAAAATATTCCTATATATATAGTGCTAGTGTACTGCCCGCGGCTCCGCACGCGTTCAGATGAGAAAAACCAAATTCTTAGGTTTTACATATTAGTGTACTCTTACATTGGCAGTTTTTGTATTTTTTTCTCAGAAATGAGATATTTTCCCGCAGTAAAAAGTATCCTATATGTTGACCCGGATAACCAACTACCATCATACCAAATTTCATCAAAATCCCTCCAGTGGTTTTTCCGTGATGCGGTAACAGACAGACAGACAGACAGACAAAAATTCTAAAAACTATAGATTCGGTCTCTGTATCGATAATAATGTCTATTGCAATAAGATTTTCCAAAAAATATTTGATGTACAGATTCGGCTTAGTTAGAAATTTATTATATGTATAGGTATATAATAAGTAATAACTAAAGTAGTAAGATTTTTTGTAAGCACCATACAGATATTTATACCGGTTTGTTTAAAATATTGAGTGGCATTGTATATACCGACACTCAAAATTATATCTTGTTATAGAAATATAGAAAATCGAGCAAGTTTATTGTCAAAGTATGTTCAATCTAAATTGATTAAAGCAAAATCAAAATTTACTTTATTCAATTACAATGTGACAAGCACTATTGAATATTCAACTTAACTTAAAAAGATTGAGGGTGTATTTTATATTAATACTTGCAAATACTCAGATCCATAAAAAAAATCATTTTTGAGGACAAAATCTTTGAATGTTATTTATCTAATCCATAACAATATGAAAATAACAAAAAGAAAATCCTACAATCACACAATCACATTGAAGCATTTATATTTTCCTTGTTTGAGAGGAATAAAGGGAGGAAAGTAAAGCATGCCAGATTAAACTTCCGACCCTGTGTACAGATTATACCTATTGTATCATGCGAGTCCCTATAGATTGGTTTGCTTTGAGAATTAAAAATAGATGGTATAATCATTTGTCAAATATAAGTTGCATGTATAGAATTTTTATAAATTGTAACTAAGCAGAATCTGTACATTAAATATTTTTTTGAAAATCTTATTGAAATAAACATTATTATCGATACACAGACCGAATCTATAGTTTTTAGAGTTTTTGTCTGTCTGTTACTGCATCACAGAAAAACCACTGGAGGGATTTTGATGAAATTTGATATGGTGATAGCTGGTTATCCGGGTCAACATATAGAATACTTTTTACCGCGGGAAAATGTCTCATTTCTGAGAAAAAATACAAAAACTGCAATGTAAGAGTATACTAATATGTAAAACCTAAGAATTTGGTTTTAGGTCATCTGAACGCGGGCGGAGCCGCGCGCAATGCTAGTTTTATATATAATACAGGATGGAACAAATGGATGGAACATGGAAGGAGGGTACCTCAAATATTGAAGATATTAAGTTTTACTTAAAGGAAACTTTCTATTATTTTGTTAAATTATTTTTTAAAGGCTTGCCTGAGCCGCTTAGCGAATAAACTAAAAATGTAGAAAAATAAATCGTGATTGTTTTATTGAATTAATCGATGGATTTCATATAAGGATAAAACCTCTAGAACAAGCATTATATCTTTAAATTGAAAAATACCATGAAATCTGTGCATAAATGAATTTGTACATATCGACTCTAGGTTACATCGTAGATTAAACAAACTATAGAAGAAAAGTACTTTAAATTATGAAGATATTATCTAGTTTCACTCGAAGAAACATTCTTGTATTTTCATAATAAGAGTAACCGCAAAAAGTTCATTAATTATAAGATATGTTTATTCGAAAGATTTTTTATCCTTACCATAGGCCAATGATTATTTTGATAAAATAGTGAAAGTGTATTTTTTGAGCTTTTAGTTACTTCGATTATTATTGGCTTACATAAGCTTTCTTAAAGAAAGTGTAGTTATTACGTATGAAATTTGGTATTTTCGTTATTAGTAGTACTTTTATTCCATTTCCTGTTTGCTTGTTCCATGATGTTAGCTAGAGTCGTTATGTACAGATTGTAAGATTTCATGGTTATTTGTAATTTTCAGTTAAAATGTTTGTTCTATAAATTTCATCGAAATCATGAGTATAATGCATATTTATGAATATGATGACAAAACAATCCCTCCAAAAACATTTTTATGTAAAATGTCGCCAAGACGAGACCATATGGCTCGCACTGTCAAAAAGTTATCGGATCTCATGTAGAGCCAAACTTCTAACTTGCGCTTCGCTTGGTGCGTCTTGGCGGTAGGTGTTTGATTCATATGAATGAAAAATACTCTGAAACCTTAAATTAATATAATATCTTATTTTTGTTAACTAAAAACGTAGTAACGATCCCTCTCTCATATGTTTATATCCAGATAGCCATCTCAAAAAGGTGTCTCAGGTGTGTCAGCATATCTATGTATTTAATACACGAAGTTACCTCATATTACTCAAACTTCTGCTCTAGAGAAACAGTAAACAGCGATTTTTTATAGTATTTCTTCAAGAAGTCATAAAAAGAACATTAAAAGAAAAGGTAGGTGGAAAAAGAACTTATAACTTTTGAATTGGTGAACAAATTTTGATAGAGCTAAAAATCGTTTCGGTAAAACCAACTTTCAATTAAAAACATAGTTAATGCTTAACATAAAATTACTTTGCTTTCGGCTCATCGTATTAGGAGTTGTAACACACGTTGTTGTGCCACAAACACAAATTTTGACGACACATTTGGCTTAGTTTGTAGTGTTCCTACTTTATATGCCAGCGGTCGCGGGTTCGAGTCCTACTGAGGGCATTCATTTGTGTGATGAACACGAATGTTTGTATTCCAGTCATGGGTGTTTATACATATAATATGAAAGTATGTATTTAAAGTTATATATGTGCAGTGTATCAACTATCTGGTATCCGTAACACAAGCCTCGTAGCTTACCATGGAACTAGATGGTGCAGTGAGTTAATGCCCCAACATATTTATTATTATTTATATTATGTAGATAGAGAAACATGAGCCTATAAAATAATATTTATATTTTTACACACAGTAAAAATTAGTAATGCTTTATAAGATACTACACATTTATGAAATAAGTTTAAGAAAAAAGTTTAGTAAATATGTATTTCTTGAATATGGCAATTAAAACAACATCGATCTTTATTATTATTTAGTTGGACTATTATTATTATGTTCATGTATGTATGTATGTAAACAAAATTACCTATGTATATTTTAATCAAACAAATTTCAGTCAAGTCTGCCAATAATGTTACAATTATAAAATTTACCCAGTTATGATTTCTTTGATTAAATTTGAAGTAGGTACAACCAACTTTCTCATAGACATACTCGTACATTTAACAATTAAAGCGCGTGTGAATACAAAATGAAAATGACAGGTGGAGCTTTTTCATTAAAACCAGTTTTAATATTATTTTGCTGTTCCATTTTATGTCAATTTCATCGGCTTCAACATTTTGCTAATACTAATAAAAGATGATAAATTAACTTATATTTTATTCAATGTGTTTAAGATGCCAGTAATGCCACTGAGAATGTATTTACATAATATATTATCGTTTTGAAACAAAGTACAATAAAGTATTATTTAGTAGCTGTGATGTGAAACGTACATGAAAAGTCTAGCGACGACTCAGATATTGATCTGTCTACAATATTACAAGTACATTTGGTTATCGTTTATCAATAGGTCCCTAAGGTTCGGCAGTTTGCAGAAGTTTGTAAGTTCAAACAACGAACATTTAACTTGATGCCCATAAATAGTCGCTTTGATAGAATTTAGTGGGGTCGGAGGAATTGATTTTTGGCAGGCTATGTGAATATCAACTGGTACAGTTCCATTATAGTGTTATAGTTTCTCCCAATTTCAGAACTAAACTTTATGTTCAATATTGCCTGACAATATTTTAATTAATACCATTTTGATCCTATTTGTTATAGGATAAGCCATAAGCTTTTCTGATTACTTCTTGTATTCTGTATGTTCTATATGCGCTAAGTTTCCCAGTTCTTCTCAGTTCAGTCCTGCTTCTTCTTTCCCAACTAAAGAATTGTAATAATTAAAAGTTATAAGTTTTTAGAATTTGAATTTTAAATACTTACTTTTCTTTAACTCATATGCAAGCAGTATAACATTCTTATTCTTCAATTTTCTGAATTAAAATCTCTTTATATGTTTAAGTAAGGAAATAGTAATATGTTTTCTTGCATAATTCAATATATTGGAGGCCCGCCCCTTTTTTTTTACCTACAAATGCATTTGCATCTTCAGAAAGATTTTTAAGTATAGTTGTATCCCAAAAACACTTCACATACCAGGAAAAAAGTAACTTATCTAACCGAAGGACATTGTAAAATTCTGCTAGTAAAGAATTTTTCGCCTAAGTATTTCTTGTTCTTTCTATATCCAAAATAACAAATTTTGTCTTTTATCAAACTAAGTACATTATAGATACAGTAAAATATTTAAAATACTTATAAGTTAAAGGCAGCTGTAGTCCAGTAATAACTCGCTCGCTTGGGAAACCGAGTGAAGCGTTTTCAAATCTCGGGTCTCCCATCTCTGATATTTTCATTTGTGAATATAACATGATTACCACTTGCCTTACGGTGGGGAAAAACATCGTGAGGAAACCTGCATGTTTGAGAAAACCTAGCAAGTTTTTGAAGGACATGTGAAGTCCGCCAACCCGCACTTGGGCAGCATGGTGGACTATGGCAAGATCCCCCTGGTATTGAAGGGAGACCCGTGTCCAGCAGTGGGACGTTAAAAAAGGGCTGAATACAAAATATTGTGAATGAAAGAGAAGCCAAACTAAAGATTATTTTTATCTATCATATTTAAGGGCTGTAAACTCTAATGAAATACGCACATACATCACACGCACGTACGTACGTAGCTATCGACAGAAGGTATGCGTATAATAAAATTGTAAGAGCTCAAAAGTGATTTACTGAATACTTTTATCCTAAAAAAATATTTACTAACGATATTGTAAAACGTAAATTTGTAGTTTTTAAAATATTATTTATTTGTTTAATCTTTTATTGAGGCAAATGTTTGCTTAAATTTTTAAATATTTTTTTTTCATCGTACAGGCGAGATAACTATAATATAACTAGCAGCTTACCCTCGTTTCGCTCGAGTTTGTACAGATACAAACATGTAAAAACAAGAACAAATCTATCCCACGGGAACCGTACATATTTTAGGGATTAAAAGTACCCTATGTGCTATTCCAGACTATAATCTATCTGTGTTTTTATCCAGATCCGTTCAGCCGTTCTGGCGTGATTGAATAACAAACATTCATTAAAACAACAAAATTTTCACATTTATAATATTAGTAAGATTCAAAAATCGTCCAAATATCTTAAGCTTCCTATTCTACAGAATCGCTTGCAAAAACACCCTATTCCGATTCTATTTAAAATAGTTGGTAGTTATTTAATAAACAGAAATTTATAAACAAATAAAACCACAGGCAGTCACTAACATGTATAAACATGGTAATAAAATTATACATAGTATTTAACTTTATAAACGATATAAAGTTAGGAACAAGTATTTTATATATAAAAGAATGAAATGTGATTATAATGAAAATAAGTGAGTCGTTTGAAATAAAGAAAATAAGCTCATAAAATCAGAATTGGAGTAAATCATGAAATCAAATTAGTTTTTTCCTCGAATTTGACGTATAAAGCGAATACCAAACCGTTTTTAGAGTACTTTACTCGTATTTACAGCTATGATATAAATCAAAGCATTTGTCGTATGTATTAATTTCAAATTTCTCTGTGGAAATAATTTGCTTCTTTGTTAGAATACCCATGGCATTACATTGCACTGGTATTAGCAATTTACAAAATGTGTACAGCTAGTATGTATACTTGGTCTTATTAAACTCGTTATGCAAATTTTATTGTACGTACTAGCGGCTCACCCTCGCTTCGCTCGTTTTTGCCTCTAGAAAAAGAAAAACATACCTCTCCCACGGGAACCGTACATTTTTCCGGGACATAAAGTAGCCTATGTACTATTCCAAACTTATTCATCATCGTACCAGCCGATACAAATCAAAGCACACCGACTTCAAAATATTTGATGAGGTATCTATAGAAAATGAAAACTACCAATCAGTTATTTTTTACTTTTTAGTGTTTTTTTTTTTGAATTCGTTTCTTAGTTTTTTATATATTAGGGAGATATACCTTTTAATAACTAGTGATCTGCTCCGGCTTCTCTTATCTTACTGAAATATTGTCAGTCACTTCAGTTAACTTTATTTATTATTATGTTGGGTGTGGTGCTGAGGTCGGCCCTAGCTACGTCGACCAGTTTTAGTCCATTGTAGCTCCTACCTAAAGGTTTAAATATGAAATATTACGAAATATGTACAATGTCATGTTTATTCGACGGTGTCATTAAATTATCCGTAAAAACTTTTCCATTCTTATTAACTCCTTAGATTTATAAGAGTCATTTCTTAGTGATTATGTATGTCTATAATCTATTAAATTGTAATTATATATGTATTTATCATTATTTTTATTAATTATTATACCTAGTCTCGAAACGCGCTAAACTCAAAAACGGCTGGACCGATTTGAATAATTCTTTTTTTGTTTTCTTGGAAGTGCGTCAGGGGTGGTTTAAATATAAAAAATATAGGCAAGCCCCAAAAAACAGCTGGAAGATCAAAAAGTGCAGAACTGTCTATTTTGTATGGGTATCATTAACCATTAATAATTACAATTTGTAGGTAAATTGTAAAAGAAAATGCTCTCTTATCAAAAAATGTGATCCTTATGCAAAAGATTAAATTCATCGAAATCCGTGCTACATTGCTGCGAGAAACAAGGAAAACCCAACAAACTCATTTTCTCATTTTTTATATCATAAGCAAGATGTAAGGAAAACTAGAAAAGGAAGGAGTAATAAAGATAACTAGCAATATCCATTCCTAATCTGAAGTATGCTTTATAATATTCAATTTAAACCTTAACATTTTTGTTCATAAAATGATTTTTTTTCTATAACAACAGTTTAACTTTAATAAATGGATCGATAACAAAATGTCCGATTCAAATAAAAGCTTCACTTATCTTAGACTCATTGACTGTTCAAGATAAAACTAACTTTGTTTCAGTTTATCAAAGCTTAAATAACTTCGTTTCATGAAACTTGGCAAAACTTTGCTCTTATTGTTACTACTTGTTTGTATTTATTGTTACTACTTGAATGTACTGTCATAATAATCCACAGATTCATCATAATAAACTATCTAGTAAACGAGATTAAGTGAAGCGGGTTCAAACCCCGGGTCACACACACCTTATATTTTCATGTGCGCATCATTTTCAATATAATACATAATTACCTCTTGTCTTACGGTTAAGAATAATATTGTGAGGAAACCTGCATCTGATTGTGAGAAAAATGTACGAAAAAAAAGGAAAGCTCGCCAACCTGCCCTTGGTCAGCATGGTGTCTGCGGCCTGATTGCCTTCCCCTTATGGGGAGTAGTTATAATTGTGTAACTGCAAATTGAACTTGCATGAACTTATGTTTCATTACTATGAGAATTTGTTCACTATGATTTACATATAAAAGTATAGAATCTACTTGGATTCAGAGTAAAACGAGAGCTGTTCACTAATTGTTAAATATTTGATCCAAAAATGATTAAGACGGTCAATAAAAGCGTTTGGAACCCACAGTTTTCTTACATAAACGGATTCAGCGTAGTTATCTTAAAGAAGCCTCTTCCACGATGTTTAATACCAATAATCGTAACTATTTACGACGTAGCACGTAAACGTTGCACCATTATGTGTAGATACGACCTTATAACTCAGAACACGTCCGATTCAAATAAAAACCCCGATTCAATCCAATGAGTCTAAATGTTCACATTTAAACGTACAAACACACATGTATACAGAATATAGTAATATTTCTAAGGCATATAAGACTATATACCTCCTAAGCTAACCAGTAAAGTTGAACATTGTATTATTTATAACTAATTTTGACCCGCTTCACTTGCGTGATAAGCGTGACAGAATAGCATATGTCCAATCTATATCCTTACCAAATTTTATAGAAATCTTTTCAGCTTTGTTTGTTTAAGGGTGAAAAGATAACAGGCAGTTGCTTTCATAATTATAATATTAGTGTGGACTAGTCCCTACTAAATAAACCTCATTATTATTGGGTTCGTTCAACCTATGTCAATCTCGAACCCTTTGACGCTTAAACTTAGCAATGATAGGTTCCGCAAACTTTTATCATCTATTTCACCTACTTCAAATTTTTTGCGATGAAATGTAGACCTAAATATAAAATTGATCATCAAATCATCAAAATTGGTTTAGTGGTTTAGGAATTAAAAAGTAACAAATAAATAGACAGACAGATTTTTTTTATATCATTATGATGGAATTTTTATTTTTATTTAGTATGCTTATAGTTTGAAATAACAAAATGGAAGAATGTCATAGACCTAGTTTTTTTAAAATTATTTATCTGTTTATTTAAAAGCGAATTACTTAATAACTCGAGATTCTCTTTCGAACTTATTTTAATGTACCCACTACATATTTTATTGTGCAATAGTAACAGTGGGGATAAGAACTGTAGTGCTATAATACTTTATATAAAATACTTACTTCAAATAAAATAACAGGATGATGAGTTGACGATGATGGAGATGATGATTAGTGGATAGTAAATAATGTTACAGCTTTGGAGGTCTTGGGTTCGAGTCCCAGGTCAAGTATGAAATTCACAATAATAGCCCGAAGTTGGAAAGCTGGCGGTGTTACATATTGCCAAATTGTCGTCGCCTTTCTTTAAGAATAAAAGCAATAGAGAATGCACTTGTCTAACTCTGTATGCTCTTCGTGCTTTCTACTTCTTTTTGTTCCAAAATTTTCTCGTTTTAAACTTAATAAAAATATATATTACGTGCGTGGGCAAAGCAATGTGAGCTAGTATTGAAATAAATACAACACGCAGAGATACTTTTGTACTATATCCGTTTTACGTACCAACATTCCGTTGTTGTTAAAACGTAGCTCATGCTCATACTTTAAGTTTAACAGCATCTAAGAAAACTTGCATCGCATGGAAAATCTCTGTAGCTATGCAAATAGATTATCTGAAATAGCTATAAACTTTTTATTATAGATTAAAGGCGTAATGAAAATATGCTACTCAAACTGAAAATTTAGTATTGTTGTTAACGACTCGTTATATGTCACATGTAATATGTTTTGTATATTGTATTCAGTCGTTTTTAATTTCTCACTCTGGGTAAGCGCTACGCTAGCCGAATACGATTGCTCGGACTTCAAGTATCGATAACATACTAGGTTCTTTCAGACCCTTTCTTCACCGTAAGGCAAGTTTTAATCATGTTGTATGAACGCCACTGATAAAGCAACAATCGCGGTTGAGTTTTGGGCTGGCTCCATTTAAAACTTGCCACCGACACGAGAAGAAGAAGAAGATCATTTTGTGAAGAATCACATATCAAAATATCAGAGGCGCGAGACCCGAGATTTGAACCCGCTTTTCTTGGTGTTCCAAGCGAGCGTATTCCGATTAGGTTACTAATTCCCTCATATTATATCATTTTATTTTATTTTTGTACTTTTGTAATAATTTAAATTTCAAAAGCGTACAGTCACGTACAATATCTAGTTAAACTATTTTACTACACTTAGGGAATCACTAGCTCCAAAACAATTAAGAGACTACACGTCTTGCTTTATTACAAAACGGTTTCGAAACACTCCAGACCGTATATTTCAATAATAGCGCTATACGGAAATGTATCCTGAATTTACACATAAGTATAGAGTTTTCGTGGAATTTTAATTGGAGGGGAGGGAGTCAGTTGATTATTTAATTTATTTCCATTAAGTCAGTAGGTAGTGTAAGTTATAACAGACTTTTTAAACTGAAGCTATCTTTTCAGATTTTGTCGCGGTTTTATTTTTATATCTTGGTGTCCAATGTTTTTAATGCTTAACAGCAAACATGATCACAGGAGAGACGAAGGTTTTAGACGTCCCAAAAGTCAGGAACTAAAATATAAAATAAAACTGCGACAAAATCCTAAAAGTTAGTTTCATTTTAAAATGTCAAATATTCGTGTTAATCTAAAAAAGTATTATTTAACAGTCTTTTCCAAAGACGGGAAACATGAAATAAGCCTATATCAATCTCAGGCTTTATAAAACTATTACTCTTCCTCAATTATAATATAGCTGAGCGTGACGTTAAATAGTTGCATTTTACGTCACATTTTATACTGAAGTTCGTTGATAGATCTGACTCGAGTATGGTAGGTGAGAATGGCGAAAACGCGACGAAATGGCGACGTATTACGAAAAGCCTAGGCAGATCACGATCCGGCAATTTTAACGAGCAGACAGACGAGATATCTACATATTCGCTTGTAAAGGTTTCTTACTTGGTACAATAAACATATGATTGTATGTATACCAACTCTATCGAATATCGGATAGTTAGTGGATAATAGAGGTGTGTAGTATGTACATATAATTATTAGTAACTTACCTAAGTAATTTAGAAAATCGTAAATACCCTTTTAGACTTAGACAAAGCTGACTTTGTCTAGACCTGGATCCAATCGCAAAATTTATTTTAGTTAGATAGGTAATTCCGCATTCATAGTATTAAGTGACTTCCAATGCAAAATATTATTTATCAATTAAAAGATGAAGTATCATCTATATTAGTAAATATGTACAAAATTCTTATAAATAGGTACGTAATAAAAATTTTAAACCACAATTATACATTTGGGCAAAGCCAGTTTTGATTGTAAAATTATTTATTTAATAGATGCAAACTTATTAAGCCATGCTGTTTTTTGGCTTTTATAGAAAAATAATATTTATCCAAAAAAAAAGGATATAGCGTGTCATACGAGAAGACTAAAGTGTCAAAGAATCAGTAAAACAAGTTTGTTTAATGATCACACGTCAACTGCTAATTCATTATGTTAACGAGGCGCTGCGGACGGCAGTGATGGATTACCCTCACATAGGTTTGGGGACACGAGAACGAGTAAAAAATGCCTTATAATGTATGGGAACTTGAATTTTCCTAAATACATGATTATATTCGCAAAGCTAACGTGTTCTTGAAGGTTAACTATGATAACTATGACAATATGTAAATATTTCTATTTACAAAAAAAACTCTAAGTCTGATATGTTATACGTTTTAATGAAACATGATTTAAAATTATTTCTGATTCCCAGAACTGAAGGGTGCAATGGTGTAAAAAAACTAAAAAGAAAATGAGAAAAGGAACTAAGAAGAAAATACACGTAGAGTGATATAACACTCGTTATTGTCACTCACCGAACGAAATACACCAGCCGAACTCTTGCTAACGCCAGCAAGGCCTAAACGAAAAAAGCATCGTAAAATTTATGATCACAAAATTGGTAAGTAAGATACTACTTACTAAACATAAAGATACGTTTTTATTCTATACATATAAAAAAATTCTGAGTCGAATCTGTACATTAAATATTTTTTTGGAAAATCTTATTGAAATAGTCATTATTGCAGATACAGAGGCCGAAACTATAGTTTTTAGATTTTTTGTCTGTCTCTCTGTCTGCTTATGACCGCATCACGACAAAACCACGGGGCAGGTTTTGATGTCATTTGATATGATGATAGCTGGTTATCCGGCTCAACATATAGGATACTTTTTACTGCAGGAAAATATCTCATCTCTGAGAAATCTATACTAAATGTTAAAACGTGACTAGGAACGATCCTGAGCGTAGCGAGGATGAGTCGCAAGTACAATATAAAGATAAGATCATGTCTCTATCGGACTAATATTATAAATGAGAAAGTGTGTATGTCTGTGTGTGTTTGTTTTTCACTCTTTCACACTGTAACACCTGGACGGATTTGGATGAAATATAAAAAATTAATAGATTAAAGCCTGGAGTAACCACATAGGCTACTGATAGGCACCCAGGGACGTACCTAAGCGGTGTGAGGGTAATATACTAGTATTTAATAGATAATGTTTCTTATACTAATCTTGTTATCTAATGAAGATATACAATGGACTGAAATTGGGACACGCTGAAATGGATCTTAGTGTTTAATTTTCAGGTGCATACATTAATTAGGATTTAGCACAACGTGTTAATACAAATTAATATCCCTATACACCGTCGTAGTTAATTTAGTAGTACAATTAGTGCTCTCAATTTTTCCTCACTCAAAATATTTAAATACTATTGACTTACCCTCGCTTTGCTCCAGTGCCTACCAAGGTACGTTTTAATTTTTTTGAGCGGAACCCTAATTCTTTTTCTAAAATAAAAGTAACCTAAATTACTCCTCATAACATCAGCTATATGCCAGTGAAAGTCCCGTCAAAATCGGTGCAGCCATTTAGGAGATTAGCCGGAACAGACGGACAAACATTTAAAAAATACCGTATATAATTATTTTCATAGCATTTAGTAAAAAAGCTGTTATTTTGACATTACAAACAGAGACTTCAATTTTATTTATATGTATAGATGTATCACAATATTTTTGTGATTAATAAGTCTCAGTCAAACATTTTTAAAGTGATCTGAAAATTATAGATTTTTATAAATCTGAAAACTCTTTTTATGTATATACATTGTAGGTCTCAGGTTTGATTTCTGTAAAAGTTTATATCATATTATCATATAGGTAGTTAGTTATAATATCTTTGCACCAGTTTAGTCAGGTACTGCTATCAATACGTTTTGTATATTCTTCTGATATAATAAGAATTAGTGCTTTATATTGGGAAAATAAAATACTTTCCCTATAAAAAGAACTTATCCTAGAAATCATATAATTTTGCATAATAAAAACTGCGTCGAAGATTAAAATAATTATGTGGCCGACGGCGCCTTAGGTGAAAGAAAAAATATATGGACAATACAATAACTTTTATATTAAAAAGTTAAAATAACATCTAAATTACTTTAGACGTCATTTTTCAGCATGCTAATATGACAGATAATTTAGATAAGATAATTTTATTCATTAAAAATCATTTAGGTAGAATGACAATTAGTACCTAAATAATATTTATGTTGGTATAGGAAAGTAGAACTCAAAAAAAAAAAACAAGTATTTTGTTATAGACCAATGCTATCTCCTTCTTTACCCTCCTCTGTTAAAAATATCTGGCTTTATATTGATGTTATATTATATAAGAAAAAAATATTTTTTCGTTAATAGACCATTTCTGATATTTTATTTAAACCAATATTTTCTAAGTCTACGTAGCCAAGGTATTGGACGGTAACATTCAAGAGATATGATGCGCTAGCTGCAAATTCAGTGAAGGCGGATGACCGCTTTGGTAATCGAATCGTGTTGACCTATTATTACATCTGACCGACGCTCATAATTTGCCTTCATCTCGAAATCTTTCACTATACTAAATTATTCCAACTTAGTTGTACTAGTCGCTAGTACCTTACTATATAGTCGCAGGGACGTAGGACTTCAGATCTGGAGGGCCTGGGTTCGAACCCTGGGCCGGACCAAGTTTAATTATTGAAATCTGACAAGTCTAGTTTAGAGGATAAGCCGCAAGTTTGGAATAAAGCTACCTAAATCGTATTTAAATCAGTTGAGTATGACTAATTATTTAGCTTAACAGCTTAAGCTTTCCATTGTAAGTGCTTTCATACAAGCAAGGGTCGTGTTATTAGATAAAAGGCTGTTACAGAAGGCTAGTCAGATGACTGACTGTAAAGATTATATTTTTTTTTTTAGATATTTTTCAACTAATTACTTCAAAGGTCCATTCATATTATCGGCAGTCTATTATTGTTGGATCTTTAAATTAAATACGTCAAATAAGCCATCGTTCGTACATTCCTACATTTTGTACTAATGTTAGAATAGCTTAAAAAACATAAACGCTGACTTCCAGACGCTAAAAAGAAAAAAAATGACTAAACGAAGGCTTTCATTTAGTATAGATAACTATTTAGATATTTTTGAAGTCGGTGTGCTTTAATTTGTTTCGTCTGGCAACGATTTCAAAAATATCTGATTAGGTATGTATTCTAAATGAAAACCCCCGTTTAGGTATTTTTAGTACCTGGAAGTCGGCTTTTACTATTTTTTCTAAGTTTTTATTTTTCCATTTTTAGTGTAGACATAATAAGCAGGTAATTTGTAAGAAGAAAGTTTTTTTAATAACATATTCGATTGCATTAACAATAAATTATTTTTAAATAAATGGTTATTTAAAAATAATTTATTGTTGATTTTTTAAAAACCGCTCGACCGATTTCGATAAAATTTTAATGTGACCACCTGGGAAGTATACCATTTGAATCAAAAAAAGAATTTTTCAAATCAGTTCAGGCGTTTTCGAGTAATCGGTGAACATACATAAAAAAAAGAAAAGATTCCGACGAATTGAGAACCTCCTCCTTTTTGAAGAAGTCGGGTGAAAATGGCTGCAAAAAACATGACTTTAAAATTTAAATAGGACTTTCGCTTGTTATGATGATCTTCGATTCGATAACTGAGCTCATGTTAAAATTGGTTCTGCCGATCCGGAGATATTGTTTTTCGAGATAATAATTATCGGACTATACTGTAAATGCAAAAGTTATAGCAACTTAGATGTTTTTTACTCTATCATGCTATAACGGCTGGACAGATAGACAAGTAAAGCGCCTAAGGACGCAGCCAAGCAAAGCGAGAACAAGTCCTATATAGTTAATAGTGTCCGACCGAAGCTTCGGCTTCGGCTTCGGCTTCGGCCACCTTCGGCCAAAAAATCCACCTTCGGCGAAACATTCGGCTTCGGCCCAAAACCCGGCCGAAGCCGAAGGTTTCGCCGAAGGTCCGAGCGACCGTCGAGATTGAACGAACTGTTACGAAAGTCATGAGGCGGCGGGGAGTCACTGTCAAAATATCACATTGCATGCATCAAAACAAGTTCGTACGTGTATTTAAACGAGTGTTTTTGAGAGAGAAGGTTAAGTACAAATATGCTTAGTAAAATAGAATATTATATTATTCTTATAACTTGTTGTTTGCAAAACAGTCATTATCTCATTAGTTCTATTGTTATTGTTACATTTATTTTGAAATTTCTAATATTTTCTAAACTGTGCATTTAATTGACCAACATTTAATTATTTACTAAGAAGTTAGTGTTTGTTTATTTTATTTATTAGTCTAGTTTTGGTCTAGTCGAGTAAAATAAAGACTGATTGGTCTAATTGTAATTTGTGAATTACATAATAAAGAAATGATTATTTTTTACCAGTAGGTAAATCACAAAATCACAAACTTTTATTTATCTCTAAACCAACCATCTCTATGATATATCATCAACTTCTATATGAGACAGTCAATATAAACCTTCAATATTGAGGTTATTTGAGGTATTGATACAAAATTAATTACCGAGTACTGAGAGAATATAAACCTTCGGCTTCGGCTTCGGCTTCGGCCGAAGGTTGTGGCGATAGCCGATTAATCGGCTTCGGCTTCGGCTTCGGCCAAAAATAGACCTTCGGTCGGACACTAATAGTTAAACAAAATCTACGAGTATACATATAATAAAATTGTAACTAAGCCGAATCTGTACATTAAATATTTTTTGGAAAATCTTATTGAAATAAACATTATTATCGATACAAAGGCCGAATCTATAGTTTTTAGAATTTTTGTCTGTCTGTCTGTTACCGCATCACAAAAAAACCACTGCAGGGATTTTGATTAAATTTGGTATGGTGATAGCTGGTTATGCGGGTCAGCGTATAAGGATACTTTTTACCGCGGAAAATATCTCATTTCTGAGAAAAATCCAAAAACTGCAATGTAAGAATATATTAATCTGTAAAGCCTAAGAATTTGGTTTTTGGTCATCTGAACGCGGGCGGAGCCGCGGGCAATGCGAGTACAGTATATATTCAATACTAACGACTTACCCTCGCTTCGGTCGGTTACATCCCTGGACTATTCTTTAAATTGACATATATTTTTTTATTTATAAACCGATTAAAATAAGACAAACACTAAATGTTAAGTGAAGCTTACCACAATACATTAGTGAAAATCGCACCTAAATCGCAACAGACAAACAAGAAACATATAAAAATCATTGTTTTGGGTTCTGTTGCGAGTTAAAGACCCCTATTATTAGTTTCTCTCAACTATTTTCCATGTACAGACAGCGATCAGTTAGAATTTTATTATATGTCCTAGCAATACCCGCGGCTTCGCCCGCGTTCAACTACGAAAAAAAAAACAAACTCTTTAACACACTAAATGCAACGTCATCTACAGAGTCCATTTGTGAATTTAAACCTTGCAGGGACCCATTCGAACATATGTACACAGAAAATATCAGTAAAATCGTCCCTGCCGTTTAGATCAGTGACAGATCAACAGCAGCGCCACCTACCGGGTCCAAATGTATTTTTAAACCATCCAGGAGCCCATTGAAATATACAAACATCATTCAAATCAGTCCATCCCTTTAGGAGGAGTATGGTGACAAACACGCGTACAGAAGAATTATATATATTTAAAAGATATATATAAAAAATTTACGAAGAAATTCTATAAATCTTGGAATAATAACTTCGGTTGGTGTGCCTAATTTTTCAATAGTTCAAACATCTCAAATTTACGCTAGTCCTGGCCTAAGCGCAGCAATTAACTTTAACGTCGCTATTAATTTAGATATTTTCAGCATTTTAATAGTGGACAAGAATTCTATTATTTCATTTTAACAAAGATTTTCAATATAATTAAAAAACAAATGAATAGGTACCTATATTACTTTCTTAGATTTACGCGAATATTTGATATCTATACTATAATAAAACAGAAGAGGTCGAATGTCTGTGTACATAGCAAAAAAAATGATGTAAGAAGACAAATCCAGATTTTTTTCAATTTTTTTGTTTCTCTGTCTGTTTGTCTGTTTGTACGGGCTAATCTCCGAATCTATTAGACCGCTTTAAATGAAATTTTGCATGGTAGTACCTTATATCCCTGGGCAACATCTTAGATACAGAAAATTAAAGAGTTCCCGTGGGATAGTTAATAAACTATAGTATCTTATACAGCTTAGTACTCAACAACTTATGCACCTAATTTAGTAAAATTTAACATTCTGATACCTTATATTGCCGGTGAGACAACAGGTTACTTCTCATCCCGGAAAAATGAACGATTCCCGTGGGAACTAATAGATGTCTATTAGTATTTTTCCGCTAGTCTATACACATAATAAAATTGTAACTAAGTCGAATCTGTACATTAAATATTTTTTGGAAAATCTAATTGAAATAGACATTATTGATATAGTGTCCGAATCTATAGTTTTTAGATTTTTTGTCTATCTGTCTGTTACCGCATCACGAGAAAACCACTGGACAGATTTTGATGAAATTTAGTATGATGGTAGCTGGTTGTCCGGGTCAACATATAGGATACTTTTACCGCGAGAAAATATCTCATTTCTGAGAAAATATACAAAAACTGCATTGTAAGAGTATACTAATATGTAAAACCTTAGAATTTGGTTTTTGGTCATCTGAACGCGGGCAGAGCCGCGGGCAATACTAGTTTTAAATAAAACTATCTTTTCAGGTTCGAAGAGACGTCTCTCCCGTGACCATGATTGCTGTAAAGCATTCGAAATGTCGGGAACCAAAAATCAAAATAAATCCGCGAAATAATCTGAAAAGATAGCTTTATTTAAAACTTTGTTTTATTGTAACAGTTTTTATCAAACATTGAATTAGCACAATCTATTTATTATTTTAAATAGCCATTAATTACTTCCATATATATCACCTACGGAATACGTAATTTGAGTTTCGCGTTCCTGTTAGTAAGTACTTAGTAGATCCCTATGATTTATTCAACGCTTACGTCCTCTCCTTGAACTGGACCTTTTTTTTTTTTTTTTTTTTTTTTAACGTTGGGAAATGCATTTACGCACGAAGTGTGGGACTCACCGGCGAAGCCAGTACTACCCACTAAAACCCAACAAAGCCTTCCCCCGTCTTAATGGGGCGTCGCAGGATCGCTTACGCATTCAACTACGACGCCCCGACGGCAGGTCTGCCGAAGCAGACCACAACAACCATGGGGTTGCTCCACAGTCCACTCTGCTATCAGAGAAGTACCAGGAGCAACCCGAATGGTACACCGCCCTCCGAAGAAGGCCGCCTTCCACCGCCCACCGAAGCGGGCCACCTCCCTGTGCGTTTCTTGGCTTCGCGAGTACACTACTGAGCCCCCCCACCACGACAAGGTGAACGCACGTTAGGGGGGTCCTTGAACTGGACCTACTAAGACAGGTTTAAATTTTGCATTGGAAATGTACTTATATTGGTTGTATAGATTTGTATATAAAAAAAATACAAATATTTACTAACTAACCTTTGCCCACGGTTGGGCTGCGTAGTTTTTTATATACTAGTGGCCCACCCTACTTTCGCTCGAGTACGTCCCTAGAAGGCTATTCTTGATGGCTACAAATATCATAAGGGTGACTTTTAAATAAGCTATAATGTTCCTACACATTTCCTCTTCCTATTGCTGAAAACTATATGAAAATCAGGTCAGTATTGTCTGAGATTAGCCGGAACACAAATTCATCGCTTGGGACTTTAATGTATAATATATAGCAATAATAACTTCTCTCGTAAGAGTCTGAGTGTGACGATATCCTATTAATATATAAGCTAATGATGCTAAAATATATTTCTTTAATCAGATTAGTAATAAAACACATTAAATGGTCCATACATTTATTAATATGCAAAAATCACAACAATCAAGTCTCTGTTTTGACATCATCTGTACTATTATGCTGCGACACGTGTTCCAATAAAGCCTTTTTTTCATGGAAAGAACGTTCACATTTCTGGCATTTATGAGCTCTAACCCCAGTGTGTACACTTCTATGCCTCTTTAATTGGTAGGAATTCGGGAATCCTTTACCACAGTTTATACATTTATGCGGCATTACACCAGTGTGATTTCTCATATGAAGATTTAACTGGCCTTTAGCTTTGTATTTCGAACCACAAATCCTGCAAGTAAAAGGCCTTTCGCCCGTGTGCCAGAACATATGCTTCTTTAATACTTTCTCTGATACAAACTTTTTGGAACAGACTTCGCAAACGAACGGCTTATCTTTATTTATATTTCTCATATGGAGTTCTAATTTGCTTTGGCTCTTGTATATTTTGTTGCAATGCTCACATTTCACTGGTTGCGCTGAACTGTGGACGTTTTCGATGTGGTCCTGTACAGAAACAATTGTAGTAAAAAAATGAAGGAAATCACGTTTCTTTCGGTAAAAGAAAAAATATATAAAATAAGCGCAATACGTTGGGCTTGTTCTAGCAAACCAAATAGGTTTCATTCGCGAAATTACTAGTGGTTATTAAAATCCAAATGATTGTAATGTCTTCCAAATTATATACTTAAAAAAAAAAAACAAATTTTTACGACGATAACATCAAAGGACCTACAGTAGATTAAAATCGATTTCCCAGATTGCTTACATATAAGTTTTAACTTTTATATATTACATAAACCAACACATCCACAATAATATTTTTAATATTTTCTATGGAATTACTAGAGCACTGATATATTTATATATCTATATATAAATGGAACAAAGTTATGGAAAGCGATAACTTACACCAAAATTTGTTTCAATTAGTACAACTGATATTTAAAAACATTCCACCAAAATGTATTTTCTGTGTAAAAACTAAAAACTAATTCTAAGTTAAAATTATTTATTGTACTATTTGGCAAAAATATATATTTCGATACATGCAAGAGCAAACTAAATTTGCAATGAAACAGAATGTAAGCCTTTAAAATAAGATATCTGACTGCCAAATCCGTTCGTCAAAGGTCGTTTCTTCTGAAATAAGTGACGTCACAAAGCCACAAAGTGAATATACTGATATTGGCATCAGTTCTGAAATCTACTCACTATCTATTTCCGAATAGTAAACTAAATTTTTGTTACTTTTTATCTTTTATTGCAAAGTAATCAATAAATAATTGAAAATAACACACATATTTACATAAACATATACGTAGATATACATATTTATTATATAATCATGTATATGGTATTTTTATATAGAAGTACGAACTAATAATAATGAACGCAAAAATTCTGCAATTATGGTTGAATCTACTCGAACTTATGAAATAACATTAGCTCTTAATTTATTAAAAAAGTTATTATCCAATAAAAAACCCAAAACTGTAGATTTGAGAGCGTTATAAAATATGTAATTATAAATAGAATGGAAGTATAGAAATTACAAATAGAGTTGTAGTACATTTGCTAACTTTACTTTATGGCAAAAATGAGAGTTGTAGATATAGTTACAAATTGTATTATCTTTATGAACATAATTACCTATCATACAGATAGCACAAATTATTACATAATTTAATAAAACATGAACTTAGCGAAATCTATACATGAAATGATTTTGAAAACGATAACTGTAACGCATTGTGTACAGAATATAGACGCCAAAACAATCGTTATAAATGTTTTGTCTGTTTGTCTGTATGTCTGTTTGTGCGATTTTTACTAAATTTTGTGTAGTGATAACTTATCACTCGGGGCAACATTTAGGATACCTTTTACTACAAGAAAATCTTTCATTCCCTCGGTAAAAATCAAAGAGTACTTCTCTCGAGTTATCCCTAGAAATTTACATGGCTAACGCTGGGTAAACCTTAAGGAAAATCAAAATCAAAACAATGTACTAGAAAATGGTAGGTCTTGAAAAGGCTTACAGAAAAGTCTGTATAAGTTTATTTCCTGCGGTACACTGGTAATAACTATTTCAAACGCATCCATTGACGAATCCGAGCGCAGCGAGGGTAAGCCGCTAGTGTAAAATAAAATAGCTAAATTAACTAATATTAACTAAAATGTTTAGAAATATACTGTCTTCAGTAGGTAACTATTTACTTTGAATTTGTGATAATATATCGCACGAGTGCTCCTAATTAGCCACAATGTTTAAACACAATATTACGAGTATTTGAAGAGCAAATAGAATTGTTTTTACTGTATGTTTAACACCTCCATGTAAATTTCTAAGAAATTAATTAAATTTCTAAGAAATCTATTGTTAAATGTAACGCCGGCGTGTCCGCGGTCGTGGAGGGATTAACACCTAAGGTTGTTGATTTAATTTATTATTAATTGTCTTTATTTATACCAAAACTCAATGTAAAAATTAACAATTAATTTTGTTTTAAAAATGTCATTTTCTCTAGAAAGGCCAGTACCTATGCACGTGAAAGTTCTATTAAAATCGCTCCAGCTTTGCCGAATAGAAAATATCAGGTTCAAAGAGACAGACAGACATATTGTATCTTCTAATCTAATCTTTTATAAATAGGTATAATGTCTATATATAACTAGCGACTCACCCTCTTTTCACTTGGGTTCGTCCTTAGCTTGCTTCCCAATATAAAATTTCATCCCCATTTTCACCCCCTAAAGGGATGATTTCGATTTGTGCTCATAGCTATCAATACCTATACTAATAATGTCCTTCTGACCGATTCCGGCCACGGCGGCTAATTTCATTGAGACTAGCCAGATGTGCAGGAGATATTATAGTGCAGCGCGTGTACGCGCAGACACAATTGCACTCTCTATTCCTTTTATTCTCTAAGTCCAATGGGACGATACTTTGATACGACCGGTGAGAGTTAAGGCGTAGACCGACGGCTTTACGTCCTCGCCGAGGCACGGGGATGCAACACCGCCAATTTCCCAATACCGAGATACAAAGAATATCTTAACAGAACAAGGATTTGCAACCGTACATGCTAGCCACTAAACTACCGGGGGGTGGCGGGGGGGGGGGGCTGGGGGGTTGGTAGCAGTTACTATATAATATTTTCATAATATTTTTTCATAATATTATTTCATAATATTTTCAATAATAATCCCTTAACGATCGCGGACACGCCCGCGTGTCAGTTAACAATAGATTTCTTTGAATTTTAATTAATTTCTTAGAAATTTACCTGGAGGTGAAATGTGAAAGTTCACACCTAAACCGCTGAATCAATTTTGATGAATTTGGTATAGAGATAGATGGGACCTTGGAGAATTGCATTATTAGTTTTTGGCGCGAAATTAAAACTAGAAAGGGGGTAAAATTAAAGCTAGAGGGTCCTATGTTTTTCTACTAGAGACATAAAGATGAGTTAAATATTCGGGTGCAATATATCTATAGTAAATAAAGAATATTTTATAATGAATATTAAGAGAAGCGAGTGTCGGAATATTGTAAATGAAAAAGACATCTAGGGGCGCCACTCGAGCGAAACGAGGGTAAGCCACTAGTATATTAATAAAAACGTCCAAACAAAAAATAAACAAGCTCAAATTGTATTTATTATACAAAATATTTTATACGGAGCAAGAAACATTCGGCAAAATGTATTTTCTAAAGCTATTTAAATAAAGCCACATGAATTAACGTAGCTTATTCGAAGTCGCTCGTTAAGCATCTCTTCGTTCTCTCATTTTATATTATTATTTTTTTGTTTTTATATACATAAATTATGTACCTACTATGTAATAATTTATTATATACAAACTAGCGACTCACCCTCGTTCGTCCGTAGGAACGTTTTAGCGCTTAGTGTACAATAATTTTTTTTCAATTTTTTTTCGTGTATTTTCCGAATGTTTTATAGTATTCTGCTATTCAGGATGAAGACATATCTATTAAAACAAAGATCATAAAAATCGGTCCAGCAGTTCTCAAGTTATAAGTGTTTTAACAAACCCGACTTTGTTTTATATACTACATCTATAAGATATGTATATGCTCCCCTAAAATTTTAAATTACATTATGAATAAGATTTTCCACCTTTTTTTGATTACTTAATTTCAACTTTTTTACTAATTAACACTAGCCAATGTTATATTTTTTTCGCATAATAGACCAGGGTCGATGATTTTTAAAACCAAAAAAAATAATAAAATATATGAAATATACATGAAAATCGGCCAAAAGTTAGTTATTAAAAATATATTTAGTATACATATTTTCTATATATTTATACATTTATTATAGATTTTTAATATATTTATAATATATTTTTTATACATTTTGACATTTATTTCTTTAATATATTTTTTTTTTGTCATGGGGGTATACTCACGATAAAATAGTTAAGGCATTATTAATTCGATTTTGTCTTTTCAGATTATCAGTATGGATGAATCTGTTTGTATCATCTGCAATAAGGCAGATGATAAGCAAGTGTATGAAATAAAAAAGGTTTTTTGTTTTTTGCATTTTCTCAGAAGATTTACTATAGTAACATATATTTTTTTCACCTTCGGAAAGTAGAGATTTCAACGAACAGAAAACATACCAACTTTTTGAAAAAAGCTTATATTTTGACGGGTGAATTTTCGATTGAAAATTAGAGTGCTTTTTCGATATTAATTCAAAATAAGGTGAAAAAATAAATATTTTTAATCAAATAAATTACAGCGTATTTGGGACATAAAAAGGCAAGTTTTCACCAAATTTCGTTACAAAAATTTTTTTTTTTGTAAAAGTTAAAAATACAAAACCAAAAACTTGAATTTTTGAATTTTTCACATAAATTTTGAGGTTATGTGAAAAAAGTGTTAATACAAAAGTTTTAGATCTTTTTATTACCTACAACTTTGCCATTTGACTTTTTTCGATAGGACTTTTAGTTTTGCCGGAAATCGAGAAAAACCGTTTTTTACCCTTAAAAACTCTCCCCCATCCCCTTCCCGACCTCAGATCGCCCGTAAATTATTTTTCCTTTCATTTTTATAATATTCCCCTCCTTTCCTAATGGGTTGCATCCTACTATTATTTTTTTCACTTTTTATTATTTTTAAAGGCTTCTACCCTGGTCTATAAATCATAACACATTTTAAAATGTCGTTATCTGTCAACAATAAATTTTTTAGGCATTTATTTTTCGGGTTCTTTGTTTTTTCATAGATTGCCATTTAAAACAACGTAATATTAGTACACATTACATAACACTTTATATTAAAAAACATAGCTAAGTTCTATATCAATCAGTGCAAATAAATAAAAAAACAAGGGTTCCTCTTTTCACGCTTCTTCTTAGAAGAATTAGAAGGAGTTTATAAAATATATAATATAAGAGTATATTCGTGATTAATAGTCTCTACAAAGAGATAAAAATAGGCTGAGTCTATTAATACGGGTACTGTACGAAAAATTTATAATTATTAATACGGTTACCGTACGAATAATTTATAATTATTAATACGGGTACTGGACAAACACTTGGAAATGTCAAAACGTCACTTTCAATTGTCAAAATGATCTCCAGATGATTGTCTTTATTTGTACTTTGCGTGAAATTCGAATTTTCTAGTTTTCTAGTCATTTATGGCACTCGCCGGCCGCTACCGCGGCACGCTCGCTTCGCTCGCTCGGCTCGTGCGTTGTGGTAACTGTTCTAACCTAACCTAACCAAGATATGACGAATAATAAATAAAAAAATATTCACAGATAATCATCCAATTCATTCTTAATTTAAAAAAAAAATTGAATAAATGTACGAATAAATATAATTTATTCGTCCAGTACCCGTACAAATAGTCACTTCGATAAAAATAATATCAATAATACTATTTTATACGCAGTTTGGGCACAGGCCTCCCCTTAAAGCGAGGATTAGACTATAGCCAAGAAATACAAATGCGATAGAATATGAAGATGATACTGGAATCTGAAGATATAGACTTAACTTGACGACAACGTGATGTACGAGTAAAACGTACTGAATACAAGATTTACTTCTAGAAGAGGTGAATATGTTTAGGTTTTTGATTACAACTGTAATTATTTATTGACTAGAAACGTCGGAATTAAAAAACGAAAATGAAACGGCAAAATATCCGTAAGAATAGTTTTATTTAAAATGTTAAATATTAGCTTAAATCTAAAAAAAATATATAATACCTATAGTAAGTTAATGTTTTCTTCATAAATATGTTATTTATATGCTAAAAGTACATATATAAATGGTAATAGATATATTCATACATAACCAATAAGATAAAAAAATCAGTCTTTAAAAAATTTTTATTTTATAGAAAAAAAATACAATTACAAAATAAAAATACTCACCTTTAAGCCCCACATTCTCTTAAACCCCTTTCCGCAGGTTTCACAAACATACTGCCTTACATCCGTATGATGAATTAAATGTGATTTGATTTCATGCCTGAATACAAATCTGTGAAAAATTTAGGGGTTAGAAGGTAAATTTGCGTAGGTACATCTCCACTTTTCAAGTTAAATGGGTCACGACCTTATAGAATTATTCACGTTCCAAAATCGACCAACCCTGTTCTTTGCAAAGCCCATATAACAGATTCTGAGTCCATATTTGATAAACGAGTCAGTACAGATATGGGAGGATAAACATGTTTTTTTATTTTCCCTATTTTCTCTGTAATTTATATTACCTACTTTTCTATGTAAACACATCTAATGTACGCAAAATCAAAAAAAAAAAAACCATTTGTATAGTCAATAAGGCAACATTGTAAAATAAAAATTAAAATGAAATTATTATTATTTAAAATGTCTTTTTACCACCTTATCAAGGCTGACAACTTGATATTTTGTTTTTGAATAAAGGTTTTCCTTTGGGATGCCCGATAGAACGTTTGATAAGAATATATTATTTGATATATAAATTACTAATGTAAATCGACACGTTACTTAATGTCCGGCATATCACATGGAAATAGTGTATTATATATATTATTAAGTTTATTAAATTTTACTTAAAAATCAAACAATGATATAATATATTGTGAGAATCGACTTATAGAGGCATTAGTGAATAGAAACAGAACAATTATAAAGTATCCACAAGAAAATAAGCATTCACTCAGTAATACCAACTTACAAGGTACAGAGCTTTAGTGCGTTTGACGTAAATTATTTACTTATTTCCCTAACATGTTACCAGTGATAGATCATCTAGATTTAAATGGGACGTCATAGCTAAAAGACTTTGCTACTGGAATTTAAACTGTATGCTATTAAACAGTAAGTTGAAAATTCAATAGTGACTGACATGTATATTTTTACGTGTCAAATTCAGGGAACCAACGACTTGTTATTTCTTGGCTAATGATAATCCGTAAATGTGTTTGTCAACTATACCATATGCATTTTAAATTATCTTTCTGCTTTTTCATTATGCCTCTCCTATTTTATCTAAAGGAAAATAAGATTATAGGTAGGGTTTCACTCATAATTGAGAAATTATACCTAAAATCTCGAGTCTTTAAATTCAACACATGTCGCATAGAGGAACCCTGCATCAGATGACCAATTTTTTGTATATTATGCAATGCCTACCCCGATTCGCAATTGATTTTAAATTTAAAGGTTTTAATTGATTTCCAGACTGGAGTCTATACGAAGAAAACCATATTAGAGCAAGGGTGAACTTTCATTATGTGTGGATCAGATGGAAAAAATATTTGCTCAACTATTGAACCTGCTACATACAGCATAAAAATGCACGAAAATAATAACCGTAAATATTTGGAAATTCAAACATATTCCCCTATATTTTTAAACTTTAGACCACTTAAAATATTTCCCTAGTAAACGTAGCTTCGACAGTCATAAGTCCCATTCGAGATAATCTCTATGAAGCAAATCCTGATGGGCATCCATTTTAGTATTATTTAGACGTTCTAGGCCAGCTATCAACTTATTTATGTATTTTATTTAAGTCTTGACTATATACGTCTTGTACGGACAAATCTATTGACGATCACCGACAGTCAATAGAGAAGCTAAGGTTTGTTGTTCTTCCTACTGTCGTCAGGTTTAAGATTATAATTTTTTAAGATACTTTTAGTTTTAAAGTTTGTTGTTTTATATCACAATTTTAAATGGCTTTATTTTAATTGCTTAATTTTGCGGTTGATTTGTCATAAATGCCCACATTGTTATATGCAGTTCGGCCTTGCCCCACCAGGGTCTCTCCCCGTATACCCAGCTAGATTGCTCTATGAAAATTGATTTGACGGTATTAACTACGGATAAGTATAGACATTTGTCCCATTTTTGGCAAAAGACAGCTGTGACGTGGAAAAAAGTGTAAAAACGGAAAATTTATGAGTTTTTCACATTCGTGAGAATATAACATTTTTTTTATGTTGGGAAATGCATTTACGTATACAAACAGGTGGTTATATGGGACTTACCGGCGTGAAAAGCCAGTACTACCCACTAAAACCTTAACAAAATCTCCCCCGTCTTAATGGGGCGTCGCAGGAACGCTTACACACTCAATGACGCCCCGACGGCAGATCTGCCGAAGCTGACCACAACAACCATAGGGTTGCTCAACAGTCCACTCTGCTATCAGAGTGAACCATTCTCCACCACGACTTGGTGAACACACGTTGGTGGGATCTAATTTTTTTTTTCGCTGGGAAAAACCATCATGGGGCCGTCATAACGGGCAAGGTACTGTGAGACTCCTACTCACTAAAACCCACAGCGGAACCCGTCGCCGCAGTGCAATAGGGGTTGCAGGATCGCTTGCGTACACACTACAACACCCCTGCGGGACTAATCCAAGCCCTTAGAGGTTAACTTGAACCCACGATCTCATAACTTGAAACCATACAAGCTAGCCATCAGACCAATATCTGTAATCATTACATAAAAGATGTTGCTGATGTCCGAAGATAAACCGAATTTCAAATTTCTTCAAAATAACAGTTATTATGCGTAAGTCAGAACTCAGTAGCTAATACTTACTTCCTTCCACAATGGTCGCAAACAAACAAACTATTTTCATTATGAAGCCGTTCATGTCTTTTCCATGTTTTGAATTTTTTAAACGTTTTATTGCAAACTGAACAAAGTCCACCGGGTTTTTGTAAATGGAAAGATCTAAAATGGAACTGCAGAGATAAAATCGATGCCTTCTTTTTATCACAAATGTGACAAAATAATTTCCTTTCGGGACAATGTTCGAATCTGAAAACATTTACTAAGTCATTCATATTGCATTGAGATAATATCAGAAACTCTATATATGAAAAAATCTTGTAATATTGATGTGATTCAATAGGGAATATGGGTGTGATTTAAATAAAGATTAAATATTTTTTTATATAATCTTTATTGCTTTTGAATTAAGCCTATATCAATACTTTTAATATAATTTCTTTTTTATTAGGAAAATAGTGATTAAAAAGTACAAATATAGATGGGAAATTTATAGTAGTTGAAACCACCGACCGAATATGACGTCAAAGTATTATCGTAACAGAGCGATTAGATTTTGTAGCTACAAATTACAGTCGTAATTTTGCTATGTATGATACTTTGACGTCACGCCAAGCGCGCTAAATGGCGGGAGTTTAAAGTATTCGTATTAAATGATATATATAATTTTAGTTTTTTCGAGCTGCATATTTTTTTTACAATTTAATAACAATGTTACCTATTGCATATTAAATCACGCCTATTCCCTATTCTCTCGTTAATTTGAAATATCTAGTATGCAAAATATTGTTTTTATCCTTACTGTTGAACTTAGACTACGATTATTTTTAAAAGGTTTTGGAAATATTAAATTATTTGACGACACGTTTGGCTCAGTTTGTAGTGACCCTACTTACTGTGCCAGCAGTCGCGGGTTCGAGTCCCGCTGGGGGCATTCATTTGTGTGATGACGAATGTTTGTACTCCAGTCATGGGTATTTATATTTATAATATGTATATATATAAAGCAATACTCGTATATGTGTAGTGTATCAACTATCTGGTATCCATAGCACAGACCTCGCAGCTTACCATGGAACTAGATGGTGCTGTGTGTTAATGTCCTAACATATGTCCTAACATTTGCAAGCATATAATCTAAAAAAAAAACAAAATCAAAATCGGTTCATCCGTTGGGGAGCTAAGATGCCATACACAGACACGTCAAACTTATAACACCCCGTCGTTTTTGCGTCAGAGGTTAACAAAGTGACAAACGAAAAAAATCATTCGCTATTTATATTAATGGAATTTATTTAGTCGTCGTAACATAGTGTAATTTTAATACTTACCTGTGAGTTATCATATCAGCAAAATCCCTACCAGTATATAAACATATTTGACACTTTAAATCGTTATTTGAGTAATGGTCATCCAAATGCTCCTTTAAATCACGACAATTACTTATATTGCACAATCCTAAAAAAATCATTTGTTAGTCAAAAGGCAAAAATGGAACAATTATAATTTTGTCATACAAATCTGTCCGTATGTCACAGTTATTTTTACTTAAAAATATGACACTATAATGCTAATACAAGTAAATGTCTAATATAAACCAAACAACGGGGAAGTGAATTTACTACATGTAACTGTGAAAGAAAAAAGTTATAAGTTATTTGAACTTTACAATTGAGATACATTTTTCTAAAAACTTTTTTACGGTTCTTAAATTAAGCCTTGACCCTGTATGGATACCTAAAAATAAAAAAATAAATCCTAACAATATTATTTTCACATCTCACTAAATATAAGAAAACATCAAAAAAACATAATCAAAAAATTATTACTTTCACTGGCAGATAGCTAATGTTATAAGGAGTAACTTAGATGTTTTTTTTTTTTAGAAAAAGAATTAGGGTACTGCTCAAAAAAAATTAAAACATACCTAGGGAGGCACCTGAGCCAATCGAGTAAGTCGTTAGTATTTACTATATAATAAAATATCTTACCACATTTGGAACTTGACTTTGCGTTTTCAGTGTCTTCTTCCTTTTCCACAACTTTTTTTGGGATTATGATTTTTTTATGCTTTCCTTTATAGCACAATTTCTTCATGTGTTGGTAAAGCCAGCTTTGTTTAGCTGCAAAATTTAAATAGATAAGTATTTTTTTAAATATATAATTAATAATATTTTTTATGTCAACAAACATTTTCTGCTTACAATATTAGCCCTACTAATAAAAACAATATAGGCTGCAAATATATACATATTATATCAAACTGTGTACTAATTCTAATTAAGCATATAATCTTTATAGGGCATTATTTGACTGTAGATTCATATTCTTTTATCAGCCACAAAAATTACATTAAAATTGTATTCCTAACACCCTTGCTTTGGGGTTCATCCCTAGCTTGCTTCCCAATAGAAAGTTTCATCCCCATTTTCACCCCCTTAAGAGATAATTTCCGGGACAAAAAGTATCCTATGCCCTTCCCAGTGTCGCAAACTATCTTCTTACTAAATTTCATCTAAATCGGTTCAGTAGATCCAGAGATTCTCACAAACTTATAAAATTTAACTGTTTATAATATTAGTATAGATTATATTAAACAAACTTACAATATTGTTTTTTGCACCTTCGACACTCAAATTTCTTGGTAACTTTATGTTCAATTTTCTTATTATTCTCATATAAAAAATCTTTATTCATATTTAAATGTGATTTGTTATGTTCTTGAGAATCTTCCGATGTATAATCAACTGTTTCTACTAGACCCTTATTATGTGAAAAGTCATTTAATTCTTCATATTTATCTTGCTCTACTTTAATTTCTACTTTTTCTGAATCGCCATTGTTAATGGTGTAATTCTATAGAATTAAAAACGTAATTTAAGTATAATGGAAAAGAAAAAAATAGAAACTCTAGATAGTTTGATTTATTTACTTACACTATCAAAAGTATTCCAAAAAATTTCGGATTCTACACATTTTTTCTTAAATTTGGCATAATTTTGAATAGTTTCAGCGCATTTATAACACAATATCTTTGGTGAATATTGGATTTTTACCTATAAGTTTAATATTTCACAATTAATGGATGTAAAAATATAGACGCAGCTGAAACATCTTAGTTATTATATTCCAATAAAATATAATGCCAGTATCAACACAACCTTTGTGAATTCTATTTCAGCAATAATAATCACATCACATGATAAGAGATACAAGTATAAATCTATGATATATGTAGATAAAATACTTAAGGCAACATAAAACTATTAATAACTCACATTGAAACCAAAACAATATTCAAACAATTCTAAGATATATTTGTTTTGATCAAGATTAATTCCCCCAATATAATTTTTATCTAGACATACACGACAGGAATGAGATGATAGTAAAGAATTATGATCAGTTATAAAAGACATTATAATATTATCAACTTATATATTATTAAAATAATCGAGAACACATTACTATTTACTATATATTTACGAAGAAATAAGCTCTAAAAGGTATCAAAACAAACAATTCGGTGTTCTTGTCAAATGTCAATGTCATTGTCTGAATTATCAAATGAATGCAAACTGAGAAGCCGAACTCAAAGTTTAAAAATATTATGGATTTAATTCTGAGCCTTTTAAAATATTGAAATACGAGTATTATCAATACTGTTTTGTAAATTGTAATGTTTAAAACATTGAAATAGTCAGCTTAATTATGAAGACAGAGTTGTCACTTGTAAGTTGTAACGTTTAAATTAAGAAGTTGCTAGATAAAAAATATATAATTTATATTAATTATAGATATTTAAAATAGCCATTTATTTATCAATAATACTAATAGTAAAATGTCCCTGTTTTCCAATTACAGAGCATAATGCTGCACTTCGGTGCATAAACACGAACAACGCGAAAAAAGACTTCTTATATTTTCTGCTACTGAGTTGGTTGGTCACGCCAATTGCCAAAGCTATACTTTTCAAAGTGCTTAACTGTGCAGAGCGTTGCTGTAGTTAAAAAATTCGAAGTTGAGCATTATGCCGCATAATGCGCTTCAATGCTGTAATTGGAAAAAGCCCTGTATAATACGTTCATCAAATTATCTAAAAACCATTGATCAAAATATAATTATGTAACAAAGTATAATTTATTGCTTTAAAGAAAACCTGGAAAATTTTACGGCAAATTTAATTTTTAAATGCTATATTTTTAGTTTTTTTTTTATGGATTCAGTAACAAACGAGCAGACAGACCACCTGATGGAAAGTAGTACCTGTCGCCCATAACACAGGTACGGTTCATGCACTTAGGTTTTATATTACAAATGTGCAGAATCGCAGATGCGTTGTCCCTGTGAGGATTAAGATGATATGCCTCTTGCCTGTAATTGCACCGGCTACCTTATCCTTCAAACCGGTACACAACAATGCAAACATTGTTGCTTGGTGGGAGAAATAAATAAGGGGGTAGTACCCATCCAGTTGGACTCCTCAGGCTTGACAAAGTCCTACCACCGGTAATTACGCTAATTGGCTGCGACATATGTATACCTTTACGAGATTGTAATGTAAATTAAAATGATATTACGAATTAAGTAATCGATACATCATAATTTTAGAGCAAAAATGTTTAGTATATAATTATTGAAATATACTTACTTTACTCGATTTGAATATACTCATGGACTATTACCTAATATGTTTGAGAAGTGTTTTCTATGAAAGAGCCACGAAGTTTCGAAGAAGAATTCGGAATAACTCGAATCGCTTACGGTTTAAATCTAGAATCTATTTGACCTTTTGTAGCGAATGCCAATTTTTATGTCTTTATTGACTGGACTAAAGAGCCTCGCAAGCATTTGCCGCTTTGAGCCTTATATTAGCTGTAGTCACTGATTACTTTAAGAATAACACTGTGTAACATCGAATAATTTCCTATCAGTATCTTAAAAAATTAAGAAGCGAAAGTATTGTGACATACACGATATCATCTTTAGTGAAACGTCTTGAATGGCAAACGTATTCATTAGTTTACATTATAATATTATACAGAGTATAAGTAAAGAATGGCACATCTTTTGTCGAAATATTGCATGACCATTCCATGCATAGATGGGAATTGTGTTGAGCGCTAAGCGCTACATATAGCATACAGCGCTCGATGACTTGAGTCTCTTGGCATAATCAACAATTGGACGTTTCTAGGCGTATTCTCTCGAAGAATTTTCATCTTTATGCTTTGAAAATCAAATTGACTAAAGAATTGAAATCTACAGACCGCTTGTCCGTCATACGATATCGTTAAATAATTGATTGATTACTTATAGAAAAACAACAAGTTGGTATGATGGTAGTCTCTTCCGTGCCCATGATTACTGTAAAGACAGATAGACAAGTGCCATACGCCACTTCGTGGCCTATTTAAATTCTCAAAAAAAATATTACTGCTATGTTTAAGAAAATGTGCATCTTAATGTTAATATTACTATTTTTACCCATTTATCTATTCTGTATCCAAACTGTACCTAATTATTTTTTTAGCTCTTATATTTTTATAAAGGTGGCGTAATAACATGGTCCTTGTATATATTTTGTTCCATATTAAGTAGGTATTAAATTAACCTACAAAAAAGGACCTTTGTAGAAATAATAATAGTGTCCTGTTGACCTATATTATTACACAAAATCTTCAGATTTCTCTTGATATTTTTTTGATTTTCGTATCCGATGGCTTGTTTCTTGACCCAATCACTTAGGCCACATTTTTGGTCCATTCATCTATGTTTATGTTATGAATGTTAAATTTTGACTCAAACTCGCACGATATATTTCAACTACTAATAAACAATAATATTGATAATATTGGTAACATAACATTGGTAACAAATGGCAATATCGTCAAGAAATATATCTATGTGATATTTTTTTTCCTTTTTTTTATTAATAACCCACTTTATGTAAGCAGAGAGCCAGTCACTCTTCAATCTTCACCCCACCGTAATAATAATCAAAAAAACTCTTCATTTCACTCACAGAAAGAAGACAAAAACAATAAAAAAACAGGTAAGTATACAAGAGCGACAGATATACAAGAGCGGCCTTATTGCTAGAACAGCGATTTCTTCCATGCAAGCTTTAGGTGTAGGCAATAGCAAAGTGTGAAGTGAAAGGAGTGTGAGCACAGAGCTATAAATAAAATGATATATACATACATGTGATACTATATATACGTATATACAAAAAATATTCTATTTTTCACCAATATCGAGACAATCTACATAGATTTAAGTTTAAATGCCACGCCTTGCCCTAACGATAAAAAAATTTAGGTACTTTCAAGCGGCAGAACAGTCGCAGGCCACAGCTTCAAAATAAAGAAAGAGTTGCTATTCACAAATTCATTTTCAAATTGAAAAAGTTAACGGTCTTTTAATGGTATGGCTACCGAACTTCTGGCTTTTTATATGGTCAAAATAAACGCATATATGTGACGACAGTATTACTAATGTTATGCCAAGTTAAATCACATATCCTTTAATTGATTTATGTTCTAGTTTACGTATTCTTGTGAATAGCGAAATTTAACGTTGATTAAGCACCATTTTTACCGTCCCACAGAGGTTAACTTTCTCGTGCAAAATTCATAATGTACTTATTCACTGTATCGTATTGTTACCTACTATAATTGTTGTTGTTTCGAAATCAATAGAAGGTGAGAAGGATCATAAATTAATATTATCACTTAAAACTTAATATTTTATCTAATAATATGTGCAGTATTTTAATATAAAAATAATCAAAGATTTAAACATATATTGACTGAATACTTTCTTAGATTTACGCGAATATTTGACATTTTAAATGAAACTATCTTTTCGGATTATTTCGCGGATTTATTTAGATTTTTGGTTCCCGACGTTTCGAATGCTTTACAGCAATCATGGTCACGGGAGTGACTAAGGCTATAGACGTTTCAAAGGCGTTATGTACTTGTTACCGAAAGTAACAACTGTTCAGTGTACACTAAAGACAAATATTATAATGAACGAATTTTCAGAATTAGAGAATTGGATCTGTAGATTCAGAGATTACACTCCTACTCTCTACATCTAAGCGTACAAATCCTATATATATATATGTATATATATATATATATATATATATATATGAAATTCTGGAATGTAAGACATTATAGTAAATTGTAAAGTGATATTATGATCAACCATATCTAATAACTTACACTAATGTGCCATACGAACTCCTTGATCGAACGGAATAATGTTTTGTCTCCCTCTTTACAGGCATATCATATTTCGTAAGAATAGATTGCTTGAAACGATATTAGGTAACAATTTTTTTTGCTTTAATTAAAATTATAAATTTTATAATAAGGAAAAATTTATTGAAACTTAAGAAAAGCCTCCGAGTTAACAAAATGTAAAAATATCTTGTTACATCTAAACATATATATAATAAAAGTGTAACTGATCGCTGTTTGTACATGGAAAATATTTGAGAAAACTATTATTGGGACTCTTTATTAAGAGCGCAGGGAGGGTGAGGTCGTTATTTATCGAATAAAACTCTTTATCATAAAGTTTTTCAAGAGATATTTAATACTTGTTAGTTTTAACGATTTCAAGTTGTAATATTTGTAAATTTCGTTAACCCGTATTTGACTTTGCATGAGAGGAGGCCCATGCCAAACTGTAAGACTTTAAAGGAATTGTTATTATCATTATATTTTATTACTAGCGACTCCCAACCTGTCTCTAACTTGCTTCACAATACAAACTTACATCCCCATTTTCATTACGTTATGGGATGATTTCTGAGATAAAAATAGTATCCTATGTCCTTCCCAGGGTCTCAAACTATCTTCATCCCAAATTTCATCCAAAGCGGTTCAGTAGATCCAGAAATAACCCCTCATAACCTCACAAACTCACTTTACTTCTGTATAATATTAGTACCTATAGATAAAATATATAGTTATCTTATATTCTGACAAAACTGTCAATTTCTTTTTTAAATACAAAATTAGGAAAACAAAAACAAACCTATCCCACGGAAACTGTACATTTTTCTGGGATAAAAATTAGCCTTTGCTTTAGGTAAAAATGATTAAGATTTTAATAATAACACACAATTGATTAAGTATAAAAGATGCTATGCTAGACACTGTTTTGTAATGTTTTACTTTCCCGCGGGAGCCAGTCACTTTTATGGGATTTATATTTTTTTATAATATACATTGTTTGATCGGCAATATAAGGTATCGGCATGCCAAATTAAATTTGAATCGGTCCAACAGTTTCGGAGATTAGCCCGTACAAACAGACAGACAGAGAAAAAAAATGAAAAATCTGGATTTGTTCTATTTGTTTTCTTAAATCCCCCTGACTCGATTTTTTGCATTTTTTTTCAATGTACAGTCATTCGATCTCTACAGTCTTATTATATGTATAGATATGTATAGATTGTTGTCATTATGAAGAAACTGAACAACTGAACGCCAATCTGTCAACTTACTGTTTTATTTATTAACCCAAATTCTTCACTTTTCCGTACAATTTTTCAAATATTTCTTTCGCCCAAACCTTGTCCTGACTATTATTGAAAAAAATGTAGTTTACAAAGTTAAAATTATCGATTTCTCCAAATTTTTAAATTTTTAAGGATGTTTTTACAAGACGACTATATAATATTTTTATATTTTCAAAAAGTAGAGTTCAAGACGAACAGAATGAGCCCTATCTGAAAATTGAACGAATTTTTTTTTATATAAACGCCCTCTTGAAGTTTGGGGTGATTTTCAATAGCCTCTCGAGACCATAAAATATACTTTTCTCAGAAATGGCTAAACATTTCAATTTCATTTTTTTTATTACATGTGATTCGAAGATTAGTTTCATGGAAATCAAATGATTAATGTAGAAATTAAAAACAAAAAACCAAGAAAAAGTTAAAAACCGAATTTTATGCAAATATCTGGAATACTTTGAGGTTATTGTAAAAAGTGCTATTTGCAAAAGTTGTAGATTTTTACTAAACTACAACTTTTGTGGAAAATATTTTTTGATAGAACGTCACAGTAATCCGAAAATTGAAAAAAAAAAAACTATTTTTCAACGCTTTGTGTCCCCCCATTTCTCGGGGATAGCTGGGCATAGGGGGTATTTTACGAATTTCTATTCCTTATATACCTACTAACATTTTAAAATCATAAAATTTCAGATTTTCAATATTTTTTTCTCTTAAAAATAAACGGATTCCGATTGGCCTATTTGGTTTCAGAGCGTTTTGAAAACTACTGGTACTAACTTAAAACTAAATTAAAAAAACAAAATGAGAGACATGTAGCCGATTTGAGGCTCCTTTATTCTCTAAGTATATTCTCGGCCGGCGGATGCCGGGTGAACCGATCAGACGCTGAGTTTGCATCTCTTCTTATTCTATGTACCTAAATCTTAATCTAGAGCGATGGACGAGGTGTAACTATATCTAGCTTGGTGATATGTAGTTTTTAAAATAAAATAATAAATAGTGCAGGCAATAATAAATCCTCGAGCACTATTTAACAGTTATATTCTTATAATAAATACTTAACACATATAAATAACCAAAAGAAGAATATTTTCCTACAGTTACCCAATATAAAAATTGAATCTTTATAGGATTACTCAAGTCACTACATGTCTATCTTACAGTCTGTCAGTTGAAATTTACCGGCAAAACATGAAATTCTATAAGTTTAAGTGAACCCACAACAACTAGTATAGGTATAATTAACATTACCAATAAATTATTTTTTTAATTTTTTTATAAGGGTTTGATATGCGGCAAAATTAATATCATTTTTTTCATATTAGTCATAGTTAGAAACTAGATTAATTCGTAATATGAGGATATTAAGGCAACCAGCCAGCGTTCTGGCCACCATTAAAATTTTAAAGAAAAATAAGAATAGAACATACATTATACGTGCCTTAGCATAATGTCTAAAAATTAATCAGTCAATTAGGACACTAAGTAGATCTAAAGGTTTTCAGATTTTTGTAATAAGCGATCCCATATATTAAATTACGATTCTCCAATAATAGACAGATACTGTATGTTCCTTACAATCATTTATTGATGTGAAATTCAGCCTATAATTACAATATACATTTTTAAACTTCCTTACACGCAACCTGCGTCCTCTCTCACTTTTTATCAACAACCCACCTCTTATTTTTTGTTATACCCTCATATTTTATTAATGTCAAAATGTATAATTTATAATCATTGCTACATTCAAATTTATTAGAATCAATATTACAAAAATGAGTATGATAATAAATAATAAATAGTGTCGTTAACACATATATATCCCTAAACACTTTCGAACCACAGGCACCAACCTTAATACAATTTTTACCTACACACGATTTTAGAACCTATTTACTGAGAACATTTCAATGCAGTATTTTAGTAAAGAGATGAGTATTTTGCACATATCCAGGGGATGGTGCATGTATCAGACCTAGGTTACCATATCATTGCAATGCAATTACAGCAACGGGATACCAAGTTTCTAATCTATTAGATATGTGGATTGTGGAATTTGTTTAAACCTTGTACCGTTTAGAAAAGAGCCACTATAGCCATAGCCTGCAAACGGCTGAACAGATTTTCTTGATTTATAGCTAAGAACACTCGATCAAGTCGCCTTTCAAATATAAAGAATATAAATAAATTCGCTACGATGCTACAGATAATTAACGATATGTACATAATGTAGAAAAATTATTCGATTGAACTGAAATTAGGACAATTATATCCTTAAAGAGATTACCTATTCTAGTTTATCATAGACATGCCCATGTTGGTATTTACCGCACGCATTATAAAAAATATATTAAAAATTGAACTTTTAACACAATTTAAAAATTACATAAAATAAATGTTGCTCTCCTTTTTATCGTTTCGTTACTAACTCAACCACTGCCTATAGATAAATTATTGATAAATTATTATCATTACCGAATTTTCATTGCTTTATTCTAGCTAGCATATAATTAAAAGAAAAGATAAAATCTTGAACTAAATAGATCCCTGTTTATGATATCAACCTTAACAAATAAACCCCAAAAAATATAATAATTTCCATTCATGAATGAAAATATAATTAAACTGTTGCTAACATCTTGTACTACCTACTACGTTTGTAATACGCAGTTTTACCTTGTTTGTGCGTGCGTCATTGTGGCAGGTGACCGCTTCTATTTACCGTTTCTATTCAGGATTCGTATTCTGTAGGCGAGGGCTCTGCCTCTTATAGATCGACGGGAGCGTTCAGTGCGACTCGAAGAGCCGGCTGGCGTGGACGCCTCTCACCCCGCGGTGATAAGATACGTGAGGTTAGAGCAAGACGACAAGTTTTCAACAGGTCGCTATCGTACTTTATGGTGTATGTGTAATACTCGCTTTAGGCCTTATTTCCTAGTTTTTCAGTTTTATATGAGTGTTGTGTGCATGTTAATGTTTGAGTGAGATTTTTAAAGCTTTTGATTATTGAATTTATTATGTGGTGGTCAGTTATTTTGTTTTAATGAAGTTTTAGATGTAACGCGCGTTCGGTTTTTGGGTAATTGCCTATATAAGTGTCTGTAAAATATTACGTGTGTGAAATCTCAGACTTAGCTATAAAGTTGTTAGAACAGATTCTTTTATACATTTTAACATATGCTTAGTAAAGTTGAAATAATGTAATATATAATTATTTTTTGTTTTTGTAACAGATCTTTTGTTAAATAATGTATGGAAAAAGTTCGTAATACAATATCTGCAATCTACATCTCAATGACGATATTTAAGATTCGAAAGGTGAAGAAACATTATTTAGGGATTTAAAACGTTTAAGAATAAGATGAAATAGACCATCGAATTTTTTGAAGAACATAGGATGCTACTTTAACCGAATTTTGAAATATTTATACCTTAGATATATTTTTCACATTTTCCTATAATAAGCTTTTGTATAAAACTTAAGAAGAAAGAAAGCTTACATAGCAGTCATTAAAAGTAGTCACGCAATAGGGTAGGTACTTGTTTGAGATTAGGGACTCGACTTCGGTAATCGATTATGGTTTTTTGTTGTATCTTCCTGCTTTGTTATATCCTGCCCATCAACACATTGATTTCTACAAACGATATCGCTAATAGAAAAATATCAGTGAATTATAATATCAGTAGGTGACATAACGATTAGATACATTGTTTCCATATATACACTAGCCTAACCTCGCCCTGCTCGCTATCCTAGCAATAATCTATGTATCTTATTCTAGATCACAATCTATCTATACATTAAATTTCATCCAAATTCGCCTATCCCTTTCAGTGTTAAAGAGTAACAAACATACACCCATGTATACAAAATTTCCACATTTAATATAGTCAGTTTAGTTTTCTATTAATGATAGTGATTATAGAATATCTGTTGGACCTAGAAGCATGACATTTCGTACAAGATATCCTTATACATATAAAGAAGGAAGGAATTTTAATAATTAAATATTAGATGAAAGTTTATACTGAAGATCGTTATTTTAGAAGTTAGAAATGTAGAAGTTGGCTCTCAAGAAGTTTCCATGGAAAATCCCATCGGACACACGGCTAGTTAGTTAATAGTATTATAATATTTATCAAGGGTTAATCATTGCTTTAATGTACTTATATTTTACGGATCCTTGGTATAATTACAGCGATCATTTGTATGTCTGTCTGTAGTATGGCTTCGTATTGCTCAAATGCGTGCATCCGAATGGGGTTTGTTTTAATCGAGAGCTTTGACCTTTAAGATCAAAGTTAGCTATGTTTAAGGAACTTTGGACCAGGCATTGTCTAGTAATACAAGCTTTTAAAAAGTAGCAAATAATAAACCCTAAGTTTTCAGAGCTTAAACTCTCTTGAATACAATGATACATGTAATTACACTTCAAATTTCGCCAAGTAACTGACATAAATTAGTATGAAGCATCACGCTCAGAGCGACTTGCATGTACTTTAATTTACCCATCTTTCTAAGTAATAGAGTCTCCACTATGAAACTTTTACTGTTTTTTAATAATACTATAGGCTATATTTGGGTGTAAAAAAAAATAAAAAAAAAAATGGTCAAAGTGATCAAAAAATTGTTTTGAAATTTTCACTTCCGGTTTTGTACGTATTTTTTTTAAATTTCAAAAAATTATTTCTTTATTAAAAAGAACAACTAAAAACCTATACAAAACGCCAAGTTTAATAGTTGTTTGTATTTTTTCCCCATTCGAAAAACTAAATCTAAAACATCGACATTTGGATTATGATTATTTTTCAAAGGCCCATAACTTTAAAAATAAACATCGTAGAAAAAAAATATTACGTATCCACATTCATACCTACTAGAGGTATAAATAGCCCGCATATGAACAAATTTCCTAACCTCACCTTTTTTTCCTGTCCGCTTCATATGAAATGCCCCTATACTAATATTATAAAGAGGGAAGATTTTTTGTTTGTTTGCTTGTTTCTACCGAATAAGCTCCGAAATTACTGAACCGATTTAGATGAAATTTGGTTAGAAGATAGTTTGAGATTCTGGGAAGAACATGAAAATGGGGATGAAAGTTTGTATTGGGAGGCAACCTAGGGGCGAACCATAAATATAAGCTTGTATTGAAGTTACTTTGTTCATATACTCTTCAAATTTTGCACTCGGAAAGACAAAAGTCTTTCCGAGTGCAAAATTTGAAAATCATTTTTAAACATTAGCAGTATAGATGTAGTTCTGTATTTTCAATAAGAATGAATGGTATCATAGAGCTAGCCTGATAAGTAGCCGCATGTGTGACAAGCTCTTTATTTTACACTTAAGTTCAATAGTTTGTTAGTAAGCTCATGTTTTTAAATAAATTTTAATATATACTGTCATAACAAAGTTGATAGTTCTTTTAACTTTGAGTAAAGTAAGATATTCTTTATTTTATACAATGAATTTAAATACAGAATAGAACATAAAAGTATTCATTTCAAAATACTACTTTAAAAAAAGGTATACAAACTTAAAAATAACTTCAAAATAATTATTCCGTTCTGATAGTATTTTTTTTAATACTTTGTGGTAATATCTTTGATAATAATCTTTTATTTAAGAAAAGATCGTATAACACTGGGTGTTACGAAAATACAAACGAATGGAATACCTTTTTTTTCGTCGGAAGGTCGTTAAACAACATAAAAATAACAAATGAGACTATAGACCTATGTTATCGCTATGTTAGCGATCTCTTTTAAATTAGTTATTTAATAATTATAGTTATATTTAATATACAGTAAGTACATAGTTTCTTTTCGCATCTTAAATTCAGTATCCTGAAATTATATTTATTATGTACTAGCGGCTCATCTTCGCTTCGCTCGGGTTCACCTCTAGGAAAACAAAAATAAACCTATCCCAGGGGCACCGTTCATTTTTCTGGGATAAAAAGTAGCCTATGTGCTATTCCAGACTATAATCTATCTCTGTGCCAAATTTCATCCAGATCCGTTTAGCCGTTCTGGTGTGTAAGAGTAACAAACATCCACACTCACAAACTTTCACATTTATAATATTAATACGGAAATACAGACAAGCGGCTATTACTTCATGCAAAGCTTAGAAAGTCAAAGATTTTTGAAGTTATTCTTCTTTTGGCACGTTTGGAAAAAATTATGAGAGCAAATTTATTACGATGCGTGCGCACAACGAAGGCTAAAAAGCGATATGATAAGGTTAGCTGCATTCCATTTACAAACAGAGAGTTGTGACATACGGGATAAATTTTTTAGCTATTTTTGTTCTGTTACACCAAAGAAGTATAAACTTCTTACGTGCGTACATAAGTACACACACTGCACGCACGTTTTTTTTTTCTTGATATATAAATATGCTCTAAAATGCTTGGATTAAGCTACGCTCAATAAGACGGGAAGGCAGTGGTAGTCCAGTGGTACCGCGCTCGCTTGGGGAAACAAGAGAAGTTGGTTTAAACCCTGACTCTCGCACCTGTGATATTTTCATGTGCAAATCATTTGCCAACATGATTGTCACTTGTCTTACGGTGACACGCAATTTTTATATTCTAAAAAAACTTCTTAGTGAAGTCCGGTCACCCAGGCATATATAAAATATGTAGACCTGCATTTACTTCATACGAAAAAATATTTTTTGTTTTTTAAATATCTTATTACTTAGTTACAATGTTAGTAGCATATAAGTGGCACGTGGATATATGTACATTGTATATAGCTTTGAGTAATACATAATATAAAGCACTTAGGTATACAATATAATAGGCTTATTTGTCTATTATAATTATTGTAATGGACTGTTTCCATCGACTCTAAAAGCGTATTCGAATTTAAATGTAATGTAGTGAAAAATGGATTTTATGTTTATATTCATACTAGCGACACGTTCTGGCTAGACATGGTCATTACCAAAATTTTATATAGCTTATAAAATTCCTTAATAAATAGACTTAAATATAATAAATATATTTTTATTATAATAATCTTAATTTTTTTGAGGGTATCCATAATTTCTTTTCTAAAATAAAATTAACCTAAGTTACTCCTTATAACAGCACCTATCTGCCAGTGAAAGCCTCGTCAAAATCAGCCCAGCCGTTTCGGAGATTATTCGGAACAAACATACTTACTTACAACACCTTATTATATAATTTCATATGCACTTATAAAAAAGTTGTTATTTTGACATTACAAACAGACAATTATAATTATCTACATGCTGTATGTATTATGAATTGATAAATTATATAATGAATTGATAAATTGAAAAAAAAAACGTGTGTGTATACTTATGTACGCACGTAAGAAGTTATACTTCGTTGGTGTAAAACAACATAAATAGCTAAAGATTTCATCCCGTATGTCACAACTATGTGTTTTTAGAAGGAATGATAAATTAATAAAAATAATATAATAAGGCATATTACAATCATATATTTATAGAATATCATTTATGGCAAGAATATAATATTATATATAGTTTGTCAGACAATAACATCGGTTACCATGGCAACCATTAGTTATCAGCTAACTTCATCATGTCACTTTTTGACTGTTGGTGTGCGCGCGCATCATAAAAATTTTTCTCTCATATTTTTTTCCAAATGTCCCGAAATGAAGTATAACTTAAAAAACTCCAGCTTTATAATATTAGTACACATGCATTGTTATTTTACTTAGCACATATTGATAAAATTGTAACCCATAATCAGGCTGTAAATAGCACTATACTAGACAGTATAATACTCGGTTATTCCCAACAAAATATATCACAGGCTTAACGAACTCCATTATTCATAATGATAACGATCACGTTTCGTGGTGGCCCTTACAAACAATTAGTATTATTAGGTTTTCCGAAGCTCTACCATTAAAACTCTATTTATACTTAACAATTTTAACAGTACCTAACCAGCTTCTTGTATTTCTGTTTTATTGTTTACTTGCACGAATGTTATTTTATTTCTGGATTTACTATATCAAAGTGTTTTATACACTTGCTCGCTTTTTAATTCTCACATGGTTAGAACATTGTTGCGTTTGTAATTTATTAAACATATGGTTCTTAAAAATACTTTGCCATAATGTCACACGAATATTTAAATTGTAAAGGTTTTCGAGTATGTCTTTGTCTTTGAACGTTAAGTTTGTCGTTTGTAATATCAGTTTGAAATGTGTATGTAGGTATGTATCACTTTACAATAGGGCAAATCCAGGGTGGGTCAGCTAATTTTAGCTTCTGTATGCAAATTTCTTTATTACACTACTAACGACTACTACTATTTGAAAATTTGTCTGTGTATTTGTTACTCCTTCAAAATGAGAAGGCTAGACAGATTTGGATGAAATTTAGTACATCAATAGACTATGACTTAGAATAACACCCATACAGTTAGTAACATAATTTGCGCTGATGAAAAGGTGGCGCTGATCGTTTGTCCAACAATACATAATCTAATATATATATAAAAATCTCGTGTCATGGTGTTAGTGCTCGCACTCCTCCTCCCAATTTTTTTATCGTGATCTTAGTATTTTGTATGAACAATATCCAAATAATTTAAAAATATATAAATACATATGGACGAACCCGAGCGAAGCGAGGGTGAGTCCCTATATAACATAAAGCAGAAGATTTTTTTTTGTTCATTGAACGTGGTTAAAGTAACGGGTTCTTCTAGTATTATATAAAGAAAAAATTATCACTTTGTATCAACTCGCAAAAACCTAACTAGGGACACACCCAAGAAAATCGAGAGTAAGTATCTAGTATCATTATTAGGCTATTAAAAACCTAAAGAAACTTACATAAATATATGTCTATTCATACATCAAAGTTTGGCAATGTCACGCTGTTTTCTATCAATCATTGTAATAATACAACGCTTAGGTCTATTATACCTGAATCGTACGTAATCCTTAGACTGGCCCATTCTTGTCTACTTGTTGCGCCATATCGACCTATTTTGACCCACGCCCTGGTAGAAACACGTAAATTTGATATGACATTATCAGGTTGATAGTTTGCTGACTCGACGATAATAATAAATGAAATTTTAGTTGAACTGATTTTTTATTGGTTAAATTTATTTAATACTAATGACTCATCCTCGCTTCGCTCGGGTTCGTCCATACATACGTTTTACATGGATATAAACAGTTATTATTATTATATTTCAATACTTTAATAGTTATTCTGTTATTCCAGGCGGCGACAAATACAACAAATTAAAAGTCATAAAAACCGTTCCAGCCGTTCTTGAGTTATAAATGGTGTAACTAACATGACTTTGTTTTATATAAATAGGAATAGCAAAGTTTGCTCTACTTTACTGAAATATGTATGTATATCATATTTTCTATTTAAATATTGGGGTATTAGATTAAATTGTTTTAAATATTTTTTCCCTCTACACGTTAGATTTTTATTTTTAACCCCCGACGCAAAACGAAAGGATGAATCGATTTTGATTTTGTTTTTTTTGTTTGAAAGGTGAATTAGTCGGGAGTGTTATTAGCTATGATTAATGAAAATCGGTCTAAGATGGTCGGGGGTTTTCTTTAATTTTTAATTTAATTTTATAAATAATAAATTGAAGTATATAAGGGTAAACACTTTTGAATACGAAAATTACAACAATGTCTAAATACTAGGATTCAGCATTCAAGAAAAAATATTTTTAGAGAGATGTTATTCAAAATATAGAGTATCCTCTTAAACAAAAAATATACACTAGATAATTTCATTCGTAATTTTCAAAATAACTGTAATATTAAAATGTTTTTAAAGTATCAATACACTTTGACATCAAACAAAGGCAATGTGTTCATAGGGAGTGGACACAACAATAGTTCAATATGGCCGCTATCGGAACCGCCTTCTCGATTAAGCTAATGTAGTTTTAACTTGATTACCTCGTTTTTTCTAAAAAAACCTTTAAAATGATAATTTATTGCACGGTTCGCCTAAAAGTCGCTGTAAAATTTTATTTCCTGCTCGTTTTATTTCCTTCTTTTGCATTTAGTATTTCAATACGAAAAATCAGTCAAGTGCGAGTCGAATTCGCACACGAAGGGTTCCGTGCCATCGTACATGTACTTTTTATTAATATAACTTTTACTCTATGTATGTAGTATATTAAATTCGGTAATCATTTTTTATTTGTATTTATTTTTATTATTAGTTGTTATAGTTGTAATAGAAATACACTCTCTGTGAAAACTTCAACTGTCTACCTATTACGGTTCATGAGATACAGTCCTCTGACAGACGGACGGACAGCGAAGGCATAGTAATAGGGTTCCCTTGGCACCCTTCGGGTACAAAACACAACTCGGAACAGAACTCGGGTAAAAATCACACCTCGACTTTAATTTATTATTATGATTCATATAACAATTCACAGCTAGGCAAAAAAATATTGTTCAACTGATTTAATGATTTTTTCACTGGTAGTAAGGGAATGAAGGCGAGTAGAACTAAGGCTAGCTTCTACATGACGAAAATGTGGAAAATGGGCTTAAATTTAAATTGAATCGTACTAACTGGTAAAAGATCTATGACACGCTTCTTTTTAAGTTAGAATAATTGACGTGCTATAGAGATATGAAATTCAGAGATTGTTAATTTTTGGATTCGGTGTAATGGTGAATACAGCGATGAAAAAGCGGGTCAGGTCTAATGTGGCTAATTGTCCTAACTTTGATTTCAGTTATAAGTGTAGCGAAATTTTGTATTTAGTTTTAATGCAAAAATAACATTAGTTTCATATATCGGAAGGTATTGGGGTGATCAAAAATCAACATGATCTTAGGAAAATATCTGTTGACTCTACAAATAATTTATTTCACCATCTTTATTTAAAAAAATGAGCAAGGAATATATAATTTAATTTATATGATTTCAAATTTCACTACAACATAAATAGATGTTAGGAACCAATTCGAAACTCATTTACCAAATAACATGAAGTAGATCAAATTAACATTCCTGTAGCTTGAAGTACGTAATATGTTCTCGGAAATTAAGTGCATGTATCTAGATAGATTACGAGTCACATGGGTACGTGTATTATATTATTTAGTAACATGCCTAGGTATTTAGTGGAACGATTTTATATATATATATATATATATATATATATATATATATATATATATATATATATATATATATATATATATATATATATATATATATATATATATATATATATATATATATATATATACTAACTAGCGACTCATCCTCGCTCCGCTCGGGGTCGCCCTTGTTACGTTTTAACGTTTAGTATTAGTATAGATTTTTCAGATGATATATATTCCCCAGTAAAAAGTATCTTATATGTTGACCCAGATAACCAGCTATAATAATGCCAAATTTCATCATAATCGGTTCAGTGGTTTTCTTGTGACACGTTCCCAGACAGCAAACAAAATTTATTAAAATTATATATTTGGCCTCTACAGGTATAATACGAATAATGACTATTTCAATAGGATTTTTGAAAAAAATATTTAATGTACAGATTCGGCTTAAAAAGAAGATTTTATTGTACAATGTATATATGTCACGTACACACATTTACCTTAATTCTGAACCGATTTTCAAAAATCCAAAAAAAAATCTCCCATAACAAAATCTACGAAAAAAAAACATATAATGGTAGAAAAAGTTATTGCATAAATGATTTTGTTACTAATCGCTTAGTCACATTACTGACATTAAATTTAAATCTTTAAGAACTTGCCTAAACAAACTGGTATGATATGATTAGAAACAAGCCTTTAACCTATTCGGTGTGTGAGCTGAATTCTTATAAGATGCATTGTATTTTCGATCCAAATTGTGTTCTAATATTATAGCATAAGCTTGCGATGGCAATTTTGAACAAAGAAATATGAATCTTTATTTAACTTACGTACGCTTAGGTTGACTACCGCCTATTTCATTTTTAGGTCACACGACAGAAGAGTAGTCGAGAGCATGTCTAGGAATAATTTTAGCGACATTATATTTTATCGTATTTAAGTTTTTCATGTAATTTATCAAAATGAATGCGATTTCGGAAGAAATTTGTCTAATTTTCATACTTTATTAGTAAGTTGTCTTTAAATTGTAAATAGTTTAAATATAAATGTGTAGTTAAATTAACAAAACTTTTTTTTGAATTCTCCATCTCTTGGCGGAATTCACTTACTGAGTGGTGATAAGGACCGAAGGCATTACTTGCTCTACGTACGCATGAGGATGTAACACCATTAGCTTCTTAGCTCGGGGCTATTAATAAGAATTTCTTGACTGAGAAAACACCCAACCCGTACTCGAACCTAACACCTTCGGATCTGTGGCCGTACATGCTAGCTACTAGACCAACGAGGCTTTAAACAGATACGTCATTATGCGACCACTATAAATTGAACTATCTACCTATCCTTACTCTACTAATATGGCATTGCTTAGTTCTAATTGACCATGAAAGTTCTTCTCTCTTGGGATACTGGCTCTAGTTTTCATTATCAAGCCTATAATTTATAGATCAGTGTGAAATCCTTGAAAACAACGTATATTTATTGTAAAATAAATGGTAGATTGATATTTTAATTGTTAACGAATACACCGCAATTGTAGCCATAAAACCTTACGCATTTATTTATTGTATTCAGCCTTTTTCAACGTCCCACTACTGGAGGCACGGGCTTCCCTTCAGTACGAGGGGAATCAGGCCATAGTCCACAAGTGCGGGTTGGCTGACTTCATATGTCTTTTGAAAACTTGCTACGTTTTCTCAGACATGCAGATTTCGTCACGATATTTTCCTTCACCGTTAAGCCAAGTAGTAATTATGTTGGAAATGGTTCGCACATGAAAATATCAGAGGTGCGGAAACCGGGATTGGAACTCGCTTCACTCGGTTTCCCAAGCGAGCGCCTTACCACTGGGCTACTACTGCCTACAATCGGATCAAATCGGATTAGTAGTTCCTGAGATTAGCGCGCTCAAACAAACAAACAAACAAACAAACTCTGCCTCTTTATAATATTAGTATAGATAGGTATTATTAGCATTGCCCGCGGCCCGCCCGCGTTCCAACGACTATAAACTACCGATCGCTACCAAACTTCACAGCATCACCTGCTGGACTAATCTGGCATATCTTGAGCTTTTTATACATTTTTTTTAAATTAGCTCCATAAAAAATAAACCAGTTGGTGTAAATAGCCCGAGCAGTCATAAAATTAACATTCTCTTAAAAAAAATTACTTCAGGATAATTTCTCCAAAAGCTTACGTTAATTAAAGAAGTCTAGATATAATATTATTGAGGGTAGATGTTCTAAATGAGAAAATAGTAAGTACAACAAATAATGATGATATTATTTCTTCAAAAACGTAACGAGCACAATGGCATCGTCCTGTTCCTCTATAACTCAATATCTGTATATAAATAGGTAAAGACAAAACAGGTCAATACTTTCTTAGAATTACGCGAATATTTGACATTTTGAATAAAACTATTTTCGGATTTTTTCGCGGATTTATTTTGATTTTTGGTTCCCGACATTTCGAATGCTTTACAGCAATCATGGGCACGGGAGGGACTTAGGTTTTAGAGTATATTTTGTTACAGACGGGGTAGGCACTGAAAAGATAGTTTTTTTTCTTCTCTATTTGTCTACTGACTTCTTTTTTGTGTATGTTTAGTATCTATTGACGAGTTTTTTATTGTTGTCAATAAAAAATATATTAAAGTCGAATTTCGACAACTGGGCGAACAGAAATACATATATATATATATATATATATATATATATATATATATATATATATATATATATATATATATATATATATATATATATATATATATATATATATATATATATAATATAGGTTATACGAAAATGCATTTAGCTTACAACTGCTACCTCACTCGCGTGTGTATTTTTTACCAACTATAAAGTATGATATGTAGGTACCTATTGCATTCAACTCTATTGTTTTTCATCTTTTTTGTACGTGTTTTTGTTCGTCAATTCTTACAGAATCGTTTTACATAATTCTTTCTCAATGAATAGTTTTCATACTTCAGACGAATTTTACTTGTAAGAGTGGATTAAATAAAATTTTAAATGGTTTTTAGGTCATTGTATATATTTGATGTTTATATGGCCTGATCCTCCTCACAGTGCCCAGAAGTGGGACGTTGAAAAATGTTGAATACAAGTACCTTTATAGTAAAGCATTTTGACGCAACGGAAATCTTCCCCGTCTTAATGGGGTGCCACAGTATCTCTTAACCACTCAACCACGACGCCCCGACGGCTGGCCTACCAAGGCAGACCTCCTCCCAAACGAAAAAGCCGGCTGCTCCCCGAATCCTCTCCGCTAACACGACTTGAGTTTAAGAGTATTTTTTTAATAAGATGAATAATCTCTTCGAAGATATTTTTTTCATAAATCCTCGATTATAAAAGATTATTTTTTTTATTTTATGTGATATAGTATCAAGTAATAAAGAAATATATAAAACTAAAACCAAAACAATAAAACATACTAAATATTTTCCTCGGTTTGGCTAGCACAGTGTTTTGTGTGTTTAATCACAAAGCTACTAGTTATGGTATATTGTTTAAATATACCATAACTACCTATAAATTTTCTCAGTCTAAATTCTAAATTTTTTAAAATCTGATTGATAGTTTCATAGATTACCGTGATAATACCAACTAAAAAATGAGTATCTAATATATAATATTCTAAGTTAAACTAGCTAAAATTGTAATTTAGGCTAAGATTTTAAGTTATCATCTAAAAGGAGGTACGCAAAGTATGCAGCGCCGAAGGCTATACTACATAGACCTCTTTCTTTTATCTTTTACCTACCATGTCTTTTTAGGTTATCTTTTTCGCGCCTCATTTTCTAGTATATTTTGCATCATCTTCTTCAGTTCACAAATCCATAGAAAATCCTATTTTTTACAGATAATAAAATCATTTTTGATAGCTTATCTTGTTATGTATAAGTGGATGAAAACGATTCACTCACAATGGAAAATACTTTTAATAAATCCGTTTACATCATATTAACTTAACAGCGTTTAGGCAGGCGTGGAATGAGCGGAAATTTGATGATCCGGTCTCGAGGTTATATGTAAACGAAGAAAATTACTTGTAATAACTGCTTTTACACCGTATCCGTACAAGTAGATACACACACTTTTTATATTTTATTTTATAGATTAAAACTAATTTTTGTTTTTTTACAGCGCTGTTTATTATCTTTCTTTGAAGAATTGATCTAACCAGACTAATAATAATAGAAATTTATTGTTGTATACCATTTTGTTGTTTGTACACAGCTTTTGTACATTACGAATTTGTTTATTAAGAAGCAATGGCGTAGTTATGCCAATGCAACCAATTCGGTCACATGGGGCCCATGATCCAAGGGGGGCCCAGCGGACCACAAATGATTTTTTTATTTTATAACAATTTTTCGAGGACGGCCCTCATAGAAGTTTACAAAAAACGCAAGAAAAAGTGTCCTACATTCCCGAATTTTATTTCATAATGGGCAAAGGGAGGCACATCCATTTTTTTTGTATTGGGGCCTAAAAAGGCTAGTTACGCCACTGCCACAGGTTTATTTAAACGATGCAATGTAGGTATAAACATATACATACTTTTAATTTTAAATAAAACTATCTTTTCAGATTATTTCGAGGATTTATTTTGGTTTTGGATCCCGACGTTGTGAATGCTCTATAGCAATCATGTTCACGGGATAGACTGATGTTATAGATGTCTCAAAGGCGTTATATACTTGTTACAGACAGTGCCTACACACTATTTTACGAAAATAATTTCAAAAATTCAAAAATGGCAACAAAGTAGGTACCTTACAAAATTTGTTGGTTTTAATTCTAAACATTTAAAAAAATATTTTTGAATAAGTATTTTAATTAAATATAGCAATACATATTATTTATTTAATTTTAGCTGTTATTAATTATTATTATAAATATTTCATTTTTTTAAACTTTATTAATCACTAATATTATTTAGTGTTGCTATTATTATATTATGTACCTATAACCATAAAAAATATTAAAATTTTTAAAGATATTAATTATTTATTTAAGCAATATTATTGTTTTATATGTAATTTAACACCTCCAGGTAAATTTCTAAGAAATTAATTAAAATTCTAAGAAATCTGTTGTTAACTGACACGCCGGCGTTTCCGTGGTCGTAAAGGGATTAAAAGAAGTTAAAATATTAATTTAGATTGCTATTATTTAAAGTTAAAATATTAAGCAACACTATTGCTACCTTTATAGACAAAAAATATTAATCAGAATTACTGTTATTATTGCGATCCACACAGTATGAACGACATCTAATGGACTGGTGTGTTAGTTTTTGTTAATATTTAATTTTACATGTTAAAATTTGTTTTTGTTTTTATAACGTTCTATATTTTATTGTTCTTTTGACAACATGTTTAAGAGCCGTAAAAATAAATATTAGAATATTCGTATATTATTTGAAATTGAAATTTCAAAATTTAAATTAACTATATTTCATGAAGATATCATTTCCAACCAAGTAGATAAAGAAGTAGATTAGGTAATTATCTTTGATTCCTAATAAGAATCGAACCTGCGACTACGTTCACCATTATAAAAGTCATATTAAGAAAATGTATTTTTCGTTGAAATTTTTGTTATAAGCGGAACTATGTAGTTTACATCAAAACATTAAATTTTAGAATTGTTTGTTCCGCATATTAGTATACGTATGTCAGTTCACCCAAACGAATAGATGAATAAAAGAACGTCGCACTTCAAACAGCTGGTCAAAGTGCTTTGCGAATGTTTTTTTTTATGAAAACTACACGGCATTTTTAAATATTTCAGTATATTTTACTAACATATTAGTGTAAAGCCACTGGCAGGTGTTGTCCAAATATTGTTCTAACATAGAGCTAACTTCATACGTATAAATTAACATGTCATGACATTTATTGACAATTGAGATACAAATCAAATTTTTATCTTTTGGTAAAATAACATTTTTACTAACCACAAATAGTAATCATTGCTATAAGTCATCCACAACAATATTTTTGTATAGCAATTTAAAGTAATAGAAGCGTAAAACCCAAAGTGAGATAGAATGTTATAATGAAGAGTGCCCACTGAACTATAAAGGTTTTTACATAGAACCGCGTACTAAGGAACTTCGTTAGAAAGAAAATCTGAGATTTATTAGTTTTGTAAGGGTAACTTTTTTATTTGAAATATTAATTAATATAATTTTTTACTACAGTTTCATAAACAACGTATTAAAATACTGCTTGCAAGTTTTTTTTTTCTTTTATTATTAATTTATTTTGTTGATTATTGAGGAGATATCTTATACCCTATTACTGCACATAGGGTATAATGCCAGGTCGTGGTAGACTTTAGAATGGGCTAAATAGTTAAATATTGATTATGTATATATCTGTACTGTTGAGTGTGGAGAAGTTGCTTCATCTGAAGCCAATCCTAGACGGAGAATCTTAATTATCATAAAAAGTTATTGAAAGGTCATAGGAACTGAACCAACACATAAAATGTCAACTATGTAGGATAAGATGAATTGGGCATAATTCAGCTCGCAAGATTTGATCCATACAAACATATCAATAAATATTTCAAGTCAAATAAAAGATTCTAATGATAACAAAAAAAAATGCTTAAACCTTTATAAATCGGGATTTTGCTAAAAATGTTATTTAACAACAGTTTAGTATAGTATCTACTATCAATGTTGAAAATATATTTAAATTCGGTAATAGATTCTGCTAAAGGTACTCGTAAAAAAATTATGTCATATGAGTTTGAGAGAAATGCCTGCAGCTAACAGCCATCGCTACGCATCACGCAATTATTGTCATGTTTCTAACATTATAATTGATCTAATGCTTTATCGCATGTTTAAAAAAAATAAAAAAATGCATATGTACACGACCTTTAAATAGAATACATTAATATTAATATCCTGGCTTTTAAAAAGAAAATAGAAAAAATGACTGACGAAAGAATGGTCAAAAAAGTAGTCATAAGAGAGGGCGAAGGAAATCTTGAAAGATATTTGAAAATTAAGTATATTTTATTATATTTTATGTTGTACGATAAATTCGTGGTAAGTTCAAAACTTTGATTAACCCCCAAAAAGCGTGTATGAAGAGAATGAAATGCTAGCGTTTTATACAGACATTGAGGTATAAAATATACCCCTTAGTGATATAGAGCAAAAATATACATACATATTTATGTATACTTGTATGTTTGTATGTTTTGTAAGTTATGTTTGTAAAACTATTGCAGATTAAACCCTCTTCCTTGGATATATTCATTGTAGAGTTATTTTAATTTTAATTAAGTCATCCTTCATTTTAATTAAATTGATAAACGGCCTTTAGTTAAGAACTATCAAGTGTCTAGTGCGGGCCAACACATGTGCAAGTGGAGGGGCATTTGAGTAATTATTAGCGCAATATCGTGGGGCCTAGGATAACATGATTTAATTAAAGTGCTTTGTTGCATCCTTGCTGAAATTTGGATATCTATAATTGTGAGGGGGTTTTGTTTAAAAATCTAAGTTTATATGGATTTTCTCATTTTAATTATTCGCTATTCTTAATAATTAATGTTTCAAAAACTTGCATTTAAGCTCTGAATCGGCATAAACATATTATAGTGTTCGTGACAGTATACAGTAATCTTTAATTTTATGAATTCCAACAATCATCTCATCCAACTAACTTAAATAAAAACTAATTTTTCAAATATTTTTTTACATTAACGTCATCTTTTACCATTTGGAGAGCAACAAAATAATATAATTGCATTTCATTTGATGCAGCAGAGACTCCTCCATGGATATTGCTAATTAATATAAAAAATCCTATATAAGAATTGACTACACTACCTACTTTGAAGTAATAATGGCTTCATTTAAATACTACACCATAATATAAACTACTAGAGAATCACCTCGCTTCGTTCGGTACGTAGATTGCCCATACAAACTTTCATCCCCATTTTCACCACCTTAAAGAATGATTTCCCCGATAAAAACTATCCTATGTCCTTCCTAAAATCTCAAACTATCTTCATAGTAAATTTCATCTAAATAGGTTAAGTAGTACCAGCGATTACTTCCTACAAACAAACTCACAAACTTAGAAACTCTACCTCTTTATAATATTCGTATCAGATTATTAGCTGTTATTCTAAATTCTGATTGAAATGCTCAACGAAATATTAGTTGTGTTTCATAAGTTGCACAGCATTATTGCTGATATAATCTCTACTGAAACGTTTATGGTAACAACAATGCACTTAATATCTGTCACATATTTTGTGTACCGTCTAATATTAAAAGACGTACATTTTCGAGAAAATGGTGCAACTTTGGTAAAATTTTCTCGTTCATAGCAATAGCTAGCTGTAAGACGTGTGTGCCGTTTCTACATTTTATGCTTTACGAAGGTAATGTAAAGAGTTTTAACTTTATTTTAACTGTAGCTATATTTTATATTAGGTTAAAACAAAACAATTCAGTACCATTTTGTCTGCTGTGTGTCCAGCGATTTTCTTTTTTCTTGTTTAGTAGCTGTTGCTTCCTTCCTCCGTGCTATTAATTAAGAAAATTAGAAACAGTTAATTTTTTTTAATATAAATAGGTAAATTCTATTCATATATAGTTTCCCCAAATTTTCAATAATTATTATGGTCGAATTTTGACCACTGGGCGTGCATTAATTTCTTTTACATCAAAAATCTAAACTAATACAGATATAATGCTTGCTATGTGGTCTATTTTTGTAGTTAAACTTTTTTAAGAATCGTTGTGATTTGGAACTCGATGAAACGAAAATGCAACACTAAAAGGAAACAAACACATAAATATATAGGATTAAAAGCCGGCGAGAGAATGAGATAGAATACATTGCCATGTTGCCATGATAACCGTTGTTATTGTCTGACTAATATGATAATATTATTATATATTTTTTCCGTTATGATCTATACATATAATAAAATTGTAACGAAGCCGAATCTGTACATTAAATATTTTTTTGGAAAATCTTATTGAAATAGACATTACTATCGATACAGAGGCCGAATCTATAGTTTTTAGAATTTTTGTCTGTCTCTCTGTCTGTCTGTTACCGCATCACAGCCAAACCACTGTAGGGATTTTGATAAAGTTTGGTATGGTGATAGTTAGTTATTCGGGTCAACATATAGGATACTACTTTTTACCGCGGGAAAATATCTCATTACTAAGAAAAAATACAAAAACTGCAATGTAAGAGTATACTAATATGTAAAACCTAAGCATTTGATTTTTGGTCATCTGAACGCGGGCGGAGCCGCGGGCAATGCTAGTATTCTATAAATATATAATTATTATATGTCTAATTTGCCTTATTTAATAATTCGAGATAGAATACATTACACAGGAATTGAAAAATTAAAATTAATAACTGAATAATATGTAATATATATTTATGTCAAATAAAAGATAAAATAACTTTTAAACTTGGTACAAAACATTATTAAAAAAACTATAACTATCCTGCTCCTGATACTCTAAATTCACCCCATTCTCTCTTAGGTTACTTTTCTGAAATTTCACTTCTATTGTGTGAATTGCACACGCACTTTTTTTTGTTTTTCTGTACATTCAACAAATTATAATAATTAGCATACCTTAACTTAAAAAAGTAGTTAAACTTTAGCTTGAAAATCTCTATAGTATATCTAATTATTTTCAAAAGAAACTTTCTAGACGACTAATTTTTAATACGTATAACTTTTAATAAAAATAAATAGATACCTTATTAATTGCCATTTTTCACGTAAGAATTCTCATATTTTTAACACGCTTATATTAGCTTCAATTGTAATATACTTATATATATATATTTATCTATATATCTGTCTATCTATGTAATGTATGTAATAATAATTTTTGAATTCTATTTTTACCCTCTTCAAAACTTTAGATTAACTTGAAATTTAGCATACTTATCAAAGACCGATGACAGTACAATAATTTATTAAAAAAATGTATTAAAAAAAAAACAAAAAAAAACCCGCATGAATAATTAATAGTCTTAATTTTCTTTGCTCTTAAAACATGAAAACTAACATATTTTCATACGAGACACGAAAAAAAATTGATGGTTTTTTGCACCGCCTTTGTATATAGATATTGTTACATTCAGATAACTTTAGTGGAAGTTACGTTAGAGACGTTGCTTTACATCTTTATGTAAGTTCGATAGAAAATATATAGAATATCATAAAATCGAACTACTATTATATCGTTTACGTGACGTTTAAAATGTAGTTTATGGAAGGAAAATCTCTTGCGGCACGTTTAGAGCTTCTGAATAATGTATACAAAATATACTAAAATCGAAATTCTGCGGTTGCAAAGTTATAATGAGAGATCGCATTTAATGGAGTTATCGAGTTGAACTTAGCGTATGCTTTTGACATACTAATTTGTGTCTAATAATAACGTGTATGGGTAAAATAAGTTATAAGTATAGTGTATAAATTTTGTTAAAGTGCAAGTTATAAACCAAATTAAAAAAACTTGCTATATTTATATCGGCTGGCACCGACTTCGGAAATATCTGATTAGGTATCTATTCTAAATGAAGACCCCCGTTTAGTTATTTTTTACATTTTAGGGCCTGGAAGTCTGGTTTTTTTTTAAGTTTTTATTTTTCCAATTTTAGTGAAGACGTAATAAGCAGGTTATTTGTAAGAAAAGAGTGTTTTAATAACATATTCGATTAAACAATTTATTTAAAAAAATAATTTATTGTTGAATTTTCAAAAAACCACTCGACCGATTTCGATAAAATTTAAATGGAACCACCTGGGAAGTATATATACCCTTTGAAACAATTTAAAAAAATATTCCAAATCGGTCCATGCATCTTAGAGAAATCGGTGAATATATATAAAAAAAAGATTTTGACGAATTGAGAACCTCCTCCTTTTTGGAAGTCGGTTGAAAAAGGACTCTTTATACTATGCAATTTATATGACAATTAGAAGTACGTAAAAAAGACTTATTAAATGAGATAACATACTACAAATTTTATGGCTTTTTCTGATTTTCTCGAACACGGTATCTCGATCTACCTCGGAATACAATTTAAAGTAGTAAAAAACGGTCAAGCCGTCTCAGAGAAATCGGTTAACAACTTAACATACATAAAAAAATATAAAAATATAGACCCAAACATAGTACTTCTTTAAAAGTCGGTTAAAAAACATAAGTAAAATAATTATTTAAAAGAGAAAACCTTACATAGGACTTATTAATAAAATTATCTTACAGCAATACGACCAAATAAATCTTAAGTTCATTTTATTTTGATGATAATTGGATGTTTTTAAGGCTTTTCTACATAAGTACGTATACGAGTCGAAGAAGTAATTTTAAATTTCATACAATTTCCATTGTGACCACGATCACCATCTCAAAGCTTTCATTATATCTGAAAATATTTAAGGAATTGTTTAAACTATAAAATGTTTTAAGATCTACGAGTATCTGCGATTTACTTGCGTATGTATGTCTATTTCAGGAGCAAATTCACATATCCCTATTTTTTTGTTGGGAAAAGTATACGGACGGACGGACGGACGGACGGACGGACGGACGGACGGACGGACGGACGGACGGACGGACTGACAGACAGACAGACAGACAGACAGACACAAATTCTAAAAACTATAGATTTGGACTCTATATCGATAATAATGTATATTTTAATTAGATTTCCCAAAAAATAGTTAATGTACAGAATTGACTTATTTAGAATTTTATTATATGTATAAATAGTCCAAACGTTTTATGTTAGTTTTAGATCGACTTAAAAAAAAAGTAATAAATTCGTGTATATTTTTTGTGTATACGCTACATTTTCGTCTATAGTAAATCGATTTTAACAAATCAGTGTAATTTTTTAGCTTGAAAGTGATTTTAAAACTTCCATTTTACCGCTCTCAAACAATATGTATCCGAGAGTACAATTCATTTGTTATATTACGCGTTTTTTTGTTGGCAATGTTTGGCAAAAAATACGAATAAATATTTATTATCCTTATTCGACTTCAGTTATGGGAATAAGTGGAAATTTTTAAGTCTAACGTAAGAACTTCGGTAAATATACCTTTGTTTCATCTTCCCACGCTTTTCCACGTTTTTATTAAGCAGCTTAGTCATATATTCGTATATTTATGTGCGACACCTTATAAAATGTAATCTAAATGTTTTTTAAGAGCATATTCTATACCAACTTGCATATAATAAAATAACTTAGCAATGTCTTTAAGTGCAAGAAACTTACAAAATAAAGTAAAAATAACCACAGAAATATGCAATATACAGCCTCTTTCACGCGAAAAGTTCAAAAATGAAAACGAAGAAACATTTTATTTCTTATTCATTTTAAAGACCGTTGTTTCAAAAATATAGCAATTTTATAATTGTTGTCACTCTAAAGCATATTCATACTAATATTATAAAGAGATAAATTTTGTAAGTTTGTTTGTAGCAAGTAATATTTGGAACTACTGAACCTATTTAAATGAAACTTGGTAAGAAGATAGTTTGAAACCCTGGGAAGGACATAGGATTTTTATTCCGGAAATCATCCCTTAAGGGGGTGAAAATGGGGATAAAAAATTATATGGAGAATCAACATAGGGACGAACCCGAAAGAAGCGAGGGTTGGTCGCTAGTTGCATTCAAACAACAGAAATGTTATTAGGTTAAAGAAAAAGCTTGAAGAAAGTTACAGTTCAAAAACGAGTCTTGTTATTACCGCTTAAGATGCACCTGAAAAATTAGATATTGTAATAAGTATAATGCAAACTCTTCGCTATGAGTATCAAGAACTCGCTAATTAAAATATAACAACTTTATAAATTACGAACAAGCTTTTGACTCTATGAGAATAAAGAGATTATTCTATCTTATTATGCATCCGTAATATTTAAAACTAAGTAAAGTATTAAATATCCACTTATATTTTAAGGTTTCGAATAATGTATACGTATAAAAAATGAAAGCTTTATGGGATCACTCGTGGGTCTGTCTGTCTCACGTTTATTTTAACTTTAAATTCGGTGCATACACATATAATTAGATGGGGGCAGCAAACATTACTGAATTGTAATTTTAGGAGCCACACTAGAAGTTTTGTCTAGTCTTTAAGATTTTACGTACCTATTGTGTATGTAAGCAAGCGAGGTTTTTTTTTACTTTAATTTAAATTAAACATTAGTTATAAAATGTTATAAAATTAATATTATTTTGATTAAATAATGCCTGAAATAAATTTTTTATCGATATTTCCTTTATAAAATACGAAACAATTGGAGATGAAATGTGAACTTAAATTTAATCATTTTAATCACGAAACCTTATATTAAATTCATTTTATCACGTCTCCAAAGTCCTTTACATAAACGACACTCGAAACTCTTTTTAAACATACCGTTACGTTACAAATGGTTCTAATAAAAATATTTCATTTTTGCAGGTGGCAGTAAAGGAGAATTATGTGCTACTTCAGCATAATAGTGATCATATTTGACTGTCGACGCTCGTGAGTAAGTGAAATCCGTTCGAAATGAGGTTACGCGCTTTCAAGTCTCTCCTGTTCCTTTGTGGACTCATGTCAGGTATGCATTTTTATGAACATTGAATATTTGCACTCCACATTTACAATATTATATATACATAACATTTTGCATTATGTTTTGTTCGCGAAAAATTTCTCTCAGGAATTTTATTTGTATTTCGACATTTTGGCTACGTTTATAGCTTTAAAATTTGAATCGGCTTAAACGCTTAAGTTGGATATAATGGGTCGCGGTAGTTAGCATGCCCAATGATTCCACAGCGTTTAGTTAAGACGAGGGCTATTAAGTTTTTTTGTAATATTCCGGCTCTAATAGCCATCGAGGTAGATCATTTACTTCACTGTCACTGATAGACAACGCACAGTCTAAATCGCTGGATCTAAAGACAAACATTATTGGACAAAACCTTTAAATATGTATAGTACATCTACATAATATATCAGTGTTTAAAAAGTGCTTTTTTTTTTGAAAATTTATAGATATAATCTATGTCTGTAAATTTTCAAATGGATAAAGGTTTACAAAAAGTTCTTTATTGTGTATATAGAAATACGAAAGTTAATATTTAAACGCCTGTTTATATTGCATTGCCACTAAGTATTATAAATTAAAGCCCCCCCGCCGATAAGTTTGTGTTTTTTCGGGTTAATTTCAGAAATTACTAAACGGATTTTATACGGTTTTCACTTATAGAACGAGGGAATGTCTAGGAAGAATATAGGCTTTTTATAAATATTTCGCGAAAGTATGCTACCGCTATGATAGTTGATGTTCTAGAAGCAAATTATTAGGGGTTGGGGGAGTTGGTGGGGTGGTGGGGTCACTAATATTTTACAAAATAATAGAGTACCGCCCTCGCTACAGTTGCATTCCTGGGTCACTTTGAACAATAGACTGATATCCCACGGGATCACTGCACCAATCTTTTATGTTACTTACTGCAATAAAAACAGTCTATGTCCTATGCAAAAATCCCGTTTATTTCTTGCTTAACTTGAAAATAAAATAAATCTGTACATTATATTAAAAGTGTAACTGATCGCTGTCTGTAAATGGAAGATATCTGAGAAAAACTATTATAGGGAGTCTTTATTAACGCAATAGAACCCATAACAATTATTTTTAAAATTTTTGTCAGTTTGTCTGTGCACTTGCAACGTCTAAGCTGATTTGGGCACGGGTTCCACTAATGTATTGTGGTAAAGTTCACTTAACATTTAGTACATGTTTTATTTCAATTGGTTCATAAATAAAAAAATATGGAGGACGAACCCGTGCGAAACAAGGGTGAGTAATAAATATAACGCTAGTAATAAATATATAAGCTTAATATTGTGTAGCTAATTTAAAAAAAACAATGCTTTCCATTTTAATGTTTCAAGTATAAATATAATCAAATTTTTCCTGAAAAATTTATAATGTAAACCATCATAGTAAATGTTATTATAACAAGTTATCAGTTCCATCAACTCAGTATGAAAATTCAAAGATTTTATCATTTTTGATTACAACCATTTTATAAATGACATATGTACATATGTAGTGTTTATACTGTTACTGAGTTAATTAATCATAGAACAGAGTACGTACATATGTATATCTGTATCTGACTACTAATTAAGCCAAACTTGATTCTCGAACACAGTATTACTAAATGGCTAAAATGGAAAGAAGTGACTGGTGTCACATGTGATAAAAGGATGCCTATTAAACTCAAAAGTTCATTTTATAAGACCTTTATAAGACCAGTCCTTATATATGGCAGTGAAACGTGGGCCGTAACCAAAAAGCACGTTCATACCATTCAAGTTTCCGAAATGAAGATGCTGTAGGGCGCAGGTGATGTAGGGTGTCACCAGGCTCGATAAAATCCGCAACTAGCACGCGCGAGGAAACCTGGGCGTACTCGACATTGCCGACAAGATGCAAGAAAGTAGGTTACGATGGTATGGTCACGTGAAAAGGGGATCCCCTGATTACGTGGGGAATTTGGCACTAGAACTTACTATCCCAGATCGAACATTTAAAGGCATATCTAAAACTAGATAGAAAGATGTAGTGTCAAAGGACATGAAGAAGTGTAGGCTTTCCGAAGTCGATGTCTCCGATAGAGCGAAGTGGAGAAGAAAATTAAGGAAGCTTGACTCCACCACCATGTGGGATACATAGCCAGGAAGAGAGAGAGAGAAAGTACATAATTAAATGCGATTTTACACAAGACATAAAACAATGTCATTGCAATAATGATTTTTAAAATAGAATTCTTTTAAATTAGAATTCTTAGCAACATATAGGTAAATCTCTTATTAATCCCTCCACGACCGCGGACACGCCGGCGTTACATTTAACAATAGATTTCTTAGAAATTTAATTAATTACATAGAACTTTACCTGGAGGTGTTAAGGAATAAAAGTAAAATATACTTAAAGACTAAAAATATTTATGATTACACACAATTACTGACGATTGAGTACAATATCTTTGTTTCTGAAGTTTGTTAATAACCACAGTAAGATCAATGTAGACTTTGATCGTATAAAAAGTAAGTAAATGTTTAATTTTTATAATATTAATTTTAATCATCAAAGTAAACTATATTAAATTATATCAAGTCAATTTTCTTGTTAATGTCTTCAAAGCGTACCAGTTGAGCACAGATTACTTTGCTAATGTCACGTAGAATGAATGGAGAAGACACGAAGGAGTTTGGTCAGTAAAATAATTAAATTAATGAAATGACTATTACATTAAATTTTGACATGAAAATGTGTTAAACTAAGTAGTATTATTCGAAAATAAAGATGCTGTACCTATTTAGTATAGATATTTAGAAAATATACATAAGTGTGTGAATTTGAGCCGCTACTTTAAATCTGCTATGTAGAACATTCTGATAGAGTTCTTTAATAATAAACTTAGCAATGTACAGCTTTATATGTCAGATAATTAAAGGCTTTCTACTATAATTCATTTGTTACGATGTACGTGGAGTATTGAGGCCACAGTGGAAAACATTCAGAAAAATAATATAATTTGACTCGGATTTGCAGAACCCTAGAAGTAACAAAACAATTTCTTTATGTAACGTATTTTATGTTAATTTTGATATTAGGTCTGTTTTAATTATTTAATGTTTTTCTTTATAATTAGTAATTATGTGTAGGTTTTAACAAGGAAAAATAATAAGTCCAAAGTACGGTCGTACCGCATAACTATTTATATTAGTCATGGACGAATTAGTATTTGCTCAGTACTCGAAATTTAGCTATAATATATCTATAACACTAAAGCTCGTCAAAAGCTACTAACAAAGAAAAAGCAAATCGGTTGACAAACAGAGGAGAAAAAGGTACTGAATTGTTTTGTCTCTGCCTTTATATAAAGATTCTGTTTGTTCAAAGTAAAATATAGATAATATAAGAAAGTAAATGTAATATAACTGATCTCTGGTAAACATGGTGGACACGGTCACACGTGCATGAGCGGACATAGTACGAAACCCTGATAAATAATAGAATATAGCATGAAATTTTCAGTTAAAAGCGTTTGTTAAACATACCACAAAACTGAATAGAGTTGGCCTATAGAATAACCCACGTCATCGAAACATTATATACATATACTAGCATTGCTCGCAGCTCCACCCGCGTTCAGATGACAAAAAACCAAATTCTTAAGTTTTACATATTAGTATACTCTTACATTGCAGTTTTTGTATTTTTTCTCAGAAATGAGATATTTTCCCGCAGTAAAAAGTATCCTATATGTTGACCCGGAAAACCAGCTACCATCATACCGAATTTCATCAAAATCCCACCAGTGGTTTTTCCGTGATGCGGTAACAGACAGACTGACAGACAAAAATTCTAAAAACTATAGATTCAGCCTCTGTATCGACAATAATGTCTATTGCAATAAGATTTTCCAAAAAATATTTTATGTACAGATTCGGCTTAGTTAGAATTTTATTATATATATAGATGTTATCTTCATCCCTCGATTTAGAACCAAGTGACACATCCTAATTCTTTCATTCTTTCCGAAGGCTTCTTTTTTCCAAACTGGTAGTAGACTTAAAAAAAAATGTAATAATTTAATGCTGAACTAAATATTTTATATTTGAATTGAATTAGAACCCCAACATTACTTAATTAAGAGTCCAAACAAAAACAAATACCTGAGTATATATAACATAATATGTATATACTATCTATATATAACATAATATATACTATCTATATATAACATATATAAATACTTATGTAATATGTAAACAATTTTAACACCTCCAGGTAAATTTCTAAGAAATTAATTAAAATTCTAAGAAATCTATTGTTAACTGACACGCCGGCGTGTCCGCGGTCGTGGAGGGATTATTAAAATATTGTATATTTATGAGAAGTGAATTCGCCACCGATACAGTATCCGTCAAATACGCTGCCACTGCGATGATTTGGTTACGCTGTTATATTATTATTTTCGTTTAGTAAAATTTTTTTACGTTTTAATAAGTTTGTTTGTGCTTCAAAACGGTAAATTTCCAATTATCAAGGGAAACGCTTGACGGCGTTTTTTGAAAATATTCTATGACTGGCATCTTTCTCATACACTCTGAATGAACCATAATCTATTGCATTTTATGAATTGGTTTCTGATTGTTTATAAGCTTGAATAAGCGAGCGTGATTGTACATTAAGCATTTTTGTCATCGTTTTTACAGTAATTATTATTATAAATAATTTTTTATCCGTGTAGAATACAATATAAATTTTAATAATCTTCTTAATAATTTAATAATGAAATTTTATACCATTTTGCAACCAAAGTTTTATTATACTGGGGTGTCTTTGAATTTATAAGAAAACACCCTTAAAGAAATAAGTTACTACTTAGTCATTTTAAGTAAAACTATCTTTTCAGATTATTTCGCGGTATTATTTTGATATTTGGTTCCCGACGATTCGAATGCTGTACAGCGCATATGGCAAGATTTTAGACGTCTCAAAGGCGTTATCCAACGTTTTGGTTCAAGCATTGTATTTAGATAAGTTTTTGCTTATTGATATTGATATATATATATATATATATATATATATATATATATATATATATATATATATATATATATATATATATATATATATATATATATATATATATATATATATATATATTTACACGTGTGCCGAACGACGCCGAGCAAAGGTTGGTCGCCCATGTCCCCTTTATTATAAGACTATCATTACATAGCTTGTGCATCTAAGTCAGTCAGTATGAAAATTAAATAAACCTTGCAGCTGTAAGGAAATGAGGATGAAAAGGAGGTCGACTATGTTTTCATTACGCTCGGATTCTCGCCTGAGTAATTGTTGCAACTCGAGGGTCTGTTGCAGCCGCTACTATTAATTATAATTTTATTTTATTACAATACAAACTATGGTTTCTTATTTTAAAGACGGTGCTTTTAAAAACAATTGATATTTTTTTTATAACAGTGTGTTAATTATAAAACGGTCATTTGAAAAGTTTTACTAACTGAAAGTAAAAGTTTACTTTTCTTTGCAACTAATTCAAAACAATCCCTGTTTAGATTGATTTAACGCAATATAATTTACGATAAATCTATACTATATCTACGAGTATACTATAATATTATAAAGAGGTAAAGTTTGTGAGTTTGTGACATTGTAGCGGTCATCTCTCGATCTACTGAACCGATTTAGATGGAAAATGGTAAGAAGATAGCTTGAGACCCTGGGAAGGACATAAGATACTTTTTACCCCGGAAATCATCTCTCAAGGGAGTGAAAATGGGGATGAAAGTTTGTATTGGGAAGCGAGCTAGGGACGAACGAAGCAAGAGTGAGTCGCTAGTAATCAATAAAGCTCTGTCACGATAGCCAATTTCATAGATTAAGTACAAGTGCACTCTATTAAAGTCAGTTTCGTAATCCGACGGGATGAAAATCCGATTCGGAGAGAGATCGGGCGCCATACCCAACAGCTTAACGTGCTCTTATAGCCAAGGTTATAACACCGCCAACTTCCTAATTCTGAGCTATTAGTGAGAATTTCTCGACTGATAAAACTCATGAGTTTTTGTTGGTTTAACCTTGGTCACTAAACCAAGATTTAAGGACTTTTAACTGCACATGTTAGCCACTAGTCTCGTAAGACAGGACACTTTATTCTATTTAAGTATCTATACATATTATAATAAAATTCTGAGTCGAATCTGTACATTAAATATTTTTGTTGGAAATTTTAGTCATTATTATCAATACAGAGAAGTAAATAGTCATTATTATCAATACAGAGGCCGAATCAACCGTTTTTTAGATTTTTTGTCTATTTGTCTATCTATCTGGGAACACATCACGAGAAAACCACTGAACAGATTTTGATCTGCTATCTTATTATATTTTTTGAATAGCAGGCTATCCGGGTCAACATAAAGGATACTTTTCACTCCGGGAAAATATCTCATTTCTGAGAAATCTATACTAAATTTTAAAACGTAACTAGGGACGAACCCGAGCGGAGCGAGGATGAGTAGTAGTAGTGTATTATAAAAGCAAATATATATTAGTTACTTTTCCCTTCGTTATTATCCTTTTCCGCTGCAACAGAGAAGAATTTATGGGAAAGCCATTTATTCTGTAAAGCCTAGTTTATAAAGTTAGCCTGGTTTAATTTTCATTTAAAATACTTTTGTTTGCAAAAATATTTAGAAATGAAGCCTTAAAGTAGGTTATTATTATTTAATAAATCAAACCTTTACAAGGCATATAAATTTTTACCTGCGATGGTCAGTGGGAATTTATTACATCGTTATGGAACGGTAGTTGAATGAATATTTACCTGTTAATCCCCTGCATGTCTTCGGGATCACGTATTTTGTCAGAATCCGTTATCTCATGCAAACTGTACTGTACTGTACCTAGCAATGTTTTCTATGACGAAAATATAGATCAGAAGATATTGTATTATCTATAAGATATTGTATTATATATCTTGTCTTACTTATATTATAAAGAGGCAGAGTTAGTTTGTTTGAACGCGCTAATTTCAAAAAAACCAATCCCATTTGGAAAATTCTTTCGATGGCCCGTAGGCTATAGGCTATATCTCATCATCATTGATGTATCATATAATATATAGTCTGTCTATTCCATACTAACTGTTAAAACGTACTTAGGGACGAACCCGAGCGTAGAGAGGGTGAGTCGCTAGTTTATTGTAAATATAAGATTATTCGATATTTACCTCAGAAAATTTAAAAATAAAAATAAGAATCTAGAGTCACACTCATAGTTTACACCAAAAATATTACCCTAATAAGTTTTGATTCCTTGAAATTCTTATAAAATCCAACCCAACTGGTACTTACTAATTTCATTTTATTATTTCCCCTCTTGTTTCAAGATTTGTGTACGATTTCATTGTTTTATATCTGATATATTTGTATTCATCCACTAAAATATATTCAAAATAATTTTATTCTTCAAGTTAAACATAAACTTTACTTAAGAACGCCACGTAATACGCGTTAAGCTGACAAATTAGTACTCGCAGCATCTTAAAACCATCAAATCTCTTAAGATTACTTAAGGGCATTTAAATATTGCCAGCTTTAGAATAACGTTCTTAAGTCGACACTTAATACATGTTTAAACACTGCTGTAGACTAAGCATATATTTTTTGGTAGCAAGATGTAAGTAATTTTATAATTAACACTATTAATAATTGTAATTATTTTGCTATTTAAAAGAAAAATACATGAAAACTTATAAATTAAAAAATGTAACTCAGTATATAATAAAATTTATAGCTAGCTTATACGATAAAATAGAAACGTCTGTTCGTTAAATCAAAGTAGTTATTTCATGGTGGCTATTTTAAATGGTTATTCACACAATACCTATTATTATTATAAGTATTCTGTCTTGTATTAATCTTATCATATTTATGTAAATATAATATTATTATTATGTACATATGTATGTATTTTTGATATATAAGTTTATTCATAGTATTAAAAATGAATAATTGTTATCATTGTATTATTATTATTATTATTATTGTTTTTTATTATTATTACTACTATATAGTTCACACCCCTTCCCTGTTAGTAACAGTTTGTCAATTCCAACACCTTAAGGTTGCCTGGAAAAGATCGCTGTTTTAGAGATAAGGCCGCCTCTTATACATAGCTCTTTTTATATTTTTTTCTTGTACATTTTTGTTTCTTTTTTTTTCTCTTGTGGGTGTACCATAAAGAGTATTTATTATTATTATTATTACCTGTGCGCATAATATAAATACTGCTAACTTGACTTTTTACCAAATTAAAAAATATTCCGAACTTTTTTTTTTAAATATTACTTCTTACCACATTAAAAAATATCCCGAACATTTTTTTAAAATATGTATATTATCAACATTGATAAATAAAACATAGATAGACATTTCCTAACAATTCTCTTCTTCTCTTCAAAAAGTAGCGTCGACATGTGACGTTAAGTCATATCAAAGAATAAAATTAAAAAATCGAAAGTTTTAATAGTCTAAACACAAATTCGAACTTACGTACTATATAAAGCACTTTTTTTAATGAAAAAATGTATCTTTTTTTTGTCATCCGAAAAGCAATGAACAAAAGAGCTTTGAAAAAAGCGCACATTTTCAAATTGTGCGCTTCTTTTTGAGGACACTTTTGAGACGCTAATTGTGTATTTTAAGTTTTTGAATAACAATATATAATCAAGTACAATTTTGATTTCATTACTAGCGCTAACTAGATATATCTAGTTAGTGGTGTTCTCTATGAAACGATTAAACTCAATTATACTGATTAATAGTGAGATAAACGTAAGCAAATGATTTAATAAATAACAAACTTCCACAGATAAAATAGTTATTAATTACATAGCAAAATGTTTATTCGACGGGAACTTTCCTCATAGACAAAGTTTGCTGACAGTTTTGATTAATTCATGCGGCCAACTTAGATACTAATTTATACCATATTTTTTAATGTTATCAAATGATTGGTACAATGATTTTTATAGCTTTCATTCGTGTTTAAGTTACAATATAAGTTTTACTGTAAAAATTATATCCATACTTATATTATAAATGCGAAAGTAACTCTGCCGTCTGTCTGCCTGTCTGGAACTTATTCACGCTTATTCCGCTTAATCGATTTAGATGAAATTTAATATGAAGATATGTAGCTTGTGATTATCCCTGAACACAACTTTTCACACCCTTAAGGGACTTAAGCGCGCACCTAGGGATAAACCTAAGCGAAGCGAGGGTGAGTCGCTAATAATATAATATATTAATAATATTACAAATTTGAAAGTGTTTGTTCGTTTGTCTTTCTTTCACGTCGAAACGACTTGGCGGATTACATATAACTGAAACAGTAAGTTCGACACTTTTTTAAGTTTTTTTTAATAGAAAAATCAAATAACTAAACTTGGCTCTGGAAATCGAACCCAGGACCTAAGATCGGTAGCAGTTTATGCTAGCCGCTAGATTTGCTTCTAATAAATTAGTTAGTATTATTATTATTTTTGATAATCTATTAGACTTCTATTCAATAGCTTCCAAACAAATATTTATCCAAACAAATTTTATAGGTGTATGTTGTATATTGTATGTTTGTTCATGCATTTCTTTTAAATTACAGTTTCGTACCTACTTTTGATTTTGTTTTTGTAGGTTAGTATTGTGTATGTATAATGTATATAGAAATATTATTCATAATTTTGAGTTAATTTCTTTTTGAAGTCGATTAAATTATTCTGATTTGTAACTTTAATAAGAATTTAAGACATAAAAATTTTAGAAACGTTGAGCTATACACAATTATTTATACTACTTCCTTATCTATACTAATATTTGATTTTTTGTTTGTTTGTACTATTATATAGGCTCCGAAACTACTGAACCGATTTAGATGAAATTTGGTAAGAAGATAGTTTGAGACCCTGGGAAGGACATATAAGAGTTTTCATCCCGGAAATCATCCCTTAAGGGGGTGAAAATGGGGATGAAAGTTTGTATGAGGAATCAACCCGACAACCGAGTGAAGCGAGGGTGAGTCGCTAGTTGTAATATAAAAGATTTTGAAAAAAAAACTAGAAGACTTAACATTAATCACAATTTGGTATAAGAAAGTATCTAATTTGACTAGGTATTGCAGGTGAATAGTATAATAAACAGTCATTTATCATTTTCTACGTGAAAGGGTTCTCTCGACCCTCCCAGACAAAGGGTTAGAAAGTTTACGAAAACGTGATGTAGGAGAAAATTTAATACTGATACGTAGACCCCGTAAGCATCTATATTCAATTGAGCGATTTCGTAATCATGTCTGTATATATATTGAATTTAAAATGTAATTTAGATATCCTCCGTGCTTTGTATAATACAGGGTCATTTTTATAAAATACAAGCAAATCGCACTGGCTTCGATTAGTTATAAAGTACCACAATTGTTTTTGAAGTGAAACTTCTTTAGAATCGTTGTGATTTGAAACTCGATGAAATGGCAATGCAACACAAAAAAAAGATACTGACGAATTGAGAACCTCCTCCTTTTTGGAAGTCGGTTAAAAATTGACAAACACATAAATAATTATATAGGATTAAGCCGGCGAGAGAATGAGATAGAATACATTGCCATGTTGCCATGGTAACCGTCGTTATTTGAGATAGAATACATTACACTGAAAGTGAAAAACAATAAAAATAATTACTGAATAATATGTCATGTATGTTAATGTCAAACAAATTGTAAAATAACTTTTAAACTAGGTAAAAATGTTATTAAAAAAATTAACCTTATAATTATCCTACTCCTATTACTCTATATTCATCTCATTCTCTAGTAGGTTATTTTTCTGAATTTTCTCTTTTACCATGTGTGAATTGCACACACACGCACTTTTTTTAACTAAAATTGACATTTTCGGGGTATTTTTTTTGTATGGCTTTTAAATGGTTTTGAGGTTGGAGGGCATTCAAAATCGAATTATCTATACTAATAATAATCTATACGAATATCTTTTATACATATATAATTCTTCTGTACGTGTGATTGTTAACCTTCTCCTCCTAAAGGGCTGAACTGATTTGGATGAAATTTTGTGTTTATATTTCAATGGATTCCTGGATGGTTTGAAAATACAAATAGACCCAGTACAATAGTGCCACTAAACATCTCCTAAACGGCAGGGACAATTTCAATTATATTTTTTGTGTATGTTCGAGTCCCTGCAAGGTTTGAATTCACAAATGGATCCAGTAGGTGGCGCTGCAGTCTGTGTGTAACTTTTTCAATTTTCATAAAAAACTTCATTTTCCGAGCAATAAATGAATTTAAATTGTTGATTAAATAAAATCGGTGTGTGTTTGTATGTTTCCTATGGACTCCAAAACTAATTGAGCGATTTTAACCTTCAGATTAACCCAGCGGGTGATCCTGTGAATTTTTTTAGCGATCAGAAGTTTGGACGTGGACGAAGCTGTGGGTACTGCTAGTAATATTATAAAGAGGTTTTGTGAGTTTGTGACGTTGTAGGGTCAAACGCAGTGACCAAAATTGGTCCGGAGGACTTTATTTCATATATTAGGTGATAATAATTGGGAAATATTCAAATCTAATATATTAATCGTTATCATTATAGAATGTTTCTAGTCACCAATTACTACAATAGTTAGATATAGAATATAATAATAATAAATATTATTTTATTTATTCTAATATCTACATCCAAACTTACAAACTTTACCTTATTACAATTTTAGTGTGTAAGTACAGACAGATATATGTAGAATATGATCTGTAGATCATATTTTAACAAAAAAAAAATAATTTTAAGACAAATACAGATCATATTTAAAAAATAAATAAATTATAAAACATTATTAAAATATATACATAATTAAAACAGTGTATTTATAAACTTTTGATATATTAGTAAATATAATAAACATACGTATGTATAATAAACAGTTTATGTAGGCGTTACTCGTAGCTTTAAGCGCACGTAATCGCTTCTCTAAAAGCTTCTCGTAATAACTTATAAAATTTCAGAGATTAAAGTATTATATCTTCAATTCTCTGAAAAATCTGTTGAAGCTATAAAATGATGTTATTTTTTTTATTTCAATTATATTATATAATAAATATAATTAGAATATTTTAACTAACAAAATTTACCACTTTCAATATTAACGCAGATTAGGTACTTAACATTTAAAATGTAATTGTTGTTTTAAACTTCTCTACTTTATTTTTATTAACGGTTAGTGATTCCCATCCAAAAAGCCTGAACTTTTCGATTTTCCAGCTGTGTTTTTTGGGTTTTCCCTATTTTTTATACTTAAACCCAACACACTCCCAACAAAACAAAAAAAAGAATAATTGAAATCGGTTCAGCCGTTTTTGAGTTTTAACGAGACTAACGAACAGCGATTGATTTATATACATATATTTACATCATCAGTAACTAAAAAAATTTCATACATTGACTCGGGTAAATAATAATTTTACATGCAATTTGAATAATAAAATCGTTGCAGAACCATTTTCTATATACAAACATATGTATGTAGGAAGCTCAGCAAGAAATGTAATATCAATAAACCACACTTCCCCGAAGAAATTCTCGAAACATTATTGTACTTTTCGTGGAATTTATTTGAAATTACTGTTATGGATAAAATGTTATCATATTTTGAGCCTTTATAATGTTATTCTTGGACGTTACTACGAGTTACATTATTATATGATTATTATATTATACTAGCATTGCCCGCAGCTCCGCCCGCGTTCATTATCTCTTACATTGCAGTTTTTGCATTTTTTCTCAGAAATGAGACATTTTCCCGCGGTAAAAAGTATTCTATATATTGACCCGGATAACCAGCTATCACCATATCAAATTTCATCAAATCCCTCCAGTGGTTTTTCTGTGATGCGGTAACAGACAGACAGACCGACAGTAAGACAGACAGACAGACAGACAAAAATTCTAAAAACTATAGATTCGGCCTCTGCATCGATAATAATGTTTATTTTAATAAGATTTTCTAAAATTTATTTAATGTACAGATTCGGCAAAACTACTGAATGGATTTTAATTAAACTTTACAATAATATAGCTCATACATCAGAATAACACATACGCTACTTTTTATCCCGGAAAAGATGTACGGTTCCCGTGGGATAGATTTGTTTTTGTTTTTCTTGAGGCGAACCCGAGCGAAGCGAAGGTGAGCCGCTAGTCCATACTACTTAATATACCTAATAAATGTGAAAGCGTGTTTGTTTGTTTGTGTGTTTGTTTGTCCTTCTTTCCCGTCAAAACAGAGAATTATTGGCGTGATTTTTTTGTGTGAACATAGAGGGCTATAGAGTGACATAGGTTACTTTTTACCGCGGTAGATTATCTTATTCCCACTAGAAAACACGATTTATTACAACCCAAAAAAATATTTATGATCAGAATTACTTGAAACTTAGTATGAATCTGCTTTAATACAATTAAATAAATACGTGGTTTTAGCATTTTTCGAAATTCATCCCTTATGGGGGGTAAAAGAGAGATCGAAAGTTAGTATGAAAACTACCTTTTTAGAGTTTTTTTAAAGTTTTAGCGCGAGCGAGTTCTGCTAGTATATATATATATATATATATATATATATATATATATATATATATATATATATATATATATATATATATATATATTTTGTGTATCTCGGAAACAACTTTTAAATTTATATTGGCTCTATATTTACCATTCCTAAGATCATTATTAAAAATATATGAAAATCGATTCACAGTTAGTGAAGATATACATTCGAATCGAAACCCCTCCTGTTAAAGACGGTCAAAAATGAACATTAATTTATTACGCAATATTAAAAATAGTACTACTCTGTAAGAGTTTTCGAGTAACGCAAAAGCCAAATCCGCGAACATGTTTTATGCAATACTATTGGATTTTCAACGACTTAAAAACACTACCTATTAAATTAAAAACTAATTTTAAAACAAAATTCGTATTATTATTTTAATTTATTATTTTTAACTCTCAATTACATGTACAGAGTGGTACTACTTATTTTACATTTTAACACAGCAAAATTATAAGGTTTAGCCTTTTGCCTGACAAACTCTAATTGTAAGTGATTCTCTCCTAGGTAAATGTCTGTTTTATTTTAAACTATATCACTACTGAATTAGAAGGAGCTTGCTTGTGGCACAATGAACGCACAATTTCCTTGACATTTTCTCTCTGTGGTCGGAAGGGCACTTTGTCAAACCTATTAGTCTTCATTTTTCTCGCTTTAGAACATTCCAGGCAAGCAAGTTACATTGCAATTTTTTAAGCTTTGAACGAAACTTGTAACTAATGAAAGAGCGTACATTTTTTTTCTTTATCAAACTTTAGATATATTGTTTTATTATTTGATTTTATATATAGATTTTGGGTCCAATCTAGAAACACACATCGTTATTGTGTTTGTTAAGTAAGAATTTTTATTTTAAACTAGCGACTTACCCTCGCTTCGCTTGGGTTCGTCCCTAGTTACGTTTTAAAGTTTAGTACCTTGTATATATTTCTCAGAGATAAGATATTTTCCCGCAGTAAAAAGCCTTTATGTTGGCCCGAATAACCAACTCATCATACCAAATTTTATCAAAATCTGTCCAGTGGTTTTCTCGTGATGCGGTCACAGACAGACAGACAGACAGACAGACAGACAGACAGACAGACAAAAATCTAAAAAATATATATTCAGCCTCTGTGTTGATAATAATGACTATTTCTATAAGATTTTCCAAAATTAATATTTAATACGCAGTTTCGACTCAGTTAGAATTTACTATATGTATAGATTAATTATTATTAATTAGTACATGTAACAAGTGTCTTCTTGATTTACACTAGTAGCTAACTTGTGCTGCATCAGACAGGGTCTTGCTTTAATCACAGCCTCGCTTTTTGCAAGATAACTAATAAAATAAATGTCGATGGAAATTGACTGATATCTCATTTTATCGCTTTGTTACTGCGTTAAAGCACGACAAATTAATCTTAATATATATATATAATTGTATATATATATATATATATATATATATATATATATATATATATATATATATATATATATATATATTAAGATTAATTTGTCGTTCTAAAAGTTTTCATTTTGTTAATTTTTATGCTTATTAAATGTAATGGCAATTTTTGCCTTTCGATACTGTAGATTTCTGGCTGATTTAAAAAAAACAAATAACTTAATGATATAAATATTTCAAGCCTAAGAATAGAAATAAACCATTCTAATTATTATCTATGCAATTTAGTACAAGTCGGTAAGGACTCATCTAATTATAGTAATCCAACAAACATAATCCGTTGTTGAAACTTAGTCTCCAAGTTTTCTTCGGCGAATTAAGGCGATTACGTTTGTTAAAGGAAAGTCGCTAAAGGTCGAGACGCATAATAAATTTCGTTACACCAACCGCTAAGTTTGCAGGGTATATACGTGATGTAAAAGTTCATAGATCGAGGCACTGGCACATCACGGTAATGTGAAGCGAGAAAATTATTAGCATACAGCTGTGGTCAAATTGAAAAAATCAAGTAGGGATCTGCTGATGCATTAAAATTCTACGTATCTTTGTATCTCTATATGATATTGATAAAGTAATTCTGAACATCTCTTAACTTATATGAGCAAAAGATAACTTAGTTATTTTATTTTATTGTCTACATCAAATATCAAATATTTATATATCTAAGATAGTTCTAATTTTCTAATTTTAGAGGTGAAATAGGATATTTTTAATGTTAGAGATGCAATAAGAAATTCATCACTTTATTTATCTTTACATATAATCAAATTCTGAGTCGAATCTGTAGGTACATTAAATATTTTTTGGAAATTCTTATTGAAATAGTAATAATTATATATTAATTATTATCGACACAGAGGCGGAATCTACAGTTTTTAGAATTTTTGTCTGTCTGTCTGGGAATGTATCACGAGAAAACCACTGAACGGATTATTATGAAATTTAGTATGATGATAGCCTGTTATCCCAGTCAACATTTAGGATACTTTTTACTGCGGGAAAATATCTCATCTTTGAGAAATCTATATTAACCCTTAAACTAATTACTTAGCTTGTTTGCTTATTAAATATTATTTTCTATACATATAATAAAATTGTAACTAAGCCAAATCTGTACATTAAATATCTTTGGGAAAATCTTATTGAAATAGACATTATTATCGATACAGAGGCCGAATCTACAGTTTTTAGAATTTTTGTCTGTCTGTCTGTCTGTGACCGCATCACAGAAAAACCACTGGAGGGATTTTGATTATATTTGGTATGGTAATAGCTAGTTATCCGGGTCAACATATAGGATATTTTTACCGCGGAAAAATATCTCATTTCTGAGAAAAAATACAAAAACTTCATTGTAAGAGTACACTAATATGTAAAACCTAAGAATTTGCTTTTCGCTCATCTGAACGCGGGCGCAGCCGCGGGCAATGCTAGTTATTTAATATAATTTAACAATAATGTTAGCTTAAATGTAAGATATAACACATTTATCATGTTTCTTCGTATCACACAAAATAATATTATTCATTCCTGTTTAAACTGTTTTAGGTGAACGTTTTGTTAGTCATAGCCGCTAGCTACTGAAGTTGAAATTGACAAATAGGTTTGTTTTACGAGATATTCTCTCTATTTTCATATATTTGAACAATTTCTTTGAAGTATTAGATTATATATACAGTTTATCACGTTTTAATTAGTTTTTATTGATTAATATTTGTTTCTAGCGATATTTTTATTTAGAGCTCAATATAGTTACGTACTTATTTAAAAATAAATAAAGTTTCTATTATTGTTTTTACTAACGTTAAACAAAAAAAAAATCAATAAAAATGTCTATATATTTAGATTTTTCTGTTAAAACCAGTTAAAAGGATGTTATCATCACAATGAAAACTATGGCTCACTAAAAAGCTTCTATTGTATTACACAACCGCAGCGGTAGCTGTTTGCCGCGGGACAAACTTTAAATGAAAATGCGGAACATTCTCTATTTACATTAAAATTCTGTATAACACAACCACCATGCAAGTAATCCTATTTCATATGTCAAGGAGCAGATCTAGAAGGTATCCTGCCACGGATCTTGTTTGGCGAGAAAATGAAAATAATTTAGATTTCGATAACAGTGCCGTCTAAATGGTCCAACTCCAACTAAGAGCTATCCATCTATAAGTAATCAAAAATGTCATCAAAATCGTACAAACCGTTTAGGAGGAGAGAAATTACGGACGTGTGTATAATTAATTTCCAATCATATCGAAATGAATCGAGTATAACCAACTAGTATGTAATCTGTATAAATATTATAAATAAGAAAGTTTGTAACTGAGTATGTATGGATGTTTGTTACTCTTTCACGCCAGAACGGCTGATGGGATCTGGATGAAATTTGGCACAGAGATAGATTATAGTCTGGAATAACACATAGCCTACTTTTTATCCTGGAAAAATATATGGTTCCCGAGGGATAGATTTGTTTTTTTTTCTAGAGGTGAACCCTAGCGAAGCGACGGTAAGCCGCTAGTATACAATAATTACCTACCTACTTTATAATAAAAAAAATAAAATAAAAAGTCAGTACATTTTTACTTATAAAGAAATGATGACATATTTTTAACGATGACTTTTTTCTTGAAAATATGAAATCACTCGAAGTATAATCAAATGATTAAAGAACAGTCTTTATTCTGACAGAAAATCGGTTCACAATTGACAAACAATTGCGTGACACAAAAAAAAAACAACTGAATTTCGTCTTTCTTTGTGAAATTGGCCAATTATAAACATGAACATGTCGTTGCTAGCAAATTATAATTGATTTATCGGTACATATTTCTTTAGAGCAGAAATTGTATTATACTCTAGAAAAGCTAATACATAGTCAAATTATACTGAAGATACTTGCCTGTATCAAAAAAAAAACGCGTGTGTCATGTGTGTAGGTACTTATGTAAGCTCGTAAGAAGTTATACTTCTTTGGCGTAACAGAACAAAAATAACTAGAGATTTGATTCCGTATGTCACAACTCTCTGTTTGTATAAGGAATGCAGTTAACTTCATCATGTCGCTTTTTGGATGTCGGTGTGCGCGCGCATCGTAAAAAAATATGAGAGTAATATTTTTAAAATATTACTGTCATATTTTTTCCAAACGTGCCAAGATAAGTATAACTACAAATATTAAAAAATAAAAAAATAATAATTACAGTTTACTTTTATTTTAGCTTGTCTTTGACTTTATTTTCTACGTTAAAACCTGACATTATCTTGATGTATGACTTTAGTGCTAGTAGTCTTAAACATTATTCGATAAGAATTGTAAAGAGAAGGTTGAGGAAAATATACTAAAAACTTTCAAATAGATACAATATTTTTATTATATATTTTGCTTGAAAACTATAGTTTTGTTTTGGTATTTGTTACTACATATTGTGTTATGCCGCGAACTTTGAAACCTATGAATAAATGAATTTTAATAAAAAATGAATTACAATAAGCCTGTCGTTATGAATATAATACATAAATGTGAAAACGTATTTGTATATTAACATCTTAAAGACTAAATGGCGTAATACATCTTTTTGCAACTTGATGTTGATTTATAATAGTACGACAAGCGACTCACTCTCGCTCCGCTCGGGTTCGTCCCTAGATACGTTTTAACGGTTAGTATAGATTTCTAGAGAGATGAGATATTTTCCCGCAGTAAAAAGTATCCTATATGTTGACCAGGATAATCAGCTATCATCATACCAAATTTCATTAAAATCTGTCAAGTAGTTTTCTTGTGATGCGTTCCCAGACAGACAGACAGACGGACGGACGGACGGACGGACGGACGGACAGACAGACAGACAGACAGACAGACAAAAATTCTAAAAACTATAAATTCGGCGACTATATCGATAAATGACTATTTCAATAAGATTTTCCAAAGAATATTTATTGTACAGATTCGACTCTTCGACTAGAATTTTATTATATGTACTTATAGAAGAAGAAGACAGGCTACTTTTTTGACCGACCGCAATATTTAATATTGATGTCGGTCAAAAGTCAAAAAATCCTTATTAGACGAGGATGAATTAGATTTAGGTTTAGCCATTTTCATGACTCTTTTCGGTTTAAATAAACTAGTGTTGGTCAATTAGTCGAAACTGGATTATAATCATTATTGATATATAGATAACAGTAAAGTTCGTAAATAGATACTAAACAAACAAAAAGAAAGAAAATCAATTCGAGATCAAACGAACTATTATATAGATTATATAGATATACCCACAAGATACATTTCCCATAAAACTTCAATATAAAGTTCTACTCCTAGGGTTGGAATAATTATTGATTTTGAAGTCGATGAACTTTTTATAAAAAAAGTCATTATTATCATAGTCCATTTATTTATGTTCCCGTAAAATAGCTAAAGAGATGTAGAAAATGTGGTCTCTGGTTAGGGCTTCTATTATGAGTAGGTATATGCTAGTACTGTTGACTCACCACCTCACTTCGGGTTCACCTAGATAATTCCTTAAATTGACATATTTTTTTTATTTATCAACCGATTGAAATTAAACAAATATTAAATTTTAAGTGAAGCTTACCACAATAAATTAGGGAACACCAGAGCCGTTTCTAAGATTAGCGCGCACAAACGCACAGACAAACAGATTATAAAAATAAAAGAAATAAATTCTAAAAATCATTGTTTTTGGTTCTACTGCATTAATAAAGATCCACAATAATAGTTTTTCTCAAATATCTTTCATGTACTGACAGCGATCAAGTAAAATTTTATTATAATAGATGTATGAATATTATTGAAAGGTGTAAATTTGTATATTAATGGCTACTATAGTAAAAGCGAAAATTTATAGGTATATTAAAATGGATATTATTATCAATACAGAGGCCCAATCTATAGTTTTTAGAATTTTTGTCTGTCTGTCTGTCTGTTACTGCATCACGGAAAAACCACTGGAGGTATTTGGATAAAATTTGGTGTGAAAATTTTGGTTATCCGGGTCAACATATAGGATACTTTTTACTGCGGGAAAATATCATATCTCTGAGAAATTTATACTAAACGTTAAAACGTAAGTAGGGACGAACCCGAGCGGAGCGAGGGTAAGTAGCTAGTAGGTATATGTATAAAATTCTAGTGTCACAGTGTTTGTAACAAAACTCCTCCGAAACGGCTTGACCGATTCTTATGAAATTTTGTGTGTATATTCAGTAGATCTGAAAATAAGACAAACTATTTTTCATAGCCCTAAGTGATATGGATGGTCTACCGCAGATTTTTTTTTATTTTTTGGACAATATTTTTTATTTGATTTTTTTATTATTTGGCATTAGAAATACATACAAACCTAAATTTTCATTCATTTGTGTGATGAGCATGAATATTTGTACGCCAGTCAAAGGTGTTTATATTTATAATATATAGGTATGTATTTAAAGTTATATTTGTGTAGTGTATCAACTATCTAACATGGAACTAGATGGTACTGTCCCAACATATTTATTTATATTTATTATTTATTTCTCGTGATTACGATTATTTGACAACCAAACAAAAAGGTTTTACCAAATTCCGGACTATCCTGTGTATATCATTATAACATTATTATTGAAAGATTTCTCAGGCATAAGTTACCAACTTAATTAAACTTGACTGAAGTTTTCATGTAAAGAACCTGTTTAAAATAATCGGGCTCTTGAACTACGAAGTCGATTGCCGGGTTTATCTCTAGGCTCTCAGTGACCACTCGTCCTACTTTTGAGCCTTTTCTCGGCGCAAGGGTTTTGCTGTTTGTAATTAGATTACAAAATTAGTTTGGAGTTTCTTTAAAATTGCGGGAACGTGAACAAAAAAACTCGTAAAATTAATGAAAAAGACAATCCTTTTTGTAATTTACATAGAAATTGCTTTTATCACCCCGCCATGGTTTGCTTAAATTTTACATTACCTAATAATCGTATTTACTGAATGATTATTCAGATTTTTTGTAACAAAATAAACTTAAGCTATACTTTATGTACAAATGTATGTAAATGTATTTATCTATGTTATTATGATCCAATATATAAATCTTATATTGGAACATAATGTATTTTTTTTTAATCTGGAGGTGAGCGTTAATGACTACGACACAGTTTTAACTAATGTAGTCATTATCGAACATAATTTTGTAAATTGTAATCTTTAAAACGTGCCCATAAAGATTTTTATACTTTTACATATTTTTTTATATATTTTAGCGCAACAATTCCTGAAAATGTACACTGTATGAAAAAATCATATATTTTCTTTTACTCTTTACAGCGTAAACAGATAAACTAGATAATTAATATTGAGTTATGTTTATCTCACTTAACTAAAATAAAAACCATATAAATAAGAAAAATATGTGAAATGAACGTGTAATCTTAGACATATAAGACATCCTCACATAGTAATTTTAACTTTACGTGCATTTGAGTTTCTTAGGCGTATGCACTTATTGTCTTACTCGAAAGTGGAATGAATAAGTTGATAGAGACTAGTATACATGAGGGATGGCAATAAAATAAATGATGTTACTTATAAAGGGACTACTTGTTAATAATTGTATCAAAGAATGAAGTGACGAATTATAATAGTTATTATAGGTTTTAACAAACTGTATCAGGTCGTCACATTTTAAGCAGAACAATATACAGGCATTGCTAGGTAATTTTTCGTAACACTTTTTGTTAACATTAATAGGAAATACTTAATATTAACAATAAACTTATTAGGATGAAAAATAGCCAATGTCCACTATATGTTGATAGTTTAACTGCTTCGTTGGCTTCATGGTTAGTATGTGCAACTGCGTATCCGGATGTCCTGAGTTCGAGTTCTAAGTCGGGCCAAATAATTTTTTACCCTCATCTTATGAACCAACCATAAAAGCAATAAACAAACAAAAACTTTCAAGTTTATAATATTATTGATTAGCTCTGTTGATTAGTGGTGAATGCACATAGTAATTATGATTTTATTGCATTACGATGTCATGTTAAAATTTTATCGGACGAAAAATTCTTTTGATGAATTTCTTATACATAAAGAAGTTGCTAAAATAACTTTATATAGTTTTACCCTTATTTGCTACGAAATACAAGAAAACTATCAGCGACGGGGCTTATTAAGTTAGAGTTTTTGGGTTCTTTCCTTGCTCGATGGAAATAAGTTTGATACTAGTAATGAGCATTTAGAAATCTACTGATTTAGTCTTATCAATCCAAATTGACTTTCTTCAAATAGATATTTTGAAGTACTGTTGAGTCTTCATATTTATCATTAGCGACTTACCCTGGCTTTGCTCGGGTGTGTCCCTAGGTACGTTTTAAACAGAAATAAATAGTTATAAGCCAGCGTTAGCCGTGTACACTTAATGTTTTACTCTGCTGTACGGGGTGGAGACAAATACAACAAATCAAAGATCATAAAAATCGGTCCAGCAGTTCTTGAGTTATAAATGGTGTAACTAACCCGACTTTGTTTTATATATTATATTAGCGACTCACCCTCGCTTCGCTCGGGTTCGTCCCTAGGATATGTATACAGCTTCCCTATTTGAATCAAGTATTATTATATTTTTCATTGATTTAATTTTTTTTTGTGGGACCTTATTTTTTTCTAAAATAAAAGTATTACTAACCTAAGTTACTCCTTATTACATCAACTATCTGCCAGTGAAAGTCTCGTCAAAATCGGTCCAGCCAGTTCAGAGCAAATAGACAAACAGACAAAAATTGTAAAAAAATATTGTTTTGGTATATGTACCGTCTATACGAGTATATCCATATGCATTTAGAAAAACGCTGTTATTTTGACATTACAAACAGACACTTCAATTTTATTTATCTGTATAGATAAATATCAGGATTGTGAGGAAGTTACCAAAGAAAAAAGTGTAGCCTTCTGGAACTACGTAGTGCTAAACAAATAAGAGAAGGATCGCCATATTATGTGCTTAATCTTGTGAAAAGATGAGAAAGTACTTAATACTTAATTTCAATATAATTACACATACGATAGTGTTTGTTGCCCTTTTCAACCGACTTCAAAAAGGAGGAGGTTCTCAATTCGACTGTATGTTTTTTTTTTTTTTATGTTTGTTACCTCAGAACTCCGTCATTTATTAACCGATTTGGACAATTTTTGTTTTGTTTGAAAGGGCATACTTCCAGATTGGTCCCATTTAAATTTCAAAAAAAAATATCACCCCTAAGGGTGGAAAAATAGCTAATGATGAATTTAACCTACTTCTAATTTTCATATTAACTTTAAATTTGCAAGTATTTCTATTTCCGTTGATAGTACAGTGGTTCGGTATTGTTGACTTGATCTGATGGTAAGGCCAGAAGGTGGATAGGTGGAACTCTTCAACGGCTAATAGTAGATACTTTGAGTTTGGGCTTATTTTGTTTGATTTGACAAGCCTAACACGTTTGAATCCTTACTATGCTACTACTGTCTACACTAAAAAGGGAAAAATAAAAACTTTTTAACAAAAAAATAAAAACCGACTTCAAACAAAAGCACTAAAAAGTAAAAAATAACTGATTGGTAGTTTTCATTTACTATACATACCTAATCAAATATTTTCGAAGTCGGTGTGCTTTGGCTAAGTAATTAAAGCCTACCTTTTAAAATAAAACTATCTTTTCGGATTTTTTCGCGAATTTATTTTGATTTTTGGTTCCCGACGTTTCGAATGCTTTACAGCATCCATGGTCACGGGAGAGACTGAGGTGTTACATGTCTTGAAGGTATAGTTGTTACAGACAGCCTACCCACAATTAACAAAATGAAAATTGCACCAATTACATTACAATATTTTTTAACTTTAAAACATTTTTATAATTTTAATTATAATTGAATATGGAATATTATATATTTAATTTTGCTATTATTTTTTATAATTATTACAATTTTAAAATATTAATTAGTAATCTATATTTAGTGTTGCCATTATTATATTTATAGCCATAAAGAAAAATATAAAATATAGTATTAATTATTTAAGCCATATAATTGTTCTATGTGTAATTTAAAAAGTTAAAATTAATTAAGGATAATAATTTTAATTTAGTTTGCTGTTATTTAAAAACAAACTTACTAAGCAACACTATTACTATATACTTTTACAAATGAAAAAAATTTATTTTGTCAAGTAGTTTGTCAAGTATTCGCGTAAATCTAAGAAAGTATTATGTAAAGCCTACCTATTAAATACATACCTAATCAAATATTTTGAAATCGGTGCCAGCCCATACAAAGCAAAGCTCTCGAGATTTGGGCTTACCAACACATTCAGCGATTCATTTTTATATAATAAGAAGATATGTATAATTAAGTACCTATATGACGTAGGGTTTTTCACGTTACATTAAGGGGTATATATCTATATTGAAAACAATTATGAAATAAGTTTGTTGTTTAAAACATATGGATATTATTACGAATATGTTTACAAGATACAGTTTTTTACGTCCTACTAATTTTTTTGCACAATTAGGCTAGAAGGCTTTACATGTAAATACTAAACAAATATAATAAAATTAAACTAGTTTAAATAACAACACGTAGATTTACAATAATACTTGTAAACCTTATGACATGTTTGTACAATATTTCCCCCTTAAATTATAAGTAAAAACACCTAATATTTTATACGCAAAGAATTTGTAAATGAACTTCAAAGTATGTTAAATTTGCATAAAACCAGGTTTGAAGGCTTTAATGCTTGATAAGATTTAAGCTACTTGAGTCTTGATATGGGTACGTAACGTAGCTAATGTTTGCCGTACACGCGATATTATTCGACCTTCTTCGAAAGATTACTTGTCATACTAAATTTAATTATAACCGCTAGAATTAATAATGGGTTAGAAAGTTAAAAATATTGTTAACACTGCTCTTTGAAACACGCACGTTGTGACATAAAATTGTAAAAATTAAATTTACTTGCCTTTCATGTATCCGTGTTTAGGGCAGTTCTCATATTTGTTTATGTTAATAGTTCCTAGGCGACCGAGCTTCGCTCGGCAGTTTTCGGAAAGGATATAAAATATGCGTATCTTTTTACAAAAGACAACTGCATAATATATAGATAAACTAAAGTAAAATCTTATCTTGATACACAAAATAAATGTGTGTCGGGAACCAAAAATCAAAATAAATTCGCGAAAAAATCCGAAAAGATAGTTTTATTTAAAATGTCAAGTATTCGCGTAAATCTAAGAAAGTATTATATGTCATTTAAAATTATAAGATTTACTTCAATTTAAATAAGCATATTTACCGCGGGAAAATATCTTATTTCTAAGAAAAAATACAAAAACTGGTTAGAATAAAACCACGATGATACTAATTATATTTTATCAAGGTAACTAACTAAATAAGGCAAAAACTATTAAAAATAAATAAAAGCGCTAGTTTATTTGGTTTTTGTTTATCAGAACGCGGGCGGAGCCGCGGGCAATGCTAGTACAGGTATAGTTTTCGATGATTCTTTACGAGCTCAGACAGACAAAGGCTTAGTTTAAGCTTAAATTTTGTAAGCGATATTTCTTCGAAATCCTCTTTTATTTATCCAAATTTCGTATTTTCGTATTTAAGTAAATTTAATTGTATCACGACATATCAGCACAGGGGCTGTACGCATCCTATTGATCTTATTAATGTTAGGAAACTTGAAAATTTGTTAAAACCTTTGCATGTTTTTAAGGTACTCCAGAACTCAATAAAAGGATTTGATATGATATGGTAAAAATATTGTTTTGTAATTCATATCCTGGGCTAAAACAGGTTATTTTTTACCTCGTTAATGCGTTCCCGTGTAACAGATCAACTTTGACTCTGCCAAAGGCATTAAGATAAGATATAAAAACTTTTCACGCGAACGAAAGTTGCGTAGTGGCTAGTACTTAACAAGTGGTTTTAATGCTTAGTTTATATTATTGTGTTTATTGATGTTCTGGCATAGAAGTAGGTAGTTCCTTTGAAATATTCTTAACATTGCAATATAATTAGGGTTGCTAAAAATAAGTGTATTTAAATATGTGACTATTATTAATATAAATTGACAACCTTGTGCGCAAATATTACATCTAGTTCACTCTTTATAGGGAGTGATAGTCATACATTCGAATGCTAAAATACGATAAAATATCCCCCGAGATGTTCGGGGAAAACATAATGTCTTACAATTTCATATTACAAATTAAGTCAAATGTTAATAACTTCAAAGACACTCATTTTCCTATGGGTAATGTTAATCACATACGTAAATGCTTAAAACTAGACCCGTACTAGAAGAAAATCTTCTAAGCTTAAAGCAACAAGAGAGTTCCTGTGGAACTATTAATTATATAACTACAAAGAATATTTGACATTATCAATAAGATTTTTTATTTGAATTTCTATCGATTTTTTGTTTCCGACGCGGTTTCAAATGCTTTACAACAACATGATCACTTTACACACGGAGATTTGACTTTATTTAAACTGACTTAGCATTGTTAATTTTAATCAAAGATCTCATTAATATTGTAAATAATAGTGTAAGTCTATTCGTTACTTCTTAACTTCTCTTAGAGTGAAGCTACTCTAACCTCGAGTAATACGTATCCCATGCGAGAGTCGAATCCGCATTCCGTGACGGACTATATCGGACTTCCATTATAAATGTGAAAGTTTGTACGTGTATATATGTGGTTGCGCATGTGTGTATGTGCATGCATGTGTGTGTGTGTGTATGTGTGTGTGTGTGTGTGTGTGAGAGAGAGAGAGAGAGAGAGAGTGTGTGTGTGTGTGTGTGTGCGTATGTTTGTAATTAGTTCACGCTAAAACGGCTGGATGAATTTGGATGAAACTTACTATAAAAATAAAGTATGACCTGAATGCAGTAAAATAAGCCTACTATTCGATATTTAGATCTGAGTGAAGCGTGAGTAAGTCGCTAGTAACATATAAAATAATTCATATACCTATAGGGAATTGAAAATTATACTAATACCGACGCTATAAATTACAGCACACTTCAAACCGTACCTTCATGTATTCTTAATAAGCGCGGCAGGTTTCAATAAGCGCTTTTGTTTGTCGGGTGTCATATTCAAAATTATGTGGTCTGGGCTAATGGAGTATAAATTGCCTTGTAGTCGATATGCCTCCGCTGGCTTCGTTTTATATTATCAAATATTTATTACTCGATGATTTTGATTTTATCTAAATACTGAATACTAACCCATGCGCGATATTATCATTATTTAATGGCGTGAAGGCGTTCCTTGTTTCTGTCTATTTTATCTGTTAATATAATATTATTGAAAATTTAAAAAATTTCGAATGATGCATGTTATTTCTTTCAATTCTTATACACGTTTTTTTGATCTACTTAAAAAGGTTTTTTTTGTATTTCAAGCAATATTTTCGCTGATAGTGGACTAATAATTTTGATGATAATTTTTTTATGAATAGGTAAAAACATCCTCCATGAAGGTTGAATTATTTACTTTAAAGTGATTTTAGAGTCAGTGTACATTTTTATAACTAGTCTGTACATACGTTTCTATTTATAATTCTATATTGTTAGGAAAACACGGATGTATGTATGTACATTTCGCAGAATAGAAGATAGTAGAAGAATGGATCAACCAATTTTAACAAAACTTTTACAGAAATAATAATAATGAACACTTTATTGCGCACCACACAAGAAATATATAAAGTAGTGAAATATAATATAACAAAACAAATGATGAATAAAACATTTAAAAACCCCCGACCATGTTGGGCCGAACCATCAAATCAAACATCGAACATAGCTAAGAACACTCCACTTCATCTTTCAAACCAAAAAAAAAAAACAAAATCAAAATCGATTATTCCGTTCAGGAGCTACGATGCTAGACACGTCAAACATATAACACTCCGTCGTTTTTGCGTCGGGGGTTAAAAATATGCACAGCAGGCGGCTTTATCGCTAGAAGCGATCTCTTCCAGGCAACGTTAGAGTAGAGAAATCAGTATGTAAAATGGTAAGCAATAACACGAAGCATGAAGCCGCGAGCAAGAGCTTGTATGTAAAGGTAGTAAGTATTATCGATTTTACGCTTAAATTCATACTATACATAATATACAATATGTAACTATTGTGTATTCGTTGCGTCAAAGCTGAACTCGACGTACGTACGACTGACACGTAGCACACGTTCGATACCCCCAAACGCCATTTCACTCATACTAAAATATTCGTATGTGTTGTAATTCTCTTTTGCTGATTTACTGCAATAATGTTTGGAATCCATAGGAAACATACATACACACATTGATTTTAATTTTATTTAATAAACAATTAAAATGTATTTATTGCACGGAAAATGGAGTTTTTGAAAACGAAATCAAACCTTGCAGGGACTCACTCAAACATACACAAAAAAAATCATTAAAACCGTCCCTGCCGTTTAGTAAAAGATCAGTGACATATCAGATCAATCAATGCAATTGCCTGCTCAAAAACAAAAAAAATAACTGTTAACAAAAACTTAAAAAAAAAAAAGATTTTCGGGCACTAAAATGTAAAAATAACTATTTACATTTAGAATAGATATTTTAGAAGTCGGTGCCAGCCGACGGCTGGTTTTTTCGAAGTGGGTGCCAGCCGACGGCCGGTTTTTATTTTTTTTAAATAGTTTTTATATTTCCATTTTTAGTGTAGACGTAAGACGAAACAAAAACAAAAAAAATCCAAATCGGTTCAGGCTTCTTCGAGTAATCGGTGAACATACATAAAAAAAGAAAAAAAAACCGACGAATTGAGGACCTCCTCCTTTTTGGAAGTCGGTTAATAAATTATTATAATATTGTATTTACTCATATTTATTTCATGTCTTTGAAAGATTTTAGAAATAGATTTTAAGTAAAGATAAAGTCTTTTCACTTATTCATTCCTCGGGCTTGCCAGTTAATTTATTCGTGGCGTATTTAATAAAATATTTACAAAGTAAAATAGACACAGATAATCGATTAGGACGCTTCGTGCAAAAACATGCCTTTCATTAATTTTGTTTAGATTAAGCTTCCCACAAATTAGATAAAGGATGTAAGAAAAAACCAATTGCTTGTTGGCGTAATGGTGTCTAAGTAAGGACTTAGGTACTTAGCAAGTGAATAGAGATGAATAGTGAATTCAATAATCGACACACTAATGACTTATAAGTATTTGTATTGTATGTTCGGAACTACATATTTTTTTGAATATTTTTAGGACTGATAAGATAAAATTATTTATTTCGATACTTAACTGGACTAATTTGAATAAAAGAATGGGTTTGCGGGTGTGGATAGCGGGAAATAGAAAACACACTTAATTATAATGTCCATCCATTTGAGTAACTTTATAACAAACACCTTTGTTATTTTATTTTTTAAATTCATCAATAAAAAACAACTTTAATTTGTTTTATAATTGAACTTTTTTAACGTCCCACTGTTGAGCACGGGGCTTCCAGTGATATGAAAGATGATGAGGCCAAAGTTCACTCAGTAAGTAAGCCAAATGTGTGCTAGAGACTAAAAAATTAGTCATGCATACAGATTGTTTTCTCATAATCTTTTCCTTCATATTAACCATCAAACCTCTGAAGTTTGTAATATGGGTTTGAACTCGCTTCATTTGACTTTCTAAGCAAGCGTATTTCCATTGAATTACATGTGTTTTTTTCCACTTTGACTCTAACTTACAAAATACTGAACTAAACTTATTGATCGACGATATTTTTATCTCCAAGGTTTAAATATCGCTATAATAATGTCGTTAAAAATATTCAAATAATTTTGAATGCTACCCGCATGTAGAATATTCCGATTGCAAAGCAATATATAAAAATAGAACCATGAATGAATGAAAACTCTATGAGTTCAGATAAATATTTCTACGATTTTTCTGTGCTTGGTGATTTGAAAGTCTTAAGTTATATTGTATAATACATTGTATATACTCTATCGTACGACTTAAAATTTAAATATGTTTTAAAGTTACAAATGAAATATTTCCATTTGAATATAATTTCAAAATTAGACACTATTTTCAGCGAACATACCTTTCATACATATGTTGTTGTTGCTTCAGCCCTTTTCAACGTCCCACTGCTGGGCACAGGCTTCCTTTCAACAAGAGGGGGATCAGGCCATAATCCACCACGCTGGCCAAGTGCGGGTTAACGGACTTAACATGTCTTTCGAAAACTTGCTAGGTTCTCTAAGACATACATTCATACACATATCTTCTATCAATTGCTATTCATTCCTTCCTCGGTCTATATCTACTATCATAATCGGACTAATATTATGAATGGAAAAATTTGTTTTTTGTGTATGTTTGTTACTTAACTTTGAAAAGGGTGGACGGATTTAAATGTTTAGTACACAAATAGACTATGACTTGGAGTAACATCTAGGCTACTCTGAGATATCTAAAAGTCTAGGGCACACGAACAAAGCGAGTAACTCACTATTGCCTTAATATATGAATCTAAATAGTAAATTACTCGACAGAGGCCAATTTTAACGAAACAGGCTGCATGTCTTCATCAACGTTACTAGTAATTTAATGTAACTTAATTTCGAAGTTTAATGAGATTTCAGATCAACTTTTCAAATTAATGTCGGAAACAACTTTATATATAAGAAGCAATACAAACTTATCTAAAAGATATACTTTAATAATGGAAAGTACGTGTTTTTTTTTTCATGTTTTTTTAAATACAATATGGAGTAACATAATACTATTCATCCTAAACGTAGTTTTTTCTACATCTGATATATAAATTTCTAGAAAAACAAAAGATGTAAAAAATGCAAGTCTCTCAACGCTGTTCTTCTATTATGCAAATAACACAAAAACATACCTAATATTAGCGTTCTGAGCGCCTTATTTATGTTAGTGTATGAAAAAAGACCCGCTATCGGTATGTTCAATTAGAAATATTTAAAATAGTAGATTAGTCTTACTATTTATGTACAAAGTATCTTAGAATTTTGATGATCGGTGAGTAAATGAGTGACAAAATTAAAGGACTTTGACCTGCAATAGTTCTTAAACTGCAAGTTTAAATAGAATATAATTTGGGATTATACCTAGTTATATTACGTATTCTAAGTCACTGAAAATTCAAGCTTCTGGCTTTATCCACAACGAAGTTTCAGGGGGGTCAAGATGTCCTAAATGACTTGGAGAAAAGGATGTTACGGCTGTGCCTTTTTTGCTTCACTTAGCGGGGCCCTACCGTGCCCCCATATATAAAGTTAATAAGTTAGCGTTGATTTGTTTAAATATATGTATTTCCAATGCAAAATATATTCTTTGACAGGAAATCGAATCCATAAACTTCATAGTGTCACCATAATAGTTATACAAGACGGTATATCGTAAATCATGAAATAGTATTTTCGTTTATATTTAATTAACTTTTCTGTATATTTCGACAAGTCACAAATTAATTTAATGTTTTATGTTGCCGCATCCGCTACGATTAAATAATTCTAAAATTAAATCTGCGAGATCGTAATAAATTTTATTATTAAAAAAACTGTAATCATTATCTTAACAGATTCTTAGATAAATGTTTTTACATGGCTATTTTTATATATATATATATATATATATATATATATATATATATATATATATATATATATATATATATATATATTTATATTTATATTTATATTTATATATGCAGTTATTTCATAAAAACATCACAATGTTAATTATAAAGTCTAATTATCATCATCGTCATATCAATTATTAGATTACCTTCATCAATTATTTATACATATAATAAAATTGTACCTAAGCCGAATCTACCAAAGTTTCTACCAAATATGAATATTGTATATACATATGAAAACATCTACCTACATAATTATTATCTTTTCAATCGTACTTTTTTTAGGTGAAGATTCAAATGAAATCCTCTTTCATCCATCTTCATCCACCCTTATGTGCATAAAATAAAGCATAAACACTAAACAGTATTAAAACTAACAAAAGATCCGAGAATCCTGAAGCAATATCCGTTTCCGTAAAATCGACTCTTATCTCTCCAGAAACTAGCAGCTAAGTCGTATCTCTTAGACAGGCGACCTTAATTTACATTCTCGGTTTAACCACTCGTCTATTTACTTTGCGTCTTTGCAACCATTGTGCGAAATAATTCGAATTACATTCATTTTATGTGGCAACATACAATGTTACTTCTAGATAGGTCTTCCGTGTATTGTTTATTATTTATATCATAACTTTTGGTGAATGTTTATCACAGTGTAATAGACACATATAATATCCACTTCTTTTATTGATGCAAATCTATGACATTTAAAATATAAAAACTGCGAAAGTTTGGATAGATGGATGTTTGTTACTCAATCACGCCAGAACGACTGAACGGATTTTAATGAAATTTGGCACTGAGAAAGATACACAGTACAGTTCCCGTGAGATATTCATACTAGCCGTTAAAACATATCTAGGGACTAACTAACCGAGCAAAACGAGGGTGAGTCGCTAGTATAATATAAGAATCTAAAATGTTTACTTTTTACTTCACAATTTATTGATTTTATCGGATAACTTCGGGTTATCGATCTACTCGGACTACTTACAATTTAATAATTAATTATTTTCAAGGTTTTTCAATGCCTATAGTGTGTATCTATATTGTGTTCGTATATTTGTTACTCCTCCACTTTGTAACGGCTGGACAAATTCGTTATAATACATTTTATATTATATATTTTAAGTTCACATTAAAAGTAGAGTATAACATTCAAACAAATTATATACAATAGAATTGTAGAAAAACATAGTTTCATCGTCTCCTATATTGCTATACTTAATAATATTTGATTCTAAAATAAAATCAAGAAAATGTATTGAAATATTATTCCGAATGGAACCAACAAATATAAGTTTACGTGAAGAACACATACGAGCAAGTACGTTTCGAATTTCATGCCCCGGGGCAAGTGGTGGTTAATGCCAGCTTACTAGGGTATAATCCGCCTTGAATGGTGCCATGTATCCTTCCTTAATGGACCCTGTTGGAATGACATGTAAGTTGTATTGGATTTCAATTCAATTATATTATACTTGATCTTATGTTGTACATTTCTTTAGAATCATCAATTATTTTATAAACCGTCTCATTGATCTGGTAGTTAGCATGTATTGCAGATCATGGGGATCAAAGTGCGTTTTTCTGTCTTGAAATAAACTGTTGCAGCCCGAACTTGAAATTACGGTCCTGCACCTTATCTACTAACGGCATATGGAGTTGTTATTACATCGGAATATAAGATTTAAGCGAATAGATTGTGATAGATACGGTGAGTCGCTAGTCTATATATATATATATATATATATATATATATATATATATATATATATATATATATATATATATATATGTACATAAAAGACAAAAGTGATTAATTTCATATGATGAAGGCATCCGCTAAGGAAGGATTTTTCAAAATTCAACCCCCAAGGTGGTGAAATAGGGGATAAACTTTGTATGTAACTTTTTATTCCTTGGACATATTTGCATGAAATTTCGTATAAATTGAGTACGGCGAAAATAATGAGTTATGTATTTCAGCGTTTTCTAAAATTCAACCCCTAAGAGGGTAAAGTAGGAAATGAAAGTTTTAAATAAACGCACAGGCCAAACCCTTTGGGCTAGAAACTTTAAATTTTGCACACGTATTCCTCTTATGACGTAGGCATCTACTAAGGAAGGATTTTTCAAAATTCAACCCCCAAGGGGGTGAAATAGGGGATAAAAGTTTGTATGAATTTTTTTATTCTTCAGACATATTTGCATGAAATTTCGTATGAATTGAGTACTGCAAAAATAATGGGTTACGTATTTGAGCGTTTTCCAAAAGTTAAGCAGTTTTAGTGCGAACGAAGCCGCGGGTTCTAGTAGCATTACTATAAAAACAAAGCATTATTTGATGTTTCTTTCTTTAACCATTTAGCTTACGATTCCTTATACTACGTTTTTATTAATGAGACTAATACGAATATAGTTATATAAATTAATTTAATAATTAGATTTAATATAAAAATAATTTAATTAATACATAAATTAATTTACATTACGACTATACATGTATACAAAAGCAATAGACAAATTAAATGTACATGAAAATGCTCTTTTACACTTTTGTCATAATTTCAAACTGTCACTTTTCATCTGCTTTTATTCGAACACTCAAACACTTACAAGGGCTGTCTCGCTTAAGTGACTTGTGATTGTTATTTCTCTTTGCTAGATAAATAATACTTGACGAGATGAGGTAACATTGGTTCTAAGGCTGGGGAATAAAATGCATTTAAAAGGTTTATACAAAAAAATAAAAAGTAGTTAAGCTATATACTTCTGATAAAAATCGGACAAGTGCGAGACTGAATCCCACATCGAGGGTTCCGCAGCATGAAAGATTAAAGTAAGTCTATGAACGCAAAATTTTTGTTTTGCGGTGTAACGAGGAAATTAAAATTCGCTTATGTTTTTACTAAATACGATTTTTAAAATTTACGTTCATCCCTTAAACTTAAAATCTCCCTAACTCGGTTCATTTTGACCGGAGGAAAAAAAGTCGTGATACTTTTTTATGTAAAATTTTAAGCTCTACATATTTTTACTAAAACTTTTTTGTCTAATTTTTACGGTTTTCGAGTAATTGCGAAAAAACATTTTTGATTTTTTTTTCAACCCTTGCCGGGGGTTAATGACACGAAAACCTTTACACATTATTTTTTGTATCATTAAAAGTACATTATATCAAAAATGCAAAGTTTAGGTTCAAATTTTGATTTCAGACCTTATTTGACTGGACTAATAATATAGCATATAAAGAAAGAATATAAATATTATTTGTCAGCAAATAACAACGGTTACCATGGCAATAAACAGTTATCAGCTAATTTCATAATTTCGCTTTTTGGCTATCGATGAGCGCGCGCATCGTAAAAATTTTACATTCATATTTTTTCCAAACATCCCAAAAGAAATATAACTTTAAAAATGCAGTGACAGTGTTATTTGATTCTTCTCATAATATTTATCAAATTAGAGGTACCCAACAGTAGTCTATGTGTTACCCTACGATGTCAGTCATATAATAAGGAGTAACTAACAAACAAACACACACAAATTTTCATATTTATTAATAAAAAGTAGTCCAATTACTCCACTCTTTAGAATCGTAGCAACCTTCTTCATTAATAAGCTATAAAATACAAAAAGGTTTTTTTTAATGATACGTGTATTTCTAGAGATAGGTGCGTAAAACAAACGAAAAACAAACTTCAGCTCTAAACATTAGCATAGAATATTTAATAATTTAGGTGTTTTTACTGTGTCACAGTTCAAATGTAAAAATAACAAAAGAATACATTATATTTTGAAATCAAACAAATAAATACACTTTGACCGAGTGTAGAATTAGCACGTTGAAGTGGAAGTGAACTGGTCATGTCTCCAGGCTTATTGATGGCCGATGGAGCCGACACGTGTTAGAGTGGAGACCACGCTTAGACAAACATAATGTAGGACGTCCTACGGCAAGGTGGACCGACGATTTGAAAAAGGTGGCAGGTATGGGATGGATGCGGGCTCCCCAAGATCGGGATGATTGGCGTTCTACGAGGGAGGCTTTCGTCCAGCAGTGGACGGCGATAAGCTGAAAAAAGTGTATCGGGTTCAACTAAACGCACCAAATGACATAACACTTTATTTCTCAAGAAATTTTACACTTGTGAATAAACATTTTATATCTCATTTTAGTTTTACATAATATACATAAATAATGTTAGAATTATAATCGTTTTTAGTCATTAAAATATTAATAAGCTTGATTTATGGTACTACGACGGCACGTCACCCGTCATAACGATCGCGTATGTGAGCTGTGAGAAAGCACTTAAAATAATTTTTGACATTAATCTCGCAATTTTACAGCAAATTTACGACACGATTATATGAAGATTATCTCTAAATTATATGAGTAGATAGTGGTCTGTGTAATTAAATAATAATAAAAAAACGATAAAAAGCCTTATTACCTGATTAAGGAAAGATATTTTATAAGGTCCATTATATAGAACCATTATAATCGGCTTTTTTTAACTTCCCACTGCTGGGCACGGATCTACCTTCAATATGAGGGGGATCAGACCATAGTCCACCACGAAGGCCTAGTGCGGGTTGTCGGATTTCAAATACATATCTTTCGAAAACTTGTTAGGTTCCTTCAGACATGTAGGTTTCCTCACGATGTTTTCCTTCACCGTAAGGCAAGTGGTAATCATGTTGGAAAATAGAACTATTATATGATTTTATTATTTTATATTGGTAAAAAATTAGATTTTTTACATTTTAGCTAGTTATTGTAGTTGCTGAATATAAATCTAAACTTAATATTATAAATGTGAAAGTGTGTTTGTTTGTTTTTTGTCCTTCTTTCACGTCGAAACGGAGTTACGGATTGGCGTGATTTTTTGTATGGAGATAGTTAGAAGGCTGGAGAATAACAGTAACATAAAATTATAAAATAACATTAGTAATTAATAAAGCTTTTTAAAAATTCTAATATTTATGATAATAACATCTAAAATTAAATAAATAAATATTTTACACCTCCAGGTAAATTTCTCCAAGAAAAGATAATTTTATTTAAAATGAAACCCATCTTTTGCTCTGATCTACTGCATTACATCATGGGGTGGAGCACGGAAAACGTACATGATAAAACTTAAGAGAGCTCAGAGGTCCCTGCTAAAAGTAATAAAATTTAAACCTTATAGATATCCTACATCTAATTTATACGCAGAATGTGGCGTGCTAACAGTTCGACAATTATTCATTGTTAATTTAATATTATCTCAATATAAGAAATCACCTTATAAATATAACAATGCAAGTAGACGTCAAAACAGGGTTTGTGCTACGACCAAGTTCAATACTGCTTTTATTAATAAATATCAGTGCTTTCTGGGTCCTATGCTATACAATAAAATAAATCAAATCTTAAATATCTATTCAAAAAATTAATATCAATGTAAGAAGATCTTGGTAGCCTGGTTACAAAATAAAAATTACGAAGAAACTGAGAAATTAATTGAAATAATAAAATAAGTTTTTTTCTGTTATATTATTTAGTCTTTAAAAATCCCTACAAAATAGTAAAAATTTTCATATATCTTATAAATGACCTTGATTATAATAATCAAAAATATATATGATTGTTAACAAATAAAACAAAGAGCTGAATTTAAACTAGTTTGCTAAATTACATATATACGAGTACATACCTAAATTTTTACAAATAAACAACTATAAAGATATAATATAAAGGTACCTAAATACAGAAAACTACAAATAATAAAAATATGCCTAAATATTTCCAAAGAAATAACTATAAATGATATAAAATATACAAGTAATATAAAATTGGTTCAAAATATATGATACTAAAAAAATATCTATAGAAAAGTTTTAACAAAATTCTTACGTAAAATAATTAAATAATATACATATTTTTTTCTTAATGCTTAAACTCATAGCTTTAGTGGTCTAACTTCAATCATAACTTAAAAACGACACAATGACGGTAGATGTTTTTAGTAAATTAAATAAATACCTACGCTGATGTATCTCGAAATTGTTCACATTGTATAACATATATATTTTTAGTAGTATATTACATTTAATTTATTAGCAATAAACATATTGTGTAATAGGAAGAGGCTGGCGTCTGAGATACAGGCTCGGCCTAGTTCAGACGTTAGTATACCTAAACAAACATTGTGCTAATTATATAGTTTAAAAGAATAAATGTCTTATAACCCTTTTGTATTTACGTCAATAAAGGTATTATTATTATTATTATAATTTTAGTTCTTTTTGTAGTTTTAGCGCGAGCGAAACCGCAGGTTATGCTAGTTATTTTATATTTTATTTATATACTCGCTCTTTTTCTGGAGAAATAAAGACAATTTCGAGACGCATCATTTCGTTCCACATTAGTACCTAAATATATCCTAATGCATTAGAATCATAATGAAATTAATAAATCATTATTAATAAGATCTTTAAATTCTTGATCATCTATCCTTTTTAGTAATTATTGAGGAGCATTCTAATGAATTTGTTTCAGCTGTTCTTCTCAGGATTGAAGCATTTTTTCCGAAATTTCTGGTAGAGTTGTTGACAAATAATAAGTGAATTTCTGAATAACCAATATTGAAAAAATAATTTTGAACATTTGAATATATATGTATGTATATATAGTTTTTAATTAAGAACATAAACTTACAACGTGCTAAGATAGCCCTTAAATCTGCTCTTAATTATAAAGCGTATACTCACTCACGTGAGCAAATTGTGTAATATGCTTGTTTACAAATAGTGTCATTAGTTTACAAGCGCTTGCTCTAGAGTCGCGTCAAATTGTATGAATTAGTAACACTCTGCATGGAAATCAAGGTAATAACGATAGTGCCGGATATGTATGTATATATTTAGTAGCAGAAAGGTTAGGTTTATTTATACCTTTTACTTATTTATTTATATAGGAAGCCAATATAGTTTATAGTGTTTTTTGTGTGTTAGATTTACGTATAGAATATTTTTTTCACTATAAAGAGTTGTTCCGAAACTTATACTGAGTGGGTATATATATATATATATATATATATATATATATATATATATATATATACAAAATGTGAAGGCTTAAAATTTAAATGGTATAAAAAGTTATTGCCTAAAAAATATAAAAAATAAATTAAATTGATAAAATACCTATAGGTAAAATGGCTTAAATGTATAAAAGGCTTCAACAATGTAGACAATTTTAGTAGAAATAGAGTGACCCAGATTGATTTTACTCTCGCATTAAGTATGTTGGTGTATTTAAACTCACATAGTTGTTGTTTAGTTTAAATATTTTCATTATTTTTATTTGGTATCACAAACTAAATAATGGTAAAACAAATGGCAGGTCAGTACTTATATTTTATAAAAGTTTCTACTGTATATTTTCTTAGAATTTTACATTTTTAGACGTCAAAACTCAATCAATAATTTATAGAGATTTAGATTAATTTTTAATGTCCGACATTGAAAACTAAAAATTCATAAATGTCATAAAACCTAACTACACGTAAGTTTTCACTTCCTTTGGTTTATCTCAGTTGTGCAAGTAGCTAGAAACTATTTTTATTGTTACTAGCATTGCCTGCGGCTCCGTCCGCGTTCAGATGACCAAAAACCAAATTCTTAGGTTTTACATATTAGTATACGCTACATTTTATTTTTTTAATTTTTTTCTCAAAAATGAGATATTTTCTCGCGATAAAAAGTATCCTATATGTTGACCCGGAAAGCTAGCTATCACCATACCAAATTTTATCATAACCCTTCAGTAGTTTTTCTGTGATGCGGTAACAGGCGGACAGACAGATAAAAATTCTAAAAACTATAGATTCGTCCTCTGTGTCGATAATAATGTTTATTTCAATAAGATTTTCCAAAAATTATCTAATGTACAGATTCGGCTTAGTTACAATTTTATTATATGTATAGAGTATACTCTCATTCTTCCTTCATTTCAAGACAGTGTATTATGAACGTAACATAATAATTACTTTATAAGGCAACTTCGTTCCCAAGACTGTATATAAATATTAACTCCGTCAACCCTTCTAATAGCGAACCCTAACAAGGAAGATATCTGTGATGTAACCAAGATGTATTCGTAAAACCTGTTTACACTATATCGTAAAGACTATTATTTTATTAAAAATTAATTAACTTATTGTTTTACAGAGGCCATTGTTGTAGAACTTTTATGCATATTTGATGTATAAGCTGATTCAGCGATCGAGTTACATAAACCTTTTAACAGAATAACGCTATATGTACGTACATATTCTGAAATAGCTTAACAGTAAAAATCGAGAGACTGAAAATAATCATTATGGAATTACAAAGTGTTATTAATATTAAGTCAAAATAAAATTTTATTCGCGTTTTCACCCCCTTAAAAAAATATTTCCGTGATAAAACTATCCTATGTCCTTCCCAGGGTCTCAAACTATCTTCATACCAAATTTCAAAAATCGGCTTAGTAGTTTCGAAGCTTATTCGATACAAATAAAAAAAAATCTACTTTATAATATTATAGTAGGTATAGATGACGTTGATGCAGTCACGTATACTTTTTAATCGTATTTTGTTACTACAGTAAAACTGCATAAAAAAGATGTAAAAATATAATTTGAATACTTCTGGCATAACTCGATAGTAATGCGAAACAGCCGCCAATGAGATTACTTTTTAAGCGGATTTACTTCACTTATATTGCAAATCCGTTGTTTATCTTTCTGTAAAATACACATAAGTTGTAAAATATCGTTTTTTTACCTTTACTATTTTGGTTTCAGCACAAAAAATACAGTTTCGTTTACTCACTACTATCCTATATATGTATCTGTTTATTCTAACTTCAAATACTTGGAATGTTTGAAGCGTAATATGTGATTGGTTGACATTATTATTAATAATAATAATATATAAAACATGCAAAGTTAAGAGGAGTTCTTAAAGAAATTCGTATTTCATATACATATATGTTAAACTTTTTCTGGCAAAGAATAAATGATTGTAAAGGGAAACTAAACAAATAATGATTATAACCAAATGCAAGTCATTTTCGCTCAATTCTCAACTACTATTTAAAACAAAATTAGCCGATAATAAGGGGTAAATATATAATCCAAAATATACAATATTCTGTGGATTGTAGCTAAAATATCGTAAAATGTAAACCGCATCCACATTAGGATTTAACGTATGGGACATGGGATAGGAATTGTTGGAAATAATTTGCATTCATATGTGATACTAGCAGTCCGCTACGGCGTCGCCAACAGAAAATATAAGGCAGGCGATACATGGTCAGTTTCTCGATTTAATTTTACAAGTTTGAATACTCGGAAACTCATTGTATATATAAAACGTTCTAAATGGCACGTAGGCTTATATTTTTTGTTTGGAAGTCACTTGTTATTCCGAAACCAAACAAATGCATGAATTTGGAGTCCAAGATATGCTTTTGCACTCCGAATTCGTGCTTCTGTGAATGTACTTTGGAGCATATGAATAAAATGAGTGCAATTAGTTACCTTAAGACAAAGTGTAGCTGTTGCATTTAAGTTTTGTTCGCAACAATTTAACATGACAGATTTTCAAAACACAGATACAACTGTTAGCTTTTTAGAAACGTTTAACAACCTTTTTGAAAGAATTGAAATAAGATTATTTTTAAATTTTGTTTTTCTTGGTTCTTCTTCAACGCCGTCTTTACATTCAGTGTTGCTATTATTCTGATAAAATAACATTGAGGATCACTTTCACATCTATGAAACACTCTCTATTTGAAATAAATACGTATATACAGCTAAAACAAAAATATCGAAACTAAAGATTAAGTGCAACAAATATTAGTCAAACCTTACCAATTTACGTTTTTGTCCCTTAAGTGCTTGAGGCTCTGCAGTAATTGTTTTATTGAGCAACTCAAGTAAATCACACACTTCAAAATTTGCAAAGGCTGAATATTCATTAGCCTGAAAAATTAAACGTGCTTTAATGCGACCAAACAATGAACTGAACTTTTTAATGCTATACTCGTAGTTATTCCCACAAGTTGAAAAAGCCGAACCTTCATTACATGCTAACTGTAATCGGTCAATATTGTTCATTTTTTCCGAAGATTTTTTCATTTTCTGTAGTATCTCTTAAGTATGTCGACGTTTCTTCGAGACAAATCATCTGCGTAAAAACGCTTAATTTCAGATTTGATATAATAACGTAGTAATTTTAATAGTCTTAGAAAAACAAACAATTTTGAAAAAAATAAATAGAGGACCAACGCACAATAAAGAGGCCTGAAATATTTTGTAAAATAAGCAAATAAATATCATAAAAAGTCATATTTTTATAACATCTTTATAATATAAAATAACTTGATAAAGAGATCGAGATAATGAGCGAACATTGAGTATTTTAAAAGAAATTATGTTTGAGATATTTTATTATTAAGGAAGATGTACATTTTTCAACCGACTTCAAAAAGGTTTTCGATTCGGCAGAATTTTTTTAAAGTTATTTTTATGTGTGTTCCGTCAGAACACCGTCATTTATTAACCGATTTTGACGATTTTTGTTTTGTCTGAAAGTGTGTACTTCTAGTTTAGTTTCATTTAAACTTGAAAAAAATATCATCCCTAAAGGTGCAAAAATAGGTAATGAAATTTAACCTATTTCTAATTGTCATATTGACTTGAAACTTTTCTAAGGGTTTCTATTTCCTTTCATAGTGCCGTGATTCCGTATCCTCGAGCTGATCAGAAGGTAAGGCCAAAAGGTGGATAGTGCAATAATTCATCAACAGCTAATAGTAGATACATTGAGTTTAGGCTTATTTTGTTTGATTTGACAATCCCAATACCTTAGAACTGGATTTTAGAGACCGATTTTTACTGTTACTAATAAAAGCGAAGTTTAGTTTGAGTCTATATAAAAATTGTCATCAAACTAACTTAGGCTTAAGCGAATAAATTTTTAATAAAATACTTTCCTTTTACTTTTCTATTACTATATCTCCACTAAAAATGGAAAAATAAAAACTTAAAAAAATAATGAAAACCAACTTCTAAACACTAAAAAGTATAAAATTACTGATTATTAGTTTTTATTAACTATAGTTATCTAATCAGGTATTTTCGAAGTCAATATTTCGAAGTCACAATGCTTTAAGATATGAATATTTAATACATAAATATGACAGGGTATGAACTTTAATTATAGTCGTAGTAGTATAGTAAAATATTATATTACATCAAATTGTGATATATGTTTAACTCTGTTTTGTATCGGCTGAAAATGTGTATACATTTTTGGTTAAAATGATTCATTAAATAAGTAATCATAACTATGGTCTAGAATAAAGATATAGTAAGAAACAATTATTTTACTTGGACAAATCCAGTTTTTGAGTCTGTTTAAGTGTTGTACGTAACATAAATGATTTTGTACAATGATATATTATAGCTAATTAGGACCTATCTCTAGACTTATCAAATATAATGATGTAAAAGGTATAATGATGAATATTGATTTAATATATTTAACAAAGAGATGTTGTTGTTCGAAATATTTAGTTACACTTCTAGTATTTAAATTTTTGGTATATAAATTTATATAACTTTAGTAAGGTGGAAACAAGACAATCTATCTATTCTGCCCTTTTTAATGTCCCACTGCTGGGCACGGGCCACCCTTCAATACGAGGGGGATCAGGCCATAGTCCACCACGCTGGCCAAGTGCGTGTTGGCGGACTTCACATGTCTTTCGAAAACTTGTTAGGTTCTCTGAGACATGCAGGTTTCCTCGCGATGTTTTCCTTCACCGTAAGGCAAGTGGTAATCATGTTAGAAATGATTCGCACATGAAAATATCGGAGGTGCGAGACCCGGGATTTGAACTCGTTGACAAACAAGGGAGAAGAAGATACTGAGGTTTTTGTCTTTGTCTATTTATTTATAGATGTTTTATACTAGTTTAGATGTTTTAAAATATAGTTTTTTAGTTGCAGCAATATTAGATTATTTAAATCTATTTGATTTAAAATAGAAAAAAATCTATACATTATAATAAAACTGTAACTAAACCGAATCTGCACATTAAATAATTTTTGGAAAATCTTATTGAAATAAACATTATTATCGATACAGAGGCCAAATCTATAGTTTTTAGAATTTTTGTCCGTCTGTCTGTCTGTTACCGCATCACAGAAAAACCACTGGAGGGATTTTGATGAAATTTGGTATGGTGATAGCTGGTTATTCGAGTCAACATATAGGATACTTTTTACCGCGGGAAAATATCTCATTTCTGAGAAAAAATACAAAAATCTGAACGCGGGCAGAGCCACGGGCAATGCTAGTCGTATATATAATTGAACACCTTTTAATGTTACTTCTTTCTTTTTATTCTAATCTGTCAAAAACGTAATTTATAAAAAGGTCTTAATCAAAAAAAAGGCAATTGTAAAAGGCAGTGGTGGCCCAGTGGTAACACGCTCGCTTGGGAAACCAAGTGAAACTGGTTCAAATCTCGCAGCTCTGATAATTTCACGTGCGAATCATTTCTAACATGATTACCACTTGCCTTACGGTGAAGGAAAACATTGTGAGGAAACCTGCATGTCTGAGAGAACGTAGCAAGTTTTCGAAAGACATGTGAAGTCCACCAACTCGCACTTGGCCACCGTGGTGGACTATGGTCTCGTATTAAAGTGGGGTCCGTACCCAGCAGTGAGCCGTTAAAAAGGCTGATACAATCAAAAATAGAAAAGTACCCAAAAAAGGATGTGTGTGTATACGTGTGCCTACAATTTTATATATAACTAGCAAATCACTCTCGCTCCGCTCGGGTTCGTCCCTAATTACATTTTAACGATTAGTATAGATTTTCAGAGATGAGGTATTTTCGGTAAAAGTATCCTATATGTTGACCCGGATAACCAGCTATCATTATACTACCAAATTTCACCAAAATGTGTCCAGTGGTTTTCTCTTGATGCGCTCCCAGACAGACAAACAGACATACAGACAAAAATTCTAAAAACTATAGATTCGGCCTCTGTATCGATAATAATGTCTATTTCAATAAGATTTTCCAAAAAATATTTAATGTATAGGTTCGATTCAGTAAGAATTATATTATATGTATAAATATTTTAGTCATTGTAACACTGTCTACGCCATCGTCACAAGATCGATATACAAGTTTTGTCAGCGGAAAGTATAATTGAATTGTCGACAAGGGAGCTAGCATTAAGATATGACATAATTGTTTTATTTCATGTTGTCAACTCCCACATCGCGCCTAAGTCTGCACACCTTAATATTAACAATTAAGCATTGTCCATTATTATATTTTTAAAACTGTACATAATACATAAGAATTAACTTTTGACTTATGCAGTCAGCTAGAAAGTAGACTAGTTCTATGAATATCGCGAGCTAATCTCTCTAAAATTAATATCTCTCTCTTATACTGATACTAGCAGACTCGGCCACGCGATGCTATGGCACACATGTAAATTCTTGCAATAAAAAAGGAAATTATTAATTTTGCAATAAAAAAGGAAACAATCGGGATAAAAACTACCCTATATTTTAAGTTGGAACAAATCACACATTTGAAAAAAATATGTTAAGATCGAATAAGTAGTTTTAGAGTTCATCTCGGACCAACATCGTGACACGGAAATTTTATATGTTAAGATTATAATGCTTAAGTGTTTATTTCTTGAATTAATTACATAGTTCGAAATTACACTTAATGCATTTTATAGCCTATTTATTGAAAAAAAAACAATATTACGCTACAACTCTTGAGTGTGGGGTTATTTGAAAGTATTAATAAACTATTTTAGGTACTATAACGACGAGCAAAATCACGGTCAAAAGACTGTAGTAGTTAGAAATGTTTGTTTTTACTGAAGATAACGCTTTAAGTATAATTCTAAACAAATTTAATTTAATCAATACTTTCTTAGATTTACGCGAATATTTGACATTTCAAATAAAACTATCTTTTCGAAATATTTCGCGGATTTATTTTGATTTCTGGCTTCCGACGTTTCGAATGCCTTACAGCAAAGTCACGGGAGAGATAGTCTCTCCCAAAAAGATAGTTTTATTTTAATTTAATTGTTATTTATAATATTATGTATGTATTTAAAGTTATATATGTGTAGTTTATCAACTATCTGCTATTCATAACCTCGTAGCTTACCATGGAACTAGATGGTGCTGTGTGTTAATGTGCCAACATATTTATTTTAAGAATCACTATCTAGACATTACTTAGATTTTCAGCGAAAACGGAAGTAGAAAAGCTACGTGTTTCTCTTTTATACTTCGCAAAGAAACTACGTAGGAAATTAAGCAAAATGAACTAACTAATCAGTATTATTATGATAGGATTTTGTTAAATGCTTTGCAAATTTTTATTAAAAAAAAAAACATTTCTAGTGCATGTTTTAGTTCACATCTTTTTTATGAATGTGAATATGTAAAAATACTATTAAATTAACCTAAAAATGCCACCAAAAATATTTTGGTCCCTTCCAACTCCGTCCAACTGATTATCCTTATATTTGTTCAAGATTATCATTACACTCGTGTTGTCTACTTTGGGTTCTAATATACACTTTATCTCTTAATTTATGGCGGTCTTTCGATACTTGGGATATTGTCCCTTCTGTTCGATACAAAAACAAAATCTATAGACATTATAATTAAGTGGGCATACAAAGGATTATATTATGATATATGACACAAGTATACTTTATATATATTTACATATATGTAAACATGGAAAATCAAGCTACATTTTTTTTTATTTACAAAGCATTTACTTAGTTTGTTCTACTATATCCTTAGCCTGGGATCGTCTTCCAATGAGTATGTGTAATATTTGCCATTTTATTTTGGTAGAATCCTATGTAAATTACAAGCGTTTTGTTTCTAATGACCCTATAAATTCTGTCAAGCACAAAAAAGTTCACTTCTCTTTACGTTATACGTCATGACTGGGAAAATACATAATTATAGGGATATATCAGAGGTGTGAGCCTCGGGATTTGAATCCGCTACTTAGTTTCCAAAAAAAGTTAGCAGTTAAAAAAGTGTTACCACTAGGCTACTACTGCCCTACAGTTTTTTTATTTACTCGTATTAAAAAATAATATATCTTATTTCGTATTTTTTATTGTTAAAATAACAATATTACGTTTTTTTTAAGTAGAGATGTCCTTAAGCTCATCCTTAACTATAACATCTGTGCTTGACATTTCAGTTAATTATTATACGAGTAATCATTCATTACTATTTACGTATATAAGAATTGAAGTCGCAATTTATTCTTGGGACTTAGATAAGATGACATATTAAAATCTTTTACGAATTGAAATCTAATAAAATATGTATGTGAAAATGACCTAATTAAAACATTTTAACTGGTCATCATAATACAATTTCCACGATTATAAAATTTCATCTTTTCTAAGTCATTGCGTGAAACAGTTAAAATTAATTGTTAAAACTTATAAATTTGTCACTATTTCAAGAACATGAATCAACATATTTATGTACTTTTCTACTTTAACTTGACTCGAGATGCTTACGAAGTTAAACCTACAAGCTCTCGTGTGGTTTGTTTGCTTGTTAAGCTTATTTTTGAACGAGTAACATTTGCTACAAACTTATTGTACAGAATATTGTTATTTTAAGTATCGCTATCTTTATTTTGTATGCTTACTTTCTATTTATAAAATTATATTAAAACTTAATATTCCTAATATAATATTAATAATTTACATAATTTAAAATGTTCCCTTCGTAACTTTATATAGACTATTTCATGTCAAAAATTCTTTTTTTTTTTCAATTAAACGCATCTATTTATTTGTGCATACAAATAGCTGTACAGATTTTAATAGCATTTATTAAATTTACATCTATAGCAAATTAAATGAATGTAATAAATTGATTTAACTCGTCTTAAATTGGATTTTTATTATAATAACTAGCGACTTACCCTCGCTGCGCTCGGATTCGTCTAGTCATGTTCGTCTTTGTTAAGTTTTAACTCACAGATGAGATATTTTCCCGTACCAAATTACATCAAAATTTGTCAAGAAATTTTCTCGTGATGCGTTTCCCAGACAAACAGACAAACAAATATTCTAAAAACTATAGATTCCGCCTCTGTATCGATAACAATGATTATTTCAATAAGATTTTCCAAAAAAATATTTAATCCCTCAACCTCGCAAACTAAGGGATGTACGTTTGTGTGAGACTTCCGCAAATTTTGATGCTAGAGGTCTGAAAATTGATATAGGGACGGACTCCTATTTATAAATAATAAAATATAACATCCCAAAAAAAGAAAGCTAAATGAACGAAATAAAATTTTCATAAGCAACTTACAAAAAGAAGCGAAATCCCACCAAAAATGTTTTCATGTAAAATGTTGCCAAGATGAGACCATATGTCAAAAAGTCATCAGATCTCATGTACGTACAGCCAAGCTTCTCATTCAACACGCCCTAACTCTACAAACCCTAACGTCACAAACTGCACCTTAGTCAAAATATGTGGCTTGGTCGTTTTGCTACCGTCACATGGGCGTAAGGTGAAAAATTTATTCACTATTCATTACTTTTCTGTTATACAATAGTTCTTGTAGTAACGATACGGCCAATCTACATATTTTGACTAAGGTGTAGAGTTTGGGAAGTTAAGGCTTGTAGAGTTAGAGCGCGTAGAGTAAGAAGCTTGACTCTACATGAGATCGATAACTTTTTGACAATACAAGCCATATGGTTTCGTCTTGGCTACATTTTATACGAAAATGTTTTGGAAGGTTGTAATGAATCTATGTAGATTATGATTAATAGTAACTTTATCAAATTGTCAATTGCATTGTAATTAAAAATATATTGTAACGAAACCTCAATTAACTATGTTTTACTATTACAATAGTTATTGTTAGTTCAAACATTGCTATCAACGTCCGCTCTATTTGACTGATTTTCATAATGACAAATTACCAGCTCGAATATGCAGTCCATTATGCGTTGCGTATTCTATAATTACATGCGTGGTTTATTCTATCGTTTTATTTAGATTATGCCATTTGAACCGATATTCTAAAAAGAGGAGGCTATGTAGGTTTCATATATATATATATATATATATATATATATATATATATATATATATATATATATATAGTCACTATAGCTCGATCTCAGTAGCTTTGACAGTCCTGCTATAATGAAACTACTCGTAATATTGTATACCCATGTTTTGATAGATTAATGTTTTGACTAGTCGGTAGTTGTTGGCAGATGTTAGCAAGAGTTAATAAATTATGGCAATATTTTTATATTTTTCGTTACGACTGACTACAGACAGTGATTAATTAACTCCAATAATAATTCTAGGTAGGCAGTGGTAGACCAGTGGTATCGCGCTCGCTTGGGAAACGGAGTGAAGCGGGTTCAAATCCCGGGTCTCGCACGTCTGATATTGCATGTGCGAATCATTGCTAACATTATTATCACTTGCCTTACGGTGAAGGAAAACATCGTGAGGAAACTTGCATGTCTGAGAAAACCTAGCAAGTTTTCGAAAGACGTGTGAAGTCCACCAACCCGCACTTGGAGGGCCGTGCCCAGCAGTGGGACGTTAAAAAGGGCTGAATACACAATAATAATACAATGTTTTAATACTATAGAATTATACAAAATCATGCTCATAAAGGAAACTAAAATAATATTACACTATTATATAAAAAACTTAGTTCTACTACTAAGTATTCTTAGTAAATAACAATTTAGATTGAATTATTACTCGTAGTAGCAATCGAATGTTTAAATTACTAATACTTTATTATTATATCTACCAAAAGGAATGACAATCTGCATCTATACATAAATAAAATTCTGAATCCAATCTGTACTTTAAATAGTTTTTAGAAAATCTTGAAATAGTCATTATTATTGCTAGAGAGGCCGAATCTATCGTTTTTAGAATTTTTGTCTGTCTGTCTGGGTGAGCATCACGAGAAATGCACTGGACAGATTTTGATGAAATTTGGTATGATAATAGCTGGCTAACCGGATCAACATATAGGATACTTTCACTGCGGGAAAATATCCCATCTTTGAGAAGTCTATACTAACCGTTAAATCGTCTACGTATACGTCGTAGTCTCTAACAAAGATATTCGTATACATATCGTATATATTTGTTCATAAACGTATTTAAAAAATACAAATACGCTTATCAACTATAAAAACTGAAACTATTACAAAATTACTTTAAAAGATTGTAAAAATTACACCCCAAACAATGAAACATGCGCTCATTCCCGTTCAATTTGAATGGAAATAAGGGTCATACCTATTATTTAAAAAAAACACGATAAGCTTTTAACAATTGGCGAAAATTTGTTTTTTAATGAGTATGTGACACACAATATATATCGTCCGTGTTTTTTTTGTTCTTCGTATTTAATTTGCTGTTATTTTGTTACTCTTTAAGGTAAATGTATACTGTTAGACTCTCGTATATTTAAGAATTGTGAATTTTGTGAATAGTGTTCACTTTTTCAGTGCAGTTGTTTAGTTCTGTGGACATATCCACAGAACTAAACAACATATAACCGAATTGAGTGCTCCCTTTAGAAAGCTGCTGAAAATATTTAATCCTTGTTATACATATATATGTTTTAGTTCTGAAGTTAATAAGCTTCTATGATTACCTCCAAGGTAAATAATCTAATGTTATTTATTTCCCCTTAATAAGATGTAATTATAGGGCTGTAAAATTTCATACATATATATACCTTATCTCAATCAGATTTATTTATTTATTTGTTACTAAATAAATTACTAAAACCTAAAAGCTACTAAAATATTGTAAAATGTAAGTTTATTATAATTTTTTACTAACTTAAACGATTTTTGTTAACAGTGTACGGCATGGAAGACGTTTGGGTGGAACTACGGGCCCCGCGGTTTGTCGTACACGGCCACAGCGCCGTGCTACGATGTGAGCACAACGTTGACGCCCAAACTTTATATAAGGTATTCCGAAGTTATATGTATAATAAGGTATTTTTTACTAAAACTATCTAGAATTTAGTATTAATATGAAATACTTAATTTGAAGATAAGAAACGTTAGTTTTTTTCCTTAATTTAGGCAGCAATAGATTGTTTTGTATTGTTTTGCATAGAGTTAGGTCCATCCCATAGGATGGATTTTTATTCTAGTTCGTCATATATATAGTGCGTGTTCTGAGAAACTTTAATACTCATATAAAGACGAGCCTAAGCAAAGTAAGGTTATCAGGAATACTATAAATACAGGTAATGATGACAAACTTGTAATATTCTCCTATGCCTCTTTTTTACTTTCACTCTTCCATATAGTCATTTTATACGTAAATTACAAAAAGTCATGATATTTTTTGGGATCTTTAACAAAGTGTTAAACTCATATTTTACATAATATATTAATAATATACGCTATTTACATTTTATGATGAAAACAAAAATTTAATTTCATCGTTTCTAGAGACTTTATTTACGTAGAATTGATGTTGAAAAATAAAACATTTTATCACAGTAATATTACTTTTTCGATTGAGATAAGAAGTAATTTTATTTCACGTTTACATAATGATATGCTGAGATAATTTTCAGAGAATTTGTTTACAGATAGTCGTTTTGTTTCATTATATATATATATATATATATATATATATATATATATATATATATATATATATATATATATATATATATATATATATATATATATATATATATAATCTGAATCTCGGAAACGGCTCCAACGATTTTCATGAAATTTAGTATACAGGAGGTTTCGGGGACGATTAATCGATTTAGATTAGTCTTATGTCTGAGAAAAATATAATTTAAAAAAGTTTTACTTGAACCGCGGTTAATTTATGCACTCATTTTTTTTTTCATCTTTGAGCAGGGCTGTCTATTCATATATAATTTTTCTCACTTAAATGTTAGGTGCAAAAAATTAAAGCTATGCTATTATCGCATGATAATGCATTACTGATACAAAATTATACAATGATTTAAATTCAAGTCATTGTCTTTATAGAGAATCAAATCAAATCAAAATATTTTATTCAGCATTAAATTATTACAATTTTTTACTGAACGTCATGAGTCTACTACCAGTTCGGAAAGAAGAAGCCTCAGACCTGAGAAGAACTGGCGAAAGAAACTCAGCGAAAATCTATATGTATTCAAAGTTTTATCAAAACTAATTCAACAGCTTTCACGTATAGTTAGCTCCAAACAAACAAAACGTCTTTACAAACTTTCTCATATTATACAATACCAAAAGAATTCTTAATGTGAAACCAATATTTATCTACATTATTTCAACGACAAAAATACGATACTATTTTGAAAATTGTTAAGTCGTAGGTTTGTACGGTAGCGGAAATAAGTAATACAAATGCTATGAACGGTATCAGTGGAGCACGATAAGCGGAACGCGAAGTATATCGCCTGTCAGAGTCAGTTCGTAGCCTTCGTAGCACAGTTAGGCGTAGCTTATAGTCCTATTAAATTGTTGGAATGCAATATTTATCTTTGAATTAAAATGTCCTAAAATATATCTTTTAATATAATAGTTTTTCTATGTAATGATGAAATAAATATGTCTTAAAAGATTTGTAAAAATTTTAATTCACTAATACCATAAATATTATAAGTGCAAAAGCTTGGATAAATGGATGTTTGTTACTCAATCACGCCAGAAAGGCTGAATGGATCTAGATGAAATTTGGCACAAATATTATCGTCTGTAGTAGCACATAGGTTACTTTTTATCCCGGTATACAGTTCCCATGGGATAGTTTTGTAGAATAAAGTTTAAGATACGAGTATCATCTAATATATATTTCTATTTTTTCCATACCAATATATCATAATTTATGTGGTTTCTGTTGGCGACTTCGAAACTAAAAAATGGAACGATTACCTTAAGACTTAGCAGATGTCAGAGTCAGTTCGTAGCTTTCGTAGCGCTATTAGGTGTAGCTTATAGTCCTACTAAATTGTTTAAACGCAGTATTTATCTTTTAAATAATAAAAATAATAGATTTTTCTAAAAAGCTTTTCTTTCAAAATAAATATTTTTAAAAGTTTGTAATAATTTGAAATCCTTAATAATGCGAATAAAGCTTAACATACCACCTAATATAATATAGCATTCGATATTTTCCATACCAATAAATCATATGTGGTTTTTGTAACTAGTTCGAAATCCAAAAATAGAATTGATTACCTCAGATAGTAGATGCCAGGGTCAGTTCGTAGCTTTCGTAGCGCTGTAGCCATAGCTTACAATATAATATAGCTTTATTAAATTAGATTGCATTTTTATCATGGAATTGTATTAAAATAGTCGTTTTTTCGTTGTAATGATGAATTAAAAACCTTTAGAAATGTTTTCTTTGTCATTTTTTAAAATTAAATTAGAATACAGTTTTAGATGCCACAAAAATGCTCATAACGAATAAGACTAAAATTATAAAGCGTTATAAACTCTAAATTATAACTTTAATATTGTAATCAATTAATTGATTAATTAATTATACCTTTAAGGCTTTACAGCTCAAATAATTTAAGCAATAAATTCTACCATATTACACTCACCTCCCTGTATTTACTAATTATCGTGTATGTATATAATTAAAGTGAATGTTTCTTCGTATGTTTGTCATTTATGTATTTCTAAACCATCTATCCGATTGTGACGAAACTTTGAAGAGTTGTTCTGCTTAAGCCCGTAAAAGTTCTTCACTTAAATAAATTGTACGCAGACAGACTTTTCACCTTATACCTCTATTATATATTATCTATATCTGAACATAAAAAATAATGGCTATTTAATCAAGCAAAATTCAAACGCGGAACGGATTTGAAGTGAGCTCAAGTAGTAAACACTTAGCTAAATCAAAATTCGACCCTCGTTCTACGCGCATTATACAAACATGGGTGCCTACTATAATACTACAGATAACTTCACAATGACTGGATAATGATGACTTTGGTCTAGTGGTTAGCATGTATGGCAGCAGATTGAGACGCATTGAGGTCCCAGCTCTATCAGGTTTGTATTCAGCCCTTTTTAACGTCCCACTGCAAGACACGGGCCTCCCTTCAAAACGAGGGGGATCAGGCTATAGTCCTCCACGCTGGCCAAGTGCGGGTTGGCGGACTTCACATGTCTTTTGAAAACTTACTAGGTTCTCTCAGACATGCAGGTTTCCTCACGATGTTTTCCTTTACCGTTAAGACAATTGGTAATCATGTTGGAAATGATTCGCACATGAAAATATCAGAGATGCGAGACCCGGGATTTGAACTCGCTTCACTCGGTTTCCCAAGCGAGCGCGTTACCTCTGGGCTACCACTGCCTTTTATCTGGTTTATATGTCAGGAAATCAGTATAAGCTTGGAATTCAAAAATTGGTAGTGTTTACACTTCTATGTCTCAGAAAGCATGTTAAACTCTGCTTCCGATCTCTCACCAATCTTACCGAATTGTCGTCCCATTGAAGTATAGAAGTTAAAGGAACAGAAAGTATATTTGTATGCAGCGCATACACTTGTGCATTCTATTTCCCGAGCATTTGTTTAATCAATCTCATTGAGATTGACTACCGTAAAAGAAATCAGTTATTTGAACTTTTTATTAGAATCTACTTAGAGATAGGTATAAATAAATAATAAATAAATAAATATGTTGGGACATTAATACACAGCACCATCTAGTTCCATGGTAAGCTACGCGGCTTGTGTTATGGATACCAGATAGTTGATAAACTACATGGATATATCTTTAAATACATACATATTATAAATATAAACACCCATGACTGGAGTACAAACATTCGAGCTCATCACACAAATGAATGCCCCCAGCGGGACTCGAACCCGCGACCGCTGGCACAACAAGTAGGGTCACTACAAACTGAGCCAAACGTGTCGTCATATACAAACAAAGCCACAGGCAGAAGCTAGCAGTTAAGTATAATAAAAAATATTCTAGAAAAAAATGCAAAAAGGACGTGAATTTTCAATCCTTTACAAAACGATTAAACGAAAAAAACTACAATTTCATGTCAACTTAATTAAAAAGTCTCTCTGAAGCAATTCGCGGGAAATGTCGAAGCTGAAACTGCAAATATCCAGACTGACGGAAGTTCATTTATTTTTAAAGCACCCGCTTGATAGTGTTTTGAATGAATTAAATAGAATTTGTTTCGAACAATGCAACTGAGTGGTTAAATGTGTTCAATTCGATTCTGAGTTTTGAAATCGTTAATGTATCGATTTGGTTAGTTCTTGTTATCTGTACTAGTATTATAATTATTACAAAGCTGAAGAGTTTGTCTGATTGTTTACTCTTTTAACTCGATCTCTGTAACTTTTTATATTAATAAACCAATTTTTTCAGGGTTTTATTTTTTTTTTTTTTCTCCTGATGTTTTAATCTTACTATTAGTTCCAATAAATACTAGTCCTGTTATGTAACATTGTGTTGTGAAAGATTACATAATAAAATGTCTAAATAAACACATATAAATATATAAATCAATAAACTAGCTGACATAACTTGTACAGTAGTAATTGTGTGTGTAGATTTGTTTTGTATATATAAGAGAGTAGTAAATGTGTAGATTTGTTTTGTATATATAATTAAATATATGTATAATTTTATTTATTGTAAATAAACACACGAAACGTGAATAGAATCGAAATCCTTAATAATAAATAAAAATATACGTTTGTATGTCGAAGCCAAATTATACCAATCAAAGTAGTGGTCTCAAATGCGTTTGATTATTTTAGTCATATTAGTTCACCCGTTAAGTAAATCTCATAAATACATCAAGTCATGCATCTCGAACATCGAGTGATCTGTGCTGGCAGTATAAATGGATTGCTTACTTGTGCATATTTTAACAGAGGGGATCGACGTTTTATGGTTTTCGCACGCAGTTTTCTTTATATTTTCCTAAAAACCCTTTTACGTAACGCACCTTTCGTATATATAGCGTTATTATAACATTCAAGTGTGTCCAAAGATTTTTATTGATTTTTAAAAATTATTTTAGTAATGTTAGTAAATAATATTGACATATTCAATTATAAAAACTATTAAAGTTATAATAAATGTTTAAAATTATAATTAACAAATATTTTAAGGTACTTTGGTGCCATTTTTGTATTTTTTGAAATCATTTTGTTTTTTTGTGGGTAGTCTGTAACTATTACATATTGACCTTTGAGACGTCTAAAACCTTAGTCTCTCCCGTGATCATGATTGCTGTAAAGCATCAGAAACGTAGGGAACTAAAAATCTATACATATAATAAAATTGTAACTAAGTCGAATCTGTACATTAAATATTTTTTGGAAAATCTAATTGAAATAGACATTATTATCGATACACAGTCCGAATCTATAGTTATTAGAATTTTTGTCTGTCTGTCTGCCTGTCTGTCTGTCTGTTACCGCATCACGAGAAAACCACTGGACAGATTTTGATGAAATTTGGTATGGTGATAGTTGGTTATCCGGGTCAACATATAGGATATTTTTACCGCGGGAAAATATCTTATTTCTAAGAAAAAATACAAAAACTGCATTGTAAGAGTATACTAATATGTAAAACCTAAGAATTTGGTTTTTGGTCATTTGAACGCGGGCGGAGCCGCGGGCAATGCTAGTCTATATATAAAAACGTAAAGAGAAAACTTTGAACCTCTTTTTAAGCATATTGCATGTGTGGAGGAGTATGAGCTTTGGCATAGTTAATGTTTATATAGAGAAGGACTGCAAAAAGACAAAACTTATTGACTTTCTTTTACCCGCGAATCTTCTCGCGTATTTTATTTATATATTACTACACTGCTAAAAGATGCAGCATGATGTTAGACAACCTCAATCAATACTATACGAGTACTTACATAATATAAAGATAGAAAGTTTATTTGTCTGTACGTGCATATCTCAGAATCTGTAGGCCCGTTTCAAAATTCTATTTTTTATAGGCTATGTATATAACTTTGAAAAAATAACCTCAATATGGATCAAACTTAATGATTTATGGTAGATTTTCAACTACGGATAGATCGAGTATAACATTTTGGTGTGATAAAATGCTAATATAAGATTTTTTCCAGGTGGTGTTTTTTAAGAGCGGTCAACGTATCATGCAGTATGTACAGGGCCGAGACCCGCCCTACGAGCTATACAATTTTACAGGTGCCGATATAAATGTAAGTAATATTACTCGCATTCATACTTTCAATCTTGATTTTTACAATAATTTCTGAGTTTTCTTATCAGAGTCAAAAATATCATATAATAATTGTAAACTGCCTTCGCTTCGCTTGTGACTTTTTAAGGCTTGTACAATGTTCATCTTATAATATTAAATGAGCAATTCTTGTATGTATATAAAATTTCGTGTATCTCAGAAACGGCTTTAAGGATTTGTCTTTTCTGAAAAAAAAACTATTTTTATATATTTTCCGAAAAATGAGCGAAGCGCTAGTGCTAAACTTTGGTAAACGACTATACATACGCACATACACAAAATTTTGCATTTATTTCATTAGTGTGAAAATAGTTAAATTCGTACCCATCGTTTATCCCCCAATATAATAACAATGTCGTTTAAAAATCAATCTCAGAAAGCCAGTCAAGTCAGTATAACATAATATTTCCGCATTTATAATATTTTGTTTAATCTATCTTCTTGTTGATATTGGACCAAGTCCAGACTTAAAGTGTGCAAACGTGAGGAGTATCACGTATGACCTATAACCGTCATGGATCGAAAATTGCCTTTATCAAACATTGTAAAGGTTTTTATCTTTAAAGCTTTAAACATAAAGGCTACATTGCTCTCGTACCTCAAAATAGAATCGCGTATAAGTGTCAAAGAAAAATATTTTCAAGACAACTGAGTTATTGATATCTGAATTCATACAATTTTTGAAATAGGTCGAATAATAACAGGCAATACCTGTCAATGACGACATTTATAGTTATTATTTGACCTGTTTCAAAAATAGTACCGTTTTCAAAGAGCTTACTGTGTATAATATATTAGAGCACTTAAAACGTTATCACTAATAATATTTTTAAGTCAATATTATTATAAACTACTTTGTGTGATGTAATATTTTACAGGATTCGTCTTTTCGTGCTCAAATACGAATCTTTTTATTTAGGGTTCCGTAACCAAAGAGTGCCAACGGAACCCTATTACTAACACTAACTTGGTGCTCCAAACAGACGGACCGTCTGTCAGAGGGCTGTATCTCATGAACCGTAATAGATAGAGTATGTTTTTTTTTAATTACTCAGCAGACCACTGTTATAAACTAAATTTCATAAATAAAAGAGAATATATTATATTTTTTAGGGTAGAAAGATATCTTTTTACTCACTGAATAGCATTTCATATGAAAATTACCTTTTCTATATCACACCGTAATCAAAAGCATAAATTATGTTTAAAAATACATATTTAATATAAATTTTTACTCGACTAAGAAAAAATAAATTACCGTCAAATCTATAACAAAAGTACCTAATAGCGAAATTCTATAAATTACCCTATTGATTCGAGTTTGTGAAGTTTCTTGACTAGTTTCCCGTAAATTTTCTTCAAGTAACATACTAAAGTCCGTATGTTACTGCTAACATGTTAAAGTGGGTTCATTGCTTCAGAACCGGCGCCGCTTCATGTGCAAATGTGTAAAAACTACTTCAAAGTTAAACAGTAAAAGGTTGACATTTTCAACGTAAATATGCTGAGGCTCTAGTAGTTAATTAGGTTGAGCTTATTATTTTTGAATTCGTACTCATTTACATTTACTTTTATTCAAAAATTGGTTATGAAGTCGGTCGTCTGGTATGATATACTTGTAATATTATAAACCTACGTGCTTTACATATGTCATTGTATGTATGTATTCAACCATTTTTAACTTCCCACCCTTGGGCACGGTCCTCCTTTCAATAATGGCAAAGTGCGTGTTGGTGGGCTTCAAATATTGTTCGGAATTGTAAATAAAATACATACTATAACAAAGTTTTTTCATAAATCTATACATATAATAAAATCGTAACTAAGCCGAATCTGTACATTGAATATTTTTTGGATAATTTTATTGAAATAGACTTTATTATCGATACAGAGGCTGAATCTACAGTTTTTAGAATTTTTGTCTATCTGTCTTTCTGTCTGTCTGTCTTTCTGTCTGTCTGTCTGTCTGTCTGTCTGTCTGTCTGTCTGTCTGTTACCGCATCACGGAAAAACCACTGGAGGGATTTTGATGAAATTTAGTGTAGTGATAGCTGGTTATTCGGGTCAACATATAGGATACTTTTTACCGCGGGAAAATATCTCATTTCTGAGAAAAAATACAAAAACTGCAATGTAAGAGTATACTAATATGTAAACCCTAAGAATTAGGTTTTTCTCATATGAACGCGGGCGGAGCTGCGGGCAATGCTAGTTCGAAATAGTTACAAAAAACTGATTAACAAGACTTACAAAATTATATTATTTTAAAGGTTTACATTAAATATTCTTAAACATTAAAATCTAATAGAAGTGTTAGTTTTATGTTGAAACAAATTTCAGTAAGACATACTCTTTGTTTCAATATGATCTGAATTAAAAATGTCGTTTAGTTTCATTTTGATCTGCCCAGCAGAAATAAGTTTACTGCCAGAGCTCTACCTTTATATACTCACATACAAAACTTCAAGCCTTTACATATTTAATTTGATATTCCTGAAAATACTAAAACATGTAACGTGTATAACCCTTTTGCACTCTCTTAGGATTTGAATTGTAAACATTTCTCCTTAGTAATTATCTATTTCTGAGAATATACTATCAAGTATTCACATTTTATACCTCTTGGACGAGCAGCTTAAACTAAATGGAAACAGACAAGGTGAAACCGTAAGCATTAGTTATACATTTAAATCTATATATATAATAAAATTCTAGCTAAGTCGAATCTGTACATTCAATATTTTTTGAAAAATCGTATTGAAATAGTCATTATTATCGATAGAGAGGCCGAATCTATAATTTTTTGAATTTTGGTTTGTCTGTCTGTCTTATATAAATGTCATTATATCTTGTTTTAACTACGTTATAAATTATATTATAATTTTTATTTCTTTGAAATCATAAATATGAATATAATTTTGAATCCAAAATAATATTCTGGCATTTTAAATCAAATGCCCAAGAGCTCAAGCTAAATATTCTCTTTCAAAGAGAACTGGCTTACCGTAGTTTATTTAGCATAGGTTTATTCTGGGTGAAGTAAACCACATGTAAAAATTTAATACACAAAAGATTTATTTACCTGCTACATTTAAATCGTTTCAAAGCTTTTAGAAAAATTTTAAACTTTATTGTTCCATGTTAATTGATTTTAAAATATCTTAAATTTTTTCTTTTATGTATGTTGAATATAATCTTCATTAATTATTGTAACCTAACTTTAATAATTATTTTAGTTGAATGAATTGTATTTCGCTAACTTTCTTATTTGAAGTCATACCAAATTAGTAGATTTTTTTTCTTTTTTTATGTCAGGACATTAACACACAGCGCCATCTAGTTCCATGGTAAGCTACGAGGCTTGTGTTATGGATACCAGATAGTTGATACATTATACATATATAACTTTAAATACATAGATATTATAAATATGACTGGAGTACAAACATTCGTGCTCATCACACAAACGTATGCCCCCAGCGGGACTCGAACACTCGTGTTGTCGCTTGTTTATTCTACATTACGTATATAGTATATACTGTATTCTATAACTCTTAATCTTGCTCTATATCACTAGGAAAAGCAGTAGCGAAGCGAGAACATGTTATTTGGATTGTATTATTTCTATATTAAAATGTGCTTGCAATTTTTTGCTCTTAAGAACAAAATATGTACAACTGTTCGGTACAATACAGAATGTTTCGAGATACAATACGAGATACAAGAGTCGAAGTACAATGAAATTCCATTACAATTCAGAGTTATACTAAAATAGACAAATACAATTATGTATATGGAGACATCGAAGTTTAATTTTATTTCTAGTATACATGGCTACGATTGTATAAAGACAAAAACAAATATTGCTTGATCTTATTCCTATTTTACAAGGATATGTCCTAAGCATCATGTATACTTATTACTTACTTATTAATCATTTAAAATTTCGAGTGTAATTTGATTTTTTTAAGCTTTTTGAAGGTATAACGTAATAATGGCTTAACAGTTTTGAGTGAATTACGGAATTTATTTATTTATTTATTTATTTATTTATTTATTTATTTATTTATTTATTTATTTATTTATTTATTTATTTATTTATTTATTTATTTATTTATTTATTTATTTATTTATTTATTTATTTATTTATTTATTTATTTATTTATTTATTTATTTATTTATTTATTTATTTATTTATTTATTTATTTATTTATTTATTTATTTATTTATTTATTGAACTACCAACAAAAGTTACAATATTATAATACTTAAACTTTGGTTACATATAATTTATCATGGTAATTGCACTTTTAATTATAGGTAGTTACAACTTGCTAACTTTAACAGGCTATCACATTAGTATGAGTATTAGAATGTACATAATATATGTATAGCTGATATTTTAACACAAGGTCTACCTTCTTATCGTCGTGCCTATCATATAAGCGGAGTCAGAAATATATACTGGTGAAGTTATAAAACAATTTTTCGTCTGACATTTAAATGACGCCCATGAGACTTCAAACAGTTCACATAGTGCTAGATTGTATTTTCATATTTATTGTATGATGAACTTCTACCAACAATACTACTAGATATCGGGTTGGCGTAAGAAATCCGTCTCGGTAAATATGTATAAGCTCAGTTGCAAAGTGAGCGTATATTTCGATTCGTTTTATTGAAACACTGCCAACGTAAACACGTTTACAAGGCCGCAATGTGTATTTAAAAAGTTGCAAAAATAATGGGCGAAGAAGAAATTTTTCGACCAGAATATCCTAATTTCGGTAAGTATTGTCTAAGGGAAAGTTCTGTCGTTTTTTTCCTAAAAGAAAAAACATTTTTTTTTTAATTTTTATTAAAAAATCATCCAAAATATAATGTCTTTTATTAGTTACAAATGTCTGCCAGCGATCTGGCAACTTATCTAACCCCCTGGAAAAGAATTCCTCTTTTTTGGAGGCAAAGTACTCTTTCACTGCTATTTGGACACCATCATAATTTATATATTTATTTCCATCAATAAAATATTGCAGCGACTTAAACAGATGATAGTCAGATGGTCCAATATCTGGAGAACGTGCTGGCTGAGGTAAAGTTTCTCAACCCAACTCTGCAATTTTTTATACGGTTTTTCTTGCCACGCGTAGTCTAGCGTTGTCGTGGTGAAGAATCACCCCACTTTGTTGGCCAAACATAAACGTTTACGTTGAATTTCTTTATTCAAAACATCAAGTTGCGAACCGTAACGATCAGCATCGACCGTTTCATTCGCTTTCAGCAAGTCATATTGCACTATACCCTTGCGGCCCCACCAACAACACAACATAACCTTCTTCGGATGCACGTCAGCTTTGGACGTGGACGGTGGTGTCTCCCCTTTATAAACATATGCCCTTTTTCTAACCACTTGCTTATAAACTATCCAATTTTCATCTCCAGTTACTAAGTGGTCCAAACAGGGCCCTCTTTTGTGACGAGCAACATTTGAAGAACATATCGAAATTCTGTCCATTAAATTTTTTCGCTTAATTCGTGTGGCACCCAAACAGAGAGTTTAGACACGAAACCCAGCATTTCAACGTGATCTAAAGCAGTAGTCTGATGAATTCTAAGCTTGAAGCCTACTTTTGTGGAAGTTAACGTTGGATTTGTCTTGATCATACTGCGTAGCACTTCGTCATAGACATCTGATGGTCTTTCTGATCTGGGTTGATCTTTCAAAGAAAAATCACCTGAACGAAATTTCGCAAATCACCTTTGGCATGTTCGAGCTATTACGGTGTCCTCTCCAAATACGTCACACCAGATTTTTTTTGCCTTCATCGCATTATTCCCTTTTTGGAACTCATATACCATACAATGTCATAAGTGCAATTTTTCTTCACTCATGTTGACAGCTTAAAAAAGTTAAAAACTGACTTAAATTCGAAAAAATGAATATAAATCATCAATTATATACTAATCTAACTATTGAAACTGGTTTCAGTCGGATCGGAATTCTCGGTAAGGATCGGCAACGCATAAAAGTGCACGTGTTCAAAAACGACAGAACTTTCCCTTATACCTATTACATGTAGATTAAGTCAATATTTTAAGATTTAATCTACGAAATAATATAAAAATGAAATTTTGAACAATTTTAAATCCGTTAAGGACGTTGGCCCAAGTTCGCCAATACATGCGCGAATTCAAAGAAGCAAACAGAAAGAAAACATAACGATTTAGCTCACAAAGCAACAACGGGAAAAAGTTCTTTATGTGTTTTTAATATAAGGTTGATTTTATAATAAAAATTATAAAACTTACGAAATGATCGTAAGTGTAAGATGATAATTTGAAGACTTGTGACTTTATTACAAAGTGCTATGGTCATGTTGATTAGGTTGAAAATAAAACTGCCTACTACCTGCCTATACAATTACCACATCTACAATTATCGAGAACCTAATAGGTAGGTACGTAGGGAAATGCTATGAAAATTGATACTCTATTGTTTACATAATTATATGATCGGCTTCGCGAGAGATCAACTCTACTTATTATTATTTTTTACGTTTATTATCTCATGTTACATTTATTCTTAAAGTCGGGAGCTTTTAAATTATTTTATCCTTATTTCAATTACTTTTTAACCGTCGTGGGTTTTTTCAAAATTTTAAATTTTGCTTTTCATTTTAAACTTTTTAGAGAGCATAAATATTATGTACATAACGCACTGCCCGGGTGTTCGCCCGAATGACCCTATGTATGGTACGCCTCTGCTACCGTAGTATGTACATTAGATAAGTATTTGCAAATAAACTTTGCCCGGGGCTTTGTTGTAACTCAGTATTTTTGGTTTTGCATAAACAAATGTTTACTGCAGCGCCCCCTGGTGAGTTGTCATCGTAACACCTTTCTAAGAATATGCACCAATCAAACTTGAATCCATAACTGAAAACTGCATCAAAAGCGGACTAGTAGTTTGGAGAAAAAAGGCGACATGCATTTGCACAAACATCCTCTCACCTCAAACGCATATACCGTCTCCGTTCCGTCGTGGCTAGTGATATAAAATTATATACGGTATTTGTAAAGAAAAAAGCAATTTTAAAAATGTTTGTCTGTCTGTCTGTTTGTTCCGGTTAATCTAAACGAATCAGGGTTCCGCTCGGATACCTATAATATTTGCTGCATTTTTTTATGTTTGTTCGTTTGTTCAAACCTGTATGTAAAATAAAGATTAGTGTAGAAATCTATATCTACTTTGATATTTTATTGTTTAGGTACCTTTACGATATTGCTATTAATATAATTATTGTATTAAAGATAATTAACAGGTTAATTAGGGACGTGACAAATTATAAAATTAAAGTCCGTTAAAAAACCTATCAACAGCAAATTGGATTCGCACAACTACAGACTTCGTGACATAACACTATTTATGTATATATATATATATATATATATATATATATATATATATATATATAGTGTCGTGTTATATATGTAATAAGCTAAAGAGTTTGTTGGTTAAAAAGCGGTAATTTCTGAATCTACTGGTCCCCTTTGAAAAATTCTTTTTGCGTTTTATAGCTTACTAGCAGAACCCGCAGTTTCGCTCGCGCTAAAACTCCAAAAAAAGTATAAAAAGGTAGTTTCATAGAAACTTTCATCCTCTGTTTTACCCCCTTACAGGATGAATTTCGAAAAATGCCAAAACACGTATTTATTTCATTTTATTGAAGAGCATTAATACCAATTTTCAAGTAATTCTGACCAAAAATATTTTTTTGGATTGTATTATAAAGTATTTTCCCATGGGAATTAGGTAAACTCCCGCGGTACAAAGTAGCCTATGTCACTCTTCAGCCTTCAAACTATCTCCACACAAAAGATCATGCCAATACGTCACTCTGTTTCGACGTGAAACAAACAAACACACTTTCACATTTATAATAGTAGTATGTATTAAGGAAGGTTATTGGCTATCTTCTGTATCCTCCCACTACGATCTATAATAGCAAAGTAATTCTATAAAATTAAGAGAGGCGATAAAACGTTAGTTACGTGATATAAGCCCTTAATTGTATAATGATTGTAATCTTGGTAAATATATAGTTTGAGAAGTGTTTCGAAATATTAAAACCTTTTTTTTCCACCATAAAATCCATTATAGTAAGTGATTATGTCGAGGAAGGATGACATTTCCATTACTTCTATAAAATATGGGGTTTCGAAATTCCCGGAATCACGTACTAAAATAGAACATTTCCGAGCATTTGCTCACGTTGAGAGTGGCAAGTGGACGTAAACTAATAGCGTGACAAATTAAAGCATCCCATAACAGTAAATAAAGTATTAGAAAAGTTTTTAAACTAAAAAAATTGCTGAAATCTAGCCCAAACTCAATTCACTTTTGTTAGCTCATATGGATTGTACTTTAAAAGTCATTATTATACGCATGCAAAGATTGACACACGCTTGTATTTACTCTTACTACGGCTTTACCGAGAGACAAACGAAAAGCACAGACAGGACGTTTTGGGTATTTAAATTAAGATGTATGTAGGTCAGCCTTCATTCTTTTTTTCTCATTGAATATTTTATGATAAATTTAGTAAATGCTTAATGAAAAAATTAGTGTTACCTTAATTTCAGAAGGAATGAAGTCTTTGAAGCTCATTATTATGTTAATTATATAGATTAAGCTTCATTTATAGGAATAATAATTTGTTATGTAAATTTTGTGTCAATCTACTAACTAGATTTAAGGTTACAATTTCACATAACGTGCAGTCCTTTTTAGGGATAAAAAACTATAGCTTTCAATGAAACATAACGGCCACAGCTGGTTGTTGACAGCAAAGGGAAATGTTGAGCTTTGTACAAAGTATATATTTTTATTATTTTAAAAAATGTATGAGAAATTTTCCCAAAAAAAAATGTAGTCTACATTAGTGTATAATGACTAATATATTTTCTTCACTTATAGATATTTGATGAAACGTTGCATAACTTTCCTTGTTTCAGTTATTACAAATGACTCCAACAACGATAACACTGGAAAAAATGGATTTCTCAGCGTCCGGCTCTTACGCGTGCGAAATTGCACTCGAAATACCACTTTATTCTAAGGCGTCCAAAATACACGAAGTGAGCGTTATTGGTAAGTAAAATTTACCTTTTCAACCTTTTCAATAAATTGAAACTGGCCTCTAAAAACCTCAGGCGATAGACCGTTTTATTCTAAAGCACACATTATTTTTAATTCACTAGCGACCTTCACTCACTTCACTTAGAACTCAGAAATTCTAAATATTTTAAGTGATTCTTTTATCACCTGTATTTATTATTTATTACTATTTTAAATGATGATGATGATGTTCTGCCGACCGATCCCGGCTACGGCGGCCAATCTCATTGAGACTAGCCAACTACGCAGGAGATATTATAGTGCACAAGTGTACGCGCAGACACAACGTGCACTATTTATTCCTGTCACTCTCATACTCCGGTGTGACGACTACTCGACACGACCAGTGAGAGTTAAGGCGCAGGACCGACGGCTTTACGTGCTCTCCGAGGCACGGGGGTGAAATACCGCCAACTTCCCAACTCCGGGCTGTTACTGAGACTTACTATACAGAAATACTCAATAACTAAACTTGACCCGACCCGGGACTCGAACCCAGGACCTCGGAATGTGTAGCCGTACATGCTAGCCACTACACCACCGAGGCAGTTATTTTTATTTTTAAATGCACTTGTTGTTTTTTATAATATCAATAGTATTTCACAGTATTTTGATTCTAAATATTTCCATAAGCACTTTCAGATCTGATTTTTTTTTTTCAAGAAGTTTCTGTTATCTTGAAATTGGTTCTCTCAATGCTTTCTTTATGTGAAACTTTAAGTAAGCCAACATAGTTATCTTAGAAAGTTAAACAGAGATGATATTATACTTAAGATAATTTAAGAAAATAAATATATTTTTGAAGTTATACATACACGTATTCAATTGTAATCTTATAATATTAAATGAGCAATTCTTGTATATGTAAATTTATTACGTGGCTCTTGCCTTACGGTGAAGGAAAACATCGTGAGGAAACCTGCATGTCTCAGAGAACCTAACAAGTTTTCGAAAGACATGTGAAGTCCGCCAACACGCACTTGGCCAGCGTGGTGGACTATTGCCTGATCCCCTTCGTATTGAAGGGTGGCCCGTGCCCAGCAGTAGGACATTAAAAAGGGCTGAATAGATAGAAATAGAATAGAATTACGTGGCTCTAACGATTCGAATCAAATTTTGTATTTAGATAAGGTTTTGCTTCTTAAGTTTATCTATAGCTATAGGTTACTTTTCTGAAAAAACCCCAATCTATATATTTTCCCAAATAACGTCGAGCGAAGCTCGGTCGCCTAGGCTATTGATATTTAAGTACTGCTGTGTGTATCATTAACGGCATGATTAGAATAGTTGACAATAAGTCAAACCGAGTAATAATTAGTAGCAATGACGAACGTTGAAAATATGTCATTTATTATTATTAAACCTATACCTACGGATATTATAAAAAGTTAGAGTTTGTTTGTTTCTTTATTTGTTTGTTAGATTGATTGATTGATTGAACGCACTAATCTCAGGAATTACTCTCTAAAAATTCTTTTTGTATTAGATAACCCGTTTATGGAGGTATATAATACATAGTCTATCAATTCCATACTAACCGTTAAATAATTTTAACGCACCATTGGCTGTTAATTTTTAAATTAGTTAAAATATTAGTTGTCCCTCTGAAAATGTCATGTAGGCACTTAAAATATTTAAACTAAAGGAACCACGTTAATATTTAAAGAGTTAAAAGCATAAAGTATGAACCAAGTTGTAAATAAACTTTGAGAGATGTATGGAAGTAAAATGCAAACGATATGGCTAACGATAAGTAAACTACCATTACTGTAGTCGTAAATTCTATATGCATATAATAAAAGCGTGGCAAAAGTAATTTTTGAAATGAAGTTTTTATAAATACTAGCGACTCACCCACGCTCCGCTCGGGTTCATTTCTACTTACGTTTTAACGTTTAGTATAGATTTCTCAGAGATGAGATATTTCCCTGCAGTAAAAAGTATCCTATATGATGATCCGGATAACCAGCTATCATCATATAAAATTTTATCAAAACCCTTCCAGAGCTTTTTTTTGTCAGACAGACAGACAAAAATTCTAAAAACTATAAATTCGGCCTCTGTATCGATAATAATGTCTATTTCAATAAGATTTTTCAAAAAATAATTTATGTACAGATTCGGCTTAGTGACAGTTGTATTATATGTGTAGATATGAATAAAAATATACAAATGGGTCCAATAGTTTTCAAGTAATGCACTCACTAGGGAACAGCATTTCAGAGTAGAGTATTAAAATACAATAAATTAATAATAAATATTATGTATAGGAATATTATTATCAATAAATAATATTTCCAAACAAGTACTATATAAACATACTAGCGACTCACCATTGCTTCGCTCGTATCTGTGACCGCCTCACGAAAAAACCACTGGAGGGATTTTGATGAAATTTGTATGATGATAGCTGGTTGGTTATCCGGGTCAACATATAGGATACTTTTTACTGCGGGAAAATATCTCGTCTATAAGATCTTCTCTAAACGTTAAAAACGTTAATAGGGAACTAACCTAACCCGAGTCGAGTGAGAGTGAGTCGCTAGTATTTAATACATACGTAGCACTCAAGAATAGCTGGATATATTTTAATAAGACTCTTTTATTTGTATACTCAAGAACATAGGCAGGTTAGTTGTTATTGATAGTTTTGTTATTCCTTCGATGTCATATATTTATATTAATGAACTACGCTGGGGTTCGTCTTTAGGTGATTATTAAAATTGATATAACTTTTTTACGTATGAACTGATTGAAACAATACAAATATTAAATGTTAAGTGAAGCTTACTAAAATACATTAGTGAAAATCGCACCCAAATTGGCTAAGCCGTTTCTGAGATTATCACGCACAGACAATTTCTAAAACTCATTGGTTTGGGTTCTATTGCTTTAATATAGACCCCCAATAATAGTTTTTTTTAAATATCTTCTATATATGTACACTTTTATTACATATATGTATAGATATAGTTAAATCATGAATTCGGATATTATTGCCAAATTGACCATAATTATCATATATTTATGCTTTGGCCTGTAAAGATAGTATAAGTTTTAAGGAAGCTATTTTGCAATCCGTCGAGTAGGCTTAATAACACATACCGATAGTCAAGTTCTACTTGTTTCCATATAAAGTGGTGGTCGTATTTAAGGACGGTGAGATAAATTAAATATGTGATAAATAAGGAATATATTGCTACAAGCAATTTTCGGAGAACGATCATTAATTTAGGTGATAGACTACCATAAAGGTTCTCAGTTACAATAAATTGATATACCTATTAAGTATTGCACTCGCGTGAAACGAGATGGTTCTGATATGATAAGTGCATCATAAATCTCATACGAAGTAAATTGAAAATATAATATCAGGTTCACCTCTAGAAAAACAAAAACGAATCTATCCCAACGGGAACCACATATTTATGCGGAATAAAATCCAGACTTTAATCTATCTCTGTGTTAAATTTCATCCAGATCCGTTCAACCGTTCTGCTGTAATTGGGTAACAAATATCTATACAAACATCCAAAAGTTTCACATTTATAATATTAGTAAGATTATCTCTCAGAATCGCAATTAATTAGGAGACGAAACAAATATACACAACCTAACGGAATAATACATTTAAGAAATTTGTAACTGATTGCTGTCTGTACATGGAAGATATTTGAGAAAAACTATTATTGGGGGTCTTTATTAACACGCGTGCGCGATAACCTCAGAAATGGCTTAACCAATTCGGATGAGATTTTGACTCATATATTGTGGTAAACTTCACTTAACATTTAGTGTTTGCTTTATTCATTGTTCATAAATAAAAAAGTTACGTCAAAGAATTACGTAGGGACAAGCCCGAGCAAAACGAGGGGAGTCGCTAGTAAGGAATATATACTTAATATTATCGATAATAATGTTTTCTATTGATCTGTTTTGTCCAAAAAGTCAAGATGAGTTTTTAGTAACATATAGATACATACCACATAAAAGAAGTCGTGAGTTAAAGCTAGTGGTATTAAAAATGATATTCAGTTAATATTTTAAAGGTTTTTCATTCGTTTAATTGAATTAAATACTTAGATAAGTATTTTATTCAATTAAATTAAGCTTTGGCCTTGTATATTGAGATAGGTTAAGTCAATTATAACGGCGATCTTCATAATTTTACCTTAAATCAAATTAATACTCAAATATTTCCTTAGTAAGACTATTGAGTAAGGGACTCAATCTTGGAACATTGGTTGGTCTCTTATTTTACTTAATTTTACTCATCACTACAACATTTAAGTAATATTATTTAAATATATCTTGTTAGCTGTTTTTATAGTCTATGGAACATCTTTAAAGAAAATATAATTGGGATACCTGTTCTGAAAGCTGTTAGTCTATACCTACTAATATTATAAAAAGGTAAAGCTTGTGAATTGTGAGTTTGTGACGTTGTAGGGGGTAAACTCTGTATCTACGGAACCGATTTAGATGTTTGGTAAGAAGATTGTTTAAGACACGGGGAAGGACATAGGATACATAATTTTATCCCGGAAATCATCCCTTAAGGGGGTGAAAATTGGGATGAAAGTTTATATGGGGAATCAACTTAGGGACGAACCCGAACGAAGCGAGGATGAGTCGCTAGTATATGTATATATGTAAGTACTAAGTAACCTGATTGGATTATCATATTATAGTTTATGTACTATCTAATACTGAAGAAGTTATGTTTTTATTTATTGAAAGTTCAAGTTCTACGAAGAGTAAAAATTAGGATGTGAGGTAATTTAACAGAAAGTTATGTATTGGCAAAAAGCATATTATTTAAAAAAAATATCTACATATAAAACTCTGTTTTCGAATTTTTGCGTAGATTTATTTTGATTTTTGGTTCCCAACGTTTTAACAACTACATAATGACCTTTGAGACATCTCAAACCTAAGTCTCTCCCGGGACCATGATTGCTGTAAAGTATTCAAAACGTCAGAAACCAAAGATCAAAATAAATCTGCGAAAAAATCTGATAAGATAATTTTATTTAAAATATCTAATACTCGTGCAAATCTAAAAAAGTATTAATGTCTATACGTTTTTATATTTAATTATTTACTTTCCTTGCCTACACCAAAGCAAAAAAAATTGTAAGTCGATTAGATTATTACGTATTACCGTAATAGTCTATACCGCTATATTTAATGTAAATCTACTTATTCAGTTGAATAACGTTTTCTTGTCACGATTTCACTCTCTGTCTTGCAAATCAAATTACTCAGAGTTTATTATTTGAGGTCAAGATTAGAACATCTTACTTTACAAGGATTCTATGATCAATAATGGAATTTTAATGTGTCTTGGCCTAAAAAAATGTATTTAATATATACGCATTTTTGACCCATTTTAAATAAAATTTCATTTTACTTAAAGGTTCAAAATTCTTGACGATGTCAAGTGCAGATATGTGAATTTATTAAAATCATATTTTTTTGTATTGTTTTTAGTGTCTACACAAATTTTAATCTTTTATGGTAATAGATTAGAAGAGTACCTTAAACTTTTTTATTTAGCAACCTAACACAAAAATATATTCGTGAACTCCAACTATACACAGATGTTAAAAGCTTGCTTAGTTTTACATATCGTCACGTAACACTGCAAAATGTTAGCCTTTAAAACCTCTCGATTCGTGCACAGTATGAATACGTTTTTATGTATAAAATTGGGATAAAAGTACGCTTTCGGAAAATCGGCTTGGTACCCATCGCTTTGCATATTCCGCTGATACTCTTTGTGCGATTTTTGCACGCTTCTGCTACTTATGTTCGGTTCGTTCAAAAGAACACTACATTAATCCGCATATAGCCCAGATCTGTTCTATTTCACAGACGATTAACCAAGTATACAAAGATAATGATTTGTTCTCGCTTTTCCTTATAATAAAATTTTTGTAGAGGTATTACTAGTTATTTTAATGACTTTTATTATTTAAAGGATTAGGTAATAAGCTCAAAAATCTAATATAATCTCATCTCAACGTTACAGAATATTGTTGAAGGTCACGAAAATAGGAATATACAAGTTTATAGCTAATTTTATTAAATTAGCTTGCAATCGGAGGTTAAAACAGTTGTTACTGGACCGGGTTATGTTCACTTAAACAAAAATAAAAATCTTAGTTTTTTTTTTCAATTATTGTTAAATGTATTTTGATCTTGAGCTCAAGTCAATATTAATTGTTACTCTTCTTGAAAGTGCCTTCTAAGTTTTCTTTCTTTTAACCTTCTATATTTGGTTTTCTTTTACCATTTTTATCAATATATTTTTTTATTTTTTGATTCGATTTTTTAAACTAAAAGACTACTGAGAAAATTACACCACAAAATACGCTATCGCTTTCATAGAACAGAAACACAGAAAATGAAAAATTTACTATAATATTCACTAATAAGAGATTACTCTTATAGTACTAGTATAATATTATAATAGAACTAGATAGTTTTAGCGGGTAATATAGATTTATAGGAAAAACTAGCCAAGTCAAACATTGAATTTCAATTTATCCTAAGTTATCTACGCTGTGTAAATAATTTGACTGTTAAAATTTAAGAAGTTCTATTTGTAAACAGCAAACACTTTTATAGCAGAAAAAAACAAGAAACTGTGTTTTCAATTTATTTTAGAATTTTGTATGTTCTCTTGAAAAAAATTGAGGATTATCTACAGAATTTGGCACCCATTTAGATCTCAATTCTTTTGTCAGCAAAGTCGACAACCACGCATACCATTATATATTTATTTATATTTATAACACTTTATTGCACAATAAAATAGTACATTAACATAAAAAAAATTTATTATACAATTAAAGAGATGTGAAAAGGCGGTCTTATCACTAAAAGTGATCTCTTACAGGTAACTGATAGTAAAGGATATAAGAAAGAAAGTGAGCGGAAAGGTGCATAAAGTGCAAATCATTAAATCTTAATATAAATAAACATACATAAAAAATATTATTCTTAATATTGAACTTGGCTCCCATTTTCACATTAATGTTTTTGATTGGATATAATATACCTAATATTTAAAAATACTAAACTTCTTTTGTGTCTTTTAAGTATCCTATAGCCAAATTTTATAGTACTGATTTTCTTACAGTTCGACAAAAATACCGTCCAAAGATAAAGATCAAGCATAAAAAATTATCATCCAATGACGATCTGGAAGCAAGTTGTCAAAGCGCGCCCGCATATCCTGCGCCGCATCTAACATGGCTTATCAACAATGTTAAGGTAGGTTCTTAGTTCTTAAGGTTTCGTAATCAAATGGTCAATTCCATATTGTTTGTTTTTGTCCTTGTCCTTTAAATTTAACTTTCAAGAGGTTGACGTTATGGGTCTTTCGGGTTATGGGCATGATGAGGGTATGATGGTAGCTGGGTATCCGGTCAAACATATAGGATTTTTATTGCGGGAAAATATCTCATCTCTGAGAAATCTAACTTGAGAAATTAATAACTAACCGTTAAAACGCACTTGGGGACGACCCCGAGCGCAGCGACCGTGAGTCGCTAGTTGTTTATAATATTGTGAGATTGCGACTTGTAGAACTTATAAATTATTAAGTAAAATATGAAAGCCTATAACAATGGTCTTTCAGTCGATTTAAAAGGAATAATAACTCGAAGTTATAATTTACTCCAGAATCACTAGCTATATAAATATAATAGCTTCTATAAATTGGTAATAAATTCTCATATGGTAAAATTTTGTGGCAATTTTAAATTAGTAGTAGGTAAATGTTAAAAAGGACCGTAATATCTATAGTTAAGCTATCTATAGTTCGTAAAGCTTGTATGACTATTAAGTACAATAGTAAAATTTTACAACTTTATTGTCTGATATCGAGACTTCCATAAATCCATTTATATATACAAAAAAATGTGAATATCTGTTTGTGCTAAATCGAAAAAATCTGATATTTCTTCACTGATTGCTTTAAAATGTAGATATAATATATGTACCTATATGTTTTTAATTAGCAAAAGTTTCTATTAACTTAATATGTCATAACACCATTTAATATACATAGATATCAACCTATAATTACATACTTGATAAGTTACTAAAAAATTAATGAAAATTTTGAACGCATTATTTACTGCACAGTAGATATAACTTGTAATATATAATTATTTAATTAGTATTTAGAGTAAAAATGATAGTAGAAATGAGCAGAACATTCGTAGAAATTATTATATAATTTAACAGTAGAAGTTTGTCTGTCTGTAGCGCAGTGTATCGTGTCCGCTACGACATTAAGTGAAACTGGTTCTAACCCGGGTGTCAGAATTCTGAAATTTTATGTTTTAACCATTTTCAACATGATTTCCATCTGCTAGTATGGTGAAATGAAAGATATCTGTACATTTCAGTTAACTCTAAACTTAACTATTAGTTTTCGAAACACGTGTAAAGTCAACCAACCCGTGCTTAGTTAGCGTAGTGAATAAAGCCTCTCATTCTCACAACATAACAAGGTAGGCCCGTATCCAGCAGTGACGCTTGATGGGCAGAATTTATAGTTTTAAAAGCGTAAAATACTACTTTGAAAAAATTGTTCCGTTTCCGGTTCCGGTTAATGCAGCGAGATAAAACGTACATTAATAGCTTTTAAGTCAATTTGTGAGCTTTTATAAAAATTAAGTCGGTCGAAGTTTAAATAAGTCGGTTAATAAAGTTATAATGTACGGTTAGTCAGTTATTTCAAGGAAACCATTAGATGAAAACAATGTTATATTTGTTTTAAGTGGAATTTATCAAAGTAACTTTGTTCCTCTGTTATCTCTTAAATAACTGATGATATTTAAATTTGAATTTCAAAAGATCCACATCTAAATCTTGATATTTTTCTATTCAAAAAACAACGATTGAACAACCAATGGTTAGTTTACTAAACTTGTGAGTACACATATGACAATACGAGCGACATACAAACTTTCATCCTCATTTTCACGCAGTTAAGTGATTATTTCTGGGATAAACACAATTCTGTGTCTTTCCAGGGTCTCAAACTATCTTCTTACCAAAGTTCATCTAAATCGGTTCAGTTGTTCCAGAGATTACTTCCTACAAACAAACTCATAAACTTTACCTCTTTATTATTTAATCCCTCCACGACCGCGGACACGCCGGCTTGTCCGTTAATAATAGATTTCCTAGAATTTTAATTAATTTCTTAGAAATTTACCTGGATGTGTTAATCTATAATATAAAAATGAATTGCTGAATGTGTTGCCAAGCGCAAATCTCGAGAGCAGCTGAACCGATTTCGCTAATTCTTTTTTTAGAATAATCCTTGAAGTACGAGGATGGTTCTTACGAAGAGAAAAATTTAAAAAATTGCCTGAAAAAGTCTAAAAACAACACGTTTCTATACTTCTATACAAGAGAATAATACTTAAAAGTCAATACGAACTTTAATACCATACCATAAAGTTTAAGTGTTAGTGGAGATGTTCCGGGAAGGCAAAACAATAATGAGTGACGTTAGTATTGTATAAATGTCAATATTTGTCAATATTTTTAATGTCAATATTTGTCAATATTTTTAACAAAAAAAATTAAAATTTATATGGCTAACGCTGGCTAATAATTACTTATATCTATTTAAAACGTACCTAGCGACGAACCCGAGCAAAGTGAGGGTGAGCCGCTAGTATAATATAAAACAATGAATATTTTTTTAGCTACTGGTAGGTATATATAATGTGTTATCCAATAAATCTTTTTGAAATTATATACATACATGTCTTTTCGTTTTATTTTTAACATGTCTCGCTTAAAATTTGATTTCTAATGGAGTATTATGCTATTTTGTATAATGCGGAAACAGAATTCAAGTATTAGAACCCAATGATTAGTAATAAAATCTTTTTTTACGACCTAAAAAAATATTTGAAACCATACCGTACGATAATTTAGAAGCTGGAGATAGTATAATATTGCAGTGTCATTGGAACTCTTTGCTTCACTTGAACAAACAACAGAATAAAAAATAATTAAAATCTCGAAAAATATATTATCGGCGAAGTTATATCTAATAATATTCATGTAAAAACATATTGCACACAAATTAAAAAACAATCCTCTGTACATTGGGCGCGAAAAACGATACTATAATATTTATATTATACTTATATGTAAATAAAATTCCAATATATAATTAACTTATCAATAATAGGGATGAATATAAACATAAAACGTTTAAACTATTAATACAACTGTTTACTAAAAATCACTTAAAAGTCATAATGAGGTGTATTTTTTGTTAATTTTTATGAAACCAGCCTTGAGGTATAATTAAAAAAAAATATAAAAAAATATGAAACTTTATTTACGAATAGATCACGTAAAAAAGTACAGACGAATACCTCTTTTTGTAATCGGTCAAATATAAAAATTCTCACATGCACAAAACCGTTAAAATTGATACGTATATTAAAAAAGTAATTTCATACGAAATTGCCAATTGTTGTTGAACAAAATTGCCACACTTTATTAGTTTGTGCCAACTGTTTCATTCCGAAATCAATCGGGCGGTAATTACTGTTGTCCATTTAATTATTACAGCTAGTTGCATTTAAACTCGTCCTAAAATGATGGTTATGCTCATTCAAATGTATGTTATGTGGATATTTTGCATAAAACAATAATCTATATAAATAAAAATGAAACGCGAATAACTTCTTTGATTCAACTATACCAAATTGGATAATTCTTTTTTTTTTATGTTTGTTATTGTCAAGACAAGCTTTGTATAGAAGAAAATTAAAAGAAAAAAATATTACTAAAATAATAATAATAAAATAATAATAATCCCCTTAAGGGGGTAAATATGGGGATGAAAGTATACATTGGGAAGCAAGCTTTAAAATTATAATTACAAGTAGTGTTTGTTGGCCTAATAGTTGAAATTTTAATTTAAATTTTAGTTAAGACGGAGGAGGTTTTGTTGGGTTTTAGTGGGTAGTGCTGGCTTTACTAGACGATGAGTCCCACATAAACACCTGTATGTCTACACGTGATATGTGTATATACAGTTCTCAACATAAAAAAAAATGACTCCGATTCATTATTGAAAATTGAAGGAAAATATATTTATAGTATAAAATTTACTCATTTACTTATATAAAACAATTCTTCCAGTTTGGAATATTATTTTATTGATAACACTATAAAGCTCGTCAATAACTACTAAGCAAAAAAGTACAATTAACAAACAGAGGATAAAGAGGTACTGAACTGTTTTATCTTTGCCTGTTCAAAATATAGCGCCTGGGCTACTGAGCTTCGCTCGGAGTTTTTGGCCAAAAACATTTTAAAAAACAAACAATCTGAATAAATACAAACAAAAAACAAAAGTAAAAACTTTGTATCCGACCGGGATACGAACCCAGACACCTGTGGTTGTAAAACTTGCGCTTTGGCCGTTTGACCACAATGCTTATGTTGTAGCGTCCGAATTAGCGACCATATTTTGCGTGGAATAATGCGAAACAAACCCGCATGAAAACTCGAAAACACGTGTTATCAAAGACATAAGACTAATCTAGATCGATTTATCGCCCCTGAAACCCCATGTTTACTAAATTTCATGAAAATCGTTGGAGCCGTTTCCAAGATTCAGATTTAGTGCTGTTAAACGATATTTAATTTTAGTATAACTGTCAATTACTTTAACTGTCAGTTAATTTTAATGTCAGTTAGATTAACTGTCAGTTAGTTTGATTGACAGTTACTTTGACTGTCAGTTTCCTTGATTGTCACTTGCTTTAACTATCAGTTACATTAACTGTTAGTTAGTTTAACTGTCAGTTACATTAACTGTCAGTTAATTTAACTGTTTGTTATATTAACTGTCAGGTAGATTGATTGACAGTTACTTTAACTGTCAGTTATTTTAACTGTTAGTTGGTAAAACCTCCAGTTAGCTTAACTATCAGTTAGTTTAACTGTCAGTTAGTTTAACTGTCAGTTAGTTTAACTGTCAGTTAGTTTAACTGTTAGTTAGTTTAACTGTCAGTTAGATTGACTGTCAGTTACTTTAACTGTCAGTTACTTTATCTGTCAGTTACTTTAACTGTCAGTTAATTAAACTGTTTGTTATATTAACTGCCAGTTAGTTTGATTGATTGACAGTTACTTAAACTGTCTGTTTAACTATTAGTTGTTAAAACCTCCAGTAAGTTTAACTATCAGTTAGTTTAACTGTCAGTTAGTTTGACAGTAAGTTAGATTAACGGCTAGTTAGCTTAACTGTTAGTTAGTTTAACTAATAGTTTTCTTAACTGTCAGTTAGTTTAACTGTCAGTTAGTTTATATGTCAGTTAGCTTAACTGTCAGTTTGTTTAACTGTCAGTAATGAAACCGTCTGTAAGTATAACTGTCAGTTAGATTAACTGTTAATTAGTTTGACTGACAGTTACTTTGACTGTTAGTTACTTTAACTGTCAGGTAGTTTAACTGTCAGTTACTTTAACTGTCATTTAGTTTAACTGTTTGTTATATTAACTGTCAGTTAGTTTGATTGACAGTTACTTTAAATGTCAGTTAGTTTAACTATCAGTAAGTTTAACTGTCAGTTAGATTAACAGTAAATATCAGTTAGTTGGCTTAGCTGTCAGTTAGTTTAACTGTCAGTTAGCTTAACTGTCAATTAATTTAACTGTTAGTTAGATTGACTGACAGTTACTTTGACTGTCAGTTATTTTAACTGTCAGTTAGTTCGACTGTCAGTTACTTTAACTGTCAGTTTCCTTGACTGTATCTAATAAGTGTGAAGTATAGAGCAATAGATGCTCAACATATTGAAGCACGAAACAGGTTTAATCACTATAAATTAATTAAACAAATAATCGAAAAATGAAATTCGGTAACTGAAGAAATACTTCTAGGCTTCCTCACAAAAATAGTGAGCTGTAACTGAGGTAAATAGCAATATGTGGGCAAAACATGTAATTTTCAAAAAAATATATTATCGAGAAAATTTTCAACAATCGTGTTTTCAAATTTAGCAATTTACATAGGATATAAAAGTTTGAAGTATCATTTTCCTAAATATCAAAGTGGTAACTTCCAGAAAAAACGTAGATTTTGAGATAAATAACGACGTCTAGGTACAAAGTTGCCATATGCACACCCTTAATATCTATAATCCTTGTGTGTACTACACATTAGAATAATATTTTTTTTATTGAATTTAAAATTGGTGTTCCTTTTTAGTTGAAAAGTAAATTATTAATGTTTATTTTGAAACGTCATCTATATTAATAGACCTTTTCTATAAAGTAGTGGGCCTGCCAAGTCCCCAGGCAATATCCTACTACACACTAAAAATATTTAGGATTATATTTATAAGGCAGTGGTAGCCCAGTGGTAACGCGCTCGCTTGGGAAACCGAGTAAAGCGAGTTCAAATCCCGGGTCTCGCACTTCTGATATTTTCATGTGCGAATCATTTCCAACATGATTACCTCTTGTCTTAACGGTGAAGGGAAAACATCGTGAGGAAACCTGCATGTCTTAGAGAACTTAGCAAGTTTTCGAAAGACATGTGAAGTCGGCCAACCCGCACTTGGCCAGCGTGGTGGACTATGGCCTGATCCCCCTGGTATAGAAGAGAGGCCCGTGCCCAGCAGTGGGACGTTAAAAAGGGCTGAATACATACATACATATATTTTTATAAGAAAATACCTACCTTTTTCCAGCATTGGAAAATGCATTTACGTATAACACCTGCATATATACAGGTTGTTATGTGGCACTCACCTTCCAGAAAGCCAGTTCTACCCACCAACACCCATTGGATCTTCCTCCGTCTTAATGGGGAGTCGCTAGATCACTTATGCATTCAATCAAGACGCTCCGACGGCTGGCCTGCGGAGGCATATCACAATAACTATTGGGTTGCTCTCACGGTCCACTCTACTATTAGAGAAGTATCAATTGTAACCCAAATGGAACACCGTCCACCTAAATGGATCACCTTCGAATGTGTCTTTTGGCTGCACGCTCTGTTGGATTGCCGGACGTTGATGAGTCCACCACTACGACAAGGTGAACACACATTCAGGGGGATCTTGATAACGCCTACTAAAACCATTTAGGTAACCCTATAGGTACACAAAATTAATTCACCAAATTTGATCAAGCTATAGAGATTCATATTCATCATTTCAATTCATCGAGAGAAGAATCACAAAGACACTGACACCGGATTTTTATATATAAAGATAAATTATACATAATATATCTATCCAATATATATATATATATATATATATATATATATATATATATATATATATATATATATATATATATATATATATCTTATAAAATTTCCATGTCACAATGTTTGTTACCTTACCCCTCCGAAACGGCTTTACCGATTTTTACCAAATTTTATATGCGTATTCAGTAGGTCTGAGAATCGGCTACTATCTATTTTCCATACCCCTAAGTGATAAGGATAAGGGTGGTCCTCCCAGACCCCACCCCAGGGACGAACCCGAGCGGAGCGAGGGTGAGTCGCTAGTAATATATAAAGTTTAAATAGTATGTTCAAATAGTAGTTCGAGTTCTAATGGCTAAAAACTATTTACAATTAATACAATTAATTGCATCACGACATTTTGCTTTGTCCATCTCCCTTTATTTCTCTCCAAACATTGAGCTTCCATTTTGGTTGGGTTTACATATTTTTCCTTTTTTGTTTCTTCTAAGCAATCCCGTGGTCGTATAATGTTAAGGACAATTAGAATATTCAGGCTTTTTAAGTCGGCGAGTGTCACATAATATGTACTCGTACCTTTTTTGGCTCGAAAGAATGCGTAGCATTTCCTCATTACAAACGTTACGATTTTATTTAATTAAATTTTCATGTTTTATTTGTGCTGTCGTAATCCTACAACTTTTGTAGACTCGCTGTTGTAACTTGTAAGGTAGGTATACAAAGATATAAAATAAAACCTGAAAGCCTTTAAGCTGTTTATACATGAAACCGGAAGTTATGAAAATCTTATAATCTAAGGCTTGCGCCCTTGATTTATTCAAAGCAACGTCAGTTATCAAAGCTATTAAATATTATATAGCTTGTAATAGCCATAAAAAATTTAGTAGTGAATAAAGTACCACGTAAAATATAATCGCGTGTTTTCTTAACGCTACCAGAATACTTTGTACAACAAAAGTTTGCTTATCGAAAGACGTGCTTAAAAGCAAACGAGAGTATTATATTTTTACTACATCTTTTATCTTCGCGTATTTTGCTCTACTTAGTTATGGTTACACCTCGTCCATCCGCTTTAGATTAAAATTTACATAGACTAAGAGAGACGCAAACTCAGCGTCTAGTCGGCCCACCCGGCATCCGCCGGCCAAGTATGTATTTAGACAATAAAGGAGCCTCAAATCGGCTACATGTGTCTCATTTAGTTTTATTTTTTTATTAATTTAGTTTTAAGTTAGTATAAATAGTTTTCGAAACGCTCCGAAACCAAAAGTACTTAGTAAACAAAATATAGAGTAAGTCTACTTCAATCTTAGGTTTCACTTATTTATTGAAGTGCTTATTGTAGGACTTACATTTAACTCTACAATATCGTATATAAATATTCGCTTAATAAATCAATCGACCCTCTTCGGCATAATATTCGTTAAAGTGTTTTATAATTTTCGTCAAAACCAGCCTTAGTTAAACAATATATTTTAAATAGTTTTTATACTGTACATTTTGCGCTAAAACTTTATACAACTTTAGTTCGTTGACGTTTAAATTTAAGTTAAAATAATGTGAACCACAAGTTATATCTAGACTTATAATACTTCCAGTTACTTAATTTTATTATAGATGTCTGAATTATTTTTTGTGTTTTAAACTGAAACTCCCATTTATTTAAAATATTTTTTGTAATTATACAAGTATGCTAAGAATTTTTTTGGTAAGATGTCAAAATTTGTGGATGTTTGCTTTACTTCAGGTTCATCATAATCTACACTGTACTTAATTTCATCCAAATCTGTCCAGCCGTTCCTGCGTGAAGAGTAACAAGTATACACACATACAAGCTTTCAGATTTATAATATTTATATTAATACTAATGATTATATATAGTATATAATACTTTCTTAGATTTACGCGAATATTTGACATTTTAAATAAAACTATCTTCTCGGATTATTTCGCAGATAGATAGCAATAGTGTTGCTTAATATTTAAACTTTAAATATGTAATAGCAATCTAAATTAACATTTCAACTTTTTACATAACATATAAAACAATAATCGTTTTTTTTATGTAATATTTATAATAATAACAGCTAAAATTTAATAAATAATATTTCTATATTCAATTAAAATCAACAAATATCGTAAGGTAGTTTGGTGCCGTTTTTTGAATTTTTGAAATTATTTTGTAAAATAGTGGGTAGACACTGTCTGTAACAAGATATGCCGCCTTTGAGACGTCTAAAACCTTAGTCGCCCACGTCAACATAATAGCTGTAAAGCATTTGAAACATCGGGAACCAAGAATCAAAATAAATCCGCATAATAATCTGATAAGATAGTTTTATTAAAACAAAATCATTTTTATTTGTTTTAGAAAATAATTCTATCTCTTGTCACCAGGTGGATGAAAGGCTTACTATACCCCACGGCACAGTAAACTCGCACCGACATCACCACGGCATGCCGCTGTCTCAAACAAACTCATCTTTGATATTTCCTCTTAGCAGTCTTCAGTTATATCCGAATCAGAGCGTGATTATAACCTGCTTGAGCACGATACCGAGTTATGCGTATCTAAATGAAGGGTTTGCGGACGTTCAAAATTATACAATTTCAGGTAAATGTTATCTTTTACTGAATAACAAGTAATTTCATTAAGTTTAAAGCTAATACAGTGGAAACTCGATTATCCGGACTAATTGTTGTCGGTAGGCATTCGGATAATCGAAAATCCGGATAATCGAATGTATGAAAAAACGGTTTTCGTACATATTACGTTATACATAGTGTTGGTGTTTAATTTAAATGAACTAAAGACAAATCACAAATCAACATTTATTTATTTATTTAACATTGGTAAATGGTAACTACAACTAAAACAAAAACGCGGCGACAGCGAACGCGCAGGACGAGGGTGGGTACGGGCGGTCGCCAGTTCCAAAGTTATTTGATCGCCTTCGCCTTGTCCGGATAACTGAGGGCCGGATAATGAGTTTCTACCTGTATTTTGTAGTCTTATCTCTTGTACTATAAACCGACTTTAAAAAGGGAAGTGATGTACAATTTTGTTTTGTGTGTTTGTTTTTTAAAAGGTTATGTTATTTGGGTGGTTCCAGGTAAATTTTACGGAAACCTTCGCCTTCGGGTTAAATAATTATTTTAAAGTGGTTTTGAAGTTAGTGTACCCATTATGTTAACAAGTAATTACAATGAAGTAAAAATGTGTCTTCCATGGGGAATGGTCTACGTGACATTGGTGAAGTAAAAATTTAATTGTAGGTAGATCTGTTTGTGCTTATGATTTCTGGGAATACTAAGCCGAATCTCTTTTTTTTTTCAATAAAAGTAAAACGTCTGAATTATTACCTACTAAATTATTACGTCTGTTTTATTTGTACTGTTGTGTTTGGAAAGTTTCACAAAAACTAGAATAAAATGACTGCCCATTTATGCAATATAATTTGCAGACTATATATATACCAACTGGCATATTAGTAATAGTATTGGAAAATGTGAGTTTGATTCTCGCTTGTGGCAATTACTTTTAGGGTAATACTAAAAAAATTATTGAAAGATCAAGTTTGTAATAGTTTCCTGAAAATTATAAATTCTATTTACGCATTATATTATATACGTTAGAATATTAATTAAATAGGATATTTAATAGAAAATAATGATACTACATAATCTATTATGTTACAGTTAACGTCGTTCGCATGGAACCGACACCTACGCAGTTGCCAGTAAAAATAATAAGCCCAGAAATAAACCAGTCAAGTTCTTTAATGATAAGGCACAATGTTGTACTAGCATTGGTTGTTACTATTTTACGTATTATGAAAAAAATAATAGTTTAAATGTATTTTAAGTTTTATTTCTAATTAAAATTGATGTTAAATATAATATTATACAAATTTTTGGTACATTCAATTAACAGTAACAGATACACTAGATACTAAAAAAACGAGCAATCTGTAAGTGTTGGGAAATGTGCTCGTACACACTGCATTCTTTTGGCAGTTAAAACTATTGAATTCTGTATTTTGATTTTCATCTGTTACACAAAATTAATCTAATTTAATTATCAAATGTTATTGATTATTATGAAAAAGTAAGAAATTTTAAATGTAAACCTATTTTTTTCATGAATTTTTAAAAGGAAATAACGTGCTGTGTATTGAACATTACGCATGTACTTAACTTCAATGTAAACGGAGATAATAAATTAAACCAATTAATATCTAGAATTCAAATTACATACCGAAAATTATCATTTTATGAATAAAGTATGAGCCCAACCTGATATTATAATTACCAATTATTGTAATAAGCGGTATTTCAAATTGAAATAGCGACAGTTTAATGTTGTCGCACAGAACAACTAAGCATTATGCCTTTTACAGTCAACATTTAAAATTATATTGTAATTAAAATATTTTCAGTTAAAGACTTTTTCATATTTCTAAGAAGATTTTATTTATTTAGTTTAATGTAACGAAGTTCATTCAGTATTGTTGTTCATTCTATCTTCTACGAAAGTTTATATAAAACAATTTTATTGAATTATAGAAAGATAAAAAGAGAAAAAATTAATACTGTTTATGATTATTAAAATTATGGAAATATAAATGTAGATAAAATAAAAATATCCATATAAGAAAATAGTATTAACGTGTTATCAAATAAAATTTGTAAAATATTTATTGTCAAAGTCCAATAGAGCTTATAATAATCTATTCGTCACAATGATATGTAATAAGATCTACACGTACGCTTTGAAAACATCAAAGTTATTGAAGTTAATATTTGAGAAAAATCCTATTGGGGAAATCACCTAAGGGATTGGCCAAAGAAATATTGCGACTACTATATAATAAATACGAGTAGGTCTTAAAGCCTACGATTGAATGGCGAAAGAATGTGTGTTAGAAACACCTATTGATGTCAATGACGTACGAAGAATAGTCTACAATTTTTTACTCCTGATTTTTTCATCCTAATATTACGTAACATGCGATGCTTCTTCGAATCCTTTTTATATTCACTTATGTACGCAATTATGAGACTGAACTAGAAGGTTAGGTTATGTGAGACCTAATGACATTTAGAGTGACAAATTCGTTAAAATAAAAGGGCCTGCAATCATATTCTTCGTAGAACAATATCGTGGAAAAGTTAAAATAAATTAAACAAACCTTTCGAAGGTTAAAGTATATTTAATTGCAGATAAATCGTGACGTAGCTAAAGACAATCATTATAGACGTAAATCAGTTACGTTTCTTTCTGGATTAAATTGTCTTTAAAAATCTTTACATGTTGGAAATTCTACTTATTTTATTATAGATATTTCAAATAGATTGAGAGTGTTATATATGAAGATTATTTTGTAGATACCATTTTTAGAGCAAGTTAGCTAAGTGTGCTAGTTTGTGTAATATTTTGGCTAACGTAAACTTTGTTGTAAGAACGTATTGGGATTATGCGTTATAAAATAGTACTTACTGGGCATGTATAAGTTGAGAATTGAAATCATTATAAATCAATCGTTCATTTAACAATGATGTAAAAATATTCTCCTTTTTTCTTATAATACTTAAATAATGTATTAATTATATTATAAACTAGCGACTTAACCTCTCTTCGCTCGGGTTCGTCCCTAGGTGATATAGAATCACCTTTTTTCAGATTTAATTTCTCAGAGATGAAATATTTTCCCTCTGTAAAAAGTATCTTATATGTTGATCTGGATAACCAGCTATCATCATACTAAATGTCATCAAAATCTGTCCAGTGGTTTTCTCGTGTTGCGTTCCTAGACAGAAAAAGAAAAATTCTAAAAACCATAGATTCGGCCTTTATCAATAATAATAACTATTTCAATAAGATTTTCAAAAAAATATTTAATTTACAAATTCGACTCAGAAGCTTATTATATGTATAGACTAATTCCCATATTATACATATTTACATTCATAGATCTCTTCCAGTCAACAGAAAGAGATCTCTTTGAGAGATAACGTAAGTCCACCTTTATCACGTCATTTTCTTTACATCTTCATCTAAAATTTGATACTTGCAAGCTTCATGCAAAAATAGCCTATAAATTAAACCTCAACTTATTCATGCTCAGTATACATATAATAATGTAGTAAATGTTTGCATCTCGCTCTATTTTAAGTTACATATTATCAGATTTTGATACAATATTTGCGACTGCCTCGGTGGTGTAGTGGCTAGCATGTACGGCTGCACATCCGAAGGTCCTGGGTTCGAGTCCCAGGTCGGGCCAATTTTAGTTATTGAGTCTTTCTGTATAGTAAGCCTCAGTAACAGCTCGGAGCTGGGAAGTTGGCGGTGTTTCACCACCGTGCCTCGGAGAACACGTAAAGCCGTCGGTCCTGCGCCTTAGCTCTCACTGGTCGTGTCGAGCAGTCGTACCACCAGAGTATGTGAGTGACAGGAATAAAGAGTGCACTTGTGTCTGCGCGTACACTTGTGCACTATAATATCTCCTGCGCAGTTGGCTAGTCTCAATGAGATTGGCCGCCTTGGCCGGAATCGGTCAGGAGAACATTATTTGCTATAATATTATTTAATATTATCAATAGACACATTACTTATTTAAATTGTGTAAATAATATAAAATCTTAGAAAAGAGTTAAAAAAAATATTAAATAGCCTTTTCTTTCATTATTCTAAGCAAATTCTTGAAGCAATTTTAATAAAAAAAATTTTAAACTAAATCATTTTACGTGCCATGAGCGAGATACATTATAATTTATGCATTTAATACGTATGGTTAGTCAAAAGCAAATCATTAGGAACAATGGTGTAACTAAAACATATCATGTTAGGGAGTGAGTAAAATGTAAAAAATAATGGTATATAAATGTTGTGCGAGTTTACTTCGAGGCAGTTTAGGGCTTTTTCATGGCCTAAGTATAATGCTTGCTTGTCATATTCAATACGAATAGAATTTCAGTCACTGCTTTTTTATATTTATTTGCTATGTTAGTTATATAAGTGTATAAATGTTCGTATATTACAATCATAATATGCAGGCAGAAGTTAGAAACAATAACAAATATAGCGTATAACAAATTTTCTAAGCTTAGCAGATGATGTGTATAGCTCTTAAAATGCTAAAATGCCCCAAAAATAAACAAAGTACCAAAGTTAGAACAATATATTATAATTTATTACAGTCTTGCCTCAAAGTGTAGGCTTCCATACTTAACGAATCTTCCCATTCTTGCTTGAATTAAATTAAAGCCTTAATTCGATTAAATGTCTGCGGAGATGCTACTTTTCCATAAAGAAAATTACCAATTTCAATTAAAATACACGAAATAACAACTTCACATCCAGTTCCGAGAATGAGTAAAACAATTCGTTTAAAACATGTGCTTATAAAATTTTTTGAGTGATACTATTAGTCCAATCGGAATCCAGTTTGGGAATAAAATATTGAAAACCTGAAGTTTTATAATTTTAAAATGTTAGCAAGTATATAAGGAATAGAAATTCGTAAAATGCCCCCCTATCATATATGTATATAATTATGTAAACTTTTCTATACCAAGTCTATCGAATCTATCCAATAGAGTTAATTATTTGAATAAAGGCATTCCATTTCAGAATTAAAATTCCAATTAATTTATGTATGATCTATTATAATACATAATGTCTTCAATAATGAAATCATTTCTGAATGAATAATTTAGTGCATGACGTGAAATGTCTTTAAAGTCAACATACGGGTACCAGGTTAGAAAAGTGGACCGTAACGAAATAATCATTAGTAGGTAACCGTTGTTACTGTCTGAAAACTGAATATATATATATAATATATATATATATATATATATATATATATATATATATATATATGGTATTTATCTTACTATGAAAATATACTAGGAAAATATTTAACATAAATGTTGTGATGTTATGTTGTTAGAAAAGTGTATTTAAAAAACTCACTATATAGTGGAACTTCTAAATAAATTTACGTAGGAGAGTCGTGGCTAAATTGAAAATATAAGAATATTCTTATATTTTCAATTTAGCAACGACTCTCCTACGTAAATGTATTTAGAAGTTCTACAGATTATTTTACATAGAGTTAAACTTCTTTAGAAATAAACTAAAAACCCATGTTTCCAGGAAAACTATTTTCATTTATCAAAGGAAGAAATACCAATAATATAAACGGATTGGTTTCATATAATTTAATTATAGTGCATTATTTAATAGTAATCATAATTTAAAGATAAGATAATAGCAGACCTATTAAATAACTAAAAAAAAAAACAAAAATAGCAGACCTATTAAATAATTAAAAATTTTTTTACATATTCATCGTCGAAACTTAACAAAACTATAACAAAATAACGTTCCGAAACTTAAATTCGATATTGTATTATACATAAATAAAGAGCTAAAGCTAATACTGTGGCAAGCTTACATTCAACTGCATATCACGTAGAATTTTTGTAATTAAAGAAAATTAAATATAAAATTACGATATTTCTATATTATGAAGAAATTCATGCAGGCTATCGATGTCTTCCTTATTGCTATACACTCTTTTATAAACTTTAAGTGTATTGTAAGTTAGATTATATACAGCTGGTTTCTATATCCTCAGAACAGGATATAATAAAAAAGTGACATTTGAATATATTTTGACTTAATTGTAATAGATTTCTTAAATTGACTTTATACCATTTCTAATATACTCTGTTCTAAGTATAAATCATTGTGGATTTACCGTGATGTGATGATTTTATCTTTTTTGCTTATTTATATGGCTCTTGAAATGTCAATTATGCCATAATAAGTCAGTAGAAGCTGCTTCTATGTGGTAAGCTAAATGTACTATATATACATTTTTACTGTAAAATCTTTGCTAACTATATGTATATATGTATAATTATTTTAATTTAAACTTTTATATAAAATATAAAACATATACAGTATGGAACTGAATTGGCTTTTTCTGAAAGCTATATACTTTGTCAATTAATATAATATCAATATTGTATAACCTTTTCTATCAAAAGTAAATAACCTACTTTTCTTATAGTTCGTCTTTTCTTAATATTTTATTTGATGTATATGTACGTTTATTTTATAATGTATCTACAATAAATAATAATAATATTAGGAATATTAATAAATACGAAAAAATTAAAACTACTCATTTACATAGTAAAAACATAGAAAAAAAAAGTAACATACAGAATATTACAGAGATTAGAAAAACAAAAAGATATAAATAAATATAAATATATTGGGACATTAACAACACCATCTAATTCATGGTAAGCTATAAGGTTTGTGTTGTGGATACCAGACAGTTGATACACTACACATATATAACTTTAAATACATACATATTATAAATATAAACATTCATGACAGTATAAATATTTGTGCTCATCACACAAATGAATGCCTCCAGCGGGACCCGAACCCGCGAACGCTGTCACAGCAAGTAGGCTTACTACAAACTGAGCCGAATGTGTCATAAAATTAATATGTACCTACTGTGTAATACATTTCAAAAAAAAAGAGCCAATTCAGTGCCATAACGTATTAATTATTACCAAAGTTTGTGATTCCTTCTTGTTAATCTTAGTTGTGTTTAATTTTTATTATGAAAGTTATTATTGAAAAAAATATGTAAAAGATACAGAAGTAAACGTATCCAAACTGTTATTTTTATTAAAAGAAGATAATGACTTCTCTAATTATATCTGCGGTATAGTCAGCAATACTATTAAATGATTCTGAACTCTATGACAAATTATTTTGCCGACTATACCACTTTACTAGTCGTGTATAATAAAATCTATGAAAAATTTGATAATGCATGCAAATTGGTGTTTGAACAGCATATAATTCTGGCTGATATTAGTAATGAATGTCTGTATTTAACCGTGTAACGCCGCAACAGAGTTTGTATGAAAATGTCTAATATTTACAGAATGTGAAATTTTATCTCTTTATAATATAAATGTATTACACGTTCAATTTACACATAGACTTTTGTTTTATTTCGTAAAAAAATAGTAATAAAAACCATATTTATTGTTATATAATATTTTTAACTAATATTCGTGTGAAAATGAATTAAACAAGTATTAAATGTAGCTTCTCAGTTCGTGAAGAAGAAGTTAGATTTAGTACGTAAGAGCTGAAGAAGTGGAAGATGTGAAAATTCTTTACTAAATCACACTACTATTATAAATTCGAAAGTTTGTATGTGTGCGTGTGTGTGTGAGTGTATTTGTTATTGCACGCTGTAATGGCAACTGGGCGAAATGAGGATAGGTCGTTAGTATATTATAATAGCAAAAGTGTATTTATTGATCTGTTCATTTGTGTTTGAGTGACGTTCGTAATTCATTGCAACAGTAAATTAATTACTGGCCGAAGAGTATTTTTCAAAGTTCATGTTATACACATATTTAAGTAGGAACCTTTAGTAGTAATGTAAAAATAATAATTAATTTCAAAAATTTAAATCCCTCCATGACCGCGGACACGCCGGCGTGTCAGTTAAGAATAGATTTCTTAGGAATTTAATTGTTTTTTAGAAATTTACCTGGAGGTGTTAAAGCTTGTTCAAAACGAGTTCGGTAAAGCTTGTTCGAAACGTGAATTATTTTTTTAACACATGGAAAAATATGCTTACAACCCATACACATATACAATATTTCATATTTTCGCACGAGCAAAAAAGGTATCTAAATTCATGCCTATATTCCGCCTCGAGGAGGCGACCTTTATCTTGTCTAGTCCCACCAGATTTGGAGTGATATAAACACTCGTAGAGCCGAGCTTCATGGGATAACCCGTGGATCACTGAGGCGTTTGGAGGACAAATTGACCTCTTTGTTTCTATCCGCCCGCCGAAATCTCATTACGTGCCGCATCATGAACGTGTTTGTTATTCACTGTGAATTTACACGCTCTCTTTGTTTTTGTGATTTATTCTTACGGTAGACGTACTCTAGTCATGTTTACTTTTCGTTAGTATAGAAACTTTGATTCCTATCTTTTTAGTTTAGTTCTTGAAATGTGATAAAGCACTTTTGTTCATAATGATACACAAAGTAACGTTATGCACAAAAGTGTAGTCGTATTAATTTAAAGAAGCTCGCTTGATAGAGATCGAAAATAGCGTGCTATAAGCACCATGTTGAAGAGATCATCATATCAATAAATTATGGAAGTCAAATTATTATCATTTCTTTATAGTTTCTATATAACTGTTGCTTGTACAAAAATGGCATTTAACAAATCATTTAACTTTGCGACCTAACAGTTTCAACTATTCAAGTTGATTATATTGTACTAAATTGAGCAAAAGGGTTATATTACGGTATACGACAGGATTTAAAGATCCCGTTAAATTACATAGCCCATCTATTAAATATAGGTCATTTTAATCGCCCTGAATTAATAGGGAATGTGCGTACGATTTAAATAAGGTCAAATTTTTTTTTTATAATCTTTACAACTTCTGAATTAAGCCTATATCAATATTTTTAATGTATTTTTAAATTTATTAAAAGTAATTTTCAAAAATTAGACCCACTTAAAAATACTAAAAAGTAAAAAATAGCTAAACGGGGGTTTTCATTTAGGTACTCTAGATACATAATCAGATATTTTCGAAGTCGGTATCAGCCGATGCAAAGCAAAACAAAGCAAATCTATTTCGATACTTATAAATACATCACAAAGTGATGTATAATATTTTAACTATAATTAAAATTCATACCTTGTCATATTTACCTATTAGATAGATCTATCTATGGTAAATGAAAACATCCGTTCAGTAATTTTTTACTCTTAGTATATTTTTTCTGAAGTCGGTTTTATTATTTTTGAAATTACATTTTTATTTCAAAATTTTGAATTCTAAGTAAAAACTGTAATAGGCTTTTTAATGAGTAGTAATTACAAAAACTATTTTAGTTTTAATTACACGTTTTAGTCCATTATATAAAAACTACTGAACTGATTTTAAAGAATTTTTTACTGTTCCCTAAGTTGAAATAAATGTAAGGAAATAAAAAAAAGGATGTTCACGATCCGATGACTAATTTCGGAGAAATACGTGGTCAAACACATAAACACGGCGTCACAAAAAAAATATATCATTGTAAAGTGCACTTCATTACCTTTACATTAATTACCTGTATCATTCATTATTATTTCATATATATTAATTATTCAATCAATAAGTTATTGGAAAAAATGCTAACTTAAGGAGCGCTAGTTGAGCTACCTTAACAGGGTATAAAAGTTCATGTCCAGGTAAAAAATGGGTCAGGGGCTACTCTGACTTTAGAGTGAACACACCGGAACAACATACGCAAAAGAACAATACTTGAAGATGGATACAACCCCTGAAGAAGAAGCTCAAATTATTGCGCTATTGCAAACAGGACTGCGACAGGTTGACGTTGCTCGACAGTTAAACTTTAGCCGATTCTCAGTTCGACGAGTATACCAACGGTTCCGTGAGACTAGTGGCTATACCCGAAGACGTGGATCCGGAAGAAAACGCTGCACATCAGAAAGAGATGACCGATTCATTGTGTCCACGTCGTTGCGCCACCGCTTCTACAATGCTGTTGAGGTGCAACAAGAGCTCCGATCAGCTCACAGAACCTCTGTGAGTGTCTGTACGAATAGAAGAAGATTGAAAGAAAAGGAATTAAGAGCTCACAGACCTGCTAGGGGCCCCAAATTGTCCGTTCAGCATCGAAGAAAGCGGTTGCAATTTGCTCAGGAGCATACCAACTAGACGTTTGACTAGTGGAGGGCCGTTCTCTTTACACTTCTCTTCGATGTCAAAGTTTGTTATCAACATAGCGCTGTTGTTTAATATTTTATTTATTCTAGGCCTGTTTACTACTTGATTGCAATGTTATCATAGAGTATGACGTCATGCCAAGCACGTCAAAATGGTGGCGTTTAAATTATCCGTATCTGTATTAAAAATAAACTAAATTTTAGTTTTTTGGACCTGGATATTATTTTTACAATAAAAACACGATTAAAGCTATTGTATACTATAAAAAAAATCACGCATATTTCCTATTGTCCTAGTATTTCAAAGTTGTTCGACCGCGATATTTTTTGGCTTGGGTAGAAATTATCAGTTTGTTATTGTTTGTGTAAATTTAACATCATATGTGTAATTTAACGTCCAACAGGTGGGTTTGTTTTGTATTTGGAAATATCTGATGCTGATTTTATAGTGTTATAAAAGCTGATTTAACTAGAAAACTGCATTATATGTACAAATGATATTTCTAATTGGAATGTTTTTTTTATTTTTACCCGACTTTGCCAGAATGAAGGTAATGTTATCTATTATCTACTACTTCAATAAAAATATTTCTTCTTAAAATTTGATTTTTCTCAATCAGAGCTTGAGAGAATTTCTGGTTTCTTTTTTTTTATTTTGTGTCGTAATTAAATTAAATTATTAAAAGCATCCGCAAACTAACAAAGACATCGTGTTATAAAAAAAACATACAAAAAAACACATACACCCGAAACGAGTACCGTCTAGTTTTAAAATCGGTCAAAAAGTCAAATTGAAATCTGTTAGGTAGTTTTTGAGTGAGACACGATAACAACTAGCAAAAAAATCGTTCCTATTTCTATTTAATATCAATCACCCCCAAAATATAAATATTTTATTATTATTTACAATTTTACGCAATACTAGTGACTTACCATCGCTTCGCTCGTGTGCGTCCCTAAAAACGTTATAATTTTTTTGAGCTAGCTAATTATTTTTCTAAATTAAAAGTAGCCTTAGCTACTCCTTATAACATCAGCTATCTTCCAGTAAAAGTCCTGTCAAAATCAGTCCAGTCGTTTCAGAGATAAGCCGGAAAAACAGACACATAGACCGACAGACAAAAATTCTAAAAATTGTGTTTTTCTTATGAGTAGGTACCGTATATAATAATTTCATATGCACTTAGTTATTTAGTAAAAATCTGTTATTTTGACATTACAAACATACACTCTAATTTTATTTATCTCTATAGATTAACTGCACAATTTCAGACCGCTATATAACACTATTTCTCACATCAATAGGTTGGTTTGAAGAGATTTCATAATTTCTTCAAAAGATACAAATGTGGTGGGCAAATGTACACTTAATTTGCCTTAATTTTTCTATGTATTTGTTTATTTTGCAAAATTCATAAAGTATATAATAAAGTGAGAAACTCTACGCGTTATAAGCTGTTGATCTCAGGCAAAAATAGTAGCGGTCGTAGCAGCCTAGTGTGCGGACGAAGTCACAAAGTTATTAAACGTGAATATATATATATATATATATATATATATATATATATATATATATATATATATATATATAATATAATTATTAATGATTAATTTTTTGAATATAAATTAGTACCTGGACTTCCGAGCATCGCTTGGTGATTTTTTTCTAAAATCGTGTTTTATCAGAGAAGTTGCGACTTTTAGAAGACGCTTAGGTATATAGATAAACTTAAAATCCAAATCTTATCTGAAAAAAAATTATCCAAATCGTTAGGGCCATTTCCGTGGTACACGAAATAAATTTATACATATATAAATACCAACTACTATACAAGAAATGTTTATTTAATATAATAAGATATAATTGGACTGCTATTATAAATGACAAACTTTGTAAGTGTGGATGTTTGTAAGTACTTCGCGATGAATCGGCTGGACGGATTTTAATGTAAAGTTCTCAAATAGACTGTGACTTATGACTAGATATCACATAGACATACTCAGTAGCCCACCAATATAGACATATAGAAAGTATTACGCATCTAGAGACGCACCCGAGAGAGTCAAGGGTAAGTCTCTAGTAGAAATTAATTTAGAATAATGGAAATAAAAACTAAAAAGATAGCAATTTAATGTAACGAAAATACCTATTACAGAATATTTTTCTTGGAAATTTGTTTTCTTTCAGAATCTAATTTGCAATAATAGTAGGTTCGTATAGTTTTCGTACGTTTACGTCGAGAAACTCTAGAATTTTTAACTCGTAGAGAGTAATTTTGCTTAAAAACGCTTTGTAATGTTAGAAAGTGCAACACAACTTTTACAAATGTGAAAAAAACATGTGTCTATACTATAATAAAACAGTAGAGATCGAATGTCTGTACATAGCAAAAAACCGAGTCAGGGGGATCTAAGAAGACAAATAGAACAAATCCAGATTTTTTTCAATTTTTTTGTTTCTCTGTCTGTTTGTCTGTTTGTACGGGCTAATCTCCGAAACTGTTGGACCGATTTAAATGAAATTTTGCATGGTGGTACCTTATATCCCCGGTCAACATATTAGATACTTTTCATCCCAGAAAATTAAAGAGTTCCCGTGGGATAGTTAAAAAACTATAGTATCTTATACAGCTAAGTACACAACACTTTATGCACCTAACTTAGTAAAATTTAACATTCTGATATCTTATATTGCCGGTCAAACAACAGACTACTTTTCATCTCAGAAAAATGAACGGTTCCCGTGAAAACTAATAGATCTCTATTAGTGTTTTTGTAGAGGCGAACCCGAGCGAAGCGAGGGCGAGCCGCTAGTTTGTAAATAAAATAGAAAAATATCTTATTTTAAACTAAAAATATTAGATATCCAAAGATAAACTTTGAATTGCCTTGAATTTTAAACACATGGCAAATGTGTTAGTTAGGTCCGTATGGACGCACTCGAGAAAAACCGATCTAAGTTTGTTATATTGTATGATACATACTGTAATGTGTGTTCACCTTGTCGTGGTGGGAGTGCTCATTAGCATCCGGCAATCCAGCCAGGCATGAAGCCAAGAAACACACTTGGGAGGCAGCAAACTGATCACTCCTTGTTGTAGTTTGCCTCGGCAAGGTTGAGTGAGTAAGCAATCTTACGCCGCTCCATCAAAACGGAAAGGTTCTGTTGGATTTTAGTGGGTAATACTGGCTTTTCTAGCCGATGAATCCCACATAATTTCGGACTACCTGTATGTATCCAGATGTTATACTTAAATTCATCACTTAAATGCATTTCCAAACAGTAAAAAGGGCCTTCGTCCACCAGTGAAACGTAAAAGGCTAATGAATGTATGTACATTCACTAGGTACTTACATATCAAAATAATCTATAATTTATTTAATTCAATCTCAACACAGAAACCACAAAAGAAACCGGCAATCGCTGAGGGAAATAATTTAAAATAAGCACAAGCCTGATCTCAATCTAGCTTTATAAAGCGTTTACTCGCGGTTTATTTAAACTCGTGTTAAAGATAAACGGTAGACCAGCTCTTAATGAATTTTCCGTGAAAATAACTTAGAAGAGTACATTTCAATTGAATGCTAATATTTGACTCTCTTTAAAGGGTACTTTGGATTTAGTTAAATATAAAATACAGGTTTTCAAGCAAATGATTTATTATATGTATTTATTATATACTAGCGACTCACCCTCGCTCCCCCCGGGGTCGTTCCTAGGTACGTTTCAACGGTTAGTATAGATTTCTCAGAGATGAGGTTATATCTCGCAGTAAGAAGTATATTATATGTTAACCCGGATAACCAGCTATCATCATACCTTTAATCAAAATCTGTCAAACGGTTTTCTCGTGATACGTTTCCAGACAGACCTACAGACATACAGACAAAAATTCTAAAAACTATAGATTCGGCCTCTGTATCAACAATAATGACTATTTCAATAAGATAAGTTAGAATTTTATTATACCTATAGATTATTTAACAAAGGTAAATATTACGACGAATTTCTACGAGTACGAGAATACGAATTTCTAAATAAGAGGGTGATCTTATCTGATATTCTAAAGATTACTAAAAAAAACTTTTTATTCCGGGAAATGATTTCCGCATAATTAAGAATAAGATTTGTATGAAAATTTAGTAAATATGTATTACGCAATACTTAAATATATAAAATCATAGTATAATTTTATTTCTAAGTACGTTTTAAGCTTTTAGAAAACTAAATAGTTTATAGTAATGACATATTCAAGCGTTACGTCAAATCGTCCTATCATATAATTTTTATATATTTATTAGTTTACAAAAAGTGTTAACAATTTTGAAATATCAGCTTGTTTATTACTTATCTATTATGTTTAACAGTAGTTTTCTATTCTATATCTCGAATCTATCCATTAAAATTTAAATCGTGAACAAATGCATGGGATAGCCATTTTCGACACTAAATAATGAGATATTGTTGGTGTTGTGCCATCCCTTCATTTGTGTGACATTGATTGATCAAATTATAATTAAAAAACGGAATATTTATATATTTGGTTATGCAAAGATTTTTTACTTATTTTTCAGTGATAAATTGTTATTGGAAACTATTGTATCAACTATAAAGTACAGTAATATTTGTATCTAAGATCTATATATACAATAAAATTGTGACTGAGTCGAATCTGTACATTTAATATTTTTTAGAAAATCTTTTTGAAATAGTCATTTATATCGATGCAGAGGTTGAATCTATAGATTTTAGAATTGTTGTCTTTCTTTCTGTCTGGGAACGCATCACGAGAAAACCACTGAACAGATTTTGATGAAATTCGGTATAGTCAACACAGGATACATTTTACTGCGGGAAAATATATCATCTTTAAGAAATCTATAGGTACTAACCGTTAAAACTATCTAGGGAAGATCGCGGCGGAGCGGGGGTGAGTCGCTAGCTTATTAATAAAGTATCAGATCAAATAAAGAATCCAATATATGTATAATATTTTGCTGAAATTGGCAACTAATATACTATTAATGTAATACTAGCACTCTAATACCAGTGCTTTATTGATTTATGCGATAGCTAACGGTCACCACGAGCTCAATATCGAAACAAAAACATTCTGTTACATTCGAATATTCTGTTTCAATACAACATAGGATATTTTATTTCGATAATAATTTATTAAAGGGAATAAAACAAATAAATATTTACAATAAATATTGTATGTAGTATCCAGTATTTATTCGCACAAATTTATTTAAAAACTACATCGTAAATATTAAGTAAATGAAATGAATTCAATACTCTGGTCAATGGGTTTGAAGCGTGCCAGTTGAGCATAGAATCGCTAGAGTCTCGTTCAATTTAAAAATAAGTAAATCGTAGACATTACTACAAAAAATACAGTGTAATAAATATAATTTAAAAATAAGTTAATTGTCAATAGAATGGCTTTAAATGGAAGTAAATCTAAATAGAATGAGGAGTTAAGGACAACTGAAAAGAATTTGAGATGAGGACTTTTACGAGGGCAAGTGCTTGTGGCACAAAAGAATATTCTGATGTTCGCTAGATGACCAAGTATACATATGTACGTACAAACGACAAAAGGAAAACACGCAGATCTACCAAAAGCTGGACATCTTAAGCAATTATCGGATTAACTGCATATATGTATATAGTAACAAGGCAAAGACAAAACAGTTAAGTAAATTTTCTGTTTGTCAACGGATTTTCTTTTTCTTTTTTATTTTGTTTAGTAACTATTGACAAACTTTAATATTATCGATAAAAAAAATTGAAAACAGTTTTTGTTTTATATGTATAGGTAAATGATATTCCTATATTTATTATGGTCTAATTTCAGCCACTAGGCGAACACAGAACACTAGTTGAATAAAACCTATTTGATTATTTGACAATATCATAAGTCACTTTCATTAACTCAAATGGTTTAAATGCTCGAAGAAAGAAATAAGTTAATTCCAAATGAATATGTTTAAGCCTTATACTTACATATTTTATTAAGGCATTTAGTTAGAAACGAACTCTCTACGCCCCTACCTTTAATCAAATGTCGATCAGCTGTCGGCAACTCAAATGGCATGACGCACAGTTAACTCGCCTAGTCTCAGTAATGGCACGAAACTTGAACTCTTAACTTAAATTACAAGGACTCTTGATTATTTTTTAAAGATAACAGCATATTAATACATTATAACATACTAGCGGCTCACCCTCACTTCGCTCGGGTTCACCTTTAGGAAAACAAAAACATACCTATCCCACGGGAACCGTACATTTTTCCGGGATAAAAAGTCTATGTATTATTCGAGGCTATTACTGTGTCATTCATATATGTATATCATAATTTCATTCAGATCCATTCAGCCGTTCTGGCGTGAAAGAATAACAAACATCCATACATACTCACAAACTTTCACATTTATAATGTTAATATTAATAATATTATACCTATATATAAAAATATAAATATAATAATACGTAGGGCTTAATGTTTCTTACACGATACGATGAACAATTTTCTTAACTACAGAAAATTGTTTATTATACTACTTTATATATATATATATATATATATAATATGATCAGCAAAATCCTATTTATTACTTTACGGATACAATTTCATCATCATTGAACGTTGCTTTAAAAGTGCACTTTACCATCATTCTGCTTTTTAGTCGTCGTGTTTCAACTGTCGCTTTACATTCTCTAAGCATGTGTAGTAGATACCTACGTACGTAAGTTAAGTTGTACATCCCGTCAAAGTGCACCTTTATAAGAACATCACGTAATGTGTGTACGTAAAGGAACCTCTACGGTTTCTAACCGTACTCCTCACGTTTTGTCGTCGGTGACTTCATTTCCTCCGTTCACCTAACACCGACAAAATCTCAATAGATAAATAGCTTTCCAATACTTTCGAAAGCTCATTGATACGAGATTTAGTGTGTGAAATGACAAAGAATTGTAAAACTTACTTTACAAGTTTAAAGGTATTTTTAAAACATTGTTTTGACATTAACACACAGCACCATTTAGTTCCATGGTAAGCTACGAGGCTTGTGTTATGGATACCAGATAGTTGATACACTACACATATATAACTTTAAATATATACATACATACATATTACAAATATTACCCATGACTGGAGTACAAACATTCGTGCTCATCACACAAATGAATGTCCTTAGCGGGACTCAAACCCGCGACCGCTGGCGCGCCAAGTAGGGACACTACAAACTGAGCCAAACGTGTCGTCAAATTATTAAGCAGGGTATAGCTTTATATAAATGTATTTCTCTATATCCAGCCCTTTTTAACGTCCCTCTGCTGGGCATAGGCCTCCCTTCCATAGCGTTTCCCTTTCATATCATAGTCCGCCACGCTATCCAAGAGGTTGGCGAATATCTTTGAAAAATTTGCAACATTATCTCTTCTCTGCAGACTTCTTCGCAATGTTTTCCTTCACCATTTAACATAACAATTCACAAGTGGTAATCAAGTTCGAAAATGATTTGTATATGAAACCATCAGAGGTGCAAGACCCATGTTTTAGCCGGTACCATTCGATCTCCCAAGTAAGCGCGTTACCTCTTGTCAGTACCACTTATATAATTACAAAATATATATTACGGGTACGCATATATAAAAATCAATAAAAATGAATTTATATTTGTCTGTTTATGAGTAAGTTGCGTTTCTAAATAATTTATGCGTTGAAACTCTCATGAGTTGTTAAGTGCGAGTCTTTTAGATCTTCTGACAGTAACATTAATGTATGAAAGATGACATAAGGACGTCTAATCAGACTGGGTTAGACGTGTCAGTCTGAGCACCAAGCAAAACTAATTAATGTTGGAGTACGTGTATTTATATGTGTATCACTACTATCATTAAATTAAAATAGTTAAGAGTTTTTAGACCTTTCATTATTTTTTATGATACTATCCAGAATTTAAAGGGTTTTTATACACAAACATTAGTACAATTACAAAAGTATGTACGTTTGTTACATCCTATCTTATCTATCCTTTACGCCGAAACGAGTGGACGGATTTTGATGATATGTAGTAGATATATAGATAAACTATGGCCTGGCGTAAAACCTAAACTAAGCATAATATTACTTAATCTATTAGTAGGTGCTTAATTTGCGAAGAGATGGCCCTACGTGTATATAATATGTATTATAAATACAAAAAGCATCTAGTACGTTATAACATTCACGATGAATATTTTATTTATTCAGTACAAAAACTAGGTCAATAATTTTACATTTTTCAAGTTTGTTACACCATGTCTCCTTTTATGTAAAAGAACTCCCTTCGGAAATTACGACGTCGCTTTGAGATTACCTGCGCGTCTGGTGCATCAAACAAATGATCCATAAAATAGATAAGCACAGTAATAATGTACATAGCATATACTGAGGAAAATAATTAAATTATATTAACTAAATAGTCAACCTTCCAAATAGTTGAATATTTAAGTTGTTTAGAGTAAAACTTTTGTGTTGAGCAATCGAAGAATTCGTAAGAATTCATGTAATTATTTTCATTCTACGCCAGAGCAAATTAATCAAAGCTCGGAAGCGTCGTATCTCGTTTCAAGTTAGATGAGTTGTCACCCACGCCGTACGCTAGCTGAATAAAATTAACTACCTAAGGCAAATTGTATTTTTACTTTCTAGTTATAACTAGGAAAAAACCTTCGTGATAGTACCAGTAAGTAATAAGTATACGTAAATAAAAAAATTTGCCTGAGATCGATGGGCTGATTCCTGCACTAGTCATTTACACTGTGGTTATGTATAAATAATTATAGCTCAAGTTGCGGTTCCACTTGAGTGTTTCAACTATAAAATAATATAGCCTACGTTCCTGTGTTTGTCCTGTGAGTTCTGTGAAAGTTCTATTAAAATCAGCTTAGCCTCTTAAAAGGCTTAATACAAACGGACAAAAATGCTTACGAATCTATACAATTAAACTGGTTCCTATGACATATTTTGACACAGTCTTCTACTGGCAGGCTGGTAAATAGAGACTGTACGTCAAAACTAACCATTGTCTCGTTGTTCATGAGTTGTAGGTGTTTTATCTCATTAACAAAATAGTAAGAGTCTCTTGTGAACGCTGATGTTTGTCCTATGAGTGTTGAGAGTAGTTTCGCTACTAGTTGGGCCAATTTATAAGTCGGCGTGTCGATTTCACTCACAATTGGACAAAAGAAATCTGCGAAAAAATCCGAAAAGATAGTTTTTTTTTAAAACTAGCGACTTACCCTCGCTTTGCTCATGCTCGTCACTAGCTCCCTCCCGTCACGTCACCCCTTAAGGGATGATTTCCGGGATAAAAATAGCCTATATCCTTCCCAGGGTCTCAAACTATCTTCTTACCAAATTTCATCTAAATTGGTTCAGTAGATCCAGAGATTACCCCCTACAACCTCACACTCACAAACATTACCTCTTTATAATATTAGTATAGATGTCAAATATTCGCATAAATCTAAGAAAGTATTATGATTCCTATGAAATCAATCTAAACCTTCTCAATAGTTTTAAATATCGACTGTAAGTGGAAATGAGACATACAACCGTCACGATAGAAGGCAAAGCCAGTCGGACATACACACTGTGGTACGTATACCACAAAGGTTGTAAAACATTTAAAAGCAGGTTAACATTGAATATAATATATTGTAGCTACTTTAAATCACTCTCAGAACATAAAAAAGGGAGCGAATATGAGCACGGCTTCCAGTAAGCCTTATCTGGAACAAGTTAATGATTTGGCGCGTTTATGGCAGCAGTTAGCAGTTTAGAGTGGAAAAATGTCATGAATAAAGTTAACGCGTCTCTGTAAGGGGCGGGTGTGATGTATTCGCTTATCACTTTCAAACTTTTCACATAAAGAGAATAAAGTCTGTTTGGATATATTGTTGTTATTTGTTTTTAAATGCAAATGGGTGATTGCAGTTTCTTGTTTGTGTGGTAAACTCTTCAAAAATACCGTAGTGTCGGGACGTGTGGTTGGTTTGAACCAAAGAGTGCGCAATCTAAAGAAGAAAATATTGTCATCTTTTATAAAGTTATTTGTAAGTCTTTAAAAGTAAATTTATATAATTGATCCGATTTCCATAAAACGAATTTAGAGAAACCGAAAAAACAAAACTTTTGTCGCATTTAAAAAGAACGTAGTGTTAAAGAAAAATTCGGAAGAGTTACATACATACATATTATCTCCTTTGATTAAACTTATTAGTACTTTGTGTGGTTAAATGTTGTACCTGTGCCAGAATCAAATCTATGAGAACTGACGAACCATTCAGTGCTAGACAGACAGAATGCACGATTTTGTGCATTTTATATACACTATGTTCGTATTAATAATTATAAATGTGAAAGTTTGTGAGTATGGATGTTTGTTACTCTTTCGCGAAAGAAAGGCTGAACGGATCTGAATGAAATTTGGCACAGAGATAGATTATAGATATATTTATAACTAGTATATTCATAACTAGCGGCTCATTCTCGCTTTGCTCGGGTTCGCCTCTAGGAAAACAAAAGAAAACCTTTCCCACGGGAACCGTACATTTTACCGGGATAAAAGGTAGCCTGTGTTATTTCAAACTATAATCTATCTCTGTGCCTTTCATCCAGATGCGTTTAGCCGTTCTGACATGAAAGAGTAACAGACATCCATACTCACAAACTTTCACATTTATAATGTTAATACGGATACTCCAATAAAACTATCTTTTCAGATTTTTTCGCGGATTGCTTTACAGCAATTATGGTCTCTCCCATGATCATAATTGCTTCAAGGCATTCGAAACGTGGGGAACCAAAACTTTAAATAAATCCGCAATAAAATACGAAAAGATAGTTTTATTTAAAATGGCAAATATTCGCGTAAATCTAAGAAAGTATTATAAATTCCAATATCAATGTATGTCTACATATCCATGTACATATCTATGTACATATCTATGTACACATCTATATACATAATATGTCACAAAATTTTTTTATTATTGATATTTCAGTAAAAGCTTCTCTATTTAGTAAGCATAAACTCCTTATACATTTCCTCTCAATTCACAATAGATTGCTGTTCCAAGCCGGTATTTGTCAGTAAGTGATAAATTATCAGCACGATGCAGTCTTAGTAGTGACAAACTTTGCGCTTGGTATCTAATGATAGTTGATAGCTCTGTTCCTGAACGGTAAGTGTGGATTTGCCTCATTTTATTGATTTTACTGACAAATAAACGATTCTATATTTTTATATGTATGATATATATGTTACCCAGCAAGTTTTCGAAAGACACGTGCAGTCCGCCAACCCGCACTCGGTCAGCGTGGTGAACTATGGCCTGACCCCCCTCGTATTGAAGGGAGGCTCGTGCCCAGCAGTGGGACGTCAAAAAGGAACAATACAAATATGTTCAATGTATAAAATATGAATTATCTTCTTTTTAAGTATTTTATAGGACTGAGCTTTTTATAGAAGAGAAATTTTAAATGGTTTATCTATACATATAATAAAATTGTAACTAAGCCGAATCTGTACATTAGATATTTTTTGGAAAATATTATTGAAATAAACATTATTATCGATACACAGGCCGAATCTATAGTTTTTAGAATTTTTGTCTTTCTCTGTGTCTGTCTGTCTGTCTTTCTGTCTGTCTGTCTGTTACCGCATAACAGGAAAAACACTGGAGGGATTTTGATGAAATTTACTATGGTGATAGCTGGTTATCCGGGTCAACATATAGGATACTTTTTACTGCAGAAAAATATCTCATTTCTGAGAAAAAATACAATAACTGTAATGTAAAAGTATACTAATATGTAAAACCTCAGAATTTGGCTTTTGGTCATCTGAACGCGGGCGGAGCCGCGGGCAATGCTAGTATCATATAGCCTAATAGTTTTAAAGAAGGGTATATTAGCAGTTTTACAAAAAATAAAAAATTAAGGTTTTGTTTTTTTTGCTTTGTTTGAGTTTGTTTCTTACTTGTTTTTCCTTTTTGCTATTAATTATATCAGTAATAAGGCTGTGGTATAAATAATATGGTGCATGTTGTGACACCTTCCAATGTTAAAATTTTTTCTATATTTTAATTTTTGTGTTAAGTTTTTAGATAAGTTAAATATGTGATATAATGTTTTAACAACTGTGTGTCCTGTAAATAAATAAATAAATATAGGTATGTACTATGTGTTATTAGTATAGTCAGCCATATTATGTTCTGCACTAGTTTTTCCTCACGGCGTTACTCGCTTGGTATAACACGGAAATTGCTTTTATACGCTTCATAAAGCAATTTAAGTGATTTCCGAATGTCATGGAAATCTATTTAGCGATTAAAGTGTGAAAAGGTGAAAAAATAAATAGAAAAAGATCAAAAGAGATTAGGTACAGAATGGTCGGTTGCACGTATTTTCCAAGGCATGGTAACCCCCACTGTGATTTTCGCGACAGAAAAACCCAACACTTTTTTAGCCTTACCCGAGATTTGAACCTTAGACTTAACGATCTGCCTATCAGCTTACTGGTCTTACGAGGCAACTCGGCATTATAAACTAAAAGAGAAAGTAGACAAAAATATAGGTATACTTATAGTGTGCATAAGACTTTTGACATTATACAAAAGACTTTTATACAAAAGATAGATACTTTCGTATCGGAATTGTATATGATTCAAATATATAAATACCTACAAACGTGAATACTTTCTAAATATCTCAAGTTGCAAACTGTGAGCACTTTTCGCTTCTAAAATGCTTGAATCTCTAACTTCACCATACATTTGCAGTGCTTTAAAATATTTTTAAAGTTCAACGTTGAATTTTACGAACGATTTCATCGATTTTTAACAACCTATCTTAAATATGTCAAGTACCTCTTGTATTATTAAAAGAAAATAAATGGAAATTATAATAACACTAGCGACTCGCCCTCGCTCCGCTCGGGTTCGACCCTGGGATGGGGTCTGGGAGGACCACCCTTATCCTTATCACTTAGGGGTATGGAAAATAGATAGTAGCCGATTCTCAGACCTACTGAATACGCATATAAAATTTGGTAAAAATCGGTAAAGCCGTTTCAGAGGAGTATGGTAACTAACATTGTGACATGGAAATTTTATATATTAGTTGTTCGTATCCAGTAACATTATCACACTAATGTAAACATGAAAATTTGTGAGTGTATTTTTTGCTTATTTACACTACTACAGTAATACATCTATACAGATAAATAAAATGAGTATCTGTTTGTAATGTCAAAATTACTTAATGTCAAAATTATTTATTACTAAATGAATATGAAATTGTATACGGTAGGTACTTATAAGAAACAAAAAACAATTTTTAATATTGTTGTCTGTCTATTTGTTCCGGCTAATCTACGAAACGGCTGGACTGATTTAGATAGGACTTTCACTGGCAGATAGCTGATGTTATAAGGAGTAACTTAGGCTACTTATATTTTAGAAAAAGAATTAAGGTTCTGCTCAAAAAAATTAAAACTTACCTAGAGACGCACACGAGCGAAGCGAGGGTAAGTCGCTATTATATACATTATACATAATATAATTGAAATTTGGAATATAAATATCCTGTAACTGTATAGACTACGTTTTATAGATAAACGTATAAGTACAACGTACATGCCACACAAATGAAGCTGAACTCAAAAACTAGTGCTTAAATAGTCGGTACTAATATTATAAAAGCGAAAGTAATTGTATCTGTCAGTCTTTCTATCTGTTATGTTTTCATGCCTAAGCCGCTAAACGAATTTTAATTAATTTTAGTATTGAGATAGATTGAATCTTGCAAAAGGACTTAGGACTCGAAGGGTTTTCTCAAATTTGCAGGTATTTTTCCTTGACCGTAAGCCAAGTGGGGACGCTAGGTTAAATCATTCAGGAGTCTTCGAGCTCTGAACGATTTGACCGAGGGCTTAAACTATTAATTTTTCAAGCTAGACTACCATTACTTTCAAATATATTCATCAAATCAAAATAATATTAATGATTATCTATATATAAACAGGCAAAGACAAAACAGTTCTGTATCTTGTCCTCCGTTTGTCTACAGACTATTTTTTCTTTAGCAGCTATTGATTTAAAAAAAATCAAAGCAGATTTTTTTATATTAATAAATAAATTCTATTTATATATGTTTTCCTCAATTTTTAATAACGAATTTCGACGGCAAGGAGCACTACTTAAAATAAAATTCTTATTCTGCAAGAAATAATTTATTTTAATACAACTATGACGTTTATTGAAATTTATAACTTCAAACGATGGTTATAAATTACATTATATTATACTAGCGATTCACCCCCGCTTCGCTCGGGTTTGCCTCTAAGTTAATTCCCCATACAATCTATCATCTCCGTTTTCACTCCCTTAAGGGATGATTTCCGGGATAAAAAGTATCCTATGTCCTTCCCAGGGTCTCAAACTATCTTCTTACCAAATTTGATCTAAATAGGTTCAGTAGATCCAGAGATTACCCCCTACAACGTCACAAGCTCACAAACATAATTCTTAAATTTTACCTATTTATACTCGTACTATTAGTATAGATTACTATGTCATTATGTTATGTTAATAAATGAAATTAAATCTATTATAAATAACCATTTATTTGTTTGTCAAGAAAATTAAAGCTAATAAAGCTATTAAATCTCAATTTAATACAAAATTACTTCTAAGAAACTATAGATATCTTCTCGTCCTTCATTTTAATATTTTCTATATATGAAATCCGCCCACGGCTAGTCTTTTATTATTATCTTGGGAAATATACATTTTCTTTTCAGCGCAACAATTAAGTTAGATATTATATTTAATAAGTGGTATTTATATAGGAATCCGTTAGAAATTCATAAAATTAATACTTGTTTTATAATATACTAGCATTGCCCGCGGCTCCGCCCGCGTTCAGATTACCAAAAACCAAATTATTAGGTTTTACATATTAGTATACTCTTACAATGCACTTTTTGTATTCTTTCTCAGAAATGAGATATTTTCCTGCGGTAAAAAGTATCCTATATGTTGGCCCGGATAACCAACTATGACCATACCAAATTTCATCAAAATCCCTCCAGTGGCTTCTCTGTAATGCGGTAACAGACAGACGGACGGACGAACGGACAGACAGACAAAAATTCTAAAAACTGTAGATTCGGTCTCTGTATCGATAATAATGTCTATTTCAATAATATTTTCCAAAAAATATTTAATGTACAGATTCGACTTAGTTACAATTTTATTATATGTATACATAGATTTCTTACAATATTGCTCTATAAGGCATTTTGCATACTAGGAATATCATATGGTTTAGAACTTTGTGCAATGTGATCTCATAAAGATTACGAGTATATTCGCGGGCAACGCTTTTAATGTGTGTCCGAAAATAGAACTTGATATCGAATACCTAATATTAGTCCCGCTGAGTTTCTTTCGCCAGTTCTTCTCAAGTCTGAGGGTTCTTTTTTCCGAACTGGTAGTAGACTCATGACGTTCAATAAAACTATGTAATATGTAATAATATAATAAAATTGTAAATAAGCCGGTTCTGTACATTAAATATTTTTTGGAAAATCTTATTGAAATAAACATTATTATGAATACAGAGGCCGAATCTATAGTTTTTAGAATTTTTGTTTGTCTGTCTGTCTGTTACCGCATCACAGAAAAAACACTGAAGAAATTTTGATGAAATTTTGTATGGTGATTTGAAGAAAGAATTTAAGAATTTGGTTATGGTGGCTAAGAATTTGGTTTTTGGTCATCTAATCGCAGGTGGGGCTGCGGGCAATGCTAGTATTTATATAAGAATCGATTATAGACTAAGATCCGAAGTAAGGTTGTCCTGCGATATCTGCTTAGAGCATTGGAAGTATTGTTTATTTACCAATATATTAAATAAATTGCAGATGGTTTTCAAATAAAATATAGTCAAAAGATCAATATAAAATCCTACTAATATTATAAATGCGAAAGTTTGTATGGATATTTGTTACTCTTTCACGCAAGAACTACAGAATGGATTTTATTGAAACTTTACAATAATATAGCTCATACATCAGAATTACACACAGGCTACTTTTTATACCGGAAAATGTACGGATTCCGTGGGATAGATTTGTTATAACTTTCCTTTTTGTCTTTCATTTATTTACAAGCAACTTAACTTCTGCATATTAATCATACATTGTTATTTCAAATTTAAAGCTCGTCCTAAAATTCACTTTAAGACCGTGTCGAGGCAGAACCAACTGTTCCCAGGGGAATGAACGTCAAAAGTGCACATCTTGTGAAGCAAGAACCGTGGCTTGTGATGTCGAGCCTAGCGTGCTCTTGGTTTAGCATAGGACGAGGCCTCTAATACCATTTCTCTGTTATTTCAAAATTATATTAAGGTGTTATAGGTTATTTTTATCAAACAAAAAGTCATAAAATGGTATAAAGCATTATAATATTATCTATATATAAACAGACAAAAATAAAACAACTCAGTACCTTTTCCTTCTCTGTTTTTCAACCGAGTTTCTTTGTTTTTTGTTTAGTAGCTTTTGAAGACCTTTAGTGTTATCAATTTAATTAGTTATTTTTTTATATATAGATAAGTAAATTCTATTCGTATATTTTAAATAAAACTATCTTTTCGTATGATTTTGCGGATTTATTTTGATTCTTGTGAAATATATAACACCAGTCATAATAAAATTAGCTCTATATATTAATCCTGGGGAAAGCCAAGAGTTCTTTTTGAGTAACAAATAAAAATTTGTGATATTTTTAGCACGAATCAAGGTCGAAGTGAAGCGGGTCGCTAGTCACTAAATAAAATAACAGATTGTCAGACAGATAATTTTTTTTTTATATTCTAACTATTCCAGCTATACTGTATAGAATATATTAGAGTACACATTAAAAAATATATTTATTTATCCATAAAAATTATTATTTATAGTAGGGGAGCCCAATTTTTGGATTTACTCAAGCGCGGCAGAATAACATAAGGGGGGATACCTTGCACTCTACTGAGTACCTCCACCATAAGTCCTCTATATAAAGGCGCGCGTCTAGGGCAGCCGATCAAAATAACAAAATAAATATTTTGATAAGTTAGAAATACTTGAAACTTTCAGATTAAGGTAAGCTACTTGCATCCTAAAAAGTATGAAATAATCTGCTGATTTCCACAAACCGAAGAGGCAAAAATCGTACATAAACTTTATAAACTTACCTTAAGTAAAACCAGAGTTGAAAACTTGTATGTATATTTTTAAACACAAAACAATTTTAACAGTGATTTCTCATTGTTCATTGCGAGAGTTGCTATCGATTTTATTGCCACCCACTTTCCTCCAATAGTTTCTTAGTACGTAATGTCTATGTTGTTTGCTGCAATGAGCAGTTAAGGCTGTAAGTTAATTAATTAATAACAGCTTCCGCTATATATCAGAGGGCATAAGTCAGGAAACTTCTACGACATAAAGGTATAATATAAATTATAATAGTAGAAGGATCAAGGTTACATGAAAATTTATATATATATATATATATATATATATATATATATATTCGAGGTATTCCAGCTAGCTCGCTGAAAATAGATATTTAAATTTAAAAGTAAAGGGATTGAGAAAATACGGGGATAAAGTCTTATGGCGGGATAAGTTCTCATCTACTGTGCCAATAATTATTAATTAATTATTTAAAAATAAGAGATTTGTAATTTATTTAAAGATATTTTAAAATAATATGTTAAAGAACTATTAACTAACTAAAGCAGTTTCTTACATTATAGAACTTAAATATTGTAATCAAAGTGTCTGAAATGAAACTTACCTAGAATGTCCTTTGGCAGCCGGCGAATAATTTCAACTGAAAAACTTTTCTCGTAAATCAATGGAAATTAAGAATAATTTTTAGCAGTCACTGGCTTTAAGTGGATAAAGTTGATATTTGCATAAAATTTCATCGTAACAAATGGAATGGACATATTTTATTTTACAAACGATCAACCAGCTATCATCATACCAAATTTCATCAAAACCTGTCCAGTGGTTTTCTCGTGATGCTTTACCCGATAGACAGACAAAAGTTCTAAAAAGTCATTCGGGGTCTGTATCGATAATAATGACTATTTCAATAAGATTTCTCAAAAAAATATTTAATGGACAGATTCGACTCAAAATTTTATTATATGTATAGATTAGAGTAAAATATCCGCGTAAATCCTAAAAAGTATTACAGTATACGAGTACATTAAAAAGGGTAACGCATTTACATACTGTCGTGGCAGTTGATGTTTTCCTTAAAGCTATAATCTTGTTTGGTATAAACGCTTCATTGGTTTACGAAGATATAATTAAATAACGCCCACGGCGGATAAACTCATCGTTTTACTCATAATTCATCTGAAGCCTGAACCGAATGAAGCCTACGCATGTCTCACTTCTACATCTATTTAGTATTCCAATACAGGGATATCTCATCCGAAAACCTACGCAAAGTACAACGAGTAATAGGTAACATGGCGTTTTAAAGGTCAACTGCGATAAGATAATATACTTACTACAATATAATATTTATGGCTATTAAGAATATATTTGTTATTTTATTTTTATTTGACGGCACGTTTGACTCAGTTTGTAGTGACTCTACTTGCTGTGCCATCGCTAGCGAGTTCTTCGAGTCTTCAGTCACCGAATTTCAATCGGTAAATACCAACTAAAAATATATAAAGCTAAGTATAAATAAATAAAATAATGTCGTCAGTGATTTTAAAGGACACTTATCTTGAAAAACGCTATTTTACAAGTCAAGAAGTGACGGAGGATTTGGTCAAAAAATATAACAAGCCATTGTTACGCTCCGTTATACGCAACAGTAGAAACCGCCGGGGCCGCGGGCGCAGCCCCACCTTCCAGAGCCACGGCAAGCGATCATTACGTGACGGAGCGCCCACTTACATTTCAGAACCGTGGCCTACACGGCGAACTTAATTTAAATTAATTTGCCTTCACTATTCCTTTGTAAACGCGTATCAAATACTACGATTGTACCAGAATTACAAATATTATACAGTCCACTTTATTTTAATGTCCACCAGGACCTTAACACCATTTTACCTTGCGAACCATGATTGATTTTAACCATATATGCTTTTAAATAATAATACAGAAAAAGTCGAAAATAAAGAGTTGTACCATGTACGCATAAACACCCATGCTAACATTTTTTTATTAGATAATCAAACGAATGGTTATATTTTAAGGGATGCGCATGTTTTTGGTGGTCGCGAGAGCCCGCTTACTATAATTACTGGTTTGTGGCAAATTGTTCTTCAAATTGCGTGGAGGCGAGTGTAGCACAATTTCAACACACAGAGCGCCACGAGTACCCTCTGTTACGGCCACAGATTAGTATTAAAAGTGATGTGATGTAAAATTTGAGGGCCCTTCTAGTATCCATAGACTATGCCTTAAAATATCTTATTCATGTATATTAGCAGTAAAAAAATGCTATTCTATACGATTATATATTTTACGTCTGTTAAATAAATGATTTATTATATATTTTTAACATATTTTCATGTCAAACTCACAAGTCCTTAGGTACAATGAGGTTTTAACTCATGTGCTATGTATCCTTATATGGACGTGATAAGTATGAACGAAAAAAACAATTTAATTTTTATCAAAATCTAATTATTTCTCAATACCAGAAATAAAAAGACCGACACGTACGAATTTATATTATTAGTAACGATGTTAGGTATCAGCGCTTATAAAGTTATAACTTAATTTTAATATCTGTTGCATAATATTAAACGGAGGACAGTTCCCTATATAAAATATTTGTCACTTTATTTCGGTATTATACCGTAATTGCTTCGAAAATATCATTTTATGGTGACTTGTATCATGTCGAATTCATTGTTATTCGATTAATTGTCACAACTTCACGCTATATAACAAACAGAACAGTGATGTTTTTTGAAGTTATACTTCTTTTGTCACGTTCGGAAAAAATTATGAGAGTAAAATTTTTACGATGCGCGCGCACAACGACAGCAAAAAAGCGACATGATGAAGTTAGCTGCATTCCGTTTACAAACAGAGAGTTGTGATATACGGGATGAAACTTTAGCTTATTTATTCTGTTACACCAAAGAAGTATAACTTCTTACGTGCGTACATAAGTACACACACGTATCTGTTTTATGTCAATTCTATATTTTTTTTCATCTGTGAGATCCTCTCGCGTTTTCATCTCCAGGTAATGGGATGGCGTTTGCACGCAAAATAACATCAAAATAAAATAGCATTTTATGATGGAGGTGTCGATTCGCTTTTGAGAGTCTACAGCGTATTTGCATGGTAGCAAAGATTATAAGTGAGTCTTTTAAAAGCGATAGCTAAATTACATGTGTGATTTAGTTATATTCGAAATTAATATTATATTATATACGTACTTAACGAGGAGTTTATACAAAGGAAGATTGTACTTAACTGCGTAATTCGACGTTTCTTTGAAATATTTAATTAAAATAATGGATGTCGGTGTTTGAAACAAAATTCTTGCTTTACCTCCATTGAGTTAAGCAAGGATGCTTCATATAATTATACAATTAGTATTGAAGAGGAAGAATAGATATTTTTTACAGTTCCTATAAAGATGTCATGGTCTCTATGATCAAAGTCTTTTAAAAAATAAAGAATAAAAAAAGAAAATTTATCATTATTTTTTTAACCGACATTAACAAGGAGGTACTCAATTCGGTTGTATGTTTCTTGGTGTATCATTTTTTTTTTTTTAAATACACGTATTATAACATAAAAACATTATACGTTTAGAAAAATACTTTTAAGTGATTTTAAAGTTGGTATTCTAGTCAATACGTTATTGAGTTTTACATAAATAATTATATTGATGTTATCATTTTAGCATAAAATGTGTACTAGGGAAAATTTTCAACATTACTGCTATCATAGGTCAATCAATTTTAATTAATTTCGAAAGTTCGTAAACAAACGAGATGCACGAAATATGTTTTATAGGTTTAAATATAGCTTTAAATTACATAAGATTCATTTTAAAATAAAGATAAAGACAGGTTTAATTAGTGGAGAACCACGATTGTGAGCAATGCAAATAAAGTTCTGAAAAATAAAATGTAGTCATTTCACTGTCCAAGAAGATTTACAAAGATATATTAATTCTTCTATTTATTTTCTTATCTTTGAAAGAAGTAGAGAAATTACTAAGCATTACGCTTAAGCACACGCAGTAAGCTTAATAATAGAATCTCGTCTCGACATTTTCTCTCAACAGATGGAACCCTATAAAGAAATTTATTAGTTCCCTTATTTAAACTAGAAATACATTATACCCTATACTAATATTATAAATGTCTAATCAAATCAAAATATACTTTATTCAAATAGACTTTCACAAGCACTTTTGAATCGTCAATTTTACATTTTTTTTAATTAAATGTCAGTGTAGTCATTACGTGAGGAATCTACCACCGGCTTGGAGGGCAGATCTGCTGAGTAGAGCCGGCGAGAAACTCAACAGTAGCTCTTTTAAAATAATAATTGTGTATAATATTGTAATACAATAATTATTATCTACTAGCAGAACCCGCGGTTTCGTTCGCGCTAAAACTACAAAAAATCTCTAAAAGGGTAGTTTCATACAAACTTTCATTCTCTGTTTTACCCCCTTATAGAATGAATTTCGAGAAATGATAAAACACGTATTTATTTAATTTTATTGAAGAGCTTTAATACCAAGTTTCAAGTAATTCTGATCATAAATAATTTTTTGCTTGTATTATAACGTGTTTTCCCGTGGGAATTAGATAATTTCCCGCGGTAAAACGTAGCCTATGTCACTCTCCAGCCCTCCGACTATCTCCACACAAAAATATCAGGCCAATCAGTCACTCCGTTTTGACGTGACAGAAGGGCAAACAAACAAACAAATAAACAAACATACAAACAAACAAAGAAACAAAGAAAAAAACAAACAAACAAACAAACAAACAAACAAAAAACAAACAAACAAACAAACAAACAAACAACAAACAAACAACAAACAAACTTACAAACAAACAAACAAACAAACAAACAAACAAACAAACAAACAAACAAACAAACAAACAAACAAACAAACAAACAAACAAACAAACAAACAAACGAACGAACGAACGAACGAACGAACGAACGAACAACAAACAAACAAACAAACAAACAAACAAACAAACAAACAAACAAACAAACAAACAAACAAACAAACAAACAAACAAACAAACAAACAAACAAACAAACAAACAAACAAACAAACAAACAAACAAACAAACAAACAAACAAACAAACAAACAAACAAACAAACAAACAAACAAACAAACAACAAACAAACAACAAACAAACAAACAAACAAACAAACAAACAAACAAACAAACAAACAAACAAACAACAAACAAACAAACAAACAAACAAACAAACAAACAAACAAACAAACAAACAAACAAACAAACAAACAAACAAACAAACAAACAAACAAACAAACAAACAAACGAACGAACGAACAAACAAACAAACAAACAAACAAACAAACAAACAAACAAACAAACAAACAAACAAACAAACAAACAAACAAACAAACAAACAAACAAAAACAAACAAACAAACAAACAAACAAACAAACAAACAAACAAACAAACAAACAAACAAACAAACAAACAAACAAACAAACAAACAAACAAACAAACAAACACACTTTCACATTTACGAGTATAATATTAGTATGGATTTATCCTACGTGAGACCCAAGCAGACATTAATTCCACACATTGATATCTGCGAAGTATTCCGTGACAGTATAATAAGCCTTATTCATTAATACCTTTTTTTAATTTTAGACTTAAATCGCTTATATTAATTAATAATTTGTCTGTTACTCTTTCCCGCTTAAATCTTTGAATAAATTTTAATAAAATTTGGGATGAACAAATATTACATTATCGGATATAAACTACCTTTCATCCCTATATAGCTTACCATACAAGTGAAGCCGCGGATAAAAACTAGTATTAACATATTATTACACTTTGCCATACGAGTCCTTCTACATTCATCTCGCTAGTTCGCAACAGTTGGCAAGTTTCCGGTTCTACATTACCAGTTCGAAGAAAACTTTTTGAAAAATTTTCCCCTACAAACACTTCACAAATAATTGAAATGAAAAACAAATGGATTTAAACTCATAGAGATCATATAAAACATACGTGGAAAAGTTATCATAACTTTTATTTCCCATAACTTTTGACTTGTTTTTATAGAGTTAACGAATCAGTTGGGTCCGGCAATCCAGCCGGGCGCGAAGCCAAGAAACGCACAGGGAGGTGGCCCGCTTCGGTGGGCGGTGGAAGATGGCCCTCTTCGGTGGACGGTGTACCATGCGGGTTGCTCCTGGTACTTCTCTGATAGCAGAGTGGACCTTGGAGCAACCCCATGGTTGTTGTGGTCTGGTTCGGCAGACCTGCCGTCGGGGTGTCGTGGTTGATTGCGTAAACGATCCTGCGACGCCCTATTAAGACGGGGGAAGGTTTTGTTGGGTTTTAGTGGGTAGTAGTCGCTTCGCCGGTGAGTCTCACACCTCGTGCGTAAATTTCCCAACGTTAAAAAAAAACTTCTACAAGAGGTTTGTCTGAGATATTGTACTATACTAGCATTGCCCGCGGCTCCGCCCGCGTTCATATGACCAAAAACCAAATTCTTAGGTTTAACATGCCTATAAGTATACTCTTACAATGCAGTTTTTGTATTTTTCTCAGAAATGAGATATTTTTCCGCGGTAAAAACCAGCTATCACTATACCAAATTTCCTCCAGTGGTTTTTCTGTGATGCGGTAACAGACAGATAGACAGACAGATAAAAATTCTAAAAACTATCGATTCGGCCTCTGTATCGATAATAATGTCTATTTTAATGCGATTTTCCAAAAAATATTTACTGTACAGATTCGGCTTAGTTACAATTTCATTATATGTATAGATAGCAAAACATCACGAGGGCGTGTCACTAGTATAAAGTAAGTTTATTCTATATACAGTAAGTATATTACTGATTACTTGCTGATGCTCAATACTTATGCCTATATTTTAAAGGGATAGCAAAAAAAAATTAAACAATATGTGTGTGCATGTTTATATTACATATTATAAGCTTATTTGTTTCAGTAAGTCATAGTAATCAATAATTATTATTTAGTTCAGAATATACTTGTCAAGAGAGATGAAAGAACAATAATTCAAAGCAAAGCCTAAAAATATATATATTTAAAAGGAACAGTGTAATTAGAAGCAAGAAAAAGGTAGGTTCTATCATCCAGAGACGACATTATAGAAATTAAAAACTCTACTAATCAACTTTACTCTGTGCTGCCTAGATATTTCCTATTACTTAATATTTCGTTAATGAAGGAAAGAGCTTAAGTTATTATCGCATATATACATATATTTTTTTTTAAATTTGGGTAATATCAGTATCAATTTTTATTGAAAACAATATTCAACGGACGGACAGACGGACAGACAGGCAGACAAACAAACTCTTCAGCTTCATATATTAGTATAGATATATTTTAGTAAGATTCTTATTAAACAAAAAATAGTATTACAATATTTACTTATTACGATAATTGATAATGGTTTATTAAATTACAGTTTATTAAAGAGTTAACTCAAGAGTACACCTCAAATCTCTTTATCGCCGCGGGACGTACTTTGAAATTGTTTTGATCGATTAAACATAAAACGGCTGTAAACTATATAATTTTCTTAAGTCTTTTCATTTTGATCCTTTTCCTTAAGTGTTTAATTTTCCTTTGATTTCGTATTTAATTTAACATCGGACTATATAAATGTGAAAGTTTTTATACAGGGTTGTTGGTAAAAAGTCACGATCCCATTAAAGGGATAACTCTCGGGATCGTGACTAATAACCCTGTATATGTGTGTAAGCGTACGTGTGCGTGTGCATGTGTGTGCGCGTACGTGTGTATGTGCGTGTGCGTGAGTGTGTGTGTGTGTGTGTGTGTGTGTGTGTGTGTGTGTGTGTGTGTGTGTGTGTGTGTGTGTGTGTGTGTGTGTGTGTGTGTGTGTGTGTGTACATATATGTGGATGGGCTAAGTCACTACAATAACACACCTAATATCATTGGTCAATGCGAATAAAATTCGGCGTGAAAACGATTACACTACTATTTATAATAGCAATATTTTCACTTGAACGTAACACGAAATACGCCATTAAAAGAAATCGTTACGTTGTTTAATTGAGCATCAATCGAGAATGGCTGAACGAATTTCAATAGGTTTTTACTGTACAGGTTAAAGCTTCGATTAAAGATCGCGATTTAATCTTCCGTGCATAGAAAAAAAGTGAGTAAGAGCCTTTTCCAGCGAATTTTCAACATGTATATTTAGATCACTGAAAGACAATTGTGATGTAATGCAACGGATCATCTGTATTTATTTCTAATAACATTGATAGTATGGTGGAATAACTAACTTCTTTCTGTCTTTTCTTCTTTCTGAACTTTATAAGTTGTTTAACTGTATGATATTCCCGCCCGGTAAGACCAGTTCGCATAAAGCATGCTCCATCACATTACAAAACACCATTGATTAATTCCTCCAGGTAAATCTATACTAATATTATAAAGAGATAAAGTTTGTGATCTTGTGAGTTTGTGAGTTTGTGACGTTGTAGGGGGTAATCTCTGGATCTACTGAACCGACTTTCAAAATTCTTTTACCAATAGAAAGCCACATTTTTTCTGAGTGTCATAAGCTATATATTAACTCGAAGAATGAAAAGACTTTTTCATGGTAGTCGGATTTGCAAAGTAAGTCGGAGAAAAAACGGTCGAACTAAAACGTTTCTTACGAACGCTGCCTTAACGATGAGAGTTATATGATTATGTTCTAGAGAAAAGTTGTAGAGCTTAAAAATGCCTACAAAAAAGTCAGCGACAGCATATGTCTAACTTTTATATTTAGACACAAAAAGTAGTTTTTTATATTAAAAAAATAATTTAAATCGGTAGGTCATGTTTATTGGTCATATTATCAACAATTATGAATTCTTATCAAAATAAGTAAATTTATCGTCTAAAATGTTTAAAATAAAATACTTTTCCCTTTTACTGCATATAATTTGGACAAATATTTAAAGAGATAATACAACATATTCGTAGGTATGGACGAACCCGAGCGAGCTGTTTGTCTGTTTTTCTGTTTGTGCGGGCTAATCTCCGAATCTATTGGACCGATTAAAATGAAATTTTGCATGGTGGTACCTTATATTCCCGGTCAACATCTAAGATACATTTCATTCCAGAAAATTAAAGAGTTTCCGTGGGACAGTTAAAAAACTATAGTAACTTATACAGCTTAGTACACAACAACTTACGCACCTAATTTCGTAAAATTTATCATGCTAATACCTTATATTGCCGGTCAAGCAACAGGTTACTTTTCATCCCAGAAAAATGAACGGTTCCCGTGGGATAGATCTGTTTGTGCTTTTCTAGAGGCGAACCCGAGCGAAGCGAGGGTGAGCCGCTAGTTTCTAAGAAATTAATTAGAATTCTAAGAAATCTGTTGTTAACTGACACGCCAGCGTGTCCGCGGTCGTGGAGGGATTAAGAGAACTATAGTTAAAAACCCCATAGGAAAATATTAAAAGAAACAATAACCATCTCAAAAAAATTTACTATACCCCGATATATGTTAAAAAGTAAAAAAAAAGTTGTTTTCGTTTTGTACACACTGTAATACAGATTTAATTTTATTTTGAGTAAGGTAATTAAGTAAACATTATGTACATTATAAGAAGTTTTTTTAATATTAATATTAACAACGCATAAATAAATTAACACACAGCACCATCTAGTTCCATGGTAAGCTACAAAGGCCTGCGTTATGGATACCAGATAGTTGATACACTAAACATATATAACTTTAAATAATATGTATGTAACATATTATAAATATAAACATCCATGACTGGAGTACAAACATTCGTACTCCTCACACAAATAAATGCCTCCAGCCTCGTGAACCCACAAACTCTGGCGCAGTAAGTAAGGTCACTACTCACTACAAACTGAGCCAAACGTGTCGCATAAGAAACAAAACTTCATTCAAAATCGGTTCTTGTTTCATTTACAGACTTAATATTATTTTATAGCCGCTTAATAACTTATCTGACTTACTATGTCATAAAATTTGATCAATGTGTCATCCTCTCTTATCGTTCCGGGAGATTCTCTGCTCACCAAAGGCACATAAATGCCTAAATCAATTTAACGTTTTATGATTCTATTTTATACGTGCGCTATTAAATGTCAAGCTTGCCAAATTTATAGAAAATTTATTACTTTTCACCGACATGGAATACTCGTATTTACATAAAATATATTTCGAATATTTTTAAATATTATGATATTATCCAATCTGCTCGTAACATCGTTTATGTGTTATAAAATTATGTTTTAAAAATGTTCTGTAAAGTTATTCTCCTAAGACAGGTCTGCCGAAGCAGACCGCTCGACCATGGGGCTGCTCTCTCGGTCCACTCTTTCAAAAAAGTACCAGGAGCAACCCGCTACACCGCTAACCGTAGTGGGCCATCTCCCTGTGTGACTCTTGGCTTCGCTCCCAGCTGGGTTGCCCGACGTTAATGAGCCCCCAACCAGGTTAAGGGGAGGAGGAACACATTGGGGAGCTAATGTGTTAATATATTTGATTTATTTCTTCATAAACTGCTAATAAAAATTGGTAATCTTAATCAAAATATGTGTAATATAAAATATTACATATAATATGGTATCATATATTGCGCGATAGCACGAGGCTATAAAACCATTTAAATTATTAAAATCAAGAAATCAAAAAAAGATGTAATATTATAAATGTGATATTTATCTATGGACCCGACTTTTAAAAAATATATTTAATTATTAAAATATACCCATAACCTCGTACCATATTGTATACTTGACCAATGTCGCGTAGAATGTATAAGATACTCGTACAGCGGAGATTGTGCAGTTGAAATGAGGTATCATTATAATCTGTCTGCACTATATGTAAATCAAGAGTAATTCTAAACTACAACTAGTTATTACCTTTATAAATGGTTATTATTTAACGTAATTAGCGAGATTTATATAATGTACGCCATTTTTAAGGCATTTTTAAAAGCTGTTTCATTACATTGGTGTTTGTAAATGTATGATACACACATTTATTACAGTTTTTGTCATTAATTTCAACTATAATATTACAGATGAATACGTTTGAATCCTATTTCAAATATAAGTAAGTTAAATACTTTCCTCTTTTTTAAACTGTTTTGTGGCCTTTGGTGTTGGGTGTAGGATATAATAAATATATTAGGACATTAGCACACAGCACCATCTAGTTCCATGATAAGCTACGAGGCTTGTGTTATGGATACCAGACAATTGATACGCTACATATATATAACTTTAAATACATATGTACATATTATATATAAACACCCATGACTGAAGTACAAACATTCATACTCATCACACAAATGAATGCCCCCAGCGGGACTCGAACATGCGACCGTTGGCACAGAAAGTAGGGTCACTACACTGCGCCAAACGTGTCATCAAACATATATAATTAATAAATTAAATTAAAAACAATTAATAATTTAAAAAAAAAAATTTATACCTATGTAATATGTATACTATTAACTTATATTCTATGAAAATTCCCTTTGTATATTATTTATTATATTACATTTATTACATAGTTTTGTTTAACGTCAATGTCAACTTTGTTCAAAGGACCGTATTTTATTTCTTTATAAGCCCTAAGGGCTCATAAGGACCTTTGCGTAGCAAACTCTTGTTACCTTACCCTTGAGTCGAAACCATTGGTCTGTAAATGTAAATATTTTCTTCTTGAAAAACTCACCATCGCGTTCTTTATCTTCATGGACACGAATATGCAATGAATTTTTGTTTTTAGTATATGGTTGTTTAGTTATATCCGCATATATGTACAATGTACACATATAAAAATAGAAAAAAAACAAAACCGTTCTGTACAATTTTCTCCTCTGTTTGTTAGGTGTTATCAATAAAAAAATGATTATGATAGAATTTCGACCACTGGATAACCACTAGTGTATACAAAAATATAAGGAACTTATCCACTAGGTAAACGCGAAATCTCGAAATTTGCTTAATTTATGAAGTTGAAAATTAAGGGTACCTTTAAGTTTATAGGTAGAGATATCAACTACTAAGAACGGATTTTGCGACAGGGTCGATTTAAAGTGTCTAAAGGTTATCGTAAGTTTATGTGAAAGTTCTATGTTTTTGCTGCGAGAAACATAAATATGAGTTATGGTAACACAAATATTATTAGTATATAAATAAGAAAACATAAATGATTCTGCTTTTTTATTGTATTGCGCTAGAGTATATTTTTTTTTAATTTGTAGAACGGTGATATTTATAATATTAAATAAGTATATTCAAATACAATAGTGTTTTAAAAATAATATTCTCATACTTTTTTAGGTTTACGCGAATAATCTCACCCGTGACCGGTGATGTCGGGAACAAAGATTCAAAATAAAACCTCAACATAATATTTCTCTTTGTGTTTACTACTACTGAACTTTAAGTACTTATTTTTTTATAATACTTTCTTAGATTTACGCGAGTATTTGACTGATATTGATGCACTGTCTGTAACAAGTATGTAACGCCTTTGAGATGTCTAAAACCATAGTTTCTCCAGTGACCATGATTGCTGTGAAGCATTCGAAATGTCGGGAACCATAAATCAAAATAAATCCGCGAAATAATTCGAAAAGATAGTTTTATTTAAAATACTTATATTTAGTTATTTTATAACTTACTGTCTCAATCAAAATATTTCATATCTATCATTTAATTCGGTTTGATAGTTCCGATTAACACAGCTTTAACTGCCCGTACTATACAGTCACATAAACTGGGATTTATAGTATGCAATAAATTCATATATGCGAGACGAACGATTGTATTGATCTTTTATTATGTACATAGTACCTGGGCAACTGAACTATGCTCGGCGTTTTTCGGAAAACATTTTAAAATTGCGTTTTTTCAAGACTATCTAAGTAAATAAACTTACAAAGCAAAACCTTAACACAAAATTTGATCGTAATCGTTAGAACCGTTTCCGAGATACACAAAATAAATGTATATATTATATATAAGAATTGATATAATAGGCTTTGGACTAATTATAATTTTTGTTTAGACTAATTTGACTTATACAAATTAAAAATACAAAGTCAACAAAAAAATGACAACATAAATAATGCAACAAACAATACAAATAAAATATGCTTATCTATACATATAATAAAATTGTAACGAAGCCGAATCTGTACATTCAATTTTTTTTGGGAAAATCTTATTGAAATAAACATTATTATCGATACAGAGGTCGAATCTATAGTTTTTAGAATTTTTATCTGTCTGTCTGTCTGTTAGCCCATCACGGAAAAAACCACTGGAGGGATTTTGATGAAATTTGGTATGATGATAGCTGGTTATCCGGGTCAACAAATAGAATACTTTTGACCGCGGGATAATATCTCATCTCTGAGAAATCTATACTAAACGTTAAAACGTAAGTAGGGACGAACCCGAGCGAAGCGAGGGTGTATTCAAGAATAAGGCACGAATGTTATTTTTTTTAATTAAAAATGTATTCGAATTATTTGTGTACTAAATGTTAAATATTTATTACTAGATCACATAAAAATTAGTTAATTTTTGGAGTAAAATTCGATTATTTCCCATGTTTCGATATAGGCTGCGGATTACTATTTGTGGTATTTCTGTACAAAAATGTATTTTTTTTAATTAATTATGTCACTGAATGCTATTTATTTTAGTATCTATTAATGTACAATGGTAGATCGGAGGTCCTAGGTTGGAGTCACGGGTAAGGCCGAGTGTATGTTATAGGGTTTTATCAAGAAATCCTTCTCAATAACTGTCCGGGCTTGGCAAGTTTGGCACAGTTCATCCTCGCGCCTTGGAGAGCACATAAAACCGTCGGTCTCTCACCGGTAGTATCTAATTATCCTCCTAACGGATTATAGATAGATAGAATAGAACGGTAAAAGGAAAAGAGTGTGCACTTGTATTACTTCCTACGCAGTTGGCTAGTCTCAGTAAATACTGAAGACTTACCCTGATCCGAGTCGGATCTGCCCCCAGGTTTAAATTTAACGTAAAACACTGTACGTCGCATTCAGAAACAACATCGAATAAAATTAATAAATCCTTATAATCCAAACAGCGAATTGATTGCAGACACAACACAATATCTATTATTTCATCCAACTCCGTCCCCACGTTTCGGGACCATTCTAGGTAGGCTGTCTGTAATTATACATATAATGCCTTTAAGACATCTAAAACCTTAGTCACTCCCATGACCGTCATGAAACGTCGGAAACCAAAAATCAAAATAAATCCGCGAAAAAAATCCGAAAATATAGTTTTATTTAAAAAATATATACATATATTGGATCCTTCCAAATATCTTTACAGAAATCTTATTAACGCAAATATCTATAATTTGTTTAAGGTTAGATAACCATATTTGCATAAGGATCAGCCTCGAACTACCGCGGTCGGGCGTAATCTAATACTGATTCACTGATTCGTATTATGAACTAGCAGTAAACAGAAACATTTTAACATAACAAATCTTACGTGACTTGAATTAATTCATCGAACAATGTTTAATTTTGAACGTTTTCAATAATAAGATATACCCATTAATGTTAATAATAGAAAATATTTTCTCTTATGTGTTTTGTTACAGACTTGATGCATTACGATTTTTCTCCTGAATACAACTAGAATTATTATAGCTACTACTAAGTGATGCAAAGAATATATTATGTATGCATCTACTACATAATACAACATGGACAAATGACGTCATCTTCGATATTACTAAAAACCTTATAATGTAAAGACAAGTAAATTTAAATTCTAAAGTGCACAATTGAACAGATTTATTGAAAAACAAACTTTATAGAGTTTATGCAATGTGTATACCTCAAAATTTGCCTTTTCTTGCCTATGTGACTGCCTCAGTGGTCTAGAATCTAATGGCATGTCTCTAGATTCAAAAGTCCCGGGTTGGAGCTTCAAGTCGGGGTAAATATAAATAAAGAGTTTTTCAGTCAAGAGATCCTCAGTAACTGTTGAGTTGGAGTTGAGAAGTTGATGGTGTTACACTATCTCAGAAAACATGTCAAGCCGTCAGTTCTGCGCCTGAGCTTTCACCGGGTAATATTATTTTCCCATCAGACTGACTTTGACTGGAGCGTAAAAGGAAAAGAGAATGCGCTTATCACAATGAGATTAGCTGCCGTGGCCGAAATTGGTCACATTATATTATAAAGGTCCTGCTTTATTAATTTATATTATATATCTATCTATATAAATAAAAATCAATTCCCAAATGTATGTAAGCGAACTATTTCAGAAAGGGTGCACCTATTTGGCTAATTCTTTTTTCGTTGTGTTTGTAATTGTCAGGACAAGGTTTGGGTGAAAGAAATATTTGAAAAATTGTACGGAAAAGCGAAAAATTAAAAAATTAAACAGTGAATTGGCAGATTGACGTTCAGTTGTTTAATTTCTTCGTCATGACATCAATATTTAAAAAAGAAATTGACAGTTTTGTCAAAATGTAAGATAATTATATTTATCTATACTAATATTATAAAGAGGTAAAGTTTGTGAGTTTGTGTGGTTGTAGGGGGTAATCTCTGGATCTACTGAACCGTTTAATATGAAAGGTAAGAAGATAGTTTGAGACCCTGGGAAGGACGTGGGATATAATTTTTATCCCTCCCTCAATGGGGTGAAAATGGGGATGAAAGTTTGCATTGGGGAGCAAGCTAGGGATGAACCCGAGCGAAGCGAGGGTGAGTCGTTAGTATATGACAACAAAATATTATGTAAATATCACCCCCGTAATAAAAACCCCCGTATAGTCTTAAATAACATGGCTTTTGTTGCAATTATTTTAAAACATATTCATAATAATAGTAAAAAATAAAATAATAATATTTTAACTTATAGTAATTTGGCATACAAGCTTTAACGGAATTCATTTAGCATTCGGAAGATAAATTATCATTTTAATATAGAATTTAATCATCTTACCTTGAGTTGCTAAAAATATTTATATTTTTTACCAAAATAATACGTATAAAGGAAGCTTATCAAGTTGGCCAAATATAAAATTCAGTAGATAAGCGTAAATGACAGCCGCCTAAAGAAATTCCGCCAAACGAAGTTTCAAACTCAATTTGCATCTGAAGTAAAAATAAAAAGTGGGCAGTTGTGGATAGGCGACTCGGATACTCAATAAAGCCACCTACATTTGTAATTTTATTTAGTTAACATCATGCAATGAGTGTCTTATAACGGAGGAGTGGTCACAGCTTCGTAACTCTGACTTAATTGAAGCTGTTAAATAGCTAAATATAGCCTAATTTTATTGATTTATAAAATTTCAGTTCCCTAATAAATGCATTCATATTCAGTTAATATAAGTAATAAGAATTACATGGTAATGATATTTATTACGATATTATTAAGTCAATGAAGTTCACAATCGTCTCCCTTTAAAAATATCTTCCTCTGTTTTTATATGAAATATTAATATTATATTTTGATTAAAGTAAGATTTGTTCTTGATATTTTTTGCAACAGTAACTAGCCAGTCGCTCCGGTCCCATGCATTTTTCTACTTATTTCAACCAATAAACATTTTTACTTTATTCGAGAGCGCTTTGAAAGTGGATCTTGAGTACATATAAAATAAAATAAAATTCACCCAATACAATTAATTTTATCTATGTTAGTTATCCCACTTCAAAAAAAAAAGGTGCTCAATTGAAGTGTATTAGTTTTTTTTCTTTTGCTATATTACGTTATATCTGCGCATTGATTCCAAACCGATTTTTAAGTCTCTTGTTTCATGAATAGCTTATACGAGTACATATATGTTGATCATATAGTTCTTCAAGAAATTCACTATATGTGACCTAACTTACATTTAAAGTGATTTTGATTCATTCATATAACTTTTAAAATGAAATATTACAGGCTATTAAATACCTGTACAGTAAAATAAATACCATTGAAATCCATTTAGATAGAAAGACCGACTAAAACTTTAAAATTTATTATTGATTTATATGTAGGTACATATAGCGTTGACCCCGTTACATTTATCCAGAATCTACTCGTCCCGCAATTGAATGAACAGTTTTGTTTATTCAGCTTACATAATTTATGTTTTAATCAACCCAAATAAAGGTTTTTAGGTGTAACTAGTAGCTAAACGGATTTCTAGATAATCTAGTTATACTAGCTTTAGTTGTTTTAGACTTTATCAAAAAATAAAGACAGCCCCATAAAGAGGATCTGGCTAGAATAAAAATACTTAGACGAATAACCCTAAAATTATGCGCGCTTGTCGCGTTTTATTTATTTTTATCATCTCCTTAACTATGTAGATAAACGCAAAAGCAAAACGTAAAAGCAAATTTTATCTGAATTAAATACTTAAGATGATGTACCTACATTGTAATTACTTATTTTTAAAAGGATTAATTTTTTTTGTATATCAAATAGGTAACAAAATATTATTTAGAAAAGAAATTAAATTACTATATGCTAAAATATAAGCTAAACGTATGGTAATGTTGTGGTTTGTTAAAGGATTATATAAAACTAGCGTTGCCCGCAGCTCTGCCCGTGCTCAGATGACCAAAAAAACCTACTCTTACCTATACCAATTTCAATTGAATGTGCATAATGTATAATTATACTATTATCATGGTTTTATTCGAACCAGTTTTTGTATTTTTTCTCAGAACTGAAGATATTTTCTCGCAATAAAAAGTATCCTATATGCTGACCCGGATAACCAGCTATGACTATACCTTTCATCAAAATCCCTCCAGTAATTTTTCTGTGATGCGGTAACAGACAGACAGACAAAAATTCTAAAAACTGTAGATTCGGCCTCTGTATCGATAATAATGTCTATTTCAATAAGATTTTCAAAAGAATATTTAATGTACAAATTCGACTTAGAATTATAATTACTTACAATTTTATTATATGTATAGATTACATATTTGTCCTACATTATTTTCGTTTATTTACAAATAAACATTCAGCGCCTATCAATGAAGCAACAAAGCAGCGCTTTTCATACACTAAAATATCTCTTGAAAAATGCGCATTATAACAGCAAAAATCACACCCAAATCGTTCAACAATTCTCGAGATTAATGCGTATATAAGTACCGACCCAACTTCCATGTACATATGTAGAAAAATATTTTTTTCTTATATTAGGATAATTTTTGAACTAGAGTTTATAAATAGTCTAAAGCATACATTAATATAAATTTCTGTAAATACGACATATTATATGGATTAGGGATAGGTATAATAAGAATTTATTACTTTTCTTACTACATTTTAAAACATAAAACGTCAAGAATGAGCCCGTAATATGGGTAATTTTAAAAATGACCAAACCCATAATCTCACCGCTGTACTTAAAAGCTCCATGAAACATCAATTTTTCAGCGGGCGGTACTTGAAACCTGCTTCTACCATTTTCTTAAATGTAAAATCTCGCTAAGACGAGACTTAAATAAAACAGTAGTGTGTGTAAATGCGTGTGACTTTGTGTTCCTTCAAAACTTTACTCTGGTTTTAGAACAATATTACTACAGTCTGTATGGATTGAGATGGAAAAATACTTTATGGAGCTCGCACGTTCCTTATACGTATAGTATCTTTTCAATGTAAAGAAGTATAAAACCCCAAATAATGTTTGTTATTTTAGTAGTATAATTTAAACAGTATGATTTTTATATAGTTTTGTGCAAATCATTTTATTCATTTATCTATACTAATATTATAATTATTATAAAGACATTATAAAAAGACAAAGCTTGTTTGTTTGTTTATTTGTTCGTTCATTCATTCGTTCGTTCGTTTGTTTGAAAGCGCTAATCTCAGGCACTACTAATCCGATTTGAATAATTATTTTTACATTAGATAGCCCGTTTATTGAAGAAGACTATAGGTATATACATCATCTACTACATCATTCTACTACTCAAGGGAGCGAAGCAGTAATCATAAATGTCAATAAATTGGGCAGACTTCCATACATTATTGTAAAACTGATGCTTATAAGTTTGAACGCGGGCGAAGCCGCGGGTACTGCTAGTGTACTATATTTTATTTACGCGTAGTATTGGTTAGGAATTTTTAATATTGTAAGAGCACCCTTATATAATAAGGAAAGTACGTACGAAGAGATGAGTTTGAAAGTTTACTCCCCAAGGAATGAGGCATGTGGGTTAACTATTTTGTAATCTATTATAACATGTGGAGACATAGTTTGAGACTTTACTTTTACTTTCATTAAATATTAAGATTTTATTTTATACTTTTATCTTTTTAAAGTATTATATAAGTATTAGTGGAGAAGTGATATCGAAGAACAGAAAAAAAACTGGGATAAAGTATCCATATAATGAGAAACTAAAAGTATGAATTGTTGCGAGTCATGATGCAAGTTAAAATTCAAGGAAGGCGCATTGTGGGCCAGAGGATCTCTTATCTTGGCTGAAATTAAATTAATTGACACCAATGATTCAAAAGGAACTGGTTACTTTTTTATACAGAGCTGCGGTATCCAACAAGAAGAGAAGATATTGTTTTTTATGAAGTTATAAAGAAATAAATAGATCTAATTATTGAGACAACATCGCTGGCGACAGAAAGAATCGTGGACGTGTTTGGGTATAGGTATTTATATATTATAATACCTCTAGAAAAACAAAAACAAATATATCTCTCGGCAACTGTATATTTGTCCGGCATAAAAAGTAGCGTATGTATTATTCTGATGTATGAGCTATATTATTGTAAAGTTTCATTAATATCCATTCAGTAGTTTTTGCGTGAAAGGGTAACAAACATCCAAACATATATACATCCAGACATCCATACATCCTCACATACATACTTTCGCATTTATAATATAAGTAGGATTTTTTTCCTTTTTAAGGAAAGTAAGAAATGATTTTAAATAAAAATACTTAAATATGTTACGTATTACTCGATCACACGATACGTCACACATGACAACCATTCCCCTAAAAGTATTCGAAGTCCTTCATCTTTGTGATAAAAATTCAGAGTGATATGTCTTAATTTAGCTCATTTTATAGAATGTAAAAGAAAAATAAAATTTTTACACGCACAATATTTGCGAGCATTTATTTTAAAGCTAACATTTTTAAAATTAGTTATGTAATTATATAATTGAGTCATTGCATTACTTATTATAGTGCTAGTACTATTTCTCAGGTCTCAAGACAAAGGGCACAAAATTAGGCAATTAATTAGACGAGGTCTTAGAGAAACATCTTAATTAATTCAAAATGTTTGTTAAAAGTTAGGCCAATTGTATTATTTTAAAATTCGATTAATTAGAAGGTTAAGTTTGAACTTTAATTAGAAGTTTAAGTTGAAACTAAAATTAGTAATTAGTCGTTAAAACTGGAACGTAACTTAAAATTACCTTTTAACTTAAACAAAAGAAAAGTCTGTACTAACTATATAAGAAATAACGGCTAGCTTTGATTTAATGAGACAGGATAATGATGATTATAATTAGTTGATCTATGTTCCTATGTCCCCTAGGCGAGGCAGAGGACGTCCACAGTGCATCACCATCTCGTTCCTGCTTGAGCTTCGCGTTTGATTTCGCTCCAGGTTTCCCCGATGGCTTCGCTTCGTCAATGAAAATCCGCTGCCAGGTCTGTATTTGACGGCCATGTTTACGTTTTCCTCGGGGATTCCAGTCTAGGGCTTGCTTCGATATATGGTTTGGATCCTTTCGGAGAGTTTGACCTATGAGGTGACCGGGACTTCATGCAGCGTTCCCAAAGGTGTTCTTTGAAAATTTTGTAGGCTCCGCATAGAATCTATTAAGATCAAACCCTCGACGTTTTACACAATGCACTGTGTACATAGTTTATCTTTTAACAATTTTTGTTCTAAAAATTATACAATTTTATTTACAAAAATAAAATTTTCTAAGAAAAACTAAAAATATGTTATTTATTAACTAAATTATTCTTGGGTACGTTTTTAATTTAGACTATTCTCTTTGCAATAAATAAACATGTGAAAATTTGAGATTTGCCTATATATATATATATATATATATATATATATATATATATATATATATATATATATATATATATATATATATATATGTAGTTTTAGTTTATATGCAGCTTATTTACTTTTTAATATACTGGCATGCAGAACATCTGTTCGCTCTCTACGTATTAATTAAGGCAAGCGTAGCATGTTTACAATTAATCTACATATATTTCCTTTGAGGATGAGCGTGCTTCCGACTTGAAGTAAGTTAAGACGATCTATAAAGGATGATTAGTTTTATCTTTTAGATTTAGATTAAAAATTCTAAAAGATAACTTTTTTTCTAATAGAGCTAGATGCAAAAAATATTAATAATAAATGTATTATTTAGCTTGATTCCCCATACGAATTTTCATCCTCATTTTCACCCCCTTAAAGGATTTCCAGGATAAAAAGTATTCTATATCCTTCCCAGGGTCTTAAACTATCTTCTTACCAAATTTCATCTAAATCGGTTCAGTAGATCGGGAGATTACCCCCTACAATGTATTATAACCATTACATTATCGAAATAAATCGTTTTTTTAAACCGGATCCGAGCCCTGCTTTAAACTATATTATTTTACATTATTCTTTTTCTGTTAAGGTAAATCCCGAGGTAGTCCCATAAAATTTTCTTAGACAAAAATATGTACAGGTTTTGAAATAAAAACTTTTTAACAAAAAAATAAAAACCGACTTCAAACAAAAGCACTAAAAAGTAAAAAATAACTGATTGGTAGTTTTCATTTACTATACATACCTAATCAAATATTTTCGAAATCGGTGTGCTTTGCTTTGTATGGGCTGGCACCGATTTCGAAAATAATACTTTCTTAGATTTACGCGAATGTTTGACATTTTTAAATAAAACTATCTTTTCGGATTATTTCGCGGATTTATTTTGATTTTTGGTTCCCGACGTTTCGAATGCTTTACAGCATCCATGGTAACGGGAGAGACTGAGGTGTTATATGTCTTGAAGGTATAGTTGTTACAGACAGCCTACCCACAATTAACAAAATGAAAATTGCACCAATTACATTACAATATTTTTTAACTTTAAACATTTTTATAATTTTAATTATAATTGAATATGGAATATTATTTATTTAATTTTTGCTATTATTTTTATAATTATTACAATTTTAAAAATATTAATTAGTAATCTATATTTAGTGTTACCATTATTATATTTATAACCATAAAGAAAAATATAAAATATAGTATTAATTATTTAAGCCTAAATTTAATAATTTAAATATAAAATTATTAATTATTTAATGTTAATTATGGGTAGGCTGTCTGTAACAACTATACCTTCAAGACATGTAACACCTCAGTCTCTCCCGTGACCATGGATGCTGTAAAGCATTCGAAATGTTGGGAACCAAAAATCAAAATAAATCCGCGAAATAATCCGAAAAGACGATTTCGAAAATATTTGATTAGGTATGTATTTAATAGGTAGGCTTTAATTATTATATAGCAAAGTAAGAATTCTAACGTGTTAGGCTTGTCAAATCAAACAAAATAAGCTCAAACTCAAAGTATCTACTATTAGCCGTTGAAGAGTTCCACCTATCCACCTTCTGGCCTTACAATCAGATCAGGTCAACAATACCGAACAACTGTACTATCAACGGAAATAGAAACACTTGCAAAGTTTCAAGTCAATATGACAATTAGGAGTAGGTTAAATTCGTCATTAGCTATTTTTCCACCATTAGGGCTGGTATTTTTTTTTTTTATTTAAATGGGACCAATCTGGAAGTATACACTTTCAAACAACACAAAAAATGTCCAAATCCGTTAATAAATGACGGAGTTCTGAGGTAACAAACATAAAAAAAATACAGTCGAATTGAGAACCTCCTCCTTTTTGAAGTCGGTTGAAAACCAGGAAACTATGAAATTTTAAATATGTTAACAGATCGAATTAGACTTTTTTGCTTTCGTCTAATTGTCATATCGGCTTAAATATTTGTGTTTGTATTTTTTAGTGAGGCCAAAAGGTGGATAGTGGAACTCTTCAACGGCTGCTAGTAAATTCTTTGAGTTGGGGCTTATTTGGTTGATTTGACAAGCCCAATACATTAAAATTAGATTTTAGAGTCTGATTTTTAATGGTATTAATAAAAGCAAGCTTTTTAGTTTCTTAGTCTTCATATAAAAATTGTCATCAAATTAACTTAAATGGCTTAAGCCAATATTTTATTAAAATACTTTCTTCTTACGAAAACTTAAAAAAACGACTTCCAGACACTAAAAAGTGAAAAATAATGGAAGGAGAATTTTCATTTACTATAGATACTGAGATATTTTCGTGCCAGCTCATGTAAAGCAAAACAAATATATGACCATATACATATTTTGTAGTGTATTTCAGACCGGCACGATTACAATACGAGTACTTACTAATCCTACGGATATATCTTGCGCTTCCTGCAAAGCTGTAAGTTGACACTAGCTGTAGTCTAGTATTCTTTTTCAGATTCAGAGTTGCCTCCTGGACCTTGGAGATTTAACCCAAATAACTATAATCTAACCCTCAATCTATTGAGTTACAATGTAGAACTTTCATAAAACTTTCACCGAATATTCTGCCATATTCATCTTTTTGTCTTTTATTTACCATGATAAAAAGTAGATAAAAATTACTAAGTTACTAATATGTAATTTATGTCAAAATCCTGACATTATTAACTACGCAAAAAAATCAATTCAATATTATTTGTGACTATCAAAATTGCTTTAATAATAACAATAAAGTTGTAAAAATATTTATTGTATAGACCCTTTTATTATTTATACGGCGTGATACGTGAATGAGATAGATGCTTTCGATATAGATAAATTGCTTATCTTACTAAGAGAAAGTATAGCTTCCTAAAGAAGATTCAGTTTCTGAACTGAAACCAGGTACTTTTGCATGATTGCAAATTATCTCAAAGAGCATGCAGAGGGAGAACATAAATTTGAATGTTCTGCCACTTCTGAATTGTAATTAAGTCCAAAGTAAATATTCACTTTGTTTTAAGTAAGAACATGAAATGCAAATGAGATTTATGCACCAAATTTACGACTTCGTAGTTATGCTTATGAGCTATTAATTTTGTTTGTGTTTGGAAAATGTACTCGTACCAACATACAATAACAACGCTTATCTAATCCTGCATATATTTTAAATGCAAAAGTTTGGATGTATGTATGTTTGTTACTCGATCACGCCAGAACGGCTGAATAGATCTGGATGAAATTTGGCACAGAAATAGATTATAATCTAAAATAGCACATAGGTTACTTTTTATTCCTGAAAAATGTACCTAGGGATGAACCCGCGTGAAGCGAGGGTGAGTCGCTTGTTAATAATAATACAGGCTAATGCCCTCTTGTATGTATTTTTATTTAATCTTCCACCTCTATATATTATAATCTTCTTTTTGTATAGATCTCGGGATAGTTCGCTCAAGCTATAACTTTCGGTTATTATAGGTAATCCTAAAATATTGGTTAGTTTTTATAATGTGCTAAAATTTTTTTCGAAATGCTATTATCAACTAATGTCTCATCACTCATTATTATTATGTATAACTCATCTTACACAAAAAAAACATTCTACGCTCAGAGGGAACGTTTTTGTTTGAATTGTTAAAACACAATTATGAAAATTGATTTACAATAATTGGTAGATTTTATGTAACATACACAGAAAGCTCATTTAATCAGAAAATGCACAATACAAACTACTTAAAGATAATCATTGTTCACTAGGAAAGGGTAGGTAAATAATTTTCATAAATTCCCTTTGTAATTACACATTTGCTGGCGACACGGTATCTTTGCATCCATCGATCATACTCCGGACACATACATGGGAGGGACATGCTCGTAAAACACTACAATATACTACCGTGAAAGTCCCAGCCAGATCCATTTAGCAATTATTAGCGGACAGATATATCAAGATATCATGTTAATGTCTTGTTATAACCGTATTTAGTTTGTGCTATTATAACTTTGGTTAATTTTCATTAAAAATTAAATTAACTTCACTAAAATGAACAGGTTTTGCAATGACATGTTTGTTAAATACTATGTATAGTATTTAATACGGCATCGGAACCTTTTTTTTACAAAGATATTGATATTTTAAATAAAATTATCTTTTCGGATTATTTCGCGGATTTATTTTTATTTTTGGTTCCTGACGTTTCGAATGTTTTTTAGCAATGACGGTCGCGGGAGAGACTGAGGTATTAGACGTCTCAAAGGCGGTATATAGGTACTTGTTACAGACAAAAAAAAATGATAATTAGTAATCACACTACTGCTATAAATGTATGTTTGTTACTCCTTCACGCTAAATAGATTTGGATGTTTAGTAGACAGTCTATGACCTTAAATAACAAATAAGTATCTGTAAGCACCTAGGGACGCTTTCAAGCGAAGCGAGGGTAAATCGCTACTTATAATTAATAATGCTTCATTTACCAAATAGAACATTCATTACGTAATAAAACTATAGAAAATTATACTCGAATATGTACGTCCCATTTCCCGATACAAATCCTGATTGGAGCATCTCAGCTGTGCGCAGCAGATTAGGTTGCCGTAAACAATGACACTAACGACCCTTAAAGGGATACTGAGCCCATTATCCCCAAACTTACACAATATCACTTAAGGACTTCTTTTACATTATGTAGGTACTTGGTTTGCGTAAGATCAGCAGAATCGACGAACTTCGATCGTCAACACTAGAGATTAACATTTTATCTTTTATTCGGACGTCTGTTGTAAAAGTTGATGCATAGTCGAAGTCCGCACGTTGAATTCGCCAGATGGTGATCTGTCTAGCCTTTTTGTAATACTTCACGATCTCCGTTTTTTAGCTGATTATTATTATTGTACCTTTTATATAATCTCGATATTATATAGAGTAAACAAGAAATGTAGCGTATTCTTCACTATTGAAGGGATATTGAGAATGTTTGATTGTCAAATTTCAAATGTAGGTAGCAACGTATCTCGAAAACGGCTTAGGCAGATCACAATCAGGCTAATGTAACGATCGACCTTTGATATTATATTTTATTTATAAATAAAAATGGCTAAAAGTTGATTGTGGTTACTCGCCGATCAAAGTGAACATAATGTCAAAAAGTAAAAAAATGAGAAACATTACTGATTTTAAAACTAAATTATAAAATGTAGGTAACATATTTTTTTGGTATAGCCAATTTTGAAAGAAATATATAAGCTTCTTAAATAAATAGACTAATAAAGCAATAATTATATTTTTATGTTAGAGTATTATTATCAAAAATTACCATCAAAGATAATTTAAGATGATGATTACCAAAGATAGTAATTGATATATTTTAATAACATCCAATATATAAAATTCTCGTGTCACATTGTTTGTAACAAAACTCCTGAAACGGCTTGACCGATTCTTTCTTATATGTGTGTTTCAATAGGTCAAAGAATAGGACGTAAATTATTTTTCATACCCCTAAGTGATAAGGGTGGTCTCCCCTAGGAGCGAATCCGAGCGGAGCGAGGGTGAGTCGCTAGTATGTATATAAATCTAAATCTCATATTTTAATATTATTTATATTATATAGTAACGACATCTATGTAATATTATATGAACTTTGTTAGCAACTTGAAATCAACGCCATCTAATTTTAAATTTAAGAACAATAATGTACTTTATCGTTCTTGAAGTATTCCATAGATGGTACTCCTACATTTTTTGATAATATCTAGAATTTTTTGATAAATTTTTATAAAAGCATTTTTGGCGAATGTACCAATTATTTGTTACCCAAGATGCAATAAAATTTTTGTGGTATTTAAATTATATTTAATGCTTCCTTTTGTGATTAAGTGTGATAAGCAAATTTCCCAAACCACGAATGTTCAGATTAAAAAAAAAGGATTTACAATAAATTTCATTGAAAACGTAAAAAATCACTTTATCTATACTAATATTATATAGATACAGAGTTTATTTGTTTGATCGCGCTCATATAAGTACTAATCCGATTTGAAAAATCTTTTTGTATTAGATACTAGATAGCCCGTTTATTGAGGACGGATGTAGGCTATATATATCACATAATATATTGTCTATCTATTCCATAATAACCGTTAAAATGTACATAGCGACGGCGAGTCGCTACGTGTAACACTACAATGTGGCCCATGCAGGAACAAATGCTTATACGACGACTACAAAAACCGACATTAGTTGTAGCTGAATCAAATGAACAAAACTTAAAAAAAAATGTACCGTATAAATAGTGTTATAAACTACAGTCATAATTTTTACAACAAGCTCCCTGTAATATTTCCACACTTCACTGATATAATAATGTAAACTTCATCATTTGTTTCATTCATTCAAAATCAACATTCATCAATACAGTAAGCACCTAGTGATGAAAATTTGGTCATTATGACCATATTCATTTTTCATGACATGAAAATTGGTCATAATCATTATTGAAAATTTAAGAAAAACATAATATTATGTATATTATCGTGTCATCCATATTCAACGAACATCTTCTTTAGTGGTTACCTACTAATCTTGTGGGTGTAATCAGGGCTTAAAATATAATAAAGTATTCAACGTTCATAATAATTTAATCAGAGAAATCACAATGTTATAAACTTGAAATGGCAATTCTAATAATTTAACTGAGGAGCGGGTTCTAGGACGTCGATCATCTACTTCCAACTATATAACTCTCTATGATCTACCAACGTTAGTAAGTCAACTTATCTCTAATGAATGTCATGATGGCATCTCGACCCCGCTCGAGACGTTGCTCTGTTCGATATTCAAATTAATTCGGAATAAAAACTAAACTACATAACATAGTGACTATAAAAAATAATGTTTTATAACAAAAAAAGGTAAGTAAATCCTCCTCCGATATGTACCTATATGAATAGAATTTACCTATCTGTTTAAAAAAACTAACCGTTTCAAATTTTTTTTTATTGACAACACATAATTACTCATCAATAACTACTAAATATGAAAAGGTAAGGGACGGGGTCTACTAAACTGTTTTTAATCCCCGACGCAAAAAACATCCCTCATGTTATAAGTTTAACGTCAGTGTATCTGTGTGTCTGTCTGTGGCATCGCAGCGCCCAAACGGATAAACCGAATTAAATTGTTTTTTGTTTGTTTGAAAGGTGTTCTTTACTATAAGAAAATCCGTTCAGCTGTTTCGAGGCCGTCAGCTCTTTTCGAGACCGTAAAAAGATATGAACAACTTCCACAGATATAATCTATTCGAAACTTAGTATCCCGTTACTTCAATTTCATTTCAATGATATGGTAACCTTGGCCTGATGCTGCAGCGTCACCTGGAATCTGCAAGATACTCAAAGCATTATTGAAATACTGCAGAGATATCGTGTTTAGGCTCATTGAAATAGAAAAAGAAAAAAACTTAGAGGAATAATTAGTATTAAAGTGGTTGGTTATACATATGTATATAAAAACTTTTTATAAAAAACCGACTTCAAAAAATACAAAAAAGTAAAAATAACTGATTTGTAGTTTTTGTCTATACATATAATAAAATTGTAAATAAGCCGAATCTGTACATTAAATATTTTTTGGAAAATCTTATTGAAATAAACTCTATTATCGATACAGAGGCTGAATCTATAGTTTTTAGAATTTTTGTCTTTCTGTCTGTCTATCTGTTGCCGCATCACGAGAAAACCAGTGGATAGATTTTGATGAAATTTGGTATGATGATAGCTGGTTATCCGGGTCAACATATAAGATACTTTTTATTGCGTGAAGATATCTCGTCTCTGAGAAATCTATACTAAGCGTTAAAACGTAAACGTTTACTACAAAGACCTAATCAGATATTTTCGAAGTCGGTGTGCTTTGTTCTGTGTCGGCTGGCACCGACTTCGAAAAATCTGATTAGGGATCTATAGTAAATGAAAAGTATGTCAGGTGAAGGTATAGTAATTTGGTATCTTCGAGCTGATCTCATGAGGTGAGGCCAGAAGGTTAGTGAAAATCTTCAACGGCTACTAGTACATACTTTGAGTTTGGGCTTATTTGGTTAGATTTGAAAAACCCAATACGTTAGAATTCGATATAACGGCCTGGTTTTAGCGACTTCCAAAAAAGAGAAATGTTGACAGATTTCTTGGAGGTAGCTTTCATGATTTTTTTCTTCAAACTGTATTCTATTAAAGTAAGTCCCGAGGTAGTCCCGTAAATTTTTCTGTAATATTATATGATATTGACTTTACCGTGTTCGAGAAAATTTTGAATTCAATTCAATTTTTTTGTTCAATGGCTCCTAGGAGTACAAAAAAATATATATTAAAAAAACTTGACATTTGAAATATGTTAATAGAGCTAAATAGCACGGTAATGTAATGCATACAGTATTCCAACTCGGGCCTATCCTTGAAATAATTACCTGCAGCCGAGCGGCACGTACCCACGCGACAGGGCTGCCCGCCGGCCAATATTTTAATTTTATCTACCTACTTGAGTTTCTTTCTAATTTTGTGATTTCAAATATTATATTTTTTATAAAAAACTATTATTAGTAGATTTAATTAAAAAATCGCAAATTTATAAAGGTGGTACGTGACCCTTATAAATTTGAGATTTAAAAATATTTGGGACTCGACTGAGACGTACGAAAGGCTTTTAGGCGTTAAATTTAATAGTATAAAGAATCCGCATTCGGTAAAGTTTAATTAAAAATACTTTAATTTTTATTTTTAATTTAATTAATTTTTATTTTCAAAACATACGATGCATGTCTCGGTACTTTTTTAGCGAAGTTACGGGAGGAATAAAATGTATATTTTTGTATTAAATTATAAAAGTTACATAACACAACCACCTTATACAATTTTCGTATTCAATTATACGATGTGGCAGCCCCGCATGGTTGTCTACCGAGCGTATACCGAACGCGACGCGCGTAGGTATAACTCGACTTCCGACCGTTTGTATGAAGATGGAATACTGAATGTAATATTACCGTGTAAATAGTCTGCTTTACCTACTTATAATTGTCATATTGAGTATATATTTTGCAAGCCTTTGTATTTCTGATAATAATACTTGGTATCATCAAGCAGATCTGATGGTGAGGTCAAAAGGTGAATAGTGGAACTTTTCAACGGATACAGTAGTAGGTAAATAATTCGTGTTTGGGCTTATTTGATTCTATTTGACAAACCTAATACGTTGAATTTTAGTGTTGTACTCTTTATATAAAATACTTTCTTTTAACAAATTTGTAAAAAGAAGATATAATAGTAATGAGTATTAATTGACTTTGTAATATATCTTACGCTGTATGACCGATTCTCAGCTGGCACAGAATGTTACTACTTTTGGATAGTTTAAAATACTCGTCGATTTGGATGGCTACCAGAATTTGGTGTAAGGAATAACCACTGTTTTATAGAAACAATAGAAGAGAAGAAAGAAGGCAGTTCCTACAAGATGAGTGGAATATAACAAAATAAATAAGGATCAAAATAAATACTCACTTCCTGACATATAACCAAGTATTACAATGAATAGGTTATTGGAAAAGTACTAAAAGGTCAAATATAAATATATGAGCACCTAACGATCGATAATGCCCAGGCACCAGCGCAACTCCCACATTTTCTAGCTGTCCCGTTTATATCTGAAAACTCTATATGAAATAGCAATACCGAGCATGATAAAGACAGATGCACCTGTATTGCAATTTGCATGAAGGCAATAGGAGATTGATCAAATTCAACATTGCATTCATCTGAAACATTAGTGCGATAAGAGAGCGAAATCGTTTCGATATTACTTATGCCTTATCTTATATATCTTTAGCATGTTTGGTTGCAGATCATGAGGTCCTAAATTCAAACCAGCCATTACTTGTTACTGAATTTTCCTAATAAATAATAGTTTAATATCAGTCTGGGGCTTTATGGTACTAAAAGAAATGGTGAGTACACATAACTTTGTGCAAATTTTTAAAATATCTAATATTCCTCGTGTGAATGGCATGACTGGTCGGCGACCGCCGTGACAATTTTACTTATGAGGAAGGCTTTCTTACAATACATTAGGAGTGCAGCCGCAATAGTATATTTTTTTAAATAATATTATCTTAATATTATTTTATACTACTCTGGGTTACCTGAAGCCATACTTAATTTTTGCTTATCTGCGACCTAAATAAGTCATTTTTACACCGTGTAATAACGAATCTACACATGTCACAAGAATATGAGTGTGTTTGGATGTGATTTGATAGTACAAAATAAATATTCCAATATATTTATTTATAATTGATAACTTTCTATATCTGAATTATCATTTTCGATTAAGTTAAAAATATTGTTATACAAATTAAATCCCAAAGTCAGTGATCGATTTCTACAAATTAACAAAAAATCGGTCGAACGAAGTTCTTTTTGCTGTCTGCCCTTGGCTCTTACACATTGTCACGAGTACCAGGGTAGCGTAGACATTGAACAACGTATATACATTGAACATGTTGAAGCTTATCGAAGAAACAGAGCACACGAGTTTATTAGAACATACACTCCTCAACACTTATGATCGCCTGGTGCTTTTGTCACGAGTACAAGAGGACAACGATCCTCAAGGAGTGTTCATACATACACATAATATGTATGTAGGGCCAAAAAGGTCAAAGTGAGTCTTGGTATTTGACGACGTCACATGAGATGCTCTTAGTAAATAATAAAGCCCTTTTCGTTATGTAACCTTTTTCATTATGTGACGATTTCTACCTGTCAAGTCCTTTTTTAATGTTGGGAAATGCATCTATGCATACCACCTGTATACATACTGGTGGCTACATGAGACACACTGGCCAGAAAATCCAGTCCTATCCGCTAAACCCAATAGAACCTACCCCGTCTTAATAGGGCGTCACAGGATCGCTTACGCACTCAACCACGACGCCCCGACAGCAGGTCTGCTGAAGTAAACCATACAACCAAGGAGTTGCTCCCACGGTCCACTTTACTCTCATAGAAGTACCAGGAGCAAACCGCATGTACACCACCCACCGAAGCGGGCCACCTCCATGTGTATCTCTTGGCTTCGCGCCCGACTGTGTAGCTGGATGCTAATCAGACCAACCACGACAACACCTTTCAACTCCCACCGCAAGCCACATTAAAGAACTTCATTACAAACAAAACTGCAGCAGCAAATGGAAACAAATAAAATTGTTACATATTAGTATTACTAGATAATGTTAATATAAAATCGATCGGTTAATGATTTATCGAAAACTAATAACAATCTAATGGCACAATCAACTTTAGATACATAAAAAAAAGATTTATTTTAATGTGAGTTATCACACAACATATATGTACCTTTCTAAAATCGCTTAGGAGAAAAACATACGAACAAATCAAAGTAAAAATTTCTAACATCTATAGATACAGCCCGACAAAAAAGTTTTAAAACATAATATAGTCATGACATAAAACCATAAATTATTATAAAATCAGAAACTTTCCACTTTTATAGGCAATAAATGTAAAAGTTAAGTTAAATTCAGAATACACCTGCGTAGTTTCATCCAGGGCGCATGCGCTTAACCATCGATCCCTGAAAAGTTCCACTGAGGCTCATTCCGCTGGTGATAATCTACCGGTGAGTACATTTATAGAAAAAATAGTGTCCCAGTTCTAAAACTAGTCAGTTTAAAACAAGTGCATGTACCTTGCCGTGGCGTTGATCATTATTATAGCAAGTTTGGTCAGACTGCAAGTAAGTCAGATTTTGTATATTTTGAGAATGGATGCTTTTTTCTATTTCTCCAACACAATTTCTGCTCTATGTAAGTAAATGTTTAATGTTATTATATATTGCTTTGCTGGCGTTATTCTATACTTATTATTTAATTTGTTTTTTTTTCTGGCATTTGTCAAGGTGACCCTTGCCACGTCGCCATCACGTCACGGCTTTTTCTATGACGCACCCTGACTTATTTGAAAAAGTAAGAGCTTCTATTATTTTCTTTAAGTTAGATTGTATGATCTGTTTAGATACCTCAAAATTTCATATACATATGTGTTATTATCTGTCTATCTGTGTATCAATGTGTGTCCGTTTTGTCTTTTATACATCAAATTGTTTTTTAATATAGTAGGTAATGTGTATTGCGTAATTATCTTGCTGAGCTGTAGATCTATACATAGTACAATATGTATGGAAAATTTGTGTTATTTTTAGTAACAGCAGGGGTGCAACAGGTTTGAGCCTGCGCAATGGTTACTTTAGCGTTACTTATGTTTTCTTATATATATTAATATATAGGATAATCGTCCATGCCTATTATTCAAATTCTAACTAATGATTATTTATAAAAAAATATAAATAAATATCTTTCGGGATGAAAATGTTAACTTAGCAATATAATTTTTATACGGATCGATCCCAGTAAGCTAATTGCGATCTTTATCACAGAGTTTAATTGCGTAGAAACACTGATGTTATCGATATTTGTTGGTAAAAATCGATATTTTGTAAACGACTTGGTATCGAGTTGTAATCGACTTGCATTCGACATAATAGTGATATATCGGAGGTGCAAGACCTGCGCGTTGCATCCTGAAGTATTGATGTTGTAGATATAACTTTGACCTTTGCCTGGGACTTACAGGAACAAAGAGCTTCGCTATTACACAATAGATAAATTATTGTAAAGCGAAAGTATAACGAAAAATAATTTAACTATATAAAAACATTTTATTATTTTAAATATCTTTAATATTTTTCCAATACAAATTGACCTTTGTATTTGCAGCCAGCGATCTAAATTGAAATTTTTAAACTATTTTTCAATCTTAATATCAAACATTACATTAAGGCAAAATGTTATTATTACGAGACCTTTACGTGTACATTTGTATTAGTTGTTATCCCGGTACTTTTCCATGAATATTTAGAAACAACAATTACCGTAGGTATAATTTTCATGACAACCACTTGTTTCATTCAATTTTATTCTTTTACTAAATTCAGTGTTTGTTATTATTTATTTAACATATAACACTTAGCTTTTAAATAATATTGCTCTAAGCAGACGGACAGCATTTACATGATACAATAATATGTGTATTACTTACATATTATATATTATGTATATTATTCAGACCGGTTGGGGGTTATATAAGCCCCGTCCCCCGAACCCTGTGACCTTTAGATGCATCTCGAATCTCGATGCGCTGAGTATTGATTTATGAGCTTCAAATAAATCCCGGGAGGGGTGGCACATACCCCCTCCCCCCTTTGCTACCTCCCCCGTGCCCCACTTCCCTCACTTAATTCCAAGGATGACCGACGCAGTTGCGTCCAGTGCAATATCGATTTATATGGTCAACGCCTATGAATACTTCATTGCAACTTGCAAGCACCTACGTAATTCATTAAATATTTCAGACTTTTATAAACTTTGAAATTATTTAAGATCAATATTGTTGAACTATTGATTCCATAATCAATTAACCATTATTATGTCATAACTTTAAATATTTTCGAAGTAATTGTACACGCCAGTTAAATTACATCACGATTCAGGAAATAAATTTTATAGATCTTTAATTATAATACGTGTAAGAAATTAATATCGCATAAACAAAAACAATGAAATATATTTATAAGTATGTAGCGTTGACAAGACTGCGTGAGCGGAGGACGCGTCGTCCGCCCACAGCCGGCGCCCGCGCAGGTGTTGCCCCACCACTAACGACATAGATGATAACTTTGTTATAAACATTGATATTTTGCTATGGTTTTTGCAAATACCTAAGAATAAATGTGAAAGTTTAAGAAAATACTTAACTCTATTTTTCTCGATGTGTTAGTTGAACGTATTTGGAATTTGTATGAAAGTTGGCAAGTTAAATGAAGTCCATGTGATATTTTAACGTATAGAGTACGTTTTATATTAGAACATTTAGTGCAAAAATTATACATTTAGAATTTCAACTCAATTTCTCCTGTTTTATCTATTAGAAAAAAGAAGGAGGCTAAATAAAAACTGGCTGCTTATCCAGTTTTTATATTTAGGTATTTGTAATATCTCGTGGAAAAATAAAATATTTAAGGGCAATGATTTTTTAATGTAATTATTAACTAATCTAACTCGTTTTGTTTTTTAAATTTTTTGGGGCTAACTTGATATTTGCATAAAAGTTTCAGATTTATGTTCTTTATAAGTGTTTGCTAGGTTGTCAAGAATAGCCTGAATTTTCAAAATGATTTACTTAAAATGTACTTTACTAAACTTTTATAAGTTTGTTACGAGTACATTTGTGTACAGTGAGTGCAAAAGCCAAATAAAGGTTTTTTTTTCTAGATTTAAGACGACTAGTGGAGTGGGTATAGACATGATACAATATTTTAATACACTAAAACGTTAACGCAAAACAAACATCCAGATCAACAATTTAAAAAATATAAATAATTTAAGGAGAAACTAGTAAATACGGCATTTTTTTTTTCAAAAAATTAAAAAATCTATAAAGAATGTCATTAGACAAATCTTGTTGCACACTATTTCTACCTATACATTAGAGGCTTTGCAAGTTCAAATAATAACATAAAATTAAGTAGTATAAAAATAACGTGTGTGTGTGTGTACCTACTTATATACGCACGTAAGAAATTATACTTCTTTGGCGTAACAGAAAAAAATAGCTAAAGATTTCATCCCGTATGTCACAACTCTTTGTTTGTAAATGAAATGCAGCTAACTTCATCATGTCGCTTTCAACTAACTTCACCATGTCACTTTTTGGCTGTCGGTGTGCGCGCGCATCGTAAAAATTTTACTCTCATATTTTTTACGAACGTGCCAAAAGAAGTATAATTTCAAAAACAAATAAATATTTACATTTTAACGTATTTGATTATAATATAATTGTAATATAAATTATAACAAATCGGAATAAATGAGGCTAAAATCTATTACACAGAAAATATTATGCTAATCTAAAATAATTTTTAAAATTTTACATAATAGTACAATAATTTATGTAATATTAAAGTTAGTTTAGAGATGGGATATTTTCCCGCAATAAAAAGTAACCCTAATGTGTCCCGGATAATCAGCTATCATCGTACGAATTTTCAACAAAATCTGTTTAATGGTTTTCTTGTGATGCATTCCCAGATAGACAAACAGACAGCCAGACAAAAATTCTAAAAACTATAGATTCGGCCTATGTATCGATAATAATGACAATTTCAATAAGATTTTCCAAAAAAATATTTAATGTACACATTCGACTCAAAATTTTATTATATGTTACATAGATTAATTATGTAAGTGTAATTTAACTAACAAAATATTCTTTGGCATAGAAAGTTTGAATGAATGCTTGTGAATGGACACAGCTATACGATCACTTAGTTCGAACCGCTCAGACCGGTATGCTACAGACCTAGTCTCATTCAACAAAATTATTTATATATATAGGCAATCCAGACATGAGACAGATTCAAGTAATCTTATGCTTTTATATAATAATCCTTATATACTAGCTTGTTCGTCTGACTATACACGTGTTTTGCAATAAGAGATTTTTGGCATCTCTATAAAAATTAGAATTATTATAACAAAACCGATAATTTGTATCTTATTTTCTCTCTTCTTTACTGGGTGTACAATAAAGAATATTATTATTATGATGATGATGATGTTCTCCTGGCCGATTCCGGCCACGTCGGCCAATCTCATTGAGACTAGCCAACTGTGCAGGAGATATTATAGTGCACAAGTGTACGCGCAGACACAAGTGCACTCTCTATTCCTGTCACTCTCATAATCCGGTGGGACGACTGCTCGACACGACCAGAGAGAGTTAAGGCGCAGGGCCGACGGCTTTACGTGCTCTCCGAGGCACGGGGGCGAAACACCGCCAACTTCCCAACTCCGAGCTGTTACTGAGACTTACTATACAGAAAGACACAATAACTAAACTTGGCCCGACCCGGGACTCGAACCCAAGACCTCCGAGTGTGCAGCCGTACATGCTAGCCACTACTCCACCGAGGCAGTATTATTATTATAGTGCTTATACGATTAGGTATAGATTTGTAAATGAAATGAAATAAACTTTATTCAATTAGACTTATTACAAGAACTTTTGAATCGTCAAGTTAATTTAAGCGTCTGTGTAGTCAGTCTGTGAGGAACCTACCACCAACTCGGAAAGCAGTTCTACTGAAAATACTAGCTGGCAAGAAACTCGCCCTTCTAAATATCGAAGTAACATTTATTTTATTAACATAACAAGATATATAGCTCGTATATGAGTCAATATTTCTAAATTCCATACAATTCCATCAAGAAGAAACTTTTGAACAGTGTAATATTTATAATATATAATAATTTTAATTGATGTACGAATTTTTTTAAGCCAAATTGTTAGATGACAGTTCAAATACATTTAAAGCCACAGTACAACTTAACAACATGTACCTACATATTTTGATTTTATGAAATTGCAAATACCTTAGTAGTTTAGTTTTTAAAGTGGCACAGGAAACACACGTTCAATTTCCTGGTCTTATAATTTATCTGACAATTAATTTCAATTTTTTAGTTTCGTAATTTATCTACACTAGATCGAAAAGGAAGGAAAGTAAAAATAGAAGAAAGTGTCAACAAAAAGTCACCTCTGTCTATATTCCGTGAAAAATAAACAGTGAAGCGTTTTTCTTTTGACACGAACTTAAATTGTTGCTACTAATACGTAATACCTACATCAAAATTGCTATCATATAGCAAGATAGCTATACACTGGTAAGCAATTATTCAACTATTAGGGACAATATTTTTAAGCCTTACTATATAAATATTAATCATAAAAATCAGTTTAAAGTTGAAATGATATCTCATAATATCCACAAAAATGTACTCTTCTTGAGGTACCTATTTATTTTTTAAGTCTGACAAAACGAATCATACTAATCGGACAGACGTGTTTTATTATGTATTGTAATAATTTGCATTATCCATAGTAAAATTTAATAATATGCTCTAAAGATTTTATTATAGTAGGTAGATTGTATTTTATATTGGCAATTTACAAACACATTTTGAAATTTATAGCTCATAACGACCACGAGTCACTGCTTAAAATAACAAGTAATTTGAGCCCTAATTTAGCCGAACAAATCTGTTAATGACTAAATTTTACACCATACGATTAATCATATCGACTAAATTTGCACATAGTAATTAAATATTAATTTACTTTTATATATCATTTTCCTTCAATTAAAATACTACCGATTTACCTACCCTCACTTTGTTTGGATGCATCCCAAGATGACTAACAGTACTCATAGTGTGTACTAAATTTCATCCAACCGTACAGACGCTTTAATATGAAGGAGTAACAAATATACACAAACAAACATTAATAATACCTAGTAGTGTGCTAAAACACCATGCATATCGTACCATGTAATTAAGATGCCAAATTTTATAGCTTACTTATGTTCAAATCGTCACCCATTGAAATGACCGACAGCCATTTACACCTCTTTTAATGGTACATCTTTCCTATTTTGAAAAACAAACTTGTTCATGATGTTTGTTTACGTTTTGTGATTTACAATGATTGTTATTTGCATTATGCTGTTTATGGGAAAGAGGCAACCCTCGTAACTTCGTTTCTTAATATTAGTTCTTGTATTCAACCTATTTTTTTAACGTCCCTTCTTCTGGGCACGGGCCTCCCTTTAATACGAGGAAGATCAGGTCATAGTCCACCACGCTGGCCAAGTGCGGGTTGGCGGACTTCACGTCTTTCGAAGACTTGCTAATTCCTCTCAGACAGGTAGTAGCTTCCTATCGGACTGACTACATTGACATTTAATTTTAATTTAAAATGTAAAATTGACGATTCAAAAGAGCTTATAAAAGTCTATTTGAATAAAGTATATTTTGTATTTTTTTTGAAAAAGACATGCAGGTTTCCGCACGATATTTTCTTTCACCGTAAGGCAAGTGATAATCATGTTAGAAATGAAAATATGTGAGGTTCTAGACCCGAGCTTTGAACCCCCTTCACTCGGTTTCCCAAGCGAGCGCGCTACCACTGGGCTACTACTGCCTCTTAATATTAGTATTTAGCTTAAACTTATTTTTTTATTTACGTAAACTCATTTTTGCAACTAAGATAGTATAATGACATCATATCATTTTGACGTAGACTGTGAAATCTAATAAAATTCTAACTAAATCGAATTCGTACATTAAATATTTTTTTGGTAAATCTTATTGTAATAGTCACTATTATCGATACAGAGTGTGTCTGTCTGAGAACGCATCAGGTGAAAATCACTGGACAGATTTTGATGTTTGGTATGATGATAGCCGGTTATCCGGGTCAACATGTAGAATACTTTTCATTGCGGGAAAATATCTCATCTCTGAGAAATCTAATAAACGTTAAAACTTACCCAGAGGCGAACCCGAGCGGAGCGAGCGTGAGTTGCTAGTTAATAATATTTTTATTTTTAAATTATTTTTTCTTGAGCAAATTATTTCTCTACCTCGTTTCATTGTTACCTCACAGATACATTGAACATTTGTATGGGCAATGCAAACCTTTATCTGTGTCTGATATCGCACCATGTATTTTACAATGTCGCCCTTTAATTAATAAATTCAAATTTCAACATTTCAAAGGAAGCCGACGCCAAAACATAAGATAGCATCTTAATCGTTACGCCCACACGCGACATACAATAGATTCTAGTGTTTTTTTTATAAATAAAAACATCTTACAATAATGTTATGTCATGTTAACTTGTTCATTTGATTGATTTGCATTATACTCTGTTCGTTAAATTGCTAAGGCTACACACAAACTAGGTGTTTTAACAATTTACGATTTTTTTCTAGTTTAACGAACAATATGTTAGCAATTTTAAAGCATATTACAATTTCTTCAATTTAAATGTATATTTTTTTCAACAACTTCTGGATTATATTTGTATTTAACTGTGTAATTATTCCTGAATTTTAATCGTTTATTAAAAAGTTAGTTTGAAAAGAGCCTAAATATTTTAAAACTGAACAATCGCTCATGGTAACAATGATGAGTAATTGCAAATTTTATATATTTTTTGCTACGTTTTTTGTCTCATTCACTGATGTTGTCGTAATGATTTTATTATGACAAATGCGTAATGTTTATTTCAGTCAATAACTTTGTAATTCAAGCGGTCAAATGAATAAAATATTTTTTTATAATATATTATTCAGAACGCCTACAAATATTTGTAGTAGTCTAAATCGGCATATATTTGAAAAAGCTGAATATTTAGTTCCTTCTTGCTAACGCTGAAGACGTTACTCTGCCTTTTTCAGCCCCTATTATCCTACGCCGCGACATACTCGTACATATATACGTCCGTCTATGACTTCGCTCTCTCTTACCGTACTTTCTGATAGAGGTACATGGTGCACTTAGTATAGTAATTATTTCAGTATTAAGAATCGTATCGTGATATTAAATAGCTTATAATTTTCCTTAATAAATCTATACTAATATTATAATGAGGTAAATCTTGTGAGTTTGTGACTTTATGGGGGGTTATCTCTAGATCTACTGAACCGATTTAGATGAGGTAAGAAGATAGTTTGAGACCCTGGGAAGGATATAGGATACATAGGATCTTTATTCCGGAAATCATCCCTTAAGGGAGTGAAAATGGGGATGAAAGTTTGTATGGGGAATCAATGTTATAAAATGCAAAAATAATTTTTATAATTTGACTGATAGTTCCTAAAATTAGGACGTTCAAACAAACAACATAGATATGGATATTTAGTTTGTAATCATTATATAAGATCAAATTTACAGAAAAGGTCAAAGGTCATACAAACTAGCTGTAAACAATTATTTAAATATAAATAAATAAAATTTATTGCAAACCTGAAAATAATGTCTACAATCTTTGCAGATCCGCAATGGGCCTGCGAGGAGTTCTGGTTATGGCGCTAAGCATCGTCGGGGCGATGGCGTTTATCCCCCATGGTTCTATTGGGGAAAAGGTTTGTACTTACATATATATTTATTAAAAGTTCTAAAGCAAAATATACAATGATATTATATTTTAATATTCCCACTACTATCATAAAAAATATATGTGTCTGTAACCTTGACACTAAAACGGCTGGACGAATTTGAATGCGATTTAGTACAGGCAGATTATCTCATGAAGTAACACAAAATAGGCCACTGTTAGATACGTATGCACCCGAGTGGAGCGAGGGTGAGTTGCTAGTTATGCAATAATAATAATATTTGAATATTTTATAATGAAAAAATATATCTATAATTTGTTTTGTCGTACAGGAGCATATGCTAACCGCAGCTTTGCTTCGTGAGGTAGTCGAGCGTATGGGCAAAGACTTCAACGACGCAGCATCATCGTACCTCGAGTTCCCATCGAACGAGAGGCACCTAGCGTTGATGTCTCGCGCCAACAAAGACCTGGAGAACGAGCAGCTGGACTACGACTCGCTCATCGACGGCAACCCCAGCCCGAGCTTGCGCGACCAAGAGTATTTGCAGCACAGGTATTATCAATTACCTATATTTTCTATTAATCGCAGAAATATTATAAATTCGAAATGTGCATGTGTTTGTTACTTTTTCACGCACGACGTTACGTTTTCAAAATATTTAACAATAACAGAATTTCATATTTTAATTCAATTATTTTTTATGGCTTTTAGTTGTGCTAAATGGGTACAATTTACTTCAAATTTTTATTATTATTTTATTCCAGTTCATTGTGGGGCCACCAGTACGTAACCGGTGGCGCGGGAGAGGGTGAACAGCGCCTGCAGCCATCAGGCCTTGTGCCTAACCGTCAGATGATCAAAACTGACGCAGTCCTCCCAGCTTATTGTAACCCTCCTAATCCCTGTCCAGTCGGATACACCGGTAAGAATTAACACTTATTTAAAATAATAAGATTTAGTTAATAAGCCTACGATTTTAGTATAGTGTACGCTCGGCAAAAATATGTATTAATTGACATTATTGTTTTTGAAAATCCTGGATCACGATGATGTTATAATAGTGTTTTTGTCATCTTTGGTAAATGTCTGTTTTAACGTTTAAGGGTTAATTAATATTCCAGAAGATCAAGGTTGTATCAGTGACTTCGAGAATACGGCTGCCTTTAGCCGTGAGTACCAGCTCGCCCAACGTTGCATGTGTGATGGGGAGCATATGTTCAGTTGCCCTCCTGAAGGCCCCTCTGAATTAGAGATGCGGTTCCCTGATCATCATAAGAATTTGGTCGCCAAAAAATATAAGGACGACGTTAGTATTAACTAAATTACAATTTACTTCAATAATAGGTTTATAGGAAAACTCTTCTGTGGCTTATTCATTATCTTTCAAGAAAACATTAATTTTTATGTAATATTTGAATTATTGATTTTTCTTGTTTTCAGGACAAAGTCAGATTGTTCTCCGAAAACAAAAAATGTATACATAGGAATTACGATTCGTGTTTCATACTTAACACGGTTTTTCAAGTATTAACTATCCTTAGTGGCGTTCTGTACCCAATATTAGCAGCAACCGCTCATCTTTATCATGATTAAATAATATTATATACATATTGCTAAAACATTTAAGATGAAATCATATCATGTGTCCCGATCCAATGTTCAAGTAAAGAAAAAAAAAAGATAAAAAATAATATATGTTGTAGAAAATACTGAATAGGTAACAAAAATCTAAGTATTGGTAACAAAAAAAATAATTATAATTTTAGGTGGAAAACCCGTATCTACTAGGTGAACGCCTACCTATAGCTGCCAAAAAAGGATTCGACGTTCACGTCTTTTAAATGTTACCTTACAAGTAGTCTTACATTACGTATTAGATTTTACCAAATGTCTTAAAGATGATAGTATATATTTGTGTAAACTTTTTTCTAATATCCATTGCAACCTCATGTGGTAATGAAAGGCCTTTCAATTTGCAAAGGAAAGTGACAAAATCTAATGACAAGGTATCACTTTATCTTCTTTTTCATTATGTCTTTTAAACCACTGACCAACAAAATAATTATTTGCTTTGTTTATTTAGTATTAGGATTTAGGACGCTTAACTCTTATGAAGCATAAAAAATATAGTATTTCAGTTTTATTATTGAACGTTTTTGATAATGATGTAAAAACTGTGAATTTTGTTAGTTGTAGTATAAGTGAAATATATTATTGATTTTTTTACTAGTCTAATTATGATAAACTAGCAGAACCCGCGGCTTCGCTCGCGCCAAAACTACAGAAAAAGCTCTAAAAAGGTAGGTTTCATATAAACTTTAATCGCCTATTTTATCCTCTTAGGGATTGAATTTTGGAAAACGCTGAAATACGTAACTCATTATTTTTGCCGTACTCAATTCTTACGAAATTTCATGCAAATATGTCCAAGGAATAAAAAGTTTCATACAAACTTTTATCCCCTATTTCACCACCTTGGGGGTTGAATATTGAAAAATCCTTTCTTAGTGGATGCCCTCGTCATATGAAGAATACGTATTGTAATTTCAATTTTCTAGCCTTAAGGGTTTGGCCTGTTCGTTGATACATCAGTCAATCACTGTTGCCTTTTATATATATATAGATATTGGATACAATACGCGCTCTATTGCATCTGTTCGTAATTATTCTCCCTAAATGTCTGGATCGATTTTAACGAAATTTCTTTTGTATACTTATGGTGTCATCTGGATGTTTCTCGACTATAGTCGGACCAAATAAAACTGAAATACGGGCACTGCAGCGTTTGTCGGGATAGCTAGAATAAAAAAATGTTGTTCAATCAATTTTATCATCGAAAGAAAAGTCAATAATATATTTCTAGCATACAAATTAATTGTTAATATACAAACTATAATGCACTAAAACGGACGTTGTTAAAATGAGCAAGGCAAAATAATTAATACAAAAAATCGCGGGAGAAAAAGTATAATGTACAGGGCATCTGAATTAAACCCCGCTCTCATTGAGTTGAGAATTAGATATGTAATATAGATAATAATAAGTAAGAGTGAAAAGTTAATGCCATCACTAAAATATTATACAAAACTTGAGAAGTTAACGAAATATTCTAAAAAAATAAGACGGATAATATGCTTTTATACAATGACAGGACTGAGTGTAAAGAAGTGGCGAAGAAGCGATGGTGATATATTATCACACCATGATTCAAATATTAAGGGCGTAAACAATCTGTGAACAGATGAAGGAGTAACAACGAGATTATACTCCCTTATCTCTTTTGACAGATGGAGATGTAGTCGAGGAATGTTACGTCAGAAAAACTAAAACCAGAAAGACAAGGTGATCATGAATTTGGATGCTGTCTTTGACAACATTCAGTATAAATTAAATAATTACTGAGTTTATTTAAACGTTTCTTATTAGAACTCTGCCAATTGTCTTTCGTAGGGCTGGAAGGCATTTGAGAAGTACCTAATAAAATATGTATGTTCTACTAAAATATCTATTTAATTTACGTACTTATAAATAAATAAAAAGATTTAAATTTAAAATTGTATGAAGACAATGTTATCGATCGAACTACTTTTTCATTTTGTTTGTTAATTATTTTTATAATATAATACAAAAATATTTACTTATCGAAAAATAAAATGATGAGTGAATAACTCGGAGTCGGGGGATATCATTCTAAGCGTGCGTAAGCATAACTACGAGTATCTATCCTATTTTAGTGATGGTACTAACATAGTAAATTATTAACATAGGTCTTATAATAATTAAAATTATTATAATTTATTATAATAAATTCCAATAATTATTTTAAAAAATGATAAAGTACAATTTATGAAACCATTATTAATAAAAATATGTAGTTTTTTTTTTTATTTTAGTTCAGCTTTTGTAATGAAACACAAAAATGGCAGCATTGAAATATTCTTAATCTATTAAAACATTAGTTGGCAAAGTAGCGATGATGTATGGGTGATATATTATCACACCATGATTCAAATATTAAGGGCGTAAACAATCTGTGAACAGATGAAGGAGTAACAACGAGATTATACTCCTTTATCTGTTTTGACAGACGGAAATGTAGTGGAGGAATGATATGTCAGAAAAGACTTAAGCCAGAAAGACAAGGTGATCACGAACTCAGAATCTGTCTTTGACAACATTCAGCATAAATTAATTAACTACTGAGTTGCTTTCCATATTTCTTATAGGACTTCGCCAATTGTCTTTCGTAGGGCTGGAAGACATTTGGGAAGTATCTATTATTATTTTTTTACTAAAATACCTATAAAATAAAAATTTTTATATTGTAAATTTTAATTGTAATTTAATATTGTACTTTTTTATTTTATTTGTTTATTTATAAGTTAATATTTTTGTATATTATGAAAATATTTAAAAATATTAACTTATCGATAAATAAACAATTGTTGATAAAAATATAGGTTTTTTCTTATTTTAGTTCAAATTTTATAATGAAACGCGTAAATGGCAGCATTTCAATATTCTAGTATTAAAACATTAGCATTAAGACGAAATGTACATTTGAATGACGATCTATAAAAAGTAGCACATCGAATAGTCTGTAAATACGTAGTATACAAATTTATATATTTGTCGGCATTATAGGAGCTACAGTATTAATAAAACTGTAGCGAGTGCACTAAAACAAGCTTAGTAATTTAAAATTAAACATCAAAAGATAGCGGCATAAATTATCAATTAAGCATTACCAAGTAAAATTCATAATGAATAAGAGAACAGATCAACCTCATAACCAGTTAAGACAACAAACACTAATCGTGAATAATGCTAACAAACATGCCTGAACTGAAATGAAAGGGGAAAATTTTCAAGATATGGTACGGAAAAACTAAAACAATAACGTTAAAATGAATTTATTTTGTCGTGGGAATGAAAATGGGATTCATAATGGTATTTTAGAGATTGTTTACAAATAAGTCAAAATAATTCCGCGATGAAATCCGAAAAGATAGTTTTACTTAAAATGTCAAATATTCGCGTAGATCTAGGAAAGTATTATAAGCAAAAGTTATTTTATTTTTAGTAATAAAAAAATAAACAAAATTCTTAGATACATAAAAAGAATAGTCTACTTTTTGAAGCAGGCTGAAAAAAGGCTTGAAGCAGCTTGAATTAATACTTTCCATCATATTTTAATATCGATTTAATCTAAATTCAAAACATGAATGGAAATAGTTTTAATATCGAGTCGGTTATATTGTTTCAGGGATGTTTATTAGCTTTGATTACAAGTGAAATAATAGAATACGGGTACTCTAAAGTATATGCGAAATATAAGTTAAATTAACATTCCCAAAGGTCTTCCTTAGTATTTTAAATATGAAATTAATAATAATTCATTAACACTATCGTTATATTATTATAATAATATAATATTTATAAATATATATTAAGTTTTTACTATATATTTTACAAGCTTTTGTTAATTTTAATTTTTTAAATAATTTGGTTGTCCATATTTTTTTAATACAATTTTCTTGCAATTCTGAAAATATCTTCTTTAATTCTATATCTTTACATTGTATTTTTTTTTTAATAAAATTAAATTCTCTTTTTTATAACTTTTCTTAGTTGTTTTTTTTTTACTTTTTTTTCATTAATTTTAGAGTCAAAAGTCACTTTACAAATACTAAGTTTAAAAATTATTCCTAAGTAAATTAGATTAGGTAAACCCTTGTGATATAATAGGAATGATAGTATTAATTAGAGAACATATTTGTATATATTCCAAAAAAGGATGATGTCTAGTCAAACACAGTAGCCTGTACATAATTTGTTAGGTCATAATATTATATTTTTTAAACTCTAAATAAAGTTTTCTGAGTTTGTAAATAAAAAAATGATCTCAAAAGTCACAATAATGAAGTAGATGTAGATTTTATTACAGAAAGCTCGTCAATTCTCTACATGCCTTAAAATAATTGATACCTTAAAATAATTTATTATATTAATTTCATTACTTTGATATTAGTTAAATAAATTTAACTATATTATATAATTTTTTTCTATACATATGTTTATATTTTTTTTATTTCAAATTATATTATTTGAGTTACTCTAGTATTTTTTAATCTATGATCTTTAATGTGTCGTTTTGTGGAAGAATTGACGATGCTGCATTTTTTTTTCATCTCTTATCACTTCACGCAATATTCCTCTCCATTTAATTTTCTTTTTAATATCAAGATAATCTTCTTACTGATTTCAAGATATATTTTTTTAATCTTAAATTCCAAAAGAGGCATGTCCAAGTCAGTATTTTCACTACGCTATATTAATTTTAAATTTAAAAATAAAAAATAAATCTAAGATATTTTTATTATGAACAGAATAACTTCGCATCTGTTAAAATAAAAATTCAGAGTCACCTAGTTCCTAGATTAAAACTGAATATTTATAGATACTTTATAACAAGCTACAGTTATAAAAAAATAATAATGAAAATAAAATTATTCATGCCTTTATACTATCACGAAGAAAAATTGTCTACCTTTCTTTCTCTACCGAAGTGAATGCTCGTATTTTTAAGACTATAATGTATTAATGGTTAAATTTTGATCACGTAAAATATTTTAATTCATACATTTTGTGAATTGGGTTTTAATAATTTATAATGGATAGTATAATACATAAGTGAACATAATATATAATTTACACTATATCTATAATATTTAGAATTTAATGAAATACGATAAATTAACTTTTAATATTGATGTTAAGATAACATTTCAACTAATCAAAAAAAGCTAATAATAAGCATTGCTTGTAAAAGTTACATAGAAGTTTGTAGAAATTAATAATTAAATATGTACAAAATTCTACGATTATCGCACACGAAAAATGTTTTAGCAACTAACATTGGAAGTACAATGTAAAATATATATGTATGTATGTATTCTCTTATTATATATATATATATATATATATATATATATATATATATATATATATATATATATATATTTAAATATAGTAAAAATCTTTATTTTTAAAAATAATCTGCTCGAGGTATTTTTTTTTAAATTATAGATATGTATATTATAAAAATAACATTAATTTTGAAAACTAATAGAAAAAGAAATCATGCATCCAAGAAACTTATGCAATTACAATATTTATCCTAATTATACATATTTCTATGTAACAGCGAAAAAATATCAAATCTGTTAGAATGTAATTAACCACAATACCTCTACAATTGACATTGACAGATAAATCATTAAATATAAGTATGTATATATAATGAATTTTATTATTAAGTGCAATCAGTGGTAGGGCAGAGGGCGGTGGGTGGCCGCGGTGTCAACTGAAATTTTCATATATTATGAGTGTGCCAATCTAAAGTTGGCTGCAAATGGCGTAGTTTTCAGTTCCTTCACAATAGTAAATATCTCTATAGAATTAAAGCTTCTTATAACCGCATAACGATAAATACTCTAATATATATGTAAGTCAACGGTGTGTTTGCGTTTTCTTTTGAGTGTGACATGAACGTGAGATTGTCAACAGCTGGAGCCTTAACAAACCGGTTTTGTCAACGGGTAGTACATACGTACAGTTGGTGAACTATCACACACATACACCACCGCGACAGCTTTATCTCTGTAGGGATATTCACTCATATGGTAGTACTATTAAGAAGGTATCAAATTAGAAAATTTGAAAGTGCAAGCAACTTCACACGATTTGCGGCTGTTTGAACAATCTCATTTTACAGCAGCACATTTATATACGTATTATAACTTTATTTTATTTATGAACATTAAAGAAAGTATGCTTCGGTCCACCAGACCAAACCAGTTACTTTAAAATCAAAATCATGACATGAGGATACTTTAAACACAAGAAAATATTAAGTATCCTCTGCCCTATTAAATATAGTACCTTAGGTGCTTTAGTTACTGGTTGTGCACGCAAGACAGTTTTATGATTATAATCGTTTCTTTTATGTTAATGTTAACAATGAAAGTAATTTTTATAATTAACTATTAGACACCTATAATTTTAAATCCCACCACGGAATCCAAAAAATGTTAACGTTAATTAATTTATATCAAGTATTAATTAAATTATACATTAATGAGCTACACATATATTTATAAATTAGTCATAAAATTAATTATTTGTGTTATTACGTCGTAATATACTCCAAGACCGCGGTCATAGGACGATGAAATGAAAAATAATATGTTCCAAGGACAAATTACAATAACATTAAGTTATAATTGTAAATATATGGGGCTCATCTAAGCTGGAATTAGATCTAATTAAGGCGCTATCATAAAATATATATATTTTTTTAGAAAAAAAAACATAAATACAAAAAAAATAGATTTAATTTTACTGTAAGAATGACTAACATTCTTTCGTTTTAGTCGTTCACTAATATTTTAACAATTTCTAGTATTTAGATCAATGTAAGTTCCAATGACGGTCACAGAAAGGTCAAATGCGAATATGTCATCATTAATACCATAGATGTAATAGTGGAGTATATTACTAACTTAACTTTTTGAACTTTCTTTCAGTTAAGTTCATATTATCATTAGTTCATATTACATGTTTGTTTAAGGCAGTGGTAGCCCAGTGGTAACGCGCTCGTTTGAAAAACCGAGTGAAGCGGGTTCAAATCCCGGGTCTCGCACCTCTGATATTTTCATGTGCGAATCATTTCCAACATGATTACCACTGGTCAATGTTGAAGGAAAACATCGTGAAGAAACCTGCATGTCTGACAGAACCTAGCACGTTTTCAAAAGACATGTGAAGTGCGCCAAGCCGCGCTTGTCCAGCGTAGTGGACTATGGCCTAATTCCTCTCGTATAAGAGGAAGGCCCGTGCCTAGCAGTGGGATATTGAAAAGGGGCTGAATACACATGTTTGTTTAAATAAATAATTATAAACATTTATGATGTTAGTTCTGAACTGAAAGTGAAAATAAACTAAAGTTACACTACACTTACTGCTAGAACAAAATTAAAGTAAATGAATTAAAATACTGATATCCTACGGGAACACTTGATAAGAATAGCAATATTCTATGCATTAGTCCAGAGTGTGGTCCATCATTTTGCTAAGTGTATCTATATCCATTTTAACACGTGATAGAGTCACAATCATTCAAACATCAGAACATCCTTACAAACAGTCATATTTTTAATATGATTATGACTTAGTGCTTTTCTTCGAACGATAAAAACGAAAGTGTGTAGTCTGCAATGAGACAGTCACGAGGCTATATACCAAAGATTCCAGTAGACACGAGGGTTGAACGACCAAAAGTATACCTCTTATAAATACTATTTATGTATTTTCACATAAATATTGGAGAAGAAATAATTATAAAACACAAAAATATAATTCATAATCACGCACAAACAGTTTTTAAGAACAAGTTTATGTATCCTGAATTATTTATTGTTATTATTTCTTAATACACTCGTACTTTGTACGTTCAAATCCTTCGCGAAATATTTTAAATAGTACTTTTCAATTGTACGGCAGGTATATTGACAGTTATTTTTATCGACTTTTACTTTATTATTATCGCCATTCCTTAAATGTTTTAAAATTGTCTTTCGTCAATCGATTTCAGGAAAATTCTCGTGGCCTCCGAATTTTATACAAAAATTTATTTTAATTAAACGTTAAGTGATATAGTTTTTTTACTTCTAAAATGTTAAATTTTAATTGATTGTATCCTGTAAATTTACTTTATGTAACCTAATTTGTAAAGATTTTATACATATTTTGTGTAGGTTTCGCACGATAACGAAGTCACCGGAAAGTGTAAGTAAAGCGTCCACTGCAACATTCAAACGTGGTCAAGCTTCGATATATTCCAATAAGGGCTGTATTTTTGTTGAAAATGTCATTCATCCCTCGTTTGATGTAATTTAGTAATAATTATTAGTCGATAACTAGTTTTATGCTTATTGAGTGAGACTATGGTCTTAGATTGTACATATTGAAAAAAAAAAACAACTTTCAGCGTTCTAAATATTTTGGTAGCATGTACATATATATAAGATACGCAGACGATCACATCATACATGCGAAACGAGTAGACTGTAAATATTTATTTGGTAAGCTAAGTTAAGAACCTATATATAATATACTGATAAGGAATTGTACATATAAAACACAACACATTGCTTGAGCCAAAAAAATTGTAGTAGTTTGTATATAGCTCAATTAAATCGTTCACAATATGTGGCAGTATAGTAGTTAAAACTGTAGTATAAATCTAATATATTTAAACGAGCAATATATATATATATATATATATATATATATATATATATATATATATACACATATATATATATATATATATATATATATATATGTCGAAGCAGCATTAATTTTCCCTATTATTTTCCATTATTTTATCATGAATTATACAGTGGGCGTTATACGGGAAGTGTTGGTTCAAATAAAGGAAAGTCGTTGCAAGTAAAGTTTTATTTCAAATTAACAATAACCACTTTGTACATAGTTACACAGCACTTCACATATTACCACGTATATAACCTGAATCTCGGAAACGGCTCCAACCATTTTCATGAAATTTAGCAAACAGGGGGGTTCGGGGGCGATAAATCGATCTAGATTAATCTTATGTCTGGGAAAACGCATGTTGTCTTTGACCTAAAAGTCCGAGCGAAGCTCGGTCGCCCAGATACCTACTTATTGTTTTAAACGAAAAAGAATGTTTTATGTAAGCTGTGACGATTTTATTAATTTTATTCACTTTTTTACCGATCAGTTATTTTTTATATTTTAAAAGCATTTGTATTGTTTATTTAAATTTTTAACATAATATTTTTTCTCTTATTGAAGATAAGGTTTTAAGGTTATGTTAAGGCTGCTTATTTAAAACACTCTTCTTAATCATTGTTACTTTGTTTTAAAATATTATATTACATACATAATATATACACAGTAGATACATTTTACTATTAAGAGCTGCGATCTTAGACAAGATGACATTTTATAAACAAATTTAAATTTTAATAAATGTTATTGAAATGATTAATATGTATAATGAACAGAAACATTATATCATAGAGTCATTCCAATATATTCTAAATAGAACTATCTTTTCGGATTTTTCGCGGATTTATTGAGATTTTTGGTTCCCGAGATTTCGAATGTTTTGCAGCAATCATGGTCACGTAAAGCATTCAAAACGTCGGGAACCAAAATCAAAATAAATTCGCGAAAAATTCGAAAATACAGTCTTATTTAAAATATCAAATATTCGCGTAATTGTTCTAGATTTCTATACGTAAGTGGTTGTAGAATATCGTCTCGTCTAAGCCCCTTTACCTATTACTTTCATTGCACTTAGCTTACACATACATACTAGTAAATAATTTATTTTAAAACAATTCAATTATTATTTGTCAAATCTTCTTTATTTTAACCAATCGATTAAAATATAAAAATAAATATATTTATATTTTATATAATATAATAATGTAAATGTATATTATATACACATATATTGATATAAATAAGTTGATTATATAACTGTATTTATCCAATAGCAGATTTGGTAAGGAAGGACCTTTTTATTATTTAATTCAATCTTAGAAATTTTATTTAAAATTCATAATTCAATAAATTAAAAGGCAATAGAAAACCTAATAGATAATACGTTCTAGTAAAGATCTAAGCGATCTTCACTAGATCTAGATTATAAGAATTTGATATAAAACCCGATGAAGGGCTGTACGGCTGAGAAGGTAAATTAATTACCTTATCAGGTGTATATATTATAAAGTAATTAATATAAGGTATTCAAAATATATTTTGTATAAACTAGTAATTGCATTACGTGATTTCGGTGCAATATAACAACTAGGGTTAATATATGCCAGGCATTGTAGAGTAAGGTTTTTAAATTTATTTGCCCGTTAAAATGTTCATATAACATAGTCATTATTTTAAAATAATTCTTATATATTATATTTTTGTAAAATATACTCTAATATGTTGAATTTATAATCTGACTAAATATTCTTGGAGCTTTTCAAATGAAGTAAAAATTGAAAATGGTAAAAGTATTTCCATTTTTAAGTGGTTCAGACGAATTTATCTTTAACTTCTTACAATTTTTATAAGTGAATTTTAACTATAAGTTTATTGTTAAATTGTTTCTACAATTTAACAATTTGCTCCATGAAATATAACTACATAAAGTGATATGACATTCAAGATAGAATAGGAGATGGTTTGGTTCGTCGTTTTTGATATACGGTGTGAGGTTGCAATGGAATTATTAAACTCAATTTCTATTCAAATAAACCTGTATTCGGTGTAAGTATTGTTTTATTTAATCCTAGCGATCCGCCCTGACTTTGCCCAAAAAGTAACTTAGTTGAAAATACACACAAAACATACATATGTTATATTCAGATCGATACATTTATTATTCGATTATTCGAAACTACTCACGTATCACCGCATACTGAGAATAATACAATAACTCGATAAAATTTTGTCTCAATCGGTTAAATGGGATATGAATGCGTATTAATATATATTAATATAATCCTACTACTGTAATATAGTACATTGATGGTATATCGCAGACTGGACTCTACAAAGTTTCATCGAATTCGTATGCTCACTGCATGCAGTTAAAATTACAAGCAGATAGAGCCAAAAAACATACATCCTATAGAAATTACTTTCTGTCCCAAAATAAGAAATTCTTTCTCAACTTTACACTGTCCTTTACACGATCTATATGCATATCTAGTACTGTATCTGTGCATATGTAATATTGTACATATGTAGTATCTTTTGTAGAACTAAAAACATTTTTACCAATTTAAAAAAGCATATTCGTACCTGTACATAAAAATATTTTATTGTTATGACACCTACATGATTTCCACTTGCTTCACAGTGAAGGAAAGCATCGTGAGGAAACTTGCGTGTCTGAAAGGACTTAACAAGTTTTCGATAGACATGTGAAGTCCGCCAACCCGCACTTGGCCAGTGTGATTGACTATAGCCTGATCCCCCTCGTATTGAAGAGAGGCCCGTGGCCAGCAGTGGGAAGTTAAAATGGGCTGAATACATTACCTACCACCGTAAAAGTTGTACCAATAAAAACATAAAAAAAAATAACTTCATAAAAAACACTGAAAAATAAAAAAATACTGATTGGTAGTTTTCATTTACTATACATACCTAATCAAATATTTTCGAAGTCGGTGTGCTTTGATTTGTATCGGTTAGCAACGACTTCGAAAATATTTGATTACGGAAGTGAAAACTACCAATCAGTTATTTTTTACTTTTTAGTGTATTTTAACCGACTTCCAAAAGGAGGAAGTTCTCAATTCATCGGAATCTTTTTTTTATGTATGTTCAATGTTCATCGAGTATTTTTATTTTTTTTATTTTTATATTTTTAGTGTAGACGTAATAAGCAAGTAATTTGTAAGAAGAAAGTTTTTAATAACATAAGCAATTTATTTAAAAAAATAATTTATTGTTGATTTTTTAAAAAACCGTTCAGCTGATTTCGATAAAATTTAAATGGGACCATCTGGGTAGTACATATATACCCTTCGAAACAAAAAAAAATCCATTTGGATTCAGGCGTCTTCGGGTAATTGGTGAACATACATAAAAAAAGATTCCGACGAATTGAGAACTTCCTCCTTTTTGGAAGTCGGTTAAAAAGAGAAAAAGCTACTGAACTGTTTGTCTTTGCCTATTTTATATATGTAGATATTATATTAGTATCAAAGTAAAGAGATTGTTTTTTTTGTTTTTTGTTTTAACTGCCGTAATCGTTAATCTCCGAAACTGCCAATCCGATTAAAAATTCTCATTGTCTTTATAGCCTTTTTATTGTAGACATATATATATATATATATATATATATATATATATATATATATATATATATATATATATATATATATATATATATAAATACGCAGGAAAAACTAGTCTACGAAAAAATCATATAATATGATTTTAATGTCATTCTAGTTCTAATATTATGTGACTTGTATATGTAATAAGTGTTAAAGACGTCATCGTCCGTTATGTCAACATAATTATTACAACATAATACGAAAATGGCATACATAGAAGGTAAGTTTAAATTATCCTCATGTATAAAGTTTAAATTGTAATAAATCTAACTTACTACTATCATAAATCTTAAGCGATATAAATAAAGTTGCTTTCAAGTTCAAATGTATGTAATAATTTTTGTTTTAATAACTAAATATATCGGTGGTGTAGTGGCTAGCATGTACGGCTGCAGATCTGGAGGTCCTGGGTTGGAGTCCCGGGTCGGGCTAGCTTTAGTTATCGAGTCTTTCTGTTTAGTAAGCCTCAGTAACAGGCCGGTGTTCGGAAGTTGGCGGTGTTTCACGCCCGTGCCTCGGAGAGCACGTAATGCCGTCGCGGTTCTACGTCTTAACTTACTAGTCGTATCGAGTAGTCGTCCCACTGAAGTATAAGAGTGACAGGATTAGAAAGTGTACTGTCTTCTGCCCAGATGGCTAGTCTCATGGAGATTGATCACCGTGACCAAAATCGTTTGGTAGGACATTATTATTATTGAGTCTGCTAGGTTACATATTAGTAGACGGAGAGAATTTAAAGAAAAAAAAGAGACTGATTATTTTTCTGCCTGTCGCCAATATGTATTGTTGGGGATTCCAATACCATCTTTTTTTTCTTACCGGCTTAGATTTAGATTTCAGCCTGAAGAGACTAAGCACGCCACATCTCTCTACTCTACAATTATCGAGAAATTCAGATGAAGTTTTCAGTTTCGAATCAAGTCGGGATAAGGTTAAGAATATACTTATCCCTTGAAAAACATAACATGTTAAAAAGTTCAAGTCTCCCAATGTAATTTTTCGCAAAATGTTTTGAGATGTAATGTAAATCTTAGTCGGCTAATTATTTCAGTACCAGATATACATTTCACAAACGGCAAATAATTTTTTTTACCAAATATTAGCGTTCGGGGCGCATTATTTTTGGTTTTGTATGTATAAATTTGACTATTTTAAATACCTAGTACATTATTCTTATATGATTATGTTTCCGTCCGATAGTGATGTCATTATATTTATTAAAGAGACTAGCGGCTCACCCTCGCTCGGGTTCGCCTCTAGAAAAACACTGAAAGAAATCTATTAGTTCCCACGGGAACCGTTCATTCTTCCGGGATGAAAACTAACCTGTTGTTTGACAGGCAATATAAGGTATCAGAATGTTAAATTTTACTAAATTAGGTGCATAAGTTGCTGTGTACTAAGCTGTATAAGATACTATAGTTTTTTAACTATCCCATGGGAACTCTAATTTTCTGGGATGAAAAGTATCTAAGATATTTACCGGGGATATAAGGTATCACTTTGCAAAATTTCATTTAAATCGGTCGAACAGTTTCGGAGATTAGCCCGTACAAACATACTAACAGACAAACTGACAATCAGACATGCAGACAAACAGACAAAACTTTTAATAACTATTGTTTCGGGGTCTATATTGTGTACATAATACGTTACAAACAAACAAAAACAGATCTATCCCACGGAAACCGTTCATTTTTCTGGAATTGAAAGTAACCTATTATTTGACCGGCAATATAAGGTATCAGCATGCCAAGTTTTACTAAATTAGGTGCATAAGTTGTTGTGTAGTAAGCTGTATAATTTACTATAGTTTTTTAACTATCCCACGGGAACTCTTTAATTTTCCGGAATGAAAATATCTTACATATTGACCGTGGATATAAGGTACGACCATGCATTTTATTTTAATCGGTCCAATAGTTTCGGAGTTTAGCCCGTACAAACAGACAAACAGACAGAGAAACAAAAAAATTGAAAAAATATGTATTTCTTCTATTTTTCTTCTTACGGGATGTAAGAAGATAATGACTCGGATTTTAGCATTTTTTTCTATGTACAGACATTCGACCTATACAGTTTTATTATATTTATAGATAGAATAAATAACGAATAATAAAACATTTAGGTATGTGTGTGTGTGTGTGTATATATATATAATATATATATATATATATATATATATATATATATATATTATATATATATATATATATATATATATATTAATGAAAATAGTTATAGCGAGTGTACCTTAGGAGATAGACGTATTATATACTATTGAGAACTTTTCTATCGACCTTTTTATGACTTACAATTTTCTTGTACAATGTTTTGATCTATCTCTTAAGGTTGAGCCAGCGTTAGCCATATAAATTTCTAAGGACAATTCAATAGAACCAGTTATTGTGTTTTCCCGTGGGAATGAATAATTTGCCTGTCGTAAAATGTATCCTAAATGTTGACCCGAGTACTAAGTTATCACTATACAAAATTTACTTAAAATCGGTTCAGTACTTTTTGTGTGAAACACGCACATTATTTATACGTATATACGCACAGATTTGACTAAGTTAGTTTTATTATAGGTATAGATAAGAATAGATATTGCTTAGGAGATATACATATTCTATTCAGAACTTTCCTATAAGACTTTTCAAGACCTAAAACTTTTTAGTATATTGTTTTGATGTATGTATGTCTTAAGTTTAGCCAGCGGAAGGTTTCTAGGGAGGACTCGATAAAACCAGTTATTGTATCTTCCCGTGAGAAAGAAAGATTTTCTTGAACTAAAAGGTATCCTAAATGCTGACTCGAGTAATAAGTTATCACTTCACCAAATTTCGTTGAAATCGGTGCGTTACTTTTCGCGTGAAACGCGCATACAATAACAGACAAACAGACATACAGGCAAACAGATAAACAGACATACAGGCAAACAGACAAACAGACAATTTTTTTAATAACAATTGTTTTGGGGTCTATGTTATGTACATAATACGTTACAAATAAACGAAAACTTCTATCCCACGGGAACCGTACATTTTTCCAGGATAAAAAGTAACCTATTTGTTATTCTGATGTATGACCTATATTATCGTAAAGTTTCATCAAAATCCAATCAGTAGTTTTTGTGTACTAAGCTGTATAAGTTAGTATAGTTTTTTGACTGTCCCACGGGAACCCTTTTATTTTCCGGGACGAAAAGTAGCGAATTTGTTATTGTCATATATGAACTATATTATTGTAAAGTTTTATTAAAATCCAGTCAGTAGTTTTTGTGTACTAAGCTGTAGAAGTTATTATAGTTTTTTAACTATCCCACGGAAACTATTTAATTTTCCGGGATAAAAAGTATCTAAGATGTTGCCCGGGGATATAAGGTACCACCATGCAAAATTTCATTTAAATCGGTCCAATAGATTCGGAGATTAGCCCGTACAAATAGACAAACAGACAGAGAAACAAAAAAATTGAAAAAAATCTGGATTTGTTCTATTTGTCTTCTAACACCCCCCTGACTCGGTTTTTAGCATTTTTTTGCTATGTACAGACATTTGACCTCTACTGTTCTATTATAGTATAGATAAAGATATCTAATATTGATACGGTTGCCATAAAATGTAGTTACTTAACTAATTAGGTAACAATTTGTGACAAATTTGTTGGATAGATGCTTCTATATATGTATATGTTGGTTCTGAGTAAATGATTCAACTTGGTTTTACATAAGATTAGACTTTTTGAAGAATTGCATTGCGAGACTTGCATTTTTTTACATGTTATGTTTTTCATGAGATCTCATTTATTTTTGTAAATAGTTACCCTTTTTTTCTTTTCTGGTACTATTTCTTGTGCGTGTACCTAACTCAATTTTGGCTCCATAAGATCACCAAAATCTCAATCTCAGCCGATGCAAAGCAAATCTATTAGATATTCATATCTTAAAATATTGTCGGCTGGCACCGACTTCGAAAATATCTGATTAGGTTATTTTTTACATTTTAGTGCCTGGAAGTCGGTTTTTTTAAGTTTTTATTTGTCCATTTTTGGTGTAGACGTAATGACGACATGGTCACGAGAGAGCCTAACGTTTTCTCTTAAAGGTCAAATCCGGAAAGATAGTTTTATTTTAAAAAGTTATATAATATTAATGACTTACCCTGGTTCGTTTCGGGTGTTTTTAGAGGTGCCTTTTGTATTTATAATATTATATATTTGTACAAAAAAATGAAAATATCTGTTTGTAATGTCAAAATAACAGCTTAATACTAAATGCATATGAAATTATATATAACCTCAAAAACGGCTGAACTGATTTTGATGTGGCTTTCACTGGCAGATAGCTGATTTTATAAGGAGTAACTTAGGTTACTTTTATTTTAGAAAATGAATTATGGTACTGTTAAAAAAATTAAAACGTCGTCGTAAATCGGTAGTATAGTATATAATTTACTAGTAGCACAGTGTACGAAAAATAATTTAGATTTATAGGCTGTGCTAGTAGTTTATTCAAGTTGGTCTATAAGAGACGCGAGTGAGCCGCTGCTCTATACTAATATGATAAAGGAGAAAATAGTATTTTTGTATGTTTGTTTGTAATATTCTAAACAAAAAAACTACGAGACCACTTTTAAAAATTCTTTCATCTATCAAAAGCTACATTATCAGCGAGTGACATTTTATTTTCAAAAAACTCCCCCACGAAAATTGCAAAAATGTTACCTTAGGTTTCAAAAATTTGCCTATTACATTGACGGACCCAAGCGAAGCGAACGTGTGTCACTAGTGTGTTATATTCATGATTACAATGCATACGCTATCGTATACTTTTATAATGCATTTTAAAATAATTACACTGATAGAATTACTGTGTTCTTAGTTCTATGTATAAAATAAAAAGATAAATAAAAATGGTTATAGAATAAAATATACTCTCGTTATTACGAGTAAATCACTAATTTTAATGATTTTATTTAAAACAAATGACTATGTTTTAAAATATAACAATGAACATTGTAATTGCTTTAGAAATACACATTTTATTAAATACTAGGCAAAGAAGTTATAAATATAAAAAAAACATAATATACTATGTTAATTATATATTGTAATTTTAGCAATATTTTTTTGAAAAAGAAGCCTTTTTAAACAATTTCTTACTAATGTAAATATTAAATGTATCTTGTAGGTGAGTAGGTTAGTTCAATGGCAAGAACTTACAGGTATTTGTATTATTTTACAACCTAGTATACGCATAAAAATTTTAAACGTAAAGGATAAACTGTAACACCATACTTGATTTGAATATCGGTATTACTAATTATTAATTTCAAAGAAATCTATGGAAAAAATAAACAATATGTCATATTTGTTATTCTATTAATAAACCAGTCAGGTTATTTTATTGAAACCATATAGCGATTTTAGTGTACTTTTTACTTTGCACTTACAAGGTTAATTAAAAGAAGCGCATTCAACTGTTAACATTTTGTTATAAATTAAGGGTGCATCCGGCAGATCGGCCATCTGCCATTCAGTTTTAGTTTAACTTTGAAAATCATTATATTTGTCCCTATATATATATATATATATATATATATATATATATATATATATATATATATATATATATATATATATATATATATATATATATATATATAATAAAATTCTGAGTCAAACCTGTACATTAAATATTTTTTTGAAAATCTTATTTAAATAGTCATTATTATCGATACAGAGGTCGAATCACAGTTTTTAGAATTTTTTACAGTGTGTCTGCTGTGACCGATTTTGAGGTATGACGATAGCTGATTATCCGCTTCAACATATATGATACTTTTTACTGCGGGAAAATATCTCATCTCTGAGAATCTATACTAAACGTTAAAACGTAACTAGGGACAAATCCGACCGGAGCGAGGGTGTGTATAAAATACAATCATTATAATACAGTTTTCAATTAAAAGTTTATGATAAAGTGTTAATAAATTTACAAAATATGGGCTATTTGACTTAACGCTATGCACTCTACAAAAAGACAGTGAGATACGTCTTAGGTTAACTCTCTACATGAAAGAACAATTAAAATCACATATGAGAATTTTAATTTCATTTCAATAAGCCAGTAAATCAATGTTTTTACAATATTTATAATATACAAGTCTTACAGTAACTATTTAAAAGAGGACATTTAAGGTGATATATGTATGTATTATGGGTATAGTTTGCTTAGTGATATCTCTGACAAGATATATTTTACACTTGTCAAACATCACATAAGAAAATATATTATGTAAATTGTTACTTGTAAACAAAATGCAAATACACCTGAGAGCAAACAGAGATCATTATATTTGAATTAACTTTAAGTCGCGCAAATTAAATTTATTCTGACGACTCGTATTTGCATCGTTCTTATTGTATCACGATGTAACTACAGTTATCATTAAGCTATATTGTATAAGCGTATTTTGGTATTAACAACTATATAGTACTAAATAATTACAATAAATAATATTAAATTTGTTCAATCTCGCGTTGTACATTACAAATATCTAAAACTAATATCACACTTATTCCACAGAAACATTAGAAAACGTGCAAGTCTCATAAAACACAGGGCATTACTTGGTTCTATAATTACGCAATGAGAATAGATTTTTCCACGGCTGCGTTTGTACTGAATATTCCTTAAACGATTGCAAGGTCACCAGTCACCAGTTTTCTAACATCGACCAACTAATCAGTATCACTACAGACAATTAAAGCTCACTTCGCGACTTGCAGTCGAAGCCGCTCTATTATAAAGTTATTAGACGTTTTGCATCACATGACGTCATCTGTATTGACGTATGAGAGCACGCGATACGAATATTTTAGGCAGTCGACTCCGTATTCGCTTAAATATGCGACTGCTAATTACTAACCAAAACATCAGGTAACAATGTCATTACTAATCGCCTAACGTTTCACTTCACTTTTTACTTTTCCTCTCCTTACGGCCGCTTGCTTGCTCGGAACTCGCCTCGAGTGCGACTCGGATTGAGCTGGACGGACAGTCCGCCTGTGTACCTGGAGGGTCTGTCGCCAATTAATATCAGTTTACGCCTACCGGCAAACACTTGCACTGTTTGATTTTTTGTAGCCGCTTGCGCCTAAAAGGAGGGTTCTGTCCGGGGCATCGGAGCGTAACAGTGATCCAGGTGAACTTTTTTGGTTTGCAAAAGGAACACGATTTGAATGCAGGTGGAGGTCGTTCGTCATTGCCTTCGCGACGGCGCGGACCTTTCGGAATGTAAAACGAATTACACTGTCCATAACAGAAATTGTTAATCACTGTCGCCTGCACGCATCCAGGTTCCCGGATTTTTTGTATTAACTGTTCTGTTTTACACCAGTCCTCTTTGAGGTATTCCTTTTTTGTCACAACAAGTGCATTCCTTGAAGACTTGAGTATATTTCGGAAAGCTACACCTTTCGGTATTTCGGTTGCATCTTCCTGCTCAGGGACGGACACTATCATAGTTTCAGAGCTGCCTTCACCGAGCTCATTTCGTTGTACATAGGATGTCGATGATGCCGTAGCCTCTTCAGTTCGTCTTCGCGCCGCAAGAACTCTTTCAACTTGTTCCGTATCGATAATATCCAAAATCGAATCAGTAGGCGTAAACGGCCTTTTGCTTCCGACGCCAGCACTCTCACCGCAAGCGGCCAACAACGCCGCTGCAACAAGCCAGATGCACGATTTCGAAAAGCTCTCCATCTGTAATAAAATAAAACACTTGTAAGCCAACGTAAGTATAATGAGCGAGTATTTAATTAAACCTTTTAGGCTTCGGTCGAGAGGAAGTCGTAGGTTTAACTCACGTTGTATCGAGAGATGAGAGGCAACATCGTAGGTAGTGCGTCGGTGTACTGGTCGCAACTTGGGAGCGACGCGCTGTGCGTGTGCGCAGGAACGGCCGGCGAAGCGGTAATGAGCGTGAGCGCCCCTCAATGGACCACCGCTCAATGAACGAGATGAGTCACGCACCGCGCCTCCGCCACAGAGCTGTTACTATCAGTAACGATCACAGACGCGACACTTCGCACACGTGTTTAAGATTATCATCAACACACAAACAAATCCGATTACAATGTTTTATTACACCCCAAATGTTTGCTTAGAAATAGTGTTTGTAGCGTGTTTTGTTGATAATAAAAGATTATCTCCTTTAATTGTCTCTAAAATAATAGTTATATATGCACTAAATGAACTAGGGATTTTACTGATTCTGAAAATCGGTAAGCTTGTTTCATGATATTATTGTTTTTAAAAAGAAACCTTTATAATTAACCTAAACTACATAAATAAGCTTCGACTGCATCAAAGGAGTTAATATCACATCAAAGAACTAAAATAAAATAATGATGTAGGGGAGGGAAAATAATTAATATATATTACAAATCCATACCAGGTACTTACGAAAACTTTATTTTTAGTAACACTATTACATATATCTTAGCTATGTGGTCAGCAAACCTATACGTAATATTTATACGAGTCAGTAATAATTTGGAATTACCAATAATAATAATATTTGGTTTTCCTCGAAAGACAAAGTGTTTTTACTATCGAAATCGAAAACTGAAATAACACTTGTTAGATACTAATATAAATTATAAGATATCAATTATATATTAAAAGAATATATTCATTGTTCTGATTGGAATTTTATTTATTAAAAACTTTATTAGGTATCACATATGTTATATACTAAAAATATTTTGATTTAACTATTCGATATTTAACTTAAATCACTAATCGCTCGCGATCATATATTTTAATGAACATAAACTTCTAACTAACCATTCAAACATTCAAATCATTATAAAAAATATAAAACCACTTATATATATTTAAAAAAAACACAATTTCCTTCAGATGGTTACCACAAATAGGCACAAAACTCACCTTGAACACATACTTAGTCTATGACAGGGAAGGAGATATTTTCTCACCTATCGCAGGGCGCCGGCGCAAAAGCAACGTTTCGTCGCGATAGGCGCCAGCACAGATGGTCTTGCACCAAATCTCGCTTCTATACGTTTCCGCCCATTTATTCTTCCCACAATGGCCATAGAAACTATGCATCCGGAGCCTTCTGCGAAGTGTAGGCGCTGTGTGGGTGAACGCTATATTCAATCGCGTTTTTAACAAACCGTTCTTAAACCATTCTTGATAAATTGTCTGAGATATCGCTTGTATGACAAAATAGTATGAAATCCGTTTTGAACGAAACCATTTCATCTCACCGCTCATGCTTATGTAATAATTGGAGCTCATAAATATCTGTATGGCGGCCTCTCGTTCGTTTGAATTGTTTACATTTTTTTTATAATTGCATTGATTTTCATTTACATTATTTATAGTGTGTACAGTTTATTGAAGTTATGACAAAATATTTTAGATTGATGTATAAATCTATACATATAATAAAATTCTAACTGAGTCGAATCTGTACAAAACATAAATTTATGGAAAATCTTATTGAAATAGTTATCGGTATTATCGGTACAGACTACAGACAGAGGCCGAATCTATAGTATTTATATTTTTTTTCTGTCTGTCTATCTGACTGTCGGTTGTTCGTTTATATAAATTAATATTCATTGAGAGCGCGCTAAATAATTCAAGTACTTAAATTTTAAATACTAAAAGCTTTTTGTCACCACAAGTTTAACCTCTTTTTGCCTAGTTGCGTGCTGCACCGTTCATTGCTTTCAATATGAAGATCTTTTTTGTACGTTTACATGACATAATTTATATTGTAATATAATTACAATACATAAACTATAATATTTACAATACATAAACTAATAGAAGGAGAGTATTTGTAATACCTTAGAATTTGATGTGCAATTTAGGAGGACAAAGTGCACGACAAATATGCAGAAATAACAATATTGTTTTATATATCTAAACTAGCATTGCCCGCGGCTCCATCCGCGTTCAAATGAGTAAAACCAAATTCTTAGGTTTTACATATTAGTATACTCTTGCATTGCAGTTTTTGTATTTTTTCTCATAAATGATATATTTTCCCACGGTAAAAAGTATCCTATATATTGTCCGGATAACTAGCTATCACCATACCAAATTTCATCAAAATCCCTCCAGTGGTTTTTCCGTGATGCGGTAACAAACAGACAGATAGACAAAAATTCTAAAAACTATAGATTCGGCCTCTGTATCGATAATAAATTCTATTTCAATAAAATTCTCCAAAAAATATGCAATGTACAGATTCGGCTTAGTTACGATTTTATTATATGTATAGATTACATAATAACAATAAATAACTTTTAATACATAAATGTTGACGTATTATATACATTAAAAGCAATTTTATTCGTATCCTTTTCTAATATCCTAATAGTAGATACCTTTTTTCAACAATCAGAGGAATTTAATCATTGATCATTGGTAATGTTTGGTTATTATACGTTTTAGTTGTCGTTTTACGTTTAAAATTAGAGAGGGTGAAATAAAGATTTCTTAAAATATATCATTTAAAATTATTTCACGGCCTTAAAATTATAAATCCAAACCATACAGTATAAATTAACAAATCTCATTCTTTTAGATTAAAACATTTGTAGTCATCGTGTAAATAAATCTACATATATAATCTCTATGTACATGTCAAATGGAGATAAATTATGTTTTTTTTTTCACTATTCTTGCAATTAAATATGATTTAGTTATCAAAATATTTAAATGAATTAATTGTATTTCTCAAGGTAAAATGAAAATCTTCATAAAATTTCAACAGTCAATGCCATAAAGCGAGATATACATTACACATACATATTATGTATTTGTGACTAGCGATTAGTTTCGATCGAATGCATCTCTTGGTTCTACTTCATACTCTATGTCTACTAAATACCGTTCAAATTCGTTCATCAGTTTCATCGTGAAGGAGTAATAGACGTACACACATACATATCTATATTATATAGTATATTGGTAATACTTCGCTAGAGGATAAAGGTTCGATTCCCAATACAAGTAAACATTTTTGGTTTAGTTAACAGTCTTGGTTTGGTTAAGGCACCACCCAATACGCAATATCTTTGGCATAAAGCGAGGTACACACTAAGTAGTGATAAGGTCATTATATTCCTTTTGTCGACCCTTTCAAGAATTAAGAAAAAAAATACACGGCGCAGTAAAATTCAGAATAGAAAAGAAAGGAAGTGTATAGAAACATACAAACTTGCATTTTTTACATCGAGGCATTTAGGCGACATCGGAATTTCATTCAGTTGACTCCATTCATAAGTTTTGTCCACCTTTAGAGAAAAAAATGCCAAAGAGACCCTTAGACGTGTCGTCTACATCGCCCACTCTTGATATAGAGTGTTAAAAATAGTCTAAAATCTTTTAAAATTTTATACTCGTAGTTTTTATATTATCTGTTAGTAATTAGTAGGTATACTTATAACAAATTAATGTCGTGAACAATTTCGATTTAGATTTACATTGACTTAATTCACATTAATACTAAGTTTTGGTTCTATTCAGAATGACAATATCTTTTAGAAAATCATATTCTATAGTACAGAATATATAACAGTAATTGTGTGTACAGATAAACTAAATTATGTGAATAATTTATTTTAATTTATTTATTTATTAATTTATACGTAATTTTTAAATATTTAATAATGTAATAAAACGTAATAAAGTTCTAACTGAGTCGAATCTGGACATTAAATAGTCATTATTATCGATACTGAGGCCGAATCTATAGTTTTTAGAATTTTCGTTTTTAGAATTTATCTGGGAACGCATCACGAGAAACCCACTGGACAGATTTGGACGATATTTAATATGATGATAGCTCGTTATGTAAGTTAACATATAAGATACTTTTCACTGCAGGAAAATATCTCATCTCTGGGAAATGTATACTAACCGTTAAAGCGTACCTAGGGATGAACCAGAGTGAGTCGCTAGTCTTATATAAAGCGGTAGTGTTTTAAATTTCACCAAAAACATTTAGTTGTATAAAAAAGCTAAGTTTGTAATGTTACAACTTATTCTTTTATCTTATTCAAAATTAAATAACATTCTGTTTATAAGAGTAAGTATGCTAAATAAAAACAACACACTGTGCTCAATACCTTTTGTGGCGTCGTACCTAAGTATAATAAAGTGTTCGTAATACACAAACGCCGACCGTTCTAAGAACCATCGTATACGAACTGTTGATCCGTTTGACATTTTTTAAGCCCTCGTCTATAGCTGACGCATTTTTATATAAAAAATTCTTTTCAGCACCACCACAGGAAAAATTGTATATATAAAATTATATGTTTTGCTCACGGGCTTTATAATTCATTGATGGTATGACTAAAAAGCTAAAAGATGAAGGTAATATATTTTGACTATAGATTAGGTCGAAGTAATTCGTTGGCTCACTATTACAAGGTTCTGTGTTACAATTTTAGTACTTATTTAGTTATTAATGCTCCAAGGTTCTATGTGTCATTAGCTACAGTTTTGCAAAAACGAACCACTAGATAGCGGCACTTTAACTACAAAATATTCAATTTTACATAATTCTATGTTGTTTTTTCACGATAACAAAATAACGAAGTTCTATGTAAAAAATACTAAACTTCTTTAAAATTAACATAGAACTTTGTAATAGTAAGCCAATATTTATTATGTATTATTAGGTAAATTTAATTGAAAGGATTTTATTCAGAGTAGTGTTTTGTCTTTACCTATCTATATAAAAAACTAACCGTTACCACATTTTTTAATTCATAGCATTAAAGCTCGTCAAAAGCTCAAAAGCTACCAAACAAAAAAATAGGTTGACAAACAGAGAAACTAGTTTTTTACTGTAATTCTAATTGTTTTATTTTTATCTATTTATAAGTATGTATGTATATTGAATTTCAAATCCACTTTACCTTTCGTTGATTAATCAAATTAAATTTACAGATATCTGTTATATTACATAGTTTAAATGACAATGCAATATATCTAACTTAAATGTATACACACGAAGTATCTCGTACGTTTGTGATATTTTTGAGCAAAGATTTTATAAAGAATTTTTGGGTTTCTACTTCTTAAATAAAAGGCGCAATGCAGCCTTGAACACAGAAGTGAAAATAAACATTCTAAAATCATATTTTAACTTAAATATAAAAATATAATAAAAAATCGGTTTTATTATACAAAAGGTATTATTAATAGCTTTAACAAAAAGCTACCGGATGGGCTAATCAAAACTATAATATACTAATCCGTGGAATTAACCAGACTAAAATATAATCATGGGGTATATTTTATTTAATCATCGTTTCACAGCAACAAATAAACTAAGTCCAAAATAACTAAATTTTCAAACTCTAATAAAACTCTTCGTTATAAGAGACACTGTGATTGCAATTCTAATTGCTATTTGCTAGAATTAAGCCGGAGTCAACATTTAGTGAATACAAACATGTTTCTCATACAGGAATTGAACTTATAATTTCATTGCAAAATCTGTACATATAATAAAATTGTTACGAAACCGAATCTGTACATGAAATGTTTTTTGGAAAATCTTATTGACATAAACATTATTATCGATACAGAGGCCGAATCTATAGTTTTTAGAATTTTGGTCTGTCTGTCTGTTACCGCATCACAGAAAAACCACTGGAGGGATTTTGATGAAATTTTGTATGGTGATAGCTGGTTATACGGGTCAACTATAGGATACTTTTTACCGCGGGAAAATATCTAATTTCTAAGAAAAAATACAAAAACTGCAATATAAGAGTATACTAATATGTAAAACCTAAGAATTTGTTTTTTGGTCATCTGAACGCGTGCGGAGCCGCGGGCAACGCTAGTACTCCATAATATTGTTAATATGTATATGAAATTCAAAATTTGAACTGGTGTTTAAATATTTTCATCGACCTCAACACATTTTACATATACTACATATTTATGTTAATCCAGGGTATGAGCTATCTATCTCCATTTAAAATTTCTCTCAAATTCTTTACATCATACAGAAGTAATAAATACATAAACAAACACACAATTTTAAATGCCGTTTAAGTATTATTTTTACGACTTAGGTACCTATATATTTCGATATTGTTAATATTCTGAAGTACCTACCAACAATGCACATAAATCATATTGCAACAAGAAAATAAGTAAAGTTTTTTCTATTTTTGGATTAAAGAGATATGCAATAAATCATCCACTTGCATTTCGAATGCCGTGGAGTCATTTAATCAGTGTAGGAGCATTGTCATTCGTCAGTTTGAATGTGAAGCGCGACTGGCAGGCGCCTTTGCGCCGCGCCGTTGTATTGTCGACTATAAATACCATAATTTAAAATACAATGTTAGACTTAAGAAAAATATTTAACCATTGTTCTCGAACAACCACACTACTATATAGTACGAAAGTTTGTATGTCTGTATGTTTGTTAGTCTTTCACTGTAAAACGGCTGGACGGATTTGTATAAAATTTAGTACACAGACAGAATATGACGTGGAATAACATATAGGCAACAGTTAGTAGTAAAAACTAAAGGCAGCTGTTAAGTCACTAGTATAAAATATGTTTTTTTAGTTTATATTATTTTATAATCTAAACGTTATTTGAAATAAAAATACTTAAAATTTATTTAATACAATTATTAATAATTCATAAATAACTATTGAGGATTAGTCTGTTTTAATATATTCCTATGTATACTTACTCCTTTAGCTCGTATGTAAAAAAACGTGTGTGTGTACTTAATATGTACGCACGTAAGAAGTTATACTTCTTTGGCGTAACAGAACAGAAATAGCTGAAGATTTCATCCCGTATATTTATCTATATTAAATGTAGAAAATAAATAAATAGTTTTCAACAAAATAGATAAAATGATAATAATATACAGATATGTACCTACCTATAACTGCATGGTTACCCTATTATTATTACACTTTGTTATATTTTAATATCTGATTTGGTCTATTTTGAAATTTTTCAATAGTTATAAAAGATTTTTGTCTGCCGCCAGTTTTTTGTTTAGATTAATCTTGGATACGAATGAATCGATATTATCGGGCATTCCATAAATTAAAAGATAATTTTGAGTGTAAGTAATATGACACTTTCAATCCTAATACAAGGTGTCGAGTGGGTCAAATCGTATCTAGTTTATGACAGTACAAGCGACTTATCCTTACTCCACTCAGGTACTTTCCAAGGAGCCTAACAGTAAACTATGTTACTGTAGATCATACTCGTAGTCTATCTGTGTACTGATCCAAATTCGTGCAGCAGTTACAGCAAAAGTGTAACAAACATACACACAAACTTACATACATACACACTTTTGCATTCCGATGACACCTTATTTAGCACAGTATAACTAGTATAACTAAAAGATAATTGTATCAAGTAGACATAATTAAAATGTAAATTGCAGATTTGCAGCACGAAATAACATAAAAGTAATACGATGGGACCCTCTGTTATTTGAACATTAGCCCATTACACAGATGCTCGTAACGATTTTGTATACACAATATATTAACTAAGTATAATCGCTCTCAATCACTTTGATCGGCGAAGTCTCACGTCGGACGGCGCCATTGGACCGACCGCATAATGCCCGCTCAAAAAAATCAATTCGTTAAGCTACAGCTGTCTCATTATATTGAATTCCGTATAAAAAATTGGTAAATATTTTGAAGTTAAGTAAAATATTGATGCTATTATTAAAGATCTATTTAATAATAATAACAATAATGTCCTCCCGATAGATTTCAGCCACGGCGGCTAATCTCATTGAGACTAGCCATCTGCTCAGGAGATATTATAGTGCACAAAAGTGTACGCGCAGACACAAGTGCACTCGCTATTCCTGTCACTCTCATACTCTGGTAGGGCGGGCTACTCCTAACGACAAGTGAGAGTTAGGGCGCAGGACCGACGGCTTTATGTGCTCTCCGAGGCACGGGGGTGAAACACCGCCAACTTTCCAACTCCGGGCTGTTACTGAGGCTTACTAAACAGAAAGACTCAATAACTTGACCCGAACCGAGACCGAACCCAAGACTTCCGAATTTGCAGCCGTACATGCTAGCCACTACATCACCGAGGCATTAAAGAGCTATTTGCCCAGCGATTTAATGATATATCGGAAATAGAGAGCGGTTCAACAGAGTACGGTCAAAATTTTCACATAACATCGAAAATTACCTCTCAAAAGATAAAAAAGGGAAGAAAAGTGAAGAATAAACTGTTTATGAATCTAACATAATGGGAAGGGCCTTAAAAATGCTATAGATATATCGATTAAATTACTAAATTATATTATAATAGTACAAGCCAATTGTGCCTATTCATATTTTTTACTATCAATTTTTATTTCAAAACCTAGTTTTTTCTTAGATCTTGCGATACCATGAAATTCATTACTGATGAAGGTAACGTCAAATACCAGGTACGAACGTTTAAATGCGACCAGACGTATAAATCAAATGGAGTCCCTAACAACTTATGACATAAAATCCTTTATTATTCACACGGTTCTAAAAAAACACTCGTTCAATACCCAGGGCCGAATAGCGTCGCGCCTCGAATTTCATTATTGGATTAACTCTCTTGGTTTCTTTAGTCACCGAACAATTAAAGGAACGTGATCGGATTGACAAAAAATATATTATTTTTTATTACTTTTATAATAAATTCGCGCTGCAACCGCTTAAACTGTTCTAAGAAACGCCATTATTTATAAATATGTATGTAGTTTTTGTAGTCATTTTAAAGGTGGAGGGTGCGCACAATTTTATACTAATCTGCACCGTGGCTTACCTCCATTCGTTTCATTTTACTGCGATGACACTGATTTATAGCATGAAATTTTTAATATTAGGTATATAATTATATTAATTTTATTTAAGACTGTTTAGATTTATAATAATTTTATTTAAGACTTTTCGTCGTACTATTCAGTCGTGATTTGTCTACTGGTGGTGACGGGTTCAAATCTAGTCTAATGTCTTACGTACATATAAACATAGTGCTGTAAATCTGTTCAAGACGTCTAGTTATTAGTCATTTAAATATAAATATTATAAATTTTGTAGAAGCAACATAAATTGATAATATTTCGTATAGTTTTGTCCAAAGTTAAGAATATTACACGGCCTTACTTAAAGTTAGTACCTACCTACGTAGGATTTCACCACCAGTGCGAAGATAAAATACCTTAGCCCTAGGAAAAAATGACTGCTGCGAACTAACTGCTTCGAATTGTTGTTTCCGTGATATGTTCTAGCGTTAAACAACTTAACATTTTTTTGGAAACACTTGCAAATTGCTAAAACGAAATGAATGGTTTATAAAATTGTATGCCAATTAATTCGTGACCATACGAGTAACCGTTTAATTACCGCTTTGTTCACATGTTGCTAAAAATAAACTATAGTCGATTAACTAAAGTAAATGAATACTACCTTTTTTATAGTCTAACTGACCTTTAGTCTAGACTTTTGTCTGTTACGCACATTGTAAAACAAATTTTCCATTAAATTTAATAACGCATATCACACCTTTATTGAAATTTATTAAGTTTTTTTTTTAATTTCCTTTTTTTACATTAGGATCTTTTCCGGTCAATTTGGTTTTATTGGTGTCTAGAATACAGCACATTTGCATTATTAAATATGTATTTATTTGTTTGTACTTAAATTTAACATATCTATAGGTACCTACTAATATTGTAAAGAGGCAGAGTTGGTTTGTTTGTTAGAACGCGCTAATCTCAGGAACTACAAATCTGATTTGAAAATTATTTTTGCATTAAATACTTAGCCCGTTTATTGAATATACTTACATATATCATCATGCTACATACACTATCTAAGAGAGCGGAGCAATAACCATAAATGTCAACAAATCAGGCAGACTTCAACAGATTATTGTAAAGGGAAGGGAAAGAAGAGCTCGTTTTTTTGTTCTTTGAACGCGGGCGAAACCGCGGGTTCTGCTAGTCAATGATGTTTTGTCTATAGGTAATGACTAAACTATCGATTAGATATTTAAGCATTCATGTGGAGAGTTTAAGCATTTGCCTCGCACGGTCCTCGGTGATATTGGATTTTTACTTATTTTATGCGAAATATGAAAATATTCTTGCTTTTTGGATTTGTTTGTTAGTTTTGAATTTTTTGTCATTTTTGCATAAATATGGTTGAACAATGAACATAGACATATAGTATACACTGGAAAGGTATATCGTTGGCTCACTATTATAAGGTTCTATGTTACAATTTAAGTACTTATTTAGTTATTAATGCTGCGAGGTTCTATGTGTCATTAGCTACAGTTTTGTAAAAACAAACCACTAGATAGCGTCACTATAACTACAAAATATTCAATTTTACATAGTTCTGTTGTTTTTTTTACGATAACCAAATAACGAAGTTCTATGTAAAAATTACTAAATTTCATTAAAATTAACATAGAACCTTGTAATAGTAAGCCAACGATTTATGATAACTTTTTTTTTATTTAATTCCCATTGGATACGAATGTTGCCCAAAATTATCTACTTATTTTATAAAAAAAGATAGAAAAAGTTAAATAACTTTTTATCCTCATTTTCTTTCGAGACTGGTGTTTTCTAAAATATTGGAAGAATAATAATTAAATAACTAAATAACTTAGAAAATACTGATTATTTCATTCTTCAATTTCAGATGTTTGTTGTAATCTTTATTTCTAATATATAAATATCGCATTTCACGGTCCGAAACGGCTCGACCGATTTCGATGATTTTTTTTTGTATATTTGGTAGGTATGAGAATAACCTACCCCCATTTTTAATTGCGATTTTAGTGTCTATGTATGACAAATCAATATAGTGTCATAATAGTGTTTTTGTATAACAATATCCAAATAATACTTTCTTAGATTTACGCGAATATTTGACATTTTAAATAAAACTATCTTTTCGGATTAATTATATCGCGGATTTATTTTGATTTTTGGTTCCCGACGTTTCGAATGCTTTACAGCAATCATGATTGCAAAAATCAAAATAAATCAAAATATCCATATAATTTAATTTTTTGTAAATAGGTACATATGGACGAACCCGAGCGAAGCGAGGGTGAGTCGCTATATTCCATAAAACAAAAGAGTTCTTTTAGATCGAACGCGGCCGAAGCCGCCGGGTTTTGCTTGTTATATTATAATATAAGCTAGTAAGTAGTATGAGAAAAATTATATATTTATACAAATCATAATATTTGAGTAGATATATCGCATAACTTTCTCTTTGATAACTCTCCTTTAAGCCGGGACATATCAAAATAACTAACGGTTATAATTGATCGACGATAAGCAATTAAGCGTGGGTCAAGTTAGGTTAATACGAGAAATGTTCCCGTCGCCATAGAAATTGTCGATGAACAAAGAAATTACAATAAACGATAGCAACATTGAGATAGCATGAAGATTTTGTATAGAGCCGTCGAAGTAAATAATGTGTCGGCTTCTTTTAAATCATGCTGTCAATATTATGTAATCATGTGTATGAATTTTGTATTTTTTTTTGTTAGTATCTGACTGAGATTCTGCTCGACATTTTTCGGAAATCATATGAAAATTGCGGTATATGTATATGTAGATAAACCTATATAAATAAACTTAAAGAGCAAAACCTGATCTAATTACAAAATTTGATCAAAATCGTCAGAGCCGTTTCCGAGATACGTAAAATAAATTTATATTATATAGAAGAACTAGCATTGCCCGCGGCGCCGCTCGCGTTTAGATGACGAAAAACCAAATTCTTAGGTTTTACATATTAGTGTACTCTTACATAGCAGTTTTTGTATTTTTCTCAAAAATGAGATATTTTCCCGCGGTAAAAGTATCCAATATGTTGACCCGGATGACCTGCTATCACCATACAAAATACAATACAATACCAATAAACAAAAAAATTATACAAAAGTGCTTAAAAATACATTAAAAACGTAAAACTTCATGTGGTCTACGTAGAAATCCTTAATATTATAATGTAACAAAGAGTATGGGTATAGCGACGTACCTGATGTACGTGACAGAGACCATATTTCTAAGCGTGTGGTTATATCAATTAAATAAATCTATACATATTATATTTTTTTATGAAAACCTAACTATTATACTCTTATGGACTCTGAAAAAATATATCTTAAATTGTAGGCTGTACTTTATATAAAGGCAAATGTAGATGAATATGTTTTTTTTTTTTTAAGTTTTTGATAGCGCCTTATTTTAGTATAAATTGTTTTTGACAGAAATTAGTAATATAGTGAAAATAAAAAAAATGTCTTTTAGAGAAAAGTATATTTTACTTAAAATAAATATTATCCTTTAAAGTTGGCTTATATATTATACCGTAACCCTCATATAATATCATTTAATTTAAAATAAAACTAATTCCAAAAACTTTGAAAAAAAAACAATGGTCACCGCTTTATGGTTTACACCTTTGTTATAAATTATAGGGGGTACGACTTTAGTGGTTTTAGATTTTAATTTAGAAGACTAACCTATGAAATTACTAATTTGCACACAACTTCTATGAATCACGCTGTAATATAATTTAACAAAACCTCTGATTGATCTAAGGTAACATCAATCACATTTACCACTTCCTTCCTCAATTTAATTGTTATTTCAACTAAAAAGAACTAAAGACGATTAGAAATGACGCAACCAAACAGCAATAGTAACAAAGATAGAATAGTGACGTAAGTATTAATCGTATATTGTGCCTGAACTGGTCCGATGAAGTAATACGGCGCCTAGTATGAAGCTGCCTTTACATAAGATGCTAGAACGCGTTAAGAGTAGGTACGTCTAAGTAACGCTTTCTTCTGCATTTTGTTCCCTTTAGGTATATAAATAGGAATAAGATTTACCATAAAATATACAGATTCAGATTAGTTACAATTTTATTATACGTATAGATTGCAATTTAATCAATATTTTTAACTTTTACATATGTTGTTTCAAAAAAAAACTATTTTATCACCGGTACATGCGGCAAGCAAGAAATTACGTCGATGCATTGATGTATGATATAAAGGTACAACTATAAGAAAATTATTAAGTAAGTTAAAATATTAAAGTTACGTACGTTATGACGGTTAGTATGAAATTATAGATAGACTATATATCAATGAGTATGATGGGTTTAATATCCTCACTTGAGAAATGACCCATAGAAACTTCCACCCCCCCTTTTCACGTTTCCGGAGTAAAAACTATCTCTATGTCCTTCCCAGAGTCTCAAACTATCTCCATACCAATTTTCATTAAAATCGGTTCAGCCGTTTAGTCGTGAAAAGGTAACAAATAAACAAACAAACAGAGTTACTTTCGTATTTATAATATTAGTATGAATAAACGCACAGTCTATGTGAAAGCAATCTAAAAGTAATTAGGGCTGTCACAAAGATAGTATATGATATAACCTATTAAGCTAAAGAAGAAATAAAACAGAGTAACGAGTACGTGTATACTCTACTATGTGCGTTAAAGTTTCATATTTCATACTATGTTAGACTCAAGCTGCTTCGATGCCCAATGGTGTAGTGTCTAGCATGTACGAGTATGGCATGCGGAGGTCCTGAGTTCGAGCCCCGGGTCGAGAGAAGCTTCGTTATTGATCTTTTTGTTAAAAAAGTCCCAGTAACAGCCCTGAGTTGGGAAGTTGACGGTGTTTTACCCCCGTGCCTCGTAGAGCCCGTAAAGCCGTCGGTCCTGCGCCTTATGTCTCTCCGTTCATGCCGAATTATCATCCCATCGGAATTTAAGATTGAAATGTATTCCTCTGTTGAGGTACTACCACACTCTGTTGAGGCACTGCCACACTTGCACAATGCAATATCTCCTGAGCAGTTGGCTAGACTTAGTGAAATTGGCCGCCGTGGCCGATATGGGTCACAAGGATATGATCATGGTGTACTAGTGTCCCTTGGTTTTCTGAGGAAACTAATATGCCACTAAAATGACGATGTATAAATAAAAAAACCACTATAGGTACGGCTTAAAAAGTTGCGTCAAAGTAGAAATTTTTAGCCAATCGGATACAGCGATTTTAACATCACTTTAAATATTCCACTTAAAATTCGTTTTTAAAGATAGAAAAAAAAAATTATATACATGCAAATTGTATTAAATTGAATACCTTCTTTTAGTTGGTCAAAAATAAAAACGAAAACTTAATACCAAATATCTATCGGTAGTAATGAAAACTCCACATAAGATTCACACTCTAGACACTTTCATTTATTTAGGTACTTAAGAATAATTTAAAATTAAACTTTCTACTGCCTGTGGTGTTTTTTTTTATTATCTTCTTAAATATCAATATTTTAATTTCTTTGATCGGAACCCTGAATCTCTTTATAAAATAAAAGTAGCCTAAGTTACTTCTTATAACATCAACTGTCTGCCAGTGAAAGGCTCGTCATAATCAGTCCAGCCGTTTCGGAGATTAGCCCGAACAAACTGACAAATACGGACAGACAGATAAAATTAAAAAAAATATATATTTTTCTTATAAGTAGGTACAGTAATATTTTCTTAGATTTACGCGAATGTTTGACATTATTAAATAAAACTATCTTTTCGGATTATTTCGCGGATTTATTTTGATTTTTGGTTCCCGACGTTTCGAATGCTTTACAGCATCCATGGACTCTCTCCCGTGACCATGGATGCTGTAAAGCATTCGAAACGTCGGGAACCAAAAATCAAAATAAATCCGCGAAATAATCCGAAAAGATAGTTTTATTTAATAAGTAGGTACAGTATTATAAATAATTTCATACGCATTCAGTAAAAGGCTGTTATTTTGACATTACAAACAGACATTTCAATTTGATTTATCTGCATAGATTATAATACTATCGTTATATTTATCCCAAGTAGAGTAGGACGAGCTTAATATTATATACCTACCGTCTACTTCTTATAGGTAAGAATTAAACAATTTATTATAATGAATAGAGTACACAAATCAGTGTGCTAAAGTAGTATAACCTACATAAGCTTACAGAAAAAAATCATATTTAATCATTTAAGACAAAAATGTTAAATCGTTTTTAGTATCAGTTTTATACATATAGAGATAACCCCTATTAAAACATATAAACAAATTATAAACAAATTTTATTTTATAAGATACTAGCAGAACAAAAAAAAACTTTAAAAAGGTAGTTTCATACAAAATTTCATCCCCTCTTTTAGTCCCTTATAGGATCAATTTCGAAAAATGCTGAAACACTTATTCATGTAATTTTATTGAAGAGCATTAGTACCAAGTTTCAAGTAATTTTGACCATAAATATTTTTTTGGATTGTATTATAACGTGTTTTTCCCTGGGAATGAGATCATCTCCCGCGGTAAAAAGTAGCCTATGTCACCTTCCAGCTCTCTAACTATGTCCACATAAAAAATCACATTAATCCGTCTCTCCGTTTTGACTTGAAAGAAGGACAAACAAACACACTTTCGCATTTATAATATTAAGTATTGATATCTTAGCATTTAATGGATGCACAGTAGATTAAAGGGTAATTTTATAAATTTAAGTCATATTTCTACAAGGATCTTTCTTTCACGTCAATCCGCCAACAATCCAAAATTAGATAAACTAAAAGGCTGTGTAAAAATAGTCTTCTACATTTAATACATTATTAAAGATGAGACACAGTAAAGCGCGTATAATTAGAAATACACTGACTTAATATAAACAATACTTGTTTGAACTACACCTGTAATTTAAATAGTCAGTTAAACGTTTACGTATCATTAAACCACTGCGAAGGTTCCTATTTATGCTGTTTTAGCATAACAAATGATAGTATAACGTGCTAGTAACGTTTTGCGGAATAGAAATACTCGCTTTGTGTTGAGTGCTTTATAAATACATGCATTTTTCTCATTAGTTTCTCTTACCTATAAAATTTTGAGGAAAACCAAATTTATTGTATTGATAACACTAAGGCTCTTAAATAGCTACATACTAAACAAAAAAAGAAGCAAATCGGTTGACAAACAGAGGAGGAAAAGGGACTAAACTGTTTTACCTATGTTTATATATAGGGCTCTATAATAAAGACATATTAATATATTTTTATACAGTAATTAATTTTTAACTGAAATGATATAGCACCTTTAAAATCATTCATATGAAACTAATCTGTTGGAAACTTATTCATTAAATAAAGTAGGTAATGACGATCGGTTTAAAAGTGATGAAAATATCAAGTACCGGACAATATAACCGATGGTTTTGAAATTTAGGATAGTTAGTTAGTCTTAATTTGGACTACATTTCCATTAGATTATAAATGATTGGAAAAGAGGATTGATTTTACGGAGAACTAGCGACTCACCCTCGCTTCGCTCAGGTTCGTCCCTACCTTGATTTCCAATACAAACTTTCATCCTCATTTTCACCCCCTTAAGGGATGATTTCCGGAATAAAAAGTATCCTATGTCCTTCACAAGGTCTTAAACTATCTTCTTACCAAATTTCATCTAAATCGGTTCAGTAGATCCAGAGACTACCCCCTACAACGTCACAAACTCACAATCTCACAAACTTACAAACTTTACCTCTTTATTAACCGACTTCCAAAAACGAGGAGGTTCTCAATTCGTCGGAATCTTTTTATTTATGTATGTTCACCGATTACTCGAAGACGCCTGAACCGATTTGGATTTTTTTTGTTTTGTTTGAAAGGGTATACGTCCCAGGTGGTCCCATATAAATTTTATCGAAATCAGTCAAGCGGTTTTTAAAAAAATCAACAATGTTTTTTTTAAACAAATTGTTTAATCGAAGCCAGCGGACAATATTTTAAGATATGAATATCTAATAGGTAAATATGTATTTTACGTATCAAAATATATTAGATTTCCTATGCGTCGGCTGGCACCGACTTCGACAATATCTGATTAGGTATGTATTCTAAATGAAAACCTCCGTTTAGTTATTTTTTACATTTTAGTGCCTGGAAGTCGGTTTTATTTATTTTTTTAAGTTTTTATAATATAAGTATAGACTAGCGACTCACCTTCGCTCCGCTCGGGCTCGTCCCCAGGTACGTTTTGTCTATTAGTATAGATTTAAAAAGTATCCTTTATGTTGCCCCGGATAAGCAGCTATCATCACTATAGATTCGGCCCCCGTATCGATAATAATGACTATCTCAATAAGATTTTCCAAAAATATCTAATGTACAGATTCGACTCAGTTAGAACTTTATCATTTGTATAGATTGGTTTTAATAACACACACGTTATAGGTAAAACAAACTAAAGTCACGATAATAAATTTTTCAACGGCATTATGACAGCATATCTAGTTCATAACATGGTATTAAGCACTCAAGTTAAGATTATGGTAATATTTTAATAATAGTCTACGTCTAGCCCACTATTAGCTACAAGATTCAATTAGATCATGTTTCGTATTTATTTGCATAGAACGTAAAACGATGTATTATTCGAAGAACTAGATTGTCTTATACTTGAATATAGTTTACCTGCTTTATAGAAAACTATAAAATAGGTCTTAATTTATTGTTTACTAGCGGCTCACCCTCGCTTCGCTCGGGTTCGCCTCTAGAAAACACTAATAGAGATTTATTAGTTCCCACGGGAACCATTCATTTTTCCGGGATGAAAAGTAAACTGTTGTTTGACCGGCAATATAAGGTATTAGGATGCCAAATTTTACTAAATTAGGTGCATAAGTTGTTGTGTACTAAGCCGTATTAGTTACTATAGTTTTTTGACTATCCCACGGGAACTCTTTAATTTTCTGGAATAAAAAGTATCTTACATCTTGACCGAGGATATAAGGTACCACCATGCAAAATTTAATTTAAATCGATCCAACAGTTTTGGAGATTAGCCCGTACAAATACAAACAGACAGAGAAACAAGAAAAAATCTGATGTAAGAAGATAACTGACTCGGTTTTTAGCATTTTTTTTTCTATGTACAGATATTCGACCTCTACAGTTTTATTATATTTATAGATAGAATAAATAACGTATATAAAACAGTAATATATAATAATGAAAATAGTTATAGCGAGTGTACCTTAGGAGATAGACATATTATATACTATTGAGAACTTTTCTATCGACCTTTTTATGACTTACAATTTTCTTGTACAATGTTTTAATCTCTCTCTTAAGGTTGAGCCAGCGTTAGCCATATAAATTTCTAAGGAAAATTCGATAAAACCAGTCATTGTGTTTTCCCGTGGGAATGAATAATTTGCCTGTCGTAAAAGGAATCCTAAATGTTGACTCGAGTACTAAGTTCTCACTATACAAAATTTAGTTAAAATCGGTCCAGTACTTTTTGCATGAAACGCGCACATCGATTTGAATAAGTTTTATTACAGGTATAGATAAGAATAGATATTGCTTAGGAGATATGCATATACTATTCAGAACTTTCCTGTAGGACTTTTCAAGACCTAAAATTTTTTAGTATATTGTTTTGATGTATGTATGTCTTAAGTTTAGCCAGTGGAAGGTTTCTAGGGAGGACTCGATAAAACCAGTTATTGTATCTTCCCGTGAGAAAGAAAGATTTTCTTGAAGTAAAAGGTATCCTAAACGCTGACTCGAATAATAAGTTATCACTTCACCAAATTTCGTTGAAATCGGCTCATTACTTTTCGCGTGAAACGCGCATACAATAACAGACAAACAGACATACAGGCAAACAGAGAAATTTTTTAATAACTATTATTTTGGGCTCTATGTTGTGCACCTACATAACACGTTACAAATAAACGAAAACATCTATCCCACGGGAACCGTAAATTTTTTTGGGATAAAAAGTAATCTATTTGTTATTTTGATGTATGACATATATTATTGTAAAGTTTCATCAAAATCCAATCAGTAGTTTTTGTGTACTAAGCTGTATAAGTTACTTTAGTTTTTTAACTATCCCACGGAAACTCTTCAATTTTCCGGGATAAATAGTATCTAAGATGTTGCCCGGGGATATAAGGTACCACCATGCAAAATTTCATTTAAATCGGTCCAGTAGATTCGGAGATTAGTCCGTACAAACAGACAAACAGACAAACAGACAGAGAAACAAAAAAATTAAAAAAAAACTGGATTTGTTCTATTTGTCTTCTTACATCCCCCTGACTCAGATTTTAGCATTTCTTTGCTATGTACATTCGACCTCTACTGTTTTATTAAAGTATAGATGTATTTACTTATTGTATATACTTTTTTATATGACTACTTTTTTATATGACCTATAGTTCAACTTTCATTTCAGTAAAAAGTATCATTTGCTTTAGCCTTTATAAATGGCATATCCTAAATTCAAGACTTCTAAAGTGAATTCGGTTGGATAAAGTATGAGTAATAACATACATATATTCAGCCCTTTTTAACGGCCCACTGCTGGGCACACGGGCCTCCCTTCAATACAAGGGGGATCAGGCCATAGTCCACCACGATAGCCATGTGCGGGTTGGCGAACTTCACATGTCTTTCGAAAACTTGATAGCTTCTCTACAGGTTTCCTCACGATGTTTTCCTTCGCCGTAAGGAAAGTGGTAATCATGTTAGAAATGATTCACATATCAAAATATCACAGGTTCGAGACCCGGGATTAGAAGCCTCTTCGCAAGACATCGCGTTACCACTGGGCTACCACTGCCTTACATACATACTTTTACTTAAAACTATTTGTACCTTCAAAAACGTTAGAAAATTAAAATAGTTATAATTCAAATCAGCCTAAAACTTTACATAGAAATTTAACACATTAAATCTATGTATACCGTATATATCATCTACGAATGCAATGTGGATGCTAATATTAGTAATTTAAACAAATTCAGTGCTAGTTCGTTTGGAGCACGTTCTCTTTCGAAACAGAGGTAAGCGGGTTCAAATCCTGGGTCACGAATCTTCGATATTTTCATAACAAAATCTCATATTTCATGAATACTACCTGCTAATACAATGAAGGAAAACATTGTTCTAAAACTGTCCTATTTAAGATAGCCTTACTAATTTTCGTCAATCAATGAATTTGGTTAGATTGGACCAAAGAACGGGAGCCATCTTTGTCTCTTTGCTAAGCAGTAAAATGTTAAGCAGTCTGAATTATATTATTTAAAGTAGGTACTATATATATATATATATATATATATATATATATATATATATATATATATATATATATATATATATATATATATATATATATATATATTATATTTATCCAACCATTTGGTAAGCATTTTTCTCATGTTCGTAAAAGTATGAAAATCACAATCGGTTAAAATTTGGGCCTAAAAGATTCAAGTAATATTATATTACATAATACATTTAGGAATCTATATAAGTTTAATTTCGATCAAAATGAGCTGAATTATAAAGGAAAAGCACTTCCACTATTCGATAAACATTAAAGTAACAGATATCTAGTATTACATTAATGAGTGATAGCGCCAGAACCTTACAATCCAAGGTCGATGCGTCTCTGGAAATACGCCAGTTATATATCGATTTCAATCCAAATAAATGCCAATATAAGATCACTCAATTTTATTTGTATTTTAATCATATAGATTTTATGGCATTTTCGTTCATTGGTTGATACTTGTAGCTATCTAACACTTTAAGAGTTGTTTTATCTTGTCAGATTTATAAGATGACAGTGAAACTACTTGCTATTATATACGTACCTACTGATGCGCACTAGGGACGAACACGAGCGAAGCGAGGGCGATTTCTATTATAAAAGTAAAGAAAAATAAACTGACATCCATGACAAATGTAATCAATGCTCTAATTGTCTTGATATTTTTATTTCTAATAGTCATTTAGAGTAGCAGAGACTAAATCGAACTTGATGTTCTCCTGACCGATTCCGGCCACGGCAGCCAATCTCATTGAGACTAGCCAACTACGCAGGAGATATTATAGTGTACAAGTGTGCGCGAAGACACAAGCGCACTCTCTATTCCTATCACTCTCATATTCCGGTGGGACGACCACTCGACACGACCGGTGAGAGTTTTAAGGCGCAGGACCGACGGCTTTACGTGCTCTCCGAGGCACGGGGGTGAAACACCGCCAACTTCTCAACTCCGGGCTGTTACTAAGGCTTACTATACAGAAAGACTCAATAACTAAACTTGGCCCGACCCGGGACTCGAACCCAGGACCTCCGGATATGCAGCCGTACATGCTAGCCACTACACCACCGAGGCAGTTAAAAATCGAACTTAATACTTATGCATTAAGTTTGATTGAATCTAAAGACTACAATTATTCTATTTTCTTCCACATACAGTTTCTATGAAATCGAGTGACAGATAAATAAAAAACAGATTTATATCTTTTTAATCCGTTTGATTTTTCCGACTCCAATAAAATTATAGATTTTTCCTTATCGTTTACAATTCATATCAATTTGTAATGTGTAATTTATAATTTAAATTATGACTAGATATTTTACTTTTAAATTAATTTACAATTGTTATACCCACATACATATATGTTGAAGTTGACAAATGATTGATTTTATACGTTTTGTTAAATAAATAACTTTTAATTACTCAATAACTTAATTAACATAAACGCATATGCACTAAAGCAATGACATGGAGAAAGGGGTATTCCGTTCATTAAGTCAAATTCAAAATATTTTCTTTAGCATTAAATTATTGCAATTTTTTACTGAACGTCACGAATCTGGAAAAGAACTGGCGAAAGAAACTCAGCGGGACCAAAATTCTTTCATTCAATAAAATTATATATTACAATAATTCTACAACATTTTAGTAGCCTGGATTTCATTATATCGTTCTAAATTTGTGCCATTTTCTATAAAATCATTAATTGTTAAATAATTAATAGGCTTTGAGACACAGATGTTAATTCTTTCTTTTTTTTTTTGAATATAGCAATAGAAGCTTTTTGAAAGTGCTCTCGGATTCTGGGGGAAGTAATTATGATAATTTAGCCCTTTCAACGACCTATTGCTGAGCAAAGCCTTATGCGAGCGGGGGGAGTAGGCCATTATTTTCCTTGCTGGCTAAGTTGATTCTCTAAAATGACGATCTCAAAAGGAGCCCTTAGGCTCTCTATAGTAATGTTGAAAATTATTCGCACCTGAAAATCGCAGAGACGCAAAACCAGGGCTTGAACCCACTAATTAACTTTGTTTTCTATGCTCATTATCAAAGAGCACTGTCTACTATAAAGCGATTATCTCTCGATTCACTTCAATAAATTTAGAATTGCGCGTTACGGCAAAGACGGAGTGTTGCAGAAACAAGTGTGAATCTTAATAAAAATGTAATGTTACATTAAATCAGTATAATACTAAATTATATTTTTTATTGGAACCGGGAAAATAAAACAAATATAAAAACATATTTTTCCGTAGTAGACCGTAGTTAAGTAGTTGATGATGAGAAAGTAGTTTTGGTCCTTCGCCAACCTTTTTCTGGTTGTGTCGTATTATAGATTCATCCGGCTATGGAAATAAATATATAAAGAGTACAGTCTTGAGTACACACTTGCGCTCTATGATATTGGTCACAGATGGCTTGCCTCAGTGATATGGGCTACTAACTAAAAGTAATTTAGTGGGACATGAATATAATTGTAACTTGAAATTATATAATATTTAGGACCGATCCACACTATAGTGCCGATCACGGTTCAATCTCGGTCCAATATCGGTCTGGTAAAGTATTGATATACAAGAAACAATGAGTGCACACTATCAGTAAGGCTCATGTTCCGATCGAATCACACTCCAGCAACGTTTCTGGTGTAAAAAAACTTTACCAGACCGATGTCCAACCTAGAATGGACGTGATCGGCACTATAGTGTAGTTCGGCCCTTATGCTGCCAGTTACTGTCCTTAATCTGATCTCTAATAAGTACATCGCATAAATTAGATATAAGAAAGATTACGCTGTATAGTACATATATTAATTACCTTTTTAAAAAAAATGAAGAATTGGGTCGATAGTTGCTGAGTGGGGAAGTGGGAAACAAACCTGAAAAGGTAGATTAGTGGCAGTAAATCGAGCGAGCTTTGATAACAGCGATCTCCTGCCAAATTTCACTGTGCTGAATGACGTCCATTGGGGCTACGTTTCCATTGTTAGGGCCGATACGAAAATCAAATAAAATATTCACGTATATTAATATACTGCTATATACTTGTGAATTCTTGTTATTTTTATGACAAATGTAAAGTATAGTCAAAGCTAATTTAAAAATATGTAATAAAAATCAATACTTGCATTGTATTTTATAATGTCATTTGTTTAAGACTACACATTATTAAATAAATGTTATATTTGCTGAATTTTTTTTTGGCGGTAGAATAGTTTTGTAAAAAGTTAAGTAGAGAACGGGACCATTATTTTTTTCTAATTTCATAAGAAAAATAGAAGGATCAATGTATCAACGTACTATGTACATATAAAATTAGTATTCAGCCCTTTTTGATGTCCTACTGCTGGAACGGGCCTCCCTTCAATACGAGGGGGATCAGGCCATAGTTCACCACGCTGGCCAAGTGCAGATCAGACTTCACATGTCTTTCGAAAATTTGTTAGTTTATGTCAGACATGCAGGTTTACCCACGGTGTTTTCCTTTATGGTAACATAAGTGGTCATCATGTTGCAAATTATTCGCACATGAAAATATCAGAGGTACGAAACCAGGGATTTGAACCCGCTTCATTCGGTTACCCAAACGCTGGGCTACCACATACATAAAACTACATGTATGTCATTTTAAAAATCAAAGTGCGTGTGTGTGTGAGCGCGCTAAAGCCTGTGTATGTGTGCGCGTGCATGCATGCGAGTGTGCGTGAGTGTGTTAGTGTATTGATATATCAAGCAAATCCAAATTTACAATATCTCGAAATGCTCATTCTGCGTGTTTTGTATAGAAGCGTCTAACCTTTATAATGTTTAGTGGATGCAGGCTAAACATATGTATGTATATACATATGTAAGTATATATATACATATGCACTGATATTATAAAGCCTAGTGAGCAAATGACTCGAATGTGTAAATTTTTTGGTCTAATACAGCTGTAACAGTTCTACGGTTTTGAATAAAATTCAGAATCAAGATTACTTATGTCCAGAATTTATATACTTTAACGAATCTACCAGTATGAAAAGATAAAATAAAAATAATATCTGTATACAATGGGCATAGTGCAATCAATCAGCTACAGCAACTGTAGCGCATCGACATCAATAGAAACCGCGATGACTCACACTGTTTATATTCGATTATCGGCTATCATGTTTTAGTTATAGGTACGTCTGATGTATTATGGATCCGCTAGCCGGAACGGCAATGCATATGTGGGACGAAAATAGTCAAATATTTAACGACATTAGCATTATTATGAAATATAAGTGTGTGTCAAGTGTGAATTGATTTGCAAAACTTTAAACTACGTACTAAATATCGTTATTATGCAAATTGATTTAAGTGGCATAAAAAATTCAAAAGCTTTAGGTATGACCTTCTGCTTAGCTATGCCTTAGACATTATTTAAATAAAGAATTTTATTCTATTACTAGCGACTCGCCCTCACTCCGCTCGGGTCCGTCCCTACTTACTTTCTATTATCGTTATATATATATATATATATATATATATATATATATATATATATATATATATATATATATATATATATAACCAGCTACCATCATACTAAATTTCATCAAAATCCCTCCAGTGGTTTTTTCCGTGATGCGGTCAAAGACGGACGGACAGACAGACATACAAAAATTCTGAAAACGATAGATTCAGCCTCTGTATCGATAATAATAACGATTTAATTATATGTATACATTTAAGTATACTATACTTCGCCCAGTGATCGAAATTTGACCATAATCATTATTGAAAATTTGACGAAAGCATATATGAATTGAATTTACTTTACTATATAATAAAAGTAACAGCTTCCAAACTTTTTTTATTGAAAACAATAAAACTCGTCACTAGCTACTAAACAAAAAAAAAAGAAAATCCGTTTACAAATAAAAGAGAAAAAGGTACTGAACTGTTATGTCATCGCCTTTTTATGTATGTATTATGTAAATGCCTCGGTGGTGTAGTAGCTAGCATGTACGGCTGCACACTCGGAGGTCCTAGGTTCGAGTTCCGGGTCAGGCCAAGTTTAGTTATTTAGTCTTTCTGTATAGTAAGCCTCAGTAACAGCCCGGAGTTGGGAATTGGCGTTGTTTCACCCCCGTGCCTCGGAGAGCACGTAAAGCCGTCGGTCCTGCGCCTTAACTCTCACCGGTCGTGTCGAGTAGTCGTCCCACCAGAGTATGAGAGTGACAGGAATAGAGAGTGCACTTGTGTCTGTGCGTACACTTGAGCACTATAATATCTCCTGCGCAGTTGGCTAGTCTCCATGAGATTGGCCGCCGTGGCCGGAATCGGTCAGGAGAACATCATCATCATGTAAATATGTAAGTGCATACTTTGTATTCGTTCACGCTAAAACTACAAAAAAACTCTAAAAGTTGGTTTCATAAAAACTTTCATCCCCTATTTTACTCTCTTAGGCGTTGAATTTTAGAAAACGCTGAGATACCCACCTCATTATTTTTGCCGTCCTCAATTCATATGTTTCTTACAAATATGTCCAAAGAAAAAAAGTGTCATACAAACTCTTATCCCCTATTGCACCTCCTTGGGCGTTGAATTTTGAAAAATCCTTCCTTAGTGGATGCCTTCGTCATATGAGGAATACGTATGCAAAATTTCAATTTTCTAGCCTTAAGGATTTGGCCTGTGCGTTGATACATCAGACAAGCACTTTTGCCTTTTATATACAATAGTCAATAACTAACTCAAACTGATATTTTACATAGCATAAGTTTTAGTAATACGCATGTTTTACTTTTATATAAACTGTAGCCGTGGAAAGTATCTTGAGGGACCGACAGACTGACAAACATACCGACATCAAAGATTCAAAGATTAAACGGTGGTACAGTTATTTTGACGTTAATGCATTTCCTAATTATTTTAGGTTGTCTAAAGATGATAATGTTTTCGTCGAAATGATTAACAGTAATTAATTTTTAACAACAAAAAATCACTATATTATACTTAATATGTAGTTATTTTTATACATTATATAAGAATTATTATTATTGCATTAATTGTTTCTATGCTATTAATGAAAGTATACGTGTTGGTGTGTTCTTTACCAATCTCAAGTTGCTGAACAGATTTCGATAAAAAGCAAGGATAGGTATATATTACTTGCCTACTATCCCCGCCCCTGGAGATATAGGCCAAATCGCCAATATGCTAACTAATACAAGGCGCACGTTCATATAAAGTTTTATACGCATCACAAGCAAAAAACACGACGACTATTCTATATGGGTACGCCTATCTCTCAAAGCGAAATATTTTTATATTAGCCTATATTAATATTTTTTTATGTAATTTCTTTTTGATTGAGAAAATAATTATTAATAATGTGGGAAATTTAAAGTAGTTGAAACGAACGCCATTGGTCAGACCGAATATGACGTCAGAGTATATCATGATTTTGTCGCTACAAATTGAGTCGTTATTTTTCTGCGTATACTTTGACGTCACGCCGAGCGCTGATAGACACGATGAGCGACTGCCAAACTACTGATCCGATCTTGATTATTATTTCACTAATATAAAGCTACATTACCACCGTGTGCTTTAGGCTATTTTTTTATTCCCATAGGAACGTTTATACTATCAGATGTCATAATAACTTTAATTCAAGTCGGAAAAAACTGGCAGTTGAGTTGAGAGCTTTATCGGCGTGCACTGTCTAAGGGATTTGAAATAACTATACATATAATAAAATTCTGAGTTGAATCTGTATACCAAATATTTTTTGAAAAATCTTATTGAAATAATCTTTATAATCGATATAGAGGCCGAATCTATAATTTTAAATTTTTTTGTCTGTGTCTGGGAACGCATCACGAGAAAACCACTGGACAGATTTTTATGATTTTTTTTGTGATGATAGCTGGTTATCCGGGTCAACATATATGAATCGCTAGTTCAATAACAAGATTATAAATAATCAATGGCCTAGGATGCACCCGAGCAAACCTAAGGGTAAGGCGCTAGTAGTATATTCCTATTCTAAATCCAACTTGAGTCAGTGTTTATATCGTATTAGCGGTATTATTAGTTATACTATACATACATCCGTCTGACAGCTATTAGATATGGTTCATTCGGTAATATTAAAGACTGAAATAGTTCAGTGCATTATTCTAAAAATTTTCTATGGACTAATCTACTACGTAACTGTTTAGTCTCTACCGCTCACTCAATACAATTGTTTTGATATTTTATAAATACTGATTTAAATATTATTTCTAGCTACTCTGGATGAATACGATATAGCACAAAATGGTGGAACTCATCAAGTTTCGTTTATATTTCAAAAATTACTACTTTTTAATACTAATACTTACTGACAGACACTGTACAGCTGTAGAGTTTAGAAGTATATGAATTCGTGTAGTTGCTTGTATATGCAGGTACTTATTGTATTGTATTAATCAAAAAAAGAAATTATAAATATACTTAAATGTATATAGAACTTGATTATTACTGAACAAGTGATGTTCGCGTGGAAAAGTGGCAAGAATACTAGCCGAATTCCCGGGATGAATAGCAATGCCGATTCTTTGGGCAAAAAACGAGCCAGTTCTCATGTCACCAGGTAGAGGCGATAAAACAGAGTGTTATGTCTTTTATAAAGTCTTTAGCACTTAAATGGGAATAATTTTAGAATATCCTTTAAATCAATTGTATAAGGTCATATGGGATGTAAATTAAAATTTTTAAAGTTTGAAATCATTGGTTTTAAATAAAGCATGTTTTCCCAAGGTTTATTTAAAACCATTGATCGTATGTAATTTTATTTAGTCCACAACTATTAAAATAGATTTACTCGTATATCATGTCCAGGTAAACTTCAAAGAAATCAATTAAATTTCTAAGAAATCTATTGTTAACTGTAACGCCGGCGTGTCTGCGGTCGTAGAGGGAATATAGTAGAGCTTAGATCGACATCTGACAATTCCAATTGTAAATTTTTATATATTATTATATATCCAATTATCCTATATCCAATTGTAAGATTGTAATAAACCAATTGAAATTAACGAAATTGGGATTTGGATGATTTTATTTTGTGAACTTATGGTACTTGAACTTATCGGACTGTCACTTGGGAACTTCTTAGCTAGTTGGAACCGTAGAGTGAAGGTCTTCTTGGCACTTAGAAAATTTAATGGTTAACAAACACATTACAGATATTATAAATTACTAGCGACATTTACTCGCTTTGCTCGGGTGCTTTCTTAGTTAACTAATATTAGTCTATATTTACTTAAGTTTTACACAAATCTGTAAAGCAGTATCAGCTTAAAGGAGTAAAAACGTAATAAAGACGTAAGTTTGGTCTAGTAACGTTTAGATTGGTGTCAATATGTCTGTCTCAGCAAATAAGATGATTCACAATGCTAAAAATGTATAAGACTATATGTTAGTAAACAAATATATGAGTCCAATTAATTGCAATTATAAAATTGCTTTTAAAATTCTACTCCAACGCATAACAACATTGTGTGTCATTTGGTCTTACAATTTATTCTGCGACGTTTATTGGCTTTAGTGATCATAAAACTTATTCCAAGATAAAATTGATGACCATCTTGCTTTAAATCAAACTAGCATTGCTCTCTAGTAATAGATTCGGTCCTGATTTTTCGTACTATACAAGAGAAGATTTAGTAACAAATCTTTCTTAGATTTACGCGAATATTTGACATCCATACTAATATTATAAATGTGAAAGTGTGTTTGTTTGTTTGTCCGTCGTCTCACGTCGAAACAGAGTGACGGATTGCCGTGAGTTTTTGTGTAAAGATAGTTGGAGGGCTGGAAAGTTACATAGATTTACTTTTTACCGCAGGAAATTATTTATTCCCACGGGGAAACACGTTATAATACAAACCAAAAAATTATTTGTGATCAGAATTACTTGAAACTTGGTATTAATACACTTTAGTACAAATTAATAAATACGTTTGGTATTTTTCGAAGTTCATCCTATAAGGGGTAAAATAGAGGATAAAAGTTTGCATGAAATCTACTTTTTTTAGAAATATTTTTGTAGTTTTAGCGCGAGCGAAGCCGCGGGTTCTGCTAATTTTCAACCGACTTCCAAAAACGAGGAGGTTCTCATTTCGTTAGAATCTTTTTTTTATGTATGTTCACCGATTACTCGAAGACGCCTGAACCGATTTGGAAATTTTTTGTTTTGTTTGATAGGGTATACTTTCCAGGTGGTTTTTAAAGAATTCGACAATAAATATTTTTTTTAAACAAATTGTTTCATCGAATATGTTATTGAAAATTTTCTTCCTACAAATTACCTGCTTATTACGTTTACACTAAAAATATAAAAATAAAAACTTAAAAAAAAACTGACTTCCAGGCACTAAAATGTAAAAAATAACTAAACGGGGGATTTCATTTAGAATAGATACCTAATCAGATATTGTCGAAGTCGGTGCCAGCCGACGCATAGGAAATCTAATATATTTTGATACGTAAAATACATATTTAGCTATTAGATATTCATATCTGAAAATATTGTAGGAAATCCCCCGTTTAGTTATTTTTTACATTTTAGTGCCTGGAAGTCGGTTTTTTTTTATAAATAAAACAATCTCTTCGTAATTTTTCGCGGTTTTATTTTGATTATTGGTTCCCAACGTTGCAAATGCTTTACAGTAATCATGGTCATGGGAGACAAAACAAAAAAAAACTTGTTTAAGATATAGAAAAAAATGTTTTTTTTTCATTAAATAATATATTTTTATATTTTTATATACACTATGCTGTAATATAAAAAGCGTTGACTATATGCAGGCACGCATGGCCACCTACAACGTTTGAATCAAAGCTGTATTATGACCCAAGTGTAAAGAAACAGGAACCATTAGACCTTCGCATTGAATAAATCACATTATATTGAGTTATTATGGATAAATAAATAATGTATCGCACTGCTATGGTCATGCCGTTTATTTCTCACCTAAAGATTGACATTTTTGTAGTTCATAAGTAAAGGTACAAAAAAATATCTTGTTTAATATAAGTTTTTGGCTAAAAAGAAAACCATGAAACTTTTGCCATCACTCGCACAAGGTACTCGAGTGACAGTTCTCTTTCAAATTATTTTATAGTTTGTCATCTATATCTACATTATAATGGAATTCTGAGTCAAATCTGTAGGTGCATTAAATATTTTTTGGAAAATCTTATTGAAATAATCGTTATTATCGATACAGAGGCCGAATCTATAGTTTTTAGAATTTTTGTCTATCTGCGACCGCATCACGGAAAAACCATTGGAGAGATTTTGATGAAACTTGGTATGATGATAGTTGGTTATTCGGTCAATTTATAGGATACTTTTTATTCCTGGGAAATATCTCAACTCTGAAAAATCTATACTAAATGTTAAAAGGTAAGTAGGGACGAACCCGAGCAAAGCGAGGGTGAGTCGCTAGTAACTACTATATTTGAGTCGTCAAAAACCTTAAAAAAGTCTCTTCCATGACCTTATTAAGTACTGTAAAGCATTCGAAACGACGAACATGAAATAAAACCGTGCGAAAAAGTGAAGGAAATAGTCGGAAAAAACGCCAATAGAGGTTGCTAGTGCTAGATAATTTTGCAAAATTGTTCTAAACAACCTATTTACACTTTTCCTTAAGGAAAAATACAGTAAAAACCATAATATCCACTAGAAATAATATTTGAAGAAATGAAAATATTTAATTACATAATTTAGGTCTTATTCTCTTGTCAAAGTATAGGCATAATTTTCTTATCAAATGCTGCGGAATCTACCAAGAAACGTGTACGCTGGTAAAGAAACGACATGTCAATTAAGTCATTATTGACTCAAATTGACAACAAGTAATAAAGTATCGTTATATATAAAGTAATGGAGTAAAGTTTTTGCATTTAACATCGTTTCAAAATTTACATTTACGTATTTCGAAATATTAGAACATAGAGCAAAGTAGAAAAATTATCATATTACAAAACCTTAAAAACATCCAAACTCCTTCGAATTCTATCATTTATAGGCTTAAAACGTTATAAATGCACTATAAGACTGGATTAATTGTATTATATAGATGTATAACATTCTAATATTTTTATGTACAAATCATTTTCAAGGTGATTACTTTGTGAGAAATTCTGTACAACTTAGAGAATTACTTTTTGAAAATCGTATGAATACGCAGGCATCTAGGTAAGCCGCCTCCCATTGTCCTCATGGATGCACGCTCGACTCGGCTGGATTACCAGACGCTAATGAGATAATTTAAAAAATAGAGCTTTATTAAGGAATATGTGTATAAATATTATAAATGTGAAAGTTTGTGAGTTTCCTAGAATGTTAAATATGGTTGTTGAATAGTAAATTAACCACTAAAATAAAACTTTATTGCTTGTGTCGTCTTTGTGTCACCTAGCCCTTATATTTATTGTTCAACTTTAATATATTTTTAAACTAGCGACTCATCCAAATTTCACTCGGGTTTATCCCTAGGTATGTTTTAACGGTTAGTATTAATATCCCACGGAAACCGTACATTTTTCTATCCCACGGAAACCGTACATTTTTTTTGGGATAAAAAATCCTGTGTGTTATTTCAGACTATAATCTATCTCTGTACTAAATTTTATCCAGATCCGTTCAGCTGTTCTGACGCGATAGAGTAAACATCCATCATCACAAACGTTCTCCTTAATTATGATATTATAATGGATTTATAGGATAAGAGAAAGTGAAATAATTGATATTTTTGTATAACGTGATTGCCTTAAAAAGTCTTTTACATTTGCTAACAAATTACGTCGAATGTATTTCTATTCCTAATAGAAATATTTATAAATTCAGATACTTGATTTCCAAACTGTAGTTGTGTTAGTACTTGAAGTAAATCCAAACTTACGCTTTTTGTTATACACTTGTAAAAACGAAAGATGAGAGAAATGTAGATAGACATAATTATTTAAGGGTTATATTTTCGAAATGATGACATTTTTATAAATATAGGGTTATATATATTGCCAACCACGGAAGCTCTTCCGCGAAGGAAACAGTATATGAATGAGTTTGTCATATGTTTTAATTGCGTACAAAATTATATTGAATTATCAATTATAGAATGACTAACGGTAATTAGCGACCTACCCTACGCCTGCACTTCTTCTGCCTTGTCATTTATCAAGCTTCATAAATTCTTCATATTTTTCTATTGAATTCAATTGAACGTATCAGTTAATCTATACTAATATTATAAAAAGGTAAAGTTTGTGAGTTTGTGACGTTGTAGGGGGTAATATCTGGATCTACTGAACCAATTTAATTAAAATTTGGTAATAAGATATTTTGAAACCCTGCGAAGGACATAGGGTATTTTTTATCACGGAAATCATCCCTTAAGGTAGTGAAAATTACGATGACAGTTTGATGGGAAATCAAGCTAGGGACGAACTCGAGCGAAGCGAAGGTGAGTCGCTAGTATTTTAATACTTTCTTAGATTTACCCGAAGCTTTGACATTTTAAATAAAAGTATCTTTTGGGATTTTTTCGCGGATTTATTTTGATCTTTGGTAAATCATGGTCATGGGAGAGACTTCCCCGTGCCCATGATTAAGTCGATAATTTGAAATATAAATTACAAACTGAAATGTAAAATTACAAACAAAGCTCACATATAAACAACAAATTGCATATGCACATAAAAAATTGTAATAAAATATTTGTGTACTTGCAATTTTATACTTTGTAATCTAACGACTGAATGAGACAGTCAAAGTGGTTTATGTAATCAATACGGTAATCGGGATCGCTTTGATCTGTAACACGTCAATCACCATTGATAGACACTCAGGCACTTTTTGCTCAATGAAGTCATAGTTGATAATAGTCCTTTGGTCTTCGACAAGATGTCATTCTACAAGCGTTAAAGACTAGAAATCTCTCTATATATATATATATATATATATATATATATATATATATATATATATATATATATATATATATATATATATATATATATATATATATATATATATATATATATATATATATATATATATGCGAATTTTATAATTTTATGACATAACGATTTAATTTGTCTCAGTCTTCTTATTACGAAATTTACATTTACTGCTGTACATTTCTTTATGTGGCTTTTTTATGAAGTTTTATATTTTAATAATATTTATTATTTTTTGTTGTATTGTGTTTTTATTACTTCGTCAACTTGTCCTCTTCTTTTTGTTCGCTTTTTACGCAGTCAGGATTTTTAATTTTGTAAATATATTTTTTAAATATTTATAGCTTATTAGTTCTGGTCAGTTATAGACATTTTTAATTTTATTATTTATCGATCTCTTATACTGAATTATATTTAAACATGTAAGTTGTATATATTTTTCTAATTTCCTCTTAAAAACCTGTATTTTGATACTCGATTTGATTGATTCAAACGATTTTTTTTTCAAGACATACAAATTGGCGCCTAGGATGCACCAATTTGATTTTTAATAGGTAATATCTATATAGCCTATGACATTTGCGCTATCAAGACAAATCGAATGATGTATGAATCATCAAAATCGGATAAGCCGTTTAGTAATTACGAGGGAACATGGAATCGGACATGCATACATCCATACAAGTCAACTGTAGGAAATGTGAACTCGCGACCTTTTATAGTAAAAATTAACCTACATAGAAGGACCGACCGAGAACTAGAAAAATTAAGTAAACAAACATAAACAATGACGATAAACATTACTTACTTATTTACACATATATTAAATCTTGTATTAAGTCCTTTTTTACGTCCCACTGGACTCGGGCCTAACTTGAATACAATTGAAGGGTATCAGGCTGTGGTCCACGCAGGACAAGTGGGGGTTGGTGAACCATGGTTCACAGGTCTTTCGAAAATTTGCATTTAGCACTATCACACATGCAAGTTTGACTATGATGATTTGCTTTAAAGTAAAACAAGTAATCATGTTGATAATGATTCACACACGAAGATACCTTGCCCATATTAACTCTTATCTTAATAATTGGGAAAGAAGCCATGTAAAGTATTTAATAGCTCAGAAAATTAATAAAAATATTGTGACACATGCGTGAGCCGACATGACATCAATGAATTTTAATTATGTGCCGCAATTATAAATTAATTATTTATGACTCGCCTTTTATAGCCATTTAGCAGGTAGGTCGACTATTTAACAGTGTTATAAAATTATTATTACATGTATCTATAAGTAACTTATGTATATATTATATACTTAACTACCCTGGTGGTCTAGTGGCTAGCAAGTACGGCTGCAGATCTGGAGGTCCTGGGTTCGAGTCGCGGATCAGAAGGATATCGTATTACAAATATACAAATATCATATTAAAGTATATAAACGAAAATTGTTGTCAAAGTTGTGTTTTATGGCTACATATCTAGTGAAAACCCTACGAAACTAACATAGTATCTCAAGGTTAAACAAAACAAAACTAAAGGTCAGTTGAACCCCGAAGAAACAAATGCTGTCCGTTGGTCCATTAATTTAACCTACCTTTAAATAGTAGATCCTATATGAATCCTAATACATAAGCAATTGAAATTTTGCACATGTAATATATTGCGATGAATTTCTTAAAAAATAAAGGGTTTTTTAAGCCGATAGCCGCAGCGAGGCTACAATGAAGAGAAGTGGAGAAGAAAAATAAAGAAAGCTGACCCCACCACCATGTGGGATACATAGCTAGGAAGAGAGAGAGAGAGAGAAGAAGCCGAAGCAAGCAATATATATATATATATATATATATATATATATATATATATATATATATATATATATATATATATATATATATATATATATATATATATAATAAAAAATCCGTCTCTAAAAACAAACGATCTATTTCATAAAGTTACCAAGGTTATGAAACACAGAATTTACTGCTAATTAAGAAAATTTCTTGATCCCTCCACAAGTTAACAACAGATTCAGTACAGTTAACAGTAGATTTCTTAGAAATTTAATTAATTTCTTAGAAATTTACCTGGAGGTGTTAAAAATAATTTCGCATCGCTCTTGATAAAAATATTTTATTACTATATTAACAATTAGCAACTACATTGATGCTCTTCAAATTGGATCATCAATTTAATAACTCTTTGCATAATATTATTGAATAAAGCTTATTTTGAGTTTTCTGAGATCTATTTTTAAAGACATTTTGGAGAATTCTATATATAAAATTAGCTTTTGCTAACTCAGTCTTTTTATTAATTACGCATTAACTAGGTCTGATTCAAAGGATCGTAGCATATCTAGATAATACGGTAAAACGTAACTAGGGTCGAACGCGAGCAGAGCGAGGGTGAGTCGCTAGTGATAATATATCTACATATTACATACATATGCCTCTTTTGATGCGCAATGGGTTTAATTTTGTACCAGTAACTTAGCACTCAAACAAGTCCTTGCAATCGAAATATTAGATCACACTCTCTATCCATTCCGGGGTATGACATCATAATATAGTTTTTCTATAACACCAGAGTAATGTTACCACGTGCTTAATTTAAAAGAGAGCCTGTTTTTGTTCAATGGTACTTGTTTTTTGGACACTTTTAAATGAAAGCAAAAACAAAACAAAGGGTTGTCAATTTTTAAACAATATATTTTCAACCTTTATTTTTTTTTAATTTTTAGAGAGGATCTATTCACACGTATCTTTCACCTTCACGCTTTTCTTTACTTAAATGACTATGGATCTCACAGTGTTTTATCGTTTTGTCCCTTTTTACATTATAGTATATAGGCCAGAAAGTGAATACATTCTTGCCAGTAGCTATGCCATACATTCATTGGATCCCGTGGGGTAGTAAAATATTACCAAAAAATCACTAGGACCACTTTACTAGGTTAAAAAAGCTACTTTAAATAAATTATTAAATATTTATATATTTATAATTATTAAATCATTAAATACAATAAAATAAATTCCTTGGACTAAATTATGCAAAAATGTTCATGTTTTCATGAAAATAAAATCACTTCGACATTATTTTAAACTAAAGTTTTATGCTCTAAATATTTTATAATTGAATTTAAAAAATATATGACTTCTTGTATTGCGCCAACCCTATCAACTATAATCGAGAACGACAAGTCCACATTATATTTTACAACCGAACCATGTGAAAAATATCGTATTAATTAAACGCGACTAGAATAAATTAACATTACAACTTTTTATATCATTTATTATTATTAAGTGTGTACTTTTTCGAAGGATAGTGATGATCACATAGCTATATTTATCGTAGTTTTTTTCATTCAATAAAATGTATACGGTACTCTATACTTACGGCTTTTCCGTTCCAGTTTTTAATTAATTATTTAGAACAACACTATAAATATTATGTGCTATTCTTATTATAAAGTAAAACTATCTATTAAATGATTTGTAATTTATTTGTATACCACATTTTATACGATTAACTCGTCCTTAGGTAACTTTTTGAAACAGATTCGGGATTTCTATGGCATTCGCTTGATATGCCTAATGTAATCTAAATTTTTTTTGGACCTATACATTATCTCTATGTAAAAACCACGTAAAACCTTTGCTACGTTCTCTTGAAAAGGAAGGACAAAGTAACAGTTTTTATATCTGTACATACCTATACATATAATAAAATTGTAACTAAGCCGAATCTGAACATAAATATTTTTTGGAAAATCTTATTGAAATAAACAATGTTATCGATACAAATGCCGAATCTATAGTTTTTACAATTTTGTCTGTTTGTTTGTTTGTTACCACATCACAGAAAAACCACTAAAGGGATTTTGATAAAATTTGGTATGGTGATAGCTGGTTATCCGGGTTAACATATAGGATATTTTTTACCGCGGGAAAATATCTCATTTCTGAGAAAAAATACAAAAACTGCAATGTACGCGTATACTGACATGTAAAACCTAAGAATTTCGTTTTTGGTCATCTAAACGCGGGCTGAGCCGCGGGCAATGCTACTATACATATAAATATGAAAAGGTGTACGTTAAGTCACACTTTCTCATTTATAAAACTAATAAAGATTAAAAGATAGCAGAGAGATCTCCGTAGAGACCTACACTAAGCTACTAAACACGAGCGGGAAGCAGTTAGAACTTGAGCAAATATTAGAATATAAATCCATTGTATACAGCCGTTTTTCCAAGCTTTTTGTTTTTCTTAGACATCAATCAATCAATAATTATTGCAAGACCCGGGTGTTGAAGCCGTTTATTTCACTTGGTTTTCCAAGCGAGCACGTTACCACTGTTAAAATAAATCCAATACGCTTATTTGTTGATAGCTGTCGTTTTCATAATGCCTTTAGGTCGTTTGAGTGAACGGAAATAAATTTTAAAATTATTTTAGCGACAGTTCTTATATTTTAAAAGCTTTTATAAAAAATTTAAATGGATTTGGCATTTGACTTGAATATAAAGATAAATATAATTATTCTTTTATAATAATCAATAAAAATAAGAGATCAAATACGGAATGATAAAATCGACACTTTTTTTGTCCTCAAAACAGGTCTGCTAATGAAGTTATAACAGCAAACAGAAATCCAATGAGCACTTTGGAAATAAATCTGTGCATGATCTCATGCTATTATCTACTCGTTATCTATCAAGACTAGATACAACTTAATAATAAGCAAAGAATGTCTGACGAGAACACCTCTCTAAACAAAAGGTAACTATTGCATAAGAAATTAATAGAAGTAGATAAATTGACGACATTTGCATATCAGAGAAATTGCATTAATATATATTATATATTAATGTATTTGAGATTGATCGTGTAACATTCGTGCATTAGATTTAATTCACGTGCCCATGCAAACTCAATAGCCTTTTCTGGACTGGGCGTCGGAGCTAGATTTTTTTATGCTCAATGGACTTACCTATGGGTAAGGAACATGGAAAAATAAAAAAACAAGGTCCCGCCGAAGTTTTTAATTTATGGCTTCTTTAGTCCTAAGTAATCTCGAGAACAAACAAACCTATGAGAAACTTGAAATCGCGTTTGGCTTGTTGTTTTATAATGAAAGTAGCTTTTTGATTATAATCTATTGATGGCCGTCCAGCATTTTCATTGATATGAAAGGAATCTATGTCGGCGTCATTTTCAGTTGAGCCTAGCATTTCGCGCATAAATTTGTCCTCTCCGTGACTATTTTCCAAAATGCGTCGCGTTTCTTCATCTGATCATAGTTACCACCAAGAATTAAAAAAAATGCTTTTTAGAAAGTGGCTCATAACGTCTATGCTTATCTGTAATGCACGCATATCAAGCCTAAACGTCCGTGCATTACATGTAATTCAAGCTGAAATTCAGGTTTTAATTGATAAAGGGTTTTTTTAACTTATTTTACCTTCATCTGCCTCATAATATAACGTTTTACTAAAAAATCACCTGTGGGACGTCCTAGATCTAACGTACAAAATAGTCGGGACAGTCAACGTGATAGTATTACAATTATTTTGTATCTCTTTTATTATAAAAATATTATAATAAAATAGATCATTTAAACAAAGTTTCAAATATTTTCTTAAAAAAATCATCTATTTCTATCTATACCTACATACATATATAATAAAATTCTGAGTTGAATCTGTACATTAAATATTCTTTTGGAAATATTATTGAAATAGTCATTCTTTATTATCGATACATAGGCCGTATCTATAGTTTTAGAAATTTTGTCTGTCTGTCTGTCTGGGAACGCATTACGAGAAAACCAGTGGACATACTTTAATGAAATTTGGTATGATTGATAATAACAGCTGGTTTTCCGGGAAAATATCTCATCTCTGAGAAATCTATACTAAACGTGAAAACGTAACTAGGGACGGACCCGAGCAGAGCCAGATGATTCTCTAGTTAGTAAAATATTAGTAGATCTAAATATTTTGTAGTAACATAAATTATTAAATAGTATCCACAATTTTGATGGTAATTATCAAGTTATTATATGTCTATATTTATCCATACTATCACTATAAATGCTAAAATAACTCTGTATGTCTGTCCATTATCTTTTGACGCTTATATATATAGTCTATCTATTCCATACTAACTGTTAAAACGTACCTAGGGACGAACCCGAACGAAGGGAAGGTGAATACGAAAACAAATTAATTCTAGAAAATTAAGATACTCGGGCGGGGTCGCGAGAAAACGCAACTTAAAATATGTCATACGTCACCAAAAAACCGTCATCGGTCGCCAAAAAAGAAACAGCGGTTTAGCGAATAGTGATTGACTGGCGTGACTCGATGCACGTAGCAAATTGTCCCATTGTCTGTCTGAATACTGAGATAGTAACTATTTGACCACAGAAGTTATAAAACATGTCTTAACCCAACTGCCTAAAAGAGAGTTATGAGTTTTTATTTTTATTAATTTTGTGTACTCAATCTAATGTACTTAAATTTAAGTGTAACATAATTTTTTTTTTATTCCCAAGGAGGGTTGACGTCAGGCAGGCGGCCGGTCGTAAAACTTTTGCCAGATCCTATCAGCAGTACAGAAGATGTACTGCGCCGACCCCAAGTGGTTGGGAAATGGGCAGGGAGAAGAAGAAGAAGATACACTTTTTGTATATATACATATTTTTGTGTAGTTTTACATCTTGTTACCTAATTATGATTTCTCATGATTATTTTTCAGGGTTAAGGTTCTATATTATTAAAAAAAGCAAACCTGATAACCTGGTTCCACTTTTTCGCTTAATTTTTAATTAGCTACCGTATAATATGTGCCTAGTTGATGTATTTTTCTTTGAAAAGTAATTATTGCATTACAATAGTCTTACGGTACCCCATATCTATGGTGCAATACAATATTTACTTGAATCCCCCATGAACGTTACTTCTGCAATCTGTTACATCGCCCTATTTCTCTTTTATTAAGCAAGCAAACACATACTTAGGTAAGCATTTAAAACAGTAGTACGAGATTTTAAGTTGACCATCTATACAGATAAATAAAATTGAAGAGTCTGTTTGTAATGTCAAAATAAAAGCTTTTTGCTAAATGCATATGATATTATACGCTACCTTATATGAAAAACACAGCTTATAAATTTTTAAGCTGTGTTTTGTTCCGAAACGGCTGGACTGATTTCGATGGGACTTTCACTGGCAGACAGCTGTTATTATAAGAGTAACTAAGGTAATTTTATTTTAGAAAAAAAATTAGGGTACCGCTCAAAAAAAATGGCCACAGGGACGCACTCGAGCGAAGCGAGGGTAAGTCGCTAGTGTTCAATGAAACTTAGGCAATGACGAAGCTTTTTAGCCACATAATTTACAATGGAAAAACACTATACCATATCTATAGAAATAAGATAACATCTATTACTCACATGGTTTTCCATCAAGACAGTTGGACACGCCTTCGACGAAACAAATTAATGCCACCGAATCATGCACCGACATTTATTTATTAGTACTGCCTTTCGAAAATGCTTAATAATGACTTATTAATAAAATGATTTATCGTGACTTAATGTAAGGCCAAGTACAATATTTAGTTATAGCATTTGTTTAAATGTACAGTTATAATAAAATAATAAAACTAATTTCAAAGCAATCTTTAAAATATTTTCTAGCTGTGTAGATAAACAAGAGTATAACATTTAAAATAGGTAAATCTCGCGACAAGTTTTTGTCTATACATATAATAAAATTGTAACTAAGCCGAATCTGTACATTAGATATTTTTTGGAAAATCTTATTGATATAAACATTACTATCGATACAGAGGCCGAATCTATAGTTTTTAGAATTTTTGTCTGTCTGTCTGTCTGTTACTGCATCACAGAAAAACCACTAAAGGGATTTTGATGAAATTTGGTATGGTGATAGCTGGTTATCCGAATCAACCAACATATAGGATAGTTTTTACCGAGGGAAAATATCTCATTTTTGAGAAAAAATACAAAAACTGCAATGTAAGAGTACATACACTAATATGTAAAACTTAAGAATTTGGTTTTTAGTCATCTGAACGCGGGCGAAGCCGCGGGCAATGCTAGTATCATATAAATTGTGTAATATAATAAATTGTTGGATTTGATTTAATTTAAAGTTTATTTTCTTCTTTTTAAAGCATTCAAATAAAAGCTTGTATGTAAAAATATTTTTCTACTGTTAATATTTTTTTAACCTAATTTCATTAAAGTGATCGTTAACTATGCTACGTCCTCTTGATTAATCGGTGCGGTAAATATAACAAAATATGTATGTTTTATCAAATCGATACCGTTTGTGTAAAGCTTTATATTATTGATAAATCAATTTTATTTATATACCGATAATGCCATTTGAAATGTGATCACGATGTTGTTTGCTCCATTTTCTTATATCTCAAGAGAGTACTTACTTATTAAAACTAGTATTCGCACAGTGGTCTAAATACGAGTATAATCATTTTTTATTGATAACACTAAAGCTCTTCAATTGCTACCATGGATGACAAAAAAAATGCTACTAAATAAAAAAAAGAAAATCGGTTGACAAACAGAGGACAAAAAGGTTAACTATAAATTTACAATAATTTATAACTTATTAAAACTATCCTGTCTTTGCCTATTTATGTATGTACATAGATAGTACAAACATCTTTATAAATATTCTGGCAGTATACAAGATTATCACTACGTATATATGTAGGTAACTTAAGCCCTAATATGTTTCTATATGGCCGATTTCACCAACGTCACCTAAGGTAAAAGGATCCCTTAAGCATGGTTAGGGGGCTGTTTTAAGGGACAATTTCTTTTCACCGACAGTTAGGGGTCACCTAAATGTTAAAATGCCACCTAAATATAGGTACTAGAAATACGGGCTCTGACGATGGTAAAACTAAATTTAATTTAGGGGCTAGTTTAGGAGAACTTTTAAGCTAGAGATCCCATACGTAGGTACTTATGGGATGTTGGTGAAATCGGGCATTATAAGTCTAGCACCTAATTGGTAGAAAGTAATATATTAGTGACGTCATGTGTAACCGACTTTAAAAAATAGGAGTTTTTCAATCGGATGAATGGTTTTTTGTGTGTATCATCATCATCATCGTAATATCATCAACTCATGTAACATAAGTAACCGGTTTAAATGATTTTTTTATAGAATAAGCTAACATATTTTTATAGTTCAAGTAATATAGAAAGCAGTGTATCATCGAATTTCGTTAGCTCTTGTATTAGACTTCATTCACAATGTAAAACTTACTAAATATGTACATACCTTGTTATAAACTGTTAATGCTATATTAGTAATATTAGCTGTTTATGTATAAAATATAAGTAAAAAATATATATCTCAAGGATAGATAATATCAAGAAAAAACTCACGCCTATGAGTGGAAATTGACAGAAAACTTAGTGTTTATTTGTTCAAATTTCCAATACTTGTTGTAAATAGGAATAGATACATTTTTCCTCTTTATTAAAATAAAACTTTATTTCTAAAATTTACATACATATATAGATAAAACTATGTAGCAGCTTCGCTCGGGTTCGCCTCTAGAAAACCAAAAACAAAATCTATCCCACGGGAACCGTACATTTTTCTGTGCGCTATTCCATACTCATCATCTATCTTAGTACCAAATTTCATCCAGATCCGTTCAGCCGTTCTGGTGTAATTGACTAACAAACATCCAAACATCCATCTAAACTTTTACATTTATAACATTAGTAAGTTCCATCTTTTAGGCTTCATTAAAGTAAAATATATGTAATGTATTTTATACAAATAAAATAGACATTTAAAAGAAAATATTTCTGTCTCAAATTTTTTTCGGCAAATTAGTCGTTTGGACAAATCAGCAATTATATGACGACTAGATAGAGGCAGTTAAAGCACGTAAAGCCGTCGGTCCTGCGCCTGTTCCTTCACCGGCTTTATCTTTTGTAGTATGAGAGTAACAGGAATAGAGAGTGCACTGTGTTTGCGCGCATCTTTATGCACTATAATATCTCCTCCGCAGATGGTACAGCGTCAATGGGATTGGTCGCCGTAGCCGAATTCGGGCAGGGGATTTTTATGGGGATTATTATATTATTAAAACTTAAAACTTTACGAATGAAGTGACTCATATATCAAATACAGTACCAATTAAACATGATTTGCTTTACTCCTTAATTATATCTAGAAATAAACACCAATTAAATACCACAACCGCAACATAGACATATCTTCGTGACATCACGTCACATTCAATTGCTGAATAAATCATAATAAACGTACCTGTTAGATTGGCCGTACATTGGAGATATTTTGTTTTTATCTAACATAAGTACCCACCGATAATATGTACATACTAATTTATAAAGCTAAAGAGTTTGTTGCGTTTTTGAGCCTATTTACTGAGGAAGGTTATATGCTATTTACTGAGGAAGGTTATAATGTTATATGCGACCTGCAAGAGTGGAAAAAATTTACAAAATTGAAAACGCAAGAGGAGCCGCTAGAAAACGCTAGATGTAAATAAAATTTAAGTGACTCATATACCTATATTTAGACAATGCGAAATTATAAATTTAATATTTATATGGTAACTTCCACAATACTAAACCATTATTTTTTTGTCTATCGGTCAACCGTAATTTTTTTGGCCGTTTGTTTATTTTATATGTTTGTATCCCCCAATCCCTAAAAATACTTAACAATTTTAGCAGGGTTTCAAGAGTTTGGAGTTTAAACTTAGTTATTTGATCATCTAATCTAGGACTCGAACCTCTCGTATCTGCAGCCAGTAACCCCTCGGCCTATGAGGCAGCTAATCTTTAAACATAATACATAGTATAAATATGAAAGTCCTTTCTTATTAATTGATTCGTAATAGGTATTTTAGGCGCTTTATCCATGTAAACAATGCAAAGAATTTCCAGGAATGCTGGGTTATTACACGTGTAATGTTAGGAATAGTTATTCTTTAGTTTTAGTACCTACTTATTTATTTAAAAAAATAAAAACCTATTTATAGACACTAAAATGTAAAAAAATAACTGAAAAAATATCTTCATTTAATATGGATATCTAATCAGGAATTAACTAAGTCTTATTAAATCTTTTAACGTAATTCACAATATTCCTAGTCAAACTGTAACTTCTATATCGAAAAAAAAATTATGGGACCACCTCAAAACCTACCTTAACAGAATACAGTTTGAATTAGCGAAATCGATTTAGCTATCTCAAAGAATTCGGTGAGTATATAATATAAAAAATAAACATAGGCGCACATAAAAACTCCTCCTTTTTAAAAGTCGTTTAAAATACCAGCCATCTAAGCTAAACTAATTCTACAAAATTGCTCACTGATTTTTCAACATAACTTCAATTTGAAATATTCTTCATTAATACAGACTTTGTAAAGTAGGTACATACTGTAAGATATGTTAGTAATAGATAAATCTATACATATTTATAATAAAACTGTAACTAAGCTGAATCTGTACATTAAATATTTTTTGGAAAATCTTATTAAAATAGACATTATTATCTATGCAGAAGCCGAATCTATAGTTTTTAGAATTTTCGTCTGTCTGTCTGTCTATTACCGCATCAAAGAAAAACCACTGGAGGGATTTCGATGAAATTTGGTATGGTGATAGCTGGTCATCCGGGTCAACATATTGGATACTTTTTACCGCGGGAAAATATCTCATTTTTGAGAAAAAATACAAAAACTGCGATTAAACTGTAAGAGTATACTAATATGTAAAGCCTAAGAATTTGTTTTTGGTCATCTGAACGCGGGCGGAGCCGCGGGCAAATCTAGTAGATTATAAAAAAACCTTTTTTTACAGACAAAATCGTGCAGTGTGTATCGGTTTTATTACTGCAAGTTTTATTTCCCGTATTACTCACTATAATAATTATGTCACGAGACATCACCCTTTGAAGATGCCGAAGACTATTGAATGTTGCGTCACCTTACAATATTATATATTATATGCAGTTTTTGCTTCAATCCTTCATAATCTTATGTAGCGTCAGCAAAGTAATTATAAAAATACAATTATTATAATTAATATAAAAACATAATGGTATCCATTTAAAGCGCATGAGTTATTGAATATTTACAAATGTAATAATAAAAAATATGTATATGAGGTATGATGTTTTTGTGATCGGTACCCTGATCGTAGGTCAGTAGATTTTAGTTGCCACCGTTTGCATTCCACTAAGTACTCGATTATATTTAACCGCGTGTTTCCCCCGTTTGAACATCATAAATCAAGCAATTAATCATTCCGGAAACCTTTAAGGAAAATTACGAATCAATGATATGAATCAATACGCTAAAATAATATATGAGGTTAATTACGTATTCTAGTTACGATTTGTGTGATGTGACCGCTGTTAAATTTCACACAATGTTTCCTTATAATATTTTCCATTCACATCATATTTTCAGTACAAAATTAAAAAAATATCTAATATAGAATGTTTGTAGTTAAATAAGCTTTTTATAAAAACACAATATTATAATAAAATCTTGGAAGTCGATATCGAGTTTCTAACTAGCAGAGATCATTGAGCAGATCTCGTGAAGCTGCTATTGATCAGAAAATGTTGCTTTTATTTTTACTAGCGACTCGCCCTCGCTCCTCTCGGGTTCTTAGACATTATTATAGATACAGAGGCCGAATTTATAGTTTTTAGAATTATTGTGTGTCTGTCTGTCTGTGACCATATGACGAAAAAATCACTGGAGGGATTTTGATGAAATTTTGGTTTGATGATAGCTGGTTATCCGGGTCAACATATAGAATACTTTTTACTGCGGGAAAATATCTCATCTCTGAGAAATATATACTAAACGTTAAAACCTCCTTACAGGTTTAAATAAATATTTAAATATATGATATTGTTAATGTGACCTAAAACGTTTTAAAATGTACATCCTTTCCATAATTTACTTATCAACGCTCTTACACAAATGTCGTCGTAACATTGTAAGAGGAGTGCATCGCATAAAATTATATAGAGAATAATCATAAAGCACTCTGAAATACAAATAAGGCTAGTCTTCCACTGCATCTAAAATGATTTTTGTTTTTTTTCTATCAAATATATATAAGAAGCTTTACATAAAATACATAACGTTATAATAGTATGTAACGCCACTTTGAAGATATTTTTACCCTATTTTTTAACTGTGATATTGTAACTTTGAAACTTTGCACGTATATTACTCATAGGTACCTAATTCATATAACCATGCAATAGTTTGCTATCACCTAATCGTTTTATGGAGTCAAGAATCGGTAGTGAAATAGTGTTTTTTTTTCATAGCTACCTTCGAATTTCATCTATTTGCTTTCTTTTGACGAGTCATACGTTATAATATCACGTCTAGAGGTTCTGATGATGTACCTATCATGAATAAAGATTTTCACACTACAGTCATTGTTTATTATAGTACCTACATTCTTTTTTTTTTTTTAATTCAGAAATGCATGCCACCTACATACGCACAGGTTATGTGGGACTCGTCGAATAGAAAAGCTAGTACTGCCCACTAATACCCAAGGGAACCCCCCCCTGTGGCGCCCTGCCGGCGGGCCTTCCGAGACAGACCACAACGACCATGGGATTTCCAAAAGATCCACTCTACCATCACAGAAGTACCAGTGCGTTTCTTGGCTTCGCGCCCGGCTGGATTGCCGGACGCTAATAAGACGACTACTAATGAGTAAGTATAATATTATTATTTTTTTTTAAATTAAAAAAATTATAAAAATATATGAGTTTCTTATATAATAAATATTAAATAAACAAGTTTTTAAAAATATTATATTTCTCGTAACAAGGCACTCAGGATTAACATAGCATATTTTAAGCAATATCTTTCACTGTCAATATAAATTTATTCCAAAAAAATCATGTTTTTTTTTAAAAGTCACCTATAATCCACTAAGTGCAAAGATATTTTATTACAATTATAGAGTAGTATGTTCCAATAAAACACAAATGCAGCAAACTGTATTAAATTATAATCACCCATTAGGTTCAGTGGTCTGAAGTTAAATCTGTTTCAAGGCCACATATCATTTTGCCTTCACGATTTGATATGTTCAATTGCAAATATATATATATATATATATATATATATATATATATATATATATATATATATATATATATATATATATATATATATATATATATATATATATATCCAATCTATAGTTTGTAAAAAACCTAGATATATGTATTATGTATGTACATACATTCAATCAATGCGATCTCATTTCGTCTCCGCCCTCATTAGATTATACCAAAAAACTTAATAAACTTGTCTCGTTGACACATTTTCCTTTTTTTAGATAAAAAGGCACCCTATCCTTTCTAGTAAAACTTTAACCATAGGGCTCAGCAATAAGGCATGTGTCCTTCTTGTTGGAATTATCTATCCTCTAGTGAAAAATTCAAAGAAATCGTTCTAACATGTGAATATCATGACAAATAGACAGATTTTTTTAACGGATATTTAGATAGCTATTTTTACGGTGTTTTTGAATTCAATGTAACTTTTTAGTTGTCTGTCGTCGGAATTAAATATTATTATAATAATAATAGCTTCTAGCCTTCTGAATAGTTAAATAAAAAGAATTTTCAAATGAATGTTCGGTTTGACTTCTTCAATCTTCAAAATATTTATATTTAAAAAAACATAATAAATATAATAATTAAGTAATGATATTAAAATCAGCAATGTATTGATTGTACTTTTTCCTTAAAGATAATTTATATGATATAGTGATATAAGTATAGAGACTTACAACTGACTACCCCCAGTGGGTCTAATATACCTATTTTTTATAGATGACACTAAATAAAGCTTGTCAATAGCTACTGTACAAAAAAATGAAAATCGACTGACAAACAGCTGAGAAAAAGGTACTGAACTTTTTTGTTTTTACCTTTTTATATATACTAGCAGCTTCGGTTGAGTGCGTCCCTCGGTACCTTACAGTAGCCTTTGTTACTCCAGGACGTAATCTTTCTGTGACATCCAAATACATTCAACCGTTCCAGAGTTAAAGAGTAACAAACATAAAAAAATCATAATTACTTTATGCATGTGTGATTTTATATTTTAACTAGCAGCTCACCCTCGCTTCGCTCGGGTTCGTTCTTAGGTACGTACGTTTTAACGAAATACGGAGTAGATAGATAGACTATATTATATAATATATATATATATATATATATATATATATATATATATATATATATATATATATATATATATATATATATATATATATATATATATATACATAGGTATGATGAGTTGTTGTGTGTGTTAGTTGTATTATAACGTGTTTTGCCGTGGGATTGAGATAATCTCCCGCAGTAAAGTAGCCTATGTCACTCTCCAGCCCTCTATCTCCACACAAAAAATCACCCGAATCCGTCACTCTTTTTCAACATGAAAGAAGGACAAATAAACAAACACACTTTCACTTTTAACATATTACTATAGATTGTATGTAAAAAGCCTTATAGACACGACAGCTAGTTTTGTTAATGAGGCCTTTAATGAAATGAGACAATACTAATAAGTCTGAGTGGCTCGCGTAAATACATTGTTTTACGAGCGGCGCCAACGAATGTAGCACATTTCATTATTGCGAATGCAAACGGCACGAATAAGAATTATGTAAGATTTATTTGAGGAAGAATACAATGTATTCTTGACAGTGTTTGTTTATGACTGAAAAATTATTACAGCATTTCTAATGTTTTAAGCAATTTGCTAGTTTCTATAATAAAATTGTGAGAAAATATTTATTTTTAGGAAGCAAGTGGAGATAACATAATGGTTTTTTTTAAATGGCTCGTTAGTTGTAAGTGATTATTTTTAATTTTCATACTTAACTTGTATGTTAATGTCAGTCAGAAGAATGTTGGAATATTCTTCGTCATTCTTGTCAGTTTCCATACTAGAATTACTACCATATAAAAAGTATGGATAGGTATTGTACAAACATGATGTTACATAGTCTAAGATCCCGATCTATGTGGGAGACCCCTCATTATTTTTCCAGGCGAAATATATTTTTTAAACCATAAAACATATTAACAAACACGACCCGGGGGGGGGGGGGTCTCCAAAAATTTACTCCAGGGTATTTTTTTTCTAAAAAAAACCCCTAGTCGTGTTTTTGTATGACACTATACATTAAATTTGTTATAGAATTATCTAAATTTTGATATTTGGTTCGTTCCGAAAAAAGATACAAGCAATTAACTACTTTATGTTACCTAGATGTCAGGTAATGCATTCAAAAAGATCTCCAAACGTAGGATGGCATTTTTAAAAGTCTTTTACTTTCGATTGATGCTAATTTGTCACAGGAAAAGAGTTTTTTTTATTTAAAAAATTTTTTTCTTTAAATTTAAAATAGCCTGGAGTAAATTTTTGGTGTTACATAAAAAGATACATTTTAGCACTATTTTAGTATTTTAAGAGAGATAATTAAAAAAATTTTAGGTCGTAAGGATTTTCATTATGAAACAATTTAATTTAAACAAACATATTAAATGTGATGCTACAATAACGATTTTAAATACCGAAATCTATCAACTTGTTATGTCATCAAATTGTTACGCCATCGAGACAAGGTAACTATAATTGACACCTTCCAAGCCATGCACTTGAGGTCTTCATTCTAAGATGCATATGTAAATTAAACTTTAATACACAGGGTTAGAACCGGTATTGCGATGTAATCGTTTTTTGCCTCTAACATACTTGAATCATCAGCACCGAGGGTGTCAAAGCAGGGTTAAATAGTAAATAACTATTCTCGGATCGTTTTATTGATTTGTCCTTACATTTAGACGTTATTCGATAATTCTTAGCAAAATAACGAAATAATTTTGGAATTTTAAACATTTTTTCAGATTTCAGATTTTGTCATTCGTCACTTTCTACTTTATATGTATATGCAGTTATGGAGTATTAGCGCAGTGGCAGCCTAGTGATAACGTACTTCGTGCCTCCGACATGTTTTCTTAGAGATGAGATATTTTACCGCATTAAAAAGTATCCGATATGTTGACTCGGATAACCAGCTATCATCATATACAATTTCATCAATATCAGTCCGGTGGTTTACTCGTGATGCGTTCCCAGACAGACAGTCAAAAATTTTAAAACCCATAGATTCGGCTTCTGTATCAACAATAATGACTATTTCATATGAGATTTTCCAAAAAATATTTAATGTACGGATTCGACTCAGTTACAATTTTATTATATGTATAGATGATTACAACTTAAATGCAATTAAAGAAACCATCGAGAGGAAACCATCAACCATCCAGACAATCTAACTAGTTCAACCGACTTCCAAAAAGGGGGAGGTTTTTTTAAATAATACTATCTTTTTGGATTTTTTCGCGGATTTATTTGGATTTTTAGTTCCCGACGCGACGTTTCGAATGCTTTACAGCAATCAAGGTCACGGGAGAGACTGAGGTGTTAGATGTCCCTAAGGTATAGTTGTTATAGACAGCTTGCCCACAAATAACTAAATGAATTCAAAAAAAATTAAAATGCCACCAAAGTACCTTACAATATTTTTTTATTTTAAACATGTTTAACATTTTAATTAGTTTTACAATTGAATATGGAATATTATTTATTTAACTTTAGCTGTTATTATTATAATTATTACATTTTTTAGAAAAAGTGTATTAATTGGTAATTTATATTTAGTGTTACCATTATTTTGTTTATAACCATAAAGAAATTAAATATTAATTTTTTAAGCCACATAATTGTTCTTGTGTAGGTAATTTAAAAAGTTAAACTTAATTAAGAATAATAATTTTAGTTTAGTTTGCTATTATTTAAAAACAAATTACTAAGCAACACTATTACTACATACATTTACAAATAAAAAAAATGAAAAATATTAATTTGAAATGGTGTCATTTTTATCCACACAGTAAGAACTTACTACATATGTCTGTTATGTTTAGATTTATTATTTGATTTTATAACCCATGATGATGGTAGTACCCAGGCATTTTCCCTATTGAAATTTGGATGTTTTTTTTTTAATTTCTATGGCTTCTCGAATGATTCTAGGGCGATATCGGTTTTCTTTCTAATGTAATATCACTGTAATAGTGCATTGATATAAGAAATTCGAAAGTGCCATCAAACACAGCATATAGATAAGATTTTAGCGGAGTTTGTTCGCATCAATAAATACTAGGTAAGGTCTGAACTGAAAGTTTCCATTGCAACTTCAAAATGCAATACAATGACAAACATGGTATTTGCAAAGGGTTTTGTGGTTTCAATCAATTATTTTAATACTTGCGTAGTAATCTAGGTAATATCGTATGCAAAGTGGTCAATGTATTGCATATAAACTCAATCGTTACAGCGATTATAAATACAATAAGTAATAACCGCTTTTGAAGCTAAAAATTGCGATAGAAATAAAACCCAGGCTAATATTCGTAACAGCGTATGCCACGCAGTCAGCTTAAATGTACACTTGTATGTTTTACATTTTTCAATATTATGGTATATTCTAAACACTGATCTTATTATCATTATATTCTGTACAGAACATAATTTTTCACAAACAGACTTACAAAATGAATTCAAGCATTTTGTTCATCTTTAATCGTTAAGAAATTCTCGTCTGAGTCTTTGTTGTGTATTAGCCATAATGAAACTATCCTACTTATATAAATTCTAATAAGCTTAAACAAGTCTTTATTAAAATAATGGATTGTACAATTGTGGTAAATTATAAAAAATATTTTATTCTCAGGTCTAATAAACTTGTATCATTAATAATACCCACCTCATTAATATATTAAAAATTATAACAATTTAAAGGAAAATCAATCAATAAAATATGCACTTAATATTTTCTTCTTTCTGCCTATACTTTACATCACCTTTTGAACTTCCAGAAGTAAAAAATAAAAATAAAAATTGCATATAAAGAAGTTCTTAGAAAAGTGTAATAGGTATGCATTTATAATTATAGGAATGATTCATAATAATGACCACTTCAACTACAATTCTAAGCAATAATTATGTCCAAATTCACTACTTTGCTATTTTATTTTACAAAAAGAATTATTACGTACAATAATATATAGTATTAATTAAATAGGTACATATTTTCAAATTGCTCAGATTTTCTAATATAAAGATGAGGAGTTTTTTTTTTTCGAAATCTAAAAGCATTTAAAGCTATGTAAATGTTTTCATGTAAATGTGGCCAAAGACACTTCTGTTTTACTAAATATTTTATTATATTCTAAATAAATAATATATAAAAGCGTGCTGACTTTTTTAAATTAGTGAAGTAATTTGTTTTATCATCATATTATCCTTTATTTTATGGTGCAATTTGCATAAAAATAATTGTATACGTAAAACAAATTTCTGTGAAGCCGATAATTAGTCCCATGCCTATGGGAAAAACTCGTAAGGCTGTAAAAGTTGGTGGTCTATTTTCCATATATATCAGAGCATCACTTATCATAAGACGCAAGTGTGGATCTGTAAAAAAATATAAATAATGAAAAATTGTATATAATTTTACCCCTGAGGCGGTCCTACGATGAAACTATATACCAAAGCATATTGTTTCAAAACAAGATCGGCCCTGTGTGAGCCCCAGGCTCCACATATTTGTTTATTACCATTATATTAGCTAATTTCTTTGTTGGTCTATTCTTTTGTATAATACAAATACTTTGATTACTTTATCGGATATATACGGATTTAGACGAAATACACATATAGATTATGCTCTAGGGTATAATCTATATGTGTAACATAATATAGACTGGAGCAACCGTTCGACCCCCAGGGATGAGGAAAGAGAGGATAAATCACAAGTATTAAATATTTTCAAATTCAAAATATCTTACCATTTTTACATAATGGAACTTGAAATGCCAAGATAGTTTTAATGTTCTCATATTCAGATATAGCCATTTCAGCAAAACTAGCGCACGTAAATATATATAAGCCTCCCAGTAAAGAGTCCAAAATAATTGTTACTGAGTTTAACATGCCAATCTGCAAAAGTTACTATTTAAGCACCAGGTAAGTGGTTATTGAAACATACCATAAAAAAGTCTGAACTTAGGATTATTAGTCAAATGTCCCTAAGCCATTTTAAAAATGATTTCTATTAAGCTGAAGTCTCCTGAGTAGCCAGCCTCATATTGACTTGACGCCCAACTTTTATACCTATGTAATCTTCTATATAAATAAAAATTAATCTTGGTAAATTAATAACTCAAGAATGGCTGGACCAATTCAGCAATTTTTTTTGCGTATGTTCCTTAAGGTCCACGGAAGGTTTTTATAAAGAGAAAAATAAAAAATTTACAAAAAAAAATAAAATTTATATGGCTAACGCTGGCTAGTAACTATTTATATCTATGTAAAACGTACCTAGCGACGAACCTGAGCGAAGCGAGGGTGAACTGCTAGTTTAAGATAAACGTTGCTAATAGAAGGTGTAAAACATGTCGAATGAGATTCTGTAAATTTTAGTACTAAAAGTTAATAATTTACTTATTAATAATTATATTTATTATAAATAATTATATAAATGTAGTCCTACTAACTAAAAGTGTACCTGTTAGTCTCATGCGCCAGTGGGACAAAAACCCGACATTACCGGTGAGAGAACAGGCATTTTTGTTAAGAAAAAAGTTGTGTATTTCGTAAAAACAAAGCTACTCACGAGAATTCAGCTTGATAGTGGTCATTTTTAAAAATGATGAATGACTATGTATTATACCCTAAATTGGAAAATATTTTATTTTTTTGTTAAAAAGTTTTTATTTTTCCCTTTTTAGTGTAGACAGTAGTAGCAAAGTAAGAATTCTAACGTGTTAGGCTTGTCAAATCAAACAAAATACGCCCAAACTCAAAGTATCTACGATTAGCCGTGAAAGAGTTCCACCTATCCACCTTCTGGCCCTACCATCAGATCAGGTCAACAATACCGAACCACTGTACTATCAACGGAAATAGAAACACTTGCAAAGTTTCAAGTCAATATGACAATTTGAAGTAAGTTAAATTCATCATTAGCTATTTTTCCACCCTTAGGGGTGGTATTTATTTTTAAATTTAAATGGGACTAATCTGAAAGTATACACTTTCTAACAAAACAAAAATTGTCTGAATCGGTTAATAAATACGGAGTTCTGAGGTAACAAACATAAAAAAAATACAGCCGAATTGAGAACAAAATACATATAGTAGCTGAAATAGTTTTTATGTTTTTGTGTATGACAGTTAGTAAGTTGGTTCTAGATATTAAAATATTTAGATTAAAACTTGAAATATTCCTATTGGAAAACCCTTTATCTTATAAAAAGCTCTATGTAGCAAAAGCTGATTGGAGGATGATGGTTAATATGATGTTCTCCTAGCCGATTCCGGCCACGGCGGCCAATCTCAATGAGATTAGCCAACTGCGCAGGAGATATAGTGCACAAGTGTACGCGCAGACACAAGTGCACTCTCTATTCCTATCACTCTCATACTCCGGTGGGACGACTGCTCGACACGACCAGTGAGAGTTAAGGCGCAGGACCGACGGCTTTACGTGCTCTCTGAGGCACGGGAGTGAAACACCGCCAACTTCCCAACTCCGGGCTGTTACTGAGACTTACTACACAGGAAGACTCAATAACTAAACTCGGCCTGACCCGGGACTCGAACCCAGGACCTCCGGGTGTGCAGCCGTACATGCTAGCCACTACACCACCGAGGTAGTTATGTATGGTTAATATAAACCTGACCTGAGTGAAGTTCTCTGAATGATAAAAACATCTATTAGTTAAAATAGCTAACTTTTGTGTTGTGACTTCCTGAGACGACTATAAAATGCCAAATATTAATATTTTAAAATTATTGTGGTAAAAATACTGTTTTGAAAACTTACACCAGTATTTGTGAGAGCCGTGAATATTGAATAAATGATTTTACAACAGTTAAATATAATTCCGAAAAATATCTGAAACAGTTAAAACACAATTAGTTACGGTTAACCTAAATCCAACGTTTTGTTTATGGTCATTTTTAGCCAAAAGGTTAAAGCTACTCGGCTGAAAATGATTCACGATTGGGAGACATCGGGCTTTAACTCGCATTACTTTACGTTTTCCAAGCAAGTGCATTACCACTTTACTGCCAGTGCTGGAAAGCAAAAGCTTACGCTTATTTTGGTCTAAGCTTATATTTTGGAACAGCAAAGTCACACAAATAATCGAATTCCTTATAAACTAAGAACTAGTTTCATTCATATATATACAGATAAATAAAATTGAAGTATCTGTTTGTAATGTCAAAATAACAGATTTTTACTAAATGCATATGAATTTATATACGGTACTTATAAGAAACACACATTTTTTTTAATTTTGTCTGTCTGTCTGTTTGTTTTTAACGGGACTTTTACAGGGAGATAGCTGATGTTATAAGGAGTAACTTAGGCTACTTTTATTTTAGAAAAAGAATTTGGGTCCCGTTCAAAAAAATAGTACTAAATAGAACTTAAAACGAAATGAAATGAACTTTATTCAATTAGACTTATTACAAGTGCTTTTAAATCGTCAATTTAATGTGTCAGTGTAGTCAGTCCGTGAGGAAGCTAGCACCGGCTCGGAAAGCAATTCTGCTGAGTTATTAAAATTGTATTGGTTTGTAAAACATTACTAGTTATACCATGTATAACAGGGTTCTTCAAATTAAATGCTACTAAAGTAGCAATTTGTTTTTATAATAATTATGTAGATACATTGTATCTTTTGTCAACTTAAAACTTTATTGAATAAATTTATTCACATCAAAATAAAATAAAGCGTTGCTATGACAGTAGGTCATGTTGTACATTGTCAAAATAAATAATATTTTAATACCTTAAATATTTTAACCTTTATCCATACATATACTTACAAGTATCTTGAGCAGTTTACTATTGTTTTGAATGTTATCCATTAGATGTTTGTAAATATGCAAATGTTTCTTTATAATCTTTACTTTCGCATCAATCGTTAGATCCGGTGTTCTAAGTTTGGTCTCTAGGGACTCCCTTATACATTTCATTCTCGACCAAAACAAATCGAATGTCATTGTAGTAGAACATTGATATAAGTAATTTGATAATATCAACAGAGTCGTGCATACACTTCCAACTTTTATCAAGGCACTCGTTCCCCCCGCGACATAAAATATAGTATGTATAGATTTTATGATGACTTTTATATGCAATATATAAAGAGATGGGGCTAGTAATGGTTTTTGTGAGCACAATAATCTATCAATTATCCGAATGCCAGCACAAAAATTACAAAAGTACTGCTCTTCAGTGTAAAAAGCAGTAAACGTGTTGCAAATAAATTCTATTATAACTAATACTACAATTAAATTAGCTAATCTTGCGTATTCAAATATTATGGCAAATAAAACTATGAACAAATTAACCGCAGCGTACATGAAGCAGTGTAGCTTAGCTAAATAATTATATGTTTTATTACTATTATAAGTATATATTCCAAGTGCTAATCTCATTTTGATTATATTCCGGACAGAACACAGCCTCTCACCAACTTTATAAAGCAACTTAATAAATCGTTCCATGCTAGTGTTAGCATGTCAGTGTAAACTATTGAAATGTTCGTCCGAACCTTATTTACGTACCTATTATTTTTATTAAAGCAATTTATTTAAAATGTAATATTCTAAATATATTACAGTAATGTATTAAATTATGATAAATGAAAGCTTTGTAGTCGCAATATAAATAATGGTTTTGTTTGAATCTAATATTTTTCAGGATTAACTTATTTTTTGATAAATGAATGGAATATATGATCAAATGAACTTCCCTAAAGTGAAGTTTGATCATTATTATATGAAACGCTTCATTCGAAGATATAATAACACTAACCAACAAGGCAGCGTTAGCTATTTTTAGAGATATTAATTTTGAAGGTATTTGTAAAATAAAATTGTGCGGCGATTTATTTTAACATTTGACAATTTCATTCTCACCTTTACGTCTTCCTGTCTGCGAATATTTACATTTAAGTTCATTTATTTCAGAGATTATGCAAAACTTTTATTTAATAGATAAAGGAGGTACGTGCGAGGTATGGTGTTATATTGCTTTTTTGTATTGTCAGCTTATGAGGATAAAATCCTCTTAAATCAAAGGATCCTGGAGGAATGCCTTGCCGAAAGAACATTAGCCTGAGAGCCTCGCTGCAACCAGGGTAAGCTGCTGATGTAATGGGTGAATCCCGCTATAATAAGACATCAAAAGTTTATTATCCTTTTTAAATTATAGGCCTTCAGACACTATCATGCTTTGTAATAGAGGGAACCACGTTTGCGATGACCAGTAAGGTAAACCAAATGTACCAGTTGCCGTATCATCTAAAAAAAATTGTAAACATTTCATTATCATTGAGAATGGTGAGAAAGCGTAAAAAAAATATTTTTTCCAGTTTACTGTGAATGCATCTACAGTAATGGCGTCTGGATCCTGTTTCCGTGACATGAAAATGTTACATTTGGCGTTGGTGCGCGAGGCGAATAAATTAATTTCCGATTTCCCTAATTTTTTAATAATTTTCTGAAAGGCTTCTTCTTAAATCAATTAAATTAATCTAATAAAAATTAAATCTAATCTTCAATTAAATTAATCTGACAATTCCCATTCTGTAACCATATTACGCGCCTCGCACCATTGCCAAATATTTCTTGCTAAATCATTCAAATGCGGATGTTGTATATTTCACAAACGATTGATATAGCTAAGAGCTGCGGTATCGTCAATACGTAAAATAATACTATAATTATGTAATTTTGCAAAACATTTTAATGCTAATAAAGCTGCTAAAAATTCAAAGTAATTAATATGTTTTTCTTTTTCTTTATTCGACCATCCGCCATTTGCATGCATATTATTACAATATGCGCCTCAAAAGGATCTTGACGCATCGGTAAAAAATGTTAAAGTATAATTTTTATTACTCTGAATATTATTGTACTAGCATTACCCGCGGCTCCGTCCGGGTTCAGATGACCAAAAAACAAATTCTTAAGTTTTACATATTAGTATACTCTTACATTGCAGTTTTTGTATTTTTTCTCAGAAATGAAAAATTTTTCCGCGGTAAAATGTATACTACACCTATATTGTCGGGATAACGAGCTATCATCATACCAAATTTCCTCAAAATCCCTCCAGTAGTTTTTCTGTGATGCGGTAACAGACAGACAGACAAAAAATCTAAAAACTATAGATTCGGCCTCTGTATCGATAACAATGTCTATTTCAATAGAAAACATTTAACAATTAAAAACATTTAACATTGAAATTAAATAAATCATGTATGTCAATATAAGGCATGTCAATCAGACAATTTAATTTAAATTAATAATAATTAAATAACATTACATCATCATTATATACCTATTAATAGAATTTTATAGTTAGAATAGGTATGTATATATATTAAATAAAACAAACTTTTCGGATTTTTTCGCGGCTTTATTTTGATTTCTTCACATCTCTCTCGTGACCATGATTGCTGTAAAGTATTCGAAATAAAATAAAACGGGTTAAAAATCTGAAAATATAGTTTTATTTAAAATGTCACATATTCACGTAAATCTATGAATTAAGATATATATTATATCATATTCTTCGTCTTCTCAACTGTGTGCTGTTTAATCCTTCAACTCCTATCTATCTGAAAAAGCGTTTTGAGTTTCTGAGTGATTCCCATGCTCGTTCACTTTGCTCTGTTCAGAACTTTCTTCTAAAAATTCCTACTCGCTCTTCCTGCTTCTCATTCTTTTACAGTAAAAGCTCCTCGCCGGTGGAATTCTATTCTTTTAAGCATTAGATGTGCTAAAAGCTTAGATAAATTTAAAAGCTTATTAAAAGATTATTATTATCTGTCTTTTTAAGCCTTTCTCTGTAGCCCTTTCTCCTTTCTCTCTTTAGTCCTCTTCTCTAATATCATCCTTATTATTAGTATCGATCATTCTTAGTATCTAATTCTATATACTATTGAGTTGATTTTTTTCTTTTTTATGCGTGTGTGTACGTGTGTATGCATCTATATATGGATTTATATAATGAATCTATTTATCTATAAATATTTATATATGTAAACGTGGCAAAGCAAGTACACCGCGTGACGTTTTAATGAAAACTTACTCCTCCACTTTAAGGTTGCCTGGAAGACATCGCTTCTAGCGGTAAGGCCGCCTCCTGTGCAGTGTGCATATTTTGTTTGTGCTTTTTTGTGTGCAATAAAGAATATTATTATCATATGTATTTTAAACTATAGTTTGTAGTAGAATAATAACATATGTAAAACTTATTTCTATGAACCCTACAATAAAACCCCTGCCTATAGGAAATACTCTTAAAACTGAGAAAGTTGGAGGTCTAGTTTCCATATAAATCAGGGCATCGTTAATTATATCGCGTAAATGTAGATCTGTAAAAAAAAGTATGTGAGTCAAAAATGTGTGAAAATAATGTGTAGAATAGGTTTTATTTATTTACTAGCGACTTGCCCTCGCTCCGCTCTGGTTCATCCCTAGTTACGTTTTAACTTTTAGTATAGATTTCTCAGAGGTGAGACATTTTTTCGCAGTAAAAAGTATCCTATATGTTGACCCGCATAACCAGCTATCATCGTACCAAACTTCATCAAAATTTGTCCAGTGGTTTTCTCGTGATGCGTTTCCAGACAGACAGACAAAAATTCTAAAAACTATAGATTCAGCCTCTATGAATAATAAAGACTATTTCAATAAGATTTTCCAAAAACTATTTAATGTACAGATTCGACTCAGAAATGTTATTATGTATATGTATAGATAACTAGCATTGCCCGCGGCTCCGCCCGCGTTTAGATGACTAAAAACCAAATTCTTAGGTTTTATATATTAGCATAATCTTACAATGCAGTTTTTGTATTTTTCTCAGAAATGAGATATTTTCCCGCGGTAAAAAATATCCTATATGTTGACCCGGATATCCGAGCTATCATCATACCAAATTTCATCAAAATCTGACGGACGGACGGACGGACGGAAAGACAGACAGACAAAATTCTAAAAACTATACATTCAGATTCTGTATCGATAATAATGTCTATTTCAATTAGATTTTCCAAAAAATATTCAATGTACAGATTCGGCTTAGTTACAATTTTAGTGTGTGTATATATATATATATATATATATATATATATATATATATATATATATATATATATATATATATATATATATACATAGATATAAATATCTCTTGCTCGGTGGTAGTCAGCGACATCGATTAAAAGCAATTTTTATGTTACTTTTCACATTTATCTATACTTATATAAAAACGAAAGAGCTTGTTTGTTTGTTAGTTTGAATGTGTAAATTTTTGGAACTATTGAGGGAGGCTATTATCACGCTGATGCAGTGGTAGCCTAGTGGTGACGGTTTCAAGTCCCGGGTCTCGCACCTCTGATATTTTCATGTGCGAATCATTTCTAACATGATTATTATTTGGCTTACGGTGAAGGAACATATCGTGAGGAAACCTGCATGTCTAGAACCTAGCAAGTATTCCAAATACATGTTAAGTCCGCCAACCCGCACTTGGCCAGCATGATGGACAATAGCCAGATCCTCCTCGGAATTGAAGGGAGGGCCGTGCTCAGCAGTGGGACATTAAAAAGGACAAAATTCATACAATATATACATACATTATCACGCTACGACCTAGAAGAGCAAAACGACATATAAATAAACTATGCTGCAACTATGCAACGTTAGTAAAAAAACAAATTTTATGAGGGCTTTAAAAAGATGAGATAGATGTTGATTGGAAAAACAGGCGTGTCTTGTATATTAAAGCAGAGCTAAGTCATAAAGGTAACTAAATAGGTATGTCAACTATTTAAAATTCTTAATGTCTTAATTTAAATATTGCCAAAAATTAATAATCTTACCATTTTTGCATAACAGAAGTTGCAATCCCAAAATTGCTAAAATTTTATTAAATTCTGATAACGCCATTTCAGCGAATCCAGAACACGCAAATAAATATACAATTCCCAGTACCGAATCCATGGCAACTGTTACCATACGTATATAGTCCTGGAAAGGTTATTGTATATTGTTGTTATTAAGAATATGATCAACGCTTTACCACTCACTATTATAATGCTATAAAAATATTTGGTGTACAGACCTGACTTTGCACAGGATTTAAATTTTATTAGTACCTAAGATTCGTTTTGCCAATGGCGGTCCACACTAGCGAAGACGCGGGAACGGTTCATGTTAAAATAAAATTTAGATGTAATTATATTATCAAAATTACCAAAGTTAGAAATTTTAAAAGATGAAAATAGTACTTATCTATAATCATTGATGATTACATTTATATAAAAACTTACATACTGATCAAAATGCGCAATGGCAATATAAATGGAACAAGTATTTCTTATACAGCTTATTATGATCCCATTAAACATCTGAAACATTTTAAATACAGTTAGTCAGTTAAAAACAGATTAAAAATAGTTTAAGGGTATGTCGACATTTTACCATTATTTTCATCGTACTGCTATTTTTCTGAATGTTGTCCATTAGATGTTTGTAAATATGCAAATGTTTCTTTATAATCGTTATTTTCTCATCAATCGTCAGATTCGATGTTCCAAGTTTGGTCTCTAAGGACTCCCTTATACCTTTCATTCTCGACCAAAACAAATCGAATGTCATTGTAAAAGTGCATGGATATAAGTAAATCGCATAAAACATTAAATTCGCGCATACCAGAGTCATATTTATGTAAATCATTTTATTCGAAATAAACCATATAACATGGCCAGTTTTTATTGCTAGTTGAATATACAATATATATAGAGATGGCGCTTGCAGCGATTTTTGGGCCTTCAATAATCTATCTATTATTTGGATGCGTGTGCAGAAATCATGAAAGAATTTTTCTTCAGTATACATTGCAGTTAGCCCATTGCTTATAAATTCAAATAAACTTATCAATATTATAAGGTAATTATGAAAGGTTGTTGTAAATAATAAACTAAGAAATATTAGCACAAAGTTCATAGCAATAAATGATAAGCAGTAAAGCTTAGCTAAGTATTTATGTTTTTTATTTTTGCCAAAATTGTAATATATTCCAAGTGCTAATCTTATTTTCATTATATCTTCGATACAAGTTAGTCTCCCATAAAAAGATTTAAAAATCCGATTATAATATGTCATTGTAGAACTGGGATTACTATCCGTGAAAGCGCAGTACGTTTGCGATGTAGTTTATTTTTCTTGGGTTGCAACTTTTTTTCTAATTTTCATAATTTTCTTTCGAAATTTGAGTAATGATCGTTATGTCTCCTTCGTTTAAGTATGTTTTTACCATAAAAATCAATAGATTTAGACAGACTTTAAAATAGGTGCGATACGATGAATCACTAAAACACGAATCAGCTTTCACATAGAATATGAGATTGACTTTCTTTTTTAAAAATCAAATGCTCTAAATATGTATAGTGCTAGTTCATATCACTGCGCGATACATGTAATCTATGCTTATATCATCGCATGAAACCTTCATATTATAATTATGACAGAACTTCACTTACAGGTAAGTTCGTAATTATAAATTATTTATAATGACCCAGTTACCATAAGAGTCACGTACCATAATAATCCATACTAATATTATAAATATGAAAGTTTGTGAATGGATGAATGTTCGTGACTCTTTCACGCCAGAACGGCTGAACGGATATGAATGAAATTTGGCACAGAGATAGATTATAGTCTGGAAAAACACATAGGTTACTTTATATCCCGAAAAAATGTACGTTTTTCATGCCAAACCGTACATTGTTTTTGTCTTACACTAGGGACGACCCCGAAGCGAAGCGAGGGTGAGTTGCTAGTAAAAAATATATTGCTGATAAGATCAGTTTTAATATTTTAAGAGTATTACAATAATATCATGAATAGAAGTACAATATAGATAAAAACATATAATTATCAAGAAAACTTTATTTACCTTTCCCTCCAATGACAATGTAAGTAATGATTAGGTACTGAAACTGATTATTGATAATATCGTCGTATCGTAAAGTGCAGAAACGTAGGTACTTAACATTTGACAAAACAGCCATTTTTATATTCAATAATAAATAGGATAATTCAATAATTACATTTCCATCCGTTTTTCCCCGGTAACTCGAAAAATATCGATCGCACGAAAAAATAGGCAAAAAATAAAATGTTGAAAATTGAATAATGAACAACTTTAATTCTTACTATTTTTCTCGAAAAACTAAAAATAGCCGAGATATTTAGGAAAAACGATTCCCCCTTAAAATCAACCGCTTGAATTTGGTCGTATTGTCGCTTAAATGCAACTACACGCAGTAGTTTCATTATCAGGATGCTCGTAGGGAATACCAGAGGTAGAGGACAGATATTGTTTTCCTCCTGGAGGTCTGAGGTCTGTGGTGTCACACATCAACATCTTATCACAAGCTACTACTCTACTTTTTATTATTATTAATATAAGAATAATTTTATATAATAATATAATATAGGTATATTGATATACCTAAGTCTAAATCAAATATTGTTGGCAATTTCTCTTTTCTAAAACCAATAAACATGTAACTAGACTACGAAGTACAAAGCTATGATGTTTGTAAATATTATAATCGCTTACGCCTTAACATGAACAATAAAATGAATCTATTACTTTGTGTACGTTTCGCATGCGCCGGCGCCATCTACCCACGTGGCGCCTAAGACACATTACATCTATGAAGTGATACGGACATATATAATACCATGTCATAGGTAAACTAATAATTGCTCAAAATAGTTATACAAAATGAATGTTTACTTTTAAATAGTAAAGACGTTCCCCACTGAATTGCGATGCCAATTGTTTGGGCGATAAACGCAATAATGGAGACGACAAGAAAATCTACTTATAATTTTACAAGTTTGTATGACGTGTGGTGGTGGACTATAATTCTATAGTGAGTGTTCAGGTCAGATTCGATTTCTGCGTAGGTTTACCTTTTTATTTTGGCCATACAATAAATTACAAATGTATGTCACCGTATGAGTGTAAAAAAATATATTTAAAAATGCTCACCTCGACAAATTGACTCGTCAGTCTTGACCTTAAGAATTACGAAAATAAGAACAGATGAAGAAAGAATTAAGAAATTTAGTCAGTATTCTCTCTCACTCTTTAGCTTTCTGTTCTATCTAATGTTTTCTCTTTCTTTCATTTACTATTTCAGTGATTCGAAGGAAGAAGCGTAAAACAGATCATAGAGATGATGACTAACACGATGTTTTGATAAAAGCTTTTATGTAAAAGCTTTAAAAAATCTTGCATAGATTAAGGAAGGTGAAAATTGATTTATTTGACCGTGTGTTTACAGAGATACATTGTGTCATCGTTATCGTTATCTAACACCAGCTTTTAATTTATCCGAATACTTTACTTCAACCATAACATAAACAATTTATAATTACTTTAATAAAACGTTTAAATATATAATTCTAGTTAAACGAATTCTTGGTACAATGAAGTTATTTTATGACTGAATTATGTCACTTTAAAGAGATGAGGACTTTGAGAAATATAAGTACGTATTTAGAACAGTATAGTATAAAGTTATGTACGGAAGTATTTTATACTATATATCAAGTACTATCAAGATGTTAACACCTTAAGCCAATTTGGATAAAATAACAAAGAAATAACTTATTCTAGGTGTGCTTTAAATAAATAATTTAAAAGATCTAAACGGGATACGAAGTCTAGTAAGTAAATAAATAAATAAATATGTTGATATATTAACACACAGCACCATCTAGTTCTATGGTAAGCTACGAGGCTTGTGTTATGGATACCAGAGAGTTGGTACACTACACATATATAACATTAAATACATACATATTATAAATATAAACACCCATGAGTATGACTGCATGCTATATTTCCTCACCATCAAATATGCTAACATAAAGCACACTCTCTGATCACTCTTCATTTTACTTCTCTTCTGTAGATCTTTGTAATCCTAGTTACTAAACAGATGCATCAGGCCGATTTTGAAGAAGATAGACAGAATGGACAGACCTATCAATCCTTTAATTATCGTTTATGACAAATCTCAATCTGATAACGACGCCAGGAGGCGGATAGTTTCTTAATTTGCAAATTTTTTTTGTGTTTTTTACAATCGCTATCGTTTATAGCGAACTAAAAATATAATAGAGACGGGACAGCTGTCTTCTATAAAGTCATACAGTCGGAATATGTAATACCAAAATTTTAAAATTTTTGTAATAACTAACAATTGTAGTTGGTATATAGGTATGTCAGCTAAACTTGGCTAAGTCATATTGGAAATAATTTATGATTTATGATTTGATGTTCCTAAGCTTTCAGGTGTCATTTGAATCTTCCTTTTTCCTTGATAATAAATCAAAGCTAAACCTCAAAATTTATGAAACAAAAGATAATTTTCTTCAAAGTGACTCCAACAATGACTAGAAGCCCGCAAAGTCGATTGCCTTCCGCCGTTCACACGCCTTTCTCTATATGCTTACGGGTACTGTATGTACTGTACGTTCACGGCTGACCGCAAATATCATCACCATCGAGTCTCGCTTCTGATATTTTATGATTTTATGTAAAGAATGCCCAAGAAACAAGTGATGTTAATACAGTTTTATATAAATAAAACTTTTATTTCATGAATATTTTTTTACTTATCCAAACCTACATATCTAATTTTAAAATCCATCATTTCACAAAAATTTATTATAATAGTTTATAAACAAGCGTGCTTAGGATGAAGGGTTTGGAAAAAAGTAAAGAACAAAGGCAGTGGTGAAGCGCTCGCTTGAGAAACCAAGTGAAGGGTTCAAATCCTGGGTATCCCATCACTGATATTTTCATGTGAGAATCATTTTTAATATTATGATAAGCATTTTTCTTGCAGTGAAGGAAAAAATCGTGAGGAAACCTGTAGGTCAGAGAGAAAGTAGCAAGTTCTCGAAAGACATGTGAAGTCCGCCTGCTCGCACTTGGCCAGCTTGGTGGATTGTGGTCTATTCCCTCTCTCATTGAGAAGAAGCCCAGCTGTGGGACATTATAAAGGGTCAAATACATACATACAGCGGACAAACATACAATAAAATATTTTTATTTGTATCGATTTGTAAGTTCAACATTGATATATATATAAATTAACTAATCCTGAACAACACAACGCCTGAACGCATGAAATTAAAATAATCATGCTAGTAAAATAATCATGCAATGCAATCACCACACGCTAAGCTGCAGACGCTATGTATGTACTCCATAATATGCAATTCTAAAAGTAACGCTATAGGAATTGTATACAATAAAGAATTACAATTTTTTACAAAAAATGCCAAAGACATCCTAAAAAATTATAAATATACTTAATTATATATGCATAACAAATGTATAATTATTACTGTTCAAGTCATGTCCGTAATCATAGGTACTTGCAGTGGCAAGAATGCTAGCCGCATTCCCCCGCTGAATGGCAATGCTGATTCTTAGGGCGAAAAGGAGTCAGCTCTTCTGTCACCAGTAGAGGAGATAATAAATTTTAATAATAAGAATATAAAAATTATTATAAAATTTAGTAATACTCGTATATCATTAAAAATAATATCAAATTACATGTATTACATTATCAAGTTCTTATACTTAATTCTCTATCTGGTAAGTTATGATTATGCGTAGGTCTTCTTGATAAATGCACGTTTAATATTATTCTTTGTTTCAATGCAATTATGCGTATTAAATGACAAGGCAGCAAGCAGAGTGCGTCTTCGCCCACTTTCTTATAAATAAAAGAAAAATACAAAATATTGCACTAGTAAAATTATGTTCGCGAAGAATATTTTAACGAACCTCCCAAAATGAATAAGTTTTACGTTAGATTGATTCTGTTCGGAAGATCACTCTATAATCGTTAAAGTATAGAACTTAATTTTTTTTTATGAAAAATGACATATTAAATACTAATAAATACATATATATATATATATATATATATATATATATATATATATATATATATATATATATATATATATATATATATATATAAGTTATAAGTTATAACAACAAAAAAAACACCTTATCGTAGGCGTGTGCTTATTAGCGCCCGGCAGTCCAGCGGGGCGCGAAGTTAATAAACGCGCTGGGAGGCGGCCCACCTCGGTGGGCGGTGTGCCTTGCGGTGTGCTCCTGGCACTTCTCTGATAGCAGAGTGGACCGTTGGAGCAGCCCCATGGTTGTTGTGGTCTGTACCACTATATTTATGCAGGTGGTATGAGTAAATGCAATTCTCAACGTTAAAAAAAATGAAGTTTTGTAAATTATAGGTCTAGCAGGAATTCGAGATACACGCGCCATGAAAAATGCACCTTTTATTATATGTAGGTATTACACATGGCCGATGGTTATTTGTTGCATAAAACAGAAATTTCCAATGCGTTTGAGAAAACCGTATTAAATGTTTTGCGGTGTGCATGACGCATGGTAGATACTACACGCATCGTATGAAATTCACTTCGGACAGGCTATTTATACCAGCCCTTGTTACAAAGTGGTGATCGATATTAAATATAGACTTCCTTATAGTATGGTTTTGATAGATCTACTTCGTAAGTCTATGAAATGATTGAATGAATATAACAAAATTTACGATTTCTCTTCAGCACTTATTCATCTATATTAATATTATAAAGAGGCAGTGTTTGTTTGTTTGTTTGAATAATATTATAATATATAATATAGTCTACATTCCATACTAACCGTTAAAACGTACCTAGGGACGAACCCGAGCGAAACGAGGGTGAGCCGCTGTAGATGTATTTTGACAGTACTAAAGCTAGTACAAGTTCAATTTATGTACACACGATTATTATATACTATTATTATATACACGATTATTATATTGCCCGCGTCTTCGCCCGCGTTCAGATGACCAAAAACCAAATTCTTAGGTTTTACATATTAGTATACTCTTACATTGCAGATTTTGGATTTTTTTTTCAGAAATGAGACATTTTTCCGCGGTAAAAAGTATCCTATATGTTGACCCGGATAACCAGCTATCACTGTACCAAATTTCATCAAAATCCCTCCTATTGTTTTTCTGTGATGCGGTAACAGACAGACAGACAGAGAGAGAGAAAGACAAAAATTCTAAAAACGATAGATTCGGCCTCTGTATCAATAATAATATTTATTTTAATAAGATTTTCCAAAATATATTTAATGTACAGATTCGGCTTAGTTACAATGTTATTATATGTTTAGAAGAAGGAAATTTTGCCAGCATTTTTTTTCCTTTTTTACATTATTGTTCATTGTGTATCTGAGAATATACAGTTGAACATGTAATTTAACAACACAAAAGAAGTTCCATTATAAAACAGAACTAAGTATTTTTTTATTGATTGTTAACTACGAATAAATAATTTATTCGTAGATTGTTACCATTAAAGGTTGTCACGCGAATAGCTAAGAGCTATTTAGTTACTTAACTTAAAAAAAAAGAAAATCGGTTAACAGAGACAAACAGGAGAGAAAAAGGTACTGACTAAATAATATCCAGTCTAAATATAATCTAGTCTACTATAATCTAGTTTAGATATTCTGGTAATTATCTTTTGGGATTGGAGTGTCTTACAGTATGTGACCTAGTTAAAGACGACGAGACTGTCATCTTTATACAAAACTATAAACTTATTTCGCGCTTTGCGTATAAAGAGGCATTTCAAGGCTGCGCACACTTTATGAATTATTTAGGAGGTTTTCCATCACATGTCGACAATAAGATCATATCTCGTGTCAGCATGAATGGAGCCCACGCTCGACCAGATGTTACTCAAAATGCTCCGAATGGAGGTCTTTGTTCATTTTGAGGCAATTTTAAGTCTGTATAATATATATATATATATATATATATATATATATATATATATATATATATATATATATATATATATATATATATATATATATATATATATATATTATACAGACTACATATATATAATAAAATTGTAACGAAGACAATGTTGAATGTTATATATTTTTTGGAAAATTGTTGTATTTATGATACATAAAATTATCTCTTTTACTCGTACATACATATGTATAAATAAGCAAAGGTAAATAGTTCAGTACGTTTTTCTCCTCTGTTGCCAGTCAATTTCCTTTTTTTTGCTCAGTAGCTATAGACGAGCTTTAGTTGGTACCGTTATCAATAAAAAAAATAGAAACAGTTTCCTTTATATAGATAAGTACAGACAAAATAGTTCAGATCGAACTTTGTTGTTTTGGACGCTTTAGGTTTCTGGTAGCCTTCCACAATGAATAGTTTGTGTCACTAGTATGTGTTAGTCTTGCGAGATATTATTATAGGTTCTCATTTTCCACTTCTTTTGTTAGTGTCTTTAGTTCTTGTGAGGCTTTATCGAAGGCTGTCTATCTCTGAGATAGCGGGTGGTGTGCCATACTCCGCGGAGTCTATGTCTTTTGTTGATACAATCCTTAATGAACGCGGGGTATACATTTTCTTTTGCAGTTCCCGCTTTACGATGGGATGTAGATCTGTTCGCTGCATCATGAATCAATCGGGTTAATCCTTCTATGGCCTGATGAAAAAAAGGTCATTCTGAATCACGGTTACGCTTTAAGTATACCAGAGGAGTTAGTCCTATTCTTTCACTACCACCTTACTTTAAACCTCATGATATAATCGTTATAGTTATCCTATCAATACAACTTGACAAGAGGATAGTTACTTCTATTCTTTCACTACCAACTAGTTGAGCTTGTCATACATAACACTCATGCTCGGCTCACATCCGCTCGAGCTCTTAGTTATGCAGACAGATGTACTAGTTGTCTCTACAATATTAATAAAAATACTCCTCATCCTTGTAGAATTTTGACCTATGGTGATCATTACAGCTCTGCCTCCTACTTCGCAAATAGTGAACACTATCTTGTCGGCTCTCGTGTCTGATCTGGCTTCGGCTGCAACGCTCGCCCCTACAAGCTCTTAGCCTTCTTCTATCTGGTTGGGTAGAGCATACAGGGAACGTTTTCTTGTCTCCGTCACCTCATTTCGTCAAACTCACCTCCATCCATCTAGAACTTGCACACACGATTTACTTCACTATATTTTAAAACTTTCTTATATATCAATTGAAGTGGTTAAAAAAAAATTAGTAGTATTTCATAGATTTGTTCAAAAAATAAATCTATATTCTTCCACTTTTTTTTAAAAGGATTTGATCATAGAGACCATGCCACCCTTATAGAAAATACAATTTTTTTTATCTATTCTACTTTTTTAATACTAATTGCACAATTTTATACGGCATCCTTACTTGACCCGATAGGGGTGTTACAAACACCAATATCTATTTTATTTAGTTTATATGTTTTAAAGAAACATATTCTGCCTGCCTCATGCCGGACACATAAATGAAAATTTCTTGAACAGATGAATCATCCTTTGCACATAATGTTTTTTTCGTGTCACTTTATGTTTTTGCTGATCTTATAATGAAAGTGGACAATGAAATTTTTATCAACTACTAGTAACCCCTCAAATAAAGGCAGCTTGTTTTGTTTTGATGAATTTAATACATTTCACATAAAACATAGATAAGTGGGTATTCGCTACCTGCCATTGAAGCAGAGCGAGCGTGCGGAGGAGCGAAACTGAGAAATATTATAACCAATCGTTACTTTATTACCTACTGTAGTTTACAGAACAATCTATTACAAAGACTAAAAAGTTAAAAAAAAACTACGTTTAATAAAACTGACTTCAAAAACTAAAAAGCTTCGATTATTTACATATTAATAATCTAAGCTAAAAAGTATAAAATAACTTAATAAAATTTAATTTAATACACCTCTTATGCAAAACTAATATCTTTAATATTAATAAAATACTATTATTTGTATGTGCTAGCTATTGATAGGTTTGAAGTCACCGGCCTTTAGTATAGATTACTCAGATAGTGGCGAGTGTAGGTACCTACATACTATTACATTTCGGTTTTTTTAACGTAGTTTTTTTAATTTACAACTGTTTATAAAGTCTTTTCAGAGATGATGAAACATTGTGAAACACTGTTTATAAACAGTGTTTATTAACAAATGTTGTCTAATGAATACCCAGCTTAATCCCCTCATTCATAATTGGTCAGAATCTTTATTATTTTTCTTAAAAATCTTTAACAACACTATTTTTTTTTAAATAAATATTATGCAGTACGTATCACGCCAGATACAAAATAGCATAAAGTACCAGAATAATTATCCATTATAATAAGTTGTTTTAATTAATTTACAATAAAAACTCTTTAAAAGGAATAGCGATTTTCAATGCCAATAGGTAATGCTATTTCTCAGCATGACGCCTTTTGATAATATTGTTCTGCCTCGTGTAAACGCGTGTAGACATAATAATTTACGCGGGCGCCAGATTGATTACGTACGAAGAAGTGGATAGATTGCATACCAAAAATGTGAATGTACCTATCTTAGGTTTCGTGAGTAGACGATGCATGCTAATATCTCATAGATAGACATTTCGCTTTCACGATAATATTATAAATGCAAATGTTTGATAGTGAGTGTTTGTTACTTCTTTACTGTGCAGAGTAACTAACGGCTTAACGAATTTGAATGTACTTCAGAATCGAGATGGCTACTTTGTCTTTGTGGTTTGTTTTTGTGGTTGAAAATTTTTATAGTACTCGCACATGAATTTCTACAAAAGATAAATTTTCAGATATCATGCGAACATTTAATTTTACATATTTATGAAGCAAAATATGTAGAAATGCTTTTATTTAAAAAAAAGATTCGAACGTAGTTTATCCCGTGAGAAACATTTCCTTTTCCTACGATATGTTGTAACTTTTGACCAAAGGCTCTACCTTATCCTTTTATTCTAAAATCATTTATTTCAAGATGAAGCTTAAAAGTAGCCGTCTACACTCTATAGTGAATTTTTTTTGTTAATTTAGTTTAGTTGTTCTCGATCTCAAGATTACTCTGTACAGAGAGACAGATAAACAATATAATTTAATAGTTCAGTTTTGTGTAAAAAAATGTTATTTTGCAATCACAAACAGACACGTCAATTTAATTTACAAGTATATAAAACAATACGTCCTGTTACCTTCATCTTAAGCACATCATCATCATCATAACATCATCATAACACTGTTACCTTCATCATAAAATTGCTTTACAATCTATATTTTAGACTATAGTCATGATAATATATATCTATATAATATATAATCTGTAATTATTATACGAAGTAACAATGTTAAACAGGTAGTAACAAGTAGGTATTTACATTACAGGGGCATCCCCGTAATCAAAGCTTTTAATCAATAATAACTTTTCCTCCTCTGATTGAAAAGAGGACACATTAGCATCCGGCAATCAAGCCAATTGCCTAGTTGTACCATGTGGATTGCTATCACTTTTCTGATAACAGAATGGGTTGTGGAGGCAATCCCTTAGTTGTTGTGGTCTGCTTCGACAGGCCTGCCGTCGGGGCGTCGTGGTTTAGCGCGTATGTCACAAAGACGAGAAATGTTCCGTTGGGTTTTAGTAAGTAGTACTATTGGTTTTTCTACCCGGTAGATCTCCACTTAACCACCTATATTTCCCAACATTAAAAAAGTTATATTACTTATTTATCAATATTTCCCATTGTTTTCCTCCTAACTGTATACTTTATTAATAATTACTGTATACTTTATTAATAATTATATACGTTATTAAATGAAGTTTACTTGAATTAAGCTAACGGAGGGAGGGGATTGAGCAAAACCTCACACAATCTCGCGTGGGGGAGGTGGGCAAATATCACGTAATTTTTTTTCGCAAGAAATAACGTAAAATTACGAGAAGACTGGATTAATTTAAGTAAAAAACCTTTCTCTACTAAAATATGGCTAAGTCATGTATAATAATATTCATTGCGGTTTAATTATGCACTGATAGAAGAATTTATTAACTATAAATATATTCATTTTTTTGGAAACAATTAATTCATTTATTAAATAAGAACAAATATGTCTTAACATTCAATAAACATTCGTTAACTTTAATAAATATTTATTAATAGTAAATAAATTATTTTGGAGTGAATATTTCTTTTTCATATACGGTGCGATGGTTAGATCATTCATAAAAAAATAATGCCGCAATCTTTTTTTGTAATAAACGTACGGTGCACTAAGAATTTTCACTGAAAAAAAAAATGTAAAAACTATTACAACCATTGTTTTATAATTAATTCTATTTTTTCCACATTTTAAAAAATCTCATGTGAGACTAATCTCATTTAATTCAGCAAAATCTCAAGAAATCTTACCAATGGGGGAGGGGGTTGGAAAAATGGCCAAAATTGTCTCACGCAATTAGTGGATGCCGCTTTAGACAATATGAAAATGTTAACTTTAAAGTTTTAGATGTATGATCTGCAACCATTCTTCTGATCCAGAACTATTTGAATATTTGATCCTAGAAATTACCCTAAGAATTATTTCACTTTTTTTTTATTGTACGATAGGCTTGCGCTTGACTACAATCAGCGCTGGGAAGCACTGATGAGGTCTAGGTTGGGGCGCGCTTGCCGAGAAAAATGCCTATTCACTCTTGCCTTGAAGGTACATTCACAGATTACATAGTTTTAGTTCAGATTTAACAAAAAAAAATTATTTGTTCTGCACTAACGCATCAATGTAGTATCAGATAGATGCATGTAAATTTTTGATTTAACGTTATTCCTTTAGGATATTATTCTGTTACAAAAACTTACACTATCATTTGTCCCTACAACATAGAAATTTGAAATCCTTTTTTTTATTTAACGAGGGGGAAATCATCTAAAGATATCCAACCAACGTACGAGATGGTTAGAATATGTAGGATTTTTACTTACTAAAACCCCCTCCGTTACCATCCTACTGCCTATAACGAAAAGCACCGGGATCTCTTTAAGAACGCATCGGTACTCTCCTTGCGCGATGCTACATTAAGCACATCTCTAACATAACTCAACAGTCCTCTAGGAGTTTAAAGATGCTTCCATGGTCCTATTTCCATTTAAGAACTACGAGTATGTAGTTATTGAACGGGAACGTGTATTACTAGCGTCGCTTTGCCTTCGTCTTCGTCGAGCGGGATAGGTCCTCTCTCGTTCTTGTTCTGAAATCGCCTTCTTAATAAGGACTGTCTCACAAAAAGAGGTTACCGAATTCAATTGGTATCTTAGATAACCCCCGATAAAACTAAAACTCCTTATTAATTATTATAATTTGTTAGCCAACAATCCGCCATAATACCATTCGAGCCTGTCTTATTGCGTAGGTATTGTTTTGGTAGGAAGCTGCGTCACAAGGTGTTTTTTCGTATAAAATATTCCTTTTTATGTCGCTTTTAAGTTTTAATACTCTTAAAGTGATAAGACTTATTACAATCATATTTATTAAATAACATGATGATAGTATCTTGAGTAAAACGACCGAGCTTTGCTAGCCGTTTTCCGGAGAACATAGAAAAATAGCGTTGTTTTTTTTTTCATAAAAGACACAAATAAACTTAAAAATCAAAACCTAATCTAAATACAAAATTTGATCCAAATCGTTAGAGCCGTTTCCGAGACACGTGAAATAAATTTGTGAATTAAATTTATACATTATGTACAAAAATTGCTTCTATGATATTATAAGATATTTGTTTTGATTTCTCCGTCTTTACAGAACCTTAGATATATCCCAAGTATATGCTACTATTTAAGATAAAATACTTGCTTATAAACTAACGAACAATTCTGCAAGATATTGAGCGTATATATAGTCAAAGTATTCGTTAACGGTTACGTTTGTTTTATTGCGTCGCCGTAACCTTGGAAGGCCCACGTGAATCTCAAACGAGTAACGCTGGAAATACATCTTATTGATATATGCTAAATACGTATAAAGTAGACCAAATACAAACAAAACTAGAATATTTATATGTAAAATTAGACACAATTGCTATTCAGGACGCGTGACGATATCGTCGCGACGACGCCTCGCAGGTGGTGGCGCCTTCTCACTTTGATAGATCTATAAAAATACACGTTATGTTCGATTTTAATGTGTCAGGGTCATGGCTCCTGTTATATACGATATAAACGGCAATGTACATATAAATTATTTATTATTGTTACTTATAAAGTAGGTATTTGTATTTTGTAGGTAATGAGAGACATTGCTTGGTAGATTATAAAATAAAAAGTTTTTAACAAAAAATAAAAACCGTGGTGCGCGAAGGTGCGCTGGCACCGACTTTGAAAATATTTGATTAGATATGAATAGTAAATGAAAACTACCAATCAGTTATTTTTTACTTTTTAGTGCTTTTTTTGAAGTCGGTTTTTATTTTTTTGTTAAAAAGTTTTTATTTTTCCCCTTTTTAGTGTAGACAAACACTGCACTATCAACAGAAATAGACACACTTGCAAAGTTTCAAGTCAATATAACAATTAGAAGAAGTTTAAATTCATCATTAGCTATTTTCCCACCCTTAGGGGTAGTTTTTTTTTTTTTGAAATCTAAATCGGTTAACAAATGACGGAGTTCTGAGGTAACAAACATAAAAAAAAACATAGAACCGAATTGAGAACCTCCTCCTTTTTGAGAAAGTCGGTTGAAAAATTTAAAGAAACATTTGTTACGCTTGTTTATTTATTTATTGGTAATCTTAAAGCGTTACAAAAATAATAAAATACAGTTTGAGCACAATGTTATTAACAAATATGGCCAAAGTTAGATTACTCTATTGATATCTTATGTAATGGACAAGAGAGTACTCATACATTAAAAAAGAAAAGAAGTCTGAATAAATTTCATGCTAATGTTATGCACATCAAACATAATGTGTTTACATGTATGTGTATGTGTGTGTGTGTGTGTATGTGTGAGTATATGTGTGTATGTGTGTTATGTGTAACGGTATGAGTCTATGGTAGTTACGGTCATATTTACAGTTATGTACACCTATGTATATAGATTATGGGTATGTGAAGACATTAAGCATTATCATTTTTTTATAAAGCAAATTTTGCCAGACTTAAAGCAGAGACGCTTCGCTTGCTACACTCGTTCAGTCAATAAGAGTGTTCATAGGGCTTTCTTCTAAACGAAGCCTTACATTATTGACAATCGTGACACATTTTTGCGTAATTGGTTTGTATGCCGTGCGGTGTACTAATTTATGTTAATGTGGATATCAATAGATTAATAATAGTCATTAAAAAGCAATTTATTGCAATAAGAAAAACGATGCGACATTCGTCACGTATGCCAATGGATCGATTTGCATTTCATATTTGATATTCCACTCTTGTCTCATAGATTCTTGGAAGTTTTCAATATAAAATATGACAAAATTTCTATAAAAAGTACTGGATGCTCCTTTCTGCACAGGGGTTCTGAAGTGTTAATTATATTTTAAAGAATTATACATGACATTAATGACGACAATTAAAGCGTAAATTTTATTTTTTTATTTTTATTATTGGAAATCAAACAGTAGGTACAATAAAACTAAATAATTATACAATAATATTAAATAATAGGTACAAAGACCAATGCAAGAAGCTAAAGATTTCGATACAGAGGCTAAGTCTATAGTTTTTAGAATTTTCGTCTGTCTGTCTGTTACCGCATCACGGAAAGACCACGCTGGTTATCCGGCTCAACATATAGGATACTTTTTATCACGGGAAAATATCTCATTTCTGAGAAAAATAAAAAACTACATAGCAAGAATATTATACTAATATGTAAAACCTAAGAATTTGGTTTTTGATCATCTAAACGTGGGCGGAGCCGCGGGCAATGCTAGTATATTTCGTATCCACCGATAACTACTTATTTCAAAGTTATAGTTCCTTTTCGTTCCAAGTCCTGGACTCTAGCGCTAAGTCGGGCCAAACAGTTACTGGGTTTTTATGTCATAAAATACTCAGGAGCAGCCCAAAGCTGGTAAGTCGGCGATATACACACATCCGTGAAGCCGTCGGTCCTGCGCCTGATCTCTCATTGGTTTTGTCGAATTGTCGGAGGAATAGTGTCCGCCGTATTCTTAAATTATTAAATTAAGGATGTTGGGCAATCATAATTTCTTTCTGAAACCGACGTCTCTGCTTCCGGTTATAACGCGGCGACACATAAAGATGCAACCGTATTTGTCTACATAACGTTTTTACTCTTGCATTAAGACCTCTATAATATTCAAATTTTCTACATTGTAACCTCTAACTACCTTTGAATATATGTAAATGTTTCGTGGAATATTTGTTGGTCGACTTTAAAAATTTGTTAATGTTATATTTTTACAACCGTTTCTTGACCAAACTATTGGAATATTTTATTCTATATGACAGTATTTACTAAAATATGTTAAATATGTATAGCATAATTATTCGTCCTGCATTTAAACAAATTTCATAAAACTCCTAAAAACTAAATAGCGCCATCTGTGAATTCACACTTTAAACAAAGAAGTAAGATTTATATTTTTGTAACGAATAAACTCAAATACTACTGGACCGATGGAGATGAAAGTTTGTGAGAAGATAGTTTGAGACCCTGGGGAGGACATAGGATATTTTTTATTCCGGAAATCTTCCCTTAAGGGGGTGAAGATGGGGATGAAAGTTTGTATGGGGAATCAAACCTAGTAACAAAATTTGGCACATTTTTCATTAATCAGTAAAATTACATTAGTGTTTTAAGAGCGCATTATATAATTTTCTTTTACTTATATCATTTTTTAAACCATATACTTCTGGGACTTTTTTTATAAACACAAAAATAACTTAAATTATTAATCGTGACATATAACGCCATCTACTGATATTTATTTGAACTAAGTTTTGTTTGCTCTGCAAGAGCCCTATATATATAAAAAGTTAAAAAAAGCAGTGCGTGTGTGTGCAATTCACACATCGTGTGTGTGAGTAAAACTTCAGAACAATAACCCGCGAGAGAATGAGATGAATATATTATTTTTTTATAATATCTTTACCAAGTTTAAGTTATTATACATTTTATTTGACATAAATATACATTACATTTTATTCAGTTAATAATTTTATTATTTTTCACTTCCTGTGTAATGTATTCTAATTCAAATAATTAAATAAGACATATTACAATCATATATTTATAGAATATCATATACGGAAAGAATATAATATTATATATTTGTCAGACAATAACAACGGTTACCATGGCAACATGGCAATGTATTCTGTCTCATACTCTCGACGGAGTAATCCTATATATTTATGTATTTGTCTCTTTTTAGTCTCGCTTTTCTGTTTCATCACAACGATTCTAAAGAAATTTCACTTCAAAAAATGTGCAAACAAACGGCGTTACTTACATAAATAATATTTATTTAAGTGGCGTAATTTGGTAATTGTAATTTAACAAAATATCAATGCTGTTTTGAAAATTTTAATTTAACAGAGTTTTAGTTATTTTTTTGAAAATAGTACCTAAGTAAACAAAAAGAAAACAATTTAATAATAACGTTCAGATTAGAAATTAATATTTAAAATTCGCATGTATGACATTTATTTATGAAAACACAAATACCTAACCTTAAACTATTAAAAACGTATGGGCAAACTAATATCGCCGATAAAGATATCGGTATCAGCTACATCGATAATTTTTATATTACGGTCGGGAAACAAATTTCTGCTTGAAGGAACTTTCGCATTTATAAAAATAGTGTGACACCATCGATCAAAAAAGTACTAGATTCACAATCCCATGCAAAAGTTCTCTTAAAACTGTCACCAATTGTATTTAGGTAATAATTATTCTAGTTAAATAAATATACAACAATGTGAATTGAAGCTTAAATGCAATGCTTAAAGTTGTTTTCAAAAATTTTTATTAAAAGCTCAAATGTTCAAATGAGCGCTCATTTGGTGAGGACATTTTTTGTCACTGATTATGCATCTATTAATTTTTTGACCGATGACACTAAACATTTTATCGATTTTATTTTAAATAAAACATCGTAATAAAATAATAAATTATATTTCACTTAAAATTACAAAGTTAAAGCTCCAAATATTGGAAAAGAGTTCGTTTTGTTTATTCTGTACCTAAATCTATTTAAAAGTCCACTCGCAACAACCACCCCACTGGTTTTCTGAGCACTTCTTGTAATAGTCGGTTTGTGTTTCTTCGCAACATCTACAGACCGACAGTTCTTTATTCTTATATGTATAGGTTTTTTACTTTTGGTGGGTTCAAACAGTGCTTCTCTATGAATTGTTTTGTTATTTTTTCTATGGGCTATAAGTCTTACTTTTGGACGTCGAACAATCGGTCTGAGGGGCAAGTATGAAAACTCCTCATCTGACTTTTCAGTTGCCTTTTTTTTATTGGCATTTGATTCTGAAAGCAAATTTTATAATAAATTATTATTTATACTGTGTTTAGATACGTTAAAACGAGAATTTTTCTATGGATGGCATTAGACGCCGCCATTTTGATCTAGATGTATTATATTATAAATACAAGCAAAAAAATAGTTTTCAAAATAATAATATTCTACTGATCTACTATTCAAACTACTAGCCAATTTTAGTTAGATTTACTCTTAGACAGATCACGCACTTCAAAAGAACTTGAGCTTCACATACTATATGGTCTCACATAGCATCAATCATCATATTACCGAATTCTATGATCATATTACCGCATTCTATCATCATAATATTACCCCTGTCTACATTCAGACGGCAAAATTTTGACGCGCGTTTACAAATCGCGTCTAGACATACTGGTATTTAGATTCATTGACTCTCAGATTCGGATGTAATATCGCAAACAAACTGGGTCTATTTTTGAAGTCATACTAGTTTTGGGACGTATGGAAAAAATTACGAGAGTAAAATTTGTACAATGCGCGCGCGCATCGACATATAACGTCGTCCCGACGTTTCGAATGCTTTACAGTAATTATGGTCACGGGAGAGACTAAGGTTGTAGACAAAACGTTGTAAGGTTGTAAAGCATTCGAAACGTCGGGAATCAAAAATCAAGATAAATAATCCGTAAAGATAGTTTTATTTAAAATGTCAAATACTTGCGTAAATCTAAGAAAGTATTATATAACCACAAAATAATAATCTCTTCCACGTCCATTTTCTGGGCTCTACCGAAACAGACAGACGAGCACTCGCAACGCGCGTTACTTCTAATTTGATTTTAACTTTTTCTAAATTTTATCGCGCTATGACGTGCAAAAGGCAGTGGTAGCTCAGTGGTGACGCGCTCGCTTGGGAAACCGAGAGAAGCGAGTTCAAATCCCGGGTCTCGCACCTCTGATATTTTCATGTGCGAATTATTTCCAACATGATTACCACTTGTCTTAACGGTAAAGAAAAACATCGTGAGGAAACCTGCATGTTTTAGTGAATCTAGCAAGTTTTCAAAAGACATGTGATGTCCGCCAACCCGTATTTGGCCAGCGTGGTGGACTATGGCGCGATCCCCCTCGTATTGAAGGAAGGCCCGTGCCCAGCAGTAGGACGTTAAAACGCGCGTTACATATGAACTTAGCCTAACAAAGGCGTCTAGACAGAACATAATAAAGGAAAATAAGACTTGTGAGGCACACCCGACTTTCATACTTACTTTTATATGACAGTCGGGACATACCTATAGGGTTGACGAATATATGACATTGTAGTGATTTAAATCCGAAACCGTTCGTTGAAAATTTGTCTTTTTGACAACCCTTACATATGACAGCATTTCCTTTAAAATAAAATGCGTTCGCCTATTGTATGGATTCTTGTGTTATTACCTTTTACAGGAAACAAAGTCCGTCGGGGCGTCACAGAGTCCCCCAACATTTCATACAACGTATAATCAGTCATTACGTAATCTTCTAGAAACGTCGTCGGTTCAGATCTTAGGAGACATGTTGATGCGTCCTAAAAAAATACAAGGTACATTTTTCAAGTCACTGCTTGTATGGCTAAATCCGTAAGGATAAAGGAATAGCTGTGAGTTTAACACACAAAGTCGATTTTGATTAAAATTAAAACTATATAATATTAATATTTCCCTGTAAAAAGCAATGAAATATGGCAACATTTCCTAAGCGAGTCCTATAGTAGCAGCGGACTACCACTACATATTGACATCCTCTTCATCGATTTCGGCCATGGTGGCCAATCTCACTGACACTAGTCAACTACTCAGGAGATATTACAGTGTAAGTCTGTATGTTGGTGTATAGGCAGATACCAGTGCACTCTCTATTCCTGCCATTCTCATAATCCGGTGAATCTGGCGCAGGCGAAACACCACCAACTTACCCCCTGCCGGCTCTCCATAGGACTTCCTGATATAAAAACTCTAACCGGAGACTCGAACTCAGAACCTCCAATTCTGCAGCCACTAGACCCCCGACGCACTATTTACTTCTCTAGTTTGAACGCGAGATTAAATTAAAAAAAAACTTAACAATAAAATAAAATACCACTGCAAAAAAGGCCCAGTGACAAAGTATGTAGTGTTCGTCTGACACATAAAAAAAAAACAAGAAACGTCGTGACAGACTCGTTAGAAACAAAATTCCTTTCGCTCTCTGCACTTGACTCATAAATAAGGTAATAAAAATTTCAACAAGTACCAGGGTAGAATAAACATAGCCTACGCAGAGTGTACAACTCTCTACTCTAAAGTGAAGAGTGTATGTTAGAACAACAAAATTTCTTGTAACGTACACTCTTCAAAACTTATGGGCGATGACGTCACACACGGTGGTCTTAGTCTACACTAACATTATATTTGTAACAAATAAACTCAAAAACTACGGGACCGATATAGATGTGGTAAGAAGATAATTTGAGGCCCTGGGAAGGTCGTAGCGTATTTTTTATCCCGAAATCATCCTTTACGGGGATGAAAATGGGGACAAAAATTTGTATGAGGAATCAACGTAGGGATGACATCGAGCGATATAGATGTGGTAAGAAGATAATTTGAGACCCTGGGAAGGTCGTAGCGTATTTTTTATCCCGAAATCATCCTTTACGGGGATGAAAATGGGGACAAAAATTTGTATGAGGAATCAACCTAGGGATGACATCGAGCGAAGCGAGGGTGATTAGCTAGTAAATAATAAAGTGTCGTGACGGTCGAAATATTACATTTTTAGTCGTCTCTTTCACCAAGTGTGCTGAGTATAACGTTCAAGGAACATCGTTTTCAAAATATATACTCACAAGTATAGTTTCCCTTAGGTTTGCGTGTGCGTGTGTCCGTCTGTCCGCGTGCAAGCACTCATCGATGTGGTCCAAGTGATCTCCTAAACACTCCACTAAGGCGTGTCTCCCCAACGCCATCACGCACTTGATCATTGGCGCGGTCAAACGCTCTTTAGTGCCTTGCGACAAATAATCGAACAGTGTACCTTTACCTGGAATAAATAAACATTTTTAAAATATTATTATGGAGTATAATTTTACAAAAATAATCAAAAAGTCTTCAACTGACTGTAACATTTAACAAATTATGAAATAAGCCTTCAAAGGTAATTAGTGGTTGGTGGGAAATTATATTATTAACGCTAAACCCATCAATCAAAAAACTACTAGATAGTTAGATATACAATCCCATGCAAAAGTTCCCTTAAAACTGTCACAAATAATTGTGTTAGGTTCTAGTTGAAATAAATATACAACAATGTAAATTGAACCTTAAATGAAATGCTTAAAGTTGTTTTTACAAAAAAATAAATTAAATTAAAATCACGCTCAAACGTTCAAATGAGCGCTCATTCGGTAAGGACATTTTTTATTGCTGTTTGTGTATCTAGTAATTTTGTCACAATTTTCGTTTTAATGTCACAATTATGTTATTTATATACACTACACACTGTAAGTAGTCGGACTAAATAGACATATAAATCCAGAAGTTTGTATGTGTATGTGCATAATATATGCTTATGTTTGTTACTCCATCACGCTGAAACGGCTGGACCGATTTGGATGAAATTTAATGTACATAGGAAATTGAAATTTTATGTACATTTGAAATTTAATATACATGGAGTACCACATAGCCTACTATTGAACCCCAAGTGCTAGTAAATATAAAATTTAAATTTACCTATCGCAATAAAAGATGGCCAGGTCCTTGTTATTTTGGTCAATATGGCAACCATTTTCTCCGCTAGCGATCCATTACCTAATATATTGGACACCATCACTGGAAACAGCCTTTGGAACTGGAACAGATTTCAGAAAAAGAAATTTCAGTTACTTTAACCTTCGTCAACCGCAATAGCCATAAAATATAAACATTACACTCTATGAATATAGAGTACTAATGGCTGATTTTTCAATAATCAATAAAATTATGGATTTTAATAACATGTTTTGCTCTGTTTGTAGCAACCCTACTTGCTGTGCCAGCGGTTGCGGATTCGAATCCCGCTGGGGGTATTTATCTGTGTGATGAGCACGAATGTTTCTACTCCAGTTTTGGATGCTTATATTTATATTATCTATGTATTTAAAGTTATATATGTGTAGTGTATCAACTATCTGGTATCCATAACATAAGCCTCGCAGCTTACCATGGAACTAGATGGGGCAGTGTATTAATGTCTTAACATATATTTATTTTTCTTAATTTTTAAGCATATTTTTAAAACTTACTTTACTTTTATAGTATATACTTTTTTGGTAACTATTTTTTTTTCTTTTATTAATTTAACACAAAATCTCTAGCAAAGCTATCGACATATAACGCCATCTATCGACATTTAACTCAACCAAGTCATCTTTGTTCTAGATTTTTCAACAATTCAATAAAATATGATATTTTACATAAATAAACTTTATAAACGGGAGAGTATCGCAATTCTTTTACATAAAAAATACTTAATGTTGGCAGTAGTACAAAATAAAACAAAATAAAAAATAAAAGTAACTCACTTGTTGCTGAATATTCGTATCCAGACTACACGGATTTGAACACAGAGCGTCTACCATATCTAATACATTTGATTGTAAAGGTTTCTTTGCAGGTACATTCAATGCATTTAAATTATCATCATTCAGCACAAGTACTGCTAAGTTGAAGAGATTCGGGAATATAGGACCTATTCGGGTATTCGTTGTTAGGTCTTCTACGGCTAGCTGTTTAGGTTTTTTCTTAAGGTTGAGTATCGCTGAAAAAAATATTTGTATTTAAATTAAAATATATATATATATATATATATATATATATATATATATATATATATATATATATATATATATATATATATATATATATATATATATATATATATATACATTTGTACATGTATGTGGTATTTGTGATACGATTTTCATTATCCTTTAATAGGGAATATCAGTGATTTTTTTTAATTTTTATACAATAGCTCACATCGTTATATAATTGTAAAAAAAATATCTAGCTCCACAAAACTAAAATTTAGTATATATTTTTTTAAATATCATACAGATACGGATACTACAAACGCCCGCCATTTCGCGCGCTTAGCGTGACGTCACAGTGTATGAGATGAAAAAATCGCTAATCGCTCTGTGACGATATACTCTGACATCATATTCGGTCTGACCAATGACGTGCGATTCAACTACTTTCCCACCTACATTTGCACTTTTTAATAAATATTTTTTTTAATCAAAAAGAAACTACATTAAAACTATTAATATAGGCTTAATTCAAAAGCAATAAAAAATATAAAAAATAATTTCACTTTTACTCTAAACTTTAGTTTCAGACTTTACGTAAAGGTGAAGTATGCGTGCCCTGTTAGCATTACATAGATTTCAAAAAAATACTATAATATTTAATAAGGAATTATATTCTTAAAGTTTATATAGCTCATAAGTTAAAAAGTAATTATTTAAATAATAACTAACACTAAAATGTATGGATTTTAATGTTAATCATCTTATTGGTTTTAGTTTCACTCAAAAATATGTTTAAGTTTTAGTGCAGTCAAATAAATACTACCATTATATGATCATCAAGCTTCTACATAAAGCGGAGTTCATATTTCATCATCTCAATGTGTATTTGTTTAAGCTACCACTACTTGTACTTTACAGCAGAGTTTTTTCCTCTATTTAAAAAAAAGCTTTAATTCAATGATTTATATACATACATAGTATAGATAAAATATATTATTAAGCTTTTTTAAAGTAAAATGTGTATTTTATACCAAATTATTGCTATGTAAGAGTCAATGAATATGTAATAAAATCTCTTTTGGTCAATTGATTCTTTGGACAAATAAGCACTGAGACAACTATTTGTGTCAATGTTACACTGTCAATAGGGACATATACTTCAAAATTCACTTAGTTTACTCAATTGTAGCATAAATAACTATAAGTTACTTACCTCTTGCTATTTTTGTATAATAGTTTTGCAAATTGACACTAATATTGTTACTATTATTTAAACTTTTATCATCTGTTATCCATTCCACGGACACAGTTGGCAGTGTTGAGAACACATAGCTTTGTGTTGCCATTGAGTATTCTGGTATGTTTATTAATGTTTCCTAAAAAAACAAATAATATATATTATAGAAAAAGTTTTTGATAAAATGTAATATAGGTTAAACAAAACTAATTCAAAGGGTTGAACTCTATGAAGAGTTTCACCATCCACATCCTATGGTTTTATTATTATTATTAGAAGGATTGGTTGGTGAAAAGTCTTGTATTTTCATCTGTACTTCACATACTAAGTACATAGGTTTCAAATAAACGTTACAATAATTAATAGGTTACTTTGGTATAAACTTAACGCCTCTGTGCTTAGTTTCCGGTAAATCAAGTGTTAACTGCCATGCCGGCATGTTCGCGACCGTTGAAGTATTAATGATTTAACAAAATTCTCCAATTAATTCATAAATTTAAAACACAATATTGAAACCATGTATGGACTACACAAATATGGCACATAACAATTCAAAGTTTATTCACTGAATAATAATGTCTTGATTTGTAATAAAAAAAGAACAAGATTTTTAATTGGTTTTATGTTCCAAATATACTAAAATTAATCAGAAATTGTGATAAACACAAACTTTAAAAGAACTTACTACTTCGCAACATATCTTTTCTTCACTAAATGTCATGTATTGCGGTGTGCTAGCACCAACTACTGGACTTGTGTCAGATAGCATAAACGCTGTGTTAACATCCCAGCTATCTACACAAGATTTTTTCATCATCTCACTGTGCAATGCAATTGTCTGAAATATTATAATGTCTGTTAAAAATTAGATAACAATTTCAGTTATAAAAATACAACACTATATAACTTTCTTTTGATATAAACTGAAAATACTGAGATGGCCGGAAGAAACCAATACCAGGGAGTTTTAATTAAGCTAAGAGAAACATTAACTGTTTCTAAGATGTGAGGTCACAACATACAGATTCACAGATTATAACAGTTAAATAGAAGCAATTTATATACTTTCTAGTATATAGCATATTCAAAATACATATTCAATTTAAAGAATGATAGATATAAAAAATATACAAAAAATATTTCTTTGAATTAACATTAAATACTTACACTAATAGTTTGGCGTAATTTATAACTGATATCCTCAGCAAGATTTGTTGCTGCCTCTGAATTGATTTCTGCACCAACCTGCTCTGCCATACATTGTATTGAGTCTGCACCAATTCCAGCAAACTTGCCTTGTGTTGGGCCATCCTAGAAAACCGTAAACTCGTTATAAAATTCTGTTAATTTAATTTTGTATCGAGTACATAGTATTAGAAAGTTTAATATTATTTAAACAAAAACAATATCTAACTTGTGAGCTAGCACTAAGCTTTTCAAATTACCTTTTCTATAAGCGGTGGAGTGTCGCACTGACTAGAGCCACCGGATTCTGAAGCGATTGATTTACTTTTATCACGATCACGACTATTATTCTGTTTTTTCGAATGATTTTTCGTACTTGCAGACGATAAGTTAGACATGATATCAAAATATTCAATATATACTATTTACAACACATGGCAGGACAATTATATAATTGTACAAATAATTAAGGAATTGTACATTAATAACACAAGGTCTTCTGTTCAAGCGTATTATATTTTTGTAAATAATTATAAATAATCTAAGGTATTTGTTTAAAACGTCAAAACTGAAGTCTGAACCGTCAAAAATATGACGTGAAAACAAGCGTGAGTGTAGAAATGACAGATGATAATTTCTTCTTTAGAGTCAGACAGTTGTTTTTGCGTCGTTCATTATTATGATAATGGAATATGAAATTTCACAAAAATATAGTTCAACAAAAATATACCTACTACAAATTTATTGAAAATATTTTTATTACATAAATTTACTAGTTATATAATTTATGGTAGGTATAAAGAAAACACAACAGATATATATTATTGTGCGGTTCCAAAAAGCTTAGAATATAAAGCAATCCAGTAGTCAGATTTAATTCGTACACGTTAATAAAGGTAAAATGTAAAAAAAAACTAAAACCTTTTCTGAAGGGTTTCCAATCAAATATATAAAATATTACGATGATGTTACACTTTTCATAGATATATAGATCTGTCTATGAGCAATGATCTTTTTTCACTCGACTCCGGCGAAGTAAAATATATGAACTCGTTTATATTTGTCCAATCATACTATATGTGTCCGATCTTATGTTCCCTTGTCAGTTGTCATTACTAAACGGTTTATCCGATTATGACGATTTATTTATACGTCTTTTTATTAACATTTATTTACTTAACACTTAGTAGGTATACAAATTTTCATTTGTATACTGGATCAAAATATTATTGATTATTATTAATATTATTTTAAGACATTATTGGTGGGCTTCATGTTTAAATGAAATGAATGCATGTATCATGAACGAATTGTGGCTAATTCATTCATGGCATGTATGTATGAATGAATGAAAAAAAAAATGATTACATGTGCATGTATGTATGTATTCAGCTCTTTTTAACGTCCACCCGCCCAGCAGTAGCTGGGCACGGGCCTCCCTTCAATACGAGGGAGATCAGGCCACATAGTCCACCACTCAGGCCAAGTGATATATGAAATGAAATAGTTTGGTCCATTTTAAGTAGTATTTAAGTATATCCGCTTGCTGTAATTATTTTTAGATAGTAATTTAATTATAAACATTAAAATACAATAGTACAAAAAACTATCAAAATAATCATTATCATCTGAGATTTTATAGATTTGCTTCTTTAACGTAATTATGCAGGCGTTAATGGTGCTTACTTGAAAAGCTCTTCGAATTAATTGAGCTAATGGCCGAATGCAAACAATGGAATTTTTCAGGAAATTTAATCTACCTACATATTTAAAAGTTTACTCAGCAAAGACGATTAAAGCTATTACGTTTGATCAAACATTTATCTTGATGATACTACTGTGCACATTGAATAGCTTGTATTAGTATCGGGTACACCTTTAAAATTGCCTCTGCGAATTTAGATACATCAATAATAATTATGAATAATTCAGATAATCCAGAGTACAATTTACAAATATGGTCAGTATTTTTGGCCAAAGTGGTTTTTAGTGATGAAAGTTCGTGGAACATTTTATTAGCTTCGATACTGATCGTTATTTTCGTAGTAGGTTTAATTGGTAACCTTCTTACCTGTGTAGTAATATACTCAGATAAAACTATGCATACGGCGACAAACTTCTATCTATTCAACATGGCAGTGTCAGATACAATTGTGTCGTTTGGTATTTTCTTGGAAATATATGTATTTTTGAATGACTCGTACATTTTTGGAAACGTCACATGCAAGCTCCACTTCTTTTTTGTTATAGTTTTGTGGAATAACAGTATATTAGTCATGACAGCATTGGCAATAGAGAGGTATATAGCAATTTGGCATCCTTTGCTCTTGAAATCTGCGCCAGCATGGAAACGAGTCATGAAAGTTATATGTTCCATATGGATCATTGCGATATGTGAGACCGCACCAGAAATTCTGACAGTTGAGTTAATTAAGACTCCGAGTATCACAGTTTGTTATACAGTGCCAAGTCCATTGGCCAGAATAATTAATGGGATATTAGCGCTAGTGACTTTCATAATTCCTCTTGGAATAATGTTGTTCGTGTATACAATGATCGCTTTCAAAGTGAGCATCAGCGAAAAGTCAAACTCTGAAAAGAAAATATTTAACCATAAAGATAACAGAAGAAAAGTTAACAAGCTTGTTGGTAAATACATTTTCATTTCAATTAAATATGTTACATTGTTTTTCTGCTTCATGTCGGCTGTACTAGACCTAGAATAGTATCATCTTCGTAGGTACGAACGATTAACTATTGTTTATGCTAATATTCAAAATACGATAGTGAAAATTACAATTTTCAGTAACATAGTTTATATTTATGGATAGATTACCTGCTCTCATGTAAGTATATTTTGTATTTAAATAAGATTTTCAATAAAGCTGTCTGTTTGAAATGATTTACACTTTACAGCAACCATGGTCACGGGAGAAACTTATGATGTTTCCTCTAAAGAATTCGAAACGTCGGAAACCAAAACTCAATATAAATCTGCCAAAAACCCTGAAAAAATATTCTATACGTATAATAAAATTGTAACCAAGCCGAATCTCTGTACATTAAATATTTTTTGGGAAATCTTATTGAAATAATCATTATTATCGATACAGAGGCCGAATCGATAGTTTTTAGAATTTTTGTCTGTCTGTCTGTTACCGCATCACAGCAAAACCACTGGACGGATTTTGATGAAATTTGGTATGATGATAGCTGGTTGTCCGGGTCAACATATAGGATTTTACAGCTGGAAAATATCTCATTTCTGAGAAAAAATACAAAAACTGCAATGTAAGAGTAAACTAATATGTAAAACCTATGAATTTGGTTTTTGGTCATCTGAACGCGGGCGGAGCCGCGGGCAATTCTAATTTTATATAAAATGTTAAATATTCGCGTAAATCTACGAAAGTATTTAAATAAGATATCCGGCATCCGACATATTAATAAAACAGATTATGTTAAAATTTTAACCAGCTTCCTATCCCTTTATCGAACTAAAGTGTTGGACATGCACACAGTGTAGAAGGCTAGGGACTAAACAATTCGATACCCTGATACAGAATTTTTTATGTCACTATCATTCAATAATGCTATGAATAACTCTTAACAGTACATGCATAGATATCTATTCTATACTAATATTTAAAGCTGAAGCTTTTTAATTTTGTATGTTTAACACGTTTATCACTAATACCAGTCCGAATTAAAAATCTTTTAGCATTTTATTGTCTATTTATTAAGGATTTTATAAGCTATCTGACTATATTTATTACCATACAACTCTGGGAATGAAGTAATAATGGACCATATATAAAAATCGATGTGTGTATGTGTTCCCTATGGACTTCAAAACGGGTGTTGTGGCGAGTTTGCTTTGTTTAATTTTTGTTTAACCTACTGTTAGTTATACATAAAAAACTCCGCGAAAGGAACTACATAAAAAACTTAATAAATTATAATTAGGTTATGCCTAAGCAAAAAAACTCCTAAAACAAAAATAAATTATTTCTATTGGTTTTCAGTAGCGGTCACATTATCCTTCTTAATATGCTGGTTGCCATTTTTTACATTCCGTCTGCTATTTTTTTTTTTTGACATGCGGGGGCTTATGCAATTAGAAAAGGTAAGCGATATACATATTATAATTATACCTACCCTTTAGCTAGAAAAGGCGGGATTAACGCTCAAAATAGTATTCTCTACCAGTCAACCTTTAGTCGATACAGAAAGTTTACATAATTGTTAGATAGATATAAACACGAAAAATGAACATTCACAATCCGATTCACGATTTGCGATATTTATGAAAACGCTCATTTCATTAGCAACTAGCGACTCACCCTCGGTTCGGTCGGGTTCGTCCCTAGGTTTATTCCCCATAATACAAACTTTCATCCCCATTTTCACCCCCTTAAGGGATGATTTCCAGGATAAAAAGTATCCTATGTCCTTCCCAGGGTCACAAACTTACCAAATTTTATTTTCTTACCAAATTTCATCTAAATCGGTTCAGTAGATCCAGAGATTACCCCCTACAACGTCACAAACTCACAACTCACAAACTTTACCTCTTTATTATATAAGTACATATAAATAGATTTAGCATTTCTATTTCATTTTCTCAGCACAGCATAAGAGAGCGTTTTACAGGAAGTACTGTTTGGGCCGGCTTATTTCGCCGAATATAACAAATTTGATCCTCATTTGGGACGAATGTTGTTTATGTAATATGTACTTTTATTTACTTCTAAGAAACGACCTACGTAGCAAAAACAATACGGGATAAATTTTCGTAGGTATATATAAATAATATTTATGATTCGATATCCATACAAGTAATCCGATATCCACTTGAGTATTGAAAATGCAATTTCCCCACCCACTTTAATTTCTTGAATCTTTAAGTATGATTCATCTAGCTAGTAGTTAGTATGTGTCTACGTTATTTTAAAATGATTATAATATAACTCTTTATCATATTATGAACTGCCTCGGTGGTGTAGTGGCTAGTATGTACGGCTGCACTCCCGGAGGTCCTGGGTTCAAGTCCCGGGTCGGGCCAAGTTTAGTTATTGAGTCTTTCTGTATATTAAGCCTCAGTAACAGCCCGGAGTTGGGAAGTTGGCGGTGTTTCACCACCGTGCCTCGGAGAGCACGTAAAGCCACTGGTCGTGTCGAGTGGTCGTCCCACCTGTGTATGACAGTGACAGGAATAGAGAGTGCACTTGTGTCTGCGCGTACACTTGTGCACTATAATATCTCCTGCGCAGTTGGCTAGTCTCAATGAGATTGGCCGCCGTGGTCGAAATCGGTCAGGAGAACATTAGCATTATGATAAATAAAAGAATATATCTAAACTTATAATAGGTTTTAAGAACGTTGTCTCTATGTAAACTAAAATCTTTTAAATGTTTTTTTTTCAGATTTGGGGCATTGGCTACAGAATAATTCTGGTAAACAGTTGGTTGTGTATAGTACTAAATCCTATACTTTTCAGTCTCATGTCGACCAAATTTAGACAAGCTCTTAAGGTACGATATAATTGTTAACGAAATCGATACTAATCCTACTAACATTATAATTTATAAATACCTATGAAAATTTGTGAGGATGGATGTATGGATGACGTGAAGTGTATCATGTCAGAACGGCTGGTTGGATCTGGATGAAATTTGAATATAATCTAACACTGTGCGTGTTAGACTATAGTTTGGAATAGCGCGTAGGTTACTTTTTATCGTTATAGAAGTAGCCCAGTGGTAGCGCGCTCACTTGGGAAACCGAGTGAACCGAGTTCAACCGGGTCTCGCACCGCTGATATTTTCATGAGCGAATCATTTCCAACATGATTACCACTTGTCGTAACAGTGAAGGAAATCATCGTGAGGTAACCTGCATGTCTGAGAGAACCTAGCAAGTTTTCAAAAGACATGTGAAGTCCGCCAACCCGTACTTGGCCAGCGTGGTGGACTATGGCCTGATGCCCCTTGTACTAAAGGTAGTCTCGTGCCCAGTAGTGGGACGTTGAGGTCTGAATACTAAACTTTTTATCCCGGATATAATGTACGGTTCCCGTGGGATAAATTTGTTTATTTCTAGGAATGACCCCGAAGTGTAGCGAGGTGATTCGCTAGTATTATAATCCATATATTAATACGTGAAGCTAACACTTTATACCCCTTTTTACGAAAATTGTGCAGACGGAGGAGTATGGAACTTCCAACAATTATAGTTTTATAGAGAATGAATTTATAGAGAAAAGGAGTGCAGAATGCTAATATTTTTTTAAATAATTGATAAAAAATACATTAGATACACTACCATGTATTTGACACAAACACGGATATATATATATATATATATATATATATATATATATATATATATATATATATATACTCTTTTGTTTATTATTAAAGTCTATGGTCAAATTGAGAATTATGTATTAAACACGTGAAGCAAAAACTTTGTATCCCTTTTTAAGAAAATTACGGGGACGGAGGAATGTGAAATTTGAAACAGTTAAAGTTTATATGGAAATATAGTGAAGAAAGCTAATACTCCTATTTTTATATAAAATACATTAAATTAATTAAAATAAACATTTTGTTTCATGAACCGATACGTAAACATAATTAAAAGAAACAGTTCTTTTTTGTTTTAGTTTAATAGATAATAATCATGGTCGAAGTTCGACCACTCGGCGAACTTTAGTACTAATAAATATGTTTCAGAAATCAGTCAGGTAGACATTACACTATGTTGTATGTTATAAAATTATTTATTATAAATATAACATTTTTATATAGATACCTGGTTAATTATGAGTTATAATTTTTAATGTTCATCGTAAATTATAAAAATATCATTTTATTTACAGATACTATGGATTACAAAAATTAAGAAGAAAGAAAATCCACAAATAAGCGTATAAAATCGTGCAAGCAAATTTTGGTTCTAGAACTCTGAGGAACTGTTGTTTCTGTACATAAAAATGGAAACTCGTTTTATAGGATGGTTTTATTGCGTTTAGCATGCAAGCAAATATGCAAACTTAATTAAAGAAATACTTTGTATGTAACATAATTGATATGTATAATTAAAAGTAATAATTACCCATCAAAAACATAGCATGTAAAAAATTGCAAGTCTCGCAACGCATTTCTTCTACCACAAAAAGTTATGAGATATATGTAATGTAAAACCAAGTCGGGTTATTTACTCAGTACCTATGTATGGAAGCATCTATCCGATAACTTTGTCGTAAATCGTTACCCAATTAGTTAGGAAACATAATCACATAAGAATCTGTTATTTTAAATAGTCGTAATTGAACATACCATGACCAGGAATAGACGAAGCGTGGGCAGGCTTCCCACAAGGTGGACCGACGACTTGGTCAAAGTCGCTGGAGCCCACTGGATGCGGATGGCACAAGAGCGGTTGTCGTGGAAATTTTTAGGAGAGGCCTATGTCCAGCAGTGGACCTATTTGGGCTGAGACGAACTGAACATAGGGTCAAATTTATGCATATACAAACAAATAATGCACTCAGAACGCTAATATTAGGTAAATTTTGTTATTTGTAGGTTCTATTGTCATGTGCGATGACTTTACAGCAATCAAGGTCATGGAAGAGACTTTTTGGGAAACAAGAATCAAAATAAATCCGCGAAAAAATCCGAAAGATAGTTTTATTTAAAATGTCAAAAATTTGCGTAAATCTAAGAAAGTATTACTAATTGGTAAATAAATACTTAAAATATATAGATAATTTATTGTTTTGAGAGTAAATAAAAATAGTATTTGCATATTTTTATCATATTACGAATATTTTGTTATCTTAAGTCTTGATCAAGGTTAAGGGCAGCTTTAATCAGACATTGAACTTGCACATCTATTAAATGTGGCAACATAACAGTATTATGGATATATTATATAAATTACATATAGTATTCAGCTTTTTTTCATGTCCCCGTGTTAGGCAACGGGCATTTGTTTAGGACCACGTCATAGTCCACCATGCTGGCCAAATGCGGGTTGGCGGACTTCATATTATATCTTTTGAAAACTTACTACATGCTCTCAGATCAGATGTTTACTATTTGGCACTATCGTAAACGGTAAATATATTTAAAATATTTAAAAGAAATCAAGATTTGAACCCGCTTCACTTGCTTTCTCTAGTCATCACCTGTAAAACTATTTTGTTTATAGAAAAACAATTTCGAAAAATGTGTTACGGATTTCATTTGATATTATTATATCAAACGAAATACATATATATTCGGACGTTCGATCGATGGCCTTAGCATAGCTACGCCACTGGTGAAAACGAAACATATTTACAGACAAAGTTACATTCTCATTTAGAGTATTACTATGGATTCAGTGTATTCAAACATCTAATAAAGTAATCACACTTGAAGACAGTTACTTAGTGTTTTGATATAAAGCACTGTACTTTTAAGTATAAATTATCGTATCAAAAACCATTCATTATAATCGATGGACAATGACAAACAATTTCTCATAATTTCAACGTCGTTTGCAGTCTTCGTCTCTCATTGATTACTCATTCATTTTGTGGGATACTCTGTAACACTCTGGACAGTTTTTACTCAGAATGAACAACTGGCCTCTTAATTTCGAAGATGTTTTTAAAATATCTACACGATCTTTGCGATATAACTATTCTCATCCATATGTTATCCGAAATCGATTTTGGCTCACAGCTATCATTTTTGAAAAGACTTTAACTTTTATATTGTTCACGAGTATACTGTATTCAATTATATTTCAAGACATTAAGTGTAAAATATATACAGAAGCTATCAAGAACGGTATCATGGCAATAGTGGCTGTAACTGTGACATTTAAAAACATCATTCTACTTCGCAATAGGGACTCCATAATAAAACTGATTGAAGTTCTCAATAAGGACTATGACTCTGCTAAATATTTTCCGAACGAAGAGAAACAGATTATTTTAAAGTATGCAAAAATGGGGGTTAGTGTATGTCAATTTTGGCTTGTCGCTGCAGGACTCACAGCTTTTATGTTTCCTATGAAAGCTTTTATTTTGATGACCTACCATTGCTTCAAAAGTGAATGTAAATTGATCCAAATGTTTGACTACACTTGGCCACCGATTATTAATGATTATAAAGATACCCCGATTGGTTTTTCAGGCTTATTTGCCTTATATTTTATATTTGCCATGTTTGCCATGTCTGTTTATATAGGATTTGATCCACTTGTTCCTATTTTCTTGTTGCATACTTGTGGGAACTTGGATTTGATAGGCAAAAATTTAGGTAGCTTGTTCTCAAAACGTGATATTGAAGACATCAAGAAAAACTTAAAATTAATCAATATTAAACTTGAGGAAATTTATAGGTAAAAGCGAAATACTTATATAGTAAAATTCATGGTTGTTTAAAAACTAGTTACAATAATTCATTATTTGCAGATATATAAAATCAGTACAGGATATCTTTATAGTTTTATATGAGTTCAATATGAAAACGACAACTTTTGTTCTACCATTTTGTGCTTTTCAAATTGTTGAGGTAAAGTATATTATAATACTTGTAAATGATTTTTAAAGTTAATTGAGCAATTTACCCGCTAGCTAGTAATGCTTGCACCGCTAAAGCGGGAGCTTTAGAGCAAGCCGTTCACGTCCAAAAAAACTTCATTAAAAATGGTTCTAACAATGACAGAATATAAATTTAAATTTTGCTACTAGTATTATAGAATAAGCACTCATTATTTGTCAAAAAGACCTCTGGTCTAGTAGAGAATAGCTTGGAAAATAATTGCCTATAAGTATACAAGAACTACTGAAAGAAACTCAGCGGAACTAAAGATATTCTTTAAATTTTTTCTGATCGTTTTCTTTAACGTTAAATCAGCCTGGCCATATTATTGCCAAGGTTTGTTTATATACAAATGTTATGTTTTTAGTCACTCCGGCAGAAAGAAATATCAATCGAATTTATATTGTTCTTCTTCAGTTATTTGCTGCATTTCTATATACCTTGTTATTACAGTACTCTTTTAATGGAAAAGGTTAGTACTAAATCCTATTTTTTTTTCTAGAACAGACACTTGTGAAATATATGTATACCTATTTTATAATATGTATTTTACTGTAGAGTAAGGAATTACGCCAAAGTATATATTCCTGTGGATGGGAAATGGAACCAAATATTGAAATTCGCAAGACAATTTTATTAATGCTGACCAGAACTTCGGTGCCTCTCGTTATCAAAACTATTTTCTATCCAATGTCCTTGGACACATACGCAGAGGTACGATAAAATATACATATATACGGCTTAACTTTCATTTTAATGAGATGTGATGTACTTATGCAAAATATACCTATTATTATAATACTTTCTTAGATTTACGCCAATATTTGACATCTTAAATAAAACTATCTTTTCGGATTATTTCGCAGATTTATTTTGAATTTTAGTTCCCGACGTTTCGAATTCTTTACAGTAATTATGGTCACGGGAGAGACTAAGGTTTTAGACACCTCACAGGCGTTATATACTTGTTACAGCGAGTGTCTACCCAAAATTTTACAAAAATGATTTCAAAAATTCTAAAATGGCACCAGAGTACCTTACAATATTTGTTGATTTTAATACTAAACTTATTTTTAATAAGTACTGTAATTAAATACAGTAAAATTATTTATTTAATTTTAGCTGTTATTATTATAAATATTACAATTTTCTAAAAAACTTTATTAATTAATAATATTATTTAGTGTTGCTATTACTTTAATATGTATTTATACATTGGTTATAACCACAAAGAAATTTAAAAATTAAAAATATTAATTATTTAAGCAATATTATCGTTTTATATGTAATTTAAAAATTATTATTGTTTTAAAATAAACAATTTTATTTTTAAAATAGCACCTGCTGAGTTTCTCGCCAGTAGAACTACCTTTTGCCTGCCAAAGGTGGTGGTAAAAGTGGACGATTCTAATGTACTTGAAAACGTCTTCCTATATTTTGATTTCATTTGATTATATAGGTTTTGTTTATTTCAGATGACCCGTCAAGCTTATGGTATATACAATATTATGAACGCCGCTTGGGGGTAAATAATAATTATAGAATATAAATCGAATATAACATTCACCTAACTTTTCAGCACCTTTTTGTTAAACTATAACTATGTATAATAATTAATAAATAAAAAAGTAATTACTAAAAGTTTTTTTCTTTAAGCGTAATAAGCTTCTCCATTATCTAATCTCTCCGTCCAATTATTTCAACATTTATATTACGAGTATATTATAAAATGCTGGCTATTGATCTAGAAACTTCAAACATTCCTAAACAGTAACTTATACGAGTACATATACCTAATGAATATGAGATTGAAAATTCGCATAAAAAGATCCCGTTGTTTTTCGCTTTTTTATTTTGATTTTTTCATTTGACCTTACATATTTTTTTGAGGTTTCAAATGGTCACGGGAGAAAGAGAGATGTTTGTTGTAAAGCATTTACATCGTCTCGTTGGAGACTAAAAATTAAAATAAAACTTCGGATTATACTCGTAATAATAACAATTATTAAGAATGTCAAATATTTGCGTAAATCTGAGAAAGTATTACTAATCTATACATATAATAAAATTGTAACGAAGCCGAATCTGTACATTAAATATTTTTTGGAAAATTTTATTGAAATAGACATTATTATCGATACAGAGGCCGAATCTCAAGTTTTTAGAATTTTTGTCTGTCTGTCTGTCTGTTACCGCATCACAGAAAAACCACTGGAGGGATTTTGATGAAATTTGGTATGGTGATGGCTAGTTATCCGGGTCAACATATAGGTTACTTTTTAGCGCGGGAAAATGTCTCATTTCTGAGAAAAAATACAAAAACTGCATTGCAAGATAGATACTAATATGTAAAACCTAAAAATTTGGTTTTTGGGCATCTGAACACGGGCGGAGCCGCGAGCAATGATAGTTCGTAAATAAATACTTAAAATATATTGATAATTTATTATTTTGAGAGTACATAAAAATAATATTTGCATATCTTTATCATATTACGAATATTTGTTATCTTAAGTCTTGACCAAGGTTAAGGGCAGCTTTAATCAGACATTGAACGTACACATCTATTTTTTTTGACATTAACACACAGCACCATCTAGTTCCATTGTAAGCTACGAGGCTTGTGTTATGGATATCAGACAATTGATACACTACATATATATAACTTTAAATACATACATATTATAAATATAAACACCCATGACTGGAGTACACACATTCGTGCTCATCACACAAATTAATGCTGGGACTCGAACCCGCGACCGCTGGAACAGCTAGTGGGGTCACCACAAGCTTATGGTATATACAATATTATGAAAGCCGCTTGGGGGTAAATAATAATTATAGCTTACAAATCGAATATAACATTAACTTAACTTTTTAGTACATTTTTGTTAAACTTTATAGTACAATACTATAATAAATAAAAAATAATAATAAGGTTATTTTTATTTTTAAGAGTAATAAGCTTTTCCTTTCTTTATCTCTCTTCATCCAATTATTTCAACATTTATATTAATAAAATATATAAACAATGGCACGCGCAGTCGATATATATCATAAAATGATGGCTATTGATCTAAAAACTTTACATATTCCAAAAAAGTACCTTATACGAGTACATAAAACGAAGATGAGATTGAAAATTTGAATAAAGGGATCTCCTTGTATTTCGCTTTTTTATTTTGATTTTTTCATTTCGCAATACATATTTTTTGAGGTTTCAAATGGTCACGGGAGAGACCATGTTTGTTAAAGCATTTACAACGTCGCATTGGGAACAAAAAATGAAAATAAATTTTCAAATTATAAATGAACTATAATAATTAACAATAATTAAATAAAATATTTACAAATTATAAGAATTGTAACGAGTACTTAAAAATATATTTTTTTCATTGTTACTATCAAATTCAGTTTACAATCACATACGTCTGTTGAAAAATACCGTAATGATCTATTTTTCTAATTTCGAGTCGACGAAAATTAAGGACAGACAAAATAAAACCAATTATTATTTATGTTGGGTTTGGTGCCGAGGTCGGCCCTAGCTACGTCGACCAGTTTTGGTCCATTGTAGCTCAAATAAAACCAAACCAATAGACAAAAAATCATATATTTTTACTAGCAGAACCCGCGGCTATGCCCGCGTTCAATCTACAAGAAACTCTTTGGCTTTATGTTATTTATATTATAATTTTGATCATACAAAAATACTAAATTCGCGATTAAATGGGGGGTGGGGGTTGGAGGATGGAAAAATACTTTATGGCCTATTCCCATACTATACGGAATATATATATATATATATATATATATATATATATATATATATATATATATATATATATATTCCGTCCCAGGCAATGCTTTAGCAGAATATTCCATGTGCCTATTTTCGTATATTAATTATTTTCACCAGACCGGGATCTAAATGATCAATATCGATACCTAAGCACTGTTATATTTGAAGATATCACGTGACCTTTGGCACAATAACCAATATTATCATAATAATATATCTCATTTATATACGAATTCGTTAACTTATATACACTAAACATGGCACTCGTCGATTGTTTTGGGCGGCGTGTACTACTATTCGTTTAGGCACCCTATTTAATAATGGGTACTATGTTGACATGGGTCTAGACAGAGCGGTCGCGTATGAATCAGTGGCCATTCTATTCCACATGCCAGCAAAACGCACATCTTGGCTAAGCATAACTTCTGCATACATACGGGGACCCTAAGCAGGACGCTATTACCGGCTTATCGTTTATCATCTTCAAACAGCCAACACCACCAACCGACTATTGGTCGAAAAAATCGACTCAATTTTTACACGCTCTTACGGAGTATAACACTCCACTGCTTGTCTGTTTGTATACTGCAGCTATCTAGATCACAAATGTGAAATATGACAATAATATATAATAATTTATTTATTCTACAATTTATGGGGTTAAAGTAAGTAAAGCAAGTTGTACAAAAAGGGTCAAAAAATAAGTTGAACTACTATCTCCTAAACTAAGCCAGAGCCTGTATTTTAGGTGACAGACGTTCCGCTTTCACAAATGAATTTGCAACTATTTATATGTCATGCGAGTGCTTCAACAATATCAACAACTTATATTATAAATATGCATCAAATTTGGAAAAAAGAAAAAGAAGAAGATTTTATTTTTACATTAAAATATATATACATATATATATACACACATATATATATATATATATATATATATATATATGTATATATATATATATATATATATATATATATATATATATATATATATATATATATATATATATATATATATATATATATATATATATATATATATATATATATATATATATATATATATATATATATATATATATATATTTAAATTGTTAACCAAACACAGTAGCTATTGAAATTTTTGTCTGTTTTTTTTTTGTATATCTGTGTGCATTTCACGCAAAGAGACTGAACCGATTTTAACTAAATTTTGTAACGTGATAACTTATAACTCGGGGCAACATTTAGAATACCTTTTGGAAACAGGAAAATCTTTCATTCCCACGGGAAAACATAAGTCGTCACCGCACATCCGTTATTCCAAGTTGGCAAAATAAATAAACAGTAGCAAAAACCATTCGCATCCTTAAACATATTTTTTAATTAAAGAAAGAAACTGATAATGTTAATTAAGTCCACTATAATAAGTTATGAGTGACGACATACCTAATCAAATATTTTCGAAGTCGGCGTGCTTTGCTTAGTATCGGCTGGCACCGACTTCGAAAATATTTGATTAGGTATCTATAGTAAATGAAAACTACCAATCAGTTATTTTAAACTTTTTAGTGCTTTTCTTGAAGTCGGTTTTTATTTTTTTGTTAAAAAGTTTTTTTTAATTTTTGATATTAAAAACAAGATTCCGACGAATTGTGAACCTCCTCCTTTTTGGAAGTCGATCATTTTTTTTTAAATAAGCATTAATGATCAATATTTTGTTACAGTTAAAATATAAAAAAGTTTATACTTTATAATATAAAAATTTATTGATTTCTCTTTGTACAAACACCGTCGTTTATAATCGCTCTCGCGTTAAATAAACATTGCAGACAAATTGACGACACGTCTGGCTCTGTTTGCAGTGACCCTACTTGCTGTGCCAGTGATCGCGGGTTCAAGCCCTGCTGGAGGCATTCATTTGTGTGATGGGCACGAATGTTTGTACTCCAGTCATGGGCGTTTATATTTATAATACGTATGTATTTAAAGTTATATATGTGTAGTGTATCAACTACTGGTATCCATAACTCGAGCCTCGTAGCTTACTATGGAACTAAATGGTGCTGTGTGTTAATGTCCCAACATATTTATTTATTGTAAATGGGTGTGTTGTAAAATACAACACTAAGTAGTTAGAGTTTCTGAGTTCAAGAAAAACAGACCTACAGAGAGGCTAAGACGGGAGCTGCGCTTCGCTTCGCACTTAGAGACGTACATGATCGAAGCGAGGGTAAGACACTAGTTTTAAATAGGATTTAAAGTAGTTAAATATTTTATTAATGGCCTCAAAACGCGCCAGTTTTATTTGTTTAATTATGACATTTGCCGACAGTAAGTGGTCGACAGTTGACTAGTTTGCACACTCGACATAAACCTACTTGTTTATTGGGCCAGTACACGCGTTTTTTTAATGTTGGGAAATACATTTACGAATAGGACCCGTATACTGGTGGTCATATGGGGTTCACTTGCTAAAAAAACCAGAACTACCCTCTAAAACCCATCAGAACCTCCCTCGTCTAATTGGGGCGTCGCAGGATCGCTTACGCAATCAACCACGACGCCACGACTCGACGGCAGTTCTGCCGAAGGAGATCACACAACAAAGGAGTTGTTCCCACAATCCACTCTGCTGTCACAGAAGTACCAGGACCAAACCGCATAGTACACCGCCCACCGAAGTGGGCCACCTCCCTGTGTGATACTTGGCTTCGTGCCCGGTTGGGTTGCTGGACGCAAATGAGTCCCCCCACTACGACAAGGTGAACATACATTGGCGGAGTATACGCGTTAGCCCAAACCAGCTTAATTATCGAGCAGATTAAGTTTGCAGTTTGCGAAAGCACTTACGTAGTATTTTGTACTTTGTTACATGCAAATATTTTACATTTGAAATAAATCTGTAATAGTAGCTAATTGGTCTATCTTATCTAGGTTTCAAGGGTTTTTGTGTCTTTGTCTTTTAGTCCAGTCATTATAGACATAAAAAGGGGCTTTCGCTACAAAAGGCCAAGGATTGTTCTTATTTGGTTGATTGTTACAGTTTGGTATCCAATTAATTAATAATCTGAGTTTGCGACCTTGAGCGACCGTTTCAAATTCGGAATATCAATTAGAGCATTAAACTGGAACAATCTGCTAAATTAGAACTTCCCTTGACCTTTTGTAAGTCAGAACCTACCAAGTACCTACTCCAAAATCAATTTATATATCTACTAGCGGCTCACCCTCGCTTCGCTCGGGTTCACCTCTAGAAAAGCACAAACAGATCTATCCCACGGGAATCGTTCATTTTCCGGTATGAAAAGTAAACTGTTGTTTGACCGGCAATATAAGGTATCAGTATGCCAAATTTTACTAAATTAGGTGCGTAAGTTGTTGTGTACTAAGCTGTATAAGTTACTATAGTTTTTTAACTATCCCACGGAAACTCTTTAATTTTCTGGAATGAAAAGTATCTTAGATGTTGACCGGGGATATAAGGTACTACCATGCAAAATTTCATTTAAATCGGTTCAATAGTTTCGGAGATTAGCCCGTACAAACAGACAGAGAAACAAAAAAATTGAAAAAAAAAACTGGATTTGTTCTATTTCTCTTCTTTCGGGATGTAAGAAGAGAACTGACTCGGTTTTTAGCATTTTTTTTATCTAACCTCTACAGTTATATTACGTATATGTATAGATAGAATAAATAACGTATAATAAAACAGTAATATATAATAATGAAAATAGTTATAGCGAGTGTACCTTAGGAGATAGACATATACTATGTAGAACTTTTTTATAGACTTTTTTAAGACTTACAATTTTCTTGCACAATGTTTTGATCTATCTCTTAAGGTTGAGCCAACGTTAGCCATATAAATTTCTACGGACGATTCGATAGAACCAGTTATTGTGTTTTCCCGTGGGAATGAATAATTTGCCTGCCGTAAAAGGTATCCTAAATGTTGACCCGAGTACTAAGTTTTATCACTATACAAAATTTAGTTAGAATCGGTTGAGTACTTTTTGCGTGAAACGCGCACATCGATTTGACTAAGTTAGTTTTATTATCCGTATAGATAAGAATAAATATTGCGAGTGTAACTTAGGAGATAGACATATACAATTCAGAACTTTTCTGTAGGACTTTTCAAGACCTACAATTTTTTAGTATATTGTTTTGATGTATGTATGTCTTAAGGCTTAGCCAGCGGAAGGTTTCTAGGGAGGACTCGATAAAACCAGTTATCGTATTTTCCCGTGGGAAAGAAAGATTTTCTTGAAGTAAAAGGTATCTAGGCAGTTGTATCCCAGTGGTAACGCGCTCGTTTGGGAAACCGAGTGAAGCAAGTTCAAATCCCGGATCTCGCACCTCTGATATTTTTATGTGCGAATCATTTCTAACACAATTACCACTTGTCTTAACGGTGAAGTAAAACATCGTAAGGAAACCTGCATGTCCGCCAACCTGCACTTGGCCAGCGTGGTCGATTATGGCCTGATCCCCCTCGTACTGAAGGGAGGCCCGTGCCCAGCAGTAAGACGTTAAAAAGGGTATTGTACTGAATACATACATAATACATACATACATACAAAAGGTATCCTAAATGTTGACTCGAGTAATAGTAGTAAGTTATCACTTCACCAAATTTCGTTGAAATCGGTACATTACTTATCGCGTGAAACGCTCACGCAAAAACAGACAAACAGAAATACAGGCAAACAGACAAACAGACATTTTTTTAATAACTATTGTTTTGGGGTCTATGTTGTGTACAAAATACGTTACAAATAAACAAAAACATCTATCCCAAAGGGAACAACAGTACATTTTTCCGGGATAAAAGGTAACTTATTTGTTATTCTGATGTATGAACTATATAGATTATTGTAAAGTTTCATCAAAATCCAATCAGTAGTGTTTGTGTACTACGCTGTATAAGTTACTGTAGTTTTTATTATCCCACGGAAACTCTTTAATTTTCCGGGATGAAAAGTAGCTGATTTGTTTTTGTCATGTATGAACTATATTATTGTAAAGTTTCATTAAAATCCAATCAGTAGTTTTTGTGTACTAAGCTGTATAAGTTGTTATAGTTTTTTAACTATCCCACTGGAACTCTTTAATTTTCCGGGATGAAAAATACCTAAGCTGTTTCCCGGGATATAAGGTACCACCATGCTAAATTTCATTTAAATCGGTCCAATATATTCGGAGATTAGCCCGTACAAACAGAAAAACAGACAAACAGCTCGCTCGGGTTCGTCCATACCTACGAATATGTTGTATTATCTCTTTAACCATTTGTCCAAATTATATGCAGTAAAAGGGAAAGGTTTTTTGTTTTAAACAGTTTAGACGATAAATTTACTTATTTTGATAAGAACTCATAATTGTTGATAATAAGACCAATAAACATGATCTACCGATTTAAATTATTTTTTTAATATAAAAAACTACTTTTTGTGACTTAAATATAAAAGTTAGACGTATGCTGTCGCTGACTTTTTTGTAGGCATTATTAAGTTCTACAACTTTTCTCTAGAACATAATCATATATCTCTCATTGTTAAGGCAGCGTTCGTAAGAGACGTTTTCGTTCGACCGTTTTTTCTCCGACTTACTTTGCAAATCCGACTACCACGAAAAAGCCTTTTAATTTTTCGGGTTAATATATAGCCTATGACACTCAGAAAGAACGTGGCTTTCTATTGGTAAAAAAATTTTGAAAATCGGTTCAGTAGATCCAGAGATTACCCCCTACAACGTCACAAACTCACAAACTCACAAGATCACAAACTTTACTCTTTATAATATTAGTATAGATTATATATAATTATACGTAATAATCATTTATTTAAGAAAATATCCGTAATCTATACATATTTTATTTTATATTAATTTAAAATCAATTGGTATGACGGACATGACGGAACATTACTTGAGAAAGACTCGACCGATTTGGCAGATTTTTTTCATTGCGGTCAATTATCCGGACAAGGTTTGTATGAATTTTTTTTTTTTAAAACATATAATTTAAGTACACGGTAACCGACTAAATAAACAAATTCACGTGTGGAACCATAGACAGTAAGTAGTTAGAAATAATCGAGCATCTACCGAGAACTATTCTTAGATGTCGCGCATGCGTTCACAGACGTATTCGTCAGTTCTGTCATTAAGACGTAAGTTTTTGTTTTGTGTGATAAGACTTTAAAGTGTTTGTTTTTATTAATAAATTATATAGAATTTAGTTTCATAACGGAACTTAAATATTTACCTAACTGTAAAATAAAATTTCATTAAGTACAATATGTAAATAAATAACCAATATTTTTATAGGTACATATGATTTATTTCAGTATAAACGGGAATATTAAAATTTTATCGATTAAAATATAAAACATAATGACCGAGACAGAAATCCTGAATCCTAACTATGACATAAATATTTGGATGAGAACGTGCGAAGAAGAAGTTAATGTGCCTTTGCAGGGTAAAGTAACAGGTACGAATTTTTAAATGATTTCATGATTTTAAAAATTGGTCTAAATTTAAAATCGTTTGGTTCATACCTATTGATCTGTATATTATTATATAGGTTGTACTCAATGGATTTTTGAATTTTCAAGTAAATTAAAACAATTTTTTTAATTTCGGGTTCGTCCCTAGGTGATTCTTTGATTGAAATATTTTTTTTATTTATGAACCGGTTGAAATAAAACAAATACTAAATGTTAAGTGATGTTGTTTAATACATTAGTGAAAACTTTAACCAAATCGGTTAAGCTTTTTCTTAGATTAGCGCGCACTAACGCACAGACAAACAGACAAAAATTCTTAAAACTATTGTTTTAGGTTCCATTGCATTATAAAGTTCCGTTCTACCTCAAGAGTTTTTACTGTGTGTACCTGTTTTTACGTCCATTTGGACGTACCTACCTACTTAGACCTATAAAAAACTTGCCTAATTACAATTTTATTATTTACTGGTTTTTTCCGCTAAGTCTATTAGCGTGTAAAGTGAGCTGAATTTTAATTTATTAATTCTGTTGAGTTCGAAGTTGAATTAATTTAATCTTCGCATCAATTGTTTAAGGGCAAATACCGCAATGGCTTCAAGGAAGCCTCATAAGAAATGGTCCTGGATGTAACAAAATTGGTTCATCCCAATATCAACATGTGTTTGACGGCTTAGCTCTATTGCATAAGTAAGTCTAAAATTAACTTACCTGAATAGATTCAGGAAACTTCAATCAAAAAGTAGTGGTACTAGTAAAGAAAACAATATTTGACGATATAATCAAAATTGTTCCTGTGTACATAATATTTTAAGATTTTTTTTAGATTTACCGTCAAAGATTGTCGAGTGACCTATCAATGTCGGTTCCTTCGTTCAGAAACTTATAAGAAAAATAAAGCTGCAAATCGTATCGTCATTACAGAATTTGGTACGAAAGCTGTTCCCGATCCTTGTCATACTATATTTGATCGGTAAGTTTTAAATTTTCACATATCACCTGTAACTATTTATTATGCTTAAACGAGAAATCGTACCGTTGAAAAATAAAAAAATATGGGAGTGACATAATATTAATTGATTTAAGACACGTTTGGCTCAGTTTGTAGTGACCATTATTGCTGTCACAGCGGTCGCGGGTTCGAGGTATTGATTAAATTATTGTGTGATGAACAGGAATGTATGTACTCCAGTCTCGGTTGTTTATATTTATAATATGTATGTATTTAAAGTTATATATGTATAGTGCATCAAACGTCTGGTATTCATAACACAAGCCTCGTAGCTTACCATGAAACTAGATGGTGCCGTGTGTTAGTTTCCCAACATATTTAATTATTTATTTATTCTACGATACAACGATTAAAGATGTCAAGTTCAATAGAATTCTCAATTCTTCAACGATTGTAGAATGATATTTTGTCTATTAGATAATGCCCTGAAATTTTCTTATGCATTTTTATTATGTTATATAGTTTCTTCATATATTTTCTCAACAACATCGGCTTGTGGTTATAGGAAATAAACGCAATTTCAAGCTAGAGAAGCAGTTACAATATATGTATATCCTTCTATAATTTAAATTATTAAAAACGATTACTCAATAATTAATAATTATTAAATTAGTTTAATAAATAGTTTTTACTCATAAAAGTTAAATAGCTTTCTTTTACTTTTAGCATATCGTCAATATTTAATTTCAAACTGGAGAAAACCGATAATGCAGCAGTCTCGATTTATCCTTTTGGAGATCAAATATACGCGATGACTGAAGTACCTACGCTTTATAAGTAAGTTTGTTTTGTTATAACAACTAAAGTGTTTTAAATTAAAGCATTCTAATGTTTAAACAAGAGGGTCGAAATAGAAATCTGTTAATAAGCTTACACTATTCGGCATCCATCAAGATTTTTTCTACCCCTACTTAAGAAGTACACATTAACACCTCCAGGTAAATTTCTAAGAAATTAATGAAATTTCTAAGAAATCTATTGTTAACTGACACGCCGGCGTGTCCGCGGTCATGGAGGGATTAACATCCTTATATTTTTGAGGATTTTTTAAAGAATATCTACTATATCATAAAGGGTCCACATACATAAATAAGCAATATGATAAGGCAGTGATAGCCCAGTGGTAACGCGCTCGCATGGGAAACCGAGTGAAGCGGATTCAAATTCCAAATCTCGCACCTCGGAAATTTACATGTGCGAATCATTTCTAATATGCTTTACCACTTATTTTTGATGAAGGAAAACATTATGAGGAAACCTGCATGTCTGAGGGAACTGTACGTCTAGCAAGTTTTCAGGCAAGGGCATACGCAAGTCAACGGAAGTCCGCCAACTCGCACTTGGCCTGCGTGATAAGAAAAAAACAATTTCTGTCTTTCTGTCTGTTTGTCTTTTTGTTCCGGCTAATCTCCTAAGCGGCTGAACCGATTTTTCGGAACTTTCATTGGCAAATAATTGATGTTATAAGGAGTAACTTAGACTTTTATTTTGGAAAAAGAATTAAGGTTCCGCGCAAAAAATTAAAACCCTTCAAACTGTAAGCAAAACCGCGTACCTAGGGACGTACCCGAGCGAAGCGAGGATAAGTCACTAGTCACATATAAAAAGCTGAAGAAGTATCTAATGATTAGTATGACTAATGATTAATTATTGATCTAAAAGATATATATGTACATACTCGTAATACGCTTTGGCGAAGACGTAGGCACGAACTACTATATCTGCCTAGTAAGATATTTAAATAATCATTTTTACACTAAATGCGAATAATTTTATTATTCCATAGCAATAAAGTTGAAACAATAGATCCATTAAAGTTAAGGTCAAATAAAGTTACTATCTACCTATTTGATAGTAGTTTCATGTTTTTATCACTCAGGCATGCCTAAGTAGTTATTTATAAATTAACTAGCGGCTCACCCTTGCTTCGCTAGTAATCGTCCCTATTCCATAGTGAAAAATAAAAACAATCTATCCCACGGAAACTGTACATTTTCCGGGATCATATGTGCTATTCCAGACTATAATCCATCACTGTGCCAAATTTTATCCAGATCCGATCATCCGTTCTAGCGTGATTGAGTAACAAACATCCATCAAACCAAACTTCCGCATTTATATAGTAGTAAAGATTATATAATTATTTATATTCTACGAGTACGTGAACGTGTTTAGTTTTTATACTTATTGTAATTAGAAAATTACTGTCAGTCTCTAGTTCATAAACTATCTGTACCTATAGCTAAGCTGTTTCTGCAATCGAAAGAAGAATATAAAAAAAATGTATGGGAAAATTCTAAAAAAAAAATCAAAATTCTATGACTGGTCTATGATTGTATGACATAACGATCACCTTCAATAGTAGGGGAGCCCAAGAGGGGATTTTGGGATTTACCCGAGCGCGGCAGATTAACATAAGGGGGGCTTACCTTGCACTCTGTTGAATACCTCCACCAAGGACAATATTATTTGTCTGAGCTATATTTTTGATAAAACTTCCCGTTTTCGAGAAAAATCCAAGAAACTGAAAATTTTGACCTTTGACCTTGAATAACTTTTTAGCACACATGGGATCGATGGGCACTTTTGCCACTTTATTTGTACTGGTGTACCCAAGGTCTCTACCAAAATTCAGCTCTGTTGGAATTTTTGTTATTTGAAATGTCTATTTTGACCGGACTATTTAAACAGAAAGACTCAATTACTAAACTTGGCCCTACCCGAGGCTCGAAGCCAGAACCTCTGGATGTGCAGCCGTACATAATACACATCTATATATTATAAATAGGCAAAGTCCAAACAGCTCAGTAGGTACCAAACATTTCATACTCCGTTTTTCAACCGATTTTCTTTTTTGTTTAGTAGCTATTGACGAGCTTTAGTATTATTAATAAAAACAAAACTAATTACTTTTATTTCTACATAAATGTTTTTTATAAATATATAAGTAAATTCTCCTCATGTTTTCCTCTTTTGAATAAATGATTATAGCCGAATTTCGACCAGTGGGCGAGCACTAGTATCGTTTATAAAAACTTCGGTGGCGGAAGATATTTGTCGGCTGGCACCGACTTCGAAAATATCTGATTAGGTATCTATTCTAAATGAAAACCCTCATTTTAGTGCCTAGAAGTCGGTTTTTATAAAAAAATTAAAGCTTTTATTTTTCAATTCTTAGTTTAGACGTAATAAGCAGGTAATTTATAAGAAGAAAGTTTTTTAATAATATATTCGACTAAGCATTTTATTAAAAAATAATAATTTATTGTTATGGGGCCACCTGGGAAGTATACCCTTCGAAAAAATATATATTTCCCAATCGGTTCAGGCACCTTCGAGTAATCGGTGGGCATACATAAAAAAAAAGATTCCGACGAATTGAGAACCTCCTCCTTTTTGGAAGTCGGTTAAAAAGGTAACACAAATATAATAAGTGACAAGAATCTCTCGATGTGTCTCTCGAAACTACAATAATAAATTAATTCATAATGATTCACATAGAATGATAACCTACATAGATTCACTACAATCGTTATAATATTATTATTAAGATGACATGTAGGTATAGGGATGACGTGTACACTATTAATTAATATTGTAAATTCCTTATAAATCACAGAGCTTTCTGAATATTGTTTTTTTTTTTCGCAGAATTGATCCTGGATCCCTTGAAACGTTGGGCTCTAAGCAACTATCAGATGCATTGTTAGTAGCACACACAGCTCACCCTCATGTTATGCCTAACGGTAAGCTTACGAAAAAATATTTAATATTCAGTGAGAAATCTTAAGTGTACGTCGTTTGGTCTTACACGATCATTTGTATTAACTTCATTATATTTTCTGTTGCTTGTAACTTAGATTCAAGATCTTTCATTACATATTATTTTACATATAAATGAATTTTAAATATGCATTCGTGATTTCATAATAGCCCATATTAAAGTTGAAATACATACATACATATAAATATTTAAATAGTGTCTGTCAGTCTGTCTTTTTGTGCACGCAAATCTTCAGCTCACGTTTCTCTCGGGCTACTAGTAGCACGGTGCAATTAGACCGAAACCTCAAAATCCAATGTAAAAGTTTCCCTTCCGCTTCAAATTGGTCTATACAGTCCACATATTGTTTTGTAAAAAGTTACACCATTTTTAGCGTCGGGTTTAGGGGGAGGGAGGTTAAAAGTAGGTAAATTAGTAGTTTCTATCAGTTTTTCTTAAATATTTCGAAAACTATGCGGCTTAGCATAAAAAGTGTAATTTACAAAAATTATATACATTAAATTGCTAACATAAAAGATTCATGCATATAATCTTGCTAAAGTTACGAAAAGTAGCAATTATATATACGCCTACGCCTTCACAGGATGTGACACTGTATCAGTTATGGAATCGTTCACTTTGGCAAGATTTTGCACGAAACCATTTTTGTTTATAATTAATAATGAAGATTATTTTTGTATATGACACTTTTTGTGCTAAACCGAATAGTTTTCGAAATATTTAAGAAAAACTGATGAAAAGTACTAATTTAGCAACGTCTACCCCCTGTCCTTCCGAAACCCGACGTTCAAAATGGTGTAACTTTTTACCAAATTATATGTGGAGAATAATTTAAATTGGCGGGAAACTTTTAGCTTGGATATTGAGGTTATGCTATTTTTTGGACTAATTGCACTGTACTATACGATTAATTTTAACGAGATAATTGGCTGATAGAGGAATCGTGTAATAGTGTTTTTATAGAATAGCGATTTTTAATATTAAATGGGGGCCATGATTGATGGTGCATTACAAATGTTACAAAGTTTTTGACAAAACTATAAAGTACACTTACATATATATTTTTTTTATTTCAGGAGACGTCTATAACGTCGGTCTGAACGTTGTTAAAGGGAATTTGAGTCATGTTGTCGTCAAGTTTCCGTACAGTGAAAAAGGTATGCCTGCCTATATTTATATTATGTATAAAGTATCTAAAAATAAAACAATCCGTATACCAATCTAATAATATTTGTCTGTCTGATAATAATGTTTGTTCAATGGATCAAAAACTATTTAGGCCTCTAACTCAAATAAGTAGTTTTATTCGCCTTTAAATAATAACATTGAAAATGATTTGCATAAGGAAATCTCAGAGTTGTTAGGCCTTGGAACCCAAACCTGCTTTACTTGGTTTTCCAAACAGACGCGTTACTATTGGGTTCCATTAAGAACGAATATAGTGATAAAGTTTTGTTTTCCTGATCTTATAAAACAAATCAAACCGTATACCAATCTAATAATATTTGTCTGTCTGATAATAATGTTTGTTCAATGGATCAAAAACTATTTAGGCCTCTAACTCAAATAAGTAGTTTTATTCGCCCTTAAATAATAACATTGAAAATGATTTGCATAAGGAAATCTCAGAGTTGTTAGGCCTTGGAGCCCAAACCTGCTTTACTTGGTTTTCCAAACAGACGCGTTACTATTGGGTTCCATTAAGAACGAACATAGTGATAAAATTTTGTTTTCCTGATCTTATAAAATAACACAAATGTAAATAGATAATATTGTTAAACATAAGCCTTGTGCCCAGTTTTCGCTTGTTATGGAAAAGAGAAGACAAATTAACGTTGCTAGGTGTAAGCTCAATTATACAAGGTTGCGCAAAATTAATCATCCAAATTTGTTTTTGAATAACTTTTATGCTAACTAAAAAAAATATTTTGAGTATTGGAAATGTTTATTTGGACCTTTACAATTTTTTTTTGTTAAGTGGAAAAGATGATATCCGCCAAGGGGCTGCTGCCAGTGTTTATACACATTTGTGCCCGTTTTATCGCATTTCCCATGACTATCCACAAGATTTCCGTGATAACTGTTCGCATTCCTATTGAATATTCTCCTTAAGGGCTGCGACTGTCTGAGACTTGTTGGAATAAGCCCGCGACTTCGAGTAACCTCAAATAAATAAATTAAATCGGACGATCTTGCTGGCCATGCCAAATCGTCAAAACGGGAGATTACGCGACTAGGAAACGCTTCCTTCATAATATCCATTGTGGCTCGTGCTGTATGTGCGGTTGCACCGTCTTGTTGAAACCACATGTTCACCATGCCCAACTCTCATCCAATCATCACCATCAGTCATCATTTATCATGGGCTTTGTAGCGTTCGCCAGTGACAGTGACCATATTGCCGATGAAAAAATATGGCCCAATCGCTACTCCCGAGTGACCACCGCACCACACTACAATTTCACTAAAATTCGCCGTCTTGTGATACCCGATTGGGTAGGCCGTCGTCTGGTTGATGTTTCTTCGTTCTCAGCGACATCGGCAGCCACAGCCGCGATATTCTCGGCCGAAAGACTCGTCCGGTGGCAGCCAGGCCTTGCAAGGCTTGTATGATTCCAGTCTGTTCGAGTCGAGCAGCTAAGCGCCGGAATGTTTGGCCAGTTGGCGCGACACGATTAGTAAATCGACGTCGAAATGCACGCTGCGCCAACACCACCGACCGATTATTGGTCGAAAAAATCGACTCAATCATGCCACGCTCTTGCGGAGTATAACACTCCACTGCTTGTCTGTTTGTATACTGCAGCTATCTAGACCATAAATGTTAAATATGATTAACGTACGACGCCATTTGCAAAAATTACATCTTTCGATAGGGTGATTAATTTTGAGCCACCTTGTATATACTTAAAACTATATTTTCGGATAATTTGCGGATTTATTTTGATTTTTGGTTCCCGACGTTTCGAATGCTTTACAGGAATCATGGTGACCGTGACCATGTGATCATGACGTGAATTATTTAAAACATAAATTGAATCTCATAAAAAGTACGGATAACCTCCAGAACTTACACTAATTTTGCGCGTGTACACATTTATACACGCACTCTTTAATTTTTTTATTAATATGTTATTTATGGTATGAAATACCTCTAAGAATATTTAGTCGTGTTCTAAAGTAAATTTATTTATTGTTTTAGGTGATATGTTTGAGGCCGTCGAAATCGTAGGCAGCGCAAAACCACGGTGGCGACTTAACCCCGCTTACATGCACTCGTTTGGTAAATAGCGTAATAACATTTAAAATGAAATTAAAAAATTCAAGGAGAAATTAATATTTTAATTAATTCAGTCAATTTGATTTATAAAGTCTTAAAAATAAACTTACTTCAATGATAATAATATCATATACATATATAGGTCATATTCTTATAATCACATAACCAGAGACAATTGCAAAAATTATAGCAATGACATATTTATACATCAGGAATAATCTTAATGTCTACATTAATATTGTAAACGATAAGATATTTTGATTGCTTTTTTTATTTCAATGCCCCAATCTCTGAAACAACCAGTTATGTCTGAAGAATTATGTTCACATATATAACCTACTATCAGAACGCGCGGCTTCGCTCGCGTTAAAACTACAAAAAAAAACTATACAAAGGTAGGTTTCATGCAAACTTTCATACCCCTTTCTTACCCCCTTGTGGGATGAATTTCGAAAAATGCTACAGCACGTATTTATTTAATTGAATTAAAGAGCATTAATACCAAGTTTCAAATAATTTTGATCATAAATAGTTTTTGGGTTGTATTATAACGTGTTTTCCCGTGGGAATGATATAATCTTCGGCAAAAAAAGTAGCCTATGTTACTTTCCAGCCTTCCAAGTATCTTCACACAAAAAATCACGCCGTTTCGACGTGAAAGAAGGACAAAAAAACAAACACACTTTCACATTTATAATATTAAATTATTGAAGTATTGATATGGATATATTGATGAATATCATGAAGAGCAGCAGAAAGAAAGTACATAGGTATACATAACCAGTGACGAGAGCGAAGTCGCAGTCATAAGCTAGTAAAATTATTTTTTTTAAATCACGTGCAAGATAGCGCCCGCCACTCTCCTATGTAAAATCTTTACAATTTAATGTTAAATTTTAATTTGTATATTTACAGGTATAACAGAAAACTACTTTGTTATAATAGAACAACCACTGTGCGTGTCTCTTATAAACAACTTTTGTCGTTATATCACCAAAAGGCCGATTTCATCATCTCTGGTGACCTATCCCGATTATGAGGTAACCTAAAGTAAGAGCCCGCATGCACTAAACGATGGTGACTGAGACCATAGTCTTAGCTATCAATGATTGTATGATGGTCATTTGCTAACGTCCGTGGTCGTTGTCACGGTTGCCTTATGCACGGACGGAGTGTTTTATGTTAACGGTTTAATTAAAATGAGCTCTATTTTTACAAGCTTTTATTTAGTTTTACCTGTCCCGGTGTTTGTCTGTCTGTAATCAAATCTTGCAAGTAAAATTTGACTAAACGTCATTCTAAATCCAATATGGCGGACTCCCGAAGATGGCGGATTATGTTTTTTTTTTGTGAACTCCCATGATATGGATATCAAATGAAAGGGTTTGATGAGAAGAATATGAATAAAATAAGGACTAAAAAATAAAAACATTTTTATAAACATAAAGCTTGATTTAAATAGAGAAGTTGCATTAATTTTTTTGCCACAAATTTATATACAAATGTAAGAATAATAGATTTAAAAGATATTTAAATATTTTTTGTTGTTATTAAAAATTTCTTTTTTTTTTTAGTAAATATTAATAAAAAAATGTTAAATGTTTGAGCAAATAAAACGACTTGAGGTTGGTTGTGACGTCATTATATCCGTTGAGGCTGTGAGCCAATCGCAATCATAATATACTTTTGTATTTTCTATATTCGGATCACCATGTGTCATAACAAAATTAAACGTCAATTTAATAATTTCAAAAGAAATATAACCTGTAATGAGCAATGACAATTTTTTTTTGTTTTGACAACGTAAACATGTGTTCTAGCCAGAGATGCGCAAACTAGGTCCTGGAGTGGATTGAACATGGAATAGTTCCTTTTCATAAAGGAACTATGTTAACGAAACATGTTCGCGGAACTATCTAGTTCCGATAGTTCATCCGATCCGACCGTTCCGATTTTAACAGATTATCACTGTGATCGGTTCCCGAGGACAGCATAGCGAAAGACATAGTTTTAATTGACCGACTTCAAAAAAAAGGAGGTTCTCAATTCGACACGTATAAATATTTTTTTTTATTGTTTGACCTCTTCTTACTTGGTACTAGTTACCTACTATACTACACTAAAAATGGAAAACAAAAATTAAAAAAAAACTACTTCATTAAATAAAAATATTGTAAATGATTGTTTAACTTACGAATTATTTTATTATATACATTGTTGTTAATTTTTGATTTTTTATTGTTATTCTTTTTATTAATTATAAATTCTTATTCATATTAGGTATTGTAAAATTAAGAATAAATTGTAAATTAATAAACATTCTCTATATACATAATATAACATTAAATCTAATACTATTATTATAATGTAACTGAATATGAAAGGATTTTATTAATAATTAATATATACCTACTTTCTTAAATTGTTTTCAATAGCATTTTTTGTAAGCGTAAGAAATGAAAGGCTTTTTTATTTTTATTTTATTTATTTAATTTATTTAGTTTGTGTTCGGTGTTTGGCACGTGTGATTCTCGGTGCTTGTGGCAAGCACCCAGCATGTGGATGTGGCTTAACAGATGTTTAATAAAAAAAATTTACTCTTGTAAGGAAGCCCTTAAAATTTAATATACAGATTACAGCTATAGCTCGGGTAGGTTCGGCAGGAGTCGGTTACGTTCAGATCAGTCAGTCGCTCCGGTGATCGGTCCAATATATTCGTTTACTCGTTCCATCTCACTCCTGCACATGTGGAACTATATGGAACTGTGAACCTGTTTCAATTGACATCTCGGATTGGAACGATATCGTTCCGGTCTAAGACATAGTTCCGGGAACTATTTCAATCCGGACTTACGCATGTCTAGTTCTAGCATTTCGCCATGCGATGGCGTTACTAAAGCGATATAAAATAATTTACATAAAAAAAAACACTTAATTGTAAAATTACATGAAAACTCAAATAATAAAAAACGTGCAACTTCTCTATGCTTTTAAAAGAAGAAAGAAACTTTAAATTAAATCAAACCCAACAATTTATTACTTTACATAATTTATATGATATAAAAGCTTACCTGGAGACTTACCTGTGTAGATAAACAAGAATATAGGTAATATTTCAAATAGATAAATCTCGCGACAAGCTTTTATATCATATAAATTGTATAACATAATAAATTGATAAATTTGATTTAATTTAAAGTTTATTTTTTTCTCTTTTTAGAGTTTTTTAATGAATAGCTTGTTCTTAAAAATATTTTTTTTACTTTTTACTTTTAATTAATTATTTATTTGTTCAAGCCGAGCTTTGCCATGTTATATGCTTCTAAAGCCATATATGTATATTACATTGATGCCTCCTATTATTGAAATTAAAAAAATACACAAATTTTAAATACCATAAATACTTTATTTACACATTATACAAATAAGACAAAATTTAATCTTTATTATTTTTTAGACAAACGTGATATTGATACACCGGGAGACAGGTGCGGAGACACGTTACAGCACGGATACAATTTTCTTCATGCACATAATAAATTGCTTCGAATCCGACGGACAGGTCATGGTCGATATGTGTTCATATAAAGATAGTAAAATTTTGGATGCTATGTATATTGAAGCATTACAAGTAAGTTAATACTTATTTCACTCACTTTACACTCTCAATTTCTTAAACAGAGCGTGGCAATATTTATCAAATATTTGCACCATATAAGAATTAAACTCGAGATTAGTAATAAGTAATATAGTAAAAAAATAATAGTTTTTTTGTTTAGTTTCTCAATTTGTACTACAAGAAAAAATACTATTAATTATCTCCATTTAGGTAAATATTTACATATACTCGTATTTGTGAAGTGTATGAAAGTACTATGCAGTGTAGTAGTTAGTAACTCAACATTATTCTTCGGCTTCTGTCATTGTCTAGGTAACATGTGGGATTTTATATAAATTCTATTGTAAACATTCTCTATGCACAAATATTATGTCCGCGAGCTCTATCACAGTATGCCGTAAATATAAAACTCAGAAAGAACTCTACAGAGCCATAAAGGTTGCCTATGCTTACATTTTTTATTTAGTAATTGTTGAATATTTCACTGAACAGTCGATGCATAGTAACCCTGACTACGCTCAATGGTGTCAAAGTCGCCCCAAGAGGATAGTAATACCTCTGGATGCACCTATACTGAGTAAAGTCGAGACACGAGATATAGCAGACGTTGGTGTTGAAGCACCAAGGATAAATTATGAAATGTGTAATGGTAATTGTATTTTTTTTTTCTTTATTTTATTTATCCTTTTATCAATCGTAGTACTGATATATATTCTCATATGCTGATGATACAGCCCTAATCTTTACAGGTAATTCTTGGCACGATGTACGGCTTAATGCTGAAATAGGGTTGGCTAAAGTAGCCAGGTGGTTGTCTAAGAACCTACTCACACTGAACATTTCTAAAACAAATTATATATGCTTTAGCATATGTAAACGTACATAACCTAGAGACGATTTCAATATAAAAATACGTCTGTGTAATAATGATGAAAGCACTACCTGCAGTTGCTTAAATATAACGAGGGTTCCATGTGCTAAGTATTTGGGTGTTTTCATTGACCAGAGATTATCTTGGCATTCTCAAATCGATCATGTGGCAAACAGAGTCAGAAAATTGAGCTGGATGTTTCGGTCCCTAAGACACATAGTCCCTAAACAAGTTTTTAGCAGCTCATCTCGCCCCAGGAATCTCTTGAATGAAATATATTTTGCCTTAGTACAATCAGTGCTATCATATTGTATCCCGATTTGGGGTACCGGAGCTGCTAAAACGAAGTTTATTAAACTTGAGAGAGCACAACGTGCTCTAATAAAATGTATGTACTTTAAAAAACTTACATTTCCAACTGAGAATCTGTACCAAGTTAGCACACTGCTCTCAGTTAGAAAGCTGTATATTAATCAAACTATACTAAAAGTACATAAGGCTGTTTCCTATGATGCGTCTTTAACATTAAAAAGAAGGAAAGAAAACATAATTAAAATCCCACAAACAAGAACAACATTTGCGTCAATGCAATTCGATAAAAGATCTGCACAATTATATAATAAAATTAACAGTATCATTTATGTTTACCCCTACAATTACCACAAATGCAAAAAGACATTAATAGAGTGGATAAAAACCCTTAGTTACAATGATACGGAAAAACTGTTAGAACATATTCATTAAATACTCACACACGCACACACGCACACACACACGCACACACACACGCACACACACACACACACGCGCGCGCGCACTCACACACACACACACACACACACACACACAAACGCGCGCGCGCGCGCGCACATACACACACAGACTCTCACACACAATACACAAACACATATATACACGCTAATTTTTATTTTTATTTTTTTTGTTTGTCTTAATTGATCTATTTAAGTTTGTAATATTACCCATAATATTATAATCAGATAAAAGATAAAATTACGTTTTTATGAAAGGGCGGGGTCTCCTAATACAGGCAAATTATTTGCTTAAAAGGGGATCTCAACCACAAAATTTGAAATTTTGATTTGATTTGAAATAAATAAATAAATTTTAAATTAATCAATTAATTATATGTTAATTTTTATTTCAAATGTAAATGTATATTGTTATCTAATTTATAGTTTTTATTGTTGTGTTAATAAATAAATTATTATTATTATTATTGATTTATATCTACTAATAATATTTTTTCAGGTCGTCCTTACAGATATTTCTATGGGATTGGATCAGATGTGGATACACAATACTCTGGATCGGTAATGCTTAATGACTATAATTCTATTTTATACGTTTATTATATAAGTAATAACTAAATTTATTTTTATTCTGACCCATATAAATTAATAAAGTTATAAAAAATATGTTTTTAGACGATTTTCTCTTTTCCACCGATCTTTGATTAATTTTTAACTTTAACTTAACTTTCCAGCGCTGCTTTTGCTTGATAAATCCGTCAAGGGAAGTGAATGCTAATTATAGACTTTTTAAATGGATTGTGACTTTAGAGTCATGTAATGGTTTTATTACTTACTAGCTCTAGCTAGATTTATGGACATAGTAATATATTGTAAAGTAATAAAACGTCCTTCTGAATTCAACACGTATTAATAAAAAAAAATTTTCAGATAATCAAAGTAGACACAAAAACAGGCGAATTTTTAATTTGGCATGAGCCTCAATGCTCTCCAAGCGAGCCTATATTTATTGCTCATCCAGGTGCAAAAGTAAGTATTTATAAATAAAATATACCTATACAAACGCTCATGGCTTTCCGCTTTCGCGCGTCGATCTGATCGAACATGTCCATGTCCGTTGCCAAGTCCCTGGTGACTAATCTGCTTGCTGTTTTTGTACTGGCACCGGCTGCCTCCTACTAACCGACGAAGATTAGGTTAAAATTCTGATACAAGTAAGTAGAGTGCCTATACGCATACCCTACGCTTCTCAACGGAAGCGAGGACTTAGGCTCATCAACCCCCCCGCGGCAAGAGGGACGATAGAAGTTGTTAGTTATAAGTAACTCGCGAGTGCTTGGGGCTGGAGTCCATGTTCGTTGGAACCCAGCCCCAAAACTGGTTCGGAGACCTTTCTGGCCTTTCTTAGAAAATTCTACCCGGGCCCGCGCGGCCCCCGCGACACCGGTAGGCCGAACCCTGACCTATAAGTTGTCATAAACTTTGTAAGTTTATTCGACATCCGCGAACTTAGAAATACGACGCCCATCAGGCGTGCTTACAGGCCGTGGTCGAGTACCAGGCCTCCTTGACACGATCACACTAGTACTCTACAGATATACATTGCACACACTCTCCGGACGAGTAAACTAGACCACCTTCTACCCTCCCCCGTGCCCGGCGACGCTGTCAAGGCCCCTAGGGTTTACAGCATTTGTATCCATAAGATAACAGGTAACAAACACTCATTGCTCGCTCTATCGACTAAGAATTTGAAATAGATGAAAATGTTAAAATATAAATGAAAAAATATAGTGTGTAATTAGAATATAGTATAGAATATTTACAGGATGAAGACGATGGTGTGTTGCTCAGTGCAGTGCTCTGGGGTAAAGAAGACCACGCCGTTACACTGTTAGTGTTAAATGCTCGTAATCTTAAAGAAATAGCGCGCGCGCACTTTACCACGCCTTCACAAATACCCAAGTGTTTTCATGGTTGGTTTATTCCTGACTAATAAATATGTATAGGTATTTTACACAAACCTTTAGGTACTATAATTATGTAATTATAATATAATTATGTAATTATAATATAATTATGTAATTATAATATATGTATGCATAAGTTTTATTATTAAATATAATAATGTCTATTTTACCCTATTAAAATAATAAAGGTCTACACGGTCTTATGTTTAATTTCTATAACCTATATTTAGCTAGGCAGTGTTAGCCCAATGGTAACGCGCTCGCTTGGGAAACCTAGTGAAGCAGGTTCAAATCCTGGATCTCGCATCTCTGATATTTTCATTTCCAACATGATTACTTCTGTCTTACGGTGAAGGAAAGCACTGTGAGGAAACTTGCATGTCTGAGAGAACCTAGCAGGTTTTCAAAAGACATGTGCAGTCCGCCAACATGCACTTGGCCAGCGTGGTTGACTATGGCCTGATCCTCCTCGTATTGAAGGGAGGGCCGTGCTCAGCAGTGGGACGTTAAAAAGGGCTGAACACACATATTTAACTAGAAGATGAATTAATGCTAAATAACACCTGAATTTAAAATATTTCAGTAATTAGTTCAAGGCAATATAATATCTAAGAATTCTTATAACTGGCAATAAAGTTAATGAATAACAAAAAAATAAAAACCGACTTCAAACAAAAGCACTAAAAAGTGAAAAATAACTGATTGGTAGTTTTCATTTACTATACATACCTAATCAAATATTTTCGAAGTCGGTGTGCTGAAACTATAAACATTTAGCAAGGTAAGTTACAAAAAAGGTAAAAAAATAATTATAAATAGATTCTTTTGAAAAAAAAGTATTTCTCTTTATTTATTACATTTTATAAATAAAAATAGCTCGAATTGTATATTTAGTCCAATCGGAATCCGGTTTGGGAATAAAATATTGAAAACCTGAAGTTTTATTCTTTTAAAATGTTAGCAGGTATATAAGGAATAGAAAGTCGTAAAATGCCCCATCTGCCCAGCTACCACCGATAAATGGGGGGACGCAAACCGTTGAAAAATAGTTTTTTTTTCAATTTTCGGCTTACTGTGATGTCTATCGAAAAATGTTTTCTACAAAAGTTGTAGGTTTAGTAAAAATTTTACATTAACCTTAAAGTTTTCGAGATATTTGCAAAAACTCGGTTTTTAACTTTTTCTTGGTTTTTCATTTTTAATTTCTAGAAAAAAAATTTGATTTCCATGAAACTAATCTTCGAAATATATATAATAAATTAAAAAAAAATGAAATTGAAATGTTTAGCCATTTCCGAGAAAAGCTCGCGAGCAATGCTCGTATTATAATAAATTCTGCGCTGGATCTGTATATAAAATATTTTTTTGAAATTATTATTGAATTAGCCAATATTATCGATACAGAAGCCAAATCTATAGTTTTTAAATGTTTTTTTCTATCTGTCTGTAACCGCATCACTTGAAAACCACTGGACGGATTGTAGTCACTAAATGTCGCTATGTGTTTTTAAAAAAGGTAATTTCAATTTGAAAATTTTTTTGCACATATTTGACCTTTCTATGATTTTATTAGATTTATAAGCACTTTCCATTGTTTAAATGGCATAAAAAATTGTTATTTGGCTATATGAATTAGGTAGTAATATATGAGTTATAATTTTTGGCCGAAACAATTGTCAAATGAACATATTTGTTATTATTTACTAAATAATGCTAATGTTTGAAAATCCATACTAATATTATAAATGTGTAAGTGTGTTTGTTTGTTTGTCTGTCCTTCTTTCACGTCGAAACAGAGTAACGGATTGGCATGATTTTTTTGTGTGTAGATAGTTGGAGGTCTGGAGAGTGACATAGGCTACTCTTTACCGCGGGAGATTATACGTTTTAAGAGATTTTTTTGTAGTTTTAGCCGCGGGTTCTGCTAGTCGTTAAATATAAAAATCGGGCAAGTGCCAGCCCAATACGCACATCAACGGTTCTGTTTACCCAAATGCTGTTTTGTTTTTACTTACGTATTGTTAAGTTAATATTAAATAAAATACAAATATTTACGATCAAAAAGACAAAGATTTGCTTTTTACGTAGTCAGGCTTTTTATTTTTGTAATTTTTTTATTTATAGTTTTTTAGGTTTGGTCAGTTAGACTTTTTTACTTTTATTTAACAATTTCTTATCCTAAATTACTTTAAAACATGTAAGTTGTATATATTTCTTTAATCGCCTCTCAAAATCCTGTATTTTGATACCCCACTCGCCGATTTTTTCAAGACATAAATTGGTGTATAGGATCCCCCATTTTTAATTTTTAATGATATCTATATACTACCCTACCCTACAATACCCTTTTTTTAACGTTGGGAAATGCATTTACGCACGAGGTGTGGGGCTCACCGGCAAAGCCAGTACTACCCACTAAAACCCAACAAAACTTTCCCCCGTCTTAATGAGGCGTCGCAGGATCGCTTACGCATTCAACTACGACGCCCCGACGGCAGGTCTGCCGAAGCAGACCACAACAACCACGGGGTTGCTCCAAGGTCCATTCTGCTATCAGAGAAGTACCAGGAGCAACCCGCATGGTACATCGCCCTCCCACCGCCCACCGAAGTGGGCAACCTCCCTGCGCGTTTCTTGGCTTCGCGCCCGGCTGTATATTGCCGGGCACTACTGAGTCCCCCCACCACGACAAGGAGAACGCACGTTGGGGGGGACCCTACGATACCCTATGACACTCGCGATCAAGACGAATATTATTATTATTAATATGTACATGTTTTAGAAAAGCTGCGTATGTGTATGTCTCTGACTGTATAATACTATGTTGTTCCTTCATCAACTTATTCTCTTCTTTTTCATTCACTTTTTACGCTGTCGGGTTTTTTTTATTTTTCTAATACTGATTATATGTTACTTTCAAACCGCTAATTAGGTTTCTTAGGATGTATGAGTACTTGCTTTGTAAAATTTGTCATCAACAACATCCTATAGGTCTTGATACCAAAAAACCATCCAACCTACCACCTATAAAGCTACTACCGAGATTGATAACAAGTTTATCAACACTAATATAAAAGAGCTGAAGAGTTTGTTCTTTTTGTATAAACACGTTAATCTCTATCTGGAATTGAATGTTGCATTTAAAAAATTTTTTGCATTTAATAGCCAAATACTTGACAAATGTTAGTTAAACGAGTATTATAATCTGAGATCACGCTACAACTTTTAATATCGAAACAGTTATACATAAAAATATGCCAGAGAAGCCGCGGGAAAAACTAGTTTGAAGTAATCATACCTGTCCTACCTGATTGCTAGCGGCTCGCAATGTTGTGATGCTGTCTAGCAAACTAGTTTAAAACAGTAGGCCAGTTGTATGTGCCGCTAGTCCGACAATATCGCTTACGCTGGTGCAAGTAATCGAATATAGTGTATAAAGTATAATGTAGAAGAAGAGATACGAGTATTTATATAATTTAAATTGGTAGAATAAGTCATACGTAAATATTACGTTAGATACGTAGATTTAATAATAGTATTCTTTCCTGCTATTAAATATCATTCCAATCGCTAGTGTTCTCATAAATCATCATAGTGACAATATGCTGTTATTAATATTTTCTGTTATAATAGTTTATACTATAAAACTATATTTAAAACAAAGTGTGAAAAAATGTGTCTGCAAAACATCTATGAAAGGAAAGACTGTGATTGTTACGGGAGCAAATAGTGGCATAGGATATCATACTGCAATGAAATTAGCATCGAGGGGCGCCCAAATTATACTTGCATGTCGAAATAAGGAAAAAGGAAAACATGCACAGATGTCCATCATAGCTGCTACTGGGAATTACAATATTTTGGTCAAACAATTAGATTTGTCAAGTCTAGCATCTATCAAAAGATTTGTAGATGATATTCTGATAGAAGATTACCATCTCGACGTTCTAGTAAATAATGCTGGAGTATTTTCTGTAGAAAATAGCTACACAGAAGATGGACTGGTCGAAGGCATGCAAATCAATCATTACGGACCATTTTTGCTAACTTTGCTACTATTACCTAAATTGATAAGGTCGAGGTCAAGAATCGTAAATGTCAGTTCCTTAATTTATATATTTGGAAGACTTAATTTGAATACAATCAATAAGCCTGCTAGTAATCGATTAATAACTTATGCTAACAGTAAGTTTTGCAATTTAGTATTTCATCAAGAGCTGGCGCGACGTCTGAAGAATTCTGGTGTTGTCGTAAATTCAGTACATCCGGGTGTAATAAAGACAAATCTTTTGATTGAAGCTAATTTTATATTTCGGCTATTCTTTAATATTTTACACTGGTTCTCTGGGAGGTCAGCAGAAGACGGTGCAGAGACGGTAGTCCACGTGTCAGTTTCGAAAGAATGTGAAAATATAACTGGAAAATACTTCATAGATTGCAAAGATTATTATGTTTTACCTAAGGCTAAAAATGAAATATTGGCTCAGAAACTATGGTCAATGTCTGCCAAGTATGTGAAATACAATGAAGACCTAAGCGACATATTAAATTACTAGCGGCTCACTCTCGCTTCGCTCGGGTTTGCCTCTAGAAAAACTTGAACAGAATTGTACGTTTTCCGGGATAAAAAGCTATGCGCTATTTCAGACTATCTATCTATTTCTGTGCCAAATTTCATCCAGATCTGTTCAGTTTTTGTGGCGTAATTGAGTAACAGACATCTAAACATCCATCTAAAGTTTCACATTTGTATTATTAGTTAGATTATAGAAAAAATTTTTATTAAACAGTTGGACGGAATAAATTATAGTTAACTAGCGACTCATTCGTTCCAAGATACCTTATGACGGTTAGTATGGAATACATAGACTATATAGTCTATAGGAACAATTGATTCCCCATACAAAGCTCCACCCCCCTTTTCACCCCCTAAACAGATGATTTCCAGAGTAAAAACTATCCTATGTCCTTCCCAGGGTCTCAAACCATCTCCATACCAAATAAAAGTGAAATAAATGAAAGTGAGCACTAAGGACTACTATTATTCGTATCATATTATATTTCTTATTAAGCACGTTTCTGAAGGAATAACAAACATTCATAAACACACACTCGTACACGCGCTCAAACAATAAGTAACATGGAACCCTATATCACTAGATACTTATTTAAACAAAAATATCGGTAGTCGAGTGCCATTATATTTATACGTCGGAACCCAGCTATAATAAGCGGATTTGGCTGATTTTAGATTTTTCGAATTTCATATACTAAAAACTAAAATGTTTACCCTTTGAAATCTTCCGCTAATGTTTCTTTAAGGGTTGTCCCATGAAAATGATGCTACTTCTAGTAGGTATAGTACGTTCCTTTTACAGCTTTATTTTTTTTCCTTCCAAGTATCACTCAGTTTCTGTAAAAAATATAACTTACCTACGCTTCGCTCGGATGCGTTCCTAGGTATATTATAGATATGAATAGTGAATGCGAGTATGTCTTAGGAAAAAACTTATGCTATTGCAGATTTTTCTGTACGCCTTATTGAGACCTAGAATTTACTAGAACATTGTTTTCATTTAAGGTTTGGCCAGCGTTAGACATGAAAATTTCTAAGGACGACTCGACAGAGCCAGTTCTTGTGATCTCCCGTGGAAATGTAAGTGACAGAAGGTAGTAAAAGCTGGACCCGAGTAATAAGTTATCACTACACAAATTTTAGTTAAAATCGGTTCAGCACTTTTTACGTAAACGCGCACATCGATTTCGCTATGTTACTGTTTTATTATATGTATAGATAAAAGTAGGTATTGCCAGTGTACATTAGGAAATAAACATTTGACATTCTGGACTTTTTTGTAGGTCTTTTTAAGACCTACAATTTTTACTAAATTTATTTGGTATACCTAGCTTTTAAGGTTTAGCCAGCGTTAGCCAAATAAATCTCTAAAGACGACTTAATATAACCTTGTTAATTATAAAAAGATTTATATAAAAAAACTTGTATAAACAACTTTAAAAACTATAACATTATTATTTTCTTAAAATACATTCCGATTTAAAAATTCCGATAATTGTATTTTTTGTGGAGATTTCTAGAAACTTAGTAAAACTTAGTAAAAAACTTAGTAAAAAACCTTGTTCAAAAGGTTATAAAGAATTCTACAAAAATTATAGCTATAATTACCACAAAATGATCTTGCGATTTATCGCATTAGATTTACGAGTTTTTTGACAGTTAAGGTCGACCGTTTTTACTGGGGCTAAAGAAGAATAATAATAATTCGGAAAAATTTATGTTAACAGTTTGTTTAACAATAATATTTTATAACACATGCATTATTTGCCTTTGCTTCGATGAACTAGTCGCTAGCATGTACTGCATCTGAAGGTCCTAGGTTTTAGCTAAATTTACTGTTAGGGTTTTCTGTCAAGAAAAAACTTCAACAACAACCCGGAGTTAGGAAGTTGGCCGCCTTACACCCCCGTAACATACGACGGACATCGTTCTCGTATTTTTATATTGATCAAGACTCTCAATACTTTGGGGGGAAAAAATTATAGATTAATTCGACAACTGTTTCACATATATAATTATCATACCGTGATGTGGAAGCTACATAATCATCATCAGCTTTTGGGTACATTATCATAGTATTATTGTATTGCCTAAGCGCGTGTAAACCCGTTCAGGTGGCATGAGATGAGCCACTTTAAATGCTACATGCAAAAGTAGAAACCTATTTTCGGGCCCTGATAATTAGGTAATTATACTATTATTACAAACTTCAAACTTGTAATAATATTATTATTACAAGCTTTTATTTAATATCACTCTATGCACAAGCACTCCCCATAATTACGTTGTGCAAACAGTATATGAAACTTATGTACAGTCAACAGAACAAGGAGCAAAGATATATGAACCAGTGAAATCTGGAACAAAAGTTTTCACATTAACACCTCCAGGTAAATTTCTAAGAAATTAATTAAATTTCTAATAAATGTATTTTAAACGGTAACGCCGGCGTGTCCGCGGTCGTGGAGGGATTAAGTCATCTAAATATCAGATAATCTTTCTTTATTACAAATATAACAACTATTTTTAAAATTTTTGAAGTAAAACTTCTTTAGAATCGTTGTGATTTGAAACTCGATGAATCGGAAATGCAGCACGAAAAAGAGACAAAAACATAATTTTAGACGAGAGAATGAGTAGAATACGTTACACAGGAAGTCAAAAATAATACTGAATAATATGATATATGTTAAATAAAATAACTTTTAAACTTGGTAAAAAAAGAACTAAATTTTATACTCCATAATAAAACGGACAATATTTATTTATTTATTACCTTATTTAATTGTGAAACTGAGTGAATTGCATAAACACACTTTTAAATATATTTTTTTGCAATATTATGTAACATACTTTAAATAAATCGAGATTCGAAGAGACATTTTTATGGGTCTATTGTTAAAAGCGTACTATGACAATTAGTAAAGGTTATCAAATTAAAGCAATAATAATGCTATATAATGAATGATACGAAATCTACATTATACGTTACTTGAATCAGATTTGCACGGATGATATACGTCAATAATGTGTTCAGCTTTTTTTTAATGTCCTAATGCTGGGCACGGGCCTCCCTTCAATACATAGGGGATCAGGCTATAGGCCCCCGCGCTAACTAAGTGTTCCGAAAACTTACTAGGATCTCTCAGACACGCAGGTTTCCTCACGATGCTTACCTTCACCGTAAGACAAGTTATAATCATGTTGAAAGAAATATCTATACTAATATTATAAAGAGGTAAAGTTTGTGATCTTGTGAGTTTGTGAGTTTGTGAGCTTGTGACGTTGTAGGGGGTAATCTCTGGATCTACTGAACCGATTTTCAAAATTCTTTTACCAATAGAAAGCCACGTTCTTTCTGAGTGTCATAGGCTATATATTAACCCGAAAAATTAAAAGGCTTTTTCGTGGTAGTCGGATTTGCAAAGTAAGTCGGAGAAAAAACGGTCGAACGAAAACGTTTCTTACGAACGCTGCCTTAACGATGAGAGATATGTGATTATGTTCTAGAGAAAAGTTGTAGAGCTTAATAATGCCTACAAAAAAGTCAGCGACAGCATATGTCTAACTTTTATATTTAAGTCACAAAAAGTAGTTTTTTATATTAAAAAAATAATTTAAATCGGTAGGTCATGTTTATTGGTCATATTATCAACAATTATGAATTCTTATCAAAATAAGTAAATTTATCGTCCAAAATGTTTAAAACAAAAGACTTTTCCCTTTTACTGCATATAATTTGGACAAATGGTTAAAGAGATAATACAACATATTCGTAGGTATGGACGAATCCGAGCGAGCTGTTTGTCTGTTTTCCTGTTTGTACGGGCTAATCTCCGAATCTATTGGACTAATTTAAATAAAATTTTGCATGATGGTACCTTATATCCCCTGGCAACATCTTAGATATTTTTCATCCCGGAAAATTAAAGAGTTCCCGTGGGATAGTTAAAAAACTATAACAACTTATACAGCTTAGTACACAAAAACTACTGATTGGATTTTAATGAAAGTTTACAATAATATAGTTCATACATAACAAAAATAAATCAGTTACTTTTCATCCCAGAAAATTAAAGAGTTTCCGTGGGATAGTCAAAAAACTATAGTAACTTATACAGCTTAGTGCGCAAAAACTACTGATTGGATTTTGATGAAACTTTACAATAATGTAGTTCATACATCAGAATAACAAATAGGTAACTTTTATCCCGGAAAAATGTACTGTTCCCGTGGGATAAATATTTTTATTTGTAACGTATTATGTACACAACATAGACACCAAAACAATAGTTATTAAAAAAATTGTCTGTTTGCCTGTATATCTGTTTATCTGTTTTTGTGTGCGCGTTTCACGCGAAAAGTAATGTACCAATTTCAACGAAATTTGGTGAAGTGATAACTTATTACTCGAGTCTACATTTAGGGTACCTTTTGTATGTATGTATGTATGTATGTATTCAGCCTTTTTTAACGTACTACTGCTGGGCACGGGCCTCCCTTCAGTACGAGAGGGATCAGGCCATACTCCACCACGCTGGCCAAGTGCGGGTTGGCGGACTTCACATGTCTTTTGAAAACTTGCTAGGTTCTGTCAGACATGCAGGTTTCCTCACGATGTTTTACTTCACCGTTAAGACAAGTGGTAATTGTGTTAGAAATGATTAGCACATGAAAATATCAGAGGTGCGTGACCCGGGATTTGAACTTGCTTCACTCGGTTTCCCAAGCGAGCGCGTTACCACTGGGATACCACTGCCTAGATACCTCTTACTTTAAGAAAATCTTTCTTTCCCACGGGAAAATACAATAACTGGTTTTATCGAGTCCTTCCTAGAAACCTTCCGCTGGCTAAACCTTAAATACATACATCAAAACAATATACTAAAAAATTGTATCTTAAAAAGTCCTACAGAAAAGTTCTGAGTAGTATATGTCTATCTCCTAAGTTACGTCTCTCTATCACGCAAAAAGTGCTCAACCGATTTTAACTAAATTTTGTATAGTGATAAAACTTAGTACTCGGGTCAACATTTAGGATACCTTTATAACAGTCAAATTATTCATTCCCACGAGAAAACACAATAACTGGTTCTATCGAATCGTCCTTAGAAATTTATATGGCTAACGTTGGCTCAACCTTAAAAGATAGATCAAAACATTGTACAAGAAAATTGTAAGTCTTAAAAAGGTCTATAGATAAGTTCTACATAGTATATGTCTATCTCCTAAGGTACACTCGCTATAACTATTTTCATTATTATATATTACTGTTTTATTATACGTTATTTATTCTATCTAAATAATATCTATAAAATAATAAAACTGTAAGGGTCAAATGTCTGTACATAGATGATAGAAAAAAATGCTAAAAACCGAGTCAGTTCTTTTCTTACATTCCGTAAGGAGAGAAATAGAACAAATCCAGTTTTTTTTTTCAATTTTTTTGTTTCTCTGTCTGTCTGTATGGGCTAATCTCCGAAACTATTGAACCGATTTACATGAAATTTTGCATGGTAGTACCTTATATCCCCGGTCAACATCTAAGATACTTTTCATTCCGGAAAATTAAAGAGTTCCCGTGGGACAGTTAAAAAACTACAGTAACTTATACAGCTCAGTACACAACAACTTATGCACCTAATTCAGTAAAATTAGCCATGCTGATACCTTATATTGCAGCTCAAACAACAGATTACTTTTCATCCCGTAAAAATGAACGGTTCCCGTGGGAGAGATCTGTTTGTGCTTTTCTAGAGGTGAACCCGAGCGAAGCGAGGGTGAGCCGCTAGTATGATATATGATAATGAATGAATTTGGCTGATTTTGGATGTTTTGAATTTCTTACACTAAAAACTAAAAACTTTACCTTTTGAAATCTTCCGCTAGTGTTTTTTTCCAAGAATAACTTAGTTTCTATATAAAATATAGTGATTTACCCTCGCTTTCCTCGGGTGCGTTTTTAGGTATATTATAGATATGAATAATTATGGCGAATGTATCTTAGGAGAAAAACTTTATGCTATTGCAGTTTTTTTATAGGCCTTTTTAAGACCAAAAATTCTTCAGTATATTTATTTCGTATAGCTTATGGGCGTACCCAGGTAGGGGCAGGGGGGGGGGCGGAAGCTGCCCCCCCCCCCATGGATCGTGTATGTCTACGTACCTACTGTTGTCAACAAAGTTATGTTCGAGTCTGGCTACGAGTGTTACGAATTACTTTACAATATATTATGAGTTGACTTATAAAAAAAATAGCTCGATCAACTCGTATTCATACAACACGCTAGAGCAGCGAGCGAGCGGCGAGCTCCACGCTCGCCTGGCACTCGCTACCGCGCCAACGACTTCCGAAGATTATTGAATCTAGTCTAGCGCTTGTGTACTGGCCTGCGAACTCGTATTTGACATGTTATTGCTTTAAAAGAGCCAAACGTAGGTGACAAAATCGCTATCTGTACATGGGAGATATTTGAGAAAAACTATTATTGGGGGGTTTAGTAACGCGATAGAACCCAAAATAATGATTTTTAGAATTTTTGTCTGTCTGTGCGTTTGTGCGCGGTAATCTTAGGAACGGCTTAACCGATTCGGATGCGGTTTTCACGAATATATTTTATGGTAAGCTTCACTTAACATTTAGTATTGGTTTTATTTCAATCGGTTCATAAATAAAAAAAGTTATGTCAATTTAATTTAAAAAAAAACCAGACACATTTAATTAAAAAAAAAGTTGTGTACGCACGTAAGAAGTTATGCTTCTTTGTTTTTTAGAGCATTCAAATAAAAGCTTGATTTTTTAAATGTTTTAACTGTTTTTTAATGATTCTTACTTTTTTTTCGTATTCTTCTCAGCAAACCTTTTCATTTGATATCCATATTAAGGTGGTGCAAAATAAATAGTTCACCATATTAAATTTTATAATGACGTCACTTTGCTTATTGTGTTTTGCTCATCAAGCCCTTTCGTTTGATGCCCATATCATATGGGTCACTATGGAAATAATAAATCGCCATTTTGTAACGTCCGTCCCTCGTATTGGATTAAAAATGGTGGCATTTAGGAAACCGTACAGTCACGAGAGTCAAACGTGTGTGCCAAATTTCAGCTCAATCGGACAACTGGCACTTCCAATTGGTCAAATTTAAATTGTAAGATTTGATTACAGACAGACACCGAGGCAGGTGAAACTTATTAAAATCTTGTAATAACTTTTATATTTGTCGATGTAAAATACGTGTTGTGTATATAGACATAAAATAAACCATAAAAAAACTTCACATTGTTACCAATAACGACTAACTTCACACTGTAGTCAATAACCACTAACTTCTTACTGTAGTCTAAATCTGTCGCATCATAAAAAAATCACTCTCATCATCCATTTTTCATAACGCGCCAAAAGAAGTATTTCAAAAATGCTATAAAAGTGATGTTAGAAGTTTTTTATTATTTTATTTTTAAATTTTTTTGTTTTTTTTTTAATTTTTTCTATGTTCAGTTGATTTAGCTGAAACTTTCGTTAATTATATGAATTATGTAGTTTGTAAAACGATGATGATTGAAAGTTTACAACAAACTCAAAAATTGATAATTTCAGAAAAGACGCTGCCAATGTAAGTTGAGACATCTATATTAGACCAGGGTCGATAATTTTTGAAACAAAAAAAATAATAGTAGGTTGAAACCTATTAGAAAAATGAAAGGAAAAAAATTTACGGGCGATCTGAAATCGGCAACTTTGCCATTTAACTTTTTTCCGTAGGACTTGTGGTTTTGCCGGAAATCGAGATAAGCCGTTTTTTACCCTTAAAAACCCCCTCCCACTTCCCGACCTCAGATCACCCATACATTATTTTTCCTTTTTTGTTTGTTAAAGAACAAAAATCCGTAAAACGCCCCCGCTGTCCAGCTACTCCCGAGAAATGGGGGGATGTAAAACGTTGAAAAATAGTTTTTTTTTTCAATTTTTGGCTTGCTGTGACAATCTATCGAAAACATTCTTTACAAAAGTTGTAGGTCTAGTAAAAATCTACGACTTTTACAAAAACCTCAAAGTTTTCGACATGTTTAAAAAAAAGTTTTTTATTTTTTCTTGTTTTTTTTTTAATTTTTAATTTCTGCAATTATTTTTAGATTTTTATAAAACTAGGGGAATATAATCTTCGAAAATACATATAACATCAATTTTTTTATGAAATTGAAATGTTTAATATTATATTAAAATGTATATTTTATGGTCTCGGGGGGCTTAAAATTACCCCCGACTTCAAGTGGATGTTTACATTTAAAAAAAACTGTCGTTCAATTTTCAGATAGGGCTCATTTTTTACGTCTTGCACTGTAATTTTTGAAGAAATAAAAACATTGTATGGTCGTACTGTAAAAACACCCTTATTAAATTAAAGAAAAATTTAATAACAAATAAAACCCACCTATCAGATCCATTTGTGAATTCAAACCTTGCAGGAGAGTGCAAACCGAGTGGGTACTCGAACATACACAAAAAATATTATTAAAATCGACCCTGCCGTTTAGGAGATGATCAGTGGCACGCCGACTGCAGCGCCACCTACTTGGTCCATTTGTGAAATTTTCAATTTACAAAAAAAACAAAAAAAAATGCAAATATACATATGTATATTATCCTCTAGATTCTCTTGATGTATAGTGCCATGGTATACATAATAAAATTCTGAGTGGAATCTGTACATAAAATATTTTTTTTAGAAAATTTTATTGAATTAGTCATTATTATTGACACAGAGGTCGAATCGATAGTTTTTACAATTTTTATCTGTCTGTCTGTCTGTCGGGAACGCATCACAAGTAAACTACTGAACAGATTTTGACGAAATTTGGTATAATGATAGTTGGCTATCCGGGTCATATATATAATACTTTTTATTGCGGGAAAATATCTAATCTTTGAGAAATCTCTACTAAACGTAAGTTATATATCGCTAGTGCGGTCGTACATATCTATTATGTTATACATGACAATCTGATATTTTCATGCATAAATCATTTTCAATGATTGATGAGTGCCCATTCATAGGCTCAAGCTGAATCGAAGGAGCTTCGACCCGAGGACAATTTTAATGGCAACCCATCTCGCACTGAGAAATTGGAGATTTAATAGTGCACAATGTGTGTGTGTGTGTGTGTGTGTGTTATTTTTTGTTTTATCTTAGTAAGTTTATTTTACGAATTCTGGTAACTTATGATTTAATAATCACGATATTGTGAAATGGACATAATTTTCCGAAGAAAATTATTGAATTTATAACAAGATGATGATATAGGAAATCAGGATGATAGTGAGGAAAAATTGAAATGAAGGTTTTAAAACATCTATCTCCACTATCACCCGTGTAGTAGTTTGTCGATTCGTGTGCGGGGCGCACATCAGTGAACAATAAGCTTCATTTGATTAATTGAAGTTTTGTTAGTTTTTCGTAGATTTTATTGTAAAGTAAGTTTATATTGATTTCATTTAACTAAACTTTCAAAAATTCAAAATCATTTTTCAAAAATTGTGGATAGGCACTGTCTGTAACAAGTATATAACGCCTTTGAGATGTCTAAAACCTTAGTCTCCCCCGTGACTATGATTGCTGTAAAGCATTCGGGGACGTCGGGAACCAAAAAGCAAAATAAATCCGCGAAATAATCCGAAAAGATAGTTTTATTTAAAACGTTAAATATTCGCGTAAATCTAAGAAAGTATTATATGCATTTCATTTTTAATATAATGTAAATGCTTTAAAATTTTCGATATGCTTATGAACTTTTGCCAGAGACTTTTTCCGTGTTTTTAATATGGCTACAGGGTTAAAATAAAAAATCTTTTCAGACCGTTCCTAAATTATATACAAATAAATTAGTATATATATATATATATATATATATATATATATATATATATATATATATATATATATATATATATATATATATATATATATATATATACGCGATAAATACTATCCCTCATTGGGAGTGCTATTATTTATCGCGGAAGTCTTGTAATATGCACATACGATATTGTTTTCTTTTAAAACAATTTTTTATACTATTACTCAAAGTTCTAATGTAATAATTTTCGGATACATTTGATGAAATAAATTTTTCAATTCAATTTTTTAGTTTCATGGCTTCTATTGGTGCCTTTGGGCACAATTTACTTCGCCAATGTCGTGTAGAATGGAGAAGGCATGTAATCTATAGAATGACCGGTAAAAAAGGAGATTTTTTTTAACACACAATAAATTTTGATTTGACATTGTTAATTTTTATTTTAATTATTATCTATACATATAATAAAATTGTAACTAAGCCGAATCTGTACATTAAATATTTTTTGGAAAATCTTATTGAAATAGTCATTATTATTGATACAGAGGCCAAATCTATAGTTTTTAGAATTTTTGTCTGTCTTTCGGTCTGTTACCGCATCACGGAAAAACCACTCGAGGGATTTTAATGAAATTTGGTATGATGATAGCTGGTTATCCGGGTCAAAATATAGGATATTTTTACCGCGGGAAACTATCTCATTTCTGAGAAATAATACAAAAACTGTCATATAAGAGTTATACTAATATATAAAACCTAAGTATTTGGTTTTTGGTCATCTGAACGCGAGCGGAGCCGCGGGTAATGCTAGTATACATATATATGTACATATTATTATAAATATATATACACTTGAAAAACATAACCCTTCTTCTGGCGCAGTCGGGTAAAAAAAGTTCGGTACCTAAAGGTAACCAGAGGAGGTAAACCGCCTCTGTCAGCCAATTTTCTTTCTTTTGGTGAGCTTTAGAGTTATCAATAAAAAGCATTTGGAAACAGTTTGTTTTTTATTATATAGATAAATTCCTTTCATGTCTTCCTCAAATAGTCAAATTTCGACCACTTGGCGTACACTAGTTTACTTAAATATTAATAAAATTGTACTAACAGTTAAGTGTTGTTAATAATTATATGTCGTTTTATTATATTTGTTAATTATATTTAAGTATATTTATTTAAATAGTTCTCTCAAAAAGCAATTTATTAATTAATAGATAATAGCAAAGACAGGGTTTAGTTAAAAATTAAAATTAATTATTGTAGGACAATAAAACTGACAGTTCGTTGATAAGACTTTCGCATCACTTGAGGACAGTTTAACTGACAGGGTTATTTTTTTCTCACTGATTGGGCTATTTTTAAAATAATCGTCATAAGGCTTTTAGGAAGAAAGTTGGGAAGGTTACGTATAAAAATTGAGAAATTCGGTAAAAAATTCAAAGTGCTTTTTTCCATAGTTCTTTCTTAGATTTACGCGAATATTTGACATTTAAAAAAACGATCTTTTCGGATTATTTCGTGGATTTATTTTGATTTTTGGTTCCCAACGTTTCTAATGCTTTACAGCAATCATTGTCACGGGAGAGACTAAGGTTATTGAACACATACTTGTTACAGACAGTGCCTACCCACTATTTTACAAAAATGATTTCAAAAATTCAAAAAATGGCAATAAAGTACCTTACAATATTTGTTGATTTTTATTTCTAAACATTTTAATTTTTTTAATAAATATTATAATTAAATAAAGCAATATTATTTATTTAATTTTTGCTGTTATTATTATAAATATTACAATTTTTAAAAAACTTTATTAATTACTAATATTATTTAGTGTTGCTATTATTATATTATGTGTAACCATAAAGAATATTAAAAATTAAAAATATTAATTATTTATCTAAGCAATAATATAATAAGAAATAATATAGCTATTGTTTTATATATAATTTAAAAGAAAAAAAAATGTTTATAAAGGTAGCAATAGTGTTGCTTAACATTTTAAGTTTAAATAATAGCAATATAAATAAATATTTTAACTTCTTTTGAAAAAAGATAATTTTATTTAAAATGCTTTTCAAAAGATAATTTTATTTAAAATGCTTTTTAAAAAGAAAAGATAGTTTTATTTAAATGCTTTTTTCCATGTTTCATTTTTGTAAATGTTAAATTGTTGAATTTAAAAATCACAAACTCTATCGTACGTTAAAAGTCTCATTCTATAAATGCGAGTGGGATCAGGTAATACTTCATCACGCTGGTCAAGATCGCGTTGGCGGACTTCACATGTCTTTCGAAAACTTACTTCGGGCTTGGCCGAAGTATAATATAGGGCCACATATACCTAAATATATACACATAATATAACTTTTTTTAAAAAATTTCGCTTACAGGTGATACTGTGATTTAACGACATCTATTCACAAAGGGAATTTTTATACAGATACAACTGATTTATGATCATGAAACATAAACAAACTCTTCGTCAGGTATTTTTTTTATTATGTTAATGTCTTTATACTATAAATATTTATATAGTACACTACATTTCCCTTTCTTACGAAAACCTTCCTTCCTGTCCGCGAATAAAACGACGATAAATGCGTTTAGCTGTTCCGAAGATTAAATGTGACGTACGTTTTGATTAATTATTGCTTAAGCTTTTTATCAATGCGAGCACAATAATATTGTATAAATATTCTGAAATCACAAAACGGACCACTTCGTTCAATACGTACATCTATAATGCGAGTGGAGGCACGACAAAAACCAAAATGTCTTTAAAACTTGACTGTACAAAAGTCGAGAGTTACCTATTCCAGTTTTTTTAATATAATCATTATGTCAACAGTATCGGTTAATTAATTATTACAGGTGCTGGTAGTTAGCGGGCTAGCACTATGCGCTGTTTCAGATGGATTCGTATTTGGTCAGATGTCTGGCATGATCGACGCTTTGCGCGACGAGAGCAGCACTATAAAGTTAACAGATGATGACATATCTACTATAGGTAAAAGAATTTATTTAATACCGACTCATTGTACGAATTAGTACTTTTTTTTAAATTTGACTCGAACACTTCCTAAGCAGCGATCTTTGACAGATAGAAAAAATTAAGTCAAACTTATTAGTTATTATATTTCAAAAATCGAATAATATTGAAAGGAACTTATAAGTGACGAGTATAAATCATTAAAAAATGATAAAATCATTAATGTGACTATTCTGTTTTCAGCTGCAATAGTAAATATAACCTGCTTCTTTGGTTTTGCTGTACTGGTAGGTTTGACAGAAGTTCTTGGAAGAAGAAAAACCCTCACGATCATATCCATCCCAGTTCTGATTTGCTGGTTGATGGTATATTTTGCTCAGGATAAGTCAATGCTATTGGCAAGTAGAGCTATTGTGGGCTTAGCATTTGGAGGTATTCTTGTAATGACGTATATAAATGTTGGCGAATACATGTCTCCTAATATGAGATCATTTTGTTTGAATATCACGTATGGCATTGGAACATCTTTAGGAACAATGCTTGGACATGTACTTTGTCTTTTTATGCACTGGAGAAACGTTGCACTTATAGGTTTAATACCGTCAGCTTTGTCAGCATTTATGCCCTTATTTTGGGTAGAAAGCCCCTCATGGTTAGCTACACATAAGAGATTCGATGAGTGTGAAGAGGCATTTAAGGCTCTTCACATTTCTACTGAAGCATCCGAAAGAGAATTAAGAACGCTTATAAATTGTCAAAAAAATCAGAAAATTATCCCTAAAGGATCTAATCCCTTTATACAACTGGTGAAAAAATTTATAGAGATGTGTAAGACGAGATACTATTGGAAAACGGCATTATTGACGATTACAATCTGTTTTTACAGAGTAGCTGCTGGACGAATCTTGTTGAGTACTTTAGCCATTACCATAATTCATGATATTACAGGCACTACGGATATCATAGAATATACTTTTATGGTTGATGGATTCGCTCTAATTGGTTCGGGAATATCTTGCCTACTCGTATCTAAATTTAAAATGAGACCTTTATTAATTTCCTCTGGAATTATATCAAATAGTATTCAAATAATATTTGCACTCAGCCTTTATCTCTGGCAAGATCAGCGCATGGCGTGGGTTAAAATTTCTTTATTGGCTCTATACTATATTACTGTTACAGCAGGTCCTTATTCGGTACTCGAAACGTTATTAACAGAACTGCAACCTTTAGAAATAAAGACTATTAACTGTTTATTTTTAGGGGCTATTGTCAGCGTGGCACAATTTCTCCACATTCAATTTGCTACTAAAATGTTTGCCAGTATAGGTTATCATGGAGTGTTTTTTTTAGATTCCGCGATCGTATTTATTTGTTTATTTTATATTTATTTGCAATTACCAGAAACTAAGGGTAGAACATTACAAGAAATAGAATATTATTTTAAACATAATACATTTCAAAATGAGTTAAATTATGTAGATTGTGAAAGTGAGTCAGTACTTATTAAAGCTTCAATTGAAAAAAGTGTAAAAGTTAATTGTAATGAGAAAATATCTTAAAAAGACTTTATTAATTTAAATAATTTATAATTTTTGGTTAAAATATTTATTATAGAATAATATAGCACCTATTATAGTCGTATAATATAAACGAATCCCTCGATTCTATCATTCACCCTATACATGTAAGGGTTTATTTTTTCATTTCTAGGGTTCCGTACACATGGTATAGTTGGAACCTTTTTTTTTAGTCGGGAAATGCATTTACGCATACCACCTGATCCCCCAGTTGGTGATGTGGGGCTCACCGGCTAGAAGAGTCGGTACTACCCACTAAAACCCGACATTCCCCTCCCCTCCGCCTTAATGGGACGCCGCAGGATCGCTTGCGAATAACTACTGCGGCGCCCCGGCGGCAGGTCTGCCAACGGCTGACCACAGTCACACAACCGGCACCAATCATCCGGTTGTGGGACCAAGTGATCCCACCACCGGTGGCCGTAACGTCTTCGGCCGAGCCTTTCGGCACGAGGCCTAGACGAGCGGCCCCACCCAAGCCATTTGGTCCGCGCCGGATTTCTCCGGTACCACCCGCCACCCTAAGTGGGTGGCATTCCCCTATCCGCCACCTGAGGGACGCGCCCGGTAGGAGTTGGCTTCTCCCCCGGGATGGTATAGTTGGAACCTTGCTACTGACATTATGCACTTCATTCGTCCGTCCTACCTTTGAAAGTTAATTTTTTAATTGTAATTTTTATAGATTACTAGCGACTTATCCTCGCTTCACCCGGGTACATCCCTAGCTGCCTAATAGATTGTGTTACTTCATGTCAAAGTCTATCTGTGTTCTAAATTTCATCCAAATCAGTCCAGTTTCAGAGTGAAAGAGAGATACAAATTACACACACATTCAAACTTTCACATATCTATATATAATAAAGTAGTAAGTATATAATAAAAACTCACCAAACGTGATTCCATCTAAATCACGAATTAATTGCGTGATGGTAATTGATTGAATATTTTTATAGGTTTTACTATATTTAATTAATAATAATTTATATTGCATAATTTCTCGTAACATGAAACATATGTTACGAAAACTTGTTTTGTCGAACTTTTCTATATTAACTAGTAGATTCTTCTTCTTTTCCCTGCCCAATTCCCAATCACTTGAGGTCGGCGCAGTACATCTTCTGTACGGCTGAAAGGATTTGGCAAAAGTTTTACGACCGGCCGCCTACCTGACGTCAACCCTCCTTAGGAATGCTACTGTTTATCGCGGAATATGTCTTATGATATGTCTCTGATATATGTATATCTCTGATTATGTCTTGTAACATGATGCACTTTCGATATTTTTGTCTTTTAAAACATTTTTTTATACTATTAATTAAAATTTAATGTTATTAGATTATATGATTATTTTAGTGTAGTACTATAATTATGTAAATAACATTATGTATATACTGACAAATAATAAAAATATATAAATCATATAGGTAAATGATTTTATTTCAACAATTTCTTTTCTTCTTATTTGACGACACGTTTGGCTCAGTTTGTTTTGACCTTACTTGCTGCGCAGCGGTCGCGGGTTCGAGTCCCGCTGGGGGCATTCATTTGTTTGATGAGCTTGAATGTTCGCACTCCAGTCAGGGGGGTTTATATTTATAATATGCATGTATTTAATATAAAGTAATATATGAGTAGTGTATCAACTATGCATCTGGTATCCATAAAACAAGCCTCATAGCTTACCATGGAACTAGATGTGAACTAGTGCTGTGTGATAATGTCCTGACATATTTATTTATCTATACATATAATAAAATTTTAACTAAGCCGAATATGCACATTAGATATTTTTTGGAAAATCTTATTGAAATAAACATTATTATCGATACTGAGTTCAAATCTATAGTTTTTAGAATTTTTCTCTCTGTCTGTTACCGCATCACAGCAAAACCACTGGAGGGATTTTAATGAAATTTGGTATGGTGATAGCTGGTTATCCCGGTCAACATATAGGATACTTTTTACCGCGGGAAAATAACTTATTTTTGAGAAAAAATACAAAAACTGCAATGTAACAAAAAAAAATGGAAAATCCTAATATGTATCACTTAATTGGTTTGGAGTTTGGTTTTTGGTCATGCTAGTTTATTTATAATTGCTTACTGTGTGTATATTACTTAAGATTATGAACACATATATGATATATGCTTATTACATAATATTAGCTTATAGACAGTGCCGGATTTAACCTTAACGCCGCCCCTGGGCACAATAAGAAAAGCCGCCCCATTATCGAAATTTTGCATAAAATGGATAAAGTTTCGATAAAGTTCAATTTTTTTAATTTTTGATAAATGCAAAGGATAGTTTTTTTTAATTATTCATTTTTTGGAAAATACAAAAACCTTTTTGATAACGCGAAGATTTTTTTTATTTATTCTTCGAATTTGACCGCCCCTGAAAATTTGCCCCCCGTGGGCACTAGCCCCGAGTGCCCCTAGTGTAAATCCAGCGTTGCTTACAGAACAGGCAAGGCCTAGAGCGTCATGAAAGTTTTTGACTTTGATATTTATGCCTTCTGGTAAATACCGGTTGCACAAGCTTACCATTAGTAAAACATGTACTATGTACACATGTGTGTATGTCTCCTATTTCTTATTACTTTGTCCCTTCGTCAACTTGTTCTCATCTTTTTAGTTCGTTTTTAATACAGTTGGTTTTATATTTTTTTTTATTTACGGCTTTTTAGTTTTTAGGTTTGGTCAGTTAGACATTTTTAGTTTTATTTAACAAAAATTTTGTGAAGACACAAACTGGCGCCTTAAATCCGCCATTTTGATTTTTAATGATATCTGTATTATAGGTACTCTATGACAACCGCATCATCAATAAATAAGACTTATCGAACGACATATAAATAATCAAAATTAGTTAAGCCGTTTACCTAGTAATTACAAGGAAACATAGGGTCGGACATATATACATAGGTACCTACAGGTCAAACACATAACCCTCCGTTAAGCTTCACTGCAGTCAAGTAAAAAAAACAACCGCGAACACATTCACTTTAAATATTACTTTACACAGTCAAAAAGTTATATAACATAAAACAAGTTGAATATTATGTTAGTATCATAATTTTTAACCCCTATTGGTTTACTTTCTGGGTAATGTATATAATTAAAATCGAATCATGCTTTAAACTTCCTTCCCCTAGCCTCCATAATCACTACATAAAATTATCAAATTAAAGCAACAATAAATTAGTATTCAATTAATGTTATGAATCCTTTCAGAGAACGACAAGGCCTTTCCTAATTATAATTAGATAATTATCTAATTGCCCGCCCTTGCATACTTATGCAGTGCCATGATGTACATTATTGTGATATTTACTACGGATATTTATACAAAGATTATTTTTCCTCGCCAAAAAGTTATCCGGACTATAATATAAAAATGTGAAACTAATAAATGCGAAAGTAACTTTGTTTGCTGGTTTGTTTGTCTGTTATGTTTTCACGACTAAACCGATTTAGATTAAAATTGGTATGGAGATAGTTTAAGACCGTAGGAAAGACATACGTAGGACAGTTTTACCCTGCAAATCGTCCCTTAAGAGGGTGAAAAGGAGGGTGGAAGTTTATATGGGGAAGCAATCATTTCTTAAGTAAGGGATATAAAACTCATCATACCTATGTACATATAGCCTATCTATTCCATACTAAGCGTCAAAGCGTACCTAAGGGTGAAACCGAGCAAAGCGACGCTGAGTCTCTACTATGATTTTTTCTAGGTTTCCAAATTCTTAGGTTTTACATATTAGTATACTCTTGCATTGCAGTTTTTGTATTTTTTCTCAGAAATGAGACATTTTCCCGCCGTAAAGAGTATCCTATATGTTGATCTGAATAACCAGCTATCACCATACCAAATTTTATCAAAATCCCTGCAGTGGTTTTTCCGTGATGCGGTAACAGACAGACAAACAGACAGACAAAAATTCTAAAAACTATAGATTCGGCCTCTGTGTCGATAATAATGTCTATTTCAATAAGATTTTCCAAAAAAATATTTAATGTACAGATTCGGCTTAGTTACAATTTTATTATATGTATAGATTTTTTTTATTAATTTACATATTTTGTTAAAATACTTATTTAAATCTAGCAATGGCAGCAATGGTATGTACTCAGACATGTAGGTACTTGTCATACCTATGAATCGATTACACAGAATCAGTTAAGTATCCCTTATATAGACAATTAGTGACTTACACTTGCTTCGCTCGAATGCGTCCTTAAGAGTTAAGTGCCAAACAGTGTGTGTTACTCCAGGTCAGACTATGTCTCCTTTTTTGTTCAGGTTCTTCAGGTCAGGCAGGTTGCTCCTGGTACTTTTCTGACAGTAGATTGGGCCGTGGAAGCAACATCTTGGTCGTGTGGTCCTGCCGTCGCGACGGGGCGTCGTAGTTGAGCGTAAGCGATCCTGGGGAAGTAAAAAAAGATCAGAGTATGTCTACTATATTTCTATGTATTATATTACGTATATTTCATCTATTTTTCAGCATGAAAGAATAACAATCTCGTATTTATATGAGTAGATCCGAATAGTAGAACTAAATAAATCCATTGCTAAATTACTATTAAGAGTAATTGCGTTTAATTTGTTTCAGGAGTTGATTACGACGTTCGTTTGTAAGTTATTCAAAGACTGTCAAAATAAGTCAAAATTTGTTTTTTAATCTAACGCACATATGTACATATTTTCATTTTTTTCTCCTCTTAATTTAAACATACCTTTAAATAAAACTATCTTTTCAGATTTTTTCGTATTATAATTTTAATTTCTTGTATTTTGCTGGAAGTATATGCTATAAGAACATCAAAGATTACTTCCCCTTCTTTTGTATATCTTTACATAGGACATGTGAAGTCCACCAACCCGTCCTCTTGGCCAGCGTGGTGGACTATGATTCCCCTCGTATTGAAGGGAGGTCCGTGACCAGCAGCGGGACGTTAAAAAGGGCTGAATACAATAACTTAAGAGGACTAAATAAATTCTGCTAATCAGTAACATTACTAATGTTGAACGCGCGCTCTTTTACATTAAAATTGCAATTTGCACACGCGTTCTTTACCGTTTAGAGACCATCACAAGCACATAAATGTATTAATTAATAGCTCCTACCTGTTAAATTTCTTATAAATGATATCTGTTGGTGTATTTTCGTTGGCTATTACCGTTTTTAATTATTGAGAGTTACCAATAACACAAATTAGCTTAAAATGTCTGCTAAAGCAAAAAAAAAGTTCTAAGCCATTGAGTGTGAAGCTTTAAATCATAAGATTTTCTTCACCAATCGCAATATTTTGTTTGTGGAAAAACTGTAAAGGTACTAATCTATACTAATTTATAAATAGGTAAAGTTTGTGAGTTTGTGACGTTTGTAGGGGGTAATCTCTGGGTCTAGTGAACCGATTTAGATGAAATTTAAGAAGATAGTTTGAGACCCTAGGAAGGACATAGGATACTTTTTATCCCGGAAATCATCCCTTTAGGGGATGAGAATGGGATGGTTGTATTGGGAATCAAGCTAGGGACGAACCCGAGCGAAGCGAGGGTGAGTCGTCAGTAGATAAATATTTAAAATATAGCATAGTGATACTAGTACCAGAAAATAATAATTGTACCCTTATCATTAAAATGTAAGTATTTTATGTAAAAGTTTATAGAAATTTCTATATCTATTTTGTTTTATCAATTAATTATTATTATTGATTCATGGGGCTTGTACATTTTCTAATGATAAGTTGATTCTACATAATTTTCTTAGCTATTTACAGGTTATAGCATATCTTGATAATATTGTAATCAAAATGCAACAATGGATGTTATTACATGACATCATCATTATAATTTGAGGAAGACGTATCGACAATTACTTATATTTACAGTGCTCTCGTAAAAAACATAGTTATACGAGTAGGTTAGACATTGCCAACGCGACTTTTTATTTTAATCATTCTTGAATCTTGTAATACCTAACGGGGACCTAAATTAACTCCATGCAGGAGTCCTCGCCGTACTTAGATACGTTAAAGCTATTTTGTTTTATATTATTATTATAAGCCTGAAGTGTCCCACTGCAAGGCAAAGGCCTCCATACTCTTCCTCAACTGCTCCCTATCGTTCGCTATAATAAGCCACTCTCTTCAGAAGGAGTTTAACTCCATCTCCGTCTCGGCCTACCACGTCTGACTGTCGTCTGCTGTGTTGGGGGATCCAAAAAGTTGTTTGTTTGGCCCAAAGGTTATCTGACATCTGAATGACGTGGCCAGCCCAGTGACATCCGTAATTTGAGTTCTGGAAAGGATTATGGTAATCTTTATACGGTTAATTATATTAATTCCCAGTATACTCCGTTCCATTGCTCTTTGGCAAACTTCGAGTGTATATCTTTGTTGACCTGTTAGAGACCAGGTTTGGGAACCATATGTGAGAATGGAGAGAATACACACGTCCGTGACTTTTCTCTTAAGGGATAAAGTAAGATTACCATTCATTAGTTCTTTCATGACCCAATAGCTCTTCCAGGCGTTTTCAGTGCTCTTTGAAATTTCTTTATTTTGTCTTGCCTGGAAAGAGACGTGAAATCCAAAGAGATACAAATAAATATATATAATATAAATAACCTCAATGACATTGGTTGTGGACGTCACAACTTAAATATTTTGTATAATCTTAAAATTTTACGTATAAATGCGAAATATATGGTTCGATAATGTTATCTGTTTAGTTATCAACTGTACTATCAAATCGATTTACGGATAGGTCTATCGATATAAAAGTACCAGAGGCGATTTGAATAAATTATACCTATATTTACCTATAACCTATTTTTTTTTATAAATATTTATTGGTGACTTACTAACTTTTCTGATTTTCCAGAACTTTCTGCATAAATAATGAGTACTCAATATTTTGAGATAGAGGTATCACAAAATCTATAAATTAGGTATTTAATTCAAATACCACATACAATTTACTTGATATAGCGCAACTAATTATAAATGAAAAGTCTTGTAAAGATTTATTATCAAAGTATACCTTTAGTCTATACATATAAAATGCTTTATCCCGAATTACTGACTGATAGACGGATCAACGCACAGCCTAAGCCGCTGATAGTAGAACCCTGAAACTTGGAGGATGAATTCTTTGTATGACGTAGGCATCCGATAAGAACGATTTTCCGAAATTCTACCCCTTAGGGGGTGAAAATGGGGGCCAAAATTTGTATGGGACAACATGATTTCTTGGTCTAATCTACTTCAAATTTTGCATAAACATTCTTTAACAGAATTGATGAAAGACATGCTTCGTATTTTATTGAAATTCATCCCCTAACGTGGTTAAAAAGGGGTAGAAGGTTATGTTGGGGGTAATTTACTTCGAAGTTGGTATCAATACTCCTTAGAACTTTTGATTTAAATTACATTTTATTTTGACACATGTTTAAAAACTCAATCTGATTTTATTCAAACTGCAATCTGCATACAACAAATATGTAAATAATCTTTATGAACTCACCTACTAATGATGATGTTCTCCTAGCCGATTCCGGCCACGGCGGCCAATCTCATTGAGACTAGCCAACTGCGCAGGAGATATTATAGTGCTCAAGCGTACGCGCAGACACAAGTGCACTCTCTATTCCTATCACTCTCAAACTCCGGTGGGACGACTGCTCGACACGACCGGTGAGAGTTAAGGCGCAGGACCGACGGCTTTACGTGCTCTCCGAGGCACGGGGGTGAAACACCGCCAACTTCCCAACTCCAGGCTGTTACTGAGACTTACTATACAGAAAGACTCAATAACTAAACTTGGCCCGACCCGGGACTCGAACCCAGGACCTCCGAGTGTGCAGCTGTACATGCTAGCCACTACACCACCGAGGCAGTTAAGTCACCTACTAATATAATCATGCAAAAATCATAATATTACTAATCCATACGATAACGCACCACCGCACCACAATATATAAATGGAAAAGTAACTCTGTCTGTCTCTCTGTTACATTTTCACGCTTAACCCGCTGAACCGATTTAGATAAAATGTCAAAGCAGAGTGGCGGATAGGCATAATTTTTTGTGTGGAGATATTTGGAGGCCTGGAGAGCTACTTTTTACCGCGGGAGATTATCTTATTTCCATGGGAAAACATATTATTATACAACCAAAAAAAAAATATTTGTGATCAAAATTACTTGAAACTACAGTTAAATAGGTACATTTTGTTAGACTTTTTCGAAATTCATCCCTTAAAAATTGGGATAAAATAGGAGATGAAAGTTTTTATGAAAAAAGTTTTTTTTCAGTTTTAGCGCGAGCAAAGCCGCGAATTCTACTAGAAATTGTACAGAGTTATAAGACTGCCAAATCTATAAACCGGTTTCGCCTATAGCGAACACTATATGAACGATAACACTCAAAGACCTAGAGATTTTCTATTGGAAATGATAGCAATGATAACATTGTAGAATGATTCAAGCAATACGGAAACACTTGTTAAGTAATTCTAGATTATTAAAGTAAAAATGCTATTAGGATTCATTCAATATTCTATAGTTTCAGTTAACACGCAGATGAAAGACAAAGTTATGATATTTAACTTTAGTTATATTGAATTTATTTATATAATATTTTTATTATAATATTAGTGATGCTCGGGTTCGTCTCTAGGTACGTTTTATCGCCAAGTAAATAAAATAAAAACAAGAATACAAATAAAAAGAAGATTGAAAATGATAAATATTCAAAGGTACTTTTATTGAAGTTAAAAGACCAAGAGAGAAATTTTATTGTGAGGGACCGAATGCATGGTAAGCATTTCAAATATTTACATAAATAGCCAATCTCAATTTTTTTCTTTTTAGAGTTATTTTTTGTGTCGGGGGTTACTAAAAATGATTTAATTTTTTTTAGGTCACGTTCATAATTATAAAGTAGTAAGTAGTAAGGAACAAGAAAAGTGTGATTTTTACGTTTTTCCGTGAAACTTTTCTAATTTTTCTCTTCTTATGAACCATCCTCAGACTTCAACGAATATTATTATATATAATTCGCTGAGCAATTATATTTAGTCATTCATTTTTATTCATATAGATATATATTAGATACGAACATAGTACGAGTAGATTTATCTTGACAGTATTATCAAGATAATCGTTATATTGTATAGGTTCAGCATAAAGGCAGTTTAGTGCTCAATCTCCACCAATTAGGTTAGGAGTGAATTCTGTTAGTTACATTTATAATTTATATATAATAATATTTTTATAAAAAAATATTGCTATTTATTCTATAATAAAATATTTATTATAAGTAATAAAAGAGGTTAGTTACTTTGAGTGTATAAAATGAATGGTGCATCAACTCACACTAAAGCAATTTATGTGGTTAGTAAGCTATGAGTACAACTGCGTTTTACTTTACTTAGTCGTTTTCAGTAAAACGAAAGATCTATTTTTTTTTTATAATTTAGGTCAGAAAGTAAGATATTCATTTCATTTATTCTGCATTTTCTCAGGTACTCAAAAGGTGAAGTCATATTAGTGCAAGTGATTTATGATTTATTCCAATACATATACATATAAAATATTGAAGAATACCTATTATTTTATTTATGTAATATCAAATCGATAAATATCTAGGTATCTTTCACATATTTACATGTAAGTACTTACATTTAATTCTTTAAAGTATCTACTAGTGCTAGTTCGTTGATTTTAGTTTTCAGTAGAGTTTTTCAACAAGTTTTAAAACATTGTATTCCATTTAACTATTGGAACATTTAATTATATTTGCAAAGTTTTCAACATTGTTAATTCTAAATAAAATTTCCTCCAAAATTTATTTTGATTATCCTTTTTTTAACCATATAAATTAAATGTTAATTTTTCTACTTACAAGGTTACAAATTATATCAAATATAAACTGAATCATATATTGCACAAACAATCTTAGAATTAAACTTTTCGAAAATGACACAAACAGAAAAGCACTCAGATTATAACATGAGCATTTGGCTTCGATGTTGCGAAGAAGAGATCAAAAAACCCATTGAGGGAAAACTTACAGGTGAGGGTTTTATTGTCTTTGTTTAGATTTTTTAAATTAGACAAACATTTAGAAGTATCAGCAAATACTAACGTGTAACTTTAACATGTGCAATAATATGAAAATTTGTTATATAGTTTAAATTTGAAAAGATCAAATAATAATAAAATCGATATTACCAGTTTGTACAATCCTACTGTAAATAGTGACCATTTGAAAATAAATGTGTGTGTGTGTTTTTTTTTAGCTTAAGCAAACGGCATTGATTTTGGGGTTTAAATGAATCTTACAGAAATCTAATAATATATTGTTACAAAAATATAATAAAAATCGAACTAAAGGGATTTTGAGTATTCTTCAGTTATTTAATCATTCCTCCAAAACACGAGGTTTCAGTTATCGCACAATTAGTCGCCTTTTGATGTTCATTAATTCCTCCTGCATGAAATTTATCTGTTAATTTTTTTATAGATACGTTTGTTTTTCTTTACATTTTAAATCTTTTTATTTTAAACTTTCTTAGATTCACACGAATATTTGACATTTTAAATAAAACTATCTTGTCGGATTATTTGTGACCATGATTGCTGTAAAGCATTAAAAACGTCGGGAACCAAAAAACAAAATGAATCCGCGAAATAATCCGAAAAGATAGTTTTATTTATAGTGTCTTTTTATTTAATTATTTTATGCATTTAAGGAACAATTCCAACATGGTTAAGTGGCACATTATTGCGAAATGGATCAGGAACATACAAAATAGGTGAATCTGAATACGGACATGTTTTTGACGGGCCAGCATTATTACACAGGTTTCCTTCTTTGAATATAATTAAAAAAACTCTTAGATTTATGCGATTTACGCGAATATTAGACTTAAAAAAAGTTTCTTATGTCTTATTATGTGTATTAATCGATATCTTCCATATATGAATTATAATATACTTAATGTTTTACCGTGGGAATGAGATATTTTCCCACTGTTAAAAGTAGTTTATTCAAAATCGCAAGAACACACTTTTACATTTGAAATATTAGTATATTGTATGGACTATGGATTGATATTATATCCTAAAATTCATAATGATATGATGCTATGAACCATTGATATGATTCTGACGTTCATTTACATTCTAAGGTTTTTTGGCTTTGAGTGTTTATATATACAAATAATAAAATTTTAACTAGGTTGAATATGAACATTAAATATTTTTTGGAAAATCTTATTGAAATATTCATTATTATCGATACAATGGCCGAGTCTTTACTGAGGCAAAATATGTATCTCATCTCTGAGAAATCTATACTAAGCATTAAAATGTAACTAGGGACGAAGCTGACTGAGCGGAGCGACGGTGAGTCACTAGTTTGTAATAATACCTAATATTATTTCTATTATTTACAGATTTTATCTAAAAAACGGTAACGCAACTTATCAATGTCGTTACTTAAACTCGAAGACATTTAATAAAAATAGAAAAGCTAACCGAATAGTAGTCACCGAGTTTGGTACAAGGTCTGTGCCAGATCCTTGTCACAGTATTTTTGACAGGTAAGGTTAATCTATACATATAATAAAATTCTAACTCAGTCGAATCTGTACATTAAATATGTTTTGGAAAATCTTATTGAAATAGTCATTATTATCGATACAGAGGCCGAATCTATAGATTTTAGAATTTTTGTTTGTCTGTCTATCTGTCTGTTACCGCATCACGAGAAAACCACTGGACAGGTTTTGATGAAATTTGGTATGATGATAGCTGGTCATCTGGGTCAACAAATAGGATACTTTTTACCGCGGGAAAATCTCTCATTTCTGAGAAAAAATACAAAAACTGCAATGTAAGAGTATACTAATATGTAAAATCTAAGAATTTGGTTTTTGGTCATCTGAACGCGGGTGGAGCCGCGGGCAATGCTACTGACTTATAAAACTATGTTTATAGAAGACTTATAAAATAAGAATTTACTTCGGGATAGAAAGTATCGCCAGTTTCGCGCTCTGCGTCAAGAACTGTTGATCGTATGAAATTGTTTAAGATCAAAGTACCTACCAACTTACATACGTCATAGGTTGTGTATTTTTTGTATTAACTTTATTTTGTGTAAAATGATAACTTGTAATGAAATAAAAACCGACTTCAAACAAAAGCACTAAAAAGTAAAAAATAACTGATTGGTAGTTTTCATTTACTATACATACCTAATCAAATATTTTCGAAGTCGGTGTGCTTTGGCTAAGTTATTAAAGCCTACCTATTAAATACATACCTAATCAAATATTTTCGAAATCGGTGCCAGCCCATACAAAGCAAAGCACACCGACTTCGAAAATATTTGATTAGGTATGTATAGTAAATGAAAACTACCAATCAGTTATTTTTTACTTTTTAGTGCTTTTGTTTGAAGTCGGTTTTTATTTTTTTGTTAAAAAGTTTTTATTTTTCCCTTTTTAGTGTAGACAGTAGTAGCAAAGTAAGCATTCTAACATGTTAAGCTTGTCAAATCGAACAAAATAAGCCCAAACTCAAAGTATTTACTATTAGTCGTTGAAGAGTTCCACCTATCCACCTTCTGGCCTTACCATCAGATCAGGTCAACAATACCAAACCACTGTACTATTAACGGAAATAGAAACACTTGCAAAGTTTCAAGTCAATATGACAATTAGAAGTAGGTTAAATTCATCATTAGCTATTTTTCCACCCTTAGGAGTGGTATTTTTTTTGAAAGTTAAATGGGACCAATCTGGAAGTATACACTTTCAAACAACACAAAAATTGTCCAAATCGGTTCATAAATGACGGAGTTCTGAGGTAACAAACATAAAAAAAAAACACAGTCGAATTGAGAACCTCCTCCTTTTTGAAGTCGGTTGAAAAGAAATAAGATATCGTATACCGTTTTATTTTGCTTCTTTGTTACCATAATATTCAATTATACTATACACATATGAGTATAATTTATATAAGTACTTGTATGGGTTTTCTTACTAATAGGTAGTATAAATGTGAAACATTAGAAGTTTGGATGCTTAGATGAAAGTTTGTTACTCAGTCACGCCAGAACAGCTGAACGGATCTGGATGTAATTTGGCACAGAGATAGATTATAGTCTGGGATAGCACATAGGTTACTTTTTATACCGGAAAAATGTAAGGTTCTCGTTGGATGGATTTATATTTGTTTTTCTAAAGACGAACCCGAGCGAAGCAAGGGTGAACCGCTAGCATTTCAATAAAAAATAATTGGCTATAACTAAGACTGCAGAATCGCAATACAAATCTAACCACTTTCAGTTGATTTTATTATCTCAGTCGCATATATCATACTGAAAAATGCCTACTTGTGAAAACTGCTAGAAACGATTTTGTTTTTTATTTTATATGTGTAAGTGTGTACTAAAATTGTTTTTCGATTGTACGACACGCACCCCGGGATAAGGTTCTGAACCTCTCTCTAACCTACGCGATAGAGCAATTAATAATTAATTAATTCATCAAAGTTAAATGTAAATAAGAATGAATAGCTTAGGAACGAACAGAGTACAAATATACAAAGGAAAATTATTTTTAATTAATAGAAAAACTTGTATAGAGGTTTTTTTTCTAAATAGTTTATGCATACTGCATAGTAATTACCTACCTATAATACGTGAAGTGACGTTGGAATAGATATTATTATAATTCAAATATTACATTTATACTAGCAGTGTTCTCCGGTTTTACAAGTAACTTTATTTAATTTGACACTTTCAGAAAAATATTATTTTCCACTTGCTTTGTCCCATGAAATTAAAATTTGAATAACGTGTAAATAAGAGTTACATAACATACTTTGCTAAAAACCTTAATAAAGGTCATTCAAGTATTATGTAAGCAGAACTTTAGTAATTATTTATTAACTTTAACCTCTCCCTCCCCATTGTCAGCAAAAGTAAGCAAAGCTCTTACTCTCCCATCCTATACTTACGTAAACATTAACACTTCCAAGTAAATTTCTAAGAAATTAATTAAATTTCTAAGAAGCCTATTGTTAACTGTAATGCCGGCGTGTCCGCGGTCGTGGAGGGATTAAGTTTCAATTATTGGGGAATCCCTGAACATGCTTCTCGATTTTGTGTTGAATTTGTCTAAAGTTTTGCCACCGCTTATACTCGTACTTATGAAGTTTTGAAACCGCTATACTGATTTAGGGGTTGCATTTAAAATATCCTTCCTTAGAGGTTACATTCTTTATTACATGGTCTTTAGGAAGTCATCTAAAAATCTATGTACTCTATTTCAGGATAGCATCCACCTTTACTCTCGAGGATTATTTTACGGACAACGCTGGAATCTCTGTTCAGCCATTTGGCGATCAAATATATACAATGACGGAAATAGCTACAGTATACAAGTATGATTTGAATTGATTCCGATTGTTATCCCCATATTAACTTCTAGGTATACTAATATTATAAACATGAAATTAAATCTGTCTGTTTGTTGTACTTTTTCACGCTGAAGCGTGAATAGATGTTTGCTTGAATAGATTTCTATGACTACCAAGGAAATGGATTACGTCATAGGGTAAGGGTTATGCCCTACCCTATGACGCTATCTATTATCCCTGCCTCGGTTTGCAAAAGCGATGCTATGAAAAAAAAACACTATTTACCAATAAGCTATAATCTCGTTTTATAGAACAGTACGTAAACAAGCGAGTTCGGCATAGCTGTATCTTGAGATTCGCCCGATTAATTACTAATTATTAGTGTCCTTTTTACGGACGGAAAGAATTTAAATAGACCAAATAGTCGAGTGCAATTAGGTTTATATCTGGACACCCAGCCATAATTATTGGATTTGGTGGATTAAATACTCATATACTAAAAACTAAAAGGTACTTGATTCACTTATCCCTTGCGTCTTACGATGCGCTAACTTTATAATTTTTTATTCGTTATATTATGTTCATAGAAAATATATTTTATTTCGTAAGCAGATGACTAAATGACCTTACTTTGGATTTAATTAAATGCTTTATTGTTTACAGAATCGACCCCGACTCTCTAGAAACATTGGATAGGAAGACCCTTATCAATTCGTTAATAGTTTGTCATACTGCGCACCCTCACGTTATGCCAAATGGTAAGGAAGCTCATTATATTGATATATTTAAAAAAATACTCTTTAATCTTGCACTTATCTGACATCTGCTTAACATAAATGAAACATATATTGAATCATTTTCAACCGACTTCCTCAAAAAGGAGGAGATTCTCATTTCGGCTGTATGTTTTTTTGTATGTTTGTTACCTCAGAACTCCGTCATTTATTAACCGATTTAGACAATTTTTGTTTTGTTTAAATGAGTATACTTCCAGATTGGTCCCATTTAAATTAAAAAAAAAAACCTACCCCTAAGGGTGGAAAAATAGCTAATGATGAATTTAACCTACTTCTAATTGTCATATTGACTTGAAACTTTGCAAGTGTGTCTATTTCCGTTGATAGTGCAGTGTTTCGGTATCGTTGACCTGATCTGATGGTAAGCCTAGAAGGTGGATAGGTGGAACTCTTCAACGGCTAATAGTAGTTACTTTGAGTTTGGCCTTATTTTGTTTGATTTGACAATCCTAATATGTTAGAATCGGATTTTAGAGCCAGAATTTTTAGTGTTACTAATAAAAGCGAATTTTAATTTGTCAGTCTTCATATAAAAATTGGCATCAAACTAACTTAAACGGCTTAGGCAAATATTTTTTTAAATACTTTCTTCTTACTTTGCTACTACTATGTCTATACTAAAAAGGGACAAATAAAAACTTTTTTAACGTCCCAGTGGCGGGCACGGCTTTCCCTTCAATCCTCCTAGATCAGGCCATTGTCCGTCCACCACACTGGCCAAATGCGGGTCGGCAGATTTCACCTGTTTCTCGAACACTTGCTGGGCTATCTAGACATGCAGGTTTCTTAACGATGTTTTCCTTTACCGTAAGTGGCAATCATGTTTTTTTTTTTTTTTTTTTTTTAATCTTTATTTGAAGGACTTGTTCACATAACAAAAAGCGAACATGTCGTCCTTGTAAATTTTACACATGGACAAATAACGAGTAAATACTTAATTATAAATAAAATTATGCACAGAGTAAAGTATACATAAAATAGAAAAAATTCTACTAGCTTAGCGGACATAGCAATATTATACTAATTTAATATTATCAGAGATACAAATAATAATTATTATGTAACGTCTTGACTAGATCTAACTCGTAAGCCAGCCTTGGTTAATTTATACAAAGCTTTGGCATGATCTGAACAAGGATTTGCTAACATTATGTTACAGCTACCAATTTGTTTTAATTCGTTATAATTGTTAACAAACATATTTCTCCTCATGCGTTCGTTCCGAGTACATTCCACTAAAATATGATACACATCTTCGGTTTTCCCACATTTAGTGCAATTCGGTGATACGGCTCTGTTCATCTTAAACGCGAAATAATTCAGTGGAATATGCCCGGAACGCACTCTTAACCCTGTCACAATAGAATTTCTGTCTAATCTACAAGACTCAAACCAAGGCAAAGAATACGGGTCAGATCTCAAGATCCTATACCAAATCCCTTTATTTACCGATGTATTTTGAAAGTGTGCGGTCCACAACTTATATACATATTTTTTAAGCAAAACTGCGATGTCATTAATAGAAGGTAACACGCTGAGTGGTATACCTTTTAATACTGCGTCATTCGCTAATCTATCCGCACGTTTATTACCTGCCAATCCTATATGAGATGGAATCCATTGAAATGTTACCCTCTTGTTTGATGCTTCCAGCTTACAAATAGCCTTCAATATCTTATATGCTATCGGAGCTCCTCGAAAAGTCGAGGTGCACCGAGCAATATGTTGGAGCGCGCTTTTGGAGTCCGTAAAGATAACAAAGTTTTTGAAATTACTAATACTGCTGATATACTCCAAAGCCTCATACAAGGCAAACAACTCAACATTCATAATAGAAATTACTGATTCAATTTTAAATTCGATATCAGTATGAGATTGAGGGTCGTAAATAGCAGCTCCGATACCTTTTTTGCATTTAGAACCATCTGTGTATATTTTATAAAAATTTCTATATTCAATATTAATCATTTCCAGACTATTGCTTTTTAAAACCGTAGCATCTACTATCCGTTTCGACTGTCTAATGTTATCTATAGAGCAAAATATCTTGTTATCTAAATTAATATTTTGTACCCATGTGTCAAGACAAAACATTTCCAATTTTCTAGAAGATCGAAAAGGGTAACATTTCAATATTCCATGGACTGACGCTAAGACCGGTTTCTTTTTATTCGCCCAATAATTCGAATTATTGCATTGTACAGACAGCTGACCGATTACATCAATATTTCCATTATCTTGTAAAGCACGACTCTTCAACCAATACTTTCCTCCTAGGTACATCCTACGAATGTGAAGTGGTTGAAGGGCTAGCTCACTTTCCATTACGTGTATTGGGGTACTCTTGATGAACCCCCCAATCACACGCATACATTGATTTTGAACCTTATCAAGTTTATAAAGATGGGATTTAACACTTGTATCATATATAAAGCTTGCATAGTCCATTCTACTACGAATAACCGAAATATATAATCTCCTTAAATGTTTAGGATGTAAGCCCCAGTCAGTGCCAGCTAATATTTTAAGAATATTCAAATATTTTTGAGTCCTGTCAGTAATTTCGTTTATATGCTTCCCCCATTTTAAAGACCTATCTAACCAAACCCCTAAGTACTTAACATTTTCTACTAGTTGAATTCGAGTTCCTTTTAAGTTGATGTTTACTTCCTGTCTATTAATCCCTTTCCGAAACAAACATATTTTAGTTTTTCTTTCAGATATCTCTAAGCCAAGACCTTCAACCAGTTCACACAATTTATTAAGAGCTAACTGCAACTGTACACATCCCTCTCCTATATACTTATATGATCCGTATAGTACGAAATCATCAGCGTATTGAGAAATATGTATATTAACAATATCATGGCAAATATCCCTAGTAAGTACATTGAATAAGATTGGAGATAAAGGGTCTCCTTGTGCAAGTCCACGATTTGTTGATCTGGTAAGACTACCGGAAACTGAGTAATTTATACTTAATTTTCTAGCACTCAAAAACTCCCATAAGTAATAACAGAACTTGGACCCTATCCCAAGCCTATCCAACGCATTTAGTAACACTATTATATCAACATTGTTATAGGCGCTGTCAATATCCACAAAACAGCCTAAGGTTATTAAATTATTAGCAAACCCCAATTGAATTTGAGACACTAATCTAGTAAGACTATCTAGACATGAACGACCTCTTCTAAAACCTACAGTATTTTTCGAAAAGCTATCATTAGATTCTAAGTACCATTCCAATCGATTTTTTAAAATAGTGTGAAAAATTTTACAGGGACACGATAAGAGAGCTATAGGTCTTACTTCAGGAATAGATTGTGTAGAGGAGCTTGCTTTTGGTATGGGCACAATTTTAGCTTGTCTCCATTGAAATGGTACAAATCCCGATACAAGAAACATGTTATAAATCTTGACTAATATATGCTTTCCATTCACCGGGAGGTGTTTCAACATAGAAAAGGATACAGAATCGTCACCTGGGGCCGTATCTTTGGCTTTAATAGCACGATTAAACTCCTGAATTGTAATGGAACTCTCCAAGGTTGTATTAACAGAAGTAAATTTTGGTTTTCTTGAAGAAGTATAATCAGGCGTCAGGCTGCGTAATAATCTATTGGCTGTATCCTCATCGATGTATGTCTTTGGTAATCGATATCCCTTAATCCATCTCATTCGGCGGAGCATCTCAACGGTTGAAATGGCTTCATTAATAGTGTTGCAAAACTCTCTCCAAGCTTTACGTTTGGCTCTGCGTATAATCCTCTGTGCAAAAGCGACTTTTATTTGAAGTACATCCAAATTATTTGGCGTAGGGTTCTTTCTAAAAGTAACCAACGCAAGTCTTCTTTCTGCAACTGCCCTTGATATGTCTGAATTCCAGTACGGTTTCGGTACAAATTTCTGTAGACGTAAGGGATCTGTACACATTCTTACCGTGGGGATATATCTATCTGCCACCGAATTAACAGCATTAATAAATTGGTTATAAGCTTCCTGAGGATCACTTGCCAAGACCAAAACAGAGAATATTGCATGTAGGGTGCGCCTATATTCCTCCCACTTTGCTTTTTTGAAGTTCCTTTTTTTATTATCAGCGTCAGTCGCACAGCAATTAGCGGTTGTTAATTTAATAATAAGGTGGTCACTTCCTAAAGATTCATTAAGAACCTTCCAAATGAAATTCAACGCAATGTCATTAGTTACAAAGGTAATATCCGGGGAAGATTTTTGAGCATTACCATTGACTAACTTAAGCCGAGTTGTAGAGCCATCATTCAGGTAAACATAATCTTTGTCAACAATCGTATCAAACAGCTGCGCTCCTCTTACGTCTGTTTTGTACGACCAGTTAGAGTGGTGACCATTAAAATCCCCAGCAATAATAGTTTTATTATTATGTAAACTAAACAGTGAGTCCCAATCATTAGCTACTGTATGCACAGACGATGGGCAGTATACAGAAATAATGAACTCTAAGTTAGAACAGTTCAATAGTTTAATTTCAACGAGTTCAATTCCTGGATTCGCACACTGTATCTGACGTGCCTGAAACATTATTGAGTTATGAATAACAATGGCCACTCCACCGTATCCATCGCCGCGATCCTGACGAACAATATGATAGCCACTTATCCTTATGCTCTTGTTTGGATCAAGCCATGTCTCGCTCAAAATAGCAATATGAATTTTTTCCTGTGATAAAAACTGTTCAAATTCCACTATCTTCGGATGAATACTTTGACAATTCCATTGTATGATGTTAACTTGTGTGGCCATGTTTAAATAATTTTTTAAAAACGGACATCTCAGACACCCACTCCGTGACAAAATATAACAACCAATCATAAACAAGTTCTCCACACAATTTTACTTTCTTCCCAAAGTTAATGTTTTTCATGAAAATTATCTCCTTGATCCTCAAAAGTAAACCTTGAACATCAGTTTTCTCACACTCTTCCTTGTTTTGGTTTCCCTGTACTTCTTCTTCTTCAAAATCTGACTGTATTCTACTCTCATCTTCCACTGAACCATCTTTTCGCTTATCACACTTTTTCTTGGACTTCTTAGCAACTCTATCGCTTGTCGTACTACTCTTGTAATTACTTTGTTCTTTAGGCAAACTCGATGCATTTCCTACCACCTCAGCATATGACGGTCCATCACCTGTCGTCATTGGAATGACGTTACATCAGTCTTCATTGGGTGCACTCACATTATCCGTCTCGTATTGAGGAGAAGGAGGGACATATAGAGTAAGAGCCATTTTATATGTGCAGTTAAATTCGGCCATCAGTTCTCGGATTCTCCTTTCTTTCTTATAAACCGGGCAAACCTTCGCCAGTGCCATATGATTACCCTTGCAGTTGACGCACTTAAAAGATGTCGTCTCGCAATTGATATGCATTTGACCACATTTAGGGCAAATAGTTTTCGTTCGAGAGCATTCCTTGTGGTTGTGACCAAATTTCCAGCATTTTGAGCACTGAGACACGGGAAATATAAATGGATTCACCTTTATTCTAGTGCCATATGTGAATATATAAGCAGGTAGGGAGGAGCCCTTAAAGCAAACCCGTACACATTCGCTGTCTTCAAAAGTACCACTATCAAAATTACGCCTTTTCAATCTTTTAACATTTAAAATTGGTATACTGCAACTTAAATCCCGTAAAATTTCATTCTCCTCCAGATCTAGATCGATATCCCTAATAACGCCATATGAGACGCCGACTTCGAAAGTTTTTTGGCACTTATATTCCTTATCAATAAAATATTTGTTATTAATTAAATCATCTGCACTCTCAAAATTGTTGAATTTTATCAAAACTTTGTAAGCGTTTACATATTTTATTCTCGTTATATTTTTAATGTTTTCGTTCTTAAGTAGACGGGCCAACCCTATTTGCTTAGGTAATTTTTCTTTTCTAGACACCATGCTTATTTCAATTTGTTCTTCTGGGATGGGGGTAGTATCATTATTATTTTTACTCCGCGCCATAACTTTTCCTCGTCTCCCAACCTCCGCCCATACCTCTTCTGTATCTATGTCACGACTTCTTTTATCCGCTCGATTACTACAGCTACCCGCTTCCAATTCCGTAAAATTTTCTGTGTTAGTCTCCACATTCTCCTCGAACACACTACACATATCACTATTTTGAGATTCAGCCATAATCTATAGCTAAACAACGCATTGCAATTACTTATACAAATAGATAAGTTCGAACGTACTTATTATACGGCAATCATGTTGGAAATGATTTATTAAAATATCAGAGGTGTAAGGTTTCAAGATTTGAATCCTTGTCACTCTGTTTCCCAAGCGAGCCAATTACCAATGGGCTACTACAAGTGACTAATAATATCATAATAATACTAACAGAAAGATTAAATATAGGAAATTATGTTGACTGTTGTTTTTTACAGGAGATGTATACAATATTGGGTTGCAATTTATTAAAGGATTACCAAAACATGTTATTCTGAAGTTTTCTCACACCGTAAAAGGTATTTTTTTTTCATAACTTAACAATATATTTTTATTTATTAAAATTAACATTTGACCTTAAGAATTCTGTATATTAATAAATTTTCATATTATATTTATACACCTAAAATAAAATTCTAACCGAGTCAAACCTGTACATAAAATATTTTTTTTGGAAATCTTATTGAAATAGTCATTATTATAGATACACAGGCCGACTCTATAGTTTTTTTAAATTTTTGGTTATCTGTATGTTTATCTGGGAACGAATCACGAGAAAACTACTGGACAGATTTTCATGAAATTTGGTATGATTATAGCTGGCTATCATGGTCAACATACAGAATACTTTTTACTGCAGGAAAAATTACTCATTTTTGAGAAATCTATACTAACCGTTAAAACATATGTAGGGATGAACCGGAGCAAGCGAGGGTGAGTCACTAGTTTTCAATAAAGTTATATATAATTGTATTAAAGACTAGCGGCTCACCCTCGCTTCGCTCGGATTTGCTTCTAGAAAAACACAAACACATCTATCCCACGAGAACCTTTCATTTTTCCGGGATAAAAAGTAACCTGTTGTTTGACTGGCAATATAAGGTATCATCGTGCCAAATTTTACTAAATTAAGTGCATAAGTTGTTGTGTACTAAGCTGTATAAGTTACTATAGTTTTTTAACTATCCCACGGGAACTCTTTCATTTTCCGGGATAAAAAGTATCTAATATTGACCAGGAATATAAGGTACCACCATGCAAAATTTTTCAGAAACAACTCTTAGCATATACATGTTTAGCTTCATTTTAGTTTTATTGTTTTCAGAAAATATGTTTGAATCTGCTGAAATTGTGGGCGTTGTTGATCCAAAGTGGCGATTTAATCCCTCTTATATGCACTCCTTTGGTAAATATACGCTTATCATATGTATTCAGCCCTTTTTAACGTCCCACTGCTGGGCACGGGCCTTTGATACGAGGGGTATCAGGCCATAGTCCACCACGCTGGCCAAGTGCGGGTTGGCAGACTTCACATGTCTTTTGAAAACTTGCTAGGTTCTCTCAGACACGCAGGTTTCCTCACGATGTTGGAAATGATGCGCACATGAAAATTTCAGAGGTCCGAGACCCGGGATATGAACCCGCTTCACTCGGTTTCCCAAGCGAGCGCGTTACCACTGGGCTACGACTGCCTTATCATAAACTATAATGAAATTACAGAGTGAAAGCTATTCACTCAATTTTTTTTTAAGTATTTATGGTTTTCTTTGACACCTGTATTTAAGTAAATATTAGGCTACCACGACTTTTAAAACTTTTGACAGTCTGTCAGAATAAATTAGAATTTTTTTTTTTGTAAAAGAAATGATCATAATATTTAGTTTAGTTTTTAAAATAAGTAAAATTCAAACTATTCGATAACTATGGATAACTACTAAATATAGAGTCTTACTGTTCGTATTTCTATAATTTTAAAATTAGTCATTGTTAACCAGAAACGGCTTTAGCAGGTGCTGTGTACTTATCTTTCCCACTTTCACATTAATGTCATATTATCAACAAGGTCTTGGACATGGCTTAATGACTAATACCGATAACACCTAAAACCACGGCTTATCATGCTATCAGAAACGTGCAGATGTTATGCCACAAATGGTCACTCACCTAAATATGTTCTATAATTGGTGTCATTGTTTTACTGGAGAGACGGACTTTTTGGATTTTGTATTTCTCCGCTTATGTAAATTTATTTATTTAAAATTGTTCCGTTCCTAAGAATAATGACGTGATGTATCCTTCCTCAATAAGTAGACTATAAAATGCATAAATATTTTTGAAGTGAAAGTTGCTATAGGCAGGTTTGGATGGGGAGTAAATTTATGTAAGTCGTCATCGACATGGTCACGTGACGTGTTAATGCTAACACTCAGAGTGCCGATATACCACAAAACCACATAAATGTAAACAATTTTAATAAAAAAAAATTAAGATCAAAAAATTCAATTAAATATCCAAAATAACAACTGTTTGTTTATAGTGTTAAGTTTCCATTTCTGTCGGCATGACCTCATGACTGTTTTGTTTTTAATTTTAATCAAACTAGAAGTTCTAGAGCTTAGAGCTTTCAAACAAAGAAAAGAAACAATCTCTTGAGCTTAACATATTAGTATAGATGTAGATACTCTTTTAAACCGTAGCTACGTATATTACTCTAAATATAGCTAAATCGATAGAGTAGGTTCTTTTCATACACGCTTTTATACAAAACGGAGGAAATTATGATGGCAATCCTCAGTAAAATAGATAACTGGGCAGAGCTATAGGCAGTAAGCTAGTTAAACGTATGAGAAGTAGATCTAACCTATAAATGTTGTACGTAATTTTTTGTTTTCAGGTATAACAAAAAAGTATTTTATTATAATAGAACAACCGCTTTGTATATCTATCTTGAATACAATGAAGAAAATAGCATTCAATGAACCCTTCTCAACGATGCTAGAGTGGTATTCGGAATATGAGGTACGCTCATTTACCATAAGATAATTTATATAATATATTTATTTTGCACTGTATATTTATACATTTTTTTTCTATATATATATTTTTCTTATATTGTTATTGCATAATCTCGCATGTAGATAAAAAGTTCTATACATTCGTCCATATGACGCTATCTATGCCCTTACCTTTATCGATATGTGCTTAGTTTTTTAAACGTAAAATATAACAGACAGATACAGTTATTTTCACATATGTTATATTAATCTATATTATCATATTATAAAGAGGCAGAGTTTGTTTTGTTTGTTTATTTTAACGCGCTAATCACAGAAAATACTAATCCGATTTGAAAAATATTTTTTACATTAAGATAGCCCGTTTATTGAGGAAGGCTATAATTAGGTTATCTATCATCGCGTAAAAATGTACGGTTCCCGTGGGATAGATTTGTTTTTGTCTAGGGACGAACCGAAGCGAATCGAGAGTGAGTCGCTAGTATGGAAATATAAGTAAAATATTCGATCAAAAACCTATAATAATTCGTAACAGCGGCTATTTTTTTACAAGAAGTAGATTTTTTTCATTGACACTTTTTGTAATTTAAATTCAAAAATTTTTTTTTGATATTTTCAGACTCAATTTATATTGATACACCGTGAAACTGGTGAACAAATTCGTTATTGTGCAGATACATTCTTCTTCATGCATATAATCAATTGTTTTGAAGAAAATGGCAAATTATTCATTGATGTATCTACGTACAAGGACGCGAAGCTAATTGACGCTATGTACGTCGAAGCTATCAAGGTAGGCTTTATGTGATGTAGAACTACGAATAATTAATTATATATTCGTAGATGTAGAATGAGATATTTACTTTGATATTTTAACGTTTATTTTATGTTACACTATGATAAGCAAGTTCCGAAGTACAATCCATACTAATATTATAAATGTGAAAGTGTGTTTATTTGTTTGTTTGTTTGCGTTTGTCTTTCTTTCACGTCAAAGCGGCTTGGTGGATTGGCGTGATTTTTTGTGTGGAGATAGTTGGAGGACTGGAGAGTGACTTAGGCTACTTTTTACCGCGGGAGATTATCTCTGTTTGTTAAAGGAATGCAGCTAACTTCATCATGTCGCTTTAAGCTAACTTTATCGTGTCGCTTTTTGGTTGTCATCGTCATCGTTAAAGTATTACTCTCATTATTTTTTCCAAACGTGCCAAAAGAAGTATAACTTCAAAAAATATAGCAAATATACATACCTATAAATACGTATATTTTCATTTCACTACAATAATTATGACCATTTTAAAACTTATTTATTGTTTAGTACTATGAATTGATCGTCCTGTGGGTCGTCGGTTTAAATTTAGGGTTTATTTGCGAAACCCTCGTACAGCTATAGAATAAAAATATATAGAGGCTAATCTGAATTATGAACCACCATTTCCAAAAGTCGATTAAAACAATATTTAAAATGTATTTCTCAGTTCTTATTCACAATTAATCATGTTTTTATTTTTATGATATTTTAAAATTCATGTACATACTTTAATATGAAAATTTATATTTTGTATAGAATATTGAGAGCAATTTAAACTTCAGTCAATGGTGCCATAGTCGCCCCAAGCGCATTGAGATTCCTCTCAACGCAGCGCCGGACTCCAAGGTGGAAACTAAACTACTTGCCGATGTTTGTGTTGAAGTTCCTAGGATAAATTATCAGGTTTATAATGGTACATATAATTTTTTGAAAAAAGCATCTTTAACTTTGTACTACGCTTTAGGTATACCTATATTTACATACATAATTCTTATATTTACATACATAATTGATATTATATATTAAATAAGTTTCCTTATTAACCGACTTCCAAAAAGGAGGAGGTTCTCAATTCGTCGGAATCTTTTTTTTTATGTATGTTCACGGATTACTCGAAGACGCCGGAACTGATATGAATTTTTTTGTTTCAAAGGGTAGACTCCCCAGGTGGTCCCATATAAATTTTATCGAAATCAGTCGAGTTGTTTTTTATAAAATCAACAATTGATTATTTTTTTAAATAAATTGCTAAATCGAATATGTTATTAAAAAACTTTCTTCTTACAAATTACCTGCATATTACGTCTACATTAAAAATAGAAAAATAAAAACTTAAAAAAAACCTTCCAGGCACTCAAATGTAAAAAATTACTAACTTTTCATTTAGAATAGATACCTAATCAGATATTTTTGAAGTCGATGCCAGCCTACAATATTTTAAGGTTTGAATATCTAATAGGTAAATATGTATTTTAAGTATCGAAATAGGTATATTAGATTTGCTTTGCATCGGCTGGTGCCGACTTCGAAAATATCTAATTAGGTATCTACTCTAAATGAAAACCCCCGTTTAGTTATTTTTTACATTTTAGTGCCTGGAAGTTGGTTTTTTTTAAGTTTTTATTATGACAAAAATAGATATTCTTTTAACTATGATGTAGAAATTATCATAAACCTACGTAATGTTTTCAGGCCGACCTTATAGATATTTCTATGGGATATCACTGGAAGTAGGTTCAGAACACGCTGGTTCGGTAAGTTAAATTTTAAATTTATTGCAGCGTTAGACTTTATACCTACATAATAAATTTAGACGACACGTTTGTCTCAGTTTGTAGTGGCCCTACTTCCTGTGCCAGTGGTCGCGGGTTCGAGTCCCGCTGGGGACATTCATTTGTGTGATGTGCACGAATGTTTGTACTCCAGTCATGGGTGTTTATATTTATAATATGTATGTATTTAAAGTTATATATGTGTAGTATATCAACTATTTGGTATCCATAACACAAGCCTCGTTGCTTACCATGGAACTAGGTGGTGCTGTGTGTTAATGTCACAACATATTTATTTATAACGTAATCTATACTAATATATAACGTAAAAGTGTTTGATTGTTTGAACGCACTTATCTCTGGAAATACGAGTCAGATTTAAAAAAATATATTTTGCATTTTATGGCTCATTAATTGAGGAAAGTTATGAACTATGTATTTGCCTCGCCCATTATCTTATTTTAATATAGAAGTATTTTACCCCTGTCACATAAACTATAAACTCTTTTAAGGCAAATCAATCGACAAACATACAAAAACAACTCTTTGTGGTACGAAAACGTTTGGAATAGAAATAATGCTTTAAAAATCATATTTAGCTATAATATGTAAAGAAAATGAGGCAATACTCTGAATTTACCCTCTCTAGAGACTGAATACGCGATCTATGGCGCAGTAAATTATTATAATTACATATCAAATAGGTAACGAGAATTATTTAAATGAATACATTTTTTTAGATTATTAAAATAGATAACAAAACAGGGGAAATAAAAATGTGGAGAGAATTCGACGCGCATCCCAGCGAGCCTGTATTTGTAGCCTGTCCTGATGCAAAGGTAAATGACATAATATTATATTAAAAAAAAATTATACAAGGTATTAGAGTAAATAATATTTACATAACAGTATTGTACAATGACCATGCTAATATTATAATTATAAACGTTTTTACAAGCTTTTATTTAATTTGCAATGTTTCTATGTATGATTGTTCTCGTCAAAAGATGCAACTGAATTTTAAAGCAGTTATTCTCAACCGATTGAGCTGAAATTTTGTATACACTTTTAGTTTAGATGACAATGCATGGTTCGATAAGTGACGTCATTGTAAATCCAATATGGCGGACTTCCAACGAAGGCGGATTATGTTTTTTATGCACCCCATGACATGTAAGGGTTTACTGGGAAGAATACGAATAAATACCTAAAACATAAACTTTTAATTAAATCAAACTTATTTATTGCACAATTTATATGATGTAAAAGTTTGTTCTTTAATTTTTTTAATTAATTTATTTTGTATATACTGTGTATGTTTGTTACGCCATCACGCAAACGGCTGGACAGATAAGGATGAAATTTAGTATATGAATAGACTATGACGTCGAGTAACACATAGAATGTTAGACACCAAGAGATGCAGCCAGGCTATTCGAATGTAAGCTAGTTACTTCATATTATTATTTTCTGATGGTTTTTATAATGGCAATATAAACACTTTAAATTATATAAACACTTAAAATTAAATAAAACAATTATAATGCCTGACAATAATTTTCTATTACGAAGATTGACCTCGAATTAACCTATTAATAGACATACTATTCTATTAGACTATATATATATATATATATATATATATATATATATATATATATATATATATATATATATATATATATATATATATATATATATATATAGTCTATCTATTCCATACTAACCGTAAAAACCTACCTAGGGACGATCCAGAGCGAAGCGAGGGTGAGTCGCTAGTCTTATATAAAAGTAAGTATTTACTACAATACGTCCCACACAATTACCCAGTCTAAAAACCTTTGTTAGACGACTGAATGATTAGTAGACTGTGATGATAATTTATTCATTATTTCTTATATTATTTTTATTGTATTTCCAGGACGAAGATGACGGTGTTATATTGAGCTCAGTACTATGGGGCAAAGACGATCACGCAGTCACATTGCTGGTGTTAAATGCCCGAGATCTTAACGAGATTGGACGTGTTCAATTCGTGACTCCTTCGCAGGCAGCTCGTTGCTTCCATGGATGGTACCTCCCTGACCGAATATAAATAAAAAAGTGAAAGATTTTTTTTATTTAGTATTTAAAAAATGTGTTTGTGTGTTTTTTATCCAAATAAAGAAAAATGGATGTGGTTATCAATTAGTATGTATGTTTTTTTTTGCGTGAATAATGCGATGACTTGCAATTATTAAGAAATGGTTTTAATGATACCATTTTTTTATGAATAAGGTCAATTCATTCATCGATCAAAGAAGTACTAGCTATATTCACAATCCCATTCAAAAGTTAAACTGTCATCAATTCTGTTTAGGTAATTATTCTAGTTAAAACATATAAACAAAAAGTTACAATTTTATTAAATGTATAGATGTCCATACGCCATACTGCATAGTGAAATTAAATTAATTCATAAAGTTTGTACATGAAATTAATATTAACATTAATAATAACATTAACTATATTAAATAAAATGATAATATGAGAAATTGTTACATAAAGAGCAACTTATTATTTCCTACGATGTGCATACAATGCTTTATAATACGCTACACGTCTCTTATTATATACTTCTAACAAACTTAAAACTGTCCAGTTATATGATAATTTTTAAAACATTTTTCAAGTACATTATTATCTGAACAAAAGCCAATTTGAACCCATATGTTAAGTACATAAGCAAAAACAACAAATAGAAATAAGCGAAACAAAAATATTTACTAAAAAGTTCCATTTCATTTGATTATTTAATATAATTTTCAAGGGGTATTCGGTAGAAACCAGCCATGTAAGCATTTAGGAGCTGGTGAAGGAGTATCAAAGTAGGCTCGAGCCAACTCTTGTAGAGATGCAGCATCCAGCACTACTAAGGCCACCGCGCATTCTTTTTTACCAAACACCATAGCACTTACGATGACACCATCGTCTTCTTCCTGAAAAGTTATAGATATAACTACAAAATAACCCGCCCTACTAAATTTGTGTTTTATTCGGACCAGTCTCACAGAAAGTACTGCGCGTATTTTATACTAATTGAAAGTTATATCAGACTAGCGACTCACCCTCGCATGGCTCGGGTTCGTCCCTACGTTGATTCCCCATACAAACGTTCATCCCCATTTTCACACCGTTAAGGGTTGATTTTCGGGATAAAAAGTATCCTTTATCCTTTCCAGGGTCTCAAACTATATTTTTACTAAATTTCATCTAAATCGGTTCAGTAGATCCAGAGATTACCCCGACAACGTCACAAACTCACAAACATTACCTCTTTATAATATTAGTATACATATATTTTACACTAATAGAAGGTATACCATTGACAATCTTAATATGTATATAAAATTCCCGTTTCACGATGGTCCCCAATGAACTCCAAACTACTTATCCGATCTTAACGTATTATTTTTCAAATTGTATAATTTGTTCCAACTTGAAAGATAGGATAGTTTTATCCCGATTATTTCCTTTTTTTATAGCATTATTAACAATTTTCATATCCGGAGAGGGATTCTGGAGATAGCACCTGAGAAAGGGCTACCCCACGGCTACTTGAACGAATTATAAGTGTGCTACAGCAACAGAGTACAGAGTAAAATATATCGAAACATGTTCATAAAATTCAAAATAAGAGGTAAAATTATCTATCTACAAGCTTTTGATTTAATAGCTACGCTTAATAACGTACTCACCTTTTATATTGCAGCTCATTGTAAAAAATATTAAAATATGCTAGCCGCACACACAGACGGACAGGTAATTATTTTATGAATTATTATATGCCTATAGTACCCCAAACATACATATATTCTATATGCGTTTGTTATCTGTTTATATTACCTTAGCTTGAGGATGAGGGATAAAAACTGGTTCACTGGGATAGCAGTCTTCATCCCACCAGGTCTTAGTTTCGCCTGATACTGTGTCCACCTTAATAATCTGGAAGAATAATCTAGTATTACATATAATTACATCAGGGCTATGAAAATGATTGATACAGATTAAAAACCACTCAAATATAAAAAAAATAATAATAAGAAGTTACCTATTTATATACGAGTCAGATTTTTTAATACTACCGTTACAGTTTGTGTTATATACCTCAATAAATGTTATATGTGTTGTCAGAGCATTGTGAAGCGGTTTGTGAGTGGATTCAGTTCTTGTGTTGAGCAATCGTTAATCTTACAGGCAGAATGAGGCCCAACCATCGTATGTAATTATTTAAATAATTCACAAGAAAATGTAAGTTTATACACACCTCATATTTTACTTACAACTCCAAAATAAATAAATGTAAATATGTTGGGACATTAACATACAGCGCCATCTAATTCCATGGTAAGCTACGAGGCTTGTGCTATGGATGCCAGATAGTTGATACACTACACATATATAACTTTAAATACATACATATTATAAATATAAACACCCATGACTGGAGTACAAACATTCGTGCACATCACACAAATGTCCCCAGCGGGACTCGAACCCGCGACCACTGGCACAGGAAGTAGGATCACTACAAACTGTGCCGAACGTGTCGGCAACGTTAATATAAAAAGAAATATTACATATACTCTTACCGTTCCAGGATTTTCTGCGTCCACATCGGAACTGATGGCGTAAAAATATCTGTATGGCCGACCTGGAAAATATCTTAACTGTTTTATTTAACACACAATTATTTCACCTATAATTTCGATAAATCGTATCTACACTATATTGTAAGGCAATATATTTGTTTGAATACAACATCAATTACAACAATAATTATAACAAAAATAATACAAAGTAATAAACAGTGAACATGCAAATATGTTACATTTAGTAAAAATTAAAAAAAACCTACTTCCAGGTACTAAAATGTAAAAAATAACTAAACGGAGCTTTTCATTTAGAATAGATACCTCATCAGATATTTTCGAAGTCGGTTCGGTTCAGGTGTCTTCGAGTAATCGGTAAACATACTCGAACTTCGAACACCTTTTTATAAGTCGGCTAAAAAAAACTCAATCACACTAAAATACTAAGAAAAAATCTGTTGTACTAAAATTTCATCGGTAAAAAAATTTGTTTTTCTTTATTTAGTAAACCATCAGAAATCTTGATGGGCAAGGTCAGTCAGGTCAGATACTATAAAGTATTCTAGTTAGTTAGTACTTAGTACCTAATAAAATAAAAATTAGTTTCCAAAGGCAGTTCGCGTTAGTAATCGAATTAAAACTACGAAATACGGCCGTTTTTTTATTAAAGTGCTACAAAGAAAAACTTATATATCTTTTGATCTACATGAAGAATATATTATATCCTAATTATACCTTACACGTACGGCTAGTATGTACGGCTAGAGATCCGGAGGTCCTGGGTTCGAGTCCCGGGTCCAGCCAAGTTTAATTACTAAGTTTTTCTGTTAAGATAGTCTCAGTTAATATAGCTCGGAGTTGAAAAGTTGGCGGTGTTTCACCGCCGTGCCTCGGAGAGTACGTAAAGCCGTCGGTCCGGCGCCTTAACTCTCACCGGTCGTGTCGAAGTATTTTCCCATCGGATTTTGAGAGTAAAAAGAATATAATAGAGTGTGCACTTGTGTCTGCGCGTACACTTGTGCACTATAATATCTCCTGCACATCTGGCTAGTCTCAATGAGATTGGCCGCCGTGGCCGAGCCGGATGATGTGGATAGAATTAAATAGATAAAAATAATATCTTAAAATAAATTATTTTACAAACGATTAAAATTCAAAATATGATACCATTATATTGATCGTAGTGTATTCTTGGGGTTTCACAGCCTAAATCCGCTAACAGCCTCGGCTCGATCTTTGTTAAGTGAGGGGCGTCTAAGCTCACTTCCAGCCTCTTAGGCCGGCTCCGGAACCATTCAGCGTAGTCCGCATTACTTTGCATAGTCTGTAATTTTCGGACATTCATTTTATGGTTATTTTAATATTATTAATATTGGTACTTAGACCAAAGAATTATATAAACGAAGTCCACTTAAAAAAAATGTCAAAGTCAAAAATAGTAGGCAGTAGCGTTGAGCGTGAGTTGCTGTTTATGGTACTATTCTCGATTTAGCCAAACGGTCGTTCCCTTTTTTTTAACTCTAAAGTTACGTTTACTTTCTTTAAAGGATAAGGACATCTGATACATGTATTAGTTAAATTAATATACAATTTTCGGGAATAAAATATGAATAATAAAAATAATACTATATTCTTTTGTATTTTTTACGTATTAGTTCTCATCAATCAAAAAAGTACTAGATACACAATGAGCGCTCATTTGCACATTTAAGCGCGTTTTTTTGTAAAGACAATATAAAGCATTGCATTATAAGTTCAATTTACATTGTCGTATATTTATTTCAACTAGAATAATTACCTGAACATAATTGGTGACAGTTTTAAGGAAACTTTAGCATGGGATTGTGTATCTAGTAACTTTTTGTTCGATGTTAGTTCTCTATAATTAGCTTATTTAATTTTTTTCTTCATCATAATAAAATTAGTAATTTTTTTTATTAACATTTATTTACTTATCACTCACTATACAAATCGTCATTTGTATACTAGTTTTAACCTTTATATATTATTTTAAAACATTATTTTTTGGCTTCATGTTTACTTCTATGATACTCTGCCTATATTATTCTTTAGACTGAGTGTTGGTATTTATAAATTAAGTCTTTTGTATTTTTAATCGTCTTATAAACTACTTTGATTTGACCACTAATATGAAAGTCAAAGTTATCACTTAAAAATAAACCAAAACACATTCAACTTAAAAATTATTTCAATTCAAATTATTATTAGTATCTTAATATATATATATATATATATATATATATATATATATATATATAATGCTTTGTACGTATGTGAGTCACCTAACTCCTAAACGGCTGAAACGAAAAATTTTGTGTGTATATTTTAATGGGTTTCTGGATGGTTTGAAAACACAATGGACTGGTAGGTCTCGCTGCTGCTGTTGTCGGTACGTCACTGATCTTCTACTAAACGCCAGGGATAATTTTGATGATATTTTTTGTGTATATTTGAGTGGGCCCCTGCAAGATTTGAATTTGTAAACGGACCCGGTAGGCGACGCTGCAGTCAGTGTGTCGCCAAATTTTCATGAAAGACTCAATTTTCCGTGCAATAAATACATTTAAACTGTTGTTGATTAAATAAAATAAAAGTCAATGTATGTATTTACGAGTATGTTCCCAATGAACTCTAAAACAGCTGGAGCGATTTTGATGAAATTTTTAGGCAATCTTCAGATTAGCCCAGCGGGTGATCCTGTACGCGGGCGAAGCCGCGGATCGTGCTAGTATATAGGTACCTATATACATAAATAAGAAAGCTTGTTATTATTTTTATACACTTACTTCAATGGCGTGCACGTACATAGCATCTAGAACTTTAGCGTCCTTGTAGGCACACAAATCAACAATTAATTTATTGTCCTTCTCAAAACAGTTAATAATGTGTAGAAAAAATATAGCTTCTGTTCTATACCTCATTACTTCGTCACCGGTCTGCCGACTAATGAGTACTATGTGTGTCTGAAACAAAAAAATATTTCAGAAGTTTAAATAAAACTATCTTTTTGGATTCTTTCGTGGATTTGTTAGTAGTTGTATTTGCTTTTCGTATGTTTTCCCGACGTCATGTGAGAAACCATGATTTCTGTAAAGTATTCGAAACTTTCCAAAACTTTTCATGTGCTTACTTTACGTCCACTTAATTATTATCTAGACGTAGTTTCTAATTGCATTATTTTATTACTAAAATTTCAATTTTTTTTCTATCGATTTATTAATAGGAATACTAATTAAATTCTTTGATCCCTAGAATACCTGAATGACTAGTAGACTACCAGTAAAAAAAATCTATATATAAGAATTGTTTGATAGGCCTGGGATTCAAACCCACAGACTAATACTTCAAAGCTGATTTATTAAGTAAACGTGTAATGTAAATATGTGGGATTACTATTAGTTAATATTCAAATAGAATAAAAACAATTATATTGCAAATTAATATTATATTTAAAAAAGAGCATCTGCTGAGTTTTTCGACGGCACTTCTCAACAACATATAGTATATTTTGGTTTTTGGTTTTTTTTATATAGGCTAATAAGGCACTCTTACCTCATATTCCGGATACCACTGCAGGCTTGAGACCATGGGTTGGTTTGCCAACTGATTGCGCACCACTCTGCATACAGACACTGACAGTGGTTGTTCTATTATTACGAAATAATTTTCTGTAATTCCTAAAAATATAATTTCCATTTAAATATCTTATTTTTATTTTTAAGTATCGTCCTGGCTGGTAAATGAACAAAAACATTCTTAAATAAACATTTAATTGTTTATTAAAGAACGTTTTTGCTAATGCACGGAGAACTAACTATACAAAATTATCATATATTTAGATATCAATGTTTTAAAGCAACTATGTCTAAGTATTTCTTTGCTACTACTACTTTTATATAGGAAATTGGAACTAGTATTAAATAAATACAAAAAAATCTTGGAAATGGGCGTTATTGGCTACAATTATAAGCTAAAATTATTTATTCGTAGGCTACGAGACAGTTTTCAACTAATGTAGCCTTTATCGTACATTTTATAATGTAACTTGCCAATGTTCCAATAAATATTTATTATTATTTTATACATACACGTAAAAATATTTTATTTTTTTCCTTTATTTGAAGAATATTGATTTAAATTTTTATTATTTATATGTTAATTATTTTATTATTATGAAATTAAGTTAAATCAACAAGGATATCAATGTAAAAATCAAGTCACAATGGCACGTTTGTGCCTGAAGAGAGAAAGGAATAAAAAATAAAATAATATTTATTAATAAATGTAATGATTACCAAATGTGTGCATGTACGCCGGGTGCATCGCCCAACGAGGGTTCATAGAACCAACTATTTGAGCGTTTTCAAACATATCCCCTGTAATTAATATTCTTATTATTTATAACTAGCATTGCCCGCGGCTTCGCCCGCGTTCAGATGACCAAAAACCACATTTTTAGGTTTTGCAGTCTTGCATTGCAGTTTTTGTATTTTTTCTCAGAAATGAGATATTTTCACGCGGTAAAAAATTATATCCTATATGTTGACTCGGATAACCAGCTATCACCATACCAAATTTCGTCAAAATCCCTCCAGTAGTTTTTCTGTTATGCGGTAACAGACAGACAAACAGACAAAAATTCTAAAAACTATAGATATAGCCTCTGTATCGATAATAATACTTATTTCAATGAGATTTTCCAAAAAAAAAATTAATATACAGATTCGGCTTAGTTACAATTTTATTATATGTATAGATTTATAAGTAAAAAATAAAACGACCGATAAAAATTATATTACAAGGTCAATGTTATTTTCTCAATTTATTTTTTGTGTTGTTGATATAAAAATATTTGAGTCAATATATGTTTATACATATTATAAGTACCTATCTAATTACCACATACATATTTTGAACTACTCCATTGTTTCTCTACTATTTTTTAATATTATTTAATATGACTGAAGATTGCTTATGAAAATTGTAGCAACTATCCGATTGATAATCTCTATGTCTCTACAGTTCGTAAACGCAAGTGGATAGATATAAAATTGAAACATAACACTTATAATATATTCTTACCCTTTTCGGTAAAAGGAAACTTCACTACCACATGTCGCAACCGCCCCGACAATAAAGACATACCGACGTTATAGACGTCACCTGAAGTACGAATAAATCATAATTATAATTTGACAGACATAAGAAATCAATACTTAATGTTATAAATGTGAAAGTGTGTTGGTTTATCCTTCTCTCTCGTCGAAACAGAGTGACAGATCAGGGTAATTTTTTGTGGAGATATTTAGAAGACTGGAGAGTGACATAGGCTAGTTTTTTTTATCGCGGGAGACTATCTCATTCCCACGTGAAAACACGTTGTAACTTATAATACAACCAACAACTGTATATATGAATAATATACAGTCTATCTATTCTATCCTAACCGTTATTATAAAACATGCGACTCATTTTTGAGCACTCTCTCTTGTAGCCACATTTTCAAAAAAAAAACGAATTCTTTTCCCTATTAAGCGAAAAGCTTGGATATGAATTTCGACCTAATCCGTCTGTGCAAATGTCGTTAAAATTAGCTAAATGGTTTATTTATTTTCCTCTATCCACCGGCAGCCATTGTACTTCCCAGGATAAAGAGCTTATATTCTTCTCACCTAACCCTCTAATGAAAATCACCAGTTTAAATCTAAAACTAAGCCGCGAACGGTTGTTTAGGTTCTAGTACGTACCGTGCAAATAAGTTTATGAGCTTAATATGGAAAAGCTCGCTCCTTTTTTTATGTGTAATATTTCTTTATCATAAAACACAATCACACGAGTTATGTTTACTCGTGTGATTGTGTACAAGTTAAAGGTTCCATAAATAGTATCGGTATGGTAATATTTTAGTTAGTTTGGAAATTATTAAATTTCTGTTTAGTTTATAAATACTTTTGATGGCAAAGATTTCAAAAAAACGTTTGCATAATATTTAATACTAGCAATTTATCCTCGCTTCGCTCGGGTTCGTCCCTAGTTACGTTTTAATTTTTTTGAGCGGAACCCTAATTCTTTTTTAAAAATAAAAGTAGCCTAAGTTACTCCTTATAACATCAGCTATCCACTAGTGAAGGTACACTCAAAGTTAGTCCAGCTGTTTCGGAGATTAGCCGAAAAAAACAGACAGACAGACAGAAAAGTAACGTATATAATTTCATATGCCTTTAGTAAAAAATATTTATTTCGACATTACAAACAGACACATCAATTTTAGTTACCTGTATAGGTTGATTATGATATTATTGGGTACGTACCGTTTGGCATCACATGTGGGTGTGAGGTGTGATTAATAAGAGCAATACTTTCTGTCAAATTTTTCCTCTGTAACGTGTCCAGGGTTACTGGATCTATTCTGAAATAAATGTACCTACTATAATTTAATTTGTTTCATTACTTATTACGTGTATTTCCTTAAAATTCTCTACAATAATATAATATAAATATATGTACTGTTTTTAGAAACTAATAGACGATATTTATTGACGGGATGGTCTAATGGCTAATTCATAAGGTATCAGATATGAGGTCCTCAGTTTATATTTTAGCACGAGCTAATAAATGTTACTGAGTCTTTTTAACAAACGAAAATATTTGCATAATCCTTTCTTTTTCTTTTTTTTTAAATTAATTTTCCCAAAATTGAGACCAGACGTATCTTCATTTCTGAACCTTGATAGCCTTGATAGAACCTTGATAGTCATGTATATTGCTACCCTATTATATTATACAATTGTGAGAAAAGAGAGGGACCGGGCCGGACAGCACACTAGAGTATGTACTTACGACTACCTCTTCACCTTTAACTGCCAGGGGCTAACTTGTACGGCTGAAAATCCGGAAGTCCCGGGTTCAAGTCCCGGGTCTGGTGAAGTTATTTATTGACTTCTTCTGTCAATAAATTCTTAGTAACAGCCCGGACTTAGGTGGTGTTGCACTCCCTTGTCTCGGAAAGCACGTAAAGCCGTCAATCCTACGCCTAATCTCTCAGCGGTCATAATGAATTGTCGTCCCGAGTATGAGGGTGACCAAATTTTAAAACCTTATTTGCACTACTACGAACATTTAAAAAAACTTGTCACATCGATTGAGTTTTTCTCAAGTCCACTTACGAAGTAAGTACATTACATTTAATTATTTGGATAATTCAAGATTAATAATATTCTAATAAATAATTTCTATGACATATACCTGTGTATAACTGGTCCTTCTGTAAATACATACATTTCGTCCCCGAAAGGGTAGACTGATATCATAGCGTTATCCGATATTGAATCCCCCGGTTTAAAGAGAGCTGAGACCCTGAAACCAAATTTTATACCCTGAAACCAAATTCTTATCAAACATTTCAATTATTACTTATTAAGTTACATTTAAATGTAACAATCTATCAAACTTTTATAACATGTCAAATATTTTGTTCTAGAAAATATTAAAACTAAGACTTTTGTTCTCGTTACGTGGTGATACAGAAACTTTGAAACAAATCTTCAGGGCAAAAATAAGTAATTCTCATCCTGTGGAAATAAAACTTATATAACTCGAATATTCTACATGTAGAGCCATTGACATACATAATAAGGATCGCTACGCAGTTTAGGTATGACTAGCATTGCCCGCGGCTCCGCCTGCGTTCAGATGACCAAAAACTAAATTATTAGGTTATACATATTAGTATACTCTTACATTGCAGTTTTTGTATTTTTTCTCGAAAATTAGATACTTTCCCGCGGTAAAAAGTATCCTATATGTTGACCCGGATAACCAGCTATCACCAAACCAAATTTTATCTAAATCCCTCCAGTGGTTTTTCTGTGATGCGGTAACAGACAGACAGATAGACAAAAATTCTAAAACCTATAGATTCGGCCTCTGTATCGAAAATAATGTTTGTTTCAATAAGATTTTCCCAAAAATATTCAATGTACAGATTCGGCTTATTTACAATTTTATTATATGTATAGATGACCATTAAGTACCGATCAAATATAGTGTGGCAAGGATCTGGCACAGCCTGAGTGCCGAACTCCGTAACAACTATACGATTTGCTGCACGATTTCTTTTGAATGTGTTCGATTGCAGAAAGCGGCACTGGTATGTGATATGGCCATCTTGGATGGAAAATCTGCAATATATAAAATAATTTAATCCTCTTTAACATTCTATTGCTGGTCATGGGATTCCCCTCAATGCTAAGGGGAATATGTCGTAGAGCACAATCTGAAGTTGTAGGTTGGAAGACCCCACACGTCTTTCGAGGACTAAACAGGTTCTCTCAAACGAGCAGGTTGCCATATATCAATAGTAAGTAAAATATAATTTAGCAATAGCAAGTATATACATACATATATTGAATAAAAATTTACATTTGTTATGTACCTTACATAAATGTTTCGGATGTTACATCAATTCTATTCAGTAATTATAGCCAGATTCATATGAAGGAAAAACTCCGCCCGAGGGATTATTCTTTTCAGCATTCATCAAATGAGAAAATATAATGATTTTACTATAGCACTTTTTATACTTTTTTATTAGTCCAGCTATTGATTATTAAACAATGAAGATAAGAGAAAAAGTATGGGTATTTACAAATCTAGGACCGCCATCTTTAATTTAAGCTTTCGAAACAGACACTATATATTGTTAATTAACTATTTTTTCCAATCTCTGTTTTTATAAATTACGGCATAAAAGTTTAAATAATTGGTCTCGTATAAATTTTTCGCTTCGTGGAGCTCTTCTTATTTAGGTACTTAATAAAGTTATGCAAAAAAATAAGAATTAATGTTTATTATGTTGTTCATTATATTTTTTTTTTTTGAAATTAACAAAAACTTAGAAAAAAATTTTTTAGACGTCATTCCGAATAGAATGAGCAATCGCACATATTTTTAAGAGCTTTATTTCTATTTAACACGTTTTTGAACTTTTTAACTAGACTAAATAAATAATATTTTATCCAGATCAGGGCTAAATTTAAAGTAAAAAAAAAAACAAAATAAAGTAGCTGGACAAATAATTATACATTAGTTGAACAGTAACTGGCTTAATAGTTACGTGGAAAATTATATGCCGCCGTATGCTCCAGTGCAAGCATCAAATAACGAATAGGTACAAAATACCTCTACATCATCCCGTCCTAAGCATCCACCTGATATAAAACAAAAAAATATTTTATATACAGAAAGAGTGTATGTTTAATTTGACCTACCTGTGCAAGAGGGCCGCACTATCAAACAAATGCTTAAACCTCATTGAACCAACTTTCAGTGAGCCGGGACCGTTTCGTAGCAAAGTTCCTCGTAGCCACGAAGGTAATTCCCCTAAACAAATAAATATTAAAAATTTATGACGTTCTACTGTGAATATGTGACAAACACACTCACTTTCAATTTTCAAAATTCACATTTGCACACTAAATTTTTTGCATACACAGTATTGTTGCCCGCGACTCCGCTCGCCTGATAATATCGTTACCTTGATGCTTACATATTTGTTCAAACGACCAATACTAGTTTTGTACAGTAGAGTATTTTCCTCTGTTTTAAAAACGAAATTTCTAAAACCTATATATATATATATATATAATATATATATATATATATATATATATATATATATATATATATATATATATATATATATATATATATATATATATATAATATAACTTTCATCCCCTATTTTACCCCCTTATAGGATGAATTTCAAAAAATGCTAAAACACTTTTTTATTTATTTGTATTGTAATTGTAAAATATAAAATAAAATAAAATAAAATAAAATTGTAAGAGCATTAATACCAAGTTTCATGTAATTCGGACCAGAAATAAATTTTTGGATTGTATTATAACGTGTTTTCTTGTGGGAATGAGATGATCTCCCGCGATAAAAAGTATGTACATATATCACTATCCTATATCACTCTCCAGCTCTTCAACTAACTTCACATCAAAAATCTCACCAATCCGTCACTCCGTTACGACGTGAAAGAAAGACAAACAAACAAACACACTTTCACATTTATAATATTATAGTATGGATTATATAGATAAAATTTGTATTTTATAATAATAAAATTTACATTTAAAAATCTATAATTCCGTATTTAAAACACTTTCGGTAAATTCGTGGTTTGTACAAAATATAAGCATTGAGACGACTATACATCAATGAATAAAAAATAACCTATAATTATTATGTTAATCCATAAGCTATGTACTTATGATACTACGCACCTCACTAGTATTATAACTTAAAACGAATGATAATACAAACATACACGCACACACAAATACAAACTTTGGCATTTATAAAGGTAGAATATTTTATCGATCAATAGCTTTTACGTTCCTTGGCAAATTACACGAAGAGATCTTGCTCGTAGTTCCCGCTGTATGAAGAAAAATTACTGTCTAACTCTAACAAGACGCTACGATACGTTAAAACGTAGCAATTACGATATTAAAACTTACTATTTCCGATATACTAGATAGTTATATTTTGTTTTAAAAAAGTTGTAGGTTTACTTTTTCATAAATAAAAGTAATCGTTTTTTTTTTGGTAATTTGGTTATATTTACTCGTATTTACGCTACGAATAAATAATTATTTATTCCTAGTATTTATGCTACTAAAATCCAAACAAACAAATTAATTTTTGTGTAATTATAATATTTAGTTGATATATTTTAATATTTTCTATTATTTCACGAGTTGTTGCAAAGAAATTATGAAAGATTATATTATTTTTAATTAAAGATAAACCAAACGATTCATACAACTATTAGGTATAATTTTTAATATGCTAATTATATTTTTGATATTTAGCCCAAATTTCTATTTTGAAGATACTCATAAATTGATTTATTAAATGATAATATGAAATATAGTAGGAATATGGAAAATTGCTAGTAAATCATATATTATAATGTAAATTAACATACCTGTAATATTGCCATCTATAGGTTCGATCGCCTCTACGTCACAAGATCTCAACCAGACAGTGCCATCGCAATTAGGATAATATTTCACCTTACTCTCAGTCATCGTTACTACAAAAAGTATATAAAAACAAATTTTTTAAAAGAAAATTCAAAATATTTCATGTATTAAAAAAGCCTAAAAAACATACGTTTAAGGAAATTGAATTTACCTCTATTTATAAAGTTTATTTTTAAATATGTTGACTTTCATAAACACTTTTATATGAAACTCCTTAGAGATGAACAAGAGAGCACATGAACAAGTCGACGTGGACAACTGAAATGATAGAGTTTCAGGGGCTGGAGAAAACCCCACCCACTGTATTTGACAAGGCCAGACGTGCGTCTACACTGCGAGCGATTTCAATTTGTAGCTCTTTCAAACAATTTCTTGTCAAATCTTTTTTTTTAAGTTACGTCATAATTATGTTAATCGGTGCATGATGTAGAGTACTTATTTCGATAAATCGAATGGTCATTTTACACACATTTTAATGGTCAAGATGATGATGAGAATTCATAGCTACAAATCTTGATATTTGGTTCGAGTCCCGTTTCGAACTAAGGATTATATAAATAGTTATTGAATTTTATCTATTAAGAAATTGTAGTCATGTGAACATGTAATTTGTAAAGCTATAACTCCTACGCATAATCCTTTTCTATATTTGTCGGATTGTTGTTGTTATTGTCCATTGGGCCAGAATATTGAAAAAAATACAAGGAGATTGAACCTAAACATTTTAGTACACAATGGTGCATTATAATATCTACAGAAATGACTTGACTCAATGAGATTGTGTGACACTGTGTGTGTTTTATTGATACCACTAAAGTTGTTTAATAGCTACTAAACAAAAAGAGAAAATCGGATACGGATACGGAACTGTTTTGTCTTTATCTATTTTTATATAGATTTAAGTAAGCAAATTTAAAACTCAAGGATTGATTTCTATAGAATAACTTATTATATAGTAAAAACTGTTTAATTAGACGTGTCATATATAAAATAAATAAACACCGTTGACTCGGGCGGTACCTTCCTGAAAAACGTGACGTGCACACGGCACGTGCACTACGCGATGTTTAATGAAGGAAAGCGCACTTTAAAACGATTTTACTCTTAGTTCTCTCAAGAGTTAGGAGACTTCCAGGTCTGCCAAGGCAAACTATGTCCAGGTGCAAGATTTTCTGATTTTCCAGGATAAATAGTAGCTCATGTGTTATTCTGATGTATTTATTTATCCATACATATAATAAATAAAATTATAACCAAGCCAAATCTGTACATTAGATATTTTTTGGAAACTCTTATTGAAATACATATTTATTATCGATACAGAGGCCGGATTTATAGTTTTTAGAATTTTTGTCTGTCTGTCTTTCTGTCTGTCTGTCTGTTTGTTACCGCATCACAGAAAAACCACTGGAGGAATTTTGATGAAATTTGGTATGGTGATAGCTGGTTATCAGGATCAACATATAGGATACTTTTTATCGCGGGAAAATATCTCATTTCTGAGAAAAAATACAAAAACTGCATTGTAAGAGTATACTTATAATATGTAAAACCTAAGAATTTGGCTTTTGGTCATTAGAATTAGCAATGCTAGTAACATATATTATTGTAAAGTTTCAGTAAAATCTATTTAGCAGTTTTTAAAATCTTTTATTATAATATCCAACCAATCACCACCATTATCATACTCGTGATATGATTTTTTGTCATTATCAACCATCGAACCCGCGATCTCCGACGTTGAATTCCCTTAATGCTGCGATAAAAGCTAACTTAATTGAAGTTTTAATTAATTTAGCGCTATTATATGCGCTACTCCATTAATCGTTAGCGCTTTGGTAATTAAATTACCATTGAAACAGAACTTTTTGTAATACTTTTATGTTAAATAAATTAATTACTTATTGCAATCGCAATATCATATTTCAATAAACTGACTGCTGTGTTAGTAGTAGCATGAGTATACGATTAAGTGTACCTCACAAAAGGTTACAGGTTTGATTCTGTAACTAGACAAATAATTATATAAAAACTATGGCTATATAGTTGTTTATCTATACTAATATTATAAAGAGGTAAAGTTTGTGAGTTTGTCACGTTGTAGGGGGTTCCACAAGGCTGTCATACATTTTTTTTACACTAGCTTCTTTCAAACATCACGTTGCAAATTTTGAAATTTGATATTTGCACAAGTTTTGATTTTTCCTTTTATTTTTGGCAATAATTATGCATGAGTACCGATTTATTTAGAAGGACTCATGTTATCTCATCCCCTTTAAATGGAAATAAAGTGGGTAATCTCTGGATCTATTGAACCGATTTAGATGAAATTTGGTAAACAGATATTTTCAAACCCTGGGAAGGACATAGGATACTTTATATCCTGGAAATCATCCTTTAAAGGGGTGAAAATGGGGATGAAAGTTTGTATGGGGAATCGAGAGTATTGGTATAAATTCGTAACTATAACATGATGTGTTAAAATAACTGTAATCGAAGAACGAATTGAGCGAAACCATTACATTTTCTTTGTTTTTACCCAGAAAAAGTTCGAGAAATAAGTTAAAAAAAGATCATCTTGACAGAGGTTAGACGTCATTGCAATGAACTTCATCAATTGTCTATGATCGTTGCATTATTATCCTATTACGTACGTACTATTAGCTAATTTACTCAAGGTTCAAATGGTATTTTGCACTGTTACTATTATAGAGGAAGAGATGTTCAACATTTTGAAAATAGTTTATACTATTTTTAAAATGTTGAACATCTCTATATAAATAAGTTTATACTTAGTTATAAAACTTAAAAACAGTTGAAATTACGAAGTGAAAATGTATCATTAAAGTTTCTTTATTAGTGACTAGCGGCTCACCCTCGCTTCGCTCACATTCGTCCCTCGATATGTTTTAAATAGTTAAAAATAGTTATTAACCAGCGTTAGCCATATATATTTTTTTGTTAATTTTTCTGATGTTTTAATAATTATTCTGCTATTCTAAGCGGAGAAAAATCCAACAAATCCAAAACGATGAAAATCAGTCCAGCAGTTCTGGAGTTATAAGTGTTGTAACATACCCGACTTTGTTTTATATATATATATATATATATATATATATATATATATATATATATATATATATATATATATATATATATATATATATATATATAGATTACGAACAATTGCTCATATATCTATGTATATGGCACAAAACCCAAAATATTTAAAAAAATATCTTTTTGCATGCATTCGCTGACCACCAAAAAAGCCAAGCTCAAAATTTCTTAACTGGCCAGAACTTTACCGTTCAGAAGGTGCAATAAAAATATTTTTATTTTTGTATGTAAGTAAAAATTTAAGAAATATTATTTTTTCTTGTTACAAATGTTGTTGTTATGATGTAAATAGTATATTCCCAAAAGGTTTTCAGTAAATTAAAAATGACCCAATGTGTTTTCCCGTAGGATTGGAATATCTCACGCGGTAAAAAGGAACCTATGTCACTTTCTAGCCCTCTAAATACCTCCACACAAATAATTACGCCAATCTGTCTCTCTGTTTCGACGTGAAGAATGACAAACAAACAAACAAACACACTTTCACATTTATAGTATTAGTATGGATATATTCAGAGATATATTGCTCACGGTGTTAAATAACCATTATTACGTTCTTATTCGTAATCATAATTCTAAAACATATAAAAATCTTGATTTTGCATAATACTATACATATGTAAATAAATATTTTAGTTCGTTAAAAAAATCTCATTAGGATTATGTAGGTACTTATCTTGCTTCTGCTCTTTATTTAAAACATAATTTTATAATTATTTTGATAAATCTTACAAAATAATGTCTAAAATATTAATAACTAACTAAAAATACAATGTTAATTAGCATTCAAATTACTCTTATAAATGCGAATAATTGTGCGTGTGTGTGAGTGATTTATTGAGTAGGATGTATATCTGAGTGTACCTGACATTGAAGTGAAGAAGGGCAATAAATTTTTCAAATCATAATTCATAGGCGCCAGCGATTTCGTAAAAAATCATTGTATTGCAATAAAAATACTAACCCGTACTTATTTTCTTGATATCACTAAATCTTGTTATGTGAATATCTAGATCAGTGTAATGTTAATAAAATGACAGAGGTGAAAATCACCATTTGTATTATTAACTTAGGCTTATCCTATGGTGTGTCCCTAATTCCTATATGCCTTCAGGTGCGTCCCTATATGCCTAACAGTAGCCAATAAAAAAATCTATCCAGCTACTTCAGCGTGAAGGAGCAGAAAACATACAAACACACACATACGGCATTACAATAGTAGTCCAAGAACGCTATATTGACCTTCACCAGTACTAAATATTTTTATCAATGAAACATGCCAAGTGCAAAGTGAAAGTGTAAATGCAATTTTTATAATAAGCACATAATATTAAAAATATCGATTATAAATCGTTGAGTTTTTATAAATTGAGCCATAGCGGCTGTGAGAATAATCCCGATGTAGGGGACATTCGACCTCCTCGGAACAAGGCCAAGCTACAAGTTCAATATCTATCCAATACCAAATATTACGTACTTATGTAGGTACACTGTATATAATATGTTACAAATATATTCTGTATAACTTTTTTATTTATCAACCGATAGAAATAAAACAAGCTTATCACAATACATTAGTGAAAATCGCACCCAAATCGCGCACAAACGCACAGAAAAACAGATAAAAAATCTTAAAATCATTGTTTTGGATTCTATTGCGTTAATAAAGACCCCCAATAATAGTTTTTTCTCAAATACATGTACAGACAACGATCAGTTACACTTTTACTATATGTATAGACTCTGGATAAATAAGTAGATATTATTTAAATAACTGTTCATTTACGTACATACTTAAAAATAAATCCTTGAACATTGTTATGTATTTAGCTTTGGTGCAGTGTACTTTAATAAAATACAATAGACTAATTAACATAATTTTATTAATGTACCACAAGACTCGGAGACATGACTATACATGAATTATACAGATTCAAAATTAGAGACGCTATTGACATAGACTATGCAAGTGTCACAGAGTATAATACTTAAGATACACTACATTTCTCCTCCTACTTTAATTTTTTTATTACAAATTACAATTCACATTTTTTTTTAAAGATCCAATCTATGTGGCGGTTTGACCATTCGACCAGACCGAGTGAGTTTGGGAGTACCAGTTTGAACTTTGACTGGAGACTTATCTTGTTTTAATGATTCTTTACTACACAATTCAATTACTGGTGCTTCCATACTCTTTCTTGACATTCTAGAAACATTAGGTGTATTCAATTTAACAGGTGGACAACTTTCTAAATGTCTTGATATTTTATTCTTATCATTGTTATCTACAGGAACCAATGTCTCATTTTTATCTAATGATTCACAATTTACAATTTCTTTCGGTTGCTGTGTGTTTTGTAACGACACCTGTGTAAAGTTTTCATTAGAAATATTTTCAGGACACATTCTTATGTCATTGGCATGAACAAACTTAATATTATGATCAACCAGAACCAAATATGTAGAATGACTTACAATTTTTACAATTTTACCTTTTTGCCACACTTTAAGTTGGATATTTTTAACATATACATGTTGATTTAAAGAATACAATTTAGTTCTTCTAATATTTTCTAACTTAGAGTCAAAATAAGCATGTTTTTTATTTAAAGAAGGTTTTAACAAATCAAATCGAGTCCTTGGTTTTAATTTTAAAATAGTCTCTGACGGGGAAATACCAGTTGATGTGGAGGGTGTGTTTCTATAAGTGAATAAGAAATTACATAATCTAGTTTTTATAGAATAAGTGCTTATTCCCTTTTTATTCTCAAAAAATAAAGCTTTTTCCAAATTTTTCTTAATGATCTGCACACTTCTTTCAGCAAGACCATTGCTCTGTGGATGGTATGGAGGAGATTTTATTGGCTTTATACCATTTGCTTGACAAAATGCAACAAAATCACAAGAACTGAATGGTGGACCATTGTCTGATACCAATTCTACAGGCAAACCAAATATAGAAAAGAATTCTTTTAATTTAATAATAGTTTCTTTAGCATTAGTGCCATTTTCCATAAGTTTAACATCCATAAATTTAGATTTGTCATCCACAATAACAAGAAAAGTATTATCATATTTATGAAAAAATCAATATTAACACGATAGAAATTATTTGCTGGTATTGGCCAAGGTATCAGGTTACTGTTGTTTGAGAAATTTTGAGACATTTGACACACTTCACATAAACTAATATATTTTTCAATAGCATTATTTATGTTTGGCCACCAACAGTAAGACCTTATTAACATTTTTGAACGAACTATACCTAAATGTTGTTCATGAAAAAGCTGTAAGACATCATTTTGTAAAGATTCAGGAATTACAACCTTACTACCTAATAGAAGGCAATTATTTTCAACAGATAACTCATGTCGTCTTTGAAAGAAAGGTTTCAATTTCTCATCCTGTATAGCATTAGGCCAACCAGATTTAGTAAAATCTAGTACTTTAACTAAAATAGAATCTTTATTTGTGGCCTTTGAAATATCATCAGAATGCAAAGGTATATCATTAACCAAGTTAAATGAATACAAAGAACAAGGAATATCAGTGTTACTAGATACAGGCAACCTTGACAAACCATCAGCATTTGCAATGAGTTTTCCTTTTTTGTAATGAATTTCATAATCATATGCAGCCAAAGTAATAGCCCAACGTGTTATTCTCGAAGCTGCAGTAACAGGTATGCTTTTATTTCTACCAAAAATATACTGTAACGGCTGGTGATCTGTTACTAAATGAAATTTTCTACCATAAAGATATTTATGATATTTTTTTAAACCGAACATTATGGCTAAACTCTCTCTTTCTAAGTTAGAATATAGTTTTTCTGCAGGAGAAAGTGTGCTTGAAGCAAACATGACAGGTTTATCTTCACCATTAATACGGTGACTTAAAACGGCTCCTACTCCATAACCACTTGCGTCACAAGTTACATAAATAGGTAAGGACGGATTAAAGTGTGTAAGGACATTATCTGAAGTGAGTAACTTTTTACTTGACTGAAATACATTTTCGCATTCCTCTGACCAATTGAATTCAACACCAGACTTACATAAATCATAAAGTGGTTTGAGTTTACTTGAAATCATTGGAATAAATTTTCCATAATAGTTCAAAAGCCCTAAATATGATTTTAACTGAGTTAAATTTTCTGGAGAGGGCGCTTTTTCAATACTATCTATTTTAGCTTTTGTAGGATGGATGCCATGTTCATCAATTTTATGACCTAAAAATTCTATGCAATTTTGATAGAAAACACACTTTTTCTCATTTACTTTAACATTATATTCTTTTAATCTTTGCATAACAGCTTTTACTTTTTCATGGCACTCTTTAACAGAAGAACCAGAAATTAATATATCATCTAAATAACATTTGACATTAGACAATCCTGATAAAATTGTTTCCATGACTGACTGGAAAATTCCTGGAGCTGAACTTATACCATATGTTAATCTGTTATAACGAAAAAGACCTAAATGAGTATTTATTGTAAATAGCTCTTTAGAAGAATCACTTATTTCTAGTTGTTGAAAAGCTCCTTTCAGATCTAACACTGTAAAACATTTGCTACCACTTAAAGTTGAAAATATGTCATCCGGTAATGGTAAGACACAATGATCAATATCTATTACTTTATTCAAGGTTTTTTTAAAATCTACACAGATTCTAATATCATTTGAATTCTTTTGGGAACTACGACAATTGGACTCGCCCATTGACTGTGACTGACTTTAGTAATAATACCCGACTCTACCATTTTTGATAACTCCTCTTCAACCTTAGGCTTTAGAGAGTATGGCATTTCATAAGCACGATGAAAAATGGATTTGACATCATCCTTAAGTTTAATTTCAGCTTTAAATTGCTTTATGCAAGAATTAGGATCATTTTGAAAATTACATGCAAAGTGCCTTTTGATATCAGAAATTAAGTCAAGACTTTTACTTTCTATAGTAGCAATATACTTTTTCTGACATTTTTTTGACAAAACTTGACCTTGATTTGACTTAAATTGGTTTGGCTTTGAATTGACTAGATTATGATTTGACTCAAATTGACTTTTAGTAGACTCGACTTGACTTTTAGTAGACTCGACTTGACTTTGATTAGACTTGATATGACTATGACATGACATATTATTTTTGACAGACTTTGACAAGACTTGACTATTTGTTACTGATTTTGACTCTACTAAGAGACTTTTCCAAGATGGATTTACAATACTTAACCAATTACGACCCAATAATGGTATAAATCGGTTTAAACTATCTAGAATAACTAAAGGTAATTTGTAAACCTGGTTATTATACTGAACTTTTACTTCAATTTTTCCTACTATTGTTACATTTTGACCAGTGACTACTTTTAATTTAAAATTCACAGGTAAAATATCAATATTTGAAAATAACTCATAATAATCATCAATATGCATGACTGACTTACAAGCACCTGAATCAACTTCCATTATAATATCTTTACCTTGAATATTCACTTTCACTTTAAGACTGTCATTTTCTCCACCTATAGTGTTCAGACATAACCAACTTAGCTCCAATGAATCATCAATGACTTCATCTTCATCTTGCTGAATCTCTTTATCTGCCAAGTTATGAACTCTGTTTTTACACAACACTGATTTTGCAGTATGACCCATCTGACCACATGCATAACATTTCCGATCTATTGCTGGACATTTTCTATTGTTGAAATGTACTCGGAGACAGCGCTTGCAGGAAGCATTATTTTTGTGATGATCTTGTGTGACTTTCCTGGTAGTATCATTATCTTGACGACTATTACCTTGCTGGCTAAACCTTGACTTATTTACATTTGACTTGTTGAACTTCTGTTTATGACATTTCAACTTATTTACTGAACCCGTTGACTCGAATAGTTGTAATTGGTCATCAGCTAGTTCTACAGCAATGGCTGCTCTCAAAGCTTCATCGAATGAGGGCAATGGTTCAAGTGTCAGGAGTTTACGTTTTATTATATTTGACTTAACACCACAAACGAATTTATCACGTAAAGCGTCTGGTAAAAACGTTTTAAAATCGCAGTTTTTAGCAAGGTTTCTTAATCTAGTGGAAAATGTCTTTAAATCTTCTCCACTTTCTTGTACAGCTGACCAAAACTTATATCTCTCTGCTATTACCAAATGTTTAATTCCATACTGACTTTTCAGCAAACTTGTTAATTCTGAGTACTTTTTTGTGTCGAGTTTTTGCAGTGCCAACAAATCTTTCAGACAATTGTATGTTTCACCCCCAATTAAGGTGAGAAAAAGTGGAACTTTCTTTTCTTCGGTTGTTATGTTGTTAACTTTAAACAACTGTTCTAGGCGTTCGATGTACGCGTCCGCATCCGACTCTTTTGGACTAAATGCTTCGATATTGCCAATCAACGACATTTTTAGAATTTTCTAGAGACTTCGACTCGACTTGTAGACTGACAAATAGACTTATACAATGTTTTACTGACCTTTTCACATTGTATTTTACACACGTAGTTCTTTTATGCTCGTCGCCAAAACTGTTATGTATTTAGCTTTGGTGCAGTGTACTTTAATAAAATACAATAGACTAATTAACATAATTTTATTAATGTACCACAAGACTCGGAGACATGACTATACATGAATTATACAGATTCAAAATTAGAGACGCTATTGACATAGACTATGCAAGTGTCACAGAGTATAATACTTAAGATACACTACAAACATAAATTAAATAAATTCTTTCAAATATATAATATTTAAACGCGACTCTTATCAGTTCAATCGGACGAATAATACGAGTATAAGCAACGTTTTAAAAAATTCAGGAAGTAAATTGGCGGGACATTTTCTAGTATATCACTCACATGTAGACTACTTATTACGTACGTACGTTACGTTAATACCTATGTACTTGTGTATATAAAAATTAATAAACTTGGCCATTATTAGTTTAAAATTTTAAAATTATTTCAGTAAAAGCTGTGTAATAAATATTCTATGGGTGACTCATGACGTTGAATTTACGTCAAAAATAGAGTTCGTCCCAAAACAAAGTCACGTTTTCTTACACAGGATATTTTCCTTGTTCGACAAAATTAAATCCGTCCTGGCGCTCGCCGAGAACAATTGTTAGATAATTTCATTAATAGGTACATATTGCTAGAACTAGTGACCGCCATAGCTTTGTCTGTTTTGTATGTACTTGCATTAAAAGTTAAAATTTTGTTTTTAATTACTATTGATACTAGCAAGAAAGAAAACTACAAAAAATATCTATAAAAGTAGTTTCATACAAACTGTCATCCACTATTTTACCCCTATATAGGGTGAATGTCGAAAAATGCTAACTACGACGGCAAGGAAAGGGTTTTGTTTTTCGCGCCTATCTTTGTATGTTTCTAATCTGTAATCTGAAGGAATGTAAAGGAATTATGCAGTCGGAGACATACATCTCGCGGCAAGGATGAAACGTGTATGTTGTCCCCGACTGCATAATACTATATTCCTTCCAGAACTTGTTTTCATCTTTTTAGTTAGTTTTTATGCAGTCGGGTTTTTTATTTTTATAATAAGTATATTTGTTTATTTAATTTTGTTGAAGAGCATTAATACTTAGTTTCAAGTAATTCTGGTTATAAATATTTTTTTGGATTGTATTATAAAGTGTTTTCCCAGGGGAATTAGGTACGCTCCCGCGGTAAAAAGTAGCCTATGTCACTCTCCAGCCCAATTATCTCCCCCCAACTATATCCACACAAAAAATCACGCCAATCCGTCACTCCGTTTCAACGTGAAAGAAAGACAAACAAACAAACAAATAAACACAGTTTCACATTTATAATATTAGTATGGAATATAAATTATTCGCATAGTAATAAATAATTAATGACATATAAATATTAAAAAAAAAGTATTTAATTGAATTGAATTTATTAAAATCTATATTTGGATGAAAGATTAATAAGGTTTCAAATACACTGAACTTGTGGTTGCCTGTGGTGTTGTTCAGGTATTAATTTCTATATTGTCCTCCTGTCCGGTTACGGTCACGACGGCCAATCTCACTGCGACTAGCCGACTGCGCGGAAAATATTATAATACACACAAAAACAAGTGCAATCTCTATTCCTTTCACTCTCAAACTACGTTGGGGCGATATAAGACACGTGATCGAGCGCAGGCGTTGTTCGAGACGGGAATGAAATACCGCCTACAACCTGGGAAATACGCGGTGAATAAATATATCTGAAAATTTCTTGACATAAAAACTCAATATAATTTAAATAAAAGTATATTTATACTTAGCGAATTCCGGGAGTCGAATCCGGAACCTCCGGGTTTGCAGCAGTACTTGCTTGCTATTAGACCAACGAGATAGTTAATTTCTCTACCACTTTTTCATGATATTTAGCCTATCATTTAAGTTTAAGCTGAACATTGTGTGGTAAAACTTAGATCGGAAAGCTTAATATGTATTCTTGCTTTAGATGTACGAGATCGCTTAAAATACATAAAAACTATTTATTAACTCAGACCATCACTTAAGTACAATAAAAATAAGTTCTAACATATCCTATACGAAGAAAAAATTGATAACCTATCTCTGAATCATTGAAACCTACTCCCTATAAGCTTGGCTGTTAAATCAATATTATTGAACTGGTGTACCAAACGATCAAAAGATATTTTTTATTATAAATACTTACTATTGTGCTTCAGATCGCTGAACGATTTTTGTTTGGCCTCAATTTGAATGGTCGAGAGTAAGTCCAATTGTATTGCCAAGTGCAATGGAATTTACAAATAAATAAAATGATATATAAATAGAACTACAATCGTATTAACAGCTAGCAAGAAAAGCAAAACAGAACAATTTATAATAAGTAATAAAAAATAACTTTTTTTTCTATTATTTTTATTAACCTTTAAATAAAACTTTTGCATTGTTGAAAACGAAATAAAAAGCTACTTAATTTATACATTTTTTATTGTCAGATTCATTTCAACAATAATATTATAAGACAGTATTTTTTCGTTATTAATTACTTAGCTTTATATTGACGGCGCCAGGGTATGCACGGGAGACAAACACAGCAGGGACATATTTTGGCGGGATGGAGGTAGTACTCGTCACCGACTGCGTGACACCGACCAAGATTCAACATATCTTCTAAGTCACATCTGTTTGAAAAAAACAAGGAGATTATAAAATGTAACTATAGCATGCACTAACAATTCCATACGCGACTTTGGTGTTGGAGTTACTAATGGATAGTTCCGTTTTACTATCTACTAGATAGTAAACCATTAATTAACATGTTCTGCACCAGGTAGCACAGTGTAGAGGATTGAAATCTATTGATGTGAGGATTTGGAGAAAGAATGCTGGAAACATATCGGACTGGAAGGATATTCTTGATCAAGGTCAAGGCCCATATGCGGCTGTAGAGACATGTTATAAATAATAGTTCTGGATTAATCAAAATTACTGATCGTCGCTGCAAACAACGGTCGTTGATCGCTTAGCTGGGCCTCCCTCACGGTAACTGAGGGTGTCAGCCGGCTGGGTAATTGTCCGTGCAGCTCCTTCTCCACTTTGACGCCTGAGGATCCTGGATGGACCTCCCAAGGATGGGCGTATATTATTGGGGAGAAGAACCCACAGCCAAGGGGGCTCCGTCCTGAAACCGTTTCCCTATTCTCCTTATAGAGGTCGTTAGAAAACCTCAATCAAAATTACACAGGTGGACAATAGTCATCATAAATATATGTAAGCGGCCAAGTGCAAATCGGGCTAGCACAACGAGGATAGCTGCTATGATAGTACCTACATATTTTGTGGAATTTTTAGGCTATCTTTTATTACGGTTCAAATGATCTATCTACCAGGATCAAAGTAATACGGACGAAAGAGCAACATATGTGTCTTCTAAGTCTGTCATTATAACTTGAGTGAGGAATCATGAAAATCAATAATGTTTATTTACTTGCTGTCTTCCAAAAGTCTTGTTTCGGCTTCATTCAAGTTTGGCACAGCGTATTCCATAATACCGGCTTTCCCAATAATAACGGGTGTAGCGCACACCGACATGTTGTAACATTTCTCTGGATTCGCTTGCTCTACCAAGGCACTGTCTATGAAAGCGGGTTTTTCGAATAATCCTAGGACAACACTAGGATTAGTATTTTTTTTAATCCTTACTTCTTTATATTTCATGTGATAATTATATTGCAATCGAACGAATTAATATAATTTTAATGGATATAATGTGAAGCTTCAGTAGGTAGATATGTTGGGACATTAACACATAGCACAATCTAGTTCCATGGTAAGCTGCGAGGCCTATGTTATGGATACCAGATAGTAGATACACTACACATATACATGTATGTAACTTTAAATACGAAATGGATTAAATGGATGCCTCCAGCAGGACTCGGACCCGCGACCGCTGGCACAGCAAGTAGGGTCACTACAAACTGAGCCAAACGTCTTGACAAAATGTATATCTACTTATTTATGTAAAATGAAAGTTTTTTTATATTTCATATTTTTGTATGAAGAAATGTATGAAACAAACCTTTCATAATATTGACAACGAATCGGGCCGTTGAGAAGCCAATAGATAAGTAGCCTAGCTCATTGTTGCTCTTAACTTTACAGATTATGTCGTCTGCTTCTCGCACTAATCTTGTGAGGCAGTCTACTTGTGTCTAAAACATTATTAAATAAGTAATTAACTAATTCTATGTTAAAATAAATAATATTAGGTTACATACATACTATAACCTGCTTGAGAATCAAACGTATGTGAGCAAAACTACTGTAGGTACATATATGTCGATAAACAAATAATATAAGAAAACCAGAATATTACCATGCAGTATACAATACCCTAGTAGAATTTGTATTAACACCTCCAGGTAAATTTCTAAGAAATTTATTAAATTTCTAAGAAATCTATTGTTAACTGTAACACCGCGCCTGTCCGCGGTCGTTGAGGGATTAAAAAATTATAAGAATTTTACGTACATACCTACTAGCTGATCTGGTAGACGGCAGATATTACCTTAACACAAGCCTCATTGGTCAAAATTTAAAAAATATCTGGATTGTCAACAGCGCAATCTATCGAGTCCAACTATAACTAAGCACAGGTGGTCCAGGTAACCGCATAAATACACAAAAACAATTTCAACAAAATCGGTCAAGCGGTTTACAGGGTGAAGAAGAACTGATCTCAGGCCCCTAGTGGGACTGAGCCTGATTTTATATTTTGAAAATAGAGTTAAAATTATATACTTATAAGGAGATCCTACACCTATTACCTACCCTAGATACATTACCTAAGTGACCCTTAATCCAATCAATTTCGTGGCCAAGGCTCTCTAATGATCGCTTTATCGACATTGGCCTTTGAAACTGGATAGGTCGCTAGGGAAATTATTGTGGCCTCGGGCGAGTCTCGTGCGTGTAAGAAATAAATATTCTTGGATACACATTTTGTGAAGTGTATTAAATTTAAGTTTAAAATACTTATAAAAAAATATGAAAATATATTTTAATATTTATATAATATTACTTAACTTGTCTACTACCAATACTGAATAGTTTGTCTACAGTCTGGATTTATCTATGTGCTCTATGTGTGTTTCTCAGAATTCTGTGTTGGGAACACAGAAAAATCTTGAGGAAAACTTTCAATTGAAAGCTCTTGTACATTATTATTATGTCCAAAACTTGAGATCTACCTGTGGAAAGTTTCCAGCTTTTCCCGCAGAGAATACAGGGACTCTGGTGCATCTCCCGGTACCACATATCACAGGTATTTGGGAGCTCGCTGGATCCGAACCAGTGATCGAACAAAACAACTGATTGGCTCGCATCGAGTTTATTGCGTTTACACCTAACACTTTATGTTTGTCGTATACACGGAATAATTTGAGTGTCTAAAAAATAATAACGTAGAAATTAATTTAAAATTAAATTTATTTTATATATGAATCATCTAAACTAAATGAGGTGAGTTAAATTTAGGGATACAAATCTAATCGAAAATCTTATAATTTTAAATAAAAGTATTTCTTAGCGGCCTGAGTTAGAAAGTGCCTACACTTTTTTTTTAGTCTCTCAGTCAAGTCGGAATGCCATGCCGAAAATTTGTAAAGTAGAAAGAAAAGAGAATCATTGTTTGCTACTCACAGATAAGAACTATTATTATGACTGATCTCTCCATCTAATTTTCTCTCCTTTCGCTATCGCTTTCATTAAAAAAGTAATAACAATGTAAAACTAACATGTACACAAAGAGCGTAGTTACAATCAACGGGCGGTGTCTGGATAGCGATCACAGCCTGGGGGCAGAACTGTGCGCAGGCTATACAAGCTGTGCGAACTTGTTGCATGTTCTCAAAGAAAAGATCTCGATCGAGTTTATCACAATCAGGAGGCATTACATATTGCCCACCACATATAAGTACTACGTCGGCATCCTGGATAACATATGATGAACATAACAAGTGTCAGCATTCTATTATACTCGTAGAAAATGTATTACAGGTAATACAGTAATTTTTGGAAATATTATAAGCAAATAAATAACAGTTTTATAACTAATTTTATCATAAGACTTTTTTGAAGTGAATAATTAGGGCTTGAAAATATGACAGTAGTACCTATTTAAAATTGCTATTCCGAAGTAAACAGCAAAACCTAGTCATCACTCTGATATTTGTTTTTTACCTATGTATAGATATGGAATAAGCAGTAAAATAATTTGTACGTTTTATTAAATTTACTGTGCGTTTTTCTTATCGTGCACATATGTACGAGTAATCAAACTCGCGACATCTGGTATAGCAGACAATTTCTGCTATATAAATAATATAGTGGAACAATATATAAAAAACATTACATATAGAGCATTCTTCAGATACATGCGGCCTTGATACGCTTCGACTTCGGGGCTGGTGTCAATATGAGCTAAATCATTCGCCACCCCAAGCACTCTCTGGTCCGGTTCATCGTATAAAGCTAATATTTTTATAACCTTTTGCTGTTTTAGAAATAAAGAAGCTATATAACCAACGTGACTGCCAGCTCCTATCACTGTTACCTGAACAAATATTTTTCATTTTAAGCAATATTTGTCTATAATACGTACGATAAAATAAAGGTAGATGTAAGTAGATCTGTGGAAACTTTTATATATTGGTTTTAGGATTGCTTTTATATGTTTTATTATGTTATAATTACTTATTGCACTAAATGTTTCCCTTGAAAAACAAATAAACAAAATAAATCAATAAATCTATCATGTAAGTAATATGTCAAACCCTACCACTTCTACTAGTGTCTTTATGTAATCTTTTGCAAGTCTAATATCTCACTTAATAAAATATCTTTGTACAAATTAGATCGATCCATTAAAACGATGTTGTAAAAAAATGTAATCAATAAACTAAGAAACACAACTCTTTCGTATATTTAAAGGGAAGTAAGGATGTCCAACAGATATTGATTTTGGCTTTTAATAGTGACAACTACTGAAAATTTTACTTAATTTTTGAACACATTTATATTAATTGTTAGTAATTGCCTCATCTATCTAGTATCTATACATACAATAAAATCTTAAGTCGAATCTGTAAATTAAATATTTTTTGGAAAATCTTATTGAAATAGTCATTATTATCAAGAGAGGCGGAATTTTTCGAATTTTTGTCTGTCTGTGTCTGGGAACGCATCGCAAGAAAATTACTGGACAGATTTCGATGAATTTTCGTATGATGATAGCTGGTTATCTGGGTCAAAATATAGGATACTTTTTGTTGCGGGAAAATATATCTGAGAAATCTATACTAACCTTTAAAACGTATCTAGAGACGAACCCGAGCAGAGCGAGGGTGAGTCACTAGTCTAATAATATATAAAGCTGAAGAGTTTGTTCGGTTGAACACGCTAATAACTAAATTTACTGATCCGATTTGAAAAATTCTTTTTGCGTTTTCTAGCCTATTAATTCAGAAAGGGCTATAGCCTATATTTATTTATTATTATTTTGTTGGGTGTGGTGCCGAGGTCGGCCCTAGCTACGTCGACCAGTTTTGGTCCATTATAGCTCCCTTTATAATGAGTTCAAAGTTCTCCGCTTAGTCCTGTTGACTCCAGGAACTTCCAGATTTTCTGAACGGGGAGCATCTGTATCTCTTCCGGTTGCATAGTATGCTGCCCTAGATAGATACTTCTGCGGTGCATGAGTGGACCGCACGAGCAGAGGATGTTATAGCCTATATATAGGCTCTTTAACACTACGATTTATGAAAGCAGTGCAATTCTACAAAATTAAACGACGCGGGCGGAGACGTGAGAAAACACTAATAACGCTTTACAAACCTTTCTCGGAGGAAATCGTGGTACTGGGCAGAATTTTTCACAATCTCGTTCTATTTGTGCTAGAACATCGGACATCACATAATTTTGATAAGTCGCTTTGGAGATAAACTGGTAGTTTGGGCGGACCATGTTTATAATTGCACGAAGCATGGTTAATGTTTTTTTGTTATATTTTACTGATTTTGTTATTACATATTTTTATTTTTGGTTTAGGCCTAACATTATGTTGATGATATTAGTATCATGGATAACAAATAAAGGATGGTATGATGATTTTGACAGATTTTGTCATCTTCTATGACTTCTTTTTTAACTACTTACAGAGGTGAGAGAAAAGGAGAATTATTGTAATAGAAAATTTTGATTCGTGTATATACCTAAGTGAAGTTCTGCGACCGCTAGTTTGTCTACACAAATTAATTCAAAATGGTTTTTAACGGTATATTAAGTCTAGGCAGTAAAAAAAACCCTCTGAAATTCCTATAATATGAGAGCTCGTATGTACTGTACCACTAGCGAATAAGGTTGAATATCGAATAAACGATCGACCTTATTCTTGCACAAAACTAAAGGACGTTAGTCAAAAATCTGATTTAATTTATTATGAGAAAAATAATTGGTCAAAGTAAATTTTGTTTTAACGGCAGATAATAAACTATATTTTTGTTCTGTTTGTATTTATTTTGAATGTGTAACTGATGTAGTTTTCAAGCGAAATCCAAAAATCTCTAAAAAAGGCTCATTTATTGAAAAATAAAACTATCGAGAAAACATTAAATTGCTTTTCTGTCATAATAACGGATAGAAAAAGATTTGAAAAATCATATATTTAAGATATCGCATTGATTTAATATTTGGTTTACTTACAATATTAAATTAACAAATTGCGAAGTAATCTATATTTATATAATTTGTATATAACATCTAACTGAATTTTAAAGACAAATTAAGATAGATACCTCATATTTTATTCTATTTTTTTCATCCCTCAGTTACATGTATGGAGTGCCACCACAATTTTTCTTACTTTTTGTTATCCGACTACTAAATTTTCAAGCCTATTATTTACCTATCAGTAATATAGCCCCATCTTTAAGTACAATGACTTGATATACGGACAGACGGACATGGCGAAATGATAAGGGATTCAGTATAAGCCATTTAGCTAATGAACCATCGATCAAAAAAATAATAGATACACAATTCCATGCAAAATTTCTCATAAAACTATTACCAATTGTGTTTAGGTAATTCTAGTTGAAATAAATATACAACAATGTGAATTCAACCTTAAACTTAAATTGTGTTTCTAGTACTTTTTTGATCTATATAATGAACCTTAAAAAGTGGTAGATATAAAATAAAAAGACATATAGAACAGACATCAAATTTAATAGATAAGTTTCACCTATACAATATATTCATAACATTAATATTGATTATTATATTGTCTACCCATATACAGGCATACTTAGTCGTGTGTACCGTGTACGTACAACACGGGAATTCAAAATGACTAGAACTATTTTGTGTGAAAGCCGCCTAGACTTCACTTAACAGCATTCATTGAAATGATCTACGAATAATGCAAGTACAAAATAATAAAAAAGTTACAGTAAGAATTATTAAATATTACATATTTTTTAGGAAATTATCGTAAAATTTTAAATTGTTTCACTGATTGACAGAAATATTCAATTCAATTTTCTTGTTAATGGCTTCAAAGCGTGCCCATTGAGCACAGATTACTTCGCCAATGTCACGTAGATTGACAAAAATATACTAATTTTAACTTATAAAGCAAAACTCTTGCACTTGCATTATAAATAATAATATTTCACTTGGAATAAATCAAAGTATTTTCAATCATAAAGCATTTATCCCCCAAACATATCGTAAGTACAAAATTAATCTACTTCATGGCAGTTTCACAATCGAACAAAACAGTAGACTGCAATTAAAAAATTAAATACTTTTAAGTTATTGAACATAACGTTGACTCTAACAAGAACAACATTGTTGATGTGGGTATTATAAATCAGGTCTTTGAAAAAAATTAACATTTTTATTTTAAATCTTCCTTAATTGAGTTACAATATTGTTCCATGTAATTTATGTGTGACCAAAATAATTGTGTTTGTGACATTTTCGTTTATTTTATATTTCTTAAAATTAAATACATTATCTGGCACATGATGGGTAATATAAATTTACACTTTCAATTTTAAACCAAAATTTACAAATAAAAAATCAACGTCATTCTATTATTAAATATAATAACAAAAGTAAATATGACATTATACATATAGATAATATGTATAAGAAACCCATAAAAAGCAAAACATTTCAACTTTATGTACACTCAAGCGGTGCATATTCATATGCCACACAACAAACGAATAAAAAAAAACAAAATATATACATAAAAACCAAAACTAACATTAAATCATAGCCGACATTAAAAATGGTGCGATCGAATTTATTATACTTCGTAAGTAAATAAAAATATTATATTAGAATTTAATTAAAGAATTTTAAAAAATATGGCCGTATTGTTATATATAAATAAAACAACTTTTTCCGAAGAACTAGACGGCTGAACGCCACGTTTTCATTTTACCCCAAAACTTTTCAAACACGATACACTTAACTTATGTATGGTATAGGTTATTTTAATTAATAAATCAGATATAATAAAAACGTGGTACAATATCTAACAATGCACTGCAGCTTCTCACACGCCCCCCTAATATTCACAACCCATCTCGGAATACTTACAAATAGATCATAAGAAGTGTGTTAATCACTAAATGCACTCCACTTGACGTGTTTACCTTCTTCTCTTACTCTTTCTCAATGTCATTTTTAGGGTTCCGTACCCAAATGGTGCTAACGGGAGCTTATATAGTAAGCCTCTCCTGTCCATCTGTCTGTCAGCGGGCTGTATCTTATCTCTATAACCTTAATATGTAGAGAGTTGAAATTTTCACAGAGTGTATATTTCTATTGCCGCTATAATAATAAATAATGAAAAACCAACATGGCAAATTTCAATATGGCCGCCATGCAAATAAAAAATCAATTATGCTGGTATTGGTCAGCGTGTTCAGTCCTATTAACAATAATAATAATATACGCAAAATGGCCGCCATACAAATTACAAAAAAAAAGATTCTTTTGTAATAGTATTTTAAAAATACATTGCGTGTCTTGTGTGTTGTACGACGTAACAAAATCCTTCGTGTGCGAGTTCGACTCGCACTTAACCGGTTTTTATTTTATATTCAAACTACGGCCCGCTTCTAGACCTCGAGTGAAACATTCAGCTAACATTTCGCATCATATTAAATTCCACGGGATGTACGAGAATAATATACTAATTGTTAACTCATTTTACTCTCCGGTCGATAATCATCAAGTTTATTTAGGGACGATTCATTGTTGTGTTAAAGAAGGACTAAGCCACAAATAATTTTTTGAATTTAGTTAGATTCTTTAGATAATAAAATGAATTAATGTACACTACATAGGTGTTCACAATAATTTCACGTATTTACACACCAGCTCGACAGAGAAAACATAATGAATTTTTATTTTTTTCTATGCTTTCCGCAAATATCAAGACACTCTTTGCTGTGACGATATTCTACGCCACACATCGTTTTGAGGGACTGTATGGGACATAACAATATTTTGATACTTTTAATATTGTATAGCAGCGGTAACCCAGTGGTAATATGCTTGCTTGGGAAACCGAGTGAAGCGGGTTCAATTCCCGGGTCTCGCACCTCTGTATTTTTATGTGCGAATCATTTTCAACATAATTACCTTACGGTGAAGGAAAACATCGTGAGAAATCCTGCTGAACCTGTTTGAGAGAACGGCTGGGAAGAAAAGAAAAGGGCTGTCACTGAATACATTTTGACACTGCAGTGATAATTAAATATGTTTAAAAATGAAGTTCACTTCATGTAACACAAAAATTATTGTTTTTAATTCCATTTCAAAAATTATATATTAAAACTTTTTTTGTAAATATATGTATATAAGAGACGTAAACGCCATAATTTTAAGATAGATATATTTTTTACCTAATAAAAGTTTGTGCGCACAACAATCATGTCTAAAACAGAGTATTAATATTTTTTTGATATTTATGATATATATATATATATATATATATATATATATATATATATATATATATAAGAATTTAAACAATTCAAGCGGAGTACATAACTCTTATAGCTAGACGTTTTTATCAAATGATCATAATTTCCAAAACAGATTGATGGTGGACAGAAAAGCTTTGTAGGTGAAGTATAAAAATCTTCCAAAAACACTTATAAACTCATGAAACCTCCGAAAACCCATCCATTCTTTCATATAAATCAAGACGTCCAAGTTTTGAAATCAGAATATTATCAAATACAACAGGTTCGATATGAAGAATAAACATTTTCATAAATTTCGAAAAATATGTATCATATTATGTACAATTGCATACATATTGATTTCAATAGATTTTAAATTATTTTGAGATGAATAGAGTAAGTAGATTAAAAAATATAATATTTTGAATAAGACAATAGGTACAGACATATATCTAGAAGTTACAGGCAGATTCCTTATAAATATGTATTTTACAAGCAAACGGAAGCTGCAGTTGAATTCTACAATAACCCTTACATCTAATTGGCATAGTATATGAGGCTATACATTTAAGTACTCGTTTATGATAGAGATGGAACAAAATACTGTTTCTAATATATCAACATGTGCAAAGTACAACGTTGTAACTTATTACTGAAATAGTTTAGGAAATAAAAGTAATTTTCGAATATAATCTTTAAGTCCTAATTCAAAATTGTTACAATACTGAGTTACAACGTTGTGCCTTGCAAGTGTCGATATTTTACTTTTTTTAATTGTTATTAATATATTAAACCCCCCATTTTATTCAAGATATAGTTAAAATTAAGATGCTGCAAATTACAGTTGATTTAATAAATATAGTATTTAAATAGTATGAGTAATAGAGAACTATTATGGAACAAATCGAAAGACGAGTCGATTACATTGTATACATATATATTAAACATGCGATTTGCTATTAAAATTTAATTTTTTTTCTAAATTTCAAACGATGAAGGCGCGATGAAGAAATTAGACTTAGGCCATTAAAATCTTTTAATAAGGGAAATTTTCTTTAAATAACGGAAGAACACATTAGAGGAGTAATTTAGTAATTTTTCTTCAATTACGAAACACCCCACGCCATACCTACTTACATAACAAGTATTAATATATCAAGGCAAGAACAACTTGTGTCGCGTACACTCGTATAACTACTCGTAACATTGTTTAAAATAGATATAATACAGTACATAGGCAAGATATATGAATATTTGATCTACATCATAGATCAAAGAAGTACTAGATACACAATCCCATGCAAAAGTTCTCTTAAAACTATCAACAATTGTGTTTAAAATAAAAAGCGCGCCCAAATGTATAAATGAGCGCTCATTCGGTGAGAACATATATTGTCACTGAGTGTGTACTTTTTTGATCAATGCTCTACATAATTGAAAATAATACTTTGCAATTTCTTTTTCATCACTCTTGCCTACTTTATATATTATACCTGTTTCAAAACATTCTACATCAATGCAAGTAATATATTAAAGCAGAAGATATTTGTGTCAGAAGACCTACAAGTTATTTGTGACTCTCCCAAAAGGCTACACGTATTACTCTAAAGCAAAATGGCTGCCTTTTTAAAGGTTGTAAATAATGGCTCATTTCGATTTGGCATTACAGGTATTTGTTACTGTACTGTAAAATAAATAAACACATATACTGTGTAAAGAAAAAGTAAACTCTATTCAAATATACATAAAGCGTATAATGAATTAGATATACAGGCAGCCAATTTTAAAGGCATTTACAAATGAATATATTTAATCGATTTTTCATTTTAATCGCGAGAAGGCTTTATTCGAATAATCATTACCTACACATCAACACTCTCATGAAGTCATTACTCCTATATAACTACGTACGTACTTACTTGTTATAATAGTTAAAAGTAGATCAGAATAGGCGATAGTTAGAGATTCCCTGTTTAAATTCGTGGTATCGATTAATTATATATGAAAGTTATTAAAACAAATATTAATTTCAATTCTAATTATGACATTTAAAATCTTTACGATACATATTTATATATAATTTACTAATAGACTAAATATATGTATATATGTTAAGCGCAAAATACATTAAATTTTCATCGCATTACAAATTGCAATACGACAGCAAAATATTCGCATAAAGACTAAGGTAGACGTATTAATTACCAAAATTGTTATAATAGTCTGTTAAGCAATTTAAGAATTTATCGATTCCCTAATATTATATGGCAACCTTAAAAATGTTATAATTTAATAACTATATAGCAACACTGCAGTTATTTCAATACGAAACTTTCTAATTTATATCATGTCTTATTTCTACAATCGAGACGGAGATGTTATTGTATTCTATCATTTTAAAGGTCTCGATGTTAAATGAAATTATTAGAAAAAAAAAAAATGGAAAAAAATTACCCAATGTTTTTATTCTATATTTTTAAACAAAATTATATAAAACCTTAACTTTATTAAACTAACTTGTAGTTTTTAAATGAAGACACGTTATTGCGATATTGAATACAGACGGACAAAATTTTGTTATTTTTATTGCTAATTTTTAAAGGTAAATTAAGAACTTTTCAACGTAATCGAGATATTATACACGTTGTTTTTTATACGCGATGTTTATATTATATTAGTTGGGAACATGTATCATTCAACTCAACAACTTACATCAGTAAGAAATTATTGGTGACGACCGTCATAAGAGTGCACACAAACTTACTACATACACTCCCTATGCTCGCCTGTTACTTCAGATGACGTCACAGTACTCTTAGTAAATGAAAAAGTATTGTGACGGTCGAAATATTACACTTTTTTCCGTCAAGCTGTAATTCGTCAAGTATCGAGAATAACTTGCGACGCTTTGTTTTTTTTAGAAGTAAATTCTTTTTAATCTCATTAACATTAAAGCAAAACATGTTATAATTACGAAATAGGTTGCCATAAAGTTCTTAAATAATTAAAAAAAAGGTTACATAATATTTCAAATGACTTTAAAACGAATTGAGCAAATCAATCATAATAATATTTTGCAATATTAAATTTTGACATAGATGTCTCTGCGTTTATTATTAACGTTCAAATTGAATTAAAAGTAATTTCTTTAACAAAATAAGATTTTTTACTTTCTGTTGTATAGTGTTTTTTTTATATTACGTTTAGTATGTTCTAAAGACGATGAATTTCTATTCACCATTGAATACCATTTTTTTGCATTATTATTTAATTTATGGGTCTGAAATATTCCATAAAAAATCGTACATCTATATATAAAATAGCAATAGCTTCCCGGAAACTTGGGAAATATGGAAAACTAAAAGTGATTCCATTATAGGATTTTTGTATAAACTTTGGATTATTTGAATTATATATAAAACATTTCACCGCCGTTATAATCATAAGTTAAATATTTTAATGACCCAAAAAACGAGAAAGTGGATGAAAATTCTTGAAAATACAATCCAATGGCACTTCTTAAGAATTACGATACCATTAAGACGATAGAATAGTTTTTTTTTATTATTTTAAGCGCCGTTTCAAATATCCAACCAACTTTCTTTTCTCCAAATGCAAATGTAATTTCCAGCAAAAAAAATTAGAGTGGGTTTCAAAAGGAATTCCGAGACGGTTGAAAAATTTCTAAACAAAACGCTTCATTCATAAAAAGGGTCTATAACTCGACTAAGGCGCTAAGATCAAAAGGTTTTTTAACCTTTACCGAACATGACATTTAACTCTTTTATAAGATACACTCTTACACGTATAACTTTATATACTGTGTAACTTTAGAAATTTTTCAGCTAAGCCTTTTTGAGAAAAATAATTATTATCAATTATTAAATAATTATCCTTCAAACTATTCCTTTGATACCACGACATTATTCTACAGTGTTGTGTATTTGTGCGTAGAGTTTGAATTTGTGCATAATTAAATAGAGAGCTAAATTTCAGATATATGTCACAATATCATATTGTCTTTTAAACGCCTTTATAACATCCAAGCATCGATCAAAAAAGTACTAGATACACAATACCATTCAAAAGTTCTCTTAAAACTGTCACCAATTTTGTTTAGGTAATTATTCCAATCGTAATAAATATACAACAATGTACAAATAAATTGTACCTTAAGTGCAATGCTTAAAGTTGTTTTCACCTAAAAAGATTAAATTAAAAGCGCGCTCGAATGTTAAAATAAGCGTACATTCGGTGTAGACATTTTTTGTCACTGATTGTGGACCTTTTACTTTTTTGATCGATGCATCCAAGACTGCATGTTATTAGTTCAAACAAATATCCTGGAGAGAAAAAATACAGTAAATTTATATTAATTGGAAAAGATATACTATATTAAAATATTAATTTAGATATATTTAAATTTAACTAAAATTAATATTCCCATCAGATCATATTTTCGACTAGATATCGATTTGTGCGCAAATGAATCAGGCATTGGAATGTTCACTACAACCTACAGGTTATAAAAAATACACAAATAATAAAAGATAATATATAATACAAGGTTGCCAGTGCAAAAGCAGCCTAAGCTTAAAACTTTAACTAAACGTAAATCGATAAAAAAAATGAAATGCAAATATTATATATATAAAGATATAAAAAAAATATTATATATAATGCTTATATTGAAGTTATATACTTTTTCATACAGTTTAAAGAAGAAAGAGTTAGGCCACTTTTACTCTGACAGTCAATCGACTGTATGATCACGAATAAAATAACAAAATATTAATAACACGGATATCTATTAGAATATAAGCTTACATTTAATATGCCCTTATTTTATTAAGAATTTTCAATATTATCAAAGTAATTAAACGATCGAAAGTTCACTAACCAGATATATTGGAATAATCGTAAAAACGGATGTTAAACTACGAATTCTACGTATATATTTGATACTAGAATCAGTTTGTGCGGTAGATATGTATGTATAGCCAACCTCAATCCTATTAGAAAGGATAAATATTAAAGTCAAAAGTTATTTTTTAATAAATATGCCCTTTGTTTTGTCTTATCTAACTTTATATAATCTGTGGCAATAATAAAGACCAAAATTCAAAAATGGCGGCATGTACAATAACGCGTTTTGATAAAAATGTCTGACTAACCAAAATATATAGATAAAATAAGAAAAACAATCCCATTTCAAATACTTTATAGCATTATACGATAAAGTTACAATTGAAGCAATAATTGCTTAAAATGTTTTAAGCAATTATTGCTTCAATTGTACGTTGAAACAAATACCTAAATATCTTAAAAGTACATAAATAAAACATGGCCGCCATTAATACTCAAGTATATCGCCTACAATGACTAGCATATCGATGCAAAAGCGTTAGTAACAAACCGCTATAAACTACAAGTTAAATGCAATCACGAGTTAGTTCCATTCACTACTACACGACAAATTTATATATTAATCTATAAGGGAAGTGCATTTCAAACACAAAAACAAGACAGGGTTGCCAACTTACCAAAACAATCATTCGCTTTAAGAACATGAAAAAAAAGTCTACTTTGTGACGTAACGATTTGTGCCAAACTAATAAATGTAAATATTATTAAGTTGGCAATCCTGTTAAAAATCCTAATACGCATCGAGGTATTAAAACTATGGGAACGAACTAAAACTATGAGATTGCGGAGTGACGAAGTACTCCCGCTTCGCTCCTTAGGAGGTAATATCACAGATTCCTAAAGGAAATTATTTAATTACAAACATCCCTTGTAAATAACTAGAGACGCACATATTATTTAAAGAATGCTAAATAAATATTTGAGCTTGAGGACAGTTTAGTTCTAGATATTCGAAGGGACGCTTATGTACGTACATTGTACGTTATAGCGAGCTCAGAAGGGAAGGGCGCGGGTTTAGCCTTCGGGCGCGCCGCCGCACAGTCGCTCTAGTTCTAGAAGTTCCTGTAATCATTAAAATATCAAGTTATTATAGTAAAGTGTTGTTCATCGAAATTATAAGTTTAGTATGAAATAAAGTACTTGTGTTTATAATATACTAGCAGAACCCGCGGCTTCGCTCGCGCTAAAACTACAAAAAATCTCTAAAAAGATAGGTACCTAGGTTTCATACAAACTTCATCGACTATTTTACCCCCATATAAGGTGAATTTTGAAATATACTAAAATTCGTATTTATTTATTTGTATTATTTATTTGAAAAGCATTAATACTATGTTTCAAGTAATTCTGATCAGAAATAAATTTTTAGATTGTATTATAACGTATTTTCCCGCGGAAATGAGATGTTCTCCCGCGATAAAAAGTAGCCTATATCACTTTCCAGCTCTCCAATTATCTTCACACCAAAAATCACGCCAATTCATCACTTCGTTTTGACGTGGAAAAAAGACAAACAAAGACATAAACAAACACACTTTCACATTTATAATATTAAAGTATGGATGTAATAATAAAACTAAATTTTACCAGAAAAAAAACTATCAGTTTTCAAGAAAATGAGTAAGTAGGAACATATCAATAAGAATTTTAAATCCGATTCAACTATCAATGTAAAAGGCTGAATATCCCTAGCAAACATTTTACAACTGTTGTAATCTTAATTTGTTGCAAGTGAAATAATCTGTGGCAAGTAGAATAAAAACCTGCAATTAATTAATTTGTACGTGTACATTTATTGAATCCAATTAAATAACGAAATATAACAACAACTATCATTAAAAAAACAATATTTCCAGTGATACATTTTATACAAAATAAATACTAACAAACACAACAAACGACTTAAAAATTATTATGTTACTATTTTTTGTATATAACTAACGGTCTTTCAACATTTATAATTTTATATGGCAAGAAAAATTTATGAATGATTTTAAGTAGCAATAGAAAATTCTTTGTGAATTAAATATGATCTTAGCAGTACTGCCGAGTAGAAAAAACTCAGAGGGCTTCAGTCATTTATTTGTCACGCTGGAATTTATACACATATACACACGTGCGTGTACGTATCACGTTCTAGAAGTTATAAATGTGTATATGTGCATATGTGTGACTCAGATCACACGTGTAAATGTGCGTATCTGTTTAAGTGTATGAATCACGCACGTGTATGTATAAGCATGTGCCGTGTGCGTGTATAATATATACACGTATGTGTCACCAAGGTAGTATAAGTGCGTGTCTGTGAGTGTACAATGTACATGATGAATGCGTATGTGCGTGTCTCGTACCTGGTCGCGGTGCAGCAGCAGCGTGGCGCGCGCCCGCTCGTGCGCGCGCGCCAGCTGCTCGCGGCGCCGCGCGTGCGCCTGCTCCAGCCGCGAGCACTCCGCCACGCCGCGCTCCACCGACTGCGCGCGCACACATACACATTAACACTCACTTATTATAATAATTATATACTAGCGACTCACCGGCGCTTCGCTTGGGTTCGTCCCTAGTTACGTTTTAACGTTTAGCTCGAAGATGAGATATTTTTCCGCAGTAAAAACTTTGAAAAATAAAATAAATACCGACATCCAGGCACTAAAATATAAAAAATAACTAAACAGGGATTTTCATTTAGAATAGATACTCAATCAAATATTTTCGAAATCGGTGCCAGCCGATGCAAAGCAAATCTAATATATTATTTCGATACGTGAAATACATCACAAATTTATGTATAATACATATTTTAACTATACTGAGTTCATACCTAATCATATTTACCTATTAGATATTCATATCATAAAATATTGTCGGCTGCTACCTTCTTTATTCCAAATAAAAACCCCCGTTTAGTTATTCTTTCCGTATGACTGGAAGTCGGTTTTTTTTTAGTTTTTATTTTTCCATTTTTAGTGTAGACGTAATAAGCAGGTGATTTGTAAAACGAAAGCGTTTAATATTAATAACATATCGATTAAGCAATTTAAAAAAAAAACATATTATTGTCGATTTTTTTAAAAACCGCTGGACCGATTTCGATAAAATTTAAATGGGACCACCTGGGAAGTATACCCTTCGAAAGAAAAAAAAATCCAAATAGGTTCAGGCGTCTTCGAGTAATCGGTGAACTTACATAAGATTCCGATTCCGACGAATTGAGAACCTCCTCCTTCCATATGCATTTAGTAAAAAACTGTTATTTTGACATTACAAACAAACAATTCAATTTTATTTATTTGTATATACATATGTAGGTATTAAATACACTAACGACTTCCTCGAGTATTTCATAGTAACTCATCTGTTGTTTCAAACATAACCTACCTAAATATCATCTAAATCCATTCAGCCGTTGTAGCATGACGTACAAATATTGTTTTAATGAAAATAATATTTTCTAAATGATATAACAGTTAGGCAGTGGTAGCCTAGTGGCAACGCGCTCGCTTGGGAAACCGAGTGAAGCGGGTTCATATCCCAGATCTCACACCTCTGATATTTTCATGTGCGAATCATTTCCAACATGATTACCACTTGTTTTAACGATGAAGGAAAACATCGTAAGAAAACCTGCATGTCTGAGAGAACCTAGCAAGTTTTTAAAAGACATGTGAAATCCGCTAACCCACACTTGGCCAGCGTGGTGTGACTATGGCGTGATCCCCCTCGTATCGATGGGAGGCCCGTGCCCAATAGGCATACATACAAATGATATAAAAAAAGGTTTCAGTTAAGTTTGATATACACCCACTACTACTAACCTGCGAGTGTATTTCTCGTTTTATCCTCAATATTTCATCCTTATCTCTATTGGTTTTCTTCGCTAACGCTTTGACGTCTTCTTTCCGCGAATTCGCCAGTTTGTTCAAAATCTCCTTTTTTTCGTTCTCTAGAAGATCCTGTAATGTTTAATTTAATTTAAAAAATATTTTGAGATCGTATATTAAATACATACAGACATTGTTTGATGTAACAAAATGTGACAATAGTTATATCTTCCTATCTTTCTAAAAATTCATTTTTTTACTTTATCTATACTAACATTATAAAGAGAAAAGATTTTTTTGGTTGTTTGTTTGTAGCGTATAAGCTTCGAAACTACTGAACCGATTTAGATGAAATTTGGTAATAAGATAGGTTGAGACCCTGGGAAGGACATCGAATAGTTTTCACAAAAGCTGTGCTATTGGATGAGACTACCGGACGTCTGTCTTCTCAATAGTATCACATTCAATATTTGGCGGACGGTAACTCGCTTCGAACATAATATCATTATTAACTAATTTAAGAGTAATTTAGGATACAAAATCATATACTTACTGTTAAAAGTTTCATCTGGTGTTGTTGTTCATTCCGTAGATTCTTTTCTAGAGCTGCGTATATTGCGTGATGGTATCTAAAAAAAGTAAGTTAAAATTAAAAAAAAAAACAACCTGTGTGTGTACTTATGTACGCACGTAAGAAGTTATACTTCTATGGCGTATCTATCCTGTATGTCACAACTCTCTGTTTGTAAAAGGAATGCAACTAACATCATCATGTCGCTTTCCGCTAACTTCATCATGGCGCTTTTTGGCTGTCGGTGTGCGCGAGCATCGTAAAAATTTTAGTCTTATAATTTTTTCATGTGTGTAAACGCTTTTATTGGTATCCGCGGATACTTCATAAATATTTACCTTAGTCTTAGTTCTCGTTCCGCGGCAGCTGCTTCCGAGCCGGGCGTGATGGCGGTTGTTGATTCTTCGCCGGTCGTAGTGGGTTCGCTCCTGCACAATGCACATAAAAGTCTATGAAATTGTTTTCAAATAGTTTGTTATTATGGTTAAAAGGAAACACTCAAAATTTTGTAAAGGGACTAGCCGTATTTCTATGGCGAAACTGCCCGCGATAGGAACCTATATCGTAACCGATGTCATATTTTAGAGGGCACAAATAGTAATTGATCCAGTAAATATAACCTTTATATCTTTGTGCTATTTTAAAAAAAAAGTGTCCGGGGGCGACTTTTTTTCAAAGCGATATATCTTTGTTAATTTCAAAGCTAGCGAAATAAAACTACATGTAAGTGTTATAACACGCTTTATAATTTATTTTATAGCTGTTTCCTATGGACCAAGCCTAAATAAAAGTAAACTTTCGCATTTATAAAATTAGTAGGATTATTTATCGAATGTGTGCAAGATATAAATCTTATATAGTTCGCTCGGCAGAAATATTATCCAGTTTTTTTTATAAATATGAAGCACATTGTAATTAATGAAGATGGTAAAGTATTTTAACATTGAAAATGTTTTTTTTTGTCGCTTCAGTATAGGCCCGAGTTTCAGCGAAAGTGCGACATCGCGCTAGTGTCGTGGATTTTGGGTCTACGTGGTTGATTGGGATGTTAAAAGATGCGTCTGAATGAGGGCTCAAAGGCTTTTTTTTCGTCAGCGTCAGGGTTATTATATACTAACATGTTCCTATTGGAGAGTCGCTTGACGAAGAAGTTGGCGGGGCGCGGCGGGCGCGGGCGACGCGCGTGCTTGCGGCGCAGCGCGTCCAGCTTGCGCGCGAGCTCGGCGCGCTTGTCGCGCACCACCTTGCTGTTGAGCAGCGCCTGAAGCGACCCCGCCTCGGCCGCCTCCGCCGCCTCCGCCGCCTCCGCCGCCGCCGCCGCCGCCGTCGCCTCCGTCACCTCGCCGCCGTTATGCGCCTCCGTCTCCTCTGGGAACGTCCATACATTTATGCAGGGTAACCAACCCTATATTATACTGAAGTTTTTTTCTTTAATTTTTTTTTGGGCTCTTTTTTGAAGTGAAACTTCTTTAGAATCGTTGTGATATGAAACTCGATGAAGCGGAAATGCGACACGAGAGAGAGAGACAAACACATATGTCGCCGGCTTAATCCTATATGGATGAAGCCGGCGAGAGAATGAGTCAGAATACATTACACGCTATCATGAATAATTGTTGCCATGGTAGCTGTTGTTATTGTCTGAAAAATGAAATATAATATACATATACATATATTCTTTCCGTATATGATAAACTTTCCGTAAATGTTTTTTTTAGAAATAAATATATGATTGTAATATGCCTAACATGTTTTATTTAATTATTAATTTATTTTACTTTAATTGCGATATTTGCCAAAGAAGTTTTACTTCAACCGCGCCTAAAGATTACACGAACCAATATTTTATTTTGTTTTATTTTTGATAAAGATGTGCATGTGTCGAATCTGGTTAGAGGAATTCCAATGAGGGCTATCGTTTCTGGTTATGTCTATGTATGGCACTAGTTGCCGCCACTGGCGAGTCCTATCACTGTCGTTAAAAAAGTATTTGCTAGTCCGGCGGGACCATTAATATAATAATAATAGCGCAACACTAATTCATCAAGATTTTGGTTTAAATAATTAATGTATGTATAATAATCAAATAGATAAAATATTGACTTTAGGTCTTCGAGCTTTTCTAGGGTTCCGTAGCCGAAGGGTGCCAACGGAACCCGTCCGTCCGTCTGTCAGAGGGCTGTATCTCATGAACCGTTACAGGTAGACAGTGGATATTTTCACAGAGTAGGTATATGTATTTCTATTGCCGCTACAACAAGAAATAATAAATCACACACGGCTATTATAAAACATGTACATATATGTATGTCTCCGACTGCATAATACTATTTTCGTTCGTCAACTTGTTCTCATCTTTTTGTTAGTTTTTAAGCAGTCGAGTTTTGTTTTTGGTAAAGCTAACATAATTCGAGTCTTGTGTTTAGTTGCTAGTAGAAAACTTATATTGGAAAATGTAGTATGGAAAAATTACAGCATTTGATGACAGACAGTGGAAAGTTGAACTTGTCAATAACTATTAAATCCTTCAAAATGTTCCCATACATTAACAGTCAATAGCGTATTTTTATTTATTAAAACAAAAAAATATTGCGAAGAACGGAATGCGACCTAAAGTTTAGCTGTTTTAATTTAGTAGATAAAAAATTAAAAAAAAACGTGTAAATAAAAGGAATATGCGTGTGATTTAAATAAAGGTCAAATATTTTTTTTATAATCTTTATTGCTTTTGAATTAAGCCTATATCAATTACTTAATGTAATTTCTTTTTGATTAAGGAAATAATTATTAAAAAGTGCAAATATAGGTGGGAAATTCAAAGTAGTTGAAGCGCACGCCATCGGTAAGACCGATATGACGTCAGAGTATTATCATAACAGAGCAATTAGCGATTTTGTTCGCTACAAATTGAGTCGTAATTTTTTGTTTAAAGTGTGCGTATCGGTATGATATTTTTTTTATACAAAATTTTAGTTTTTTATATGGATATTTTATATCTTATAAATATTGTGAATATTTTTTTTTTTACAATTACATAACGATGTAAGCTATTGTATACAAAATAAAAAAAAAACACACGTATTCCCTATTATTGACACCATCACTTATAAAATAACTAATACAGCACATAAAAACTTTACAGGACAGACCTTGTTCTACTTTTTCAGGTTCACTTGTTTGGGTATCAGTCTCATTAGTCTTCGGTTCCGTCGAAGTGTTGGGTTTATTCGGACTGCCCCCCGGACATATTGGTGTATCCTGAAATAAAAATATTATTCTTATAATCTCATTATTTGGGTGCTTCCTTAGGTGCCTAACAGTACGTCTTCTTATTGCTTATTTGTTCAAACGACCAATACTTATTGTACTTTACAGTGAAGTTTTTTATTCTATTTTAAAAACAAAGCTTTTTACTACTAGCAGAACCCACGGCTTCACGCGCTAAAACTATAACTAAATATCTAAAAAGGTAGGTTTCATACAAACCTTCATCCCCTTATGGGATGAATTTCGAAAAATGCTAAAACACATATTTATTTAATTGCATTGAAAAGCATGATTACCAAGTTTCAAGTAATTTTGATCATAAATATTTTTTTGGATTGGATGTACGTGTGTTCCCGTGAAAATGTGATAATCTCCCGCGGTAAAAGTATAAATCACTCCAATCGGTCACTCTGTTTCGACGTGAAAGAAGAACAAATAAACAAACAAATAAACACACTTTCACATTTATAATAGACTTTTTCAGCTGTATTAAAGTAAAATGTGTATTTCATACCAATAGAATTGACATTTAAAAGTCAATAATTGCGCATTAAAAACTTTACGGAAATTTGGTCGTTTAGACGAATAAGATAGACGAAGTGTACTCCAGGTCAGTACATGTGTGTACCAAATTTCATCCAAATCTGTTCAGCCATTTTAATGTGACAAACAAACATAAAATCTTTCGCCTTTATAATAGAAGTCCAATGGTCCTTTAGCAATAAAAATAAATTAAATCCACCATTTAACGTCCCACTGATGGGCTCGAGCCTTCCTAATTGCGAGAGAGAGTAATCTATAGCCCACCACGATATCTAAATATAGGTTAGGGCATGTTACACGTGTTTCGTAAACTAATTAAGTTATCACGTTACACGTTACTTATCACAAACTGCACGTTTTCTCATGATGTTTATACAGTGAAGAACTCTATATCTATACAGATAAATAAAATAAAAGTGTCTGTTTGTAATGTCAAAATAACAATTGTTTACTAAACGCATATGAAATATACGTATATACGAAACATATAAGAAAAACAAAATTTTTAATATTTTTGCCTGTCTGTTTGTTCAAGCTAATCTCCGAAACAGCTGGATCAATTTTGACGAGACTTTCCCTGGAAGATAGCTAATGTTATAAAGAGAAAGTTAGGCTACTTTTATTTTAGAAAAAGAATCAGGGTTCCGCGCACAAAAAAATTATAACCCATGAAATTGTGAACAAATCCGCATACGTAGGGACGTACTCGAGCGACGCGACGGTAAGTCGCTAGTTATTTATAAACAGTAAAGAAAACTTTATCTTATATAAGTTTTTGTTTGTGAGGTGTAATCTTTTGATCTAATAAACCGATTCTGTGAATTTCAATAATAGAATACTAAACAATTTCTCAATAACACAGTTTTTATAAACATTGTCGTTTTACAAGAATAGAGCTTCGAACGTTATTTTTTAATGAAACATGCTAAAAAGTTTTTATATATTATATATTAAATAATACTAAATAAGATAAAATGTTTAAAAAATTGTCTTAATCTAATCCTACCTACGTATGATTTTAAAACAAGAAAGATTATATTTGAACAATATAAATCATAGTATAAACAGATAAAAAGCGAAGCGACATATCGCTTACAAACTACACTCTCCTCATTTTCAACTAGACTGAAACAACGATACAAACATTTATTTACACCGTAATCGAACCCACACCTTCCCACATATAATAGGCAATAGAATATAAGTAATTATAATAAAATTCTTACAGTCACAGGTCCCAGATGCGTGATTGGTCTTTTAACAGTGTCTCTTGTAGGCTCTTCAGTGTCATCCGTTAATACCGCGAGTTGATGTGAACGTTTTTCCATATCGCTTTGATACTTGATTGGATTAGCCAAAGCCTCGGCTAACTCCGATAGACGGTCTGGTACGTAGTCCTATATGGCAAAGTATTATTTAATTTATGTAATAAAATATTTGTGTCTGTTTGCAATTGAATGAAACTAGAGTATCGAACTGAATGAATGAGTTTAATCAATATGCATGAAATTGAACAAGTGAATGAAATAATTTATAAGGCATTTTATTTGATGACTTGTGAAAAAAATACATATATGACACATGCAATGCATGCAAAATGTTAGTGAATATTCTGTTTCGTAGCACGCATTTTCTTGTTTTTTTTATTTTCTATATAAAGCAAAATTAGATAGAACAAATTTCAAATACAACATCAGTCAAATGACAAGATTAACATTAATTGAATATTACAATAATAAAACACAAAAAATTGAAACAATACAAAAAACAAAACACAACCCCCCTTCCCATACAAACACAAAGAATCAAAAACGCTCAAACCCCCCCAAGTTATTAACATGAAAGCGCGTATAGAATCAACCTTACATAGTTACTGTAGTTCACCTTGACTTGCACGTGTAGTAGTAGACTGGCGGTGAGAGGGAGCCCTAGTTCGGTGCGAAGCCCTACGTGTCTATAGCCGGGGCAGAGCCCTAGGACCGGAAGCACCCGGTGCCCTAATAGCCGCCCGCTTTCCTCGTGAGCTGCTATACGCAGCATTGCTAATTCGGGTAGGACCACCTGGAATTGTATTGATCTTTAGTTTATAGTTGAAAATGGTATAAAATTATTTCAATGATTAGGTTGGAAAGATTGGAACCATTTCCTAATTTAGGAATTCTCCATAACTTTGACATTAAGAGTAGGAAATCCCAAACAAAAAGTTAAAATATTCTGTTTTCACTCAGTGCCATCTTCTATTGATATTAAATATTAAAACAATAAGTATGAGACCTATAACTCTGTCAATTCTCTTAACTAGAATAAGAATCACTATTAATTTCAATAGCTAATCCCTTAAATATAAAATAAGTTGTGACAGTTGTAACTGTGATTTCATAATAGGTATTCCATTTTGAGCTGATACCAAATCCTAAGCATCGCTGCAAAACTTTATTTATTTGGACGCTCTAATCTTTAGAACGGTTAAAAAAGGACTTTTTCTTTCAATTCAAGCAATAGTGACATAGGACGAAGTCAGTAAAACAAAAACGAGCATTTATTTAAACTTTAAAAAAGTCCATAGTATTGAAACTAAAAGAAAAATATTATAATAGGCACAATAAGTAAACCACAGAAAGTAACAAAAATAAGCGAGTGGAAAATTAGAATATTGTAACAATAGACTTTATAAGTTGACGAGTAACACAAACACCACATAAAACTTTAGAACAAAAACATTTACATTTATTATATAGAAAAGTTTCCCAATGAAAATAATAGTTATACAATAACTAGACATTTATAGTAATAAGTAAATTAACGTTTATTTTAAATAATACTATCTTTTCGGATTTTAATTCCCGTTCCCGACGTTCCGAATGTTTTACAACAATCATGGTCACGTGACAGACTGACGGGAGAGCAACGTTCATTTTTTATAATGTGGAAGAAACGACTCAAAATGACTTTCAGTAGCGCTCTTTCTCCTCCTATTTTTTTTGTATCCAAGTACTTTCTCTTAGAAGAATAAAAACATTCATGTTCTCAATACATATGTATGAACTTATACCCTTTGCACTAGCCAGTAACAAACAACCCCATGCCATACTACGACATCACAGGACCCATAAAGGGATGGTAAAAAAAAACCTTGTAATTAAAAAATACATATTTCTTATTGAAATAACCACAATATCATGCCTTTTTTCTAACGTAATATAATACGAAACACACACACGATGATTGCAAAAAAAACCTTGAAATATACAACAAATTCATCAGAAAATAATTGTTTAGCCGCTTTATGAGTTATACGCATGGTAACAAAACAAAAAAAAACTCATGTTGTTCGAAAAAACATACTGAAAATATCACAAAAGAACTAATTTATGGCACAATGAAACCGTAGGTTGGATCATTAACGCGTGCGTTTATTTATTTACTATTCATCTGTTGCATTCCACACAACTCGAGATAAAGACATCGACCATATCTCTGATCAACGTCGCGTTTAAAATACGACTCGGAATGTTGTTTCCTATAAAGATTTACGCCTGATTTATTTCTATTTTAATCGATTATGTATCGAGATAACAAATGACAGATGGCTGTAAAATAAATACGATATTCAAATAAAATTGCGTGTTGATATCGATGTTAAGATATGATTTGGACTTGCCTTGTTTCTTATTGAGTTTTATATTTATATTGAAAAATGAAAAATAATAATTCAATAGGTCTTGTGAAACTCTATTTAAAAAAATATATATTTTGATTTGATTATAACTGATTCTCGTATAATATAATATATAAATAATAAAGTGTACTGATTTTTTAAATGTATACATAGGTTATACCACAAAGATGGTCTAAAAATCAATGCCCTTAATGAAAGTATACCTACCTATACGGTACATTTGAGAAAACACAATTTTTAATATTTTTGTCTTTCTGTCTGTATGTCTGTTCATAATATCAAGGTAAAATTACTATTTTAAATATTTTTGAAGTCAGTGTACCTAATACTTTTTTAGATTTACGCCAATATTTGACATTTTAAATAAAACTATCTTGTTGGATTTTTTCACGGATTCATTTAAATTTTTGGTTCCCGACATTTCGAATGCAACAAGTATAATTATAATGACATTTAAGACGTCTAAAAACTTAGTCCCCCTCTCCTGTGTCCATGATTGCTGTAAAGCATTCGAAACGTCGGGAACCAAAAATCAAGTAAGTGCACCTTTTAAAAAAGTATTTTGTTTCTTACACAATCTATAAAATTCACCTTAACAAAACGGGAAGTTTTGTGAGTGAAAAAGTTTGAAGTGATTTCCAACTTAGCACTTCAACTACAACGCAACTTACTTTGTTATATTTATATTAAAAGTGTTTTTAGGCTAAGGTTTATAGAATGGAAGTTTGGCAAACTCTTTGTAAAATTCTACATTGTATTAACTTCATTTCCATATTGATAAAAAAAATAAGAATCGCTTATTTAGATATATAAAAAATTACCTATTTCTTTGTATTCATAAAAAAATCACACTTAGATAAAACAGAACATATTTTACCAAAGAAAGTATTAAAAGCATAATTTTTAACTAAATATACAACAAAATTCATCAAATAATAAACTAAAAAATAAACACCAAAAATAATATCCATAAATATCAATTTTAAAGAATAATTCTTAGAAATACATATATAAACAGCCCACCTTCTTAAAAACAAACGGCTCATCCCCATAGACGGGATTAATCCCATTATTAGGTACGACTCTCGTCCGGAACTTCTTGCGGACGGTGTCCGCCGGCAGCCCGAACATGTCCACCTCCACGTACGTGCCTGTGCGCTTGTCCGTCAGCAGCTGCCCGGAGACCACGCTGACGGAGAGGGAGCCGGCGATGATTCCGTCCACCGTACTCTCCGCGAATGGGTCTAGGCGACGGTCCTGTTTAGTTATTATACTTGATTATTAAGGAAAAAAGATTTTAACCCCTCAACGACCGCGGACACGCCGGCGTTACAGTTAACAATAGATTTCTTAGAAATATAATTAATTTCTTAGAAATTTACCTGGAGGTGTTAAAAGTGTAATAAATTATCAAACATAATTTAATTAGGAATTTTGACGGTATTGTGTTTTAGAATATTTTTTTGAAATAAACATAAATGATATAAATCGCCCTGAAATCTATGAAATATACCAAACATCCAGAATTTCTAACATGTCAAGTATGTCATTTATTTGTGAAAGCGTCAAACAATTTCCAGCATTACTAACAAATAATTCGTTAAGCATGTCAAAAATTATCTGCAATTATTTCATATTCTCGTTTACTGCTCTCTTTAGTCCCTGATGTATGTATGTATTCAGCCTTTTTTAACACCCCACTGGGCACGGGCCTCCCTTCAATACGAGCGGGATCAGGCCATAGTCCACCACGTGGCCGAGTGTGGTTTGGCGGACTACACATGTCTTTTAAAAACTTGCTTGATTTTTTCAGACAATAAGGTTTTCTCACTGTTTTCCTTAACCGTAATGCAAGTGGTAATTATGTTAGAAATGATTCACGCATGAAAATACTAGAGGTGCGAGACCCGGGATTTGAACCCGCTTCACTCAGTTTTGCTAGCGTCCTTGATGTTGTCATATTTTACTTATTCTGGAACCTAACATTGTAATACATAATTACAATAGGTTAAATCAATGCAATGCTAGAAACTTGAATTATCTGTACAATACAGCCTCACAAATAGACAAGTTTAATTCAAGCATTAAACTCACCATTTCAAGTACAATGCCGCTATCTCATCTAAAATAACAAAACGCAGAAAAATCTAAAAGAAAAACTAAACAAAGAAAATATTTTATGAAATATGTAAGTCGAGGTTTCAATAGAATTCTCATTTTCCTTACCTTTCTCCTCATGAACTCTGGTTTAAGTAAGTACCCGCATCGCCGGTTATATTCAAAAGTTCCCAAGTTGAGTTGCATCGCGAGATCCAGAGTTTGATAGTTGAGAGCCACTAATTGGCAGCCCGCGTTCCAGAACACCTAAAATCGTATAAACTAACTTAACTTACTTTATTATGTGTATTACCTATTCAAATATCAATATTATCGTAGCGACTATCCCAAATTTCGCTTGGGCTTTCATTATAGGGCCAAAAAATTTATAATAAATAAATATGTTGGGACATTAATTAACACACAGCACCATCTAGTTCTATGGTAAGCTACGAGGCCTGCGTTATGAATACCAGATAGTTGATACGCTACACAAATAACTTTAAATACAAACATATTATAAATATAAACACCCATGACTGGAGTACAAACATTCGTGCTCATCACACAAATGAATCCTCCTAGCGTGACTCGAACCCGCGACCGATGGCACAGCAAGTACAACCACTACAAACTGAGCCAAACGTGTCGTGAAAATTTATAAAACTAAATTTGGGACCTTGATACTTTATCCTTCGGTAACCATTTCGCAGAAGAAAAATAGTCTATTTTATTATAGAAATATTTTGTAAAAGTTAATAAAATCTCTATACAGTCATCCGTTAAAAAACTAATATCGGATCAGCAAAGTAACAGTGGAAAAATATATCATATACATTTGACTTGCGATTTTGAACAAACCTTCGCTTCAAACGCATTTCTAATTGTCTGTCTGTCTGACTAACTGTCTGGGAAGGCGTCACGAGAAAATCACAGAATAGATTTTGATGAAATTTGGTAATCCGGGTCAACATATAGGATTCTTTTCATTGCGGGAAAATATCTCATCTCTGAGAAATCTATATTAAACGTTAAAACGTAAGCGGAGTGAGGGTGAGTAACGACTCACGAGTCTATATTAATATAATAGACTAACGAGTCTATATTAATATAATTAAGAGATAAAGTTTGTGAGTTTGTGACGTTGTAGGAGGTAATCTCTGGATCTACAGAACCGATTTAGATGAAATTTGGTACGAAGATAGTTTGAGACTTTTTATCCCGGAAATCATCCCTTAAGGGAGTGAAAATGGTGATGAAAATTTGTATTGGAAATAAAGCTAGGGACGAACCCGAGAGAAGCGAGGGTGAGTCGCTAGTATTTATTAAATTGGTTTGAAAATATATGTGCACTAGCGACTTCGCTACACCGAAATGCTTTCCTAGATGCCTAACAGTAGCTTATGATTTATACTAAGTCAGTCTATCGAAAATTCACCCAAATCCGTTCAGCTTTCAGCATGAAATAATCCAATATATTTAGTTTAATCGCAAAATTAACTATTTAAAACACTTACTTGTGGCATGAAGTTGGAGGAATCGAACCTTGTACCCGCGGGGTACACTCTCGATAACTGATGTTTGTTATAGTTGACGAACTCGATGGGCCGCTCTTTGAGTAACGTCGTGGCTTGCTTTTCGTCAAACGATGACATCTCGTAGAAACGATTCTTTTCTTTTGTGAACACATACAATACGGTTTATAATTTCTTATATAATAATTCTTTAACTTTAGTTTTTGACCATCCACTCTTCTCTACACTATCGCGATTATGGCTAATTATAATTAAATATAAATATGTTGGGACATTGACACACAGCACCATCTAGTTCCATGGTAAGCTACGAGGCTTGTGTTATGGATACTAGATAGTTGATACACTACACATATATAACTTTAAATACATACTTATTGTAAATATAAACATCCATGATTGGAGTACAAGCATTCGTGCTCATCACACAAACGAATGCCCCCAGCGAGACTCGAACCCGCAACCACTGACACAGCAAGTAGGGTAAGGGTAGATATTTCTTAAATTTATTTTTGAACTTAATACAGGGATTAAACAACGAAGAAAACATGTTCAAAGACCGTGTTTGAGTAAAAAGATAATAATCCTTCTAAAGTTTCGATGTACTCCAAGCGCTCCACTTTAAGCTTCAAACTAACATAATTTTATTATTATTACTTAATTTTGAAACCATTTATCAAGTTACGATGTACATATATCAGCACCACTCTTTAATATAAAGAGCTACTCGTACGTTAATGTTTTTAATAAGGAGCTAATTAATTATAACTTATGTGTTATCATAAAAACAGATTATACATAAACGGTGTACAGGAGATACGACTTTAATCTTAATTGTAATCTTCCTTCGACCCAATTTTATTATACCCGAGAATTAAAACCTCAAGGATCTCATGATCATCATTATGAAGTCCAAATGAAAAAATTCGGTCTAAGCCGGGATTCGAACATACAATCTGCACTTTTAAAATCTAGACTAGACCAAAGTTTAGACGAAAAAAAAACAAATGCCACAATACTCACTCTCAGCATTTTCAAAGGATGAGAAATGAACTGGTTGGACATAATTAACCAAAGCCGATATTTCGGCCGCGGCGTGAGTCTCTCGGGCCTCTTCTGCCGGACCGCCTTCTGCCTCTGCCCCGCCTTCTTCCTCACTCGAGCTCTCCGTTTCTGATGATTCGGAAGAATCTTTGGACCCTTGACGAAATAACTGTGATGGAAGATATAAAAGACTTTTTTTAATTATAATGTAAATTATATATAAGATACACTGCCTCGGTGGTGTAGTGGCTAGCATGTACGGCTGCACACCCGGAGGTCCTGGGTTCGTGTCACGGGTAAGGCCAAGTTAAATTATTGCGTCTTTCTGTATTTAATATACAGCAACAGCCTCAGTAACAGCCAGTCGAACAGTCGTCCCACCGGAGTATGAGAGTGACAGGAATAGAGAGTGCACCTGTGTCTGCGCGTACACTTGTGCACTATAATATCTGCTGCGCAGTTGGCTAATCTAAATGAGATTGGCCGCCGTGGCCGGAGTCGGTCAGGAGAACATTATTAACATATAGGATACTTTTTACCGCGGGAAAATTTCTCATTTCAAATTCTTAAGTTTTACATATACAAATATGTAAAACCTAAGAATTTGGTTTTTGGTAATCTGAACGCGGGCGGAGCCGCAGGCAATGCTAGTTATTATATATAAGATATAATAAAAGAAACAGAATATATATGAATACATATAAGATAAGAGAGTCAATTCAATTCTTATGTTCAATGGCTTCTAGGTGTGCCGTTTGAGCACTAAATCATAAGAGAATCTGCCTGTAATAAAGATGAAATAGCGTTTGATGGTGAGCGCATCACTAGAGAGTGGCTGGACCGATATGGCTAATCTTATTTTAAATGTTCGCAATAGTCCAAATACGATTTTAAGGGGATAGGTTTAGAAAAATTATCCGGATGATTGCGATATTCGAGAGAAAGTCAAAGTGCTTTTTTCTATAAAATTAAACTAATATATTACACATATGCTAATATACTACACATATACATTATTACGACCTGACTGACATAAGCTTCTTTTATAAATCAAGTGATTGAGGTAAAAGCTTATGTACTATATTTAAACTATAGACCATAAGCTTTTACATTATATATATTACTATTATTTTAAATCAAATCACCACAAGTATACGTAAATATTGCGATATACAAGTAGCAAGTTAGACTCATATATAATTAATTAAATTATACTTCATTGTTAGTTATCTAAGTCGCTTGTCTTTATAACTTTGTCACATGGGATATGGAACTTGATTTAAATTTCTTCTTTTTTATTAACTTCTACGTTTAAAACTATGCAATAAGTATATATACCAGTATAAATACCAGTGTACAACAATATTAACAAAATCTGGAGTAATTTAAAAGACTCTACCCAATCTCCACCTCCTGATTTATCGATCTGTCGGTCTGATGGATTCCGGATGTCAAAATGGGAAATCAACGAAAAATTAATTTCCTGCACAAAACATAAATATTCTATCCTATATCAATATTCTGTTTATAAATACGTAAGTAAAACGAAAAAAACAAACAGATTTTCACAATTATAATAATAAGTGAGTATAACCATTGCATATAAACATTACTATACATTATCAGTAATGTTTGTATTTTCATACAATTTTGCTCTATAGTATACCAAACCTTTCTCGCCGTTACCCTGCGGCATTACGCGATAAAATTATTAATTAGGCTGCAAACGCACTAATACTGCCTAACGAAGCTGAGATACGAATTTCAATTAATAAACGTACGATACTACGAATAGGCATTTTGTAGCTATATGACTTGTTTGGAAAACCACAGCAAATATCATCGGACTATGATTTAAAATATTTATTAATAATCGTTTTTTTTATATGTGTGTATGTTTGTCACTCTTTTAGCTGAAGACAGTTACTATGAGGCAGCTGTATCCTATATATAAATTAATTATGCAATATGTCTTGTCTAAACTATACGTCGTGTAGGTGATAGATAATTACTAGTTTTTAAAGTATTTTAATGGTGATGTAGCATTTGGCATCGTGCTTATAAACATTCGAGTCATTTAAAACTCTTCTATTAAGTGACCAATTTAAAAAAGAATGTGTATATGAGTTGTTCAACTGTGTTTTTCGTGTATGTAACGGTTTACTTTTAAACCGATTTTCGTAATTCTTTTTCTATTAATATTTGTTATTATTATTTCCTAGCCGTGTAAAATTAAAAAAATAATTCCACCCCTAATTGTGGAATAATTACTTATAAAGTGACCTGACTTTTGTATTTTAAGTAAATTGTGTTCATATCATCGTCCATGTATTAGTTAAGACAAAAATACGTTCGAGGTAATACATCGAACAAATATGAGAGTCAGCACTTCTCGCTTATGGTAGTCTTAGTTTAGTTAGTCCTTAAATCTAACTTAGGTGAAAAAAATAAAGAAGTAATAATAGTGACAGCAGCGTGAAATTATACACTTATTCTTATTCTATACACTATATTTTATTTAAAAATCTGCCATAAAGTAAGATGCCAAAGGTCCAATGAAATATTTCACGATAGGAGGTGGAGCTCACAATGGAAGCTACTCGTTGTGAATTTTACTTTGATTTATCTCTAAGAACATTTTATCAAAGTTCTTGGCTATTTCTGTGAGGGCATACAATTTGTGAATAGTCAAGATCTGACAGTTTCTTTTTTTTCAACGTTTATTAGCTATTTTCGTATTGCGAGCTACAGATAGTGTAAAAACCGGCATCCGTCTTTATAGATAAGATCTGCAATCGGACTGATTTAGACTTAAGGCGAAGGCAAGCTCGAGTACCTATTATATTTTTTTTATTTAAAGATAACATAAAATTGTATTTTTATATATTTAAAATTTTATTCATTTTATAAGTACAATGTACAAATTTTTAAAGAAAACTCTAAAAACTAAGCTTAATACAGAAAATATTCGGACCATCTATAATTTAGGTAAATAAAAATTCAATGCTGTTAGTGACTAAGTCAGTAAGTGCATCATTTGAAAACAGCTGAACCAATGTCCGATTAGGATTTCTTTAAAATACCTATCGTTCAGTACTTCTTATGAGAAACATATGAAAAAGTTACCAGGAAAATTGGGTAATTTGGAAAAAAATTAAAAGTGCGTTTCAAACAAAATGTATGTTTGAATAGAACGTCTGTCGAGTCAGGTAATCTATACATATAATAAAATTGTAACTAAGCCGAATCTGTACATAAAATATTTTTTGAAAAATCTTATTATCGATACAGAGGCCGAATCTATAGTTTTTAGAAAATTTGCCTGTCTATCTGTCTGTTACCGCATCACAGAAAAACCACAGGAGGGATTTTGATGACATTTGGTATGGTGATAGCTGGTTATCCGGGTCAACATACAGGATACTATTTATTGCGGGAAAATATCTCATTTCTGAGAAAAAATGCAAAAACTGCAATGTATACTAATATGTAAAACCTAAGAATTTGGTTTTTAATCATCTGAACGCAGGCGGAGCCGTGGGCAGTGCTAGTAGTGATATAAAACTAACAAAATTATTATAACATACTAAAGTAGTCACAATACATCGGCAAAACGGATAAGCACAACGCAATAAGAATTTAAGTCCACAGCCGTTTCCCAAAGAATTTTATAGTATAATTAACTTTATCATTTCAAAAATATAAATCAAGCCATCTTCTAAAGACGTTACATAACATAACCAGATATAAAAGCCATTTATTTGTATACATTTGCTACAATAATATCTCACCGGTCCATGTGCGATATCGCCGTTGCCCTGCGGCACGGCCTCGCTTTTATCTTCCTCTGTCACTGTAACGGTCTCTTCCTTTTTGTGATGGTGATGATGTTTCTTTTTGTTCTTTATTATTATTTTATTTTTTAGTAACGATGGCGGCGGTAATTCCCCTCCTGTTTAAAATTAAATAAAAATATTAAAAACGTGTTATAAATAAATATTGTAAGCTTTTTATAGAGGTATATTTTGTTTATCCGATTGTCGATTAGATCAGCCTATATTGTACAATGTACAGTAAAATAACATTTTAATATAATACTTTCTTAGATTAACGCGAATATTTGACATCAATATACATATATAATAAAATTCTAACAGTCGAATCTGTACATTAAATATTTTTAGGAAAATCTTATTGAAATAGTCATTATTATCGATACAGAGGCCTAATCTATTGATTTTAGAATTTTTGTTTGTCTGTCTGGGAACGTATCACTTGAGAACCACTGGACAGATTTTGATGAAACTTGGTATGATGATAGCTGGTTATCCGGGTCAAATATAGGATATTTTTTACTGCAGGAAAACATCTCATTCTTGAAAAATGTATACTAAATGTTAAAATAAAATAAAACTATCTTTCCACGGATTTATTTTCATTTTTGATTCCCGACGTTTCGAATGCTATACAGCAATCATGGTCACGGGAGAGACTATTTCTTCCGTGACTTTATTTAGAATATTTCAAATAAACTCAGTAGTTTACCGTAAAATATAAAATATTGGATATAATATCTGAAGACACAAATTAGATATTTTGATATCTCTTTTGAATACAAATTAAATTTTAACTACACATTTAATCCATATTTATTTATTTACAGGTAATATTTACATATGTACGACGTAAAATTAAAGGGAGGAAATTGTCACAGCTGCAGCATCGCGCTACGCATTATTTGAAGAATTATCTTAAAATAAACTTGCTACTTTATACGTTAGAACGAGAAAGAGCCATGTTTTAAATTAATTAACATCTTACTTTACATCAGCGAAGTGTCATCATTAAAAATTAAAATTATAATTAGGATAAGTACTGTTCTTAGTGGCCAATGGAAAATATTTTGTGATCTAAAAATTCTTTTGTCGGCTTAAATAATTTATTCCTTTAAGCAAAATTACAGGGAATATTATTCTGCGGTAATTCTAAACATTATTTTGTGTACTATATTCAAAAGAGGAAAAAAGTATAATATGTAGATCCTTAATGTATATTTGAGTATGGGCTAAAAAACCCAACATTCGTTTATCACTTAAGCGTCTTATATTGTTTACTTTGTTATGTTAATCAAAAACGTGCTATTTTTGTTAGTGTTACATCATGTTTCCTATATTTTTTTCATTCAGCCGGAACATTCAGAAAAACAAAATAATTTCTAAATGTTAAACGAACCCCGTTCAGTATTTATGATATGAGAGCACAGATTATATATGAAAGTAATATCTGAATGGAACGACGCTCACGGCTGGCGCGCTTCATAAGTGCATAATTACGACCTATTTATGTTCAGTTTCATATAAAACGATTTATGGAGAGTAATGTGGCGTACATCTTTATGGTAAAATTGCGAGGAAAATGCATTTCTCGGATATTGTAATGAAGACGAAATGCTATCGTTTTTTACATATTCTGATAGATTAACTTCTACCCGCGGCTTCACACTAATATGTGGAATTAATTTTCTTTTAATGTCCAACCTAATTGGACTCCTACTTTATATTGCCCGGGGCTGTAAAGGATACGAAATATAAACTAATTCTAAGTAAAAGCTGGACCGCTACTACTCCATTACAAAAACTTTTACGATCCTAATAGAAGTATATTACAAAAGGAAACTAAGGTTAATTTTCACGTGCAAACAATATGTTTGTGTAAAAGATATTTTCCAGCTTCTTTTGATTTTGCTAATTTATAAAAAACTTGATAATTATCACTTCCATGTTTTGAAAATCAAAACACGATTAAATTTAAATTGTAATTTCTCCAACAACAATGCTCGTGTTCTCATAATTCTCTTCGTCGTAATTTTGATTAATATGTTCTTTTGAACAAAACTAAATTCAACAAGTGTTAAAATATGCAAATCGTATTTAAAGCTAAGACGATACTCGAAACATTATAATGCAAGCGACAACAATTAATTTTAAATTTGAATAATATCATGTTTTCATTTAAAATCATGAATCTATCCCTGGAGGGGTAAGAAAAGGGTTACAAGTTTGAATAAAAATCCCGTTATTTTTAAACTGCACGGACAGAGTATATAAGTAGATTTTTTAAATGATAATAATTATGACTAAATTTTTTAAATGATTTTATAAAAACCTTTTAGCAGTATGAGTGTAAAATCGATCTATGTTTACAGTAGGTATACGTAGTGATGACTCAATGCTTGATCAAACGATGCAAACATAGTCTTCAAAGAATGGAGTTTAATGGCACTATTAGGCAAGAGTACTATTCTTGGAACTGTCGCACCTTTTAACATAGATTGGAGGTAATGTACATATCTATATCTGACGCGAAAAAGGTCAAGAGTCAAATGTGAGTTGGCAGTTAATTTAGAATGAGTGTCGTGTCCACAATTTCAAAGGTTTGATTCTATAATGACAATAATTATTTATTCTAAGCGTCCGTCATTTAGTGGTGATCAAAAGGACGGATGTATTTAAATAAATCAATATACCTATTATGCATATTATATCAAATTTCAATTCTTAATTATACAGCATATTTAAATAATAACAGTGATAGACAGGCTAAACTCTTGTATAGAATAAAATGAAAGATAGATGAGATCATCATACATATATTATTAGTATGTACATTGATAAATATTTCAAAAAATATTAATAACATTTCTCCAATGAAATTATGTGAAATTATCTTACAAAGACAGACAAACAATCATACCCATATATTAAAAACAAATGAATATAATTGACAAATGAATTTCAAACCAAGCTTATATTGACGACACGTTTGGCTCAGTGTGTAGTGACCCTACCTGCTGTGTCAGCGGTCGCGGGTTCGAGTCCCGCTGGGGGCATTCATTGTGTGATGATCACGAATGTTTGTACTCCAGTGATGGGTGTTTATATTTATAATATGTATGTATTTAAAGTTTATATATGTGTAGTGTATCAACTATCAGGTATCCATAACACAAGCCTCGTAGCTTACCATGGAACTAGATGGTGCTGTGTGTTAATGTCCCAACATATTTATTTATTATTATTATTTATTTATTTCCGCTGAAAGTGTAAAACTAATAAAAAGGTTTCACTCTGAGAAATCTCATATTCATAAGGGAATTACTGTACGTGTACTGCACCCACCCACCACATTCTGATTCTAGCTCGCATATCAATATGCGCTTTTATTCGCTAACGAAGAAAATTTTATTCTGGTTTTCGAAAATCATTCAAAATTTGATTAAAATGATATATATTATGCAAACGAGATCGACATAAGTCTGAAACAATTTTAGAACGATCGTGTAATAAGTATAAAGTTACGTAATTTAATGTTTGTAAAATATTAACTTTTAGGTTCATTTGACAAAATAATATATTTAGCTGAAACTGCCTTAAACTTAGTAATACCAGTCATATGTGCGTATTCCAAATTGTTTGTAAAAATCTAGAATTGAACAAGCTTTAATTTTTGAAAGAGTTTTGAAACTACAGAATTATAGGGCTTATCACTCTACCTTGTTTGACTTAATTTGAAGTGTATTAAGAGTTTTGTACCAGTTTTCTTTATTTATAACCATATTATTTATTTCGCAGTCAAATAAGACTTTGTTAACATAATGAAGGAATCTTTAATATTAAATAAACAAGTGTTTAAAATTCCTGAAAACGGAAATTATACGAGGGATCACTACTAAGAAATTACGTCGTTCATTTTCTAACAAAACGATATGTATATGTATAAATGAAAAACTACAAACCAAATGTTACTATTATCTGTAACTACATATAATAAAATTGTAATTAAGCCGAATATGAAAATTAAATATTTTTTTGGACAATCTTATTAAAATAAACATTATTATCGATACAGAGGCCGAATCTATAGTTCTTAGAATTTTTGTCTGTCTGTTACCGCATCACAGAAAAATCACTGGGGGGATTCTGATGAAATTTGGTATGGTGATAGCTGATTATCCGGGTCAACATATAGGATACTTTGTACCGCGGGAAAGTATCTTATTTCTGAGAAAAATGCAAAAACTGCAATGTAAGAGTATACTAATCTGTAAAACGGAGCCGCGGGTAATGCTAGTATTATTAATACTTACTCGGTCAAAGTAAAAAAGAAATATATTATATAAATATATTCAGCACAAAAATACCTATTTACTTTTTTGACTAGAGTCTCTACCGTGACTATGATTGCTGTAAAGCATTTGAAACGTCGTGAACCAAAAACCAAAATAAATCCGCAAAAAAATCCGAAAAAATAGTTTTATTTAAAATTTCAAATATTCGCATAATTTATTAAATTTTATGGAAGCTTATTAATCTATTAACTATTTTATTTTAAATAGGCCTAACTTACACGTACATACCGTTTGAGTGTTATATTTTATCAAATCCCACATTACCAACCGGATGTTAAAAAATATTGTAACAAAAGCTCAGAAAAAATAAACTGTCGACTAAATCAGATTGTATAAGGTTACAGATGGAACGTTTCGTATAATATACCTTAGTGCCATATCGTAACACTATTAAAATAGCCCCCATTCCCTTATCGGATGTATGATTGAAGTACGCTCACGCACGCAGACGTATAAAGCACATTCACGCGTTTGTTACGTATATATCAAGTTCTAGGTAAATAGATTAGTTACTTTTGGATTTCAACGAAAAATGGTATTAGAGTACCATCAAATATATCGCATACAAAATATAACAAATTTTATGGTTCTGACTAAATTAATAAGATACGCTTCCAAAATTTACACGGCGTAAAGTAACGAAATGAAATTTATTAAAGTACCTACCTACTCTTTGTGAATAAATTTTATATTAATATTTATACATATTTATGTATGTAATTACATCGTACACCATTTAGCTGTCTGTGAAGAGATCTTATTTAATGTATAAGTCTCTTTTGTGTACGTATCTATCTACGGCGTAGTAGAATCATGAATTTTAATAGGCTGAATAGGTTCAAATGTTAAAGACACATATTAGGGCTGTTGATACGAATTAAAATGCCAATAAATTGGCTAAATTAAGAGCTACTACAGGTGTACGTTTGTTTATATATGACCAACCATTACAAACTTTTATCCCCCATAACACCCCTCAAGGAATGATTTCCTGGAAACTATCTTCTTACCAAGTTTCATCTAAATCGGTTCAGTAGATCTAGAGATTACCTCCTACTACGTCACAAGCTCACCTTACCTCTTTATAATATTAGTATAGATTAAATATTTTCGTAATGTAGAGAAATGAGCTACGTACGTAGTAACAGATACTGCGACAACAACCATAGAATTTAATTAAGTAAATACTCTACAACAACTCTCGTAGATTAAAGCCTGACTCGAAGCAAATCTTTTCATAAATTTTTCACATGTCTAATTCTGACGTACCCAATATACACTACCGTCCAAAAGTTTGGAAGCAACAAGGTAAAATCAAACAAAACTAAAGAAAGCCATCTAAATATATTTGTATTGTTATAAAATCATAAATTGAATAAGATCTAACTTATACAATTTAAAAATTTAACATACAATATGAACATTAATTTTAATTTTAGCTTCATCGAAGTATCCACCTTTTTCTTTTATTATTTTCTCGCATATTCTAGGCATTCTATTAATTAATTTCTTATAATAATTTTCATCGAACTTGTTCCATTCGCTCTCTAATAATTCCCACAAATGTTCTGAGCTCGTAGGAAATCGAATTTTCTCCCTTCTATCGAGTTTATCCCAAACAAGTTCAATGGAACAAAGATCAGGCGCATGAGGCGGCCTTTGCATGATTTTTAAGATGCTTTTATCATTTTTATTGTTCAAAAAGTTCTGGTATAGTTTAGGCGAATGCTTAGGATCATTGTCTTGTTGAAAAACGAATTCAGTACCAATGAGATTCAGTCCACTGGGTATGGCGGAATCCCAAAGAAGTTTCAAATAGTCTTTCTTGTTCAGTTTTGCGGCTATCTTCACAAGATTTCCGGGTTTACTGTGGCCAAAACACCCCCAAACCATGACATTACCACCACCATGTTTGATAATAGGCGCTGTACATGTTTCTGAAGCCCTTTCTTTTTTTGACTGGCGTACAAAAACACGTCTATTGGATTCAATAATCTGAACTTTGATTCGTCACTCCAAAGACATTTTACCATTTAGTCTATTGCCCACTTTTCATGCGCCTTTGCCCATTCTAGTCTATTTTTCTTATTCCGAATTGTTAGTTTTGGTTTTTTAGTAGCAACACGCCCTCTTAGTCCCACAGAGAGTAGACGTCCTTTAACAATTTATTGAAATGGCTGTTCTTCGCGTATTAATCAGAGCTGCGGCAGTTTGTGATGCAGTTAAGCATCAAATTCGTTTAGAAAGAACTCTGATAAAGTTATCCTCTTGATTTGTAGTGTGTTTGGACCTACCAGATCTTTTTCTATCGACATTTTGCCAGTTTCTTGTTTTCTAAGAAGGGTGTAGTGGACACTTTTACAAAAAAATCCAAACCTTTCTGCGAATCTGCGTTCACTGTATTCTTCCTCACGTAAAATACAAATAGCGTTTCGCTATTTAAACGTGATTTGCTTGCGTTTTGCCATTTTCAAAAGAAAAATTACGGTCAAAGTACTACTCGAGATATTTTGAATACAGACAATGTTAATATCACAACTTTCGCGTGCCAATGTTCAAGTGCGACTAAATAAGATCCAAATAACATGAAACTACAAAATATATTCAATAAAACCGCTCCATTGCATAAAAGAAAGCACCCGACGCATTCAGTCATAAAACACGTGTTTCGTCAAAATCAAGGAATTTGTTAAAACTTAATGGATGTGCAATGATAATCCTTTTGTTTTGTGTAAACAAGCGTAAAAGGTCATAAAACTCGATTTTATTGCTAATTTTTACCGCACATAGTCGGCAATCTTTTGTTTTGTCTAAAAACAGATGTGCTTCCAAACTTTTGGACGGTAGTGTATGTATGTGTTATTCACTTCAATTCAATTTTCTCGTTAATGGCTTGAAATACATTTTATTTATTCACTTATTAGGTTTTAGATATGACAGTCATTGGAATTAAATAAAATTATTACGGCTAAGATATATCGAAGGGTAAAAGGCAAAATGTAATAAGCAATAAAATAAATTACATGTTATATTATGGATGCGAGATCCCACGGTCTATTGTACCTTTCGGCAGGTAAAATGTATGAAATTGTAAATTCGCGAGCTTTCAGGAAGGTTTATAAAATTTCCTTTTTTACATACAATATGAAATTTTCGGATGTAATTTAATATATTAAAAGTCAACCTTATTACACGAATGAATGAATCCTAATAGTGTTACAGCTCCGTAACAATTTTTCGTCTATTAAATTAAAGATAAATATATTATACAGCACATATGTATGTGAGTCTTAGAAATATTATGTGACGAACCATTTATTCGACTGAGAGAATACTATTAGACTACTAATATAAATGCGAAAGTGTGTTTGTGTGCTGAACGGTTTTGGATGAAATTTAGTAGGCAAATAGATATTTACGTGGAGTAATGCACTAACACTACAGTTTAGCAACTAGGAACGCATCCCAACGAAGCAAAAATAATCCGTTCTATACATATACGTAAGTAGAACATAAGTTATTTTTTTTAAACACAAATACACTCTATACACACTATACACTGTATACTGTAGAAATCGTTTTAAAATAACTTACCAGGCTCCAGTTGATGAGAATCTAGAGGCTTATCGAGTAGCATTTCGCCGAATATGTCTCTACAGTAGTTCGCTATTTTCGCTTGCTGGCGCGGATTGCAGTGGTTTTCGAAGCTCAGTATGACGGGGTAGTCGGACGTTTTGAATGCGCTCTCGGCTATCGCCTCCAAAACTTCCTTAGCACTAATCTCTGGCACAAACGTATATCCGTGTACGATAACCGGCTCTTCCGTTCGGCCGTTCCAAAAATCCAGTTCCACACACCTGGTAACCACAAAAAATATATCGATCTTAAAAAAATATATATTGACAAATACATAAAAGAAAAATTGACGTAAAACGTCTGTTTGTACGTACACATGTACGCGCTAATCTAGAAAAGTATCGAATTTTTTTTTACCTTATAAGCAAATAAAGGCAAGGTGACTAGTATATGTATTATTAGTAAAAAAAATACTCGTTAATTGTTTTCATTAAGTTAATTAGAGGGAAATCGCCGAAATGTAGACGGAACATGTTAAAAATACAGATTGTATAATACAATACTAATATGCATCTGAGGCTGTTCTTGTCCTAACGACTTTTGGCTCAAAGACAATTATAATCTAATATATAAAAATCTCGTGTCACGGTGTTTGTGGTCGAACTCCTCCGAAACAGCTCGACCGATTTTTATGTTTTTTTTTGTATATTTGGTAGGTATGAGAATAGGTCGTGTAATAGAAAAGTGTTATTCGCCCTCCTATCCCCACCCCCCATTTTTTAATCGCGATTTTAGTATTTTTGTGCAATGTTGAACAATATTATAGAAATGTGTGAGTATATTACATAAATTTACAGTAACTTTTTATAACATAAAATCAAAAAGTTTTTTGTAGATGGAACGCGAGCGTAGCCGCGGGTTCTGCTAGTAAATACTAAAGATAATGATCGTAAACGAAACAAGGTAAAAAAGTTACTCTAAAAATATTATTGTATTGTAAATAAAACTATAAAGATAGTTGAAGGTAGTTTATTACACAAATTCAAAGACCTGACTACGAAATATAGGTAAATATGTATATTCAATTATTTTACCAATAATGCCTACGCATTTCAGTACTTGAACAACGAGGATTCTTGATACAATTACTATATAACTTTCATCAACCAATTGACCGATTTCTTAAAACAATGTCATATAAAATTTTTCTTTGTTAAAATGCAAATACTATAGTTGATACAAATACAATTTCATCATAATAATGGATCAATATTTGCCCATTGAAGTATTTTATATTTTATTTATTCGCCATATCAGCAGATATAAACACGTTTTTATAATATTTAATTTACTTAAAAATAATAAAATTTATAATTATTTCATTTATTTCTCAATTGCATGCTGGAAAAATGTACCGAAATAAAGATTTTTATTATTATTAAATACACATATATCAGCAGTATCTAACACATGCACAAAAAGTGTTAGACAACCATTTTCCCGTTTTAACCTATAATTTATTACCAGCTCAAAAAACAACAAGAGTTAAAAAGTTAAAGTTATTATAGCTTTAGTCCCAAACTTATCTAAACTTTTTTAATATTCTGACGAATTTTTTTATATTCAAAGTGCAAAATCAGCGTCTTTCACTTCTTCACTCTGTCTACATGTATAATCTGTATAAGAATAATAATTATAATTAATCGTATTATCATACCTATAATACCTATATACTCGTAAAACAAAGTCGGGTTTGTTACAACACTTATAACTCCAGAATGGCTGGACCGATTTTTATTATGTTTATTTTGTTGGATTTGTCTTCACCCGAATAGCAGAATAACTATTAAACGTCGGAAAAATTCACGAAGAAAAAAAAGATTAATAAAAAAATATTATTCAATACTAAGCGTCAAAACGTACCTAGGGACGAACCTGAGCGAAGCGAGGATGAGTCGCTAGTTACATATAATACCGATATGTATTTTTTTCTGTGATTATTTTCAGTCATAAGTTCATATAAAGTATAAACTTTATTAACGTATTTTTACTTACGTATTTTGCTGCATTTATCAAGGAATATAGACTTTCTATTATAAGGACCAGCTCTTTCATATCTCTTTTAAGGTGTCAGTTCAGAATCCTAACAAGTATTACTAAGGTTGCAGGCGTTATAGGCTTTTGATCAGGTAGTAGAAAAGTATTGAATTGAAATAAATTCTAAAAATATAAAACCTTGATATATCCCTGATACGATAGCATAAAAACTAGTATTTTAGCGAAAAAAGCTTCTAGCTCTAATAGCTTCAGAAATTCTTAACAACTTGAGGACATAGTGATTTTGAGTACAGATAAAATCTAGAGGAAAAACCAATATCTAGAATAAACAAACAAAAACACCACATACTCGTATACCAACCACTAAAGAATGTCGTCACAACGATGTACTGGCTCTTCCTATTAACCAGAAAATTCTGTCAAAACTACGGTTTCAATAACGAAAATATGTCTCAAGTTTCCGTTCCACTAACAACGCTTTGACACTTTTGGCTTAAAAGTATCAACTTGCTTAGAAATTCTATTGGAATTTATATAAAATTGCTTAAGAGTTGTTTGTCTCGTAAAGTAAAAACAAACTGCGCAGGCATAAAATAAATTTGCTACGTGATCTTTAATACATTAGTTGATAATTAATTTCTCCACGTTCATTCATAATATGGCGCAGGGAGTTTTCAGAATTTTCACAATGTATATTATATTAGGAAGGAAATGTAAGCTTCCGCTAAAATGTCATCTAACATAAAATTTCATCCAATTACGACGAAAAGTACACGCGGCATGTTTACACAGAATATTAAAAAAAATGTCATCATAGGCGTTTCAGAATATTCTCAAGTTAAAATTTTGTGATGATTACTAATTAAGTTAATTAAAATTATCTCCCATATGCATACATGTGTAGCCTGAAAGAGATCTCTTTAATGGATAAGTCCACTTTAGCCGACTACGTATTTTTAGAAAACTCTTTCATATTTTTAGAAAACTACGTATTTTTAGAAAACTCTTAATTATTAATAAAATTATTATTAATAAAAATTCGCAGTAGATAATTTAACTATAATATACAAAAATCAGTATACGAAAGCTTTTCCCGTACGAGCAACGTATCCTTACAGCGTATTGTGTTACAGCAAACGTGATATCGCCTAGTAGAAAACAAATAAGTGCAACTTTATACCTTGCACAAAGTATTCCTTTAAATATATCTAAACTCGTAAATGTCGCCTCTTTTAAGATATATCTATGTAAAAGTAGCATATAATAAAATTGTAACAATATTTAGATATTTACAACTAGCGCTTCACCCACGCTTCTCTCGGGTTCGCCTCTAAAAAAACAAAAACAAACCTATCCCACGGAAACTCACCTTTTTCCGGTATAGTAGCCTATGTGCTATTCCAGCCTATAATCTACCTCTGTGCCTTTCATCCAGATACGTTCAGCAGTTCTGGCGTGATTGAGTAACAAACATACAAACATCTAAACTTTCACGTTTATAATATTAGTAAGATGTAATTAATGTTAAGGAAGGAAACGAGTTTTTTTTTAGATCAGATGCCATATGACTAAAATATAAAAATAGTTAGCTTTTTAGGTATATAAGTTAATTCACAGTTACGGCTTAATATGATAAATAAAATCTATGTAATGAAATAAATCTGTATTGGAACATGTTGCCGATGGAAAAAATTTAAGCAATCATCTGTGACGAGAATGTGAATATTGGCCCTTCAGATTACAACTAAACATTATATAAGCATATTAATTTTCTAGCATAGCCATATGGGCTTTTAAATCACTTAAAAGTAATTATTTCAGCTTTACTAGTGGAATTTTCTATTGCCTAACAAAATGAAAAATGAAAGTAAGTCATAAGACCAAGAACCATCACTTCACAATTGGCAAAAATATCACGTAACATACAAAAAACATTCGAATCAAAGAATTGCTACTCGATTATAAAATGACATAAGACATTGCTATATTATCTGTTCCTTTCGAATGTATCTGATATAAATTACACTCATCGAGCTTTGAGGAAAAAAGCTTTTAAGAGATGTATCAAACTACAAACTTATGAATACCAAACCCAATGTATACTTATATACTACACACATTTAATATAGTAACATAGTAAATGTATCAAGATTGGAATATTATATAAAGAATAGACAAATATTTATGAGAAGAGTCATTAGTAGGTAAGTATGAATATTTATTGTTCTATCGTTCTGACAGTGCATTAAGAGATCGCTTATATTTACTGTACTTACAGTGTACACCTTATGTACTTATTTAAGTTCAACAAGTTCGTCACAGACTAACAATTTGTTATAAAAAATACAAAAGAGAGCCGCAAGCAAAATTAATTAGTAAATAGCTACAATCATTTGCTTGTTTACATGAAAATCTATAAAAACATCAATTTCCCCAAAACACCAATCAATAAGGACGCGATACGTTTAAAATAATTTAGCCAAAGCTATAAATGTACTCATAAAAAACGATCCAATAAAGCGAGTCCATGTTTATGTTCACGCAGAATCGTTAACACCGGCCGTTCGATAGCGTGCATTATATTAATACGTTACGGTATTAAAATCACATTATATTCATTTGGAGATTTTCTACGGGACAAATTAAATGATAACAGAGCGATTACAGCGACAACGTGACAGCAAACATGCATGGCGCAGATATGATAGTCTAATTAGTGTTTGGTTAGCGTGATATATGGAACTATGTAGAAAAATTGCTTCACATATAAAATCAGGATTCTTAATAACAAAAATTTGTTTAGAAAAGCTTTTCGGGTCGTTTGAAACTTTGTGCTTTTTACCCAATGTCTTTATATGATTACGAATAAGATAACAATGACAAATAGAGATGTTTGCAATGATGATATTTTACAATGTACGTACTTACATTATTTTTTCCACATTTTTTTTTTCAAAAATAAAAAAAGTATCTCCTCAAAAACTAAATCAAACATATATTATCTCCAATTTCATCTATTACTATACATATAATAAAATTCTAACTGCATCGAATCTGTACATTAAATATTTTTTGGAAAATCTTATTGAAATTGTCATTATTATCGATACAGAGGTCGAATCTATAGTTTTTAGAATTTTTGCCTGTCTGTTTGTCTGTGAACGCATTACGAGAAAACCACTGGACAGATTTTGATGAAATTTAGTATGATAATAGCTGGTTATCCGGTGGTGGTATTCGGGTAACATATACTTTTTACTGCAGGAAAATATCTCATCTCTAAAAAATCTATACTAATTTATTTATTAATTTATATAATGCACAGATGTATGCAAGATGTCTAAATAGATATACGAGTATTATTGTGTACAATGACAACGGGGGCTTTGTTTTATGCTAAAATTAATGAAGTGTATACACGTATGAGTCATTGACATTCTATAAAATTATAAAATTAAAAGCGATTTGAAAACAATTTAAAAATAGCCAAGTACGTTACGATGAGCGTTGAATGAGTTGTTTATATACATAACTACTTAAAAGTCATTCAGACGTTTTTATCTAAACACGAGAGTCATTAGCTGCTATATAATAGCAAATAGCAGTAATTTATACAATCAATGTTTGGAAAATTGTGGCCTTTAAAAATCACTGTATGCATTACATTGACTGCTTAAAATTTTATTATAACAGAGTATTTTATATATTTGTTTAATTTTTTTCGGTGTCCAAATTATACAAAAATATTTGGGAAAGTACATATATTACATAAGTATATAAAATTAAAGATTCCTAAAGTTTTTGTTATCTAAGAATAAGTTTTATACTTTTACATCGTTTAGGGAATCAGAGATTTGTTCAAATATTTGTGAATCATCAAGTTCGAAGTTCCACCAAGGAATTATAAATGTAATTAAAAATACTTTATTTTAATACTCTTATTTAGAATTCAACTTCTCGTTTAGTGTTTTAACTATTTCAAAGTTGAATATACCTCACAATCTTTTCTGTATCAATATAAAACAGTAACAAATATTATTTTAATGTTATACATAAGTATAATATGTAACACAAGATGCTATATTAAACAAAATTGAAGTGCCTTTCTGCATTTTAAAATACCACACATTGATTATAAGGTAATTTTTGTTTGTCTGCCTGTTTGTGCTAACTAAACTCCAGAATAAAACCGCTACCAATATAATTAGTACTAGAGAATATGCGTGTGATTTAATATGACATCAGTCTATAATAACAGAGCCCGCTAAAAAGCCGCTAAATCAGCTTGGCTCTATTATTATAGACTATAAAGTCTCGCCAAGCGCGCGAAATTACGGGGATTTAAAGTATCCATACGGTATGATATTTCAAAAAAAGTTATATATAATTTTAGTTCTTTAGGGATATTTTTTACAATTATATAACGATGTAAGTTATTGTATAAAAAAATCAAAAAAACATCACGCATATTCCCTATTGGGAGACATAATTGGACCCAGTTATGCAAAAAAAAACAGCCATGTGTGTAAAAGTACCAACAGAGTTATAAGCATTTTATTATAAAAAATAAAATAATTATAAAAAATAATCAATACTTATATAAATATTGTTCAATTTTAAAATAACCAGAAAAATAAAACATAACCCAAGTGCTACTATCGACAGAAAAATGCTTATAACTCTGTTGATACTGTATTGGTCAAAAAATGTTTTTAATAATTATATTTTTGTACTAAATTCATTTTTAGATACTAGTTCTAAATGAATCTTTGTTAAACATTACACATTATTTTTGCTTACTCTTTACAAATAAACTAAGAGGTTATAAGTCGACGAAGAATCGTTATCGATATTTTTTGGATAATAGGATATTTTGGTGCCCATTGTTTTATTAACATGCTACTACCTATTTAGTGATAATTTATTAAACAACAAAATCGTTTTTTTTTTTTAGGTTATACAGATGTAACATAATAAATTCGAGTGTATTGATGATCCTTCTTTCTATCCGCAATACCGCCCTGAAGCGACGTGATTTTACGCATAGAAATAGTTAATGGGCCGGAGAGTGACATAAGCTAACCCGCTTTCAAGCCTAGTGCCCATGTCATGGGGTCTCATCAGGAAATTAGTTCAGATAAATGTCATTTGTGATATCAATATTATAAGAGCCATATTCTGATTTTAAAAATACTTAAAGCAAAGAACTACAAAACATTTTTGATAGAAATAATTTTAATTTAAATTTTCTGTAATTTAACTGATTATTTAAAAAAAACCAGCCATGTAAAGGCTAACGCAGGTTACATTTTATAACTTGTTTATAACGTTTAAAATTACTGCAAATTGTTTTACTAAATGCAAAATGAATTTTGCTATGAATGAAATATTTAACAACAAACAAAAATAAGCTTTAAGGCCATCCAATCTATTTGTGTATAGTAAAGGTTATATGTACTAATTAAATATAACATTTCCAAGCGTGAAGCGAAAAAGGACCATTAACTTTAAATAATTCCCATAAGTATACTTTTACTTCACAAACAGGACCGCACTGGCGCAACAAGTTTGTAAACTCTCTTAATATTATTGGAAAACGATACTTGCTGAATACCCGAAAAACATTAGTTCAAAGCTTAACATGGATGAAGGAATAAAAACCATTTTATAAAATTAACGACATCATCTATACTAATATTATAAAGAGGCAGTTTTTTTTGTTTGAACGTTCTAATCTCAGGAACTACTAATCCGATTCGAAAAATTCTTTTTGCATTGAATATCCCGTTAATTGAGGAAGGCAATAGGCTATATATCATCATGCTACTACCCAAGGGAGCGGAGCAGTAATCATAAATGCCAACAATCGGATTTCCATACATTATTGTATATATTATTATACACACATATATACATAGAGACGAACCCGAGTAAAGCGAGAGTGAGTCGCTAATAAACTAAATAAAGCACAGCAAATAATCTAAACATTGTTAATCAGATCTTGTTTAGACTTTGTTTAAATTCATATTTCCTTCAATTTCGTCTCGTTTAACCTAACCTATTATATTCGCATCTGTACTAATATACAAAGCTGAAGCGTTTGTCTGTTGTTTGTTTAAAGTTTGAACGCGTCTAATCTCGGAAGCTACCAGTCCGATATAAAATATTCTCTTTCATAGCGTGGTGTATTTTATAGCGTCTATACTAATATTATAAAGAGGTAAAGTTTGTGAGATTGTAGGGGGGTAATCTCTGGACCTACAGAACCGATTCAGATAAAATTTGGTAAGAAGATAGTTTGAGATCCTGGGAAGGACATAAGATACTTTTTATCCCAGAAATCATCCCTTAAGGGGGTAAAAATTGGGGTGAAAGTTTGTATGGGCAAGCAACCTAGGGACGAACCCGAGCGAAGCGAAGGTGAGCCGCTAGTATATAATAAATTGTAATAACCGAGTCAATGAGTTGTATAAATAATATTTTTCTAATGATATACATCCATATGTATATGTTTTTGAGAAATATTTCGGTACGGCGTAAATACTAAACCTAAGGTTTTTGTTTAAATTTTTTTGTCTGTGGCTCGCTCATAAGTTGAAGGTGGCTTATCGCAATGAAATGATTTTAAATAATATGACAACTAACGACGTCATTGAACGTATATACATTTTTCTTCATTTTTTTCATTTCTTTGATATAGCATCTTATTAAACGATGTAAAAACAAACGCAAATTAAATAGGTATATCAATTTTAATATTATCTCACATAATATCCTCTTAGTAAAGCCTAAGTATTAGACAGTCACAAATTCGATATCCGTATACAATAAAAGTACGAAATTATAGGTACTCGTATTTTAGTTAGAGAGAGTGACGTTAGAAACAATTACTTAAAAGGCCTTGTCGTAAATAAAGGGAAATGTAAAAGGGCAGGAACACCTTCTTAAGCTTTCATACAAAGAGCAAAACGCAGTGGAAAATAGTGTTTATAAAAAAGAATTTTATAAAATGTAGACATAATATATTACTATAGAACTGATTCATTTGTTTTAACGTGACCATTTTCTAATTTACTGCAATGTATTTATTAAATTATGCCATTTGCAACAATTACATACTAAGATTCAAGTAAATGTAATCAGAAAAGATTATTTACTACATAATATGTATAGGGTTTGTTTTGATATTTGACGCTGCGAATAAGTCAGTCAGTAAGGATATTAGCAATACTATTAATTACCTGCATCCAGCCAAAAGTCCCTGTCTATAGATTTCCACACTCGATTTTCCAGTAATCTGATGGCCCGTTAGATACGTATTGTGCGAACTGTTGATAAAATAATGCGCCAGCGGTTGGTCCATATCTTCGCATAGATCGAGTTTGTTCGGCGCCACTATCGGATTGTCTTCAGACATTATAAATCTGTGAAAGGGAATATATGTTAAACTCTATACATATATTATGTATATATAAAAAGGGTATTATTACGATTACTGAGTAAGAAAATTGCCTCCAATATCTCAAGGAGAATCAAACTCACTACTAATACACAGCTGATGCCTTAAGCAATAGTTAAGGTATTTATACCTATATATTATTCTTTTTTCTTTATAAAATAAAGATCTTTGGCGTTCACAATTACCGAAGAAAACGCAATAGTACGAGTACCTTCTACTATTTTACGGGACATTAAACATATCAAGTAAGACATATTTACGGCTACTCCATATGTATAATAGAAAGGATTCGATGACAAAAGCCGGTAAATTGTATAAACTTAAACTAAAATACGTTATATATAGGCACATTTAATTATAGAATAACTAAACATATATATCGACATCCGTGTGAATAGTGCGAATAATATATGCAAGCTACTTCCTATTGAGGAGGAGAGGTATTAGATTCATCCATTATCATTATTGAAATTTCGAGTAAGTAGTTGGTAATTACTGAGAAATTGATTACCATTAAGGCTTAGCTTTGGTCAAAATGAATAAAACCTTCAGCACGCTTATATCTATGTATTAGGTATCGATCAAAAAGTACTAGATACACAATCCCATGCAAGAATGAGTTCTCTTAAAACTGTCACCAATTGTGTTTAGGTAATTAATTATTCTTGTTGAAATTAATATACAACAATGTAAATTGAACCTTAAATACAATGTTTATAATTGTTTTTATATTATATTATATTAATAATTAAAAGCGCGCTCAAATGTTACAATGAACGCTCATTCGGTGAGGAAATTTTCTGTCGCTGATTTTGTATCTAGTACTTTTTTGATCGATGCTATTAAGCATATAAGCCTGTAGACTTCAAAATTTTAATTAATAATTCATAATCATCGTCCCCAAAGCTTAGATCAGGTTTTCATACAAAATTATAACGGCAAATTCTTAATGCCTTCCCACTTAGATGGTAGACCTGTCTACAAATACCTTAACATGTTACGAGTTTGCGCCAGCAATGTTCCACTTTGTATCAAAGTTTACCAGGGTTGCACGGTAGTTCAAAATTTTTTATTCCAAGCCTTGTGTGACGTATTAAAAATATTATGAAACTGGCGTACGTTTTTACGTTTAGTATAGATTTCTCAGAGATGAGATATTTTCCCGCAGTAAAAAGTATTCTATATGTTGACCCAGACAATTAGCTATCACAATACCAAATTTCATCAAAATCTGTCCAGTGGTTTTCACGCGAAAACAAAATTCTAAAAACTTTGTACAGATTTGGCCACTGTATCGATAATAAAAACTATTTCAATAACATTTTCCAAAAAATATTTAATGCACAGATTCGATTCAGAAATTTATTATATATAGATTATAAGTAAATACTTTGTTGATATAAAGAATTAAAATCAAGAGCCCGCCAGTGAATCGTTAAAAAGTCTGAATTATTATACATCGCAAACGACTTTCAATACGGTTTCTCTTATTTTAAATTAAATTCGATTTAAACAATGCAAAACCATTTTTAATGAAAACCTGACCACCTGCTTGAAAGTAACAAGCTGAACTTTTTTCAATTATTATGAGAATATTCATCAACTCTTCTTTTTCCACCTTTTACCAAAACTTCAACTTATCTTTCAAAATAACACGATATCTAACAGTGCGAAACTTCTTAAACCGATATAGAGTTAATGATCAGTAGAAATATTCGCTCCACGTAGTAATCGAATTTGTGACTTCCGACGTAAGACGTCATCCTAACGAATTCTATAGCTTTCGCAAAAAAGTAATAAGTTAACTATATTCTGCTATTTACGTAAAAACGTATTCTAAAATTATTTAATCGTATTAAAGAATGTTTAAGATATAGTCAAAGCGTCAATGAATAAAAAAAAATCTACTGCCTCTCATTTAAAGCGCAAAATACATTTCTAATAATGTATAGAAATATGACAATTTGCACGTGCAAAGACGCATTGTAAAACTTGTGAGCCAATATTAGTATTTTCAACCCTAACTTACTCGTATATAATGTACCTCGTGTTTACCAAATGTATAGTTATGTTAGCACTTGACCGAGGGTTCGTTGTGGCTAAACTTCATTGCAATTGACCGATGTTTTGGATTGCTTAACCGTATTCATTTGTTTCAAGATTTTCGTACTTTATGTATGTACATAAATTATTACTTAGAGTTTCTATATGTTCTAATTTTTATTTTCTTTTTATCATTCAAATATTAATATATGGTTGCTTTATAAAATAGGCAAATAATAAATATAAAATCGTGAAATTTCCCATTCGTTAGTCTCGCTAAAACTCAAAAACAGCTGGACCGATTTGAATAATTCTTTTTTCGTTTTGTCGGGATTTTGTCAGGGATGGTTTAAGTATAAAAAAAATATAGAAACTCCAAACGAACAGCTGCAAAATCGAAAAGTTCAGAACTGTTTATTTTATATGGGAATCACTACTTCGGATTACTTTCAATACAATTAGTTGTGGGCCTATCATCTACAACAGTACGTCAAGTTTAAGTTGGAAAAAATATATATACAATACATATACATGTATGTATTCAGCCCTTTTTACCGTCCCACTGCTGGGCACACGGGCCTCCCTTCAATACGAGTTAGATCAGGTCATAGTCCACCACGCTTTCCAAGTGCGGGTTGGCGGACTTCACATGTCTTTCGAAAACTTGCTACGTTCTCTCAGGCATGCAGGTTTCCTCATAATTTTTTTCCTTCACCGTAAGGCAAGTGGTAATCATGTTAGAAATGATTCGCACATGAAAATATCACAGCTGCGAGACCCGAGATTTGAACCCGCTTCACTTAGTTTCCCAAGCAAGCGCGTTACCATTGGGCAATCACTGCCTTCCACATATAAACATATAGTCGATCTATTCCATACTACTCTTTACCTTTGGGTTCATCCCTAGGTACGTTACCTTGAGACGAACCCGAACGAAGCGAGGAACAGTCACTAGTATGTAATAGCAATCATTGAAGAAATTATCCCTAACTCTATAAACCTTGAAGAAAATTATAAACATAATTAAGTGAAAACAAGTGCATTTTAAGTAACGGTCCCAAAGACATACAGTGGAAATCAAAGTAGAGGAAGACATTAAAATAATTTTGAGACCAAATATTTTATTTATATGTATAAGTCAAATTCAAAGACAGAGTATCAAGACAAGTATCTATAAAGAAAATGATAACGAAGAAGCGTAAGATGTACATAGGTATGTAAACACCGTATTGCTTGACAATCTTTTCCTCCTAGCTACTAAAAGAAATATATTTTGTTTATAATTAAGCCAATATGCATTATGAAACAGTGCATTTTTCTGAAAAAAGATAACGTACTATAAATAAATATATTTTTAATTATAATAACCTTAAAAATCCATCAAAAGTTAATTGAGATCTTTGCTGATGGTACTTATTGTGTTCGTAAGCCTTAATCAGATCTCTGGCGCGTTGAATATCTGCATACGGATGGAGAATTTCATTTAGTCGAGGATCCCTTTGTACTTCGTTCAGGAAATCGACCAACTGGTTGGCCGATAAGTGCGGTTTTCCATCGGTTCTGTAACAAACGTTTGCATTAATAGGATATTCTGCGTTTTCTGTTAAAATTGTCGTGTTTACGTCTAGTGATTCTGATACGTTTTATTTAAAGCTAATATTAATTTAAATTGGTTTATTAACTACATTTAAATATTATCTACTAATCGTATTGATTTACTGCTGGCACAGTCAATAACTAAGGTAGGATTTATAGAAATTACATTGTTATTACTATATCTTAAACTTTGAATAATATATATCTATACTAATATTATAAAGAGACAGTTTATTTTTTTGTTTGTTCGTTTGTTTGTTTCAACGCGTCTAATCTCAGGAACTACTAATACGATTTAAATTTTTTTATAAAACTATTTTTGCATTAAATATCCCGTTTATTGTGTAAGGCTGCAGGCTACATATCATCATGCTACTACCCAAGGGAGCGGTGCAGTAATCATAAATGTTAACAAATCATGCAGACTTCCATACAATATTGTAAAACTGATGTTTATATCGGAAGTTTGAACGCGGGCGAAGCTGCGAGTACTTCTAGTGTAATCTAAAGCTAGCAATAACAAAATTTCTCTTTAATAGCACCCAGACTGCACGTTGTTTCTTTTATTATTAAAGCTATCTTTTCAATTCATATGAAACATATTTTAGTTGTGTTATTTTTATTTTTTTCAGTATTTTTAAAAAAATACAATCTAAAACCAAGATAGGTGTACCTACAACATAGACAAGTAATCAACACACATTATACGGCCACCTAACAGGCTTTGTTAGTTAGAGAATGGACGAGCCTTTGAATATGAGATGGAGAGCGTACGGTCTAATCAATCCGTTGAGAAGATGTGTCATTATGTTCTCATCTGTTAATGAAGTGCCGAGCATTACAAGTGCCATGTAATAATATAATTATTGCAATAAACATAGTTTAAATTGTTTTATAAATTCAAATTTTCTTTTCGCTTTACAAATCGGTATAAAATCTTATCAAAGACATTTTTTTTATTTAAATCAGAAATAAAATGCCTTAGAAAAACTAGCGAACAAAACTCAGTAAAACTCAGAGGGGGTATAACTTCTTTATGACTTCTTTATTTAGTTATATAAAAACGTTTATCCAACATTGTAATACTAGGATTGTTGCTGTAGATCAAAGGTTCAGACCAGTCCAAAAGTATATAGGTAACTTAAGAAAAGAATTGCAGTGTTCGGGTTTGAAATCCGCTATATTCGATGTAAGTGTCAATTTAATAAATGAAAACCAACGCGGATATTGATGTTCAAAGATGAGGACGGTACCTTATGTTTAAACTAAATATTGACTCCGCTATATCAGTAGGTAATATATTGTTGCATAATTGCACACTTGTTAAAATATCACACCTGCACTTCGCTTAAGAATTATAATATAAAACATTCATACAAACTTTCATCCTCTATTTTACTCCCTTATAGGATGAATTTCGAAAAATGCTAAAACACTTAATTATTTAATTTTATTGAAGAGTAGTAGTAGATTAGTACCAAGTTTAAAGTAATTCTGTTCATATATTTTGTTTGGATAAAAATTTTAATTAATATAAATAATTAATTATTAAAATATTTTTTTTTCATATAATTTGTTAAAAACAAAATTAATTTTTAAAATTAATTTCAAATTTTATACAGGCAAAGCCATATCATAAAATAAGGTGTTAATATTAAGTTCACTTCGAAGACAACTAAGTTAAGGTTTTATTGATTTTTTTCATATAAATAGTAGACCTTTATTGTTGATGAGAGGCTCGCCACATTTATTCTCGACTACATAAGCTTTTCTTATGATAAAAATAGTAACATACTCGAGAAAAAAATATTATACATGAATCAGTAAGTATAGAAAATAGATAGTGAAAAATATATAATTTAACACCTCCAGGTAAATTTCTAAGAAATTAATTAAAATTCTTAGAAATCTATTGTTAACTGACACGCCGGCGTGTCCGCGGTCGTTGAGGGAATAATAATAATGATTTAAATATATTATTTATTTTTACTTTTGCTTGTTTGCTTTTCTATGTCGCGGTTTTTTCTAATTTTTATTTTTTTTATTCCAGCTTTAACCATTGATACCTATATCCTGTGACAAATAAAACATGTACAATTGCAAGTCATGGGTATTAAAAACTTTAATAATATATTTAGACACATACAAAATGAATAATTACTTTAAGTAATATTATTAATAATTGCATAAATTCTACGCAGTCTCTTTGCGTGAGTTATATATAAATTATATACAAATATAAACAAAACCATAAATATATTAAAAATATTTTTTAGGCTCTTTCTTTAGTAATTTATTATTATTTTTTTACTTTGAAACCGCGTGGTTTAACCTGAGATAAAAAAAAATTCAAAACATTTATGTAAAATTTAAATCTTGAATTATTATCACGTACGGTGAATTCCTTATAATATTATTCATACTTAATTATACTTACAAATTCAGTAAAACATAAACTTACAGTTTATTGAAGATATTCTGAACTTCGGTGCGCTGAGTTAAGCTCTTATAAAAAGCGAAGAAATCCTCGAACTGGAACTTTGATTGACTTATAGTGTCGTTCTTCCCCGTCGGTAGCCCAGACTCGCTTAAAGCTTTTTCCACCCGCTTCTTATCTTCTTTATTTTGTGCGAACAATCGGACGATGCTGTAAGAAACAATATGTTTAATATCGATAGTGAAATTATATATAAGATATAGGTTTATTTCCCATACAAACGTTCGTCCCCATTTTCACTCCCTTAAGGGATGATTTCCAGGATAAAAAGTATCCTATGTCCTTTCTTCTTACCAAATTTCATCTAAATCGGTTCAGTAGATCCAGAGATTACCCCCTACAACGTCACAAACTCACAATTCACAAACTTTACCTCTTTATATTAGTACAGATAATGATTTTGTAGCTTAAACCTTATGCCGGCATCATAATTACCTTAATTATTCTACCTAAAAAATCATCTAAAATTCATTATAAAGTATATACATACAATATATGTATAATGTATATACACAAAAACAAACTCGATATGAGAATCTTCATTTATATGTCTTTCAAAAATATGTACGATTCTTTTGCGAAAGGGTTATATTAAACAAAATATTGTTCATTCTAGTCAGAAACATAATATTGAGCAATCGTTTGCGCATTCACCGAATGGGAATAACTATTGAATAAAAAAGTAGGTAATATACCTATTTATATAAATCTTACCCCAGGGGTATGATGAAAATGATGGGATATTATGGCTTCGTTTACCTCGTAATTAAAAATGATGTAAAAAGGATTCTTTATTAGGAAACAAACTCATAGTATCACGTCAGGTATACAAGTGCACTTGGTTATCTCTATCGTAGCAGATTCGGTTCCTAGACGTTTTGTATGGTTTAACTATAAATGACCTAATTTGGCTTGACTATAATTACCTTAGGGAATATAGACATACACTGACTTTAATATCAATTTCAAAATAATTCGAAATGTTCATGCGATTACCCTTAAAGTATAATCTCATCATTTAATTGGTTAAAAATTATAATGTTGTCCAAATTACTATGAGCTATTACGGCTTTAATATGAGTATTTAATGATTTATTTTGTACTGCTGCCTTACTCCATTATTTTAAGTAGGTACATGATTATGGTTAATGAATTATTCACTTTTTATTTTTAACTAGCGGCTCACCCTCGCTTCGCTCGGGTTCGTCGCTAGGTACGTTTTAAATAGATAATAATAGTTATTAGCCACCGTTAGCCATATACATTTTAATTTTTTTTTTTTGTTAATTTTTCAATTTTATCTTTCATAAGAACCTTCTCCTGACAATAACAAACACAACAAAAAAAAATAGTTAAATCGGTCCAGCCGTGTGATGGCGTGACCAAAGTAAAGAGAGAAGGGAAGGGAGAGAAGGGATTCATTTTTATATACATATATATATATATATATATATATATATATATATATGTTGTGGGTGAACATATCCTGGGGTTTCATAGACTACTTTTTGACGTGGGAGTTTAGTTTGTTATAATACAACCCACTCATCATACCTATGTGTGTATATATATATATGACGGAGGAGGATTTAGTTACCTTTTTCTGTTATGAAACCTTATTATTGTTTAAAGTCACTATGTTCTTTAATTTACTTTTTATTGCTTTTAAATTGATTTTGAATTTAGAGCAGAGATTTAGTCTCGAGCGGGGTCGAGACGACATCACGAAATTCTTTGCAGATACGTGGTTTAGTAAAGTTGGTTGATCATGGTGGATCACTAGAGTTTTGCTTTGATATTGTAGTTGGAAGTCGATGATCGGTCACTGTGAACCCGCTAGCTCTAAATCATTAGAATTACCGTTTCAAGTTTTTTTGACATTGTGATTAAATTGTGTATTAAGCACTGAATACTTTATTATTTGAGCCCTGATAACGCCCACAAAATGAGTAACCACCAAAGATGATGTTCGTAGTATATGGATAACACGACATATATATATATATATAATATATATATATATATATATATATATACATAACACACACATATATATATACATAGACACACACATATATATATATATATATATATATATATCTATTCTATACTAACCGGTAAAAAGTACCTAGGAACGGATCCGTCGAAAGTGAATGTGAATCGTTAGTTGTTTATAAATGAAAATCTATTGCAGTTTAATTAAAAAAAATTGTTGCTTTGTACTCTAATTACCGCATGCTTGCAAATTCATATTAACAGTTTTAACATTAAATTATAATGAATCAATATATTATTAAGATGAAAACAGAATATCGTGGCATCTTTTAGTATTTATAATTAAATTTGGCGTAGGACGTAGGTATATCTTTTGGGAACGATCATTCTCCTTCGTGTCTTCTCCATCCTACGTGACATTGGCGAAGTAATCTGTGCTCAACTACGTACGCTTTGAAGCCAATAACAAGAAAATTGAATTAAATTGAACCTATTGAAAATTTATACGCATCATTTCCCTGTACAAAATGGAAAAGAAACAGAGGATTTTTTTCGAAATCGAAATAAAATCATTAGACAGAGTAATAGAAGTAACAATATAAATAAATCTTAATAATTACTTTTTTTATTTAATAATTATTTTTAAGAGCAAAAACTTAAATCATTAAATCTGTGATTGACTATGAAATAGTTATGTAATAAAAGACATTAAAGATGAAGGATATTAATAACGCCGCAGCCAAAGTAATCTTACTTCTTACTACTATTATAAAATGTTAAATGTTAATAATGCGAAAGTTTGGATGTTTGTTACTCAATCACGCCAGAACAGCTTACTGGATCTCGATAAAATTTAGCACAGAGATAGATTATAGTCTGGAATAGCATATATATTTATCCAGGAAAATGTACGATTCCGGTAGGATAATTTGTATTTATTTTTCACAGAGCAAGAAATCGACATACAAAAACCTGCAATAGCATAAGTTTTTCTCCTAAAGTATACTCGCAATAATTATTTACATCTATTCAAAACATACCTAGGAAAGTATCCAAACGAAGCGAGGGTAAGTCCCTAGTACAAAATACAGCTTAGTAAAAATAAATTAGACAAAGAAACTAAGACAGGTAAAAGGTTTAAAGCTGTTCAAAAATCTCCCCTGTCCCTTCCGACAGCCGCCTGCCGAGGCAAATCCTCTTTAGATGGAGCTTAGGCAAATCACCCGTTTAATACATTCGCATTACAATTCAATGTATGCGTGCCTAAAGCCTATGTCTACAGGAATAACTAGAAATGGTTAAGGAGGGAGGGAAGGAAAATAATGTTACTACATAAAAATGATTTAATAAAATTACGATTTGGTAGAAAAAAAAAATAATTCTTTTAATAAATATATAAGTTACCAATTAAACATTGTTCCTAACATTGTTTAATTCTAATAAAGAAGCTTGGTAAAATTCAATTGTGCGAGGGAACATTAGTTTTTATCACAATACCTAGGCTATCGCATTTTATCGCAATCTCAAGCATAATACCAATCCCAAGTTGCTCGATCAAGAAATTACATAATGAAGAAATACTCTAAGATAGGAAGCTATCGAAAATTCAACTCCTTAAGGGATTTCGTTTAAAGTAAATAATTAATCTTCCAAACGTACTTTATTTACATTCACTCTAAAATTGTAAAATAACGGAGAGCCCTTCAGGTGTTGTACAAACTAGAAATAAAATTTTATTAAGTTGCTAACAAGCGAAACTTAATAAATCTTACGTATTGAGATTGATCGGCAAAACCATTCAAGAATCTCAACATTTCTACTACGAGTCGTAGCGAGCAGTGCTACAAACTTAATTGTCTACGAGATAACTTCGTAGCAGCGGCCCAGAATTGTCTAATTGCACGATGTTTGAGTTTGAGAAACGTATCTAGCTTATTTAAATCTAAATTAAATCTACTCGTATACATATAATAAAATTGTAACTAAGCCGAACCTGTACATTAAATGTTTTTTGGAAAATCTTATTGAAATAGACATTATTATCGATACAAAGGCCGAATCTATAGTTTTTAGAATTTTTGCTTGTCTGTCTGTTACCGCATCACAGAAATATAAAAGAGTATACTAATATGTAAAACCTAAGAATTTGCTTTTTGGTCATCTAAACGCGGGCGGAGCCGCGGGCAAGCTAGTACTGTATAAAAATATTATGTAATATCTACAAAGTTATATCTGAAAATATATTTATATGGATAAATTATTTATAGTGCTCATAAAAGCTATTATTCTCTATTAATGCACAGTTCACGTTTCGCTTTCCAATACGAAGATGTTGATGCTCTAACTCTGGAAAGAATAGAAATGCTACGAATTTAGTTTATTCAAATATACATACATTTTAGAATTTTGTATGCAATAAATACACATCTGCTTTATAGGATTAATTTACTCCTGTTTTGTGTTTCATTATAATTCATTTCATGTGATTTTACTTACGTAGAACATAATATAGAATACTCACTTAATAACATTACTATCAAAACTGTGGCAAATGTATACTTGCACATAGTAAAATATATCGTCATTGTCTATTGTCGTTTCCTAAGACAATTGTTATACAAGGTTGATAATGTGTCTTATTAGCTAGGAGTTGTGGTGAAGAGCGATTCAAACTAAATACTCTACAAAGTTATCTCCGCAGCGGCGGGCTGTAATTGTGCCTAATTGCAAATTGCCATTACCGTTTGTTAATCGACTGCTGGATTGCTTGATTTATAAATGAATCACCTGAATATATTGTGTCTATTTGTTTATTTGTATTTAATATTTATATTTGTACTTGCTTTACTCGGGTGCGTCCCTAGAGACGTTTTGTAGTTTATACTTCCTTAGATTTACGCGATTATTTTACATTTTTAATGAAAACTGGTGCATCCCTAAGCTTGAATGGTTTAGGATCTCATAAAAGACATACGTCCAAAGAAGCCTTTTACCCTTCGCAGGCGTATACGGGATAACCTAGAGTTTCATCATAATCGAATTCGTTCATTTTTACTTATATAGATTTTTGTCTCCCGATGTTTCGAATGCTTTACAAAAAACATCCTCCTCCGTGACAATTTTTGTTTTTTTTATTACTTACAAGAGCGTATACTACTGCACCTACGTAGGTACTAAATTTTATCCATTTCAGCATGAAAGAGTAACAATATAAATACAAAATACTTTTACAGAATTATAGATTTACGCGTATATTCGATATTTCATCATTTTTCCGCGGATTTATTTTGATTTTTGATTCCCGAACCTTTTGAATCGATTTATAGCAAACATGCTCAAGGGTGACAGGGAGACTGTTAAAGCAAACAGTCGCATTTAAAACAATAGTCCAATTAATTAGCTATAGTCATGGTTTTTGAACAGACAGTTGACTTTTATTGGCAGATATAAACACGGTGTTCATATTCAGTTTAATCTATAATATAAAAATGAATCGCTGAATGTGTTGGTAAGCGCAAATCTCGAGAGCAGCTGAACCGATTTCGCTAATTCTTTTTTTAGAGTATTTCTTGAAGTACGAGGATGGTTATTACGCAGAGAAAAATTTAAAAAATTGCCTGAAAAAGTCCAAAAACAACACTTTTCCATTCTCCCATACACAAGATTCGTAATAATACTTAAAAGTCAATTTGAACTTTAATACCATACCATAAAGTTTAGGTGTTAGTGGAGAGTTTTCCGGAAGGCAAAACAATTGAGTGACGTTAGTATCGTAAAAAAAATAATATTTATATGGCTACCGCTGGCTAATAACTATTTATATCTATTTAAAACGTACCTAGCGACGAACCCGAGCGAAGCGAGGGTGAGCCGCTAGTACCATTATAAATTAGGTTTATTAACTAAATAAAATGAGACAAAGAATGAACATAGCAAAAACAAAAATAATTACAACCATAATATACATCTGCCCTTCTAAATTGGACACTTAAAATTTAAATGAGCGCCATTCTTTTAGACTAGACGATCCTCGCACAAAAGTTCTTTAACCTAAATATTTAAACGCTAATCATTTAAAAATAAAACAATATATTACACATTGATGCGGTATTTGGGCGAAGATCAGATTTAAGTAGATCAAACAATAAACGATGATAGCTTTTCGCCGTTCATCTCCATAATTCATCGACTATGTATGCTATTCAGTCGGACACGATAAATTTCTTGTGCGCTTAGTATGAAATTTTATAAAAACAATGCAGCTTCACTTTGAATTCATACATATTATGATATTTATAATTTTCAAATAACAAAGATTATATTAATCGGGCAAACATCATAAAGAAAACTGGGTTTATAATCTTTTTATGTTATTTAAATTCCGTTACGTTGTATACACATACACACTAACAACTTCCAGTACTCTTCTTCTATTTAGTCCATATCCACTAAACATGAAATGTGCTTTATATAGGAGTGCGTAGGACGTCGAGCTCAAGCTATTTGGGCTAGAATAGACTTAAACAAAACTCACCTATATTTTATTTCAGTCCTTTAAATTCACAAAAAAGTGCTACCATAAACTCGAGCCTTGTGCAAGAAAACAAAAAAGAAGGCAGGTAGATAGAAATTGTGAAACCTTTGGGTGAAGTTTATTATCATATCCAAAATTTCTCTCGGCCATTTTTAAACCGTTCAGAAAACAATTTTGTCTATGTTTAAATTTTAGTACAATATACAATTAGATAAAACATTTTACATTTTTGTAGAAAGTACGAAGTGACCCTTGATGCACCATAAAAAGATCTATACGTGACCGTCTCCGTCCCGTAAGCTATCTGTATAAAAATCACGTCCAATGAGTACATTGTTCAAAATATGAAAAGGGATGCTTACCTTGGATTATCTATAGGTATATTATTATGTACATAAAATGCTTTGTCCTGGCTGACTGGTCGATCAACGCACAGCCTAAACCGCTGATCGTAGAATCGTGAAATTTGGAGGACATATTCCTTATGCAATATAGGCATCCGCTAAGAAATGATTTTTCGAAATTCATCCCCTAAAGGGGTATTCCCTATGGAATAAAAGATTGTATGAAACTGTTATTCTTAACGCGAAATGCGCGGAAATTGATATTTAGCTGTAAGATGAAAAATAAGAAATATTTGTATTAGATTTTTTTTCGAAATTCATCCTTTAAAAGGGTAAAAGGGGGTGATAAAGTTTATATGGGCAAACAATTATTTATGACCAGAATTACTAGAAACTTGGTATTAATACTCTTCAGTACAATTAAATAAATACATGTTTTAGCGTCTTTCAAAATTCATTCCATAAGGGGGTAAAATGGGGGATGAAAGTTTGTATGAAATTCTGTAATTGATGCAACGAAAGTGGTATTTACCTTTGAAATGAAAAATAAATCAATACAAACATTATTATTTCTTCGAAATTCATCCCTTAAAAGGGTAAAAGGGGGTTGTGTTTTTTATATGAGGAAAAAATTGTTTATGATCAAAGTTACTTGAAACTTTGGTATTAATGCTCTTCAATACAATTACATAAACATGTATTTTTAGTTTTTTTTTTAATTCAGCCGCTAAGTGGGTAAAACTGGGTGATGAAGTTATAGTTGTTGAATATATTTAAACAGAGTAACATAAGTCAAGTTCTCCGTAAGTGCAAACTTACTGTGTGGGTTAAAAGGCTGTAAGTTAAAATTTAATTTATTGTAATTTCTCCTTTTAAAGCTTGCTTTGCAATGACCATTAATATATCCCAGAGCCAGTCGTTAAAAGGAGCAGGCGTAGGCTTAAAAGAGGTTAGCTCCTCAGAGGGGCATTTTAGCAGAACAATATTTTTAGTGTTACATGATTCTAAAGTCGTTAATATTGTATGCGATTGTATCATTGTACTCTCTTGTTCTAACTTTGGAAAGATGGAGTAGAAAAAGGGGTAAAAACACAGGTAGTGGAGCTTACTAAATACCTAAAATGAAAATTTATTTACAGAATACGTAATCTACGAGTATGTGTAACATCTTTTAAGATACTGGATATTTTGAGTTACGATCGCTAAAATTAAAATTGTTTTCCTTAAATTATCTTTAAGAACACGAAATCTTACACGGCCTTATTTTGCAAATAATAAAGTATGCGTCGCGAAAAAGTTTTTTTTTTTCATATCATCAACCGACTTCAAAAAGGAGGAGATTCTCAATTCGACTGTATTTTTTTTTATGTTTGTTACCTCAGAACTCCGTCATTTATTAACCGATTTGGACAATTTTTGTGTTGTTTGAAAGTGTATACTTCCAGATTGGTCCCATTTAAATTTCAAAAAAAAAATACCACCCCTAATGGTGGAAAAATAGCTAATGATGAACTTAACCTACTTCTAATTGTCATATTGACTTGAAACTTTGCAAGTGTTTCTATTTCCGTTGATAGTACAGTGGTTATTGTTGACCTGATCTGATGGTAAGGCCAGAAGGTGGATAGGTGGAACTTTTCAACGGCTAATAGTAAATACTTTGAGTTAGGGCTTATTTTGTTTGATTTGACAAGCCTAACACGTTAGAATTCTTACTTTGCTACTACTATCTACACTAAAAAGGGAAAAATAAAAAACATTTAACAAAAAAATGAAAACCGACTTCAAACAAAAGCACTAAAAATTAAAAAATAACTGATTGGTAGTTTTTATTTACTATACATACCTAATCAAATATTTTCGAAGTCTGTGTGCTTTGGCTAAGTAATTAAAGTCTACCTATTAAATACATACTTAATCAAATATTTTCAAAATCGGTGCCAGCCCATACAAAGCAAAGCACACCGACTTCGAAAATATTTGATTAGGTATGTATAGTAAATGAAAACTACCAATCAGTTATTTTTTACTTTTTAGTGCTTTTGTTTGAAGTCAGTTTTTATTTTTTTGTTAAAAAATTTTTTATAAATAAATTTCAACAAATCTTTTTGATCACATACAAATGATGATGGACTATTTATGGTCACAGAAAAGGTAAATTGAAAATGCTACCTTTTTGGTAGCTGACCTTATCATATATTCCGGGGTCGGTATTTCTAAATATACTGAAACTTTTTAGACATGGTCAAATGGTTAAAATGCACTTGAAATATTTAATTTTTGTATATATAAATGTATGTAGGTTTCTCACAGCTTTAAATATAAAACGGTAGTGTCACCTTACATTCGCTTCGTTAGCCGGGTTAAGGTCGTAACATGCTGCTGCCCACTCACTGCACATGTACACAATATATACATTATTTTCAGTTTCTTAGGTCACTTCTTTTATATACAAGAACTTTTGCTTCTCCGAAATAATTTCAAAAAAATTGTTTCAACAATTTATATTATTTACAGACAACATACGAGTACAAGTAATATTAACAATACGAGTAGGTTTTATGCGAACGTTGTATATATTATTATAAACGTATAATTAAAATCAAATATGGCAGCATTGAGTCTGTTACTCATTATGCCATCAAATTGTAAGATGTATTGAATTAGAATAGAAGAATAAAATATAAGATTTAGTATATTTTTTCAAACTACATTAAAAATGAATAAGATTATTAATTACTCTATACTAATATTATATAGAGGTAATGTTTGTGAGATTGTGAGTTAGTGACGTTGTAGGGAGTAATCTCTGGATCTACTAAACTGGTTTAGATGAAATTTAGTAAGAAGATAGTTTGAGACCCTGGGAAAGACATAGGATACTTTTTATGCTGGAAACTATCCCTTAACGGGGTAAAAATGAGGATGACAGTTTGTATGGGGAATCAAGCTAGGGACGAAGCCAAGCGAAGCGAGGGCGAGTCGCTAGTGTCAATCATAAAATTAACATCAGTACCAATAAACAAAGACAGTTTATTTTAAAATAGATTTGTGTAACTATTAAAGTTGCTATATATGTGTGCCTAATCATCTATTCTATACATATAATAAAAATGCAACTAATCGCTGTCTGTTCATGGAAGATACTTGAGAAAAACTATTATTGTGGGTCTTTATTAACACAATAGGACCCAAAAAACATATTTTTAGTTTTTTGTCTGTTTGTTTGTCTCTTTGTGCGCGATAATCCTAGGAACGGCTTAACCAATTCGGTTGCAGTTTTCACTCGTATATTGTGGTAAACTTCATTTAACGTTTAGTGTTTGTTTTATTTCAATCAGTTAAAATAAAAAAGTTATGCCAATTTAAAGAATCACCTAGGGACAAGATTGAGCGAAGCGAAGGTGAGTCGCTAGTAATTTAAATACGGTTAACGGTATGAGTACCTAACTACACTTAATACGCTGTTACCGCATGGCACTAGCTTTTGAGTGAACGTTTAAAACTTTGTTGAATATATAGCCAGTCATTTGGTAGTTTTATCTGGAAAGTTTTCAGGGAGTTTTGAAAATTTGCGATTTTATAGATTTCGATGTGCTCTTTCCGTATTTCAATTTTGCCACCTCGTATCTTTGCCGCTCCCGCCGCGCCGCCGTATTGAAACATGACGCCTAATGGCAATTTTTGACAATATCTCCTTTCCGACTCATTTTGCGATAAAACATTTATAAACAAAATTAAACTAGGGAAAATTTCCTACCATTTATGTAATAAAAATTTTTTTGTAAAATCAATAGTTTTAGCGAACGAGCGCCGCAAAATGTACTTCAACATACGTTTTGAAAAAAAAAACACATAGTGTCCTATACCAGTAGGCCTAATCCACATACAATACACTATTACAATATCAACAATAAAATTTAACAAAAAAATAAAATAGTAAACATGAAACGCATAAAAAATTAAAATAAAATTTGACGCACTATACTAACATTATAAATGTGAAAGTGTGTTTGTTTCTTTGTCCTTCTTTTACGTCGAAACAGGGTGACGGATTGGCGTGATTTTTTGTTACCGCGGGAGATTATCTCATTCCCACGGTAAAACACGTTATAATACAACCCAAAAAAATATTTATGATCAGAAATACTTCAAACTTGGTATTAATGATCTTCAATAGGTACAATTAAATAAATACGTGTTTTAGCATTTTTCAAAATTTATCCCAGAGGGTAAAATAAGGGATGAAAGTTTGTATGAAATCTACCTTTTTAGTTTATTTTTGTAGTTTTAGCGCGAGCGAAGCCGCGGGTTCTGCTAGTTTAATATAAATACGAATATAATATTGCCAGACGAAGATACTCTTTTATACAATTTGAAGTTATTACTATACACATAATTTCAAGACTTAGAGAATACTTGATTCGATCGAATTACGACATAGTCTAACCTTTATTATTGAATTTGGATCCTTAGTTAACATTAAGAAGACCTTCTATATATCTCTCTTTCAAACATTCTTCCTTGCTAATACCTGATTAAAGCTGACCATATATATATATATTCGAAGGTAGGAATCGAACCTCGAGCGAACTGTTAATTAGAGAAGATTGTGCCAATGAGACACCTATGCGCCACGACAGTAAAAAACAATTAAGAATATGAATAATAAATATAATTACGAAATAGTTATAGGTAACTAGAAAAACAAAAACAAATCTATCCCACGGGAACGTACATTCTTCCGGGATCACTTTTCAACTTTTGTATATTTTATTCGAATAACAACTATAAAATCTGAATGAATATAAACCAGAGTTGCAATAAAAATATTTTTTCAGTTCTTATCTCACCAGTGTCTTTAATATGAAAATGTTATGTTAATATAAATTGCTAAATCCGGTGTGATGTTTTGATTTCTGACCGGAAAAAAGTATCCTATGGCCTTTCCAGGGTCTCAAACTATCTTCTTACCAAATTTCACCTAAATCGGTTCAGTAGATCCAGAGATTACCCCACAACGTCACAAACTCACAAACATACCTATTTATAATATTAGTATAGAGAACAGCCTAATCTCAGTTCCATACTCTCTTTAAGGCTCATCTGAAATCAAAATATCCTAAGTGTTATAATTATATCAGACAATACTACTGTCAGATTTGAGAGGTTGAGAGTTGAAACTTCAACTGTAATTAGTCTTTTGTCTCGTCTAATTCAAAATCAACAAATCGTTTAGTCGCACGGACTTGGGCAGAACGTACCCATGTAGAATAAAGTAGAATAAAGATTGGAGAATAGAAGGCTGAAATTATCATATTTTTATATTTCATGGAGGCTGAATTCGTGTACGAAGTTTTATAAGAATAGCTTAAGCAGAAGATATTGAAAATCTTTTATAGGATTTATACAAATACATGTATGTATGCGAGAAAGCTAAATGAAACTGATTATTATTACTATCCAATATATAAAATTAAAAAAAACCACTATGCACATAGTAATCCCTCCACGACCGCGGACACGCCGGCGTTACAGTGAAAAATAGATTTCTTAGAAATTTAATTAATTTCTTAGAAATTTACCTGGAGGTGTTAATAGTAACCCAACCTTTTCTGTAATCAATGAGCAATGTCCCTACCTCACATTAGACATATATTAAAAAAAACTTTTTTACATTAATTTTTCGTCGAATGTTCATGAAATCTTCATGAGTATTACATTTATTGTAAAGTCCCAAAATTTATTAACAATATATTAAAATCATTTTGATTATAAAACCTTGACCTGCCTATTATAAATATTTTTATTTAGTCAATATATTGCGATTTATTTATAGCTAGCTGACCCGACAGACGTTGAGCTGTACCAATCTGAAGAAATATTATAAAGAGAAAATATTTTTGTAATTTTTGTTTGTTTGTAATAGATAAACTCAAGAACTACCATACCGTTTTTAAGAGTAAGCTACATTATCAGCGAGATGTGCTGTATTATATTATCAATAAAATTAGAGATCTCTACTAAAGTCGCAATAATGTAACCCAAGGTATCAAAATTTGCCTATAAAGTCATTATTTGAGATAAAATAATGTACTAAAAGTTTATAGATTCATAATTAACCACAAAAAAGTCCACAAGGCTATATAACGTCTATCTAAACATATATATATATAATAGTCAATTCGCAAAAACCGCTTTTTGTTCAAATTACTCAATCAAAACAGAGGTAGAATCAAAAGATGATGACATTCGTATTATGATATTAATCATTATCCAACTAAATAGTTAATCCAGTTATCCAGCTAATCTTATAAGTTTCAACTAGTACTCAAGATTGATTATGTACATGTAAATTATTTGAATCGGACTTTTCGTTTAGATTTATTACGTAAAACTAGGGACCTATCTACCTAGGGACGCACCAATCGAAGCAAGAATGCCAATCGTAAAAGCCAAAATCCAATCGTAAAAGCAAAAATTTGAAAAAATAAATATTCGTGAGCCTGTAACTTTGTTGTTATTGATGATATGAAAAAGTTGACAGGGACTTTTTTTATAGGATTTTAAACGTACTACAAATTTTCCATTTAACATTTTTCTGTAACTCTTACAGTTTAGCTAAAAAATGCAAAAAACCATAAATTTGAACTTTAAAGCTATATAACAAATAAAATATTGAAGATAGAAATTCGACTCAATGGAACTTTTTGTAATAAATTCAATAGTAAAAACGGTCCATTAATTTATTTTTTTGAAAATTTATTCGTCATAGCTTGCAGGACAAAAAAGTGTTAAAAATCATATTTTCCATACAATTTGTATGGGAAAACTTAAAGTTCGATAGAGAACCTCTTAGAATTGGAATTTTGAGCTCCGCTTTTAACAGAAGCTTTGTTGGGACATTTTATCGTCAGTTTTTGGCACACCCTAATATATATATATATATATATATATATATATATATATATATATATATATATATATATATATATATATATATATATATGTATATATATATATATACACCTTTATAGTAAAAAATAATCTTTGAGCTCACACAAACATCCTATAGAAAAAGCACTTTCAGTTTTTACAAAATTTCCCAATTTATCGGAAAACTTTTCTAATCTTTTATTTTAAACACAGAAAGCTTTTAAAAATTTAGTCAAATCGGTCTAAGCGTTCTCAAGTGACGTGCTTACCAACGAACATTTTATTTTTATTTATAAAAATGAAGAGCTGTTATAGTAGAAGGTTGTAATACATTATACATTTTAAATACTTTGCACACAGTACATTTGCACTTATGTAACATATCTTTAAAAAGGTCTAGTTATGAAAACTTAGTATATAGTTTGTAAAATATCTTTCATTACTTTCATTCATTTAATAGCCCCAAAAATTATATAAGCGATCTAAAATTTAAATATCAATCACGAGTGTTTCTGTTTATTCAGTCTAAAAATAAACTGCGTAAACAATGTTACGCTTTGCAATGCTACGGTGTAGGTTTATGATGCGCGTATCACCGAAATGTCAGAGCGCTTATTGAAAAGCAGTATTCAAAATTCATCGAGAAATTAAATCAGAAGTCTGGTTGATATTTTTTGTTCCATTCGAACGAGATGGCGCGGTAGACTACGAGTGACTCATATTCATACTATGATAAAGAAATGGTCCTTCAGATCAGACACGGCGATGAAGTGCATTAATTGAATAGATTTAGCCTGACAATCCATATAGTTAGCGTAGTTTTTATTGTTTTTGAACTTTTAAAATGTAGCTATATCATTAACAATTAGTGAATATGTTACCATCAATTGTCTGCGACTACACTTTTTTAACTCGAATGATCTATGTTGGAGAAACACACAGAAAAACTCTTATATACGAATAGTATAGGTCATATACGTTAACCACTAAAAAACAACGAGGCAGTCTTTCGTGTATTACTCACTTATAAACTTGTAATAACTACAGTAATATTTTCACTGAAATGCTAATTATTTTTGTATTTCTTATATATTTCTTTACACGAAAAAAAAAACACGTGTATGTACTTATGTACGCACGTAAGAAGTTATACTTCTTAGGCGTAACAGAACAAAAATAGTTAACGATATCATCCCGTATGTCACAACTCTCTGTTTGTTAAAGGAATGTAGATAACTTCATCATGTCGCTTCTTGGCTGTCAGTGTGCGCGCACATCGTAAAAATTTTACTCTCATATTTTTTTCCAAACGTGACAAAAGAAGTATAACTGCAAAAATATAATGAAACTAGATTTACCTATAGGTACATATGTACCACATTTGACGTCACGTTTGGCTCAGTTTGTAGTGACCCTACTTGCTGTGTCAGCGGTCGCGGTTTCGAGTCCCATTGGGGACATTCATTTGTGTGATAAGCACGCATGCTTGTACTCCAGTCATGACTGTTTAGTGTTTATATTTATTATATGTATGTATTTAAAGTTATATATGTGTAGTGTATCAAGTATCTGGTATCCATTACACAAGCCTCGCAGCTTACCATGGGACTAGATGGTACTGTGTGTTAATGTCCAAACATATTTATTTATTACTAGCAGAACCCGCGGCTTCGCTTGCGTTAAAACTATAAAAAACCTCTAAAAAGGTAGGTTTCATACAAACTTTCATGTCCTATTTTACCTCTTTATGGTATGAATTTCGAAAAATGTTAAGACATGTATTTATTTAATTTAATTGAAGAGCATTAATACCAAGTTTCATTTAATTCTGATCATAAATATTTTTTTGTTTGTGTTATAACGTCTAAACCCGTGGGAATGAGATAATCTCCCGCGGTAAAAATTACGCCAATCCGTCACTTTGTTTCAACGTGAAAGAACAAACACACTTTCACGTTATAATATTAGTATGGATTATATATTTTATACAAACATGACTTACATCATACCTATACCTATGGTAATTTAATGAGTGCACATTGTTAAATGACAAAACATTTTATAAAAAATGGTTTATGCTGGGAATATTTCATCAAAATGTGTACATGCATTTTCCAGATTTTTGTAGTGAAACTAAGGATCCAGTGGTTGACCAGCTTCCAAGTGAACGTACAAATATTGCACAAATATAAATTATTTTAATTTTAAAGTGAATTCTTGGATAGCTACAATTTCATTATGTATGGACAGGGTCAATGAATAATAATTGTTATTGTAAAAATTGCGTATGATTCGATCTCAAAAGTTGCATAGGTACATAAAAGATTGAATCTGCGACATAGGAGGAAAGTATGTCTTTACTTAGATAACTCTAACTTAAATAATAATAATAGTAATATCATCCAGGTCGATTTCCGCCATGGCCGCCAATTTTATCGAGACTGTACCCCACTGCGAGTTTACTGCACACATGTACTCGTACATACGCAAATACAAGCGCACTCTCTAATTATTCTACTAACAAAGTCCGGTGGAACGACAATTCGACACTAGCGGTGAGAGATGGAACCGTACATGCAAGCCACAACAGACGAACGAAAAAATCAAGTTATAAAATATTAACCTAAACGAGCCATGTCATAAATGAAATTAAAAAAATAATAATACCCAGAGCAACCTCTTCAATGTTGTGGTCTATCTGCTTCGGCAGGCCTGCCGTCGGGGCGTCAAGGTTGAGTGCCTAAGCGACCCTCCACGCCCCATTAAGACGGGGGAGGTTCCGTTTGGTTTTAATGCGTTGTATTGTCTTTTCTAGCCGGTGAGTCCCACACAACCATTCGTATGTATGTATACTGGTGGTATACGTAAATGCATTTCCCAATATAAAAAAAAGGTATGCTTATCCCACTTTGAGACAAACCACGCTTTACCACCCAGATGTATTTATGACAGCCACTTTAAAATCGGAATAAGTAACTTTAAGTAATTCAACTAGTCACTTCTAGTTTCAATTACAAATTACATTTAATCTATTTAATTGTCAGGCAACAACTTCCGTCTTGCTAATACATTTCCGTTGCATGCATAATTTTTAATTACGTCACTATCTTTCAACCTCAATTGAATAATCTATATACAAATAGACAAAGGCAAAACAGTTCAGTACCTTTTTCTCTTCTGTTTTTCAATAGATTTTCTTCTTTTTTTAGTAATCATTGACACGGTAATATTACATACAGTATTCCATCTGCATACAAACAGTATACACTCGGTAGACAACCGTGCGGGGCTGCCAGATCGTATAATTGGATACGAAAATTGTATAAGGTTAAACATTTTACTCCTCCCGTAACTTCGCTAATGTCAAAGAAAAATGTATCGAGACACCGTATGTTTTAAAAATAAAAATTAATTAATTAAATTAAAAATAGAAATTAAAGTATTTTTAATTAAACTTTTTATCCGAATGCGGATTCTTTATAATATTAAATTTAACAATTAAGCTTTTTTACGTCTCAGTCGAGGCGAAAATATTTTTAAATCTCAAATTTTTATAAGGGTCACATACCACCCTTATAAATTTGAGATTTTTCAATAAAATCTACTAATAACAGTTTTTAAATAAAACATGTAATATTCGAAATCATAAAATTAGAAAGAAACTGAAGTAGGTAGATGAAATTTAAATACTGGCCGGTGGGCACTCAGGCAGCCCTGTCTTGTGGGTACGTGCCACTCGGCTGTAGGTAATTATTTCAAGGACAGGCCCGAGTTGCAATACTGTATGCATTATACTACCATGCTATTGACGATATTTAGTGTTTTAAATATATTTTTTTATATACATAGGTAATTTCTATTCATTCTCTTCCTCAAATTTTCTATAATGGTTATGGTGGAATTTCACTTACTGGACGAATACCTAATTAATACTCGTAAATATTAGAGTACCTATAGTAGTAGTCTAGTCAACAAGTGCCTTTTAGGTCAACTTTTTTCAGCAGTCTCGGAAAAATATGAACGAGGTGTAATTCGATTCGGAATGGCATGTAGATGATTTTAAAAAAAAACAAGTTCCACTTGTAAAACTTACAAAAATTATAAAAAAATAAGTAAAAAAGGGGGTTCAGTTATTTATTTGCAAATACCTCAAAAACTGATAAAGATTTTTTAAATCTAAAAAAAGAGTCAAAAAGAGGAAAATTCCTAAAAAAAGTCTCAAATCTCGTAACTGTAAGACCAATATTTATAATTTTCTCAGAGGGATGAAAACACGGCCTAAAACGGGTGCTCTGGCTTGCGCAAGCCACGCCTATTACGGACATTTTATCTTTAAAAAAATATATTTTTACATATTAAATATAAAATTTAATAAATGAAAAAAACAGGGCCTTACTGGATAGATAAATGAACAATAATCCACCAGAAAAAAAAATTATCACAAATTGTCAATTAGTTATGCAATAGTAAATTAATAATTATTTTCTGCTTGAACATGAACATTGCAAGTGTGATAAATGTTAAACTATAAATTTAAGATTTTTTTCCTTTCTTAGAGCTATTCTTCAAAGGTTACAGAATACATCACCGTTGGAAAAAATAAAAAAAATGTTATTTTTCATTTTGTTATCAACAACTTCAAAAGATTGTTTTTATTTAAATTTTCATTAATTATTTAAAAATAAACAATTTGTTATAAACAATTTTTTTTTCTATATATTTTTTTGAGATATTTTATGTTTTGAGCTGTTATTTTGTGATAGATTATGAAAAATTGTAAAAGTCATCATTAACCATTTGAGGTTGAACTTTAACCTCGAATAACTTTTAAACGAGTCGACTAAACAAAAAATCATATCATATCTTTTTTGTAGTTCGTTTAATTCCCTACAAGTATATGTTATAATTTGACTGGACAATAATTCGTTTGAGCGCATTAAAATCCAAAAAAAAAAACCCGTGTTATTAAAATGTAAAATTAAAAATCACGATGAGCCACCACATAAGATCTCAAACTTTACCAGAATTTTTTTAGACCTCGTGGACGATATTTTCATGGTAACTAAAGAAAAGAATTAAAAGTTTTTTGGCCCACCCTAATGTGCATACATAGTGAGGTCTCGTATAAAATGGGGTTCTAAATTTAAATACGAAGCTTAAGTAGAAGCTAATATATACATAATAATATGTACATGTCATACTGACATAAACATATTTGAAATCAGAAAATTCACACAAATTTCTAGTTGTATAAAATATTAGAATCAATAAATTTACATAAACTAAATATACGATCGATACTAATAACTTGCACTGATCTGGTTAATTAATTAAATTTAAGTTATAAATATACATATTATGTAGGTACATGTACAGGTACAATACTTAATAATATGCTTTGGGTTGTTATTGTCCGATCTTATTGTACTAATCTCAATGAACTTCGTCACTAATTCTGGGTCATCGGGAAGGAAATGAGATATCATCCCGATGGATAGCTTTAATCCCTGGTCCCATATAGGAAAGCCGGGGATTGTGCCTACCTAATGTAATATGTACAATTAGAGCATTTAAGTAAATACTTCGTTATATTTAATTCGTATTTCCAATATGCTAAAAACATTTTCTATACTATAAGTCACTATTGAGCAATTTATTTTACTCTTACAAATAGTAAAGGATCCCAGTATAAGACGACCTTCACCGAGAATAATGGATGAAAAGTATTTTATCAAATTAAATATGTATATATATATAAATATATTGCAAATGGGTTGAGTAAAAATTTCAGTCCAGAATATGATTAATTAAAATTTTAAAAATTATTTCTCGTACCTTCAACACACTAGCTATTCTTTGACAAGTTCAAAACATCCCTTCTACCATACAACTAGAAATAATTTACTCGTTAAATGGCATCTATCATCAAAGCTTTTGCTAGATCTAACAAAATTGAATGATCAAAACACGTACAACCAATTTTGCTCTTTAATATAATATCAATATGTAATATATTACGCCGATGAAAATTCATATAAACAGGCCGACTATTTAAGAGTTTCAGGTGGCCCCAATAAAATTATACAAGATAAATAAATTGAGATAGATGGATTATAGCAAATATTGATATAAATACACACGTGCTCGCCGGGATTATGTCACTCGTGCAAATAAATAAATCCTTGATATAATACACGTTTAACAATACGAGTATTGGAGGAAATATCAGCGATCGTGATCTTTGCCTATTTATGGGTAAATAGCTAATATGTACATAAAAACTATTTATTAACCGACTTCCAAAAAGGAGGAAGTTTTCAATTCGTTGGAATCTTTTTTTATGTATGTTCACCGATTACTCGAGGACGCCTGAACCGATTTGAAAATGTTTTTTTTTTTGTTTTAAAGGGTATACTTCCCAGGTGGCCCCATATAAATTTTATCCAAATCGGTCGAGCATTTTTTTTAAATCAACAATAAATTATTATTTTTTAATAAATTGTTTAATCGAATATGTTATTTAATAACTTTGTCCTTACAAATTACCTGCTTATCACGTCTGCACTAAAAATGGAAAAATAAAAACTTTAAAAAACCGGCTTCCAGGCACTAAAATATAAAAAATAGCTAAACAAGGGTTTTCATTTAGAATAGATACCTAATCAGATATTTTCGAAGTCGGTGCCAGCCGACAATATTTTAACATATGAATATCTAATAGGTAAATAATAAATATGTATTTTACGTATCGAAATATATTAGATTTGCTTTGCATGGGCTGGTACCGACTTCGAAAATATCTGATTAGGTATCTTTTCTAAATGAAAACCCCAGTTTGGTTATTTTTTACATTTTAGTGCCTGGAAGTCGGTTTTTTTAAGTTTTTATACAAATTATGTTTTGTTTAAGTAGGATATATTGTATGTCTACATAAAATATAATATATAGATACGTATAGCATAATTACATAATATGTACATATGGAAAGGATATTTGGAAGAAAATCATGAGAAGCACATTGCTTAACCTTCACAATATCACAAGCATTTCTTGGTCAGTCCACACGTTATGACTTAGTATTATTAGAAGAAGTTTGTGTCATATTTCTTTATAATTCGACTCGACGATCTTAAGTATACATACCTATAGGTAATATAATAATTCAGTCATTTTAACATCTTACTGTTAGGCAGGGGCTAAAATAGGGATGCCTCTAGTGGTGGGGGGGGGGGGGCAAGAAATAATAAGGTTGTTCCTGGTACTTCTGTGATAGTAGAGTGGACCGTGGGAGCAACCCCATGGTTATGCTCTACGGCGGCAGACCTGCCGTCGGGGCGTCGTGGTTGAGTGCGTAAGCGATTGTGCAGCGCCCCATTGAGACGGGAGAGGTTCCGTTGGGTTTTAGTGGGTAGTACTGGCTTTTCTAGCCAGTGAGTTCCACATAATCACCTGCATGTATTCAGGTGGTATGCATATGCATTTCCCAACATAAAAAAGAGGCTACAATATTAGGAATCTATAATGTAGCGGCATTCACACATCTTACTTAAATTAGTTAGATTTTCTCAATCGGCAAGAGATTTTCATGATATTTTCCTTCTTTACCTTTTAAGTTAAAAAGTTCATTATACAAATGAAATTCGTACAATTATTTGCATAACACATTTGTGGTCAAAAATGCACAGTATAGCTATATTTTAGATAGAAGTATGAATCACTGAGAGACATGGATTTATTTGAAATTTTACTAAAAGAGCAAATAGAAACGCTTCGCAAACGAAAATAGCAAACGTCAAAGTCAGTGATAGATACACACCATCACAAGGCATACTACGTTTGACAAAATACATATCTCGACATATCGCTTTAATCTAATGGAATGGTCCATATACTCGTAGGTAAGTGAGTATACTCAATGTTTCATTTTGATTTGTGAGAAACATATAAGAGAAAATATAAAGGTAAAATAATATTCTTTCAAGAATGAAAATATTGAAAAAACACGTGCATAAAATCAACGACTAAAGTACGATTTACTGAGAGCAGAGTAAGCCAAATACACATACTGAATGATTTACTTTAATCACCGGCATATCAGTGATCCTGATATTACTTAGCTCTAGATGTTTCTTTAATACATGTCGCAAATACATACATATTTAAAGATATATAGTAAACTAGCGACTCACCCTCGCTCTCGGGTTCTCTAGGGTTCGTCCCCACTGACATTTTAACGTTTAGTATAGATTTCTCAGAGATGAGATATTCTCCCGCAGTAAAAAGTATCCTGTATGTTTACCCGGATAATCAGCTATCATCATACCAAATCTCAGCAAAATCCCTCCAGTGGTTTTTCCATGATGCGGTCATAGACAGACCGATAAAAATTCTAAAAACTATAGCCTCTGTATCGATAATAATGACTATTTCAATTTTAATTAAAATTTTATTATATGTATAGATTATAATTCATACATAATTATTATTTAGGAATAAAAATGTCAACACACTTTTCGGAAAGCTCTAATTTAATATATTTATGTTCGTAAAATAATAATCCCTACTATCTCTCTTTTGCAATTATATCTGTACCAACATACCAAAATGAAAATTAAAAAAAGATAATTACCTAAATACTTAAAGCTATGACAACATCAGCTTTCAACCTATTGCAGAGGAAATCAAAATGAAAACTAACACTATTTATATACAATATACAATGTACATACAACTAAATCGAAAACCAAAAACTTACTTTTTAACAAGGATCTTGCCAGATTTATCAGCTTTCAGGACTATCTTCGTATGGAGTTTCTCAAGGAACTTGATGGTGGGATTGTTGTACTGGTTCAAGTTGTACGCCAGCGCGAACAATTCCTCTGTCCACATCTAGAAAAAATTACATATTATTAATTTATTTGCATATAATTTTTTATTTAAATACTAACGGATTCGGAATGCAGGCGTTGTTCCGCCAGAAGCTGGAAATTGGGATTATACGTTTTTTTATATGAGAAATCTATAAGAGATATAAAGGTGATAATTAGTCCACAACCATCGCTAAAAACCATCCAGTAGACCCCATTAATACACAAGAAAAATCATCAAAATCGGTCGAGCCGTTTAGAAGGCTAATAATTACAAACACACTTCAAACGGAATTTTATGTTATGTTTTTTATTGTGTTGTGTTGGGACATATATAATAATATACCTAATTTATAATTAAATTCATGTATTATATAACACCTCCAGGTAAATTTCTAAGAAATTAATTAAATTTCTAAAGAAATGTATTGTTAACTGACACGCCGCGCCGGCGTGTCCGCGGTCGTGGAGGGATTAAAGATATTTGTAATACAGTATGCATAATGGCATATAGGTACTATCGTCGTATTAAAACAATTGATTAATTTTCTTAGTATTTCATGCGAAACATATTGTTAGCTGAGAAAACAAAAAATAATTTTTTGAACTTATTGAATAAAAAAATTACTAATTGAGCTTCCTATACTTGGCGTTACTAAATAATCACGACTTGAATGTAGCGTTACAAATAAAATCTTATATACATACACGTAGATATTATATTCATGTACAACAAATTAATCTGCATATAATATGTAAATAACCATTAAAACGTAACAGCAATTTTTCTTCACCAACGAAAAAACCAAATATGCTACATCACAACAAATTGTGATAAAGTACTTTTTGTTTGTTGTGTGTATATGACCCTTTAATCGTGCGAACAAAGCGGGTAGGGGTCACATGTCAAATGAATCTTACGTGAGCCAACTCCAATGGAATGGAACGTTTATGCTAAGTTATGATCAAATATAATAAGCTGGAATTCAGCCAGATATGTTATAAGTACTGAGTCTTGATTAGTTCAGTGACGACAGATGCAAATTATAATTCAGATTGAGCATGAAGAACTATTTTTACTAGTTTAAGCCCGCTCGGGCCTAACCTAATGGAATCTCACTATAATCAATAGGGGTCATATACAATACATATAAGGAAGTAACCAACACACTAAATCACTTATTAAAACTTACGCATTTATAACAAAAGCTTGATACACCAATATATAAAATATGTAATTTAGCTCCTTGAAGTTACATGAACCTAAATAATATCTAATATTCGGAATTCTGGCTATGGCTCAAAAGAAATTGTTTTGACATGTCTCACTCATAAAAAATCAAAATGTTGGTATAAGACAAAGCTATTTTTTTTCTTAACGAATTCCTGATTTAATACACTAACAAAGGTTATCGTGTCTACCATAAAAAAAAAACACTAAAAACTAAAAAATAACCGATTGGTAGTTTTCATTTACTATAGATACATAATCAGATATTTTCGAAGTCAACTTCGAATTTTAAATTTTAATTAAGAGAATTTATTTAAAATCATAAAGAGCTTAGTTTTAAGTTTTAATTTTTACTATATCATAAAGCATTAGGGTGACATTTCTACAGCTTTATAATACAAAGGTTAATCCGGTAAGAAATCGTAGCGATAGATTAACGTCGGACTTCTGAGAATTATGAGACGTAAAACGGTAAAACATACTTAAAATGAAATGTGTATAAGAATATATAAAAACAAATAAGCTCATATATACGAGTATTTATTTTTATTCTATTTTAAATCACGTATTTATAATTTTATAAAGACGAAAAAGGAGACTGCTAACGTGCATTTGTTGAAGTCAAATACCAAAACCTATTTTAAATTAAAATCTATCCAGGATTTAAATTAATCTGGCTATAATTATAATTCAGAAAGTTTGTATGTATGTTTGTTACTTCTTCACGCTAAAACGGCTGGACGGATTTGGATGAAATTTACGTTATACAAATAGAGACCATGACCTGGATTAACACATTGGCTAATGTTTAGCACCTGGGGATGCATCTAAGCAAAGCAAGGGAATTTATAATTATAATTATTGTAATCTACTGTCCAGTAATTTAAAATTTAATTAATTAACCATTTGAGCTTAAATTCAAAGTTTTCGAGTGGTGGTACAGTGATTGAAAATGTATTCCCATAGATAAATATACCTATATCTATATTTCAATAAATATAGAAATAAATATAAATATGTTGGGACATTAAACACACAGAACCATCTAGTTCCATAGTAAGCTACGAGGCTCGTGTTATGGACACCAAATAGTTGATACACTATACATATAATCATCACGCAAATGAATGCCCCCAGCGGGACTCGAACCCGCGACCGTTGGCACAGCAAGTACAACAACTACAAACTGAGCCAAACGTGTCGTCATAAAATATTTATTTATTACTAGCGACTCACCCTCACTCCGCTGAAGTTCGTCCCTACTTACGTACTACCTAGTCAGTTTTTCAGAGATGAGATGTTTTCCCGCAGTAAAAAGTATCCTACATATTGACCCGGATAACCAGCTATCATCATACAAAATTTCATCAAAATCAGTCCAGTGGTTTCCTCGTGATGCGTTCCCCGACATACAAAAATTCCAAAAAACTATAGATTCGACCTCTGTATCCATAATAATAACTATTTCAATAAGATTTTCCAAAAAATATTTAATATACAGATTTGGCTCAGTTAGAATTTTATATATCAGGCAGTTAAAAACTACGAGAATGGTCAGGCCGTAAAAAAATAAAAAATATACCTACAATAAAAAATAGAAAAGAATAAGTAAACAAAAAACGGGACTGATCGGCAGGGAGTTGACATGGTAGATGCGATCCGTGATTTTTAACTGCAGCATCGAAATAAAAAAATGTTGATATTAAATGTTTCCTTATAAATTGTAACTAAGTACCTATAGTTAAAATATATAAATTTTGATTCTGCACTCACGATCATTTATAGTTAATTGAGGAAATTCATAATAAATCTACTTATTGAAATCATTCGCATTAGTAATTTATCTATCTTAATAGCGATGCATTCAAATATAGATCCATAGCAAGATAAATCTAAATATAATATAATTAAAAGTATAAACCTAAATTATCTGTTGGTCTCTAAACTCTTTTAAAATTCAATAACGAAATTATTATTCCTTCAAAGGATTAGATACTTTCCTTCATTGACAAAATACAGTGAATATTTTCATCAAAAACTCGACAAGGAAAAGTTTTGTGAAAACTTTTCAATATCCATTGAGCATATTAAAGTATTAACAAATATAACGACTTTAATACCCATAATGTTGATTTATACAAAGTTACTTTTTTATCATGTTTTAGCAAAATTTCAAACAAAAACATAATATTACGTATAACTTATTACAACTCTATAATTTTTGCTTAAGAACCTCTGCCAAGGCATAAGTTTTAAGATTGAATTTAGATATGTACTATATTTTCAGAGCTTTTATGTCACCAAGCAAATGTGTATGTCATGTAAATAAATTCAATAGAAAAAATGCGAAATATCTATTAAAGCTCGCTTCTTGATAATACAAATATCTCGAATGTCATTATATGAGCCGAATTGGTTTAGGATAATCTGCTTTTCGAGAGCCCTTCGAATAGTTTCAAGCCTGCTATTAAATCGCAGACGACCGCAAGATTAGAGCCGATTCGAAGTAATATTTGCGTTATAAAACTACTTTGTGGACGGTCAAAGTGGAAAACACCAGTTTATCGATCGATGTCAGTACAAACTTTCCAACTTCGTAGCCCGGATTTGTGAGGTAATCAATTGGAAATAGCTTATTATAAATATGCACTAACCGTCATGGTAACACTCAAAAACTCCTAAAATAGAGTTTGGCAGATCGATTGCCGGTCAAAGGAAATAGGTACCTAGTGCAATCGTAGATAAAGAAATTTATTTCTAATTTAATATCAAAATACATCTTGTTCCCATTAAGAATTTTACTGTTACATTTGAACACAAGAAAAATTTATAACAATTATTGGCAGAACCCGCGGCTTCGCTCGCGCTAAAACTACAAAAACAAACTCTAAAAAGGTAGGTTTCATACAAACTTTTATCCCCTATTTTACCTCCACATGGGATGAATTTTGAAAAATGCTAAAATACGTATTTCTTTAATAGTATTGAAGAGCTTCAATATCAAGTCTCAAGTATTTCTGATCATAAATATTTTTTTGGATTGTAATATAACCTGCTTTCCCGTGGAAATGAGATGTTCTTACGCGATAAAAAGTAGCCTATGTCACTCTCCACCTCTCCAACTATCTATATTAATTCTGAACGACATACAAATTTTAACATTATTTCTTAAACAACGTTATAATTCGATCAAAAATATTACACAGTCAATATTATTATACATATTATACATGATATCCCATAAAAGCTTATACCATTAAAACTTCATTATGACTAGACACAATGCCTTATTTAAACCCAAAGCTACAAAACCAATTAAAACTGTGTATTGCTTTTTTTAAAGTTTCCATAAAGAGAGACGTTCAGTAGCAGCTGACTATCAGTGTACAGAAATGTCTATTCACGTTACTAGTAAAATAAAATATAAAAGAAGTCTTGAAAAGAAAAATATGAAACAGTTTAAAATTTCAAAATACTCCTGAAAGTTTTCCGAGATGCGATACCGGTTTTATATTTCAAGAAGATAATATAAAGGTCTAAAAGTTTGTCTCACGCAAAGCAGGCAAGATTTACGTATAGATTTAGTGAGAGCTTCTCTACACCGTCTTGGCAAAATATGAGGAAGCTTTGTAGCAATTTTCTTTCAATTTATTGGCTGGCAAACTCGTGTCATTGAAATTACCTATCATTTTGTAAGGCAGGAACTCCTTACAATTCCATTATGTTTTGATATTTGCCTCTTTATGAGCTAATAGCGGGCAATATAAACTTTACTTTTTGTTATTAAATAAATAATATATTTTTATATACAAACAAACAGTAATAAAAAATAAAAACCCACGATTATAAAAAAATGAATGAAAATATAAAAGCAATCTTTATAATCACTAATAGTAGTAGTTGCAAATACAGGTAAAATCTATATAAAACAAAGTCGGGATTTTTTACAACTTACTTATAACTCGAGAATTACTGTTCGACCTATTTTCATGATCTTTGTTTTGTTGGATTTGTCTTCACCCCAAATAGCCGAATATTAAAACCTCGAAAAAAAATCACGAAAAATATATTTAAATAAATAAATCAAATGACTCATAAATAATTAGAATCGCCAATTAACTACAGTTTAATTGATTTGTTTGAATTTGATTGTTAAACTCCGAATTAAAATAGTATACCTAAACGCATAATAAAGGTGAGAATATCTATAGATTATTTAAAATAGTATTACATAAAAATGAGTTTTACCTGTTGAAATTTTTCCGAAATTGTAATATTATTCAAATCTTTGCTTCATGAAAACTGATTTGCTAGTTAAAGTATACTACGATACGAAGTGTGCAAAAAATAGACATACGAGTACATACATATGTATACACACAAAAACCATTACTCAACTACTACTACTAACTGACTAAAGACACAAAATAAAAAAAATAAAAAATGACACACTCACAATGTAAATAGATTACGGAACATAACGATTCTCGTACAGACATTTCTTATCCACACGTTTCAGCGCTCGATGCGGTTATACCCATCGCCAACATAAGACATTTGACAATAAATTTAATTTAGGTATGCTACACACGCGGTGAAACTTAACATCTTCTGTAATGAGTATGAGATAACTGTAATAAATTAGGGTAAGCCACACCTCGGTGCGGCCCAAACGACAAGTTATGTTCGAGCGTTGCTACGTTACGTGCTAAAGAGGGTAATACCTGTTGCAAGGTTCCATGTATCCATTGAAAAAACATTATAGTTCTGTCTGTAATTCCATTTTTTTTTTCATATAAACTAAAGGAAAAGCATTGAAATTTGGTATCTATACTAATTTTATAAAGAGGCAGAGTTTTTTTCTTTGTTTGTTTGAACGCGCTAATCTCAGAACCTATTAATCCGATTTTACAAATTCTTTTTGCATTGGATAGCACGTTTATTGAAGAAGGCAATAGGCTACATATCATCATGCTACTACCCAAGGGAGAGGAGCAGTAATCATAAATGTCAACAAAGCGGGAAGACTTCCAACATTATTGTAAAACTATATACATACATAATATAAATACATAACGACTTCTATATATACTCTATTCTAATGGTATATTTATATAGACTTAGGTATCTAATTGATGCTCTTATATAGTAAAAAAGTGATTTTGAGGGTGAATTTAAGTGTAGCGATAAAATTTGACCTTTTACATTAAACTAACAATTGTCACATACTTTTAAATTTCAATATAGGTAAATTAAAACTAAATCTATAAGACTATATGCGTACAAAGCAAATACATTGCTTATAGGCACTTGTGTAACAATAAAAAACAACCGCAATATAATTCTCACTTGGATTCAAAGGTGCCAAGGCACTGTTCGGAGGAGACCTCAAGTCATTTCAAAGTGGTTGCATTATACACGATCAAGCCATTATTGCGGCGAAATTCGAATTGAAACACTCTCAGTTAACAAACCACAATGTCTGCCAAATCTGAGATATAATAGTTAAATATCTTCTTATACCTATATCAATTCTATGCTAAATATTTTAGTATTTGAACGCAATTAAAATTCTACTTCAAATACAAAAGAAGTAAAAGTGCGAAGTCTCAATCAAGAAAATATCGAATATTCTCTAAATTATTTTATATGTACATGTAAATTATCAAGCCAATAAATATAGAAATCGGAATCTTTTATAACCTTAACATAAAACACACAAAAGCTTTAATACTTCCTTTTCCTTAATAAACATAAAAGTGATTCAATGCTAGTTTTTACCTCACGTGGGAAGTACGTCTATAAAAAATATCTATCATTTTAAATAAAACTATCTTTTCGGATTTTGGTTCACAAAATTTTTTGTTTGGGAACCAAAAATCCAAATAAATCCTCGAAAAAATCCGTAATGATAGTTTTATTTAAAATGTTTAATATTCGCGTAAATCTAAGAAAGTATTAATATCTATCATCTTTAGTAGCTATCTCAAATCTGAACATTAACCAAAATCCTAACCGCGGCGTGAAGAAATAAATATACACAGGCTCAATGACTTACAAACTTTAGCATTTATAATATAACTAACGCTTTCCCATGGCTCCGCTTGAGTAGTATATGCTCTCATGCTATTTCAATATCATCCCCTATTTTCAACCCCAGAGAATGTAATGCCTAGACCATTAAATTATAATTGTCGTAATTTTCAATACGTTACAGTAAAATGAAAAGTTATCTTTACTTTTAATATCACTGTAAATATAAAAACAACGAATCCATAAAGTGAAAGTGTGTATGTTTGTTTGTTTGTCCTACTTTCACGTCGAAAAAGCGTTATGGATTGGAGTGATTTTTTGTGTGGAGGAATTCAGAGGGCTGGAGAGTGACATAGACTACTTTTTACCGCGAGAGATCATCTCATTTCCACGGGAAAACACGTTATAATACAACCCAAGAAAATATTTATGATCAAAATTACTTGAAACTTGGTATTAAATAATGCTCTTCAGTAAAAATAATGCTCTTCAGTAGTCAATACAATTAAATAAATACGTGTATAAGCATTTTTCGAAATTCATCCCATAAGGGGGTAAAATAGTATTAGTAATAATTAGTAATAATAATATGAAAGTTCGCATGGAACCTACTTTTTTAGAGATTTTTTGCAGTTTTAGCGCGAGCGAAGCCGCGGGTTCTGCTAGTATTATATATTATATAAACTTCCAACCCTTTTAAGTAACCCCGGTTTTTTAAAAATCAAGCGGGTAACCTTTGATTTTGTCATAATGTTTCCTGCTTCCTAATTAGAATACCTAAGAGGATCGCTTTATACATACATATTATATCAGATCATAATAATTTAACACATTACAATCTCCCGTGGCACATTCCTCTCTAGCATAATTAGGTTTTGCGCGACACAAGACATGCACAGGTATTATGATGACGACACGTTCGGCTCAGTTTGTAGTGACCCTACTTGCTGTGCCAGCGGTCGCGAGTTCGAGTCCCGCTGGGAGCATTCATTTGTGTGATGAGCACGAATATTTGTACTCCAGTCATGGGTGTTTATATTTATCTATACATATAATAAAATTGTAACTAAGCCGAATCTGTACATTAGATATTTTTTTGAAAATCTTATTGAAATAAACATTATTATCGATACAGAGGGCGAATTATGGTTTTTAGGATTTTTGTCTGTCTGTCTGTTACCGCATCACAGAAAAACCACAGGAGGGATTTTGATGAAATTTGATATGGTGATAGCTGGTTATCCGGGTCAACATATAGGATACTTTTTATCGCGGGAAAATATCTCATTTCTGAGAAAAAATACAAAAACTGCAATGTAAGAGTATACTAATATGTAAAACCTAAGAATTTGGTTATCTGAACGCGGGCGGAGCCACGGGCAATATAAGTCTAATATATAAATATCTCGTATCACGGTGTTTGTGGTCGCACTCCTCCGAAACGGCTCGACCAATTTTAATGACTTTTTTGGTAGGTATGATCTCGTAAAGTATTTTTTACCCTCCTACCCCCCATTTTTTTTATCGCGATTTTAATATCTTTGTATGAACAATATGTAAATAATTTGATATTATCTAAATATAACATAAACCAAAAGATTTCTTTTTGTAGATTAAACGCGAGCGAAGCCGCGGGTTCTGCTAGCAATATACAGGATTCAGTTAGTAAGATTCGGTTGCAAAAAAAATCTCGAAAATGTCTTCTACTTTTTTTTTGAACTTTTTTAAGTTGTTCAGTTTGAAAATTCTCAAAAATTCAGAAAAAAAATTATAACTGAAAACTATGGACAAGCGCGTAATAAACATGGGGGTGATTCAGGCACCCCAAGGGGTGTTCTATCTCTGGACTTCCGCTTGACACTACTTTCTGGGACAACCTGTATATGTATTTAAAGTTATACATGTGTAGTGTATCAACTATCTGGTATCCATTAAACAAGCCTCGTAGCTTACCATGGTACTAGATGGTGCTGTGTGTTAATGTCCCAACATATTTATTTATTTATTAATATTTATTTATATATTATCTCAACCCACCTGCGCAATCGCCTTCCTCGTACAGCAGAAGTTAACAAATGTGACGTTAACGAAGTCAGCCCCGTAGCACACAGTCACGGTCTTTTCTTCGAGTGAACCCTGAGCTCCTATTAAAACGATGTTCCGTATTTTTTGGTCCTGCCGACAAAGAAATAATATTATACAAACACAAATTCGTTTAAAAGTTGTGAAAGGCGTTCGTACAAAAATTGTATTATCAATAATACAATTTTTGTACGAACGAAAGTTTATATATCTATATGTAGGTATTACTCTCTTATAATCTAGGAACAAATAAGATTTATGTAAGTTATACTAATTAGCTGTTTTTTTTTATCTAATTTACATTAATGAATAAAGAGGTTGATGGCAATGAAATTGTATTATTATAATTCTATCAAATATGCCAAATATTTCATTTATTCAGTCCCCTAAGGTCGACCCATTAAATCCTACAAAAAGCAACATCGCTCCTAGGTGTTTTGATTATTATTTACTTTATATTTGTTTGACAAAGCTTGGCTCGCATGTTGATAATAACAAAAGTATATTTCTCTTTTATAAACCATCAAGTTATGAAGGATTTATTATATGTATGTATATACATATTTTAACCATGTATTTTCAGGATCAAAATTTTTACAATTATATTTTTGCGAAGAAAAATAAATAGCTCACAATATTAGAAATCAAATTATACAATAACAAGCGTATACAATAAAATATACAAGCAACAGCTTTGTTTTACCAAACAGAATAAACAATTGTAAAATGTAACAAAGAGAATTTTCAAAGACACCGATTAACATAAGAAAGACAACCACAACAGAATGTACCAGATACAAACAATTCTTTAGAGCATAAATACTCTAAGTGGTAGCAGTTAAAATTAAGTTATGGCAGTTAAGATGAATATAAATATCCTTGTAATTGATCAAGATAACATTTAACTATAACAAAGTATAATGAGTGTATGTATAATGTACATACAATATATGTACATGTATACATGTCTTATGTAATCATATATCAGTGTGTATATAATGAAGTTCGACACTGCGACCAAAAGCGACATATAAATTACTTATAATTTTCATATATTTTCAATTTAATAAAGAATAGTCATAAAAATGATCATATCCATGTATGTATATAATTAGTAATTTTAATTTATATCACTTAACTAACACTTAACACACTTCCTATAATATCAGCTATCTTCCAGTAAAAGTCCCGTCAAAATCAGTCCAGCCGTTTTAGAGATTATCCGGAATAAACAGACAGACAGACAAAAATTTATAAAAAAATAAAAATTGTGTTTATCTTATAAGTACCGTACCTATATATAATTTCATATGCATTTAGTAAAACGCTGTTATTTTGACATTACAAACAGACACTTGAATTTTATTTATCTGCGTAGATTTTTTATCTTTATTGAAACTTTCCGTGTACCTTAAGGAACATACTAAAAAAAATTTACTGAATTGGTCGAGCCGTTCTCGAGTTTTGCGCTTAGCAACATTCATTTATATTTATATACAGATAAGTAAAGCTAGAATGGATGACAAGTAGTTGAATAAAGCTGAATAGTAATATTCTTATTAAATGTAAGAAAATAAAGTAAAATTATTAAATTCAACCACTGCGAAATAGAACTTTACTTCATAGAATTAACACATAGCGATAATAATAAAAAGCTTTGAATTAAAAAAAAATCTTCGTATATACAAAAATCTACAATTCATCACGCCCGAAGCAAAACACTTATTTGCTTAATTTATTGCTTCCTACTTACTTCTTTGCCTTTTGACTTTGCTGATGCAATTACTTATAATGACAATTATTGTTCTTTATGCCTAAACCAAATGTAATAATTGTTATTAAGTAAGCTCGAAAATAAGCTCATCATTAAATTATTTTAAATGAAGTCAAAAAAGTGCTTTTTGGATCATTCATTCAAAGCTTTGGACATATTTTACTTGAAGATAACTTAAAAAAATTCTTCAATAATTCAGATTTGTTAATTAATTAGCATCATAAGGATTTAATTATTGCTTTAATTAAGATGGTCTTAATCGTAACATAATAATTGGGTAGATAAAAAAATATCCAGGAATGATAAACGACTTTTTCCGTGTACTATAAAAATTAAAAATACACAAATATAAAAAAAACTTAACCTACTTGATTAAAAAAAAATAGTTATATACCTATGCAAGAAGTAAATATGCAGAAAAGCAAATAATCCCTAATATTTCGGGTTATAAAAATTTTTAAACTCTACGCCGATAACATCTCGAAAACTAAACGAAAAGATGAAAAATGTTATTGGTATTTTCCTATTACGTCAAAACCTATATCTGAATCTATACAGATAAATAAAATTGAAGTGCCTGCTTGAAAGAAAAAAATGTTTAAGAAAAACACATTTTTTTTTATTTTTGTCTGTCAGTCTGTCTTTTTGTTCCAGATAATCTCTGAAACGGCTAGACTGATTTTGACAGGACTTTCACTGGAAGATAGCTGATGTTATAGGGAATAACAATGGCTACTTTTATTTTAGAAAAAGAATGAGGCTTCCGCACAAAAAAAACGTACTTAAGGACGAACCCAAACGAAGCAAGGGTGAGTCGCTAGTATATTATAAGAGTGCACAGAATAACAATCTACTATGAAATTATTCCAAAAAATAGGTTATATTTATTTATTTTTTGAATTACTTATTCTTTATTATTTTAATGGTAATAACTATTTTAGGGCATTAAATAAATCAAACGAATTAAAACAACCGTTCTATTATAGGTTCAATGAATTTAAATTATATAAATCATCACTCGATCATCGTACGAATACACAATTAATGATAAAACGCTTTTTGTGGACAAGACGAACTCTTAAAAGACACTATATAGTACAAAACATCCCAGGAGGAAATACATCGTAAAACTTCATTTACCTGGCAGAAATAACACTTAGCAAATGAAATGCGAAGAGCAATAGTAATTAAGTAAAGTGATGACACAATTTTCCATAATAAAAATGTTTGTTGGGACGCAAGTAAACGATGCATTTTAATACTAGAGAAACTACTCTGAATTATAGCTTTTTAATGTCTTCCCACTATTATCTAGAAGATTGTTAAACTCTCCTTGTCTTTTTTACTGAACAGAAAAAAATGAAATTTATAAAAAGGCACGATAAAAAAGTTTATATATTGTTGTATAATATTTTTATTAACAACAGTAAATAAATTGTATTCCATTGAATATCTATATACATATAATAAAATTGTAACTAAGTCGAATCTGTATATTAAATAAATTTTGAAAAATCTTATTGAAATAAACATTATAATCAATGCAGAGGCCGAATCTATAGTTTTTAGAATTTTTGTCTGTCTGTCTGTCTGTTACCGCATCACAGAAAATCCACTGGAGGGATTTTGATGAAAGTTTGGTATGGCGATAGCGGGTTATCCGGGTCAACATATAGGATACTTTTTACCGCGGGAAAGTATTCATTTCTGAGAAAAAATACAAAAACTTCAACGTAAGAATATACTAATATGTAAAACCTAAGAATTTGGTTTTTGGTCATCTGAACGCGGGCGAAGCCGCAGGCAATGCTAGTCTTACATACGTATAAATTCAACGTAACGTTGATGTAACCAGCTTAATATCGCATTCCCTTTGATTAAATTCATTTAAAAGCAACAAACTAATCTAATACCTAATACATTTATCTAGCAGCGTCCAATTCATATTGACGTCGGTACAGCATTGTGTAGTGGCAATATCCATTTTCTCCGCCAATTTGAGGTTAGTGGAAGATGTCTCGTTATTTTCACGACAATCGTCATTTATGGTACGCTGAATAATTGGACAGGAAACGGCAGGCGTCACGTCAAACCGGTAATAGCCTGTGCTTTTGGCAAACATGCCGGTTGTAAAAAATATAAATATTTACCGCGAAAAGCTTTTCTGTTACGGTTATGTCAAATTTTCTTTGTACACATTTAGATATCAGATAAAATGATTGATTGTGACGACAGTGATTTAATTATATTGAAATTAGTATTTGCGTACCTATAGTGGGCTCTTAGCGTTGTATATAATAATAATAATGAAAAGTCTAATAAATACACTTTGATGTAAAATATTTAAGTCTGACCAGTACAGTATGGCCAGGCATTAAAGTTTCTATTTTTATATGTGACGAATATTTTTATGAAATACAAATTGGCCAAACCAGCACGTCGATCAATCCGCACGTGGAAAAGAAAAATCTTAAAGACTTCGTTATATTTTTCCGCAAACTATGAATCAAGACCTATTTTTTTTATAAATTCAGACACTGCCTTACAGACAGGTACTAATGATTTTATAAAGGCTTTTTTATCCGACATAATATGTTATATAGTATTCTCTTCAATACGAAGGAGATCAAGCCGTAGTTCATCACGCTGGCCAAGTGCGGCTTGGCAGACTTCACATGTCTTTCGAAAGTTACTAGATTCTGTCAGACATCAGACATTCTTCGCGATGTTTTCCTTCACCGTAAAGCAAAATATAATAATCATGTTGAAAATGATTCGCACAATGAAAATTATTTGAACTCGTTTCACTTAGTTTCCCAAGCAATTAGTTACCATTTAATAAATAAGTTACCATTGGTCTATCACTGCCTTAACAACATAATATATGAAACAAGCGTTGGTCACATCAAAGACTTATCGGAAATTTATAATAGCAAGCATTAAATTACATGCGTTTGATATATTGGGTATTCTAATTGTATTGCAGCTAGCCTTAGCTTTACATTACGTGACAACAGCAGATGCGACACTCGTAGATGCACATATTTCATGAATTGTGAATATATGCGGCATTTATAGATTTTATTTTGTTGTTACTACGGTTTTCAATACGTGATAATATAATATTATTTAAGAAATATGCCTTTGAAAAATATTAAAATATTTTGATTTAATAGTAAAAATGAGTGTCCTTTTAATTTATGGAACCAAAATAAACAAAGCTTTTCCAACGCCCAAGAATCCATTAAAACGTAAAACTACGAATAGAAAAGTGAAAGACAATAAAAGACAACGAGCCGTTTAATTTTAAAGTAAAAGCGCTTGACCGAATAAAATAAAAGAGTTACTAACAGCACGCGGTCTAGCGGAATATGTTCTTGATCTACGAAATTATTCCCGCGGGGTTTGTACAATGTATCTACTACTAGCAATTGTACTTTATTTATTTTTATTGTTGATCCGATACTGTTCTTATATTTTACTACATACAAAAAATCTCAAAGGATACATGTAATATGTGAATTTTGTTAAGGTTAAAATTCTTTCATTTATTTAAAGAATATATAATACTTTGGCAGAGTTTGTTCGTTTGTTTGTTTGAATCCGATTTAAAAATTATTTTTGCATTAGATAGCCCGTTTATCGAGGAAGGCTGCTACCTAAGCGAGCGGAGCAGTATTGATTAACGCGGGTGAAACCGCGGGACACAGCTAGTGGCTAATAAAGTTCCATGCTTATATTCTATGGACAAATGTTTGTAATAGCAATAAAAGTAGACATTTCTTCCAATCTTATTAAAAATATAATTTGAAAAACCATCTTACAAGTATCACTTTAAAAAAATATAAATAACGTAGAAAATACTGACAATATTCTGCAGCAATTATATCACAATGAGACTAATTTTATTGTGAAACGTGATGTTTAGCTTCCTCGATGATAAAGCACAAACGTAAAAGTCATCTTTCTAAGTTTTTTAATATATCGATAACAATGTTATAACTCACAAAGATTTGTTGGTAAAGTGAGAATTGATGCTTTGTATTTTAACTTATTTCAATAAAATATTCCTTTAATAAGTGACTGCGTTAAATATTATAATAATGGAAGAGTGTTTATCTATACTATTATACTATAATACTATAATATTATAAAAAGGTAGTTTGTGAATTGTGAGTTTGTGACGTTGTAGGGGGTAATCTCTGGATCTACTGAACCGATTTTGAAAAAAATTTTACCAATAGAAAGCCACGTTATTTCTGAGTGTCACAGACTATATATTAACCCGAAGAATGAAAAGGCTTTCATAATAGTCGGATTTGCAAAGTAAGTCGGAGAAAAAACGGTCGTACGAAAACGTTTCTTACGAACGCTGCCTTAACGATGAGATATATATATATATATATGATTATGTTCTAGAGAAAAGTTGTAGAGCTTAATAATGCCTACAAAAAAGTCAGCGACAGCATATTATGTCTAACTTTTATATTTCAGTCACAAAAAGTAGTTTTTATATTAAAAAATAATTTAAATCGGTAGGTCATGTTTATTGGTCATATTATTAACAACTATGAATTCTTATCAAAATAAGTAAATTTATCGTCTAAAATGTTTAAAACAAAAGGCTTTTCGCTTTTACTGCATATAATTTGGACAAATGGTTAAACCATCTAGTACCATAGTAAGCTACGAGGCTTGTGTTATGGATACCAGATAGTTGTTACACTATACCATATATAACTTTAAATACATACATAATATAAATATAAACACCCATGACTGGAGTACAAACATTCAAGCTCATCACACAAATGAATGCCCCCGGCGGGACTCGAACCCGCGACCGCTGGCACAGCAAGTAGGGTCACTACAAACTGAGCCAAACGTGCCGTAATCTATTGAGTGATATTTCTATAAGGTGGTTATTTTTAATATATACGAGTAATACATCAATCTATCTACCTATACTAATATTATAAAGAGGTAAAGTTTATGAGTTTGTGAATTGTGAGTTTGTGACGTTATAGGGGGTAATCTCTGGATCTACTAAACAGATTTAGATGAAATTTGGTAAGAAGATAGTTTGAGACCCTGGGAAGGACATAGAATACTTTTTATCCCAGAAATCATCTAAGGGATGATGGGTGAAAATGAGGATGAAAGTTTGAATGGAGAAGCAAGCTAGGGACGAACCCGAGCGAAGCGAGGGTGAGCGCTAGTACTCGTAGTACAATAAAAATAGAAAATAGTTAAACATTTATCGCGTTATAATAAAAGTTAAAAATTTTAAAATAATTCCTCCTTACAGGTTTATATTTTATAGTCATATAAATATTACTATATAAACATGAGGCGTTTTCTACAACAATAATATGTAGTGTTATTATATGCCTAGTAGCTTTATAAAAATCAAGTAGGTATATCACAGCAGTAAAAACTATTTATACTACAACAAAAATAAAACTTTAAAATTATTCTCTAACAAACTAAAAATAACTCGCAATGGAATATATTTACACAAAAGAAGTGAAATATTCGGTACCAACCTAAAATAAAAGTCATATTCGTAATTATAATTTTTGCTGACCCACATGCAATATTATTATTATCTCGGTCGTGTGACATATCAGCGATGTTCCGGTCAGATGAGCAACCGCGACCGCGATTGCGAATCCGATGGCACAAACATTTTTCAGGATAAATTTTTAACACTTATACATTAAATATTCATTCATCCACTTGAAACTAAAGTTTACATTGACACTTCACATGCTAAATTATTGACTCAGAAACATGAAATTGCACAAGAGTTCCTTACCTATAGGTGCGATATAAACAACGAAGGTGAGAACAATGAAAATATTTTTTTAAATACATTCTGTAAAAGGCTATATTCTAGTGTCTAGTATCTGTCGCATTAATAGTAGGTAATTTTTTCAAACAAATCAAAATTAACTTAATTCAACTAGATTTTACAAGCACATACGAATCTTAAAGAGATTCAGTATAGTCTGTCCCTAAAGAAACTACCACCGGCTCGAAATATAACATGTTCTGCAGAAAAAATATTTATAAGTAAATTCGTAATTTTTGATATATTAAATATGGAAATTGATGCATAGGCTAGTGTTTTATTGCCGATATCTTATCGGCTCTCTGCTTATATTATTACTAGTTACTTAAAAAATGTGGAGTGGGGGTAGGAGAGTGAAAAATACTTTACAACCTATTCTCATACCTAACAAATATACAAAAAATCATTAAAATCGGTCGATCCGTTTCGGAGGAGTGCGACCACAAACACCGTGACACGAGATATTCATATATTAGAATTAGACCACAAACAAACGTATGTTTATTGGTTCATCTCTGCTTCGTGGAGCAACAAAGCAACATAAAAACCAATCGGAAAGAAACAGCTGGACAGATTTGGATGAAATTTAGGACAGAGATAAGGCATCTAGAAACGCGTCCGAAAGAAGCGAAAGTAATTCACTTATTAATTAATAATAATAAACTAATGTTTTAAATCGATAACTTTTAACCAGAGAAGTGAAATGACGCGGAACGTGGTGTCATAAGAAAGTGTATTAATTAAGAAATTACTTTAGCCGCTTAACACTTTTTGACGTAAAATACCGTAGGAAGTTGCACCAAGATTAAACGAGCGTGGGATCAGCGGAAAGTCATAATCATATAATAAAACCGCAAGCATTCGCATCGTTAGACAATACCGAAGGAAATGACTTGATATGAAAAAATAGACCACTCTATTAGAGGGGATTCTTATTTGGACCGTTTGCCCTTAAAAACAGCTGCAAACATTTCATTCGCATAAACAATTTCATGAACTCGCGAAAATGTTAAAAAGTCGAATTGATAAAACGTTCAAAGTGAATCATCTTTTTGACGGAATACGGCCTAAGCAAAGGATTTTGCTGAATTAATTTGTTTTATCGCAAATAAACTTTAGGCATTTCCATCTCTTTGTGTATCTGGAATTCCTCAATAATTCAAACAATACATGATTTATAAAAGTATCTTCCTTTGTACCGTAATAAATAATCCTTTCATATATTACTACATGAATCATATATTAATACATAAAAAGCAATGGTAGCTCAGTGGTAACGCACTCGCTTGGGAAAACGAGTGAAGCGAGTTCCAATCCTGGGTCTTGAATCTCTGATATTTTCATATGCGAATCATTTCCAACATAATTACCACTTGTCTTACCTGAAACCTGCATGTCTGAGAGAATCTAGCAAGTATTCAAAAGACATGTGAAGTGCGCCAACCCGCACTTGGCCAATGTGGTGGTCTATGGCCTGATCCCCCTCATTTTGAAAGGGAGGCCTGTGCCCAACAGTGGGACGTTAAAAAGGGCTGAATACAATATTAATACATTATTAGTAAAGGTTTGTGTTATTGATCCACGTGAATTTAACCGACTTCGAAAAAGACGAAGATGTTCAATTTAAGATGGTAAAGAGAGGAAGTTTGAAAGTTCAAGAAGGTGTATAAATTTTGTATGTGTAGTTATGCGATATTTTTAGTTATAGTAGTGTAATTTTGACAATTCTTTTTAAAATTGTGTAGTAATCACATATTCATTTTGAGAAACAATTCCACCCCTAAGATTAGAATGTTTAATTTTGAGTATCGTTTCAAATCGGTATAACTTTGTAGTTAACTACTAGCGACTCACTCTCGCTTCGCCCGGGTTCGTCCCTATCTAGCTTCCACATACAAGCTTTCTTACCCATTCTCACCCTCTAAGGGATGATTTCCGGGGTAAAAACTATTTCACTTACTCACTTTTCATATCACGAGATTTAAAAAAATCTTATTTTAGTATTTTTTTTTCTTTTAATTTTCTTCTGAACAAAACTTGTCCTGATAATAACAAACACAAAAAAAAGAATTATCTAATTTGGTGCAGCCGATCCGAGGTTATGCGCGTACATACATTTCGGTGATTCACTTTTATTTATATAGATAGATTGTACACTAAAGCCCGATTCACGTATAGTGCCGAGCACGGTCGGTTCTCGGTTATGTATAATATTTTTATGCAAGAAACAACGAGTACATTCACACTATTAGTAAGTCAAGTTCCGGTCGAATCACACTCCAGCTACTTTTAGACAGACCGAAATTGAACCGAGAACAGGCTGTGATGCACACTATAGAGTGGATCGGGCCTAATATTTTATGGACTGGAGAGTGACAGAACCTACTTGTTGCCTCGGTGGGTATATGAGGTTATTTCCATGGGATGTTTAATTAGTCTGAAGTAAAAACTCAGTTAAGGACTCAGATTGTTAGTTTAAAATGTATTGACACGTATAAATCTCTAAGTTGTATGTTGACTAGCGACTTACTCTCACTTCGCTAGGGTACGTTTTTTTGAGCGGAACCCTAGTTTTTTTACTAATATTAAAGTAGCCTAAGTTACTAAGTTACTATTTATAGCATCAGCTATATGCCAGTGAAATTCCGGTCAAAATAGGTCCAGTTGTTTCGGACATTAGCCGGAACAAACAGACAGAGACAGAGATTATATATATCTGTATAGATTAAATGAACTAAGCAAATCAGCAGATATGTAGATACAAATAAATAATAAAAATCAACATAAAACAACGTAACGAATTAAAATTTAGTCGATCGATTGAGAGAAAAATGTTACGGGGAATTTAAAAAAAATATATCTTCATTGTTACCGTGATTAACGATGAATCCATTCAATACCGCAGCAAAAATGAAAATTCATTTTATTTCAGACGGAGCTTCTAGCACACGTCACGAGTAAATCAGAAAAATAAAAAGTAACATTCATCGTTCTCTGAAGCTTTTACTTTACTCTAGGTATAATTAATAATGGCTGCGCTTACTGAAATGACTTACATACAAAGTATTATGTGATCTGATATTTAAATTATATATAATGTGAACCCATAATAATATAATCCCATCTTACTATTATAAATGCAAAAGTTTGGATGGATGGATGTATGTTACTCAATCACGCCAGAACGGCAGAACGGATTTGGATGAAATTTGGCACAGTTACTTTGTATCTCCGAAAAATGTACGGTTTCCATGGGATATCCATACTAATCGTTAAAACGCACTTAGGGGCAAACCCGAGCAAAGCGATGGTATGTCACTAATATTTCAATTTTTTTTTTTATTCTAATTTAAAAGATTATTTTACATTTTATATAAAACTATCTTTTTGTATTTTTTCGCGGATATATTTTGAATTTTGGTTCCCGACGTTAAAGATAGTTTTATTTTATGTAATTAACAGCCGTGGATACAGGTTATGTTTTTACATATATTTGGATTGGATTTTTTAATCAATAGTAGCCCAGTCATTTGGTAGTTTTACCTGGAAAATTTTCCGGGAGTTTTGACTAAGTGGCACGTTTTTTTATCCTAGTAGGCCCAATCCATATGCAAAGCACTATTACAATATTTAGCATATTCTCTTTCGCTCATCACAGAAAGGGGGACGTGGAAGAGACGAAGACTGTTCTCGAGCAAACATACGTTGAAATCGAGAAAGAAGAGGTTTGCAACGAAGCTGATAATCCCATCCTGGATGATCCGGAAGAAATTCCTATGTGTGACGTTTCGATCGGCACTGAAGGCTCGCAAACTCGCAACACCTGTTCCATCAAGAATTGCGAAGCGAAGGAGAATGCGCAAAATATTGTAATAGTGCATTGTATGTGGATTAGGCTTACTGGGATAGTATACCACTATAAAAAAACGCGCCACTTAGTTTACATCAAAGTGTTGTGGAAATGAGTTTTTTTTTAGCCAAAATGAATGTTGAAGTACACTTTGCGGCGCTCATTCGCCAAAACTTGATTTTACAAAAATAATTGTTATTACATAAATTGTAGGATATTTTTTCGGATTATTTCGCGGATTTATTTTGATTTTTGGTTCCCGACGTTTCGAATGCTTTACAGCAATCATGGTCACGGGAGAGACTGAGGTGTTAGATGTCTCGAAGGAATAGTTTTTAAAGACAGCCTACCCACAACTATCAAAAATGAAAAATTGCACCAAGTACCTTACAATATTTTATAACTTTAAACATTTTTATAATTTTTTATATATATATATATATATATATATATATATATATATATATATATATATATATATATATACTAGCGACTTACCCTCGCTTCGTTCGGGTTCGTCCCTGGGGTGGGGTCTGGGAGGACCCCTTATCCTTATCACTTAGGGGTATGAAAAATAGATAGTAGCCGATTCTCACCTACTGAATACGCATATAAAATTTGGTAAAAATCGGTAAGCCGTTTCGGAGGAGTACGGTAACAAACATTGTGACATGGAAATTTTATATATAAGAAGATATAAAAAAATCTTCAATGTAACATTCAATTTGAACATTTCCAGCTCATTAGCGGAGATCCAATCAGTGAAATAAAACAAGTGGGTGGCTGAACACTCACTTCTAGCGATAATTAATTGTTATCGAAGTGAAGTGCAAAACCTTTTGACGTTTTAAAGCTTTAACACGTACTAATAATACGTGTAGACGTTTAAAGCATGGCGCGAAGACGTACATTTTGGTGGAAAAAATGTAAACGATTATAACAATACTAGCGACTTATCCTCGCTTTGCTCGGATGTGTCCCTAGGTGTCTAACGGTAGCCAGTGTGTTTCACCAGATTATCTCTTTGTGCTTATTGTCATCTAAGTCCATCCAATCATATTAGCGTGAATTACTAATACATACAAATCTTCTCATTTATAATAGTAGTCCAATTAACATATACCTTTAAAATACGGTTTTCTTTATATTATAAAATATACGTTAAGAAACATTTACGAATATTCTAAATCGTATGCATGTATGTGTATTACTTTAAACGTCATACATAACTTGCGACTTGTATTAATAGCCAAAATTTTCATCCGAAATTCCTGAAAATCGATCGAAAGTTATTTCCAGCGTTGAGTACAATAACCCTTTGAGTAATTTGAAAGTCATACACCGGACTGGTCCCGTTATATAGAACACACATATATCGGTTGCTCAGATATCACGGGACTATACGGGATAGACTTTTCTAAAATTAATGAATGCCCCAGAATCGATAACGTTCGGAATACTTAGTTTTCTGCAACGCGAGCTTTGTTAATTTTGTAAGCTTAGTTAATTTGCAAAGATAAATATAACTTCAACATCCTATATTATATATAGCATCCCCTTCTAAATAAAATGTCACTATTTCATTAAACATGCATTGAATCTTTTACGTTACTAGTATTATTAACTTTTCTTTAATTTATCAACCAACGCGACGCTACAAGTTATATCGACAAATCGTTAATCAACATTTCATCTGAATTCCTCTCAGAGAATTTTTAAAATGAAACAGCCCGAACTTTTCAAATACACGATAGTTTTTATTAACGAGACACGTATCGGCGTCCAATGGAAGCGAAACTACCGGTCTCGATGATGGTGTTTTTTTGTTATAAAATATTCCTAGAGTTCTTGTATTCGGAAGTTTGTATTTATTTCATATCTCACTAGCAACTTAACCTTGCTCTGCTCGGGCGGCTAGATTTTTCCTTTGACCTTTGGTAATTTATATACCGGCATTATTTTTTTTTTTTGGAATTTTATCACTAACAGTTTTAGGGATCACTAACAGCCTAGGTTGTTTTACTCCAAGTAATAGTCTATCTCCAAGTAAAATATATGTATGCTAATTGCATCTAAATCCGTCCAGCTGTTTCAGCATAAAAGATTAACAAACATACATACACACATTTGATGTAGTATCACACTAAATTTACAAATCCGAAAGTTTGCGAAATACAAGGTAGTGGGTGTTTGTTACTTTTTCAGGCTGTAACAGTTCAACATGTTTGAGCGAAAATAGGAATGAAAATAGCTTATATTTTGGGTGAATAAGTAGGCTTTGGTCAACGTATCACCACCACGAAAGCAGAGCCTGGGGCCAAACCGAAGCCGCAAATAACATATAAAATATATGCAACTAGAATACTTCATATGTTAGAGTGAACAAATATTGCAGAACTACTTTTCATATTTAATATGTTCGCATAAATAAAATATAATAATAAAACGTTTGCGAATGTTTCGATGGAAAAGTCAGTTTTCTTGAGTTTGTTAGAAATAAATAATAAATGTTAGAGAAACTGCTCTGCATATTATGTATGTATGAAACTTGTAAAATGCGACCTTCTATTTTTAGTGTTGCAGTAGTCAGATAAAAAGCGGCTAAATTAGAAACCGCTTTAAAATGATAGGAGTTTATTTTCAACGAGATGTAAGATCTTGCATTCATTATATTCATTTCGTTTTTTTATGTAAACATTCACGTCTGTAGCTTACATTAAATCGACCTATTCATTTTCTTTTTAAGGTTCCGTATCTCAAAAGGGAAACAGGAACTCTTATAGGATTACTTCGTTGTCCGTCTGTCTGTCTGCTATTAAGCTTTTAAGTCAATGCAATCAAAAGATACTCGTACGACCGTATATGCCGCATATTTTGACACTGGCAAGCGATTCAAAAGCTATGGGGACTTCCCGTTGACCTAGAATCATGAAATTTGGCAATAAACAGAGACTTATAGCATAAGTTTTTATATTAATATAAGACAAAATAGATTCGAACAAAACTCACCTTTAAACAAAATTTTAATAAACTATAATGAAAACTCTCGCAAGTATCCTGTTATAGATATATTTTCAAATACAATGTACAATTTTAAAAGAAATCTTAAAGATATCATTTAGTGTTACATTTCATTTATTTTTTTAATATTATTGTTATTTAAGTAGAGCGTATGTATTACCTAATTATAAAATTTTGTGCATGCCTGTAATTTAGAGTTATATACAAAAAAGAAATTTACTAACGTTATTTTAGTAATTAAGTTTGTGTATGTACTCCAGTTGGTAAGCCCTATTTAATAATAATAATAAAAAAATAAAATAAAAAATAAGTAAAGAAATAAAAAATAAGTAAAAATCTGAAAACCGTAAATTTATAGTTACATCACAAAAAAAAAACGATTACAAACTTATTTTAATGTTTCGTACTACAGAATCCTCGATGCGAGTCAGACTCTCACTTGTTCGATTTTTTTTTCATCTAATTGGTTAAAAAGGATATACGTATATTATGTGAATTTTATATTGTAAATCTGACTCAACTACACTTATTTGTCTTTTAAGATTATCAAAACGTTGATATTCATTATTTTTATTTCTTAAACATCTTTGACGTTCTTCAAAACACCGCTGAAATGTACAGTATAGGAACATATGTATTAAGTATACATATAATACATTTGATGACTAGCGATGTCTACCTTGATTAGAGCTTCAACAGTGTCCAACGTCGGTTATCGACGGTACTAGTTCTCATTCGCTAATTAAAAAGTTTTAAGAAGTTTTCAACTATCCCGCCAGTAGGATTTAGGTTAAAGTTATCTATATATGTGCGATAAAATTATCTTCTATAGGTACATATAAAATGCTATGTCCTGAATAACTGATTAACTGACTGGCCGATCAACGCCCAGCCTAAACCGCTAATCGTAGAGAAATGAAACTTGCAGGGTGTGTTCTTTGCATGACGGCATCCGATAAGAAAGGATTTTTCCAAATTCATCCCCTAAGTGGGTAAAATAGAGGATTAAAGTTTGTATGAAACTCTGTCATACTTAATGTCAAATACACAGAAAGTGGTATTTAGCTTTAATATAAAAAATAAGAAATATATTCAATTTTTTCGAAATTCATTCCTTAAAGGGGTAAAAGGGGATAATAAAGTTTATATGGACAAAAAAATATTTATGATCAGAAATACTTGAAACTTGGTATTAATGCTCTTCAATACAATCAAATAAACATGTATTTCAGCATTTTTTTTAAAAATCAGCCCCTAAGTGGGCAATTGTGGACGGTGAAGTTGGAGCTGGTTGAATATATTTAAACATAGTAACATGGCTCAAAAAAAAATAGCAAAATAAAATTGGCACTTTATAGGTAGGTATACTATGTATATAACTAAAGAAGGACAAGGAAGCTTCAGGTGTACATAGCATTGGGTTTTTATAAATAACGTCGATGTTAGCCTGTGACTATATTAGTTAAAAAACACATATTAGCCGAGTTACAAGATTCTAAAGTCGTAAACATTGTATGTGAGTTGTATCACAGTACTCTCTTACTCTAAATTTAGAGAGATGGGAGTAGAAAAAAGTGCAAAAAATAAAGATTGTATAGGATGCTAATAATGAAATAATGAAAATTTATTTACAGAATAGAACTGAGTTTAACATCTTTTAAGATCCTGGTTATTTTGAGTTACAATCGCTAAAATTAAATTTATCTTCTACTAGACACTCACCCTCGCTTCGCTCGGGTTCGTCCTTAGCTTGCTTCCCAATACAAACTTTAATCCTCATTTTCACCCGCTTAAGGAATGATTTCCGGGATAAAAAGTATCCTATGTCCTTCCCAGGGTCTCAAACTATCTTCTTACTAAATTTTATCTAAATCGGTTCAATAGATCCAGAGATTCCCCTTACAACGTCACAAACTCACAATCTCACAAACTTTACCTCTTTATAATATTAGTATGGATAAATCTTTAAGAAATAATGTGAAACACGAACTTATTTTTGCAAATAAAATAGTATGTATTGCGAAAAAGTTTATTTTTCCTTTTTTTCTTCTAGTCATATTATATAATTATATATTTATATAATATATAACTATATATACATAAAATTGTCAGGAGTCCTGTATTATCCAATGATAGTTCTTTCAAAAACCATTTCCATAAATCGAAAGGTAAAAAATACGTAGAAAAAACAGTGAAAAAAATCTTTCGAAATCGCTCAAATTTATAATGTCAAAAATATGGAAATCTTGGTTATACAAGAAATTTTCCATTAAATAGGTACTTAGAAACATTGCTGTTAATATGATATTATTTGTGTCATAATATCTCATCAGTTTTCAATAGTAACATAAAACTAATGTAATAAATATGTTTGAGAACTACTCGTAAATTAAATAGTGATTTAATAAACATTATTACACTTAAAAAATTTTACTTAAAATAAAGCTCCTTTTGTTTAGAAAATGTACCTATAGAATACTTGCAACGTTGAAGTTAACAATAGGAATACTGAGCAAATTAAAACTTTCACAAGCCACTCGTACGCCTGGTCTGAAAACTGCCTTGAAAAGTTACACAGTAACTTATTCCTACATATACTATAATAAATAGAAAGCTTTACTCCTCACTGACCTGTCAACAACTTTGGCTGAATGGTTGGCTGTTGAAATGGACTGTATTATTTTTGTTTGTCTACATGAACAAGCACATAAATACAATAAAAAATTGTCTTTATCTTCTAAATCTACTATAAAGTTACATCAGTATACTTGAAATTTAACTGTGGCCATTTTACCTCGAGATATAGTGTAAAAAATTTAAAAAAATGTTAAAATTAGATTTAAAAAAGCTAATACATTACGTAACATTCACAAAATAGAAAAAAAACATACAACCGAATTGAAAACCTCTTTTTTGGAAGTAAGTTAAAAATCACTAATCGTATAGTCTATACTATTATATTTAAAAAATACATTTCTAGTAAACAATTCCGATTATATTATAACTAACAAAACCCGCGGCTTCGCTCGCGCTAAAACTATAAAAAAAAACTAAAAAGATACAATGTATAATATAGATAACTATCTCCACTCAAAAATTCACGCCAGTCCGTCACTCTATTTCGACGTGAAAAAACGACAAACAAACAAACAAACAAACAAACAAACAAACAAACAAACAAACAAACAAACAAACAAACACACAAACAAACACACTTTCACATTTATAATATTAGTATGGAAGTATGGATATTAGTATGGATTGCAATTCGTTAATTAACATTACTTTATCAGACCAACTTCGATAACAGTCAATTATAAGTTAAACACACAAATCACAACACGATTACGCTTTCAATGGTTATTTTAATTTATATAATAAGTAAACTCAACAAACAATTAGTACCCCAAATAATTAAAAACCGTCAGTTAAAATTGTATATTTGCCCATTACTAGCTATATTTATTAGAGCAACGATTCTTGCTGTATAAAACTAATTTCTCTTTAAAATTCCAAAATCCATGCAATAATTTGTGTTTTAATAAAAAAAAACTTAACTAAATGTATCTTAACTTAAGTTATACTCAATATCTTGACTAAAAGTTGCCAACAATTTTTTGTACATTTCATGTTTCATAATCACGCCATTCTACATTCTTTATTCTTCTTTTTAAATAGAACTTAGCTTCGGCCTTAACGCGTATAGCATTCGTAGACCGCACAGTTTATTGCTCATCAAACGACTATATTAATTCAAATTGTACTATACTAGCGGAAAACAAAAACAAACCTATTCTACGGGAATCATACATTTTTGCGGGATAAAAAGTGAAGCCTAACAGCTATTAGCTGTTGCCTATGTGTTATTCCAGACTATAATCTATCTCTGTGCCAAATTTCATCTAGATCCGTTCAGCCGTTCTGGTGTGAAAGAGTAACAAACATCCATCCATCCTCACAAATTTTCACATTTATAATATTAAATAATACGGATTTACTACACACTTCATGTTCTTTTATTTATTATTATACCTATATAAGTATACTGTATATTTTATATTTACATAAGTACCTATAATAAAATTGTAACTAAGCCTCTGTAACTAAGAATCTCTACATTAAATATTTTTTGAAAAATCTTATTGAAATAGACATCATTATGTATACAGAGGCCAGTACTACATTTCTAGAAATTTTGTTTGTCTGTCTATCTGTCTGTGACCGAATCACGGAAAAACCACTGGAGGGGTTTTGATGAAATTTGGTATGATGGTAGCTGGTTATCCGGGTCAATATATAGGATACTTTTACTGCGGCAAAATATCTCATCTCTGAGAAATCTATACTAAACCTTAAAACGTATGTAGGGAACGTATAAAGGGAAAGCGAAGCGAGGATGAGTCGCTAGTATACTATATAAAATGATATAGGTATTTCAGAAATACACTTATTGTATGTCAAAAACCTTAACTGCAGCTTCGAAAAAATGCCACTGTCCTGAGAACTGCCGAAAATTTACAGTGTTATAGATTTCGAAATTTGTTTTAATATAAAACACTTAAAAAATGTTCTAATAAACGTCATCTTACGAAGGAAAAGCATCTTTTGCTCTAGCACCTAAGTTATTACTTTAATAAACTAAAACTACATACCTACATAAAATAACACTATACTCTAATATTATCTATACCTACAGATAAAAAAATTGAAGTGTCTATTTGATCAAAATAACAGTTTTTTAATAAATGCATATGAAATTATATACGGTATCTACTTATAACAAAAACACAATTTTTAACATTTTTGTCTGTCTGTCTTTTTATTCGGGCTAATCTCCGAAACAGCTGGACAGATTTTGACGTGACTTTCACTGACAGATAGCTGATGTTATTAGGAGTAACTTGAGCTACTTTTATTTCATTTTTTAAATTCCGGACAAGTGCGAGTCGGACTCGCCCACCGAGGGTTCGTACAAAGTAGGAAATCTGTTTAACTTTAATTTCCAACTTTTTTTGTTTTTTTGGAATTTTCCCTTCATTTGTGCTGTAAGACCTTGCTTTTTGCCAAATTTCGTGATTCTAGGTCAACGGGAAATACCATTTTAGACCCAAATCCTATAGAGTACTTTCGGTTGACCTAGAATTGCCAATTTTGGTTAAAATCAAGGTCTTCCAGCATAAGTAAAGGAAAAATTCTGAAAAATAAAAAAAGTTGGAAATTAAGGTAAATTTTGGTACTTATAAGTCTTCGCGAAAATTTAAATTTGCCCATATCTTTTTATCGTGTTAAATCAGGACCTTGATTTTTATACACCTAATACGGACTATAGACCTCAGTATCTGGTATAAATTTCAACTTACTAGGTCCACCCGTTCTTGAGAAAACCGGTGGTGACACACGGACAGACGTACAAACGGACAAGAAAGTGATCTTATAAGGGTTCCTTTTTTACTTTTTAGGTGCGGAACCCTAAAAATTAGGGTTCTGCTAAAAACAGTTAAAACGTACGTAGGGACTCACCCGGGCGAAGCGAGAGTAAGCCGCTAGTTGTAACTATGTATTTTTCAATTTGTTTAGAGCAATGTCTATAATATTAAACAGATTGGGTACTAAAAGTTCGATTTGCCTTTTTACTAAAAGAAAATAGCTAATATATTTTAAATGACAATGGAAATTATAATACTAGAACATAATACACATAAGTATTATTCAAAAATATCCTTCATTTTGTTATAAAACAACGTAATCCCTGTCTTTTGTTTCGCTTAAAACGAAATATATTGTAAAATATATAAATCTGAACATCCGCAGAGGAAAATCTGATACGAAATCTAGGTTACAGTTTTCAAGCAAAAGGATGCAAGAATAAACCACAAAATTGCAATCGGGATCCGAGATGTATTAGAGTAGGTACGTACGGGAAAAGTCTCCTTAATGGTGTACAGTGAAGAGGAAATTGTTAAAATGAAATATGTGACGATAAAACTTACTAAAAAAAAAGACTTCTAGGCACTAAAATGTAAAAAATAACTAAACGGGGGTTTTCATTTAGAATAAATAGATATCTAATCAGATATTTTCGAAGTCGGTGCTTATATACTTTCTTAGATTTACGCGAATATTTCACATTTGAAATAAAACGGGAGACACTTTCCCGTGATTGCTCGCTTGAACCAAAAATCAAAACAAATCCGTGAAAATATCCGAAAAGATAGTTTTATGTATACAGGAGCAAAAAAATGTATAAAAATCCTGTACATTTTTATATGAAATGAGATAACAAAGGTAAGTGCTGCTTATATATACATATTGTGTGATTGACATAAGCACTAACATAAAGCGGCTAAAATTTTTACAAAACATTTTTTTATGCAACTAAGGACATGACAACCCTTGTCAATTTGCCATTGCCCCTAGGTGCCCTTCACATTTATAACATCTCTTACTTTTTTTTTTATTTATTAAGATTCACCAGTGGTAATTACATTATTACAGTAAAATTATGGTATGTTACAAAGTTCTTATTGCTAAATGCATTACTTTTTAAGGTGAATACCGCATGCAAAAATATATGTGAAATAGTTATATACAAAAATAACAATTCTATGATCTAAAGAAATTAAATAAAATTAATAAAATAAACCAATAAACAAATCTACCAACAAGTCGAGATATACATAACAAATCAAGAATATTAATTATTTATTTAGGATTTATTTTTTTACATCTTTGCGAAACTTTGGCAGCGAGTCGATTATTATTATTTTCGCAAAACGATCACAAATTATGGCCTTCTACATAATCCTTATTATTATTGGTGAAAATTGTATGAAAATAAGTATGGAGTTTTTGAAATCAGGGTAAACAAACAAATTCAGCGCGGCGAGGAACTTCAATTTATAATCATCATATAATAAAATTCTAATTCGAATCTGTACATTTAATATTTTTTAGAAAATCTTATGGAAATAATCATAATTATAGATATAGAGAGAATGAATAGTTTTTAGAATTTTTGTCTGTCTGTCTAGGAACGCATCACGAAAAAACCACGGGACAGATTTTGATGAAATTTTGTATGATGATAGCTAGTTATCCGAGTCAACATATAGGATACATTTTACTGCGGGAAAATATCTCATCTCTGAAAAATATGATATAATGAACTCATAAACATTATTTGTGAATTGTTTAACAAATTAAAATGATTTATTAAAGTCAGTAATATTATTACTTTTTATGTAAACTTCCATTGAATGATTTTAAATCTAATTAGTTTCTTTTTTGATATGTTACCGTCGAAAAGAATTTAGGCCACTGGTCCCAACTCCCAGCTATCATTAAAAACATCTGATAACGTTCATCGATTAGGCCGGTAATGGATCTACCATAATTTGTTAAAGGTTTTCTTTTTTTATAATATAATTTGAAACATTTGATGTGTAGGTATAGGAATAATTATTAAAAGAAAAACAATACTACCTATATAGTGCTGTTTATAATTATTGATAAAAAAAATTACTCCTTAATAATATTATAAATTTGAAAGTTTAGATGTTTGGATGGATCTTTGTTACTCAATCAGGCTAGAATGGCTAAATGTATCTGGATGAAATTTGGTACAGAGATAAATTATATTCTGGAATAGAACATCGGCTGATTTTATCCCGGAAAAATGTTCCCGGTTCCCGTGGGATAATTAGTTTTTATTTTTATTTTCAGTATACATATGTATTAGTGACCAATCCTTGCTTTGTTCAGGCACGTTTCATATATTATTTACCACAGATTAACCTCTGGGAAGATTCACTTGATTTACCCACAGTCACGAAATTAACACTATACAAAAAAATCTGTCAAACCATTGAAAGGAAAACAAAATAACAAACAAATAAAATTGTAATCGCATTTATAACAAAAGTATACAGACGTTTAAACTGTGGCATATCAAGATACAAAAATAACAATTAAACCTTATCATATACCTAACCAGAAAATAATAGAAGACAAGTAAGTTTCAATGGATATAAATAATCACATCCATTTGAAAGCTTTCCATTGCTAATGGGATAACGGTATTCTTTACCGACACTTGGTATATGCGTCGCCGTGAAAACGGCTATAAAGACCACTCCTCGTGATAACGTCGAATGACCTACGGGCTCCATTAGAAAATGTCGTAATAATAGAATAAATATTTACGATGAAAATACCTATTTCATTTGATAGAAAATTCTAATAATACAAATCGATGATCGACATCATTTGTCATATATGTACTTAATTTCTCAAGCAAAAGACTAAAAGTAAAATCTGACATTTTATACGCGTCTTGTGCCAAGGAATCTAGTTATTACTGGAAGACCTAAATTAGAAATTAGGGTAAGTAAAAAAAATATTCTTTATCTAAAACTTGTATTCTGACCATTATAAGATATGCTTACATATCATGAGGGATGAGTTTTAAATCTCGAGTCCAAAAATTAATTAGATTTTTCTGTCAAAGAAATACTCGGTAGCAGTAGCAATGCCTCGGAGAGTACGTAAAGCCGCCGGTCCTGCGCCTTATCTCTCTCCGGTCACGGATTTGCCGTCCTTTTGAACTAAGAGATTACTCACATAAGAATATTTTAACTATAGTATTTGAAGCATTCATTGACCGTCATAATAGAAATTTGGTAAGGAGAACATATTATTTAGAGGATCCTAACAAAATTGACTATTGTAAAAAAAATGTTAAAAAATATAACAATGCTAAAAATATCGACAAGTATATCTGAAATATGGATTTTAAACATAAAATTGTAAAAATAACCAGTACAATACCTTGAAATCTATTCCCGAAACGTGTATACAGTATACACAATCGCCAATGACATAGAGATCAGTAGGTACCAGTCATATTATTATGTAAAACAATATTATTTATAGCAGTCCACACGTTACCTTACGTTATTTTAAACTATTGAAAGAATAATATTATTTTTCTAGATCCGTATTTTGATTCATTTAAATGAAACTATGTTGAAAATACATTGTCAGTCTATTGTCTCGCCGGGACAAGGACAAGTTTCTTTGAATGGAAGCTTTTGTTATCCTACGATAAGTGGAGTTTGTACACTAAACTTACTTTGAATGTTTAAGACTCTCACGATTCAATTAATTTTAGAAATAGAATAAGATTTATGAAAATTTATGATGGACCTTGATATTGACTGATTTACATATTGAGTGCAATGCTATAAAATAACTTATTGTTAGCTTTAGGCTTTAGCCTTAAGCCGAATCTCGTTCAAAGTAAAAAAAATTAAGTCTAGTTAAAAATAAGCTGTGATAGCAGCTATAACAAGATAAAATAATGACGTTAATTAAAGAGCTAAGAACTACATTAAACTAAGTGATGACGGCGTATCATCGTCATCTCTTGAGTCCTGAGACAATTTGCAGTTCCTAATTCCACAGAAAAGGAACGTCGTGTTAGAAAAAATGTATTCCAATTTCCAAAGCTGATTGCGATATATATATTTTAGACAAAAAGCGGCGTACAAAAGTACCACTCACTACCCATCAAATACACGGATTTCCGACCCGCGCAATGTGGAAAACAAAGAATGTGTTCATTTATTCTCTGTAAAACAGCAAAGTAAGTAAAATATCTTTATATTTTGATACTCTAATTTTCCATAGTGTTTCTAATAAAATAAAATTCCGTAAAAAGCTAAAATGTTGTAATAAAAACTTTACTTTACGGCTGTTATAGGCTACTAATGGCTAAGATGAGAGAGTACCTATCTAAAATTATAAAATATTAAAAGCCCCTTGCGAATAGCTAGCTATAGCGTGTACTTTTATTATACTTTAAGTAAAGATCGGACAAGTGCGAATCTGTCTCGCGTACCGAGGGTTCCGTAGCAAGCGGCTAAGCTCAAACGAGGGTTATGTTTTCACCTGTGTCTATGTCTGTATATCCGATGTGTTCCCTCGTAATTACTAAACGGCTCTTTATAACGCGAGTATCAACTGTCATTTGCTGTAGGTATAGAATTAAGTAAAAATCATAATGGCGAATTTCAGGGGCCGATTTGAAGGCGCCTTCGTCTCTTCATCACTTGTTCTTATCGTTATAGCTTGCTTATTAAATACGAAAACATATATAAATCGTTAGGTAATAATATTTATATTAATTGAAATCCTAAAATTGTAATAGATTATAAAAATAGTAACCCAAATTAATTGATCGCAAATTGTTCAACTGTACCGACATTAATTAGAATTGTATATTATTTTATTTCTAAGGTATTACTTTGCCATTTCTCTTTTCTTTAAAATTAATGTATAATTTTGTAGGTAGACGCTCTCTTTAATACATAGGTACATATAAAACGTTGGGAGCCAAAAATCAAAATAATTTCGCGAAAACTCCGAAAACATAGTTTTATTTAAAAAATATTGAATAATAAGTATTGAATAAATATAGAAATAAAATTCAATAAAAATAAATTATTATTATTATGTATTGATTACTAGCTGCAGCTAACGACAGCGGCAATAGGTTTTATGTAATAATATTAGTAATTGTTCAATCTTCACGTCTCAAAGCCATTTATAATCTATACTAATATTATAAAGAGGTAAAGTTTGTGAGTTTGTAACGTTGTAGGGGGTAATCTCTGGAGAACCTCTCTCTGTAGAATCTCTCTATAGAACCGATTTAGATGGAATTTGGTAAAAAGATAATTTGATACCCTGGGAAGGACATATGATACTTTTCATCCCGAAAATCACCCCTTAAAGAGATGAAAATGGGGATGAAAGTTTGTATCGGGAAGCAAGCTAGGGACAAACTCGAGCGAAGCGAGGGTGAGTCGCTAGTATTACATAAATTACTTAAATACGTTTTATAGTCACTTCATATTTATCTAACTCTACTAGAAATCATATGTATCACTTTTCATATCAAATAATAAAAACTACAAACGGTAAATAATCAACATATCCGAGCAAAATATTTAAAAATGAAGGCATAAAATGATTTAAACTCTGACAATTCAAAGTTGTTCTAAATACATACATACCTATACATCTATAGAATTTCAATATACAGCAATCCGCGCCAGAGTATTATATATTTATTAACGAGTCAAAGCGTTCCAACCCCGAGAGATCGAAAGTGAATACCTGACGACTATCTTAACAACATCGTAATAATTAATTTTATATACAGAATATAACAAGGTTTCATATAGTCTTAGTTGTATAATGATGTCGAAAAAAGCTTGAGGAACCATAATATGTATTTAATATTATGCACATGTATTAAGTATTTACAAATCGACACATCGTACTTATAGGATTTTGGGCAAATTATAATATTCTTTAATAAACAAGAAAATGCTTTTCTTACGCTCACCTTTATATTAATTTCATTCGCATTGTGATTTTAGTCAGGAAATAAATGTCCGCCGAATGAAGAAGGTATATTTGGTTACACATACCACTACGCCTGCCATTACAAAAATTGTAACAAAGGAATCCCTCTCGTTTCACATTAACTGTTAACCTAAATTTTTTTACATGATGAATTAAATCAATATAATTTAACGTGTCCAAATGCAATTTTGTATTGAATATTATGTTATTGTTAATCAAAAAAATCTTACTAATATATATGTATATGCGGAAGTTTGGATGGATGGATGTTTGTTACTTAATCACGCTAGAACGGCTAAACGGATCCGAATGAAGTTTGGCACAGTGATAGTCTGGAATAGCACATATGCTACTTTTTATTCCGTAAAAATACGGTTCCCGTGGGATCGATATATTTTTGTATTTCAATAAGGATGAACCCAAGCGAAGCGAAGGTGAGCCGCTAGTAAAACATATACATGAAAAAAGTGTAATAGTCCTCGTATATTATAGATTTTTGATAGTCAACGCTGTCATGTTTTAAGACCATCTATGATGTTAGGGGATCGAAAATTCGTAAAAAAACTTTTTAACAAAAAAATAAAAATCGACTTCTAACAAAAGCACTAAAAAGTAAAAAATAACTGATTGGTAGTTTTCATTTACTATATATACCTAATCAAATCAGATATTTTCGAAGTCGGTGTGCTTTGGCTAAGTAATTAAAGCCTACCTATTAAATACATACCCAAGCAAATATTTTCGAAATCGGTGCCAGCCCATATAAAGCGAAGCACACCGACTTCGAAAATATTTGATTAGGTATGTATAGTAAATGAAAACTACCAATCAGTTATTTTTTACTTTTTAGTGCTTTTGTTTGATGCCGGTTTTTATTTTTTTGTTAAAAAATTTTTATTTTTTCCTTTTAAGTAAAGACAGTAGTAGCAAAGTAAGAATTCTAACGTGTTAGGCTTGTCAAATCAAACAAAATAAGCCCAAACTCAAAGTATCTACTATTAGTCGTTGAAGAGTTCCACCTATCCACCTTCTGGCCTTACCATCAGATCAGGTCAACAATACCGAACCACTGTACTATCAACGGAAATAGAAACACTTGCAAAGATTCAAGTCAATATGACAATTAGAAATAGGTTAAATTCATCATTAGCTATTTTTCCACCCTTAGGGGTGGTATATTTTTTTGTTGAAATTTAAATGGGACCAATCTGGAAGTATACACTTTCAAACAAAACGAAAATTGTCCAAATCGGTTAATAAATGACGGAGTTCTGAGGTAACAAACATAAAAAAAAATAAAAAATAAAATAAAATTGAGAACCTCCTCCTTTTTGAGGAAGTCGGTTGAAAATCAAATAATAATTAAAGGCGGTTAACCATTTAGGAGTTCTACTATGTATCTTGCTTTATCATCAAATGAGCTCAGGTAGATTTAGAAATATTTAGTTTTATAACAAGAATTTAAATTGATAAGAACGATTGTCATGTTTTTGAAATAAGCATATTTTTATTTATTAATAACTAGCATTGCTCGCGGCTCCACCCGCGTTCAGATGACCAAAAACCGAATTCTTAAGTTCTGCATATTAGTTTACTCTTACATTGCAGTTTTTGTATCTTTTCTCAGAAATGAGATATTTTCCCGTGGTAAAAAGTATCCTATATGTTGACCCGGATAACCAGCTATCATCATACCAAATTTCATCAAAATCCCTCCACTGGTTTTTCCGTGATGCGGTAACAGACTGACAGACAGACAGGCAGACAGGCAGACAAAAATTTTAAAAACTATAGATTTGGCCTCTGTATCGATAATATCTATCCCAAAGGAACAAGACTTTCCAAGATAAAAAGTAGCCTAGGTGCTATTCCAGACTATAATCTATCTCTGTGCGAAACTTCATTCAGATCCATTCAGCCGTTTTGGCGTGATTAAGTAACAAACATCCAAACATCTAAACTTTTACTTTTATAATATGAAGTAAGATATTCGTATTAAATAATGATAATGATGTTTAAATGTGTTTTGTGGTTTTGTGGTTGTTCAATTAAAAACAGATCCTATAATGTTATCATAATATTTATGAAGAAAATGTTAAAATATTATTGAAAGTAATACAATAAAATTATATTTTTAAACCAATATTAAATATAACTTCTTATAGTCATTTAAATCTTCAAATATATTATGTGACTGTATCAAAGATATTTTATATTCCATTGATACTTGAATGTATATTGAGATGGCATAATATATATTATCAATGAATACAAAAGATTTATATAATTTTTTCTTATGAGTTTTTTAAAGCATTTTTATAACATTAAATAGATTATTATATCACTTACCTTGGGAACTTTGGCAAAGTACCCAGTTCTTACATCTCTAATGGTTGCAATATCCAGCATTTCAACTTCCATATTCTGGTCTGTCCAGTATAAGTAGTATCCTTTTGGATCCACTCGTAGTGTAACTGGTAGACCAACTCCCGAGTCCTATAAGAAAAACCATTATAATAATATATGTAAATGAAATTTAAGTTTTCCATTATTACAAATTAACATCATGTTATAGCATTAAATTTAATTAGATATATACTTAAAATATTTTTATTTTCAAGCACTTTTTCAACTGACATACTAAGTTCAAAGTTTTAAACTATTTGGAAAGTTTAATTTTACTAAAATTTTACACAAAATAAATAAAATGCTTATCAAAACTATTTTACATACTTTTTGAGACTGCTTTTACAAAATTAGAATTAAATTAGTTTATAAAATCACAAAATTAGGATATTTCTAAATTGATTCTTAACTAGTAAGAGAACTTTGAACATGTATAAACAAAACATAATAATTATTTTTTATTTCATTAAAAAATATTCTACTTCATGTTGATACTGATATAAATATGTTACATACCTCATCCCATTTGATAAACTTTTCTCCTTCTTGCAAAGCCTTAGGCACTTCAATCGGTTTTATAGATACGTTTGCAGATTTTGTAGTTGTCGTCATCTTGAATAATAAACAATTATACGGCAATCGTAGCACTATCGTAGATAAAAACCATCATCTTCCTCCCAGAAAACAAATCTAAGATATTCATCAATGGTTCACATACAGTAAAGGCACAGTGTACAATTTCTGTTATAACACAAATTAACACTAAAATATTAACAACTAACTTAAGGCGTTACACTAATGATAAGAAGGTCTATATCTTCTACAACACGATTATTTCACACATACTCGCTACACGACGAAACAGAACCACCGAATATTTAGAAATGTCAAAATTCACTTCTATTCACTAGCTAGGTACTAGTAGTAGTACTCACTCGGATACACTGTATTAAACTAACAGCTAACTTATCGAAAATGAATCGGATAATTGTAACAAAATATTGTATTAAACATCACAAGCTCAAAAATAAAGTAAAATGTAAAAAATAAAAAAATGTGTGCAATAATGACTGCTTTTGCAATTAAGCTAATTTAATAATAATTAAACATAAGAATCTAATTTCTGTATTAAAATATACGAGTAAATATATTATTTATTTGTAGATTAAATAAAATAATTCTGATTCTTAATTACTTTTTACGCTTTGAAGAGCTGCAAACAAAAAATAACTCCTATGTTGGTAATTATTATACATATATTGACTACTTATCTGGGAGGAACGTTCGTAAACAAAGAAAAAAAAATATAAAGATGTAAGGTGATTATTTATGAACATTGATTAGTTTATTTAATATAATCTATGGAATTTATTTTAGCGAAGGATGACATTGACATTAACAACATGAAAGAACAAAAAGTTCCAGTCCGTGAGCGTAGTTGTTTAAGCTTTACTCTTTAGAATGAAAAGGATGTGTAAATTCAATTATAAAAAGCTATTTATCTAAATTTTCATTTATTTAGATAGAGTAAATAATACTTTATAAATAAATATACTGTAGTGTATTATAAATATAAGTTATATCTGCATAGGGGGAATTTAAAGAGTATATAGTTCGTCGCTCAATATTTATATATTTATATGCAATGGCAAATTCTGTAAACATATCAATAGAAGCTCCTATCGAAAATCAAATACAAGAAATTACTTACGATGGACAAGAAATCTATCAAGCGTAAGTATTTACAATTTTTAAACACCTACTTATAACACTTTTACATCTATTGTTTTTAAATTAACTTAGCATACTAAAATATATCTATACTACAAGCAAAATATTATACTTTGTTTACATAAAGCTAATTATTGATTTTGCAGACCTCTATCTATGTCAGAGAATCTCACTCGGTTAGCACAGAAAATAGACTTCTCTAAAAGTGATGATGAATTCTGTAATATTAAAAAGGAAGGTGAAAGTAGTTCTGAAGTAAAATTAGAAGAAGACAAGGAGCCAGGGTATCAGTCTAGCTTATGGCCATGGGATTCTGTAAGAAATAAACTAAGAAATGCTTTAACTGAAGTATGTGTCCTTGCTGACGTACTGAGTATTGCTAAAGAAAAAAGGTATATGGTAAGTACAAATAACATTATCAAAAATTTTCTGATGTAAAAAATATAAACATGAATAAACTAAAGTCAATAATATGGTTAAAATTATTTTTATATGAAATAATCTTGATTTGCATTTCAGGTCCTTGATCCAATACAAGCAGATCAAATTGAAAGCCGTCCAATGGTACAGGTTTATGGTCGAAAAAAGGCATTGTCTGCTGCTGGAGCAGTACTTCTCAATGGTGTAGAAAGACTTAGAGCCAGTGAAACTATGAGAATGACTCGTAATATGCCAGATTTTCATATAGATTTGTTACGTCTTAGGCAGAACTGGAGATTAAAGAAAGTGTCAAATACAATTGTTGGAGATCTAAGTTACAGAACAGCAGGATCAAAGTTCAGTCAAACTGGAGTTTTTGAGGTATTTCAATATTTTATGCTTAATTATTTTCAATTAATTGAAACAATTTTTGCTGAAAAATAATATTTTACTTTTTATGTTATGAAAACATCACACTTTTAGTGAATTTGAAGGAATGAGACATTTTTCTCTATACATTATACATTGATTTATTATTTTCAAACTGTACCTTTTTTTATGGTGTAATAAAGGATTAAGTAATAATAATAATCCTACTATCACCAATTATTTGCTAAATTCATATCTGTATTTGTAATTGTAACATTAAATTAGCAAAAAAATTGTAATAGTACTAGTAATATAATTTATATGTATTACTACTTGCTAAAAGGCTGTGGTAGCCCAGTGGTAACACGCTCGCGTAGTAAAACCTAGTGAAGCGGGTTCAAATCCCGAGTCTCACATGTCTGATATATTTATGTGAGAATAATATAGAACAAGTGGTAATCAAGTGGCTAGAAATTATGATTTCTTACATCATTACCACTTAGGATAAAGGAAAACATAGTGAGAAAACCTGCATGTCTGAGAGGACCTAGCAAGTTTTCGAAAGATATGTGAAGTCCCCTCTCTCACCCCTCTCCCGGATCGAAGGGAAGCCTGTGCCCAGCTGTGGGATGTTAAAATGGGCTGAATACATACTATTTGCTAGTAATACGAATTATTACTAATTAACAGTATTATTATTTAGTATATTACTTTTAAATCGTTACTTGTAGGTAACAAAAGCACCAGAAGAGCAAATAGCTCAAGCTATGAGCATGAATGCTACGGGTCCGACACCCTCGGCCTTGCGCGTCACAGTGCCCCCGGAATTGCAAGGTGTTGCATTCATATCTGTTGTTTGTCAGAAAGGTATGCAGGATATGAAGTTTAGTTAGATTTTTCGAGTACTTATAAAATTTAATTAAAATATATAGTTTTCTAGAATATAATTATTTTAATCAAAAAATTATTACTAAGCATACATTATATATTTAACAACTGAACAACCAAGCCTCGTTAGGTATAGGCGTTTGTTCAGAAAGTTATCATTCATTTTACAAGATGGTATGCTATATGACATTGTCAGCATGAGAGCAAATTGAAAAAGCTCTAAGAATTAGTTATAAAGTAATGTAATTTTATTGTGTAACATTGCATTATACATAAACTTAAAAAGCAAACCCTTACCTAAATAAAAATTATAAGTATATATACAAGATATACATTCCATTTTATACTATACAATACTTATTATATAATATTTCAGAACAAGAAGAAGTAGTAACAGCAACATTAAGCTCATCAGCATTGAACTGTCCGGGCACTTTGCCCGGCGATGGGGCTGAGCTTCATTGGCAACAAAAGCTAGAAGCGGCTCAAAATGTACTGTTCTGTAAAGAATTATTTGCAAGAATGGCAGCTGAGGCTGTGCAGTTGGATGCGTCTATACCACATATGGTTGTGGGCAATCAAATTATGGCTACCGTGAGTATTTTTCGTATTTTAGTTTGTATGTATGTATATATATTGCTATGTGTTTTATACTATAGGATATAATTTTATATAGCAGTCTGTTTAAGGACATCACCATGATGTGAATTGCATTTCATTATAACTTTAAATCAGATTTAAGTAGTGTATCAAACAAAATATTATAATTTTTCTATTATATTTGTTGTCCTTAACAATTGTTTTTTCGATGCAGCATATTCACTTATGTCATAATTTTTGTGACAGTTCTTATTATGTTTTTTTTGTGTTCAAAAATTAAAGTTTTGAATTTATTATACACTACATACTAATGGATCGAGATCCCACTGCAAGATTACTACGTTCATAGCGTATTTAATCGAAATCAATTTTATATGTACAATAATAAAAGGGACAATATGTTTTGACAAGTGTGCCTATTTAAATGTACCCGCTAGTATGTTTAATTAACTAAATAATAGTTGACTTTTTGGAATAAAAACGGTGCATTTGTTATTACAATAAATTATACTCCACTTCACAGAACTATACGTAGAAATCTTGAAAAATGATAGCTGCTGTTGCGCATTTGGCCGCAACCTCTTTGCATCATGGCAACAAACAGATAACTAACGCGCCAACTCTCTTTCACTTTAATCTATCTTTGCCATGGTAACCATTATTATTGTCTGACAAATGACATATAATGTTGTATTCTTTCCTTCTTTTCTTTCCATTGCGGCCACTTTTACATAGATGAGAGGTATTTTATCATGCACAGAAAAAATTAGCGCTAATTTGATATATAAATGATGAATATACGCCATGAACGTATAAATGTAACAAAAACATTTTTAATGACTCGCAACCACTTTTGCGGCCACTTTTACATAGGCAGACGTAGTTTATTAGGTACAGAAAAAAATAGCTTTAATTTGATATATAAATGATGAACATACGCGATGAACGTATAATCGTCCCAAAATATGACCCGCTTACACCTGACTGCGAAGAGGTTGCGGCCAAATGCGCAACGGCAGCTATCATTTTTCAAGATCTCTACGTATAGTTCTGTGAAGTGGAGTATAATTCATTGTAATAACAAATGCACCGTTTTTATTCCAAAAAGTCAACTATTATTTAGTTAATTAAACAAACTAGCGGGCACATTTGAATAGGCACCCCGGTCAAAACATATTGTCCCTTTTATTATTGTATATAAAAAATGATTTAGATTAAATACGCAATGAACGTAGCAATCTTGCAGTGGGATCTTAGTCCATAAAAGACAGTAGAAATTCAATACTTGATTTCATATATTTACAATTTAAAATATTATTCCTTACAAAAATCATTGAAGGATAAATCTTTAATGCTTACTTTATTGCAGGTCCTCCCTGGTATCCAGCTATTGATAGGTCTCTGTCATAACAACGGACAAAATAATAGTAATCCAGATTCTGTTAAGGTATATTGTAATCTATACTAATATTATAAAAGGGCAGAGTTTGTTTGTTTATTTGAACACGCTAATCTCAGGAACTACTAATCCGGTTTGAAAAATTCTTTTTGCATTAGATAGCTCGTTTATTATGGAAGGCTATAAGCTATGTATCATCATGCTGCTGCCCAAGGGAGCGGAGAGCTAATTATAAATGTCAAACAAATCAGGTAGACTCCCATACATTATTGTAAAACTATATACATATATTATATATACACATAGGGACGAACACGAACAAAGCGAGGGTGAGTCGCTGTATAACATAAAGCCTAAGAGTCTTTTTTTGTAGATTGAACGCGGGCGAAGCCGCGGGTTCTGCTAGTTATAGATATATTAACTGTATTATTGATGTGTAATAATGTAATTTTTTATTTAGAAATATAATTCCTATATATTCTCTCCTGATTTTTTAAAGTGCAAGTAAATAAATTCATTGACAATAATAATATAATTGATGGAAAGAAAACTTTAAATATGAATATTTAATTTATACAGGTGTCCCAGAAAGTAAAGTGAAAAATTTACGCTCGATGAATTATGACTTAAATTTTCAACTTTAAATGAAAAATTTAAACAGGTTCATGGTTTCTAAGTAGGTCTCAAAAGTTTTCCAGACTTTCAAGTTTCATAGTCATTAAAAAAAGTAGTACTTAATAGGCTACTTTCCTTCCTTACCTTCGAAGATAGCGAGGTGATTTTTTTTTTAAATTAGCCATCTCATTACAAAAGTTTTTTTGGGTCCTTCATTCTTAAGGTTAATTCGATTGTTAACTAACTGAAAATGACTGCAGGAAAGCTAAGATTTAAACTTTGGAGTTTTTTTAATGTTTATGCGAAAAAGTTTTCTACTTGTTTTTAGAACTTTTTTAAGTTGATCAGTTTGAAAATTCTAAAAAATTCAGAAAAAAAAGTCATAACTTAAAAACTATGAACAATCGCGTAAAAACATGGTGGTGATTCGGGTACCACAAGGGGTGCTCTATCTCTGAACTTCCGCTTGACACTACTTTCTGGGACAGCCTGTATATAATAATTTGACCTTTAACCTTCTCACCTTATTTTAATTTAAAAATATATAGCTTTTATTCTCGATTCATATGATCTAGAATGAGGGGTTTAAATAGTATCTTTAAATTTAATGAAATAAATGTATATTAAATTAATTAAAAAAACATAATGTAACAAATTTGTAATCAATACAATAATTAAATATCAATGATTACGTACAGTACTACCACACCATAATACATAAAAATCAGTACTACTGTATAGATATTTATGGATTATTACCTACCTACTGGTAGTTATCCATTTATTTGAATGAAATACCTCAAACGCTAAAAAATATGTCAAAAATACCAATTTTCATTGTAAACGCTTTGGGAGTTGGTACTGTAGTGTCATCTCGTGGCACGTTAGTTATACCTGTCAACCGTAAAGCGTTACCAGACTGACATATTTAATTATGAAATATGTTGGGATATTAACACACAGCATCTAGTTCCATGGTAAGCTACGAGGCCTTTATTTTTTTTATTTATTTATGTACCATAAAATATACGTTATACAAAACAAAATAACAAAATGTTGACAAAGGATAACTTATCTCTTTAAGAGATTTCTTCCAGAAACCCTTCAGAAGTGAGAAAATAAGTTAATATAGTGCGGTGTAGGTACAGTATAGCATTAAATGGAATTATTATGGATACCAGATAGTTGATACACTACACATATATAATTTTAAATACATGTACATATTATAAATAGTACCTTTGTATCCGATCAATCTTTATACCTTTGTATCCGATCAATCTTGCGTCTTTTTTTTTAAACTAAAAAATTGAATAAATATTAAAAAAATATAAACTCGATTAGATTCGAACCTGGAAACCCGTAATTGTTGATCTTGCACCTTGGCCGCTTGAACACGATGCTTATACCCGATCGTTCAAATTACCGACCATATTTTGCGTGGAATAATGCAAAAGAAAACCGTATGAAAATTCGAAAACACGCGTTTTCCCAGACATAAGACTAATCTAGATCGATTTATCGCCCCCGAAACCCCTTGCCGCTAAATTTCATGAAAATCGTTGGAGCCGTTTCCGAGATTCAGAATATATATATATATACACGAATTGCTCGTTCAAATATATTAGATAAACACCCATGATTGGAATACAAACGTTCGTGGTCATGACACAAATGAATACCTCAGCAGGACTCGGACCCGCGACCGCTGAAGCAGCAGGTAGGGTCACTACGAACAGCCAAGTTGTCATCAGATGTACATATATAAATAAGTATGGTAATCAGGGGTGCCTCACCTGTCTCCCTGCCACGCCTCTTACAAAAGAGCAAAAGAATGTGGGAATGTATGGGTGGAATACATAGTGGAAATGTTTGGGAAAACGCTAGTTCTGTTTGTGTGTTTGTCTGCGTGTATGCTTGTGTGTACGTGTGTGTGCTAATACAGTATAACGCTACAGGGCGAGGAGCGCAGCAACAAGAACGAGCACGACCACGTGCTGGAGCACTCGCTGCACCAGCTGCTGCGCGCCGTGCACCACGCCAACACGCACCACCCCTTCCCGCACCCCGCCACCGGCCCGCTCGGGCCCTCCAAGCGCCGCTCCGTCGCCGGTCGGTACGCATGCACGCACACACACACACACACACACACACACACACACACACACACACACACACACACACACACACACACACACACACACACACACACACACACACCACCACCAACACACACCACCACCACCACACACCACCACCACCACCACCACACACAGGCACACGCACGCATAGACATACACATTTATATATGTTAAGAATGTTTTTTTTTAATCTAGAAATAGAAAAATAATTTAACTACAATGACTGGCTTGACTTACATAAATTTACAAGCAACGCCTCCAGTGGCAAAAAAACATACTATTTTTTTATTTATTGATGAGTTATGAGTAATGCGAATTCAAATAACTTATCAGTACTGAAATTATTATTTTATCTAGTTTTTTTTTTGTAAGTTAAATTATCAAATACAATAAATATTGTTAAATATACCTTGGAGGCGATCACACCATTCCCAAGATGTGTTATCTATACCTACATATAATGAAATTGCAACTAAGCCGAATCTGTACATTAAATATTTTTTAGAAAATCTTATTGAAATAGACATTATCGATACAGAGGCCGAACCTATACTTTTTAGATTTTTTTTCTGTCTGTCTGTCTGTTACCGCATCACGGAAAAACCACTAGAGGGATTTTGATGAAATTTGGTATGATTATAGCTGGTTATCCGGGTCAACATATAGGATACTATTTACCATGGGAAAATATCTCATTTCTGAGAAAAAATGCAAAAACTGAAACTGCAATGTAAGAGTACTAATCTGTAAAACCTAAGAATTTGGTTTTTGGTTTATACTTTTTATTGCGGGAAAATATCTCATTTCTGAGACATCTATACTGAACGTTAAAACGTAAGTAAGGACGAACCCGAGCGGGTCGAGGGTCAGTCGCTAATCTTTTATAAAATCATTTGTAGTAAATAACCTGCACGCACGCACACAAACATAATTTTTACATTTTCTTTTTTAATTTTATTTTATTTTAATTAAGCATATTTTTTAAATTTTATTGTGCACTTTAGGTCCAATGGCGGCAGACAGATACGAACTGTTAGATATGAGCAAAGAGCAGTCTCTATTGGAGCAGATAATCCAGCAAGCGCAGCACTTCTTCATGCGCCGTCGCAGTGAATACGTGCTAGATACTATCGCTAAGGAGGTGGGTTCAGTTTGGTTTTACTCGATTGTACCAATGAAGGTTGTGTTTAGAGGATTTTTAGTTAATATTATTACTGTTTGTTTGTCCAGGATTTTATTTATTCGATGGAAAAGTTGTATCATTTTGGGATTACTTTATTCTCTCTTGTTTTGTATATTATTTTGAAATGAAGATTTAAATAATAAGTCCGTTTAAATATTATATAGGTATCATGTGATAATTTTCGATTCCCATTCGTTTTTTTTTGTAAAATCGACACTTATATCATAAAGAGGAAAGATTTGTATGTTTGTAACGATTAAACTCAAAAACTACTTTACCGATTTAGATGAAATTTGGAAGAAGATAGTTTGAGACTGTGGAAAGGACATAGGATATCTTTTATTCCGGAAATCATCCCTAAAGGGGATGAAAATGGGGATGGACGTTTGTATGGGGAATCAACCTAGGGACGAACCCGAGCGAAGCAAGGGTGAGTCACTATTCTGTGTTCATATTTTATGCTTCACAGTAAAAGGGGCCTATTTCACAAAACGTGTAAAATATATTTCCGAAATCGCTATATATTCATGTTAAATGCAAAAATTAAAGAGCTTAGGCCCCTTCTTCAATTACTTTCTACGCTGCTATTTTTCCAGTATCGTTGAGTTTATACTAATATGAATTGTTATAGACTAATGAATAAATATGATAACTGTGATTAATGAATATAAATGAAATTTTGATGTATCTGTACGTAGGTAAAGGATCCACTGATAGTGTCTCACTGGAACGCCCTGAACAGCCCCACGCAGTCCTGCGTGAAAATCAACATCATGGCATACGGGTAATTTGTTATTTTTATTGGCTTATATTTTATTTTATAAGGAAATATATATTTTTTTATATCAGAAGATATGTCAAATATAGAATAAATTTCAAATGTTCGCGTAAATCTAAGAAAGTATTAAGTAAAACTTGTTGAACGGCGTTTTCTTACTTTTTTACATTTATAATAATAGTAAAAATATCAAATATTTTTGAAATAAGATTAATAACTTATTTTCTATTCTGAATATTTTGTTTCAATGTATACTCTTGTATAGGCACAGATTATAATAAATTAAGTATTATATTTTAATTTCCACTAATTTTCATCGGCGTGCAAATTATAAAAAACTAGATAGGGGCTCTGTATGGATAATAATGACTATTTCAATAAGATTTTCCAAAAAGTGTTTAATGTACAGATTCGACTCGGAATTTTATTATATATATACCATTTCTAAACCGGTACAACTTAAAGAAGTAAAAAACAAACTTACAAGCTTTCGCATTTATAATTTTAGTTTTAGTATTAGCAACAAGTCTATAATATGTTTAAGTGCTTTAAGGTCAGAAATTACTAAGTCCATTTCAAAAATGCCTTTTGCATGAAGCTATTTTTTTTTGTAGTTTTATCGTGAGCGAAGCCGCGGATTCTGCTAATCTATACATCCATACTCTATGCATACAAATATAAGTGTCTGTTTGTAATGTCAAAATAATAGCTTTTTACTAAAGGCATATGAAATTGTATATGGTACTTATAAGAGATTTTTTTTTTATATTTTTGTCTATTTGTTCCTAATCTCCGAAATAGCTGGACTGATTTTAACGGGACTTTCACTAGCAGATAGCTGATGTTATAAGGAGTAACTTAGGCTACTTTTATTTCAGTAAAAGAATTAGGGTTTCGATCAAAAAAAATAAAACTTACCTAGGGAAGAACCCGAGTGAAGCGCACCCGTCTAGTGTTAATTAAATATGTATGTTTAAGTGCTTTAAAGTCAGAAATGACTAAGCCCATTTAATAAATGTCTTGTATGAAGCTAAAGTTTTTTTTTTGTAGTTTTATCGCGAGCGAAGTTGCGGGTTCTGATAGTAGATAATATAAATAAATTTCTTAGTTGATAATATAAGTGTCCTTCGATCAGATACGACGCAGTGTGCCGGACGTCGCTGGTGGTGCACGTCGGGGAGAAGACGCTCAAGTGCATCTGCCGGGACGGCAAGGTGCGCCATCTCTCCTACGAGCTGCAGGAGCTCAGGGACCTTATATATTGCCAGGTTTGTGCTTGTACTCGTTACTGCTATTTGGTCATTTTGTTATTCGCGTTCCGTACCTCAAAAGGTTAAAAAAGGAACCTTTATAAGATCACTCTCTTATCCGTCTATCTGTCTGTGCGTGTGTCACAGCCGATTTTCTCAGGAACGGGTGGGTCTAGCAAATTGTTTATACCAGATACTGAGGTCTATAGTCCCTAAGTGTATACAACACGATAAAAAGATGCGGGCAAATTTAGAATTTTCGTGAAAACTTGTAAGTACCAAAGTTTACCTTAATATTCAACTTTTTTTATTTTTCGGAATTTTCCCTGTACTTGTACTTTTGTACTTTGTACTTGTACTTTTGTTTTCCCTGTACTTTGTGTAAGACTTTGCTTTTAACCAAAATTGACAATTCTAGGTCAACCGCAACCTACAGGTTTTGGGTCGAAAACCTATATGGTAGTTCCCATTGACCTAGAATCACGAAATCCGCACGCGTTCAGATGACCAAAAACCAAATTCTTAGATTTACATATTAGTATACTCTTACATTGCAGTTTTTGTATTTTTTTTTTCTCAGAAATGAGACATTTTCCCGCGGTAAAAAGTATCCTGTATATATATGTTGACCCGGATAACCAGCTATCACCATACCAAATTTCATCAAAATCCCTTCAGTGGTTTTTCTGTGATGCGGTAACAGACAGACAGACAAAAATTCTAAAAACTATAGATTCGGCCTCTGTATCGATAATAATGTCTATTTCAATAAGATTTTCCAAAAAATATTTAATGTACAAATTCGGCTCAGTTACAATTTTATTATATGTATAAATGTTTCGAATGCTGTATAGCAATCATGGTCACAGGAGACTAAAGTATTTTATCTCGGCTGAGCTATGTGTTTAACATGTATGAATTGATCGATTGATACGTCTTTATAACGCGAGTGACGTAGGTTACGTGGATATCGTTAAAAACTAAAATGATGAATTTTAGGGCCAATTTTAAATTTACAAAAATACAAAACCTGACTGCGTAAAAAGCGAACTAAAAAGATGAGACCACACAATACACGGAGCAGCTAGTATAAAACATGTATGTATGTCTCAGACTGCATATTTTTGTAAATTATGTTTTTATTTGCAGCTTTTTATTTTTAGTCATTTAAAAATTTTTTGTTTTATTTAACAATTTCTTATTTTAAATTATATTTAAATATATAAGTTGTGTGTATTTTTGTAATCTAGTATTTTGAAAGCTTGTATTTAGATACCTTGTCAATCGATTTGGACGAAAAAAAACAAATTCAAGACTAACTCGCGCCTAGGCTTCGCCATTTGAGTTATAACGACATCTATATACCCTATCACACTCGCGTTATCAAGACGAACCATCGAAATTGGTTAAGCCGTTTAGAAATTATGAGGCCACAAAGGATCAGATATACATAAAGGTCAAATACAAAGCCCTTCTTTGGGCTTCGCCGCAATAGGGTTAATGTTGATTTTATTACAAATTATTAATAATTCCTCACTAAAGCATTAGAATTTTCTGTCCTTATCAGTTTGTATGCTAATGTGGGACAGAGAAAGCGTTTTGCATGATACACTCCGTGAATAGAGTATAGATAGTTGTATTGTACACGTGTGTGCAGATCTACCAGCACCAGATGACGGCGGTGCAGGCGGTGGGGCGCTGCATGGGCTGGCAGCTGCTGGCCAGCAGCGCGCACCTCGGCGCCGGGCCCGTGGAGCCGCTCGGCAACGCCTCCTCCTGCCTGCTCGCATCGCCAAACGGTACTGATACGTCTTAAGGAGTCTGCCCACTACATCGTCTCATACCATGACCGTGCTAGAACCGTGTCAGGAAAAATATATTCTTTGTATTGAAAAGTATAAGACTCTGCCCACTAGACCATTCCCTCACCGACCGGCACCGTTGCGTGCCGTGCACAGAGAAGAGGATAATATTTTGCCGGTGCCGGTACGCTCCGTGCCTGGCACGCAACGTTGTGGGACCGGTGCCGGTTGCAGGCGGCGCAATGGTGAGCATACGCAGCACTAAAACCGTTAAGTATGGGTATGATATACTGTTGATATGGTCTAGTGAGCGTAGTAGTCCGTACCATGCTAGTTTCTGTGCCTGATACGTTCATAGCACGGTCATGGTATGAGACGGTGTAGTGGGCACTTGGGCAGATACCTTTAGTCTAAACTAATAATATAAAGAGAAAAAACTGTTTTTTTTTTGTATGTTTGTTTGTAATTGATAATCTAAAAATCTGTTGAACGGATTTAAATGAAATTTGGTATGAAGATAGTTTGAGATCCTCAGATGGACATAGGATAGTTTTTGTCTTAGAAATCATGTCTGAAGGAGATGAAAGGGGGAAATATTTATTTTTCTTAAGGTACTTCCTTCTCCTAAGGTACTACCGTCTTTTCTATACCTATATATGTATGCATGTATATAGTCCATTCTATACTTACCGTTATCACGTACCTAAGGACGAAGTAAATTAAGTAGTCTAGTCTATACTTTTATATGAAGTCAGGAAATGGCGGTAGTTGATGGGAATTTCCGTTAAAATCAATGGGCGATCGCCTACTGTATGGATTATTATACTGTGCATATACTTACACTTATTACCACAGTCATGACATTATACGAGACTAGTATAGATACCCCATTTCATAAAAAGAATTGGATAGCGCGAAATATGATAAAAATGCCATATTTCATACTGAATTTTACTTAAACACATTCCAGTGACTTCAATAGTTCTTAATCGTGATGAACAATTCTTAACTTAAAAAATAAAAGCACGATCTGTGAATATGCACTACAAATCCATTACTTGATTTCTGATTTTTCAATAACATACATTTTTGTATACAATTTATCTTTTGTTAATTTTACACGAACTTAAATAACCAATCAATACATATCATGCCATCTATTTTCATTTATTTGAACAATTTTTTTTGGTTTTCTTATGACAAATATGGTGCGTTTCTACGCAGTACTCTTTATTTCTGTAGAGTGCTATCTCTGTGTATGGAAAAGTGTCCGTCAAAAGGCGTCCAATAAGGGTGGCGCTGCGGTAGCGTAAGATTAATGTTAAAACGCAAAAAGTAATGAGAGTGGGATAGAGAAATAAACAAGGACCGGATTGGACACTCAACACCTAAATGCATGTCGTAGTTTTTCGATCGATAGCGCCATATATTTTCACCATACACGTAGACACTTTTTCAACTTATCTCCCATATGACTCCCCATACGTCTACCCTTTATATTATGACACATGCTGCTAGTAATTCAACGTTATTTATGTATACCATACTCTTTTATACATACGGCGAATACTAGCGCCAATGAGCCTTACTATGTTGAAATGTTGTAATTCTTTTGGCTTTAAATAACATTGTTGAAATATCCATGAGCGCATCCATTTCATATCAGGTTTGCTATTTTGAACCTTTTAGGCAATTATTATAAGTTTTTAGACTTTATATATATTTGTAATTATTATAGATTTGACTTTATATATATTATTATTTATAGTTATTATAGATTTTTAGACTTTATTTATTATATTTAATACTTTTTTCACAGGCGATAGAATGATAGCAATAAGATGCGAGCCTTCAATTGCAATCCAAGTGTTCATCGCTCAGTCTCCAAGAAAAGACTTCTTTGTTAGTGAATTAGTACAAGATAAAAAATGGGAAAACCTTGGTGGTGCCTTCAAAGAAGTGAAACTTGAAAAAATGGAGGGCAAAAATTTCCTCAACAAAATGGAATTGCTCATGGCGTGTTTGAGTAGTCCTTCATAAGGATCATAGTTAAATGTAGGAATAATTTATTGTACACTGTCTTTTTACAGATTAAAAAAAAATACAAACTCAATTTCGTGTTTTTTATTTATTATACATAAGGAAACTTAGCCCATTAGGTGCTTAGGTAAAATGTTAAAGATTTACTGAAGATTGTTCATTATCTTGATGTAAGATGATGCAAAATTAAAATTAATTCCAAGGAACTGAAACAAAAAATACACATTAGTATCATTCTAGTCAAAGTAATAATAATAGGATTGTTTGATATACAATTTCACTTATTGTGATATATGTTATAATAGGCAGATGTTAAAACATATTTTGTTAGGAAAAAGTACAGTAAGAATTAAACTTCATTATAATTAATATAATGGTGTCTTTCATATAATAGAAAAATATTAAAAAATCAAAATAAATTATATACATAATGAATAAAACATATTCAAATATATTTCATGTCAAACAATAAAAGTGCAAGCTTCAACTTAAAAATTGCATTGACATCAATCAGTTCATGTCTTGGGATGCTACAACACCACAGACAGACACATTAGAAACTATTTATTTAAGCAATTATTCAATGTTGCCTTTAATTTACATAATTATTTGACATTTAAACAAATGTTTTATTCATTTACAGATACCTGAATAAATTTTGTTTCATTAAAGATTCTGTGACGCTATAAACATATTAATCACAAAGAAATATAAATGATATATCATTATAATGAGTTAATTTTAAAACCAATATAATCTTTTTTATGGCCTCATTTTTCTTTTATGCTGATAATAACTATGTCAATAGTCTGTTAGAATAAAAACGAACATAAATGATAAAACATACTTTACAAATTAGCACTTTTCTCATATTTTTTTTTGAATTTTAACATTTGAATTCAAATGTAGCATCAGTAATATGAATTGTTATCAAAGACGAGTTGAAAGTCCAGTAACATTTTATCATATCAATTTTGAGGTTAGTTTTTATAAAGACCACTATTTATAATTTAAAAGCACACTTATTGGTTATGATAGTTACATTCAAAAGTTTTGATACCATAAAATAGTGAATGTTAGAGTTAATGACAAAATAACATTTAGGTAATAGCACAATTTAGACACCAACAAAGTTGTTGCTTCAGGCCATGTTTCTCGTGTAAAGTACCTATTATCAGAAACATGGTTTGTAATTATAATAATTGACAGTGTTTACTTATTGTTATGTGAAAATTATATTTTAAAGACACAAATTTGTTTAATTGAATATTATTAATATAATAAAATTGTATGTTACCTCTAATTCCTTGGACATCAACTTCATTAATCCTTTGAAGCATTAAACCCCCAGTATTAAACAGACATTGAATTTTTAACACTTGGAAGGCTTCAGATTACGATAACACTAAACCTAACTAAATGCTAGAATTAAATTAACTTCGACTGATTGGTGACCTAGATCTGTTGTTTCCACCATAACCTGAGCCATACCCATTGCCTTGGCTGTTACGATTGAAAGGTCTGCCGCCCCCGTACGATCTACCACCGCTCTGGGAGCCTCCGAAGGAGCGCCCTCTAAAATTACCACCACGACCACCTCTAAAGTTACCACCGCCGCGACGCGGACCATCTCTTTTTCTTGATAGCTCTACTTTTAAGGTTGCGCCTAACATTTCGACGCCATTCATCTCGTTACAGGCGTCCTCAGCCTCCTGCATGTTTTCAAATTCAATGAAAGCAAAGCCTGGGGGGTTAAGTGCGACCCACACGGAGTTGAGCTTGCCGTACTTGTCGAACTCGCGTTCTAAATCTTCTTTTTTAATGCCCTCCACGAGACCGCCCACATACACACGAGTTCCTCCTGAGCTCATGGTGATATTTCTACAACCAAATTTCAAAACTTAACGAGTGATAACGATTGTTAGCGGTGAATGCATAAATACAAAGAACTAAACAAGATGTCGTCACGTCAATAATGATGCCACGACACCCGTATTAATAAATTAAGATTATAACCATAAAATGAATACTCACGTGTTTTTAGAATTGAGGTGCACGTTAATCTAAACTAAAATTATATGTAATGTTTTATTTTATGATTTATAAACTAAATCTATTTTTACTTTACTTAAAATGTGAAAAACGGATCAATGAAGTTGATGATTGAATGGTAAAGAAAGAACGAACGGTTTTGATTGAGTACTTCGCATCAGTGTTGCAATATACAAAAAAAATAGATACAGAAGTTATATCATTGAGATAAAAAAGTTGCAGTTTATTTAACAATAATAAAATTAAAGTAATCTATAATACAAAAGTATTTAATATATGCTAAATTTTAATATCTTATTTACAATTATAGGTTTTTTTCAATGTTTTAATTTTATACATTGGAAATTGGAATAATAAAGTTTGAATGAATGATATATTATGCTCTGAATGAATCAGTGAAAGGTGAGAATGAATGCCTATGACGTAGATATAAAGTTGTAGTGGAGGGGAGGAGGCTTTTCAACCAAAAACAAATGAGGTAGGAGGAAGGTAGGGAGGAGGGTATGGAGTATACGAAACCGGCCAAACTACTATATTCAACGGTCGCGCTGAGGCGCGTGTTTTCGCTTATTTTCCTTTATATACAGCCCCTCCTTTGTTCAGTTGTTTTAAGAAAATTATTAAATAAATACAACTTGAATTAAATTAAAATATAAAAATTCTCGAGTTTCATATCAACATAAAATTATTTATCAAATACCTATCACCGATGTGCTGTGTAGACTTTGTGAATAATACCTGTGAGTTTGTCGTAGTGTAAGGAGGCAGGTTGTATTAGTGCAATGAATTTTTAACAGTTGGATATGTGTTTCAAAGATATGGGGGTGCAGAAAAGACATAGTCAATTTAGTGATACAAAATACAAGTGGCGGACGGTAGTGTTCTTTTTGTGTTTTGTGTGGTGCAATGGTCAGGAGATAAGAATTGGAGAGACGGACCCTTACATGTTGAATAAGTCATTAGGACTTACTGAGTTACCCGGTGGTGTGCTTGCAGCAGGAAGGACTGTGTGGAAAAATGAGGGTATTCCATATCTACTTCGAGATGATCTCTTGGTGGACAGAGAGGCAGAGCTCGTGGTGGAACCAGGAGTTGAAGTTAAATTCGCACCGATGATCGGCATCACCGTTCGTGGCAAGCTACTTGCGATTGTAAGTAAACGTTTTTAGAATCTTAATATCTTATGAATGTTTAATCGTATTAAAACTAGTTTTAATCCCGTCTATATTATTACGACAAATTCCTTATTTTCCTATATATATAAATAAAGCTTCTGAGAATAATGCCAAGCACTTTCTTTGAAAATGTTTTTATATACTATGACTATTCCGTGTTTCGCTAAATGGATACCTACTTACTTTAATTGATTTTTATATAAAATCATTCAAACTATGCATTTAGCGAAATATATGCAAAGATAAGTTTATTTATGGCAAATTATCCTAATCTGCAGAGCTCTCACTGCACTGATAGGTGTAATAATTGTCTTTAGTCTGTGTCATCAATGAGATAATGTAATGAATGAAATAATGAGATCACATATGTAAATCTAGGCATATCAATAACCAGCGCTAACAGGACAGGATTCCAATAAGATAATAATTACGGCTCGAATATTTTTTTTTTTTTCAATTAAGTGTCACCGGTCACGTGCAATTTATTACACAGTTTCATTATATAAACGAGCAATATACATAGGTTTTTGGATTTGACCATGATCACCGCCATTTATATTATTAGCAATCACAGTAACCTTGTGCAATATCACTCACGTAATGAAATTAACAAAATGACGAAGACGCATATTATCCGTAATTCGAGACAGAAGAATACATCCAAAATCATAAACTTAAATACAAATATATTTTACAATATAGAAAAATAGGGCAAACTTCAAATAAACAATCATAAAACAGGTACGTCCCTTCGATTGATACCATTTGATAAATTACGGTACTTTGATAAGGGCGCGTAGACTGATAACAATATCGCACGCTCTATTGATTCGCTCACCTGTTGGAATAAAGCAAACACTTACATAATATTAGCAAATAACTTGAAAATGGCAAAGGTAAAATAAATATTTTACCATATTTCTTAACAACAAGTGGATTTACTTTTAAATTCCATATAGTTTTGTAGTTACAAATAATAGGACTGAAGTCTTGATCTTTTCAAACTTTCAATTTGTATTTGCGCTCTCACGAATATTGTAATTTGTAACACGTGATTTGAAATTGATTTCAATTCAATCTTTAGGCTCATATAATTCAAACGTCATCTATTTATATTCTATACGTATATATATTACTAGCATTGCCCGCGGCTTCGCCCGCGTGTATTCGTGTATCTTTCTCAGAAATGAGATATTGATGTATTTTTCTCAGAAAGGAGATATTTTCCCGCGACAAAAAGTATCCTATATGTTGACCCGGATAACCAGCTACCATCATACCGAATTTCATCAAAATCCCTCCAGTGGTTTTTCCGTGATGCGGTAACAGACAGACAAGACAGACAGACAGACAAAAATTCTTAAAACTATAGATTCGGCTTCTGTATCGATAATAATGTCTATTTCAATAAGATTTTCCAAAAAATATTTAATGTACACTGTACAGATTCGGCTATAGTTACAATTTTATTATATGTATAGATGTGTATGTATGTATGGATGTAATAAAACAGTTACTGTTACTGAACCGATTTTAATTAAATTTTGTGTAGTGATAACTCATTACTCGGGTCAACATTGAGGATACCTTTTGCTACAGGAAAATCTTTCATTCCCACGGGAAAACAGAATAACTGGTTCTATCGAGTCGACCTTCGATAAGTTATTGTTGATTGAAGGAGTCGTCCTTAAAAATGTATTGGTATGGCTGACGCTGGCTAAATCAGAGATACATCAAAACAATGTACTAGAAAATCGTAGGTCTTAAAAGGCCTACAGAAAAGTCCTCAGTAGTATATGTCTATCTCCTAAGGTAGGCACACTCGTAAATCGTAATAACTATTTCTATCCATAGCTTATACTGATATTATAAACTTTTGTGTTTGTTTGTTTTTTATTTGTAATGGATAGACTCGAAAATTACTGGACCAATTTTAAAAATTTTCACCTAGCAAAAGCTACATTATCAGCGAGTAACATGGGCCATATTTCATTTTCAATAAAATTAGAGATCCCCGCTAAATTGCAATAAAGTAAACCTAAGGTGTTACTAAAATGCCCGAGCGAAGCAAGAGTGAGTCGCTAGTATATAAATATATTGTACAATCCTACATATACGCGATACATTCATGCCGTGAATCATCATCACGCAGATGTTCAAAGACACCGGGCACCCGGCCTGACCCCACCGTCTAATTCAATCAGGCTATTCCTATTGACAAATCCACACTTTACGACAACTGATTCCGGACCTAATTTTTAAAGAGAAAGGAAAATATTTTCAACTCCATGTTTAATTTTATTTTAGTTTAGTTTGTATGTATATCTAATCTATATTACTTTTGAGATATACAGTCTACAGACATTTTAAGCAAGTCTTTTCCATCACTCTATTTCCACCAATATAGAAATCTAGATGTTTGACTAGTGAGAAATCTGTATAGGTAACTTCTTCATATAAATGTAAGTACCCCAATTGAATTGAATGATGATTGTCAAGGTTGTGAGCATTTAAATATTCGTTAAATCTAGCTTTCTAAACTACTAGCGACTCACACTCGCTTCGCTCGGGTTCGTCTCTAGCTTGATTTCCCATACAATCTTTCATCCCCATTTTCACCCCCTTAATGGATGATTTCCAAGATAAAAAGTATCCTATGTCCTTCCTAGGGTCTCAAACTATCTTCTTACCAAATTTCTTCTAAATCGGTTCAGTAGATCCAGAGGTTACCCCCTTCAACGTCACAAACTCACAAACTTTACCTCTTTATAATATTAGTATATATGATAATACACGACATATGTTACGATAATTCATAATAGATGTACCTATAGGCTATAACATATTATAAAAATTACGTGTTTCATAGAAGTATTTCATACTTATTCGAACATCGACTCATTATACATATTTTCGTCTTTGTTAGGATTCTTAGTGGAAAACCATGACAAGTCTATTAGATTATAAACATTAATTATTAGGCTTAAGCCTCAGGTACCTAAATCTTAATAAATCAGGTCGTAAAGTACTTGGTTTCGAAGACAATCTGAATATAGCTCCCTAAAACTCTACGATATAAGTAACTTGTTTTCACAACGATTCTACAATATAATTTTTAACAATAATGAATGTAGGTTTCTACAAGGTTTTCACAATTAATGCACTATTCGACCGAAGCAAACAGTCCCACGGTCTACAAATGGTGCATATCTAATGTACGTTCCAATAAACTTGTAGACGTACTGTCTATATTGATTGAATACTGAAAAACCAATTAGCTTATGAGTCATCTTATAAAATTATCATATTGTAATATTTGTAAAATCTTAAAATTATAAATGTTAATACTTACTCATTAATTATTATTAGTAGATACTTCGAGTGGTTCTGTAACTGTTTACTGTAATAGTAAAGTTTATTTTTGACCAAATGGGAATTGAATTTGTAACCTTTGTCTCTTACTAGAAAATTACATTCACTCAAACAGCAACGATATAGTGATTTGTAAGTATGTTTGTATGTATGGTTTAAAGCGCTAACATCAGAAACTATTTTATTTAAAAAATCATTTAGATAAACAGTTTATTTAAAAAGCTTATATATATAGACTATTTAATATTATAATACTCCTTAAAAGGCAACAGTATTCATTAACCTAACCAAATAGGTAAACTGTGGACGTGAGCAACGTAAAGTATCATTATAATATCTATGATATCATCACAATTTATAAAAAATACACGTGTCAATACTAACAGGTTATACTATGGCTTCAACTGCCGAAAAATGCTTTCACTTCGTAAGGGTTGTTTTTTGTTGGAAACCAGTTTTATGATAATAAGGGTCAAAAGCGATGGAACGTGGTAACAGGCAGTTAATGCGATAGTGTACGTTAGACTTTAATAGTGGGTGAAGATGATAAGGTATTTTAGGTAAACACTTGCTCTTTTTAATATTATCTTATTAGCCCTTTGTCTGGTTAAATTGGCTTTACATAATTTCGTTTTCTATTCAAAGGAACATCATTGTAAGTCAGTATTTCGTCAATTTTGAATTTGATTTTTAAAAATATATTAATTTAACTTATATTTTCACAGTTATTTGAATTCGGGGTTGCAATGTTGTTCTTTGCAGGTGTGCATATATTATCCGATTCATTTGTTTTAAGTGTTTTATGAGATGTAAATGTATGAAATATGAATTTAGCAACCATTTTTGACGGTTATAAATACCTATATGAATATTGTACGGACTTATTACACATGACATATGAATATTGTATTTTACTGTTAATATATCTTCTGAGGGTATATTTGTAAAGGTACAAGAAATAGTTTAATGGGTCCGTTTATCGGAAAAAGTTCCAACGTGGTTTGTTTAGTTAGGACTGCTATCAAAATAGTGTCAAGATCTGTAAACAAGATAACTTCACTTATGTGTCTAAACGTGTTGTTTTTTTTATCGTAGCCCATATTCAGACTAGGTTAGTACTATTAAATATAAAAAAAAATTGATACCATATATCCGATACTAAAAATCGATACTAAAAATGATAGATAAAGATTTATTTAATAACAACAACTATTCTAAGTAAATATGAAAGTAGTCCCATATTTTGTTTTTTTTTACATGTTTTTTTTTGTTGGGAAATGTATTTACGCATACTACCTGCATACACATATAATAGGCATTAGACAGATAAAGGTACTATAATTTCATTAAAGTAGCTTCTACCACATACTAAATCAGACTACATTATTATCTTTAGGTACCTAGTCCTATTGCTGTGTTTAGATTCTAGTATAAGTATATTTTTTTATTTGACTCTACTCCTAAACACCTGTAAAGCCTTTAAAATATATGTAAATTGTGAACATATTTTTGCACTTCAAGTGCTAGCTGTGCTACTAATATTTAAAAACCGGTTGTTTACTCAAAACTGGAGAAACTGTAGTTATATTGAAAAATGCTAACTTCCAACAATGACACTGTATATTTTAATGGTAATTACGTTTGCAAGCAAATAAAAAAAGTCATTCAAATATGGTTAATACAGGTTTAAAAATTTAATCTTCCTATTTCTCTTTGAAATAGTTTTTTTTTCCAAATTACCTAGATTTTATAAAAAATCATTCAATAAAAAATTAACTGTAAAATATTCCGTTTATAATCATCGAAAGTATCGCGAAACATAAAAGAAAGGAAAAACAAAATAGCAGCCAAGTACAAAACATTTTTCCGTTAGTAAGATAAAAAAAAAAATATCCTTTTAGTTCGTTCGGCACTCTACCTTTTATTATAACACATTTAAGTAGACTAAGTTCTAAAGCAAACACCTGAAAGGTAAATAAAAAACGGTTGCAATGCGTTATGTTAAGACTTAAGACGTAAGGTAAAATATGTTAAGACTTCGGAATTTTCGGCATACTTCGCGGCTTGGAATAAGTTATTCATTTTATACAAGCAGTGCGCCCATAGAAATTTCCCATCGGCAAAATAAGAAGCTTAAAAATCTATTTCCATACTTCCTCCCCTAATGAATACCTTAATGGATATAATTTTCAAAAACCTTTAAATATAGCTTACCTTCGTATAATTATATAAGTATAAAGAACTCTTGATCAAAGTTTCATTCCTCTAGGAGTCGTCTAAACCCAGCAGTTTTAAAGATTTTATTCCTTTATATAATACTAGCATTGCCCGTGGCTTCGCCCGCGTTCAGATGACCAAAAACCAAATTCTTAGGTTTTGCGTATTAGTATACTCTTAAATTGCAGTTTTTGTATTTTTTCTCAGAAATGAGACATTTTCCCGCAGTAAAAAGTATCCTATATGTTGACCCGGATAACCCGCTATCGCCATACCAAACTTTCATCAAAATCCCTCCAGTGGATTTTCTGTGATGCGGTAACAGACAGACAGACAAAGACTCTAAAAACTATAGATTCGGCCTCTGTATCGATAATAATGTTTATTTCAATAAGATTTTCCAAAAAATATTTAATGTATAGATTCGGCTTAGTTACAATTTTATTATATGTATAGGTTACACCAAATAACTCATATCTTTCCCGATTCAACTAATTCCTTTATTTTATACTTAAGTATCTTGCCGGAACTTGATTTAGGATAATCTTCGACAACTTTTATTATTTTAGGAATTTAACCAGCTATCACCATAGCTATCGCCATACCAAATTTCATCAAAATCTCTCCAGTGGTTTTTTGTGATGCGGTAACAAACAGACAGACAGACAAAAATTCTAATAAGTATAGATTCGGCCTCTGTATCGACTTCAATAAGATTTTCCAAAAAATATTTAATGTACAGATTTGACTTAGAATTTTATTATATGTTTAGATATCATTTGTACACTTATAGCTCGAAAACCACTGGTCTGACTTACATGATAAGATTTACATCAAAATCATGTCTTGTTCCGATACACGAAGCATGTGGCTTATCTCTACATCTTAGTTTAAACCAAGGTACCTTTACCTAGTTAAACGACCTCTTATCTCGATGAGTTACCTACGAGTATATAATACGTACTAGTTCGTTAGTTGTTACAGACTTGTTACTTTTATTTTCCTACTAATATTATAAATGCAAAAGTTTGTGAGGATGTATGGATGTCTGGATGTATAGACGTATGGATGTTTGTTACTTTTCAGGCAAAAACTACTGAATCGACTTTAATGAAACCTTAAAATAATATAGCTCATACATCAAATTAACACATAGGTCACTTTTTATCCCGGAAAAATGTACGGTTCCCGTGGGATAGATTTGTTTTTGTTTTACTAGAGCAGCTAGTTTTGTTATAAATTTAAATATAATTCTTCTTTTTAATCTAGCATAAATATTGCTTTGCATTAAAAAAAACACGATAATTTCTTGGAGCTTAATTCGATAGAAGAATAAACCAACAGTTAATATATTTGTACATTTATAATATTAGCACAGAATACATAAGACTATTTAGTATTTATTATATGAGTAAAGTTAAAATTTTTGACGTTGACATACAATAACTGTTTTAATTTTTACAAAGTCGTGGGAAGAAACTGCAAGCCCATTCATAATTGAACCGTAACTTGGTTGAAAGTACTTAATTTCTTTTGTTTGTTTAGCAATATTACTTCTTACATTATGATCATATTTAAATATATATATTTTTATAAGAATGACTAATTATTTGATATAGGCTAAGAATGTTGTTTTCCCGACTACTTTTTATTCATTGGGGGAAAAAATCTCCTTGATTACAGTATTTAACTATTGAATTTCAACTAGATAAATACCTTCATCCTCACGTGAATGACCTGTTATCTTTAAACTGACATTTAAATATGCAGTAGGTATAACAATAAGCATCGCTTGACTGACCCTAAACACTCGGATATCTGTTACATCTCATGGCATGGTTACTGTCTAACCTTGGAAGTACGTAACGGCAGTTCTGATTCATCGTTTACTGTTTTATTAATCGATACTTATGACCTTAAGAATAATATTGTCGCTTAAAAGGTTTCACACACGATTTCATTTGATTAAACTTCAAATAAAAATTGAAGTATAAGTGATAACCCCTTCTTCATAACAAGTATCTGGGTAGGTATTATTAGGTTCTATAGCTGTGTCTTTACTTTGAATTAAACTTAACTATATTTTTAATTTTGGATAACACCTAAATCATAAAATATGAACAAGTTCAATAAGTTGAAATACACCCACTACATTACTTTGACCCTGTAACAATCTATACTAATATTATAAAGAGGTAAAGTTTGTGAGATTGTGAGTTTGTGACGTTGTAGGGGGTAATCTCTGGATCTACTGAACCGATTTCGATGAAATTTATAAGAAGATAGTTTGAGATCCTGGGAAGGACATAGGATAATTTTTTATTCCGGAAATCATCCCTTAAGGGGGTGAAAATAGGGATGAAAATTTGTATGAGGAATCAAGCTAGGGCCGAACCCGAGCGAAGCGAGGGTGAGTCGCTAGTATTATAACATAAACATACTGTCATACAGTACAAATTAACTTTTAAGACAATCTACATGGATTACTGAATGATATATGTATATTACGTCTAACTAGAAACAAGCACTATTTGCGAGTCATCACATGAGTAAAAGTGAAACGCGAGAGATCATCATGTGTCTTTTTTATCAAAAACTCTGAAGCTAGAGCATTATTGTTCACCTACTGCTTTATTGTATTGATTTCTTATAAAAACTTACTTGAAGAAATTCAAAATATCTTTTTTCTTTTAAAATCATTATATTCAAATATTTCTAATATTAACATTTGATATGGATATTATTATGAATGAGTTCTTTTTGGCAGACTTTAAAAAGGAATTGTCGCTCAATTCGGACGTTGTGTAGTTTTTTTCTTTTCAATATTATTTTTTAATAAATAATCGATTTAATAGGAGCAAAGTACAAAATATATGAATGAATTTCGCATTTAATTTATTTTCCATAGCTGCTCTAAATAATGAACGACCTGCCTTGAACGTTAAGTAACAATTTAGCGGAATTAGCACAGCCTTTACTATTTAATGTATTACAGAGCCCTTGAAACTTGTATTTGTATAGTATCGTAAAATGTTATTAAAAGAACTTTCTTTAGCTAAGGTTATTTTAATGTAACTTTAAAAATATTTGTATCGAAATTTATTTACTCAGACTTTATTTATGGTTCCTAATTCCTAAGAGAAATTGATAAAGCGAGTGTTGTCTAGGTTTGAGTGCTATCTCTTTCAAATATTAAATATATATTAACCTCATGCGGGAATCGAACTCGTTACTGCCTATGAGTTAAGAAATGCCAGACAAGTCACACTCAATGATTGGCTCTTTTTAATTTTATTATAGTATCTAGATTTAATATGATAATAATATTTGTATGTATTGTAAAATGAAACATAAGAAATCACAATGTGTCTTTACCTGTGAGTCATGTCGCTATCATAAAATGCCGTTGTTTATAGAATAAGTCATTTGATATTGGCTAATTCACAGTGTAGTCTTACTTCCTTTACTACCATGTTTATTTATATTATCAGCTACTGTCTAATCTTAATTTTATGATAATACTAACGCTTCGCTCGGGTTCGCCTCTAGAAAAACAAAAACGAATCTATACCACGGGAACCGTACGTTTTTTCCGAGATAAAAAGTTGCCTATGTGCTATTCCAGACTACAATCTATCTCTGTGCCTCATCCAAATCTGTTCAGCCGTTCTGGAGTGATTAAGTAACAAACATCCAAACATCCATCTAAAATTTCATATTATGGAATATGTATGAATCTACAGGAAGTTTAAGTAAGTACACCTACTAAGCATAGTTGAGGTGTATCTGTTGACTGTGAACAATGAAAACACCTTTAGAGTCTAACATTCATGATCCAACACTCATCTTCTACATTATTCGTACCGTCGCGTCGTGTTACCTGGGTCGTGCGACCGAGTTTCGCCCGACGTTTTCTTTATGTAAAATCGTGTTTTTTTTTTCGGAAAAGACACGTAAACAGATAAACGTAAAAAGCGCAAAACCTTATCTAAATACGAAATTTGATCCACATAGAGCTGTTTTCTAGATACTCGTACATTTAATATACAAAAATTGCTTATAAGAGAATATTTATGTTTCTTTATATTTTTACACAATTGGCATGTTTTATATCCAATAAATTGGGTATGAAAAAAGTTTTCAACTTTCGCTGTAAAGTAACGTACCTACTACCTACCGTGCGTGATTTTATAGAAATCAGTGGCGTCAATAATAGATAATTGTTCGACAGAGATGAGTTTTTAATCTATGTGATGTTGTCTATGTGTAAAAAGTGAATTAAAATCGTTTAACATCAATTTTACAGTGCGTTAAGGTTCTTCATATGAGTGCGATTATCATTTTGTTGTTTGACGATACAGTGTTACATAGAATGTTAAGTACTAAAGTTCTCTAATAGATAGCTATTTTAGATACATAGAGTACTTGACTGATGTAAAGTTTTTCGGCCCTAAGACAGACAGAATGAACGGTCCACATAGTAATGTTACATATATTATATGAAGTTAATTTCAAATGATTGATTTAATTTATCACATAAACTATAGGTCTTGGTTAGATTAAAACTAAAAAAAACGAATATCTGTAAAGGTATTCGAAGTAACGATCTCCCGCAGGTTAACGAACCCATTGTTAACTTCTACGGTCACTTTTGTGAAATAGGCAACAGAACTGTCTCGGAATGCTAGCTCTAAATTATAATGACGTGAAAATAAATTTTTACTTGGATTTATATATCTTATCTACGATACGTTTAATATTAAAGCTATATTGTATGAAATTCCTTTTGCTTCGTATAGTTATCATTTATCTTACTGTTTACATTATGAACAAAAGTTATTTTACGATAGTAACTAAATTATATAATACAGGCGGCTCACCCTCTCTTCACTTCGTGTTCCTCCCTAGACAAAAACTAATCTATCCCACAAAAAAGTAACCTACGTGCTATTCCAGACTAAACTATCTATGTGCCAAACATTCAGATCCGTTCAGCCTGTCTGGCGTGATTGTGTGATAAACATCCAACCATCCACCCTCACAAACTTTCACATTTATAATATTAGTATGGATTCGATATCTTATACAACTGCATTGTGGGATATTCTGTATATATCATACTTATTACATATTACGTATAAAAGCGTCTGGTAAGAACATAAAGTAATAAGTTTACGGGAGCTTAAACAAAATGCAGCTTTCACAACGAGTTAAGATAATATACCTATAGGCGTATATAATATAAATTATAATAAATTCGATGCCGTAAGTTTTATAAAATCGTAAAATATCGCAGCTTGGAGGTAAATAGTGATTTTATTTTCCGAAAAATATTGGTTTCGATTTTGTTTTTAGACTTCCAAAAATGAGGAGGTTCTCAATTCTTTAGAATATTTTTTTTACGTGTGTTCATCGATTACTAGAAGACGCTAGAACCGATTTGGAATTTTTTTTTTTGTTTCAAAGGGTATACTTTCCAGGTGGTCCCATATAAATATTAATAAAATCGGTCGAGCGGTTTTAAAAAAAGTCAACAATAAATATATTTTTTAAATAAATAAATTGTTAACATTAAAAATTTAAGTAATAGTATAAAAAATATTTTAAAAGACAAAAAAATCGAAAGTGACCATTCAGACAAAGAGAGACAATAGGATTACCAAGGAGGGTTGACGTCAGGCAGGCGGTCGGTCGTAAAACTTTTGCCAAATCCTATCAGCAGTACAGAAGATGTACTGCGCCGACCTCAAGTAGTTGGGAAATGGGCAGGGAGAAGAAGAAGTTTAATCGAATATGTTAAGAAAAAACTTTCTTCTTACATATTACCTGCTTATTACATTTACACTAAAAATGGAAAAATAAAAACGTTTAAAAAAAAACTACTTCCAGGCACTACAATGTAAAAAAATAACTAAACGGGAGTTTTCATTTAGAATAGATAACCAATCAGATATTTTCGAAGTCGGTGCCAGCCGACAATATTTTAAGATATGAATGTCTAATAGGTGAATATGTATTTTACGTATCGAAATGTTTTGCTTTGCTTCGTCTTTCTTAATTATACACCACCTTAAGAAAGATTATTTTTTTGAGTTTAAAGTAGAATTCAAGTTAATAATAAAAAAGTTAGGTATTTTGCTTCCGAACTCGATTTAATACGAGTATAAAATGCGTTACTTTATTTAACTCCAAGAATGATTAATACTTATTTTTATGGTATGTGTCGTTTACAATAATTTTCTGTTCTCCCCTCTAGCAGAGTTGAGCATATTTTATGACATCCTGTACTAGGAATACGTATCCCGTCGCATGCAAGATTGCAGTTAGTTTGGTCGAATGAATAGTGTTTTACGCAAGATAACTGGTAGGCCATGTTTTATTCAAAGCAAGGTAGATTTTACTGGTTTCGCTTGTAATAGTATGCGGCACGTAAATAAAACCAAAACTACTCGTCCGAAATTATTATAAAAACACAGGTATATAAGGTTTTGTTTTTAAGTAAACTTTTAACATGATCGATGATTTATTTACCGATGTAAATTCTCTCTAAACCTTAGGTACTATGGGAAATTTGTATCTTAACCTTTTGTTATTATTGTTTAATATAAAAAAAATAACGTACCTATAAGATCTCAAAAAGTGCCTAACTTGTCAGGTCAATATTGCTCATAAAGTAATAATAAAAAATAATAATGTCTTCCTGACCGATTCCGGCCACGGCGGCCAATCTCATTGAGACTAGCCAACTGCGCAGCTGATATTATAGTGCACAAGTGTACGCGCAGACACAAGTGCCTCTCTATTCCAGTCACTCATACTCCGGTGGGACGACTGTTCGACACGACCAGTGAGAGTTAAGGCGCAGGACCGACGGCTTTACATGCTCTCCGAGGCAAGGGGGTGAAACACCGCCAACTTCCCAACTCCGGACCGGGACTGAGGCTTACTATACAGAAAATCTCAATAACTAAACTTGGCCCGACCCGGGACTCAAGCCCAGGACCTCCGGGTATGCAGCCGTACATGCTAGCCACTACACCACCGAGGCAGTTAAAATATATAAAGTAGGTACATGAGTACTTTTAAAAACTCAATTTTTAAGAGGGAGAGTTAAAATAAGGGAGGTTTTTTTTTTTATATTAAAAATATAGCCGGTAAGACCGCGTGAAGCCGTAGGTAAGCCGGTACCATCTTTTGTCCCACGACAAGTGGTTACATAAACTAGTTCATTCAATTGTCAAGATAGACATCGGTCTAGTTTTATTGCGCGCCTTATCCAGAGTTACTAGACTTCGATCACACCGACCGGGGATAATAAGAATTGTACGATTAGTTCTCATCATAATTATACTAGCATCGATCTAACACTCTGCTCGCGAATTTATCGGGGTAATATTATAAATGCTAAATAAATAAATACAAATATATTGGAAACTTTAAAACACAGCACCATGTAGTTTCGTGGTAAGCTATGAGGCTTGTGTTATGGATACCAGTTGGTTAATACACTACACATATATAACTTTAAATGCATAAATATTATAAATATAAACACCCATGACTGGAGTACAAACGTTCGTGCTCATCCCCCAAATGAATGCCCCCAGCGGGACTCGAACCCGCGACCGCTGGCATAGCAAGTAGGGTCACAAAAAACTGAGCCAAACGTGTCGTCAAGTAAATGTTAAAGTTTTTATATATGTATTTGTGTTTATCCTTAGTTTTAAGATTGTACTAAGAGTATAATATATTGATATATTTTGATGAAATACAATGATTAAAGCAATCAAATAAATTAACTTTGTATGGTTTTATAAAACATGTACGTAGATAACATTTTTTAAATATAACGTCATCGTGTTAGCAAGCCCCAGACCAGACATCAGGCCTTAAGAATGGGTTCAATGTCTACAGATATCTAAAAACGCGATCGCACTCGAGTGCTATTAGATTCATTTTAATTTTGCGGCGAGCGTGAGAGCATATTACATAACGTTTATTCTTACTAATAACTTTATTCTTACTTAAAACAGAAAATAATTTTTCCCATAAAGGTACACAAAATAATTCTTTTGGACGCGGGTTTTTTTTTCACTTTAATGAAAATAGAGTCAATAACCAGAACTACATATATATTCAAGGCTATTTACTTAAATAACTGTTAAATTAAACATATTATAATATAACAAAGTAGCACAGTCGTCGCAATACTGTTATTGGTAATGAGGAGACTGACAACAGGTTAAAATTGCATAAACCGCAACTCGACTCGTGCAACTGCATTGGCGACGGCTCTTTTGTCACTTTGACTATAACTCCTCAGAAGCCACTTTCAAAACTTCATAGCAGAAATATTTGACGACGACAATAATTATTTTCAACCGACTTCAAAAAGGAGGAGGTTCTCAATTCGACTGTATGTTTTTTTTTTTTTATGTTTGTTACCTCAGAACTCCGTCATTTATTAACCGATTTGGACAATTTTTGTTTTGTTTGAAAGGGTATACTTTCAGATTGGTCCCATTTAAATTTCAAAAAAAAATACCACCCCTAAGGGTGGAAAAACAACTAATGATGAATTTAACCTACTTCTAATTGTCATATTGACTTAAAACTTTGCAAGTATTTCTATTTCCGTCGATAGTACAGTGGTTCGGGGTTGTTGACCTGATCTGATGGCAAGGCCAGAAGGTGGATAGGTGGAACTCTTTAACGGCTAATAGTAGATACTTTGAGTTTGGGCTTATTTTGTTTGATTTGACAAGCCTAACACGTTAGAATTCTTACTTTGCTACTACTGTCTACACTAAAAAGGGAAAAATAAAAACTTTTTAACAAAAAATAAAAACCGACTTCAAACAAAAGCACTAAAAAGTGAAAAATAACTGATTGGTAGTTTTCATTTACTATACATACCTAATCAAATATTTTCGAAGTCGGTGTGCTTTGGCTAAGTAATTATAGTCTACCTATTAAATACATACCTAATCAAATATTTTCGAAATCGGTGCCAGCCCATACAAAGCAAAGCACACCGACTTCGAAAATATTTGATTAGGTATGTATAGTAAATGAAAACTACCAATCAGTTATTTTTCACTTTTTAGTGCTTTTGTTTGAAGTCGGATTTTATTTTTTTGTTAAAAAGTTTTTATGTTGACAATGATTTTTCTACCCAACTGCTCTAGAAGGTGAGTTATGTTTTTTGAGTGTCTTGTTTTTAATTTTATATTTTACTAGCAGTTCACGCGTTGCTGTGACACACATAAGAAAATCGTTAATTTTGCAATAAAGAAAAGGAAATAATCGGGGTAAAACCCTAACTTTTATGTTGGAACAAATCACACATTTAAACAATAAAAGTTTATATCGGATAAGGTAGTTTCGGAGTTCATCGCGGACCAACATAGTGACACGGAAATTTTATATTATATTAAAAAGATATCAAATAGTTTTAGATTTTGCGTCCCTCTTGATATTCAGTTCCTAGTACTTGTAAAACTGCGACTAAATCATCTGATTACAAATTCCATGGAAATTCTATTTGTCATAGATAATTTTCTTATACCTAGTTAAAAGTATTTGAAAACAAAGGGTATGTAGAGTCGTAGACACATAACTTTTTGTCAATAGTGATTGTTTCGATTACAGTAGTATTGTATTTATCTATACATAATATGTACTTAAACTATTGTCAGGTATTAGAATATGTGATTTCGACATCGATTCGACCAGAGATTTCTTTTAAAATACCTTTATAATAATTTTAGAATATATATTTTGGGGATGTTAAAACTTAAAAAAATAATAAATAGTTTATATTTTGTTATTAGTTCATTAAGTGTATGGTAAATTTTAGTTCTTAGTAGAATAACTTAATTCAAGTGCCTCACCTCAATGCAATATGCTAAATGTCGCGATCGTGAGGCCTTTAACGCCGCAGGACTAGATCTGCGAACCGTTTGCATAATTTCTGCGATGCAACTTTAATGTTTCGTATATTTTTGGTATATTACTTAAGTTCATAGCAGATGTAATGATAATGCATACATACACACATAAGATTACCATAACTTCAAACGGATTAGTCTCTCTTAGGTAAAAGTTTTACCTTACGCACCCACACTCATCGGTCTGACTAGATTACTTTACTTTGTATCGTGAGTTTTTAAAGAACATAAAGAACTCAGGCTTACATCTAGATTCTAAACTAAAGAATAGATACTAAACTATGTGACGAAATAATATGATCTCAAGCTAGATTAGAATTTTCCTCAACTACACCAGGCTTTCTAATTAAAACTTATATCTATTTCATTGTAGGTACCAAGTTTTAATATTAGGTTACAACTGCCCATTGTGCGATATAAAAAGGAAACGGAGTATTTTATATCAAATACATAAAAAGATTAGATGATCTAAGCAGGACAATGACATGGTGTTGCCATGGTATGACTGGCATTTGGCACGGGAGATACCATCGTCCCGCTCTGCTTGTGCCCGTGAAAAGCGTGACAATTTTGTGGTAACGATAAAAATGACATTTTATAAAGGAATGTACCATTAGATTTCTCCCAAATTGAAAAGTTAATAAAATTGTACTCTACCCATAGAATTCTTTAGCTTTTAATTGTTTTAATTAGCTTTTAATAATATTCATAATTTAATTAACTACGTATCAATGTTGTTACGTAATAGATTTATATTATCGAATTGATATATAATGTATACAATATAAGTTTAATAACCTATCGTATTTGGTGCGTGAAGGCATGACTAGTTTTATTTCACACCTATTTATATGAGCGTGTTTAATGCAAGTGAAGGTACCTACATATTATGTTGGCATTAAAGTTAGTTATCTTCCTATATTAAGAACACTATTGAGGTCTTTTACATTATATTGCTCTTTAAATAAAACTATAACTTCGGATCTTTTCGCGGATTTTTTAAGATTTTTGTTCTCGATGTTTTCGAATGCTTTATACATTGTCACAAGAGAGACTCTAAGGTTTTAGACGTCTCAAAGTTCATCATATAGTTGTAACAATCAAATCCGAAAAAATAGTTATATTTAAAATGGCAAATATTTGCGTAAATATAAGAAAGTTTTTTTTTTAGATTTACGAAAGTATCATTTTCGGTCATTCTATAAATAACGTGTCTTCTCCATTTAACGCGACGTTGGCGAAGTATTGGTGCCCAAATGGTACCTACTTCTTGGCCCTTGAACATAAGAATTGAATTGAAGTATGTATAATAGTACAAATATCAGAACTAATATACCTAAACATTATTATATATCTTATTATATATTTACATAATTATATTTTAAAGCAATATTTTTCTCGCGAACTTAGGTGTTATATTTTGAAGTGAACTACTAGGGAGAAATCGGCGGAAGCACGACCGCCTTCTCCAATCAAACAACAAGGAAATTCTATTCAGTTCACTTACTGCATAGAATTATTAACAATACCAGTATGTTTACATTTTATAATGACACTATCAAGATTGCACTTGAATGTATATATCATATTATTATTTACTAGCATTGCCCGCGGCTCCGCCCGCGTTCAGATGACTAAAAACTAAATTCTTAGGTTTTACATATTAGTACATTCTTACAATGCAGTTTTTGTATTTTTTCTCAGAAATGAGATATTTTCCCGCGATAAAAAGTATCCTATATGCTGACCCGGATAACCAGCTATCACCATACCAATTTTCATCGAAATCCCTCCATTAGTTTTTCCGTGATGCGGTAACAGACAGACAGACAGACAGACAAAAATTCTAAAAACTATAGATTCGGCCTCTATATCGATAATAATGTCTATTTCAATAAGATTTTCCAAAAAACATTTTATTTACAGATTCGGCTTAGTTACAATTTTGTTATATGTATAGATATATTATTAAATGTTACTGTGCTATTTGAAAGTAAAAATTTTACATTATTACTATTGTAGAATTGTTATTAAATATACATTTTTCGTATTACGTTATATGTACCTACTATATATAAATCTACAATCTAAGAAAGACATCGTTAACAAAAACAGATTTATATATAAAGAATTATTACCACTTTTTGTTCATAGAAGCTATAAGGCAATAAAGTCGTCGCATTACAATTTATTCAACGATTGTGCGTTTAGACTATAAAGACGATGCTACTTTAAAATTCCACGCGATGAGCAATGATCATTGTTTGCCGGAAGTCTGTTTCACAACATGGAATCTGACGGTTATTTTATGTCTCGCAGGTGAAGAATAAAACTATTAAATTCATTATAAAATTTATTGAACAAACCTACAAATGTAAAAGAGGTAAAAGAAATAAAGGTTTGGTAGTGTCCCAATTACGTTCAATACACAATTGAATACCCACACAATAATTTTCTTGTATTGTGTACAATTTTACATATGTTTAATCATGAACAAAATATAGAACAAACTACCTTACAAATGTAACTGTGTTAACAATAAGTCGTAAGCAGATCCAATATTTATTTTTTATCATTTTTATAAATATTGAGTATTAACTTTTGTATGTTTTCAAAAACAGCAAAGCTATAATTTTAAAAGTCATTCAACTTTTTATAGCACGTCCTTGCAATATCAAAAAATCTACCTATTAGCGTTTTTGTATTTACGTGCAACCGACCAGCCGTACCTTAACGGACAACCGACCTGCCTTAAAAATTACTCTAATGACGGACAAAATTATGTCTACGAATGTTCTACTTGAATGGTATCTCCATTCAAGTAGAACATTCGTTACTAATAGATTTCGTTACTAATAGATGGTCATCAAACTGAATGTGTGTCTGTGATATACTGAAATTCTGAGCGTGTTTTATTATGAGAAAACTAACAATATTGTACCTATATAATAATTTTTTGAATTATGTATAGAGGGTTTGATTTATAAAGATCTCAATTATTATAGTTTACTCGAACGATACATAAAGATTTTGATTTGTTTTGCTTTAATGGCCTAATACCTAACTATTGTAGATAGGATAAAATTGTTAAAATTGTAAATCGTACTAAGTAGAAAGTTAACAGTCTGAAAACATGATCGATTTGCTTGCGTATTTTTGTTCTTTCCAGTTAAATCAAAGTTTCGAAAGTCGAACTTTCACTGTCACACAGAAATTGCAATGAATTCCATTGATCTTCGGTTTCGATATGGTTATCGTAGAATTTTATCCTTTAAAGATCTTTAAACAAGGTAGAAAATTTATACATCTATATAGATAAATAAAATTGAAGTGTCTGTTTGTAATGTCAAAATAACAGCTTTTTGCTAAATGCATATGAAATTTTATACGGCACTAACATAAGAAAAACACAATTTTTAAATTTTTTGTCTGTCCGTTCCGGCTAATTTCTGAAACGGCTGGACTGATTTTGATGGGAATTTCACTGGCAGGTAGCTGATGTTATAAGGAGTAACTTAGGCTACTTTTGTGTTAGAAAAGAAATAGGGTTCCGTTTAAAAAAATTAAAACCTACCTAAGGACGCACCCGAGCGAAGCGAGGGTAAATCCCTATTATTAAATATCTTCATAATACTTACATATTCTACATAATATAGGTTCATAAAAAATACATATTTGTATTAACTAAATGCATCAAAATTTCAATAATATATGAACATTCGTCCTTCATTTACGGCTAGTTTAATAATATATAATAGACGCGACAGTTGTCAGACGAGATATTGACCTCTATTTAAAAAATCGAAGGTTATGATGTAACACGGCAGACGTTGGTGCACGCGCAGCCCACGTACGACGTACCCGCGCCCTTGCACTTCACGTGTATTGCTTCCTGCCTTTTCACAATTCTCATTCATACCGTCACGAACTGCTGGCCCCTACTATTGATGACCACAACTAAATCAAACATTTATAGATCTTAAAACTACTGTTATAAGAACTACAATTCAATAAATTATTCATCTTTTGTTCTAAAACTTACCGTTGCTAAATTACAGTCAGTATGATGTAATTTATTCAACAGTGCCTATCGCTTATATTTGTTACATTCTTTACTTTTACCAAAAGATAGTATTTGTGTAATATACGTTTTCTGATGAATATCCACATCATTGCAACATTTATGAATAGACAATAAGTCTTTACAATTACATTAAAACAAAAATATTTCGACAATCTTTTCGCATGCCTTGTTGGCTAGACCTCGATTCGATTAATCGAATGATGTAAAGCGGAGGCGATCCGTATCATAAATGGACGGACGTGCAAAACGGACGTTTGAGTTCCGTTTAAAAGGTCATTTCAAAACACAATCTTAAGAATTGTAACAATATCAAAAGGCATAACAAAAGCAATAACAAAAGTCTTGCAAATCAACATTTGAGCATAAATAGAACTAAGACTTAATATATGTTTTAGCTAAAATTTGTTTAATTAAAATTTATATGCGAAAGACTTCATTAAATTAAACACCATATTGTATGATTCCAGGGTGAAGCAGAACGAACTATCAAATTTACAAGTACAGAAGAACCCCAAAAACAATCCAAGCCTTTTCCTGACATACGCCTCGTTGATGGACCATCAATATTAACCGGAAGGGTACAGTTATTACACAGAGGACAATGGAGATCTGTTTGCACAAATTCAAGAAAGTATGTTTGCACGTTGTTTTCACATAACTTAAATAAATTTTGTTCTTAATTATTTTGTGACATTTTCTTTTATATATAGAAAAATACCAATATTTATAATCTATGTTATTTCAGTTGGACCATCAACGACATGGAAACAGCATGCAGGCAATTAGGCTTCATGGGCGGAACGTTTTACAATTGGATGGATCGGCAACCAGGAAAGCGGGCACGACTTTTATACGAGGAACCCAAGTGTAAAGGCACCGAGTATGACCTTTTTCAATGTGATTGGAATTCGAGACAACTAGGGTCTGGTGTTTGTGACTATCATCCGGATCTCGGTATTGAGTGCCAGCCGCATCATGATGATAATGAGTTGAGAACTTCTGGAATTCATTGGAGAGGCATACGATTTGAAAATGCTGTATTTGAAAGAATACTTACAGCCGAAAATACACTTTACGTGCCAACGTCAATGTCAACACTGGCACACATTTCTATAAAAAATGCCGGTCTAGGTAGAGATAATAACGCAACTAGTGCTTTAGACATAATAGGTGTTCCGCCTTTAATGGAAGACATTGAAATTTCAAATTCTGCCTTTAACGCTATCAACGTGACGTCACCAAACGCTCCTATAATTATTAACAATTGCAAAATACAAAACAATAGAGGGTATGGTATATATGTTAATTCAACGTATGGCATGACAAAGATCGACAATTGTACGATTCATGACAACGGTGGAGACGGGGTCAAATACGTGGTGCACGAAATGAATATAGATGAGAAATTCGACAGAAGTGAAATATTTGATTTGTGTACGCTCGCCTCTACTCCTAGTCAAACGTTCCCTATACAAATGACTATAGAACAATCACGATATTCAAACATGGAAAGAGATTGTAATCAAAAATTTTATACGAGATCAGATCACGTTCTTACTTTAAGTTTTTTAAAGCTTTTTACAAATAAAAATGACACTGGAGAAATTTTTGTATACGACGGGCTATCAGCGAATGATAAACTTTTGATAACTTTTAGTATAAGAAACTATACTCGACCACAAAGTGTGACCTCAACGAGAAATAGAATGTACGTAAGATTTCGTGCGAATACACAGACGGATATTGTTGGCTTTTTGAGGTTAACTTCGGGTACTAGTAAAACCTATGATTTGAACGTCGTAGACACCATTATCTCAGACAACAATGGTAGAGGTGTTGTAATAGAAAACCTTCGTTCTCAAATTCACATTCATCGTACATCTATTTCTAACAATAATCATGTCGCCGGCCTTCAAGTAACGAGTGGCGCTGGAGATGTGAATGTTACAGAAAGTAGGATATCCTTTAACCAAGGGGACGGCATTAATATAACGGTCACAGGCGGCAACCGAAATATATCAAGAAGTATACTTAGTTCAAATCAAGGGTATGGTATAGCAGTATGGATAAATAACACGCAAGAAACCGAATTTATTCCTATGAACCAAACTACAGTTGTAGAATATTCTGAAATATTTAAGAATTTGGAAGTGGGCATTCTACATGGCAACTTTTGTGGAGACAGTTGGGTTAATGTTACTGGAAATTGGTTTAACGGTAGCCTAGAAAGCACTATTGATATCGCTACTTGTTGGAGATTAAGTAATCCATTGAAATTGCTACAATTACAAATAGGACACAACAGATTCTATCAAAATCAACGTGTTCCTATAAAAATTCAACCTGCACTCAATGTCATTGGAAAAATTGAATACAATTACTTTGAACATGGTGAATTTGGGGCAATAGCAATTCTAAATAGATTTGAAGGAAAATATCTTGAGGAGTTCGAGATACTGCCTGCTAGATTTGATATTCAGCATAATTACTTTTATGGAAATAAAGGACCATTTGTAGTTAATCTCGGATTATCACCGTACAGTGATCTTCAATACATACTGTTTTCTAGAAATTATTTACGTGAAAATAAAGTCAGAGAGCCATTTGAAGCTTTAGAAGGGCTATCTACCAGACTCACGCCCAGAAGTAGGGTTGCTGCTACAATAGTTTTAGCTTCAAGTAACATTGATGTTTTTAGAAATATTATAAACAATCCTGAAGCTCAATACGAAATAGGTTCGCATGTAGAGGATCAAAGCAAATTACTCAACTGTACTTACAACTGGCTTGGGTATTCTGAAGAGGAAAAAGTATATAATAGATTATTTCATAGAAAAGACAGATACAATTTGGCTAAAATAGTTTACATGCCATATTTGTTACATAGTAGTAACCCTGGAGCCACTCAAATAAATTATAATTCTTTGTATGTACCGCAATTTAACGTACCAGGAACTTCTACAGTAGGCGGTGAAGTCGAAGGTATAGAAATATTAAGACAAGGAGAATATGATGTTGATAAAGATATAAATATCCGTCCGGGAGGCAGACTTATTCTACAATCAGGTGTAACCTTAAAGTTTCCACCTGCTATCGGAATGATGATTGCTGGCAAGATAGAGGCAAAAGGAAAACGACCTAATGACATTACATTTACTTTAAAAGAAGAAGTGACTATGTCGAATGACAGTGTTTATGAAACTGATACCGAGATTGAACCTACTACACCAGGCTATCAAGAACCATTAGTACCAATAAGACTTTTAGGCGGCAGAACACAATATGAAGGAAGATTACAAGTTCGAGTAGAAGGTAAATGGGGAACTGTGTGTAATTATCGCTGGAACATTATAAATGCTGCATTAGTTTGCAATCAACTTGGTTTAGTACTGAATCCCGATGATTGGTTTCTAGAACCTAATGAAATCCCTAATGCTGGCACTTCAGAAGATGTCATACTGTCTAACGTAGAATGTACAGAATTTGATAATGATATTACTAAGTGTAAAGCGGAAACTACAGAGAATTTTGAAAATTCTTGTTCCCATGAAAATGATGTCGGTATAAGATGCTACGAAACCAGTTGGGCGGGTGTTAGGTTTAGTGTAATAGCTGACAGAGCTGATATGCAATATTTAAGTATTGAAAAAGCAGGTCTTCTCGACTATTCATCAAATTTATTCAAACCTGCTCTTCAAATAGATTTTGCTCGACACAGTCTTGAAAGTGTTAAAATAACCAACAATTACCACGATGGCTTAGGAATTTTATATTCAAATTTATATGGAGCTGATGCCATTAATACAGTTCGAAATTCTGAGTTTAGCAACAACAAAGGCAGTGGTCTAAGCTTTAAGCAACTAGGTCTTAAAGTGTACAGTTCTACAATAGAAAACAATAAAATAGCTGGTATTTCTCACAACCCTCATATAACTGGTCCACAGCAAAGAGAAATAGCGGGGTGGTTCAATGTAGATCCAGGTTTCAATATGGAAGAATCAAATTATCATCCTATAATGGTGCCTGAATATGAGACAGATATTACTTTGGTTAACGGCGAAACTCGACATATCGTTTTCACTAAATATAGCGGAGAAAGCGTAGAAAAAACTTATAACATAAAATGCAACCCAGGTTACGTACTTGGACTTCAGCTATTGAATCCAATTCATAATTTCTCAACTGAAAGTATTTGTATATATGACTCGCAGAATATCAATGAAGCTAGCACGGTGTGGTGCCTTGATCGTGATCTTTCCACGTTTCCAACAACTAGTAATACTTTTGGTATAGTGCTAAAATATAAAAGCGGCCAGCGAGCATTAGGAGGTGTTGTTTTGGTAGTAAGCACTATTATAGCTCCTGTGCAAAATATACGAAACAGAATTGTTAAAGGTCCGGTGCCGACTCTGCAAGTTTTTAATACAAAGATAAAAGGGAATACCAAAGGCATAAAAGCTTTATACTATAATCGTTATTTAAATGAACTTGGTGACCATTTTCTTCGGAAAGCTAATGAAACTATCAAGATAATAAATTGCGAAATAGCGCACAACACAGAGGAAGCAATTTATGTTAACACACCTTTTTGGGACATTCACGAGAGCCATATAACTGAGATAACTATAATGGTAAATAGTAGCTTGATTACTGACAATGGAAAAGGAATATATCACTTTGCAAGAGATTTAAGAAGTTCAAACAATTTATATCATTACGTATTTCAAGATAATACGATAGAAAGAAACAAAAACGGAGGATTTGATATAAGCTTGCCGTATGTTTGGCAATACAATGAAAATTTCACGCATTCCGTATTCATGCATAACAATACTTGGCGTAATAATCAGAACTTTGGTTTTGTTATAGATGGACATTTTGCCGAAATAAATATAACGAAAAACGTATACAGCGATAACAATTGCAAATCTGGCCTAATTTCTATCAGAGGTATGGAAAAAAAAATGAAAATAGACGGGAACATGATCGAGAGAAATAACGGCCAATACATGGTACAATTCTTTATGGACAGCCAAAGCGAAATTATGGGTTTCGTGTATGCAGTATTTGTGTATAATCAAATAACGGATAATAGATATGCCACACAAATAAACCGCGGTGCTTTAGTTAGAAGTACAGATCCCACATACGCATTGGGCTTCAAAGGGATTCAGAAAGTTAAGGTCAGTCGAAACCTTTTCGGAAATAATGCATTACAATATACACTGCTAGCTGGTATAAAAACTGCAAAAATAAATAATCTATTGGATGTTAGTGAAAATTGGTGGGGCAGTGCAGATGAGAAGAAAATAAGACAACAAATATTTGATTTCGATGATTGGAATAACCATGCTGTAGCAACTTATTTACCGTACTTACTTGAGAATAATTTTGATTCAAGCGTATCTGTTGCGTTTAGTCCTGCGACAGTTGTAGATGTGAATGAACTTGGAGGACGTTTAACTTCCGATCTTACCTTAGATGCGCGGATTTCACCGTATGTAGTAAAGGCCGATATCACAGTTATGCCAGATGTTACGCTCACTTTGACTCCAGGGGTAGTCTTAGAATTTGCACCTAATGTTGGTATATTGGTTATGGGTACGTTGAATGCGATCGGCCACAGTCAATTACCTATTTTAATGAGACCACTGTTCTCTGCAACTAATATTGAAGGTAACAGAATTGAAAAACGGGAAATCGGACAATACTCTTCTAGTCATCATAAAAATAAGCGACAGTTGGAATCGATGATTGTACAAGATTCCATTCGACTTTGTACTGGAAGAAATTGTTCAATCAATGACAATAATTTTGAAAGAAAAAATGAAGGCTTCTTAGAATACTATAATAGAACTACATTACAATGGGTGCCAATGTGTGATAATCGCTTTACAGAGAGAAATGCTCAAGTCGTTTGTCGAGAATTAGGTTTCGATCCAATAAATGTATTCTTTGCTCGCGACAGACGTGTAGAATACCATAGTAATTCACTCTCACGAGTATGGTCCTGGCCCGAGCCGCTGCAATGTGTAGGCACAGAAGAAAAGTATGAAGACTGTCCCATTCGACTCAATGGTCAACTTTACGGTCATAGACACGAGTGTAAATGGAATTCAGAATTCGTATTTATTCACTGTGGTTCTAGAAATTTGGAGGAAAATATTGATTACTGGGGCGGAATACGTTTTACTAATCCAGAGTTTGAATACTCTATGTACGAACACAGAATACATGACCACCATACACATGAAACTTTAAAGAAAGTTGAAAGTCGATTACAGCATGTGCGAATTATTGGTGCTGGCATATTGCATAATGAAAAGTCACCGGCAGTTCAAAGCATCATCAAAAACCCAGTCATTGAAAATGTGAATATAAGTAAATGTGCATATCATGGTATCAATATAGTATCTCCAACTGATACTATAAACATGATGTTTAACACAATTAGTGATACTTTGGGAGAAGGTATCAGTGCTATATCATTAAATGGAGAAGGGAGGGAATCGGAGGAATCGAGTTTCACTCCCTTAAAAGATCTTAATTTACCTTACCACTTATTTTCTTTGATCGATATCTGTGATAGCTCAAAAGTTATTACAGTTGAAGAGAGAGTCATTCTATACTATAAATACGATAACAATCCAGTTAATTGCGTAAAAATATTTAAGAGTATGTTCAGAGTTAAACCTTTTGGGTTCAGACTCCTACAATTCAATTTATTCAATCACACTCTGAATTATGGAAAGCGTGATTCCTTGACTTTGTATGATGGAGATATCTACAATATAACAGCTCCTCAAATAGGTTACTTGGAAAACGGATCGCCTGATGAGAAGAAACTATTTAGAACTGATGGTGCAAGCTTAAGTGTCAAACTATTCGCTAACGGTGCGGCTTCTGTACATGGATTTATTGCTGAAATTGTCACATTGCCCATATCTGCTATAGGATTTAGTAAGTATAACTTTAAATATATATAGCTTAAAACTATCAATATCTTTAAACAAGGCAGAGATGATGGCATGACAGCCATAACTTATTTATAAAGTAATAATTTGTGTATTTCAGCAATCATACTCATAACATAAAAATTAAATTTGTGAGTGAAATTACCAAGTAAAGCGCTTATGTTCTAAAACAAGACGTGGGTACTACGTGCCTACCACGACCATTAGTTTCTATAGAAAGTAGAGCAAATAATTACAAAAAATACACAAAAATAGTATGTGTACAGATAACATATTCTTCAAAATTATACTTTCGAGTGTACCTTTAACTATCTCGATATTCCAGGTCGTGATGTCCAGCACAACATATCGAGTAGCGAACTTACAAACAATCGAGACGGTGCTATAACGTATCAGTCGGTGGGCGAAGTGAACCCACTAGTAGCTATCACTAGGAATGAAATCACAAATAATTGCTTGAAATTGTATGGCAACTTCACTACTTGTCAGGCGGCTGTGAGGGTTGATGTGCAAAATACGCAGACTTTAGTTTTCAGGGTAAGTTAATTTAAAATTAATTTCTTTTTTAGCAGAATATATTTAATGTGCTTATTTAACAAGTAGTCAACTAAAACCCTTTGTATTCAGCCCTTTTTAACGTCCCACTGCTGGGCACGGGCCTCCCTTCAATACGAGAGGTATAAGGCCATAGTCTACCACGCTGGTCAAGAGCGCGTTGGCAGACTTCACATATTTTTCGAAAACTTGTTAAGTTCTCTCAAACATGCAAGTTTCCTCACGATTTTTTCCTTCACAAGCACAGCACGTTACCACTGGGCTAACACTTCCTTAAACCGCTTTAGGGGATGTATTTTCAAAGAACCCTTAAATTCTATTTTTAAAAATTCAGTAGTACTTTGACAATAGACAAAAATTGTCATCTTATCCCAAATGTAGAAAAAAGCAAGAATAGAAAGTGCTTTGTTTGTGCTAATTATACCATTATGCACTATCATATCCCCATCCTGTAATATATATGTATGACATTATATTTTTATACTAGCTTTGGCCGCTATTCTTTTCGCGTAGTTATTATCAATAATTACTCCACTCTTGAGGGTCGTAGCGTGATGTTAGATAGCCTATAACGTTTCTTCCTATTAAATCCTATTTTAGGATAAGACTTTAAAAAATGAACTTAAAAACAAAGTTTCAAAAGGATACAATTGAATTCCTGCAAAATAAATATGTGTCGAAATACTGTAGCTTTCAAGCAATAGTATGAATAAATATACGAAATATTACATTCATATTTTCAGAATAATTTAGTGCGCAACAACGTCGGGGGTATCCTAGTGAGAGCGGATTCGAGAGGCTCCGCTACTTCACTGCGCGGTTGGATACATAATAATTTGTTCTTTGAAAATCATGACTTGCCCTGTCTTCAAGTTGAAGGTAAATATATTTATTTATTCAATCACACTCTGATATCGTGGGATAAGTTTGATTTTGTTTTTTACTAGGAACTATGCCGGGCGAAGCGAGGGTGAGTCGCTAGCACGATATATTTTCTTTTCATGTTCTAAAGATAATCTCGGATAAATCTTCATTTTTTGATAACATTTATTTCAAAATCGGTTTTTTGGTATCATCTTTGATATTAAAATTGACGGAAAGTTATTAGGTACCTTGTATGTATATATGAGTTTGTGTTTTCTTCACGCTGAAACGTCTGGACCTATTTAGATTATATTTAGTACACGGATAGTCTATGGACTAGCTATAGACCTAGGCTACTTAGGCACCTAGGGATGCACTTCAGCGAAGCAAGCGTATATCGATAATATATTTTGATAAATAATAATAATCAAAAACAAAATTCCAGGTCGCCAATCCTCTCCATACCAAGAAGTAACAATATACCGCAACTACTTCACTCGTAACCGAGCTCTGTACACTGACGTCATAGTGCTCCGGCAGGTGGTCTCAAACTTCACACACAACTACGTGCACCACAACACTGGCTTGAGGATATTAGAAGTGTCCGGTTTTGATAAAGTTCGTCTGCCGATATATCAGACTACGTCGCATAATGGGTTTTACAAGTTAGTCACTGTACTATTATTACTACTCTTATAACACGCGTTGTTAGTTTTGCTTTTAAATAATGTACTTACATCTTGAAAGTCAGTTGAACCTAATTTTAATTGTATCGATTTTCAATAAAAATAATATACAAATATAAATAAGCATTTGTATGTATGCATATTGTAAAATTTATGGATCATGGTTGGGTGGGCAATACAATAAATAGCCCTTTTCTATAAAATAAAAAACATTTAAATCGATTCAAAATTGATAATAACATACACTCAGATTAAATACGTCTTAGTTTTTTGAAGTCGTTCAAATATATTATTCTTTAATCGATTTCAAAAAGAAGGGTTTAAGTTAGAATAAATAGTAAATCAGAATTAATCTAGTTACTGGATATGAGTTGGAAAAATATGTATTTTTTTCTATTTTCAGAAACTTCGCCTTAGACAGAGAAGGCCGCGCCACAGTGGTGGCCGGCACCGCGGGACAGCACTATGTCGACAACATATTCTTTAACCCGGATAACGATTACGAAATGATTACTGTCAACAGATCTATGTATGTATAATCTATACTTATTATAAAAATAAGTCCCCCGGCCGCGTCTTTCTGTCCTCCTGTCTGTCCTCCTGTCTGTCCTCCTGTCTGTCTGAACGCGATAAACTCGAAAACTACTGAACGGATTTTTATACGGTTTTCAACAATAGAAAGAGTAATTCTTGAGGAAGGTTTAGGTATATAATTTATTATGCTTTTATGTAAATTAGCTGAAATACGGCGACAAATGTTGAAGAGGTCGCAAAAAATCTCGCCAAATGGGAACTTTCCACGCGAACGCCGCGTAAACTAGCAAAGATACAGTTAAGTAATGTACTAGAGAATTCAAAATCTATAAAATGCTACAAAAAAGTCCGCGATAGCATATCTCTATCTCTTACGGTTGACTTACAATAACCACTTTTATGTTAACATTTTTAATTAAAAACATTACGTTATTTTCAAAGTTATTTTCTTTAGTTCGGTATTAATCCTTATCCAAATGAATATTTTAATTAGCTTAGTCATTTAATGCAGATTAAAATTGCTCTTTACACTAAATCAATCAGATGAATAGTTTTTGAGATATCGTTGTTAGAAGTAATTAGTAGCGAAACATTTTTAATGCTTGGCGAGCATTGAGATGCCTACGGCGAGTCCATCCCCTCTGCCCCGCATCGCTCGACCGCCTGCTCAAGCTATATAAACCGGGCGATGTAGCGCGCGATCCTAGGATACTTTTTACCGCGGGAAAATATCTTATTTCTGAGGAAAAATACAAAAACTGCAATGTAAGAGTATACTAATATGTAACACCTAAGAATTTAGTTTTTGATCATCTGAACGCGGGCGGAGCCGCGGGCAATGCTAGTATACCTATAGTAATATTTGTTAACTAGCGATTTACCCTTGCTTCGCTTGGGTCGCTCCCTAGGGGCGAGGTCTAACAATAACTGATGATACTTTCTTATATTTACGCGAATATTTGACGTTTTTAATAAAACAGCTTTTCGGGTTATTTTGCGGATTTATTTTGAATTTTGATTCATGACGTTTCGAATGCTTTACAATAATCAAGAATTATTATATTTTAATAATTAGATATTAAATTTTTGAAATCATTTTTGTAAAATTGTGGGTAGGTTATCGAAAACGAAAATATCTGATAGATATCTATTTTAAATGAAAACCCCCGTTTAGTTATTTTTTTACATTTTAGTGCCTGGAAATCATTTTTTTTAATATAATATTAGCTATATTATATTTGGTATGAGGATATTATTTAGTATTTTTTCATATGTTTTTGACGACGATGTACTATTCAGTTTTTTTCATTCATCGCTTGGTTGAAGTCATTAAAGAACTATAGAAAATATTTTTATTTTGAGATGATATTAATTATGTATTATGTATATTATTATTACATTTTTTTTTTGAATGTTGCCTACAAATTATCATTTTTATTGTGCGATTCAGTGGTTAAAAACATAGGTACGTTTTAAGTTTAGTGCATCTCCTTATTATATATTCAATGGGTTTTATTTTTTAAGACAGAAGTGCATGAAAAAAAATATTACTACCTTTCGTTATTAAAATGGCAAAATAGTATGGGTATTAGAGCATATTTTTTAAGTTAAAACAGGTCTTTGCCTATAATTTGTGCTTAATTTTTTACATTTATTTTAATTTCATATTTTTTTATTATATTCTATTACAATGATATTAATATATTATACAATAATTACTATGTAATAATAATTAGTATAAGTTATGATAATAATATATGACTTGCATGTTTTTGTTGCATGGCTGCTGGGACCATAGCTTTATCGATTTTAATCCCAATTATATGAGGTAAGACTTATTTTATTATATTACATATTATAATAAATAACTTGTAACAGGCTGTATTGGCGGTTTTGACGTTTTATTGTATGTAAAAGATATACTCAGACTAAAGAGTTATATAGACTGAGGCCTGAGCCCAGGAAAATAAATCTAATACCTTTAAAAGAGGAAATCTTGTATATTTATTTATATTTATATAGAAACGGCCCCTACGATGTTCATGACATTTACTATACAGGGGGTTTCGGGGGCGACAAATCGATTTAGATTAGTATTATGTCTCAGAAAACGAGCGCGTGTTTTCGAGTTTTTTTTTTATGTAGTTTTCTTTTGCATTATTCCACGCAAAATATGGTCGGTAATTTGCACTCTCTGATGTAAGCATCGTGGTCAAGCGGCCAAGGTGCAAGGTCAACAATCGTCAATCACAGGTGTCCAGATTCGAACCTCTGTCACATACAAATTTTTAACTTTTGTATTTTTTTTAATATTTATTCATGTTTTTAGTTTAAAAAAAAAATGAAAATTGTACTTATATATATATTATATATATATATATATATATATATATATATATATATATATATATATATATATATATATAAGTAAAGTAAAAAAGTTGCTCGTTTAAAGGTATGAGATAATCACTAAGGCGACGATAACGCTACATACATATTATGTACATATTTTTGATTGAGATGATTGCCTCGGTGGTGTTATGTGTAATAGCTTGCATGTACGGCTACAGATCCAGAGATCCTGAGTTCTAGTCTCAGGTCGAGTCAAGTTTTATTACTGAGTTTTTCTTGTTAGGATATTCTCAGTAACAGTCCAGTCAATCAATTCACCCTAATGCCTCGGAGAGCACGTAAGGCCGTCGGTCCTGCGCCTTAATTCTTCTCAATCACGTCGAATTATCGTCTCATCGGACTTTAAAAGTAAAAGGAATAGAAAGTGCACTTGTGTCTGCGCGTATACTTGTGCACTATAATACGAGTATCTCCTGCTGCGCAGTTGGCTAGTCTCAGTGAGATTGGCCTCCGTGGCCGGTATCGGTCAGGGGTATACATAGATAACATATTTAACCAACTTCAGCTCGCTGGACTTATGGCGCACTCGCATCGACGCGAAGCACAACTACTGGAGCTACAACGAGAGCCTGGCGGTGGCGGGACGCATCCGCGACCAGTCCGACAACCCTTTGCTATTAGAAGTCGACTATAGGTAACTATATTAACAAAATTATCTTTTCAGATTTTTCCTGGATTTATTTTGATCTTTGGTTTCTGACCTTTCGAAAGCTTTATTTATATCATTTGCATTTTGCATCAATCATGGCCACGGGAGAGAATAAGGTTTTAGACATCTGAAAGATCATTATTTAATTTTTACAGACAGTGCCTACTCACAAATGTAACTATTATATAATGACCTTTGAGACATCTAAAACTTTAGTCTCTCCCGTGACCATGATTGCTGTCATGTGATGCTGCATGAAAAATCCTTGCGAACATTTGACATTTTAAAGAAATTTTATTTAAAACTAGCGGCTCACTCTCGCTTCGCTCGGGTTCGTCGTTAGGTACGTTTTAAATAGATAAAAATAGTTATTAGCCAGCGTTAGTCATATAAATTTTATTTTTTTTCGTAAATTTTCATGTCTTTTCACCTTAAGGAACATACGAAAAAAACATTTTGCCGAATTGGTCCAGCCATTCTTGAGTTATGCGCTTACTAACATTCATTTTTATTTATATAAATAATATAATAATATAGAACATGTCAAATATTTGCGTAAATCTAAGAAAGCAATATCATTCCATATAAATCCATGAATGCAGGCCCTACTACATGAGCAACTCGAGCGTGCTGACGGGCGGCAAGTGCCCGCCGGGCTGGGACGCGGTGGCCGGCACCTGCTACATGTACGTGGGCGCGCCCATGACCTACGCCGAGGCGAGGCGCTTCTGCTCCGTGAGTTTGTTGTCCTACCCTACTGGCCATACTAACTGCGTGCGTCTGGTGGTGTAGTGGCTAGCATGTACAGCTGCACATCTGGAGGTCCTGGGTTCGAGTCTCGGGTCGGGCTAATTTAGTTATTGAGCCTTTCTGTTTAGTAAGTCTCAACAGCAGCCCGGAGTTGGGAAGTTGGTGGTGTTTTAACCCCCGTGCCTTAGAGAATACGTATTACTTAATAACTCGGAGCGCACGTACTCAATAACTAAACTTGGCCCGACCCGGGACTTTCAGGACCTCCGGATCTGTTACATGCTAGCCACTAGACCGATACAATTTTATGTATTAGTATGTACTAAATTTATTTATTTATTATTAAGCATACTTACAACACACATGTTAAAACAATTCAATACAATAAATAAAGTAAAAAAAACAGACATGCATATCAATTACAAGTGTACATAGCATTCATAATATTATCGAATCATTATAGTAATTGATAAAAACAATACAAAAATAAGTAAATAAACCCGCAGTCGGACAACGCGTCGATGCCGTTCGTATCGAACAACTACGCGGCGCTGTACGAGTTCATCCGGCGCCAGAACCAGTGGTTCCAGTTCGGCGACCGCGTGTGGGTCAGCCACATCGACTACTCGCAGTGCACCTCCTTCGCGTTCTCCGCCGTCGAGCAGACCGATTGTTCACAGAAGAACGCCTTCATATGCGAGATTGGTGAGTTTATTTTTTTATTTTATTTTATTTTTATTTTATTTGGGAAACAAACAGTACAAATTGATACAAATTAAAAAACAAAACATAAAATATAAATCATTGACCAATAAAGTTTCCACAATTAAATATTACATAGAATAATGCGAGCAAATTAATTACAATTAAAAAAAAATTAACATTAAATAAAATAATAATCATATGAATAGAAAATAATTAATGTTTTAGTAATAATTACATAATTATAGTTAATAATAAAAAGTCGCAAATATAATTTAATACAAATAAAAATAATTTAAACTAGGTTATTTTCTTAATTTGTTGAGTTAACTTCTGTAACGAACCCGTAAAGTAATCAATTGAACAGTATTCTTTGTTATATAATAAACAAGAACGATGAATGAAGGCATTTTGTGCATATTTGGTACGTGTAGTATTTGAATAAAATAAAGATTTAATTCGCGAAGATTGTCTTGGACAACGGAAATTAATGATGTTAAGAAGAAATGGAGAGTCAATAATATTATGCAGTAATTTCAACAGAAATGTTTGGTCCTTTACCTTACGACGTTTTTCCAGAGAGGTCAAATTAGGAATAACTTGATCAGTAGCGGAACATCTAGATCTTAAATGCTTTAAGAATTTTGTTTGAATTTTCTCTATTTCTCGAATGTGGACTTTGTAATGTGGATTCCAAACCACTGAACCGAATTCTAGTATAGAGCGAACGAATGCGTTAAAGAGAAGAATCAGGGTGGTATTATTTTTAAAATCTTTACTAATTCTAAGAACAAAACCAAGCATCCGATAGGCTTTTGCAGTCGCATATCTATAGTGTTGACTAAAGGTTAACGAGGAATCAAGGTGAATGCCCAAATCTCTCACCCCAAAAACCCGTTCAATAAGATTTTCGTTTAAAGTGTACTTGAAATTAATAGTATTTTTTTTGCGGGAAAATGATATTACGTTACACTTTTTTATATTAAGTTGTAAGAGATTATCATTGCAATACTTACACAATTCATTCAAATCATCCTGTAATAAACTACAATCAGAAGGTTTACTTATGGTTTTATATATCTTCATATCATCAGCATAGAGTAGAATTGAAGAATGTTTAAATACCGCAATAATGTCATTAATGAATAAATTAAATAAAAGGGGTCCAAGATGAGAACCTTGGGGCACACCAGAAGTAACAGGCACGAACGTAGAGCAGTAACCTTTAATTGTAACCGCCTGGCTACGATCTCTAAGGTATGAAGTAAGCCAACGGAGGAGGTCGCCATGTATACCGAGTTCTTCAATTTTACGAATTAAGGTTACATGACAGATTTTATCAAATGCCTTTGAGTAGTCGGTATACACCACGTCCACCTGGAAACCCTGATCCATAGCGGTAGTAACCTGATGAACAAATTCACATAAATTGGACTCTACAGATTTTTTGTTTATGAAGCCATGCTGTTGAGGAATTATAACGGTTCGTAGGATAGGAAAAACACAGTCATATATAATTTTCTCAAAAAGTTTAGCGATAGTACATAATTTAGATATAGGTCTATAATTTTTAACATTGTGCTTATCACCTGATTTAAAAACTGGTACCACATAACTTTGTTTCCACAGTTGAGGCATTTCGCCGCTACAAATAGATTTTTGAAATAACAAATAAATAGGAAGGGATAAACAGCTACGACACATCTTCAAAAAAATAGGAGGCAAGCCATCAGGCCCGTATCCCTTATTTATATCTAGTTTACAGAGGTATTTATGTACAATAAACGGAGAAAGTGTAACCGAACCTATGCTAACAAAACTATTCACACTTGAGGTACTCACACGATTATTGTTGTTGATTAAGGATGGTGACTCGTAAACGGATTCAAAATAATTACTAAAAAGAGAACATATTTCATTTCCGTCACAGGCAGTTATTTCTCCTAGTTGCATAATCTCAGGGATATTAGAGGAAGAATTTTTGGATCGGACAAATGACCAAAAGAATTTGCTACATTCTTTAATTTTACTTTCAGAATTTGAAATGTACAAATCATAATATTTAGATTGTAACCTTTTCTCACGATCACGTAAGATACTAAACGTATCATAATCAGAGGTTCTGTTATAAGTTTTCCATTTCCTATGATACTTTAATTTTTCATTAATAACTTTTATTAAGGATCTAGGGTACCAACAGGGATAATTTTTATTATATTTTACAATTTTAATTGGAATAAGATCATTAACAATTTTAAATATAGTTTCATAAAAAACATTAACAGCATCCGAGATTTCACGGTCATCTAATAATTCAATCCAATCAATTTTGGACAGTACATTATTGATTTCTTCGTAGTTAGCACGGTGAAAAAGTCGAATCATTCTAGGAGTCGGTTTAATTATTCGCAAACTATGTATAGCAAATAGTATCTCCAGAGCTGGGTGATGTGCATCCTCTTTAACAAGAGGTTGAGGGCAACGACTGACGGTACAGTGGCAGTCACTAAAAATAAGATCTAGATGTCTGCTATTAATATTATGAACTGAATTGAATTGCCTCAGATCAGTAAAATTCACAAAGTTGGCCAAGGCGTACACTAGACTATTATCATCACCACGATTACTCAGGATCATGATATTGTCATTCATAACCCACTGCGCAGTCGGAACATTAAAATCACCTAACACCAAGAAACTGTCATTAGGATAATTTAACTTGTCATCGGAAACCAATTCAAAAAAATCAATGAGCGTATCACAATGGCGGTTAGTATTAGGGAAATAGCAGCAATATATATGAAGTGACTCAGTTATTGCAGTAGACACCAACGATATTGTTACTTTCACTATTTCAGCTGAAAAGTTGCTCAATTGTATGGATGTCGACGAACGAACTGTTAAGTTAGATTTTAAGGCGATAAGTACACCGCCACCCATTGTGTCTCCACGTTCATTATAATTTCTATCACATCTATGAACAGTGTATCTTTCAGACGATATCATACTCCCCCTGCATCACAGCCCTGAAGAACGTATTAGTTTTGGTACGTAAGCCTCGTACATTTTGGTAGAAAATGTTTAAATTATATTCCATGATTAAATAAGTTTAAAGTAATTATACGTACAATATAATTCATTACAATAATAATAATAATTCCATTATTCCGCATTTGATTTATATTATAAGAAAAAATATATGTAAAATGACAAATGAAAGAAATTACTGCAATAATATCCATTAAATAAATATCGCAACGAATAATCCATTTAAAACTTAACTTATTTGCACAAATGCCTTCACCAACGTTAAAAAAAAATAAAGAACAAAATGCATTACAAAGATCAAAACAACTATAGCCAGAAAATATCAAAACGCCGTAACAGGAAGTGCCACAGGTACAGATATAAATTGTCCTTATACAATTTTGTTTAAATCCTTCATATTTGATATATTCAGCACAGCGCTGTTGTCAGAACGTCTTATCATTATGCTGCAATTCTTTATCCAAACATATTTATAATTCTTCTCCTTTGCTATTTTTTTTACAGATAGTAGCAAGGTTTTATTTGTGCTTGTTAGGTGCTCATTAAAGTAAACGTTATTATAGTTGTTAGAAAATCCTAAATCATTACACCTAATCTTTAGTTTTCTTGCCTGTGCGAGGAATTCATCTTTTTTCCAGCGACATAAAAATTTAACTATGATAGGCTTATATTTTTTACCATCTTTATTTTTGTTTTTGGTAGCAACTCTGGTGATAAAATCAATGTCAGTGCCAGGATCAATTTTTATTGAGGTTTTGCTTGCAACGTTTTGTAAAATAGAATAGAGATTTTCATTTTTTTGTTCTGGAACTCCATAAATTTCAATATTCGATCGACGAGCCCATTGCTCACGGTTATTGTTTTCAGTAAGGATTGATTGTATTGTAGATTTTATTTCCTCGAACTCAGATATCTTTTCATTATACTGATGAAGTTCCTTTTCACATTTCTCAATACGTGAATCTAAACTATCATATTTTGAACTAAAGAAGTCCAAGGATTCCTTTATAGAATTGAAATCCTGGCGAATCGAAATTAATTCTTCTTTGAGTGGAACGAATGCTGATTTAAATTCATCCTTCAAGCTAGAAATTTCCGAAGTAACAACCGACCTAATTAACTCAAGTAGATTATTATTATTTATCCCGGCCTCTTCACAGGTGTCCACCTGAGTAGTTAACAATGAACTACCACCTCTTTTAAAATTAATATTTTCATTTGACTTAGTATTGACACCACTACTACGTATAGGGGTATTATCATTATTTGTTTGCCTCGGTATCAGTAAAGAGCACTCCGGGCACATCCAATGTTTTTTCAACTCATGTTTTAATTCTTTTTTACTATCTGTTGCGAAGAGGCACTGAACGTGGTAATTTTGTCGACATTTAGTGCAAGTAATAATGTCACTACTGCCACCTGTGGTCGATTTGCAACACGATTTATATATGAATACTAGCGACTCACGCTCGGGTTCGTTCTTAGACCCATCCTTTTACAATATGTATGGAAGTCCTCCCGATTTGTTGACATTTATGATTACTGCTCCGCTCGTTTGGGTAATAGCATGATGATATATAGCCTATAGGCTTCCTCAATAAACGGGCTATTTAATGCAAAAACAAGTTTTCAAATCGGATTAGTAATTCCTGAGATTAGCGCGCTCAAACAAACAAACAAAGTCTGCCTCTTTTTAATATTAGTATAGACTAGCGACTCACCCTCGCTTCGCTCCGGTTCGTCCCTACGTACGTTTTAATTTTTTTGAGCGGAACCCTAATTCTTTTTCTAAAATAAAAGTACAAACAGACAATTCCATTTTTTTATCTGTATAGATTAATGTAATTATTTATAGATCCCAAAATATCCATCGACCCGATGTCATGGCAGGGAGACACCCTGGCCGTGGCCTTCCTCGGCGTGCTGGTGGCGGCCGTGGTGCTGGTGGGGGCGGCTCTCGTCTGCTGGTACTCCAAGTCTAAACACAGGTCAGTATTCATATTTATTACTGCCTTCCACACACCATGGCAATGGTAGTGGTAGGTAGTCTATGTATTACTCAGTGTCACAATCTATCTACGTACCATCTAAATCCGTTCAGCCTTTGCAGCGTGTAGAAGTAATAAACAAACGTACATCATACACAAACAATATGCATTCAATATGTGACTAATATCGATCACTATTGTTTCATGTAATATTTATATTTTAAAATAATTTTAATAAAAGAATTAAGTAAAAACTTTGTTTTTTTTTTTAGTTCTCCGGCTGTCATAAACGTAATTCACACATACACAAACAGTAGCATACATACATACACAGACTAACATAAATAATCTGATATATATTATACAAGCGGCGTCAAATTTTGAACAATTTATTACTAAATAGTAGCTTATGTGTTACTCTAAATCATAGTGTATTTATGTACTAAATTCATGTAAATCTATCCACTCGTATCATCAAAAAAACTAACAACATATACAGACACAAAATTTTTAACCCCTTTACATTTATAACGTTTAATATAGGTTTCTCAGAGATGAGATGTTTTCCCGCAGTAAAAAGTATCCTATATGTTAACCCGGATATCCAGCTAACATCATACCAAATTTCACAGACAGACAGACAGACAGACAGACAGACACACGGACGAACGGACAAAAAATCTAAAAACTATAGATTCAGCCTCTGTATCGATAGTAATGACTACTTCAATAAGATTTTCCAAGAAAACATTTAAAAAGAAAACATTTTTTATTAACTCATTAAATCAATAATTTCAGACATATCCAAAGGCTAGAGCGACGTAACTCGATAAGACAGTCGTTACACTCGGTGCGATCTATTGGCAGCATCAATGGCGGTTTTCCGGACACTACTTACAGAAGGAAAATTGTGCAAATGGTAAACTATGTTATAAATGAGTAATATTATAGAAAGTAATGTTATTTATTTATATAATTTTTATCATTAATTCTATTTACATATATTTAATAGGCAAATAGAATTAATTATTGATAAAAATAATGTATAACCTTTTTAAACGATAAACTCATTTGTTATTTATTATTGTTATATAAACGAGTGAATCTCCATTAAAAATTCTCTTACAGAGTGCACGATCAACAGACACACTAACAAAAACCTCTGATTACCGAAAAATGCTCGCATCAACGACTTCTATGGAGTCCATGGAAAAGAGTCAATTTAATTCTTCCGTAGAAGACAACCAGAGCTTCGATATCTACGAAGCACATAACCCAAATAACGTGATACAACTAAAACATAGCACGTTCAACAAGAAACCAGCATCTCCTGAATACAGCGTGCCACAGAACAGAGATTTCGATTTGTCATACAAAAATGAAGGATACAGAGAAAATTCTAGTGTAACGCCATCTATGAATACTTTAGCGACAGAAGAACTACCAATAATACATCATCCCGGTGGTTTGCAACAGTTAGATATAATGTCGCCTCAAAACGAAACACAATATTTCAATGCAGATACTCTACCATTGCGGGGTATAGATAAGTCTGATGATCCGATATTTTTAAAGAGAGAATTAGAAAGGGATGGCAAGATATATGGGCCTTATGGCGCCCCCGATCATGGTGGGCAACCGAAATTGTCGTTTTTAATGGAGTTAAGGTCGAAAATGCCGGAGCCTCCGCCACAAGTTTCTACATCGACGTTCGGTCAACGAAATGTTCCAGGTTTGTAAAACAAATAAGTGTTATAATATATTTTTATTATTATAGAAAATGGATTTATATACCTGACTTAAAATTATATATTCAAATTTAAAATATTTTATATAGCATTAAATTATTATATTTTTTTACTTAACGTCATGAGTCTACTACCAGTTCGGAAAGAAGCCTCAGACCTGAGAAGAACTGGCGAAAGAAACTCAGCGAGACTAACATTATTTCATTATCATTTTTATAGAGTTAAATTATAAATTACAATATTTCTACAAAATTGAAGTAGCCTGAAGGCGATCACTTCATTGCCAAAGCGTGCCATCTTCTATAAAATCATTAATTGTACAATAGCACACAAACGTTCTTTAACAATACTTTTGAATTTGGCGATATAGTTATTTATGTAGGACTATAATATAATAATCGTGTAAGTTTGTATGTTTGTTACTCCAATGCTGAAACGGCTAAAAAACAGTACATAAATAGATTATAATCAGGAGTAACACATAGTGTACTATTTAGCATCTAGTGTGACTCCGAGCGGGGCAAGTGTAAATCACTAGTCTTAAAAAGTTTTAAATACTTATATAACACCTCCAGGTAAATTTCTAAGAAATTAATTAAATTTCTAAGGAATCTATAGTTAACTGTAACGCCGGCGTGTCCGCGGTCGTGGAGGGATTAATACGCGCCACGAAAGATGAGACTTGACGAGCGTCAGTAGTGGGGATCCTGCGCAACAGTCATGTACGAAATAGTTATCTACAATTTATTTCTATATCTATTTAGGGATTTTTCAATATCATTCGGAATAAAGTGTATAGCAATGTTATATTAAAATTATTAACAATATTTACGTAAGATACGCAAGGTACGCAATGGTACGTATTTGTACCTGCTTCCTTTGCTTCTTTTAACATATAAGTAACTGTACACGTCATAAACCAGCTTCCTACTTCTTCTTCTTAATGTTTAAACATCGCGGCATATTCAAAATTTTACAAAATTGCACTCGTATACAACACAACTATAAATAAAGTAGAAATTTATAAACACAAATTTATAAACACACTCGTCTGTACCGCGGAGTTAAGCTGGGCGTGCACGGGGTGAGGGGAACGGTAGGCAACTACCACGCATGCGCAGCGCCGTCCCGCGCCTCCCGCGCGCTTTCCGACGCCCCGATGACGCCCGATCCCTTTCCGCCTCAGACCTTGTACCGCTAAAGAGACCTATAAATCGTCTTATGCGCAAGTTAAACCACGTGGTATGTCAAGTCTCATCTTTTGTAGCGCGTACTATACATAGTAAAAAAAAAGAAAAACAAGTATAATAAATTATTAAAAATATTTCACAGATGAACTACAATACTACGACGACCGCCTGCCGAGTCCCCCACACCCTCCGGCCTACCCCCACTCGGCCCCTCCCTCCCCGCCCTCCCCCGCCACATCCCCCTTCACCCCCGACCTCCCCACCAGATCTAGATCAGAAGCCCTTCTAGAAACAGACTTCGACTTCGAAGACTCGCAGATGAACACAATGTCAGAAGACAGCAGATCATACAGCCAGCCTTTAGAAACGGCTATGTAAAAAGTAATACATACATAGTATATTTTAAAAAAATGGGTGCGTGTAACCTTTTTGCGCGGTTGAAGTAAAACTTCTTTGCAAATATCGCAATTAAATTAAAACAAATCAATAAATAAATAAGGCATATTACAATCATATATTTATAGAATACCATATACGGAAAGTATATTATATATTTGTCAGACAATAACAACGGTTACCATGGCAACATGGCAATGTATTCTATCTCATTCTCTCGACGGTTTAATCCTATATATTTATTTGTTTGTCTCTTTCTAGTGTCGCATTTTCGTTTCATCGACTTTCAAATCACAACGATTCAGAAGAAGTTTCACTTCAACAAAGTTATTCCATGATTATATTTGTGATACATAATTTGTTTAAAAAATTAAATAATATTTTTTCTGTATTTTCAATACACATATTATATGTATTGAATATTTAAAATTTATATAATCACCATATAATTAAAATGGTTTTGTAATTGAGGGTATTGATTATGTCGAAAACTCAGGCTAAGGAGTAATATAGATTAAACATGAAGCCAAACAATAATGTTTTAAAATAGCACACAATTTGTATACTGAGAGAAAAATAAATAAATGTTAATAAATATAAATTGCTATCGGATTTTATTAAAATACAGATACATATAGAAAAAAAAAACTGTATGAAATAATTATATATAATGCTATCACTCTTTCAAGGGGAAGAGAACTAATGCTTAAAAAATATAACAGTTTATACTACTATTTTTACTATTCATATTTTAATTTCAAAAAATATATATTAATTTAACTAATACATATATAAAATTTCCCTTATTCTTTAAAGAAAGTAAACGATCTGAATGGAAAAATCGAGAATAGTAGCATAAGCAGATAATCATGGTACTGTTTTTGACTTCGACATTTATTTTGGCGCCTCCGATTATAGAATTCTTTAGTCTGAGATTGAAAAGAAACATATATTATAAATTAAGAAAGCGAGAAAAAAGTTATATATATCAAACTATATCACCAAATATATGTGAAGTAATATTTTAAAAGTCACTAAGTATACCTAACAACTTCCATGTCATATAAACATTGCTTTAGAATGATTACTATGCCTTATCTGAAAAAAGACCGTCCAAAGGCCTTAATGAAAATAGATATATGTATTTTATATGTAATTATAATAATTAAAAAATTCACATTGTCTTCGTATCTTAGAAAAAATAATATTAATGTAATGAACAAAAAGACTGATGTCTTCATTTGTTAGGGAGCTTTGCATTTACTTTCTACGTATATTTGTAACTATGACGTTATTTACGCCATTTTTAACTCTATTATTTCCAATAAACACAATTTTTTAATATTTTCCGTATTGCTTATATTGCTTATAATCATATCGTGATTTAGGACATTTGGCATATTTATAAATAGGACTTAATGTAGATAACACGATCTCATAATTTGCTTCTTTACGGTAACATTACGTCGTCTCGGTGCTTATTTGTCCAAACCAAACGGCCAATTTACCGAAAGAATTTTTGATACAAAATTATAGACTTTTAAACGTCAATTCTATTGGTATTAAATTCACATTTTACTTGAATAAAGTCGATTTTTTTTTATCTATGTATGTTTAAAAACCTTAGACATAAAGCCTTGTTTTTAAAATAGAGGAAAATACTCTACTGTAGAGTACAACAAGTGTAGGTCGTTTGAGCAAATAAGTACTATGGCCACGATTATTATTAGATAGAAAAAAACATTTAAAATAATATTCGTAGTTAAAATTACTGTTTGTAATTTTATTGTTACCATAAAACTTTTATTTGTATATTTATATACGTATTATGGTTATTACAACATCAATATGTATATAATTATTTAACCATCAATTGACACGGAATAGTTCGTATGTTTGCTCTTATTAATGAACATTAATTTAAGTTTATTTTAAAAAAATCACAGTTTAGTTTTATTAAAGCTATAATTATTTAAGTTAATGAATGTCCGTCCTTTGTGTTACAGATAAGTAGGTTTAATTATTATAATTCAAAGTATTTCTACTTTTTTAAATGAAGTTTAACATTTCTATTTATCGTTTTATCCTTTCAAATACTTTTTATATTTAATCCTTATAAATCCTATCTTTACAGTACTACGACTTATATATGATTTTAATCATGCTTTAATTATAAAACGTACAAAATTAGTAAATTTAATTGAATAAAATAAATATTGAATATTTTCATATATAGACTTTTATTTCTTAGTTGTTGTTAAATATTATTTATGTTTAAAATGCATTCACACATCTATATATAAGAATATAAAACGAGGTTGGGAATGTTACAACACTTTTAGCTCGAGATCTGCTAGACCGATTTTCATGGTTTTTGATTTGTTGGATACGTCTCTGCCCCAAATAGCAGAATAACAATTAAAACATCGAAAACATTCATGAAAAAAAAACTATTTTATACTAAACGTCAAAACGGTAGATACCTTTAGCGAAAAGCGAGTGTGACTCGCTAGTTTATAAGTATAAAAGTGAAGTATCTGATTTAAGACCAATTTAAATTTAACTACCTACATTAAAACATTCTCGTCTTTGTACGACGATTAGACGAAATTTTTACTCTGATAAAAAATAAGGTGCAATAATGACTTAGTAAGACGAATACAACTACTAGTATAGTATTATACTAGCGGCTCACCCTCACTACGCTTGGGTTCGTCCCTACTTACGTTTTAACGTTTAGTATAGATTTCTCAGATATGAGATATTTTCCCGTAGGAAAAAGTATCCTATATGTTGACCCGGATAACCAGCTACCATCATACCAAATTTCATCAAAATCCCTCCAGCGGTTTTTCCGTGATGCGGTAACAGACAGACAGACAAAAATTCTAAAAACAATAGATTCGGCCTCCGTATCAATAATAATGTCTATTTCAATAAGATTTTCCAAAAAATATTTAATATACAGATTCGACTTAGTTACAATTTTATTAAATGTATAGATGATCTGTGATACGACTTTTCTTTTTTACTGCGTCCTTGAGGTACATACCTTGATATTACCTTCTTCTTCTTCTCCTTGCCCATTTCCAAATCACTTGGGGTCGGCGCAGTACATCTTCTGTACTGCTGAAAGGATTTGGCAAAAGTTTTACGACCGGCCGCCTGCCTGACGTCAACCCTCCTTGGGAATAAAAAAATAACCTTGATTACTTGATACCTGGAAATTGGCCATCTAACCAAGTTAGCAGGTAGGCATACGATCTTAGTACATACTAACACTACCCAATCGTCCACATTTCGTTCGTCAGAAAATACGTGACGTCTGGCGGCCCTGGGATCTTGGACTATTGCAAAAATGTATTATTTGGTATTATAAAGTATTGTAATATTTTTGAATAGTCAATACCCGAAGTTCCAATGTAATTCAAAGCAAGCTACCCTTTGTAACATGGCAATTTAGAAATATATTTGTCAAATTATTCCTGAATATCTGGTAATTCTAAAGCTACCAGCACTGCCAATTGGCGGGGAAATTACCCGGAAAGCGGGTAATTTTAAGCGATTTTTGATGGCCGTTAATTTTGACGGGTATTTGCATTGAGAGTGGTCAAAGCCGGTATTTTAGTTTAGCTGATTAATTTGATATTTTGATTTTTTATGTAAATTTTTATGTTACTTAAAAATAACTATTTTCGGGTATTCTGCTTATGGTTGACGCCGCGCTGCACCGGCGGGATAAGCCAGGTATTTTGAGGTTTATTGGTCGGGTAAATCAATGACTGCTATCTGGCAGCCCTGAGAGCTACTGTCAATAATTCAAAATGTCAATCGCAACTTTAAGGGTTGCGCTTGGTCGTGGTTTTAATAATGAATCATTTCATATTTACTTAGTTTCATCCACAATTTGACCAGATATTCATGTCTCAGTGCATAATAATTAATATTAAACTTTCTTTCATTTAATACTTTACATTTAAAGCAGAATATAATAAATTTCAATAACATGGATGTGACAGGATCGATTAACAATGAAGAAGTTATTGAAACTATTGAAAATGAAGAAGACGTAGATTATTCAGAAGAGAGGGAACTTGTGGATGATTCTTGTTCTACCAAAGTTCTGGATACGTGTCAGGCACCTCGGGATAGTTATTATATTGTTTACATCTTGTTTTATTTATTTGGTATAACATCACTTGTACCTTGGAATTTCTTGATCACTGCCAATGATGTAAGTATAATAGTTTATATTTTTAAATAAATCAAAATTTCACTTTCGGCCCCGCCATAATATTTTGCTTCAAATTTTAGGAAGTAAGAAAAAAACAAAAAACAAAAGATGGTAGTATCAGATGTGAAATCAGAAATTTGTTCTAATTATTTATCATGAAATAGTTTGTAGACAAATCATTACAGTTATCAATATTACTATATATTTATAATATTTATCTTGCTAATTAATTAATTGCCCTATTGAAAAGTAGTCCACGAATTGGAGTTGATATAGATATTATTTAAATATAATTTATAAAACTGTTAAACTAACTCATGCTTATCATACCCAAATTAAAACCCAATTTGTATTTATCGATAATAAAATATGATAATTGAAAATATAATTACATATTTTTTCTATTAAAAAAAGCCACTTGAAGGTTCTTTTTTATATTTCATATAAAATTATTTCCTTGTTATGCTTAATATAAAAATCGGTTTGCTTTCATCCAATAATGTAATTTTAGGAAAAAAAATAAAACAATATTAAATTTCTAAAATTTTACTGCCATGACCCTGTTGGACTATCCATTATGCATCACACAAAACAAGTACAAACTATCTGTTAGTTTGATAAAAATCCTAAACAGGTATTTTCGTTTTAGTATTGGATGTACAAATTCCGTGATGTCTCCAATGTCACAGTGTATGTTCGGAAGACTCAGTTTCAAGCTGAATTCACCTCCTATCTCAATGTCGCTACTGCTATACCCAACTTAATATTTCTTGTGTTGAATTCTCTTTATGGACATTTGTAAGTATATTATATTTGCTTGATGAACTAAACCAATTATCATTACAAATATTATTCTATTTGACTATATTTTTCTTAAGTGATTTTTTTAATTGATTCTTTTACTGACTAGAGTACAATTAAGAGCCACTCCACACTAAAGTGCGATCACAGTCCGATACCAGTCTGGTAAAGTATTTCTATACAAGAAACGTGGCTGGAATGTGAATCTTACTGATAGTGTGAAGGCACTCATTATTTCTTGTATAAAAATATTTTATCAGACCGAGAACAGACTGTGATCGGCACAGTGTGGAGCGACCCTAAGAGTGTACAATTTTATTTGAAATAAAGAGGGTTTTGGAATTGGTTAGAGTGTGCAATAGTCAGATATGAGTTTGTTTCAAACATTTTAAATAAAAAAATATTTTAATGCATTAAGCAAATAAATTATAAAATTTTATATTCGCATTTGAAATATATATAGTTTTTAAAAAGTAAAACAGAATGCTTTAGACCAACTGTAAATTGTGTGCACTAGATTTGCTCAGCAAATCTAGAAAACACTCAAATGTTTACCTAGTAACTGTTAAAAAGTCATTATCCACCATTTTTCATTACCAGCCTGAGCATTAAAAATGATAAAAAAAAGCAAAGTTTCAAGTCGACATGATAGTTAAAAATAAGTTAAACTCAACTTACAAAATTGAAATACATAGTTACAATAGGTAAATAGTAATAGGGTGTTGAAATTTTGAAATAAATTAAGCAAGTATTTTGGTTCTAGGGTATCAGTAAAAAGCAGACTCCAAGGATCTCTCGTAGTAGTGACATTATGTTTCCTAGTGACGACGGCTTTGGTACAAGTGGATACAGACAAATACCAGAATACTTTCTTTATCGTGACAATGGTTAGCGTTGTTATTATGACTGGTAAGTACTGTTTTTTTTTTAATATTGTCAAGTCTGAGATGAACTAGCGATCCTTCGTATTTAGTATTTAGACGAAGGTTTTTGCTTAATTTTCCTGTAAATTTTTTTTTTTTTTTACTTTTACAGAAAAATATATTTTTGAATTATAATAATTGCATTCATTCATTTATTGAATTCATTCATTATGATCGCATAAGCTTTTATCCTTCTTTCCTCTAAATGAACCTTAAAAATCAATGAAATAATACGTTTTTAATAAATTCTAAATCTATGAACACAAAAAATATATTAAATTTTTCTAATAAATAAATATTCCACATAATATATGTATATGTATATTAAAACTTGTACTTTAACAAATAAGAAAAGTACTTATCTCAGAAATTGCTTTAGTTGTATTTTTTCCTCGTTTTTAGATATTTATATTATCAGATATAAGGCAATATATGGTTTTTCTACTTTTAAAACAGGTAGCGCAAATGTAAACGAGACATATATTTTTGTGATAAAGCTTAATTGTCGGCATTATAGGCACCAAGTTTCAATACAACTTTTCAATAATATGTTCAATATTAATATTCATTTTTTCATCACTTATTGTTTCTATATATGGTCTTATCGATAATTGAGGCCAATGATTACATATAAAATTTAAAACTTAACATTAACCATGGATGTGACGCATTTTTAAAAAGGCAACCTAATACTGTTGGATTGGGAATAATAACTTTTATCCCATAAAAAATCGATTAAATAACTGATGAGAGTATATTAATAACACCTGTTTAACTGTTTGTACCTGGCAACTTCATAGTTGTTCTAAAGGTATAGTAAGCAACCTAAATTTTTCCAATTCCTCGTGTAATATTCTCTCGACTAATGCTAGGGGAACTGGAAGTTAATCAAAAAAAAATTCGTATTTAGTCTTTTTTAACATCCCACTGCTGGGCACAGGCCTCCCTTCAGTACGAGGGGGATCAGGCCAAAGTCCACTCCAATCCGACTGGGGGTTGGCGGACTTCACACGTCTTTCTAAAACTTGCTAGATTCTCTCAGTCCTGCAGGTTTCCTCACGATGTTTTCTTTCACCGTTAAGTCATGTGGCAATGTTGGAAATGATTCGCACATGAAAATATCAGAGGTGCGAGCGCAGGATTTGAACCTGCTTCACTCGGTTTTCCAAGCGAGCGTGTTACCAGTGGACTACCACTGCCAAAAAAAGTTAATTAAAGTTAATAATATTATTTAACAGTATTGGCCCATTATATTTAGCTAGGCAATCCATTTGCGATAATCTTTGTCATTATTAAATAACACATGAGGGTATATATTTCTAATACAGTATCTCGTACTAATGGCTCATTTAGTCATAATAATACGAATATGAATTCGTTAGTTGAAGTTTTTAAAGCTGATTTAGTTTTAAATTTCATTCAAATATGCTAGTCACGAAAATTTACCCGTTACGTTAGAAATATTAATACAATTGACCTTTTCCCTCTTTCTGATAACTTATCAGAGCTTAACTAATTGTAATGCAAATTGGTAATGAGTTGTTGAAGTACAACAAGTGAACAAATTTATTTTAAATAAAATTTGAAATCTAAGAAAGTATTATGTTAAACAAAGTTATGTTATGAAGAAAAATATAGATAATAAAGGAAAAGACTAAAAATACTTAAAATAAATCTATCGATAATATGGAGAAAAAAACCTACATACAAAACATTAAATTATACACAAGTCATTCCCAAATATACGCATATTAACAATAACTAACCTTATAAATAATTTCAAGGTGCTAAACTTGTTTAATTTACGATTATGTAAAGTATCGTTAGTATGAAGTAGCCTACAATAATTTTCCAGTCAGCTTTTAGCCGATTGTAGATAAAGATTGCACTTGCAAGCTGACTCGTAATCTGACCCTTTATGCAAAACATTCGCAGGGTCTAATGTAGGTCACACTAACGCTAATGTTTGGATTTATGTGTTCAAGATTTCTTATACTGCGTTAAATATAAGTTTTAAACAAGGGGAAATAAAACTTTGTAAGTATGAACAAAAAACATCTTCAGATATCGACAAAAATTAAATAGATGAATGCACATGTTAATAGGTGCATTCAAATCAACAACCAAACAAACAAGTTTTTTTATAAATGTTTACGTAAATGATTTGATTTTATAGTACCTATTAAATATTACATTTTCTTATTATTTCCAAAATGGTTTCCACTTGTCTTACGGTAAAGGAAAACATCGTGAGGAAAGTTGTCTGAGAGGATCTAGCAAGTTTTCGAAAGACATGTATCGTCTACCAACCCGCACTAGGCCAGCGTGGTGGACTATGGCCTGATCCCCCTCGTATTGAAGGGAGGCCCGTGCCCAGCAGTGGGATGATAAAAAGGGCTGAATACAAATTTTATAAATAGAATCCCCCGCTGCGATCAGTCTGTGTTTTTTCGGACTATTCTTAGTAACTACTTTACTAATCTTTATATGGTTTATACTGAGAAAAAGGGATTATCTAGAAAGGGCCTGGGCTTTAGGGATTATCTGGTAAAGGTGTGCGGTATTATAATATTAAGAATCATCCCTTCTGAGACTCTTTCTTGATCTCTTTCTTCATAATATTAAATACAAAGGACGTATAGGGATAATAAGCTTGTAGTAAATAAATTAAATGGACGATGACCAGCAAAAAAATTAAGCAGAAATGTAGAATGTTTATGTATCGCGGTGTGCAAGGGTTCATTGTCGGTCGAAATCCTCCCACTTTGACCTAAAAATCGGAATATCGAATAACTAAGTCGATACATTCTTTTAAGTGGCCAGTATTTATATAAATATTTTTATAGCTAAAAACCAGGTTATGCGAGTTGAAATAGGTTGCTTTATGTTTTTTTTTAATAAAATGAAATTGTAACACCTGTGTAGGTACAAATATATACATATAAACATATTTTTATTACTCATCGCTACTTTAAACGTGGTTTGGATAAGTATAAGTAAGGTTGTTGTAAAGCAAGGAAAAATATTGATTTATCATTAAATGATGAATGTGGATGGAATAAAAATACTAAATATCTAGATAGTTGTTTTCGTATAATAATATTACATTGTAATATTTTCGATAAACTGTAAACACCAATAAATATGTGCCCAAATGGAACGCCTATAAGCCACAGAACAAAAACATAAGATCTTTACATATAATAAAAGTGTAACTGATCGCTGTATGTACATGGAAGATATTTCGAGGGAAGCGATAAAGAACTAGTAAATAGTGAAAGATTACTAGAAATCCCATTAGTCCATTCCAAATCCTATAGTGAATCTTTCACTATTAAGACGGTGAAGCTCTGGAACGAGCTTCCAAATGAAATAAGACAGTCCAAGTCAATAAGCATTTTTAAAAAGCGTCTCAAAACACACTATTTGTCGCTTTACAACTAAGCTGTCATTATAGTTGCATGTATTATATTATTGTGTATATTATGTTTGTTTATTATATTATTATGTATATGTATGTTTAAGTATTTAAACAATAAATACTTATTGTATAAATAGTATTTTATATATGTATTTTTTATGTATGTTTATAATATGTAATACGTCTATTGAGTACACTTTGTGCACCTTTCCGCTTTCTGTTAACTTTTGTATCCTACTTCTAGCGGTTGCCTGTAAGAGATCACTTTTAGTGATAAGGCCGCCTTTGCACATTTCTTTAAATGTATTTTTTTTGTATGTATCATTTTTAATATTGTGTGCAATAAAATAAAGTGTTTAAATAAATAAATAATAAAATAGTTTTGTTTGTATTTTAAATGTAAATATGTATGTGATGTAATTACAGTATAATTAGTGTGAAACGTTTGCATGTTTATATTATTTACCTCATTTAAAACAAGCAATGTACCTACTAATATTTTACTACGTATTTAAGAAGTTTAAGAAGTTCCTATTTACTAAGTCGATCAATTTTAATATTATGTCAAATGTTGCAATATTTTCTTTCCTGAATTGCGCAGTGGACATAAAGAAGTACTACAAATATTTAACTTTATTTATTAATGAATATGACACATTTAGTTTAATTTCATATAATAACGTCATTGGTATCAGGTAATATCAGGTAGCTTTCAACTTGACCTGGCTTCTTAGACTTAGGCTTTTAAGTTTAGATGTTAGTGTTAAGTTTATAAGGTTTTTTTTATTTGTTACAGCCGCCAGTGCAGTTTTCATCGGGGGGCTGGTAGGAATAGCGAGTAAATTTTCAAGAGAGTATATGGCGGCAGTGATTAGTGGACAATCCTTAGGCGGTATCATAGCAGCTATAGCCCAAATAATATCGCTTGCCTTCAAAATATCCCCCCTCCACAGTGCCCTAATATATTTCTGTATTGCCGATATAATGGTCGTACTGTCTCTAGTATCCTACGTACTGCTGTATAAGATTGACTTTTTCACGCATCACATATTAAGGGGTTGTGGTATGGGACCCAACCGCCATAGGGAAGTTTCCATGGTGTTGGTTCTAAAGAAGATATGGGTTTATGCCTTCAGTATATTTGCAGTATTCGGTATTTCCATGGCCGTTTATCCGGCTGTGACGGTTTTGGTTGAATCTCATCCGGTTACGTCGGGTACTGATTGGAACAGTAAGTGCAGTTTGATTTTTGAACTGTGTGACGTTGAAATGTTTAATGAATGAATATTTTTTAGTAATTTATATTTCATTTTTTCAACTGAAGGTACACTTTCTTTGAACTCGCTTTAAAAGTAATTATTACCATCCTTAATTGTGATTTTTTTCTTTGTAATTTGTATCGACCACCCCTAAGATGTGACCTGTTGCTACAAAAAGGTCAGGATATAGTGTAAAATGCACAATATACATTAACGAAATATGTACATCTTTCTTTTTTGAAGTCGGTAAAATAGAAGAACTTAAAACTATTTTTATATAATGAGTATTTAAATAGTATTTATCTATCATTACCAGTTTACAAATAGCTCTTTAGTTGTTTGCTCTTACTGTATTATATAAGTAATGATGTTTCTTATAAATGAAATGATTCATACGTAATAGTGTCTTGACTGATGGTACCTATATAATATAATAACGATGACGTCATGACCTATTTAGTTCTATCATTATTATATGTACATTGAAAATACGAGATTTTTAGTTCGTTGTTTTAAAAAAAAGTTCATTAGACATTTACTTTCGTTATATATTAGCTCATCTAAAGATTTTAAAACAAAAGAAATATTTGAGAAATCTCATTAATATTATAAATGCGAAAGTTTGGATGTACATATGTTTGTAAATCAATCACGTCAGAACGGCTGAACGGATCTAGATGAAATTTGGCACAGAGATAGATTATAGTCTGGAATAGCACATAGGTTATTTTTTATCCCGGAAAAATGTATAGTTCCCATCGCATAGATATGTTTTGGTTCACTAGGGACGAAGCGAGGGTAGATAGCTAGTAAAATATAAATAGAGAAAATAAAAAAAAAACTTTTATTCCATGCTTATTGAAACAAATTTAATACAATCTACGAGTATACATATATGTAATCTACGAGTATATATAAAATTCTAACAGAGTTGAATCTGTACGTTAAATATATTTTGGAAAATCTTACAGAAATAGTCATTATTATCGATATAGAGGTCAAATCTATTGTTTTTAAAATTTTTGTCTGTCTGTTTGTGACCGCATCAAGAAAAAACGACTAGAGAGATTTTGATGAAATTTGGTATGATGATAGCTGGTTATCCGGGTCAACATATAGGAGGATACTTTTTACTGCGGAAAAATATCTCATCTCTGAGAAATCTATACTAAACTGTAAGCGTAACGTAGAGACGAACCTGAGCAAAACGAGGGTGAGTCGCTAGTATTTAGATATTATTATTTTTTTTTAAGATATATTTTTCGTCCCTGTCGTCAATTATCTGATATTCAACTGTGGAGACTACGCGGGAAGACTTGTTGCTGGCTTTTTGCTGCGGGTAAGAGTAACAATATATTAAATATTTATATAACGCCATATCATTGAAGTTAATTAATTATCTTTTAAAAGGCACGTTTTGTGTTTTATGTCTCATGATTCACGTGTAACAATTCTTTTTTTTTACTTTTTCAAAGGGGAAGTTTGTTAGAAATTAAAGTAGCCTATGTACATTTTGCTTGCTATTTTCAATAAAAAATAATGAAAATTGCTCCGCAATCAGCAATATTTATCTTCCACGTTTTCACTCCATTTTATGTGATGAAATATTAACCTCTAGTATCACAAGCGTATACCTATAGGCTGAAGTTGCTATCAACAACAAAGCAACTTTAAAAAATACACTGACGAGTTGTATTGTATGAAACTTGTCAAGACTAGTCAAATGAGCCCAAACATCAATTCTTTATTTTTAGGAATTAATCAATGCCATTTTTTTTCCATCATCATCATTGTCCTCATCGGATTTCTTACAATTTACAAATCGGCATGAACATACGAAATATCAAAGAATAATCCCGTAATATTTAGCTGAGATTTTATTAAATAGCAATTAAGTTAATAGAATGTGGTAAAAAAGAGGGTAAAATAACAAAAATCTACATTCTCTTCTAACGGCAGTGGTTGCCAAGTGGTAAGGCGCTCGAATGGGAAACCAAGTGAAGCGGGTTCAAATCCCGGGTCTCGAACCTTTGATATTTTCATCTGCGAATCATTCCCAACATGATTACAATTTGCCTTATGGCTCTGGCCAGCGTATTGAATTATGGCCTGATCCCCCTCGTATTGGAGAGAGGCCAGAGTCCAGATGTTTGACGTTAAAAAAAGGGCTGAATGCAAACAACATTCTCTCTACAGCCAATCAACCAATGGCTGATAGCAACAGCCAGCGTGCTCCGTATCGTGGGCGTGCCGATGCTAATGCTCTGCAACGCTCAGCCGCGCAAGCACCTACCGGTCGTCTTCCTCTGGGACTACGAGTACATAGCGATCATGATCGTGTTCGCATTCACTAACGGATACCTGACTAATATTGTCATGATTAATTCTACTAGGTGAGTACATAGAACTAAACATGATGCCAAACAATTACGTTTTTAAATAGTATTTAAATGACGATTTGATAATGATGAGCGATAAGTAATCAAATGTTAGTATAAAAAATAGGTAACGAATTTTAACCTAATAAAGAAAAAAATAAATTAATATTATGCTATCTCTCTCTTTCAAGGGGAAGAGAAAAATCGGTCTAGCCGTTTTGGAGATTAGCCGGAACAGACAGACGACAGACGAAAACTGTAAAAATTTACAAACAGACATTTCCATTTTATCTGTATAGATTTCCCTCATTCTATGACGAAATTTAACGGCCTGAATGGCAAAATCGAGAACAGTAGCATAAACAGCAAATCACTACTATTTTAGCAGACTCCGTCCATATAATTTTAGTCTTGGATAACAAATTATAATTTATTATTTATATGTTTATAAGATATTAATATTATATTCCAGAGTGGTAGAAATGCATGAGAGGGAGAAGGCGTCATCTGTAATAGCCACTTTGCTTAGTGTCGGTTTGACAGCCGGCGCTGCGGTCAGTATGCTATTAGTGAGATTATTGTAAATTAAATTATATAATAATTATACGTTGATATACAAAAACATAGGTACACATTTCCTAATAAATATCTCTTCAGAAATGGCCCCGTCGACATGTGACATTAAGTCAAACCTGAGAATAAAATTCAAGAACCCAAAGTTCTAATTGTCTAAATACAAATTCGAACTTACGCGCACTCCACACAAAGTACTTTTTTAAACGAAACAACGTGCGTTTTAAGGTTGTCATTCGAAAAGCAATGAACAAAAGAAATTAGAAAAAAACGCACTATTTCGAATTGTGTGCTTTTTTTGAAGACACTTACTTTTGAGACGCTTATTGTATATTTTGAGTTTTTGTATATCAATGAACATAAATATAGTAAAAAAAGACACTTTTGACCTACTGTAATGTAAGGGGACGCGTTATAACAAACCATAGGAGCCCAAACTCGAAGGTTTCACTAGTAGCCATTGAAGAGTTCCACTGTCCACGGTTCCACCATCAGATTATGGTATTAAATTAGTATCCTATTAGTTCACAATTAGAAGTAGTTTAAGATCGACTTCCATGGTTTTTTATCAAATAATTACTAACGAAACTACTCGAAGTATATTATTGATCAAAAATCTTCATTTTGTAGGTTTATTAGTGTTGCCAGATCTGATATTTTAAATATATTTTTAATTTTAAAATATATTTTGATTTTTTAATAATAATGGTTCTAATCCTATTAATTATTATTAACCGCAGAGTTCTGGGAGTATTTACATCCTTAAAATTTATTACGATTATTTAATATTGATATTATCAAAATAAATATTTAATAAATGTATATTATAGTGTTTTGGAATATAATGAAATGTATCATGAATGTTAAAATCAAGGCATCATGCCCATAAAATCACCTTTTTCTGTACGGCATCTGGCAACACTAGTGATGTACAATACTTAAATTAATTATGGTATAGTGAGTGATAAATCATAATGGAGAGTGTAGGAATGTTCTAGAAAATAAAATGATTGCTTAGAACTTAGTTCTAAGAGTATTGCAGAGTATATTATATGCAGGGAGTATAAGAGTATATTATATGCAGGGAGTTTATATTATGTAGGGGTTTAGAAGTTTTTGGAGTGGTGGGTAAGAATCTATACCCAGAAGCGTTTGCAAGTTATGATTTATCATATATTAGAGTAAAATGATGATATTATATTATTATATTCATTATATGTTAAGTTATTTGGAAATTATTATGTAATTTCATTGAAAGTACCGTGAAATATATTATATTAGGTTTTAAGTTTATAAAAACTCAGTGTTTTATTTCCAAATATTTTTATGAAATTGTCAATCATAAATAAATAATTTTTTAAGCATTTTCTTAGATAGTAAATGTGGGCTTTTATATGTAATAGCTTGGAATTTGTATATGTATGTGTATTGTATGTGACATGTGATCCAATGAAATAAATGCTTATATATACGTTATTACTTTCTTAATGTTACTCGTATAAATAAATATTTTCCAAAACGTCTATATTCAGTCGCTGATAAATTTTATATTAATAATTATAGAATAATTCATGGAAAATTCCTCAATTTGTTTTTTTTAGTTATGGCAATCTACTAGATTTTTTTAAGTTAACTGAGATTACTTGCAGTGTCAATCCATATTATTATATGCATGTACAGGAAGTATGAAAATAATGGCATCCCAGATTGTAGCCATTTTCACGATTCCTTTGTATGTAAATGATTTTAACGAGCAAAAGTAGAGTTTTCAATCATTTTTAGCTTAAAAATATATATTTTTTTGTCAGTAATTTAATTAAATAAATAAGTCATTTTTGTAATTCAGGTTAGATTCTCGCAGTGACTGACTATATGTGTTCAGGAAAAACGGTCAATTTGACTTAGAGTTTAATAAATATAATTCGACGACATTATCGCACGATAGTTATAATTAGCTTTTTAAGTTATTAAATACTTGTTTATACCATGTAATATAAATATATTAATTTAATAATTAATTAATTATCAAATAAAGAAAGATGAATGAATGATATAATATGTATTTTGTCTATTTTTTGTATTGTTTTTTTTTACGCTAATAGCATTTTTGAACGTTGGCAACTTTAACTTTTATTAAATGATCTCACCTTTATATATATTTAGTAAACACCAAAAATAATTATGTTTATCTTATCGTCAAACTGTTTCAACGAATTGTTTCTTTAATTTTTAATATTGACATAACAGTGCGTACTATGCTTATTAATATAATTATATAGATAGTAATATTTTTTTTTAGTTAATGCAAGTGATATTGTACCTATATTTTAAGTATATTTTTTTTATAATATAAGATAAAATTGTTATTTCACAATTAAGACATTTAATAGTTTTATTTTATAAGCAAGATTTTCTGTGATTTATTATTTGTAACTTTTGGTGCTTGATTTTATTTTAATTTAGTGTATAGTTCGCTATTATAATGTGATATCATTCCCGTATCCTCATCATTCCCATAGTACAATAGTGATGTTTTGCTGTTGAAGTTCAATTAACATTTATTTTATTAATATTTTCTTATATTAAAGGAATATTTGACATTTTAAATAGAAGTAGTTTTTTAGACTTTCTTGCCATTTTTAAATTTTATTTTGAAAGCATTTGAAATTTCGAGAATAATAAAACCACGAGAAAATCTAAAAAGATTTTATTACTTTGTTTTCTTTTTAATTTAAATAATTAAAAAATCTTGTATTCAGAATATTACATTTACATAATAAAAAAAATAGACGATTTTTTAACATGTATTTTCTTTTTATTTCAGTTTTTGTCCATTAAAGACTGAAATCATAAACTTTTTTTCTTTATAAAAATACTAGTTCTAGTCAATACATGAAAGTATAATTTTAATTTGTAAAAGAATCCCGTACCTACATATTATGTTTATTTACTAACACTTTTATTTCTATTATGATTCAAAATATCTTCTTTATTCTGGTTTCATACGATTTTTATTTTTTATAATTAATTAATAGTCTTAATTTAGTTATTAATAAATAAATAAAATAAAAGATAGAAATGTAAGAATGCCCTATCGTTGGAAGTTATAGCACATGAAGTAGTTATTATATATTGAATATACTTGTAAGTATTAAAATAATACTTTCTTAGATTTACGCGAATATACGACATTTTAAATAAAACAAAAAAAACTTTTTTTGACCATGATCGAAACGTCAAGAACCACAAGTAAAGATAAATAGCGCGAAAAAATCCGAATAGTTTTATTAAAGTATCAATATGATGTTAATCTAGTATTTGGAAGAGAGTTAAATAAATTGTTATATTTCATTATCATGTAAAGAACTCTTGCCCCTTCTGCTAAAATATAAATCAAATAGCAAGTAAACGCAAGCGAATTCGCGAGTAAAATATAGTTATAGTAGAAAGTATTTATAAAGGTGCAGTGAAGTTGTTTAGTAGGGGCTGTCATAACGTCCTGACATGGGTTCTTAAAAGAAAATTCCCGGAAAACTTAATCAAAAATCAAAACCATCATGTATTGTTCATGTACAAAATATTTATTATAAGAAAAAACTATTATATAACATACACATAAATAAAATTTGTACCTACTGTCTACAAACAACAAGTACATACATAGTTCATTGTAACGAATGAGATTTAATGTACTAGATACTAAGTATGTGTTTATATAATTACTTTATAATTCGATTCTAACTTGATGCGAATATTAAAAAAAATGTGTTGTGACATTAACACACAGCACCACCTAGTTATATAGTAAGCTACGCTTGTGTTATGAATACCAGATAGTTGATACACTACACATATATAATTTACATACTTACATATTATAAATATAAACATTCATGCCCATCACACAAATGTATGCACCTAACGGGATTCGAACCCGCAACCAACAACAAACTAACATTAAATTAAAACATGTTGATAAAAATTTGAAATTATGGTGTATATATATATATATATATATATATATATATATTATTGATTTTTAGAAAATTATGCTGTATATGCGTTCTTTGAAGGAGTTAGCTATATGTGTTAAAATATTACTTATATTATTATATGAAGTCTTTGTGCCAGAGCGATAAACATTTAAATAACAAAACATTGTAAATTTATAAATGGCCTGACATACATTTCTTCTGTGTTTTGCTGATAGTTTTACTTATATATTTATTTCATTAGGCTTTATTATTTTTTATATAATATAATGTCTTATGGCATGTATGTAATGTCAGGTAAATAAGGTATCAAAATAAATAATAATAAAAATGTCTCTGTAGAAATATTTTAGATTTTGCTATTTTGTTTTATTTTTAAAACTGCTTTGATAAAAAATCAAAATTGAGCTACGAAATTTTATATGTAAATATGATTACCTTTTTAACTATTGGATCACATGTATATACATACATTGTTTTAAAATTTTAATTTTATATCTGGCAACATTAAAATGTCATATTTTTTTTTATAAGTAAGTAGATGAACGACACAAATTCTTGCCAATTTACCCAGCGTACTGCATTCCGTCGTAGAGTTATTGTAAGTTAAATGTAAAAAATCCTTGGATATTCCATTTTATTTATTTATTTTTTTATTTTATTTATTTATATATATCAACAGCACTTTATAAACAAGTATTTAAAAGTCAAGCTAACAATGTTAAAGTAAACACTACCCTCCGTACTAGTTTAACTGTATGACGGTGGGATAGTATTCCTCGCACGCATGTCCAGTCGCTTATTACAAGTATGGGCATTTACATCACTTTTTAGGACCATCAGTAACTAAGTAGTTTCTATACAAAATTACTTAATTTCTCACATAAATAATAGAAAAGCACTAGTAAATGAGAGTATTACCTGTATAAATAAATAAATATTCATATTTATATGAATTGTTAAGTTTAGGCCACTTTGCACTAACATGCATATTGTGTAACGCTCAAGTAGATCTCATACCTACATATAATATGTAGTTCATTTAAAAATAGTCGCAATTAAAGCCTTGCGCCTTTTAATGACATCTGTTGAAAAGTTTCTTTTTAAAAATAAAATAAATTATAAAGCATTGATAGCTTTTGTATTACATTAATTTTATTAGACGAAATGCGTTCATAAACAATATTTATGGAATTATATTAAGTGTTACCAGTACTAACTACTAAAAAGTATTATACTCAAAACAATATATGTATATATTTTTCTGGATGTCGATTCATTTTAGTTACCATAGGAGTAATCAAATGAATGTGTAGGATTTTTTAACTTAAATATAGCACTTTAAAAACCTATGATATAAACATATTTTATAATTTTTACCAAACTCGATAATAACTAAATATATTTTAGTAACAAGTTATTTTGTGTAAAAATCTTGTACAATTTGTTTATAATTTGAATATTTTTATGGATTTTAATTTTTTTTCTATGGTATAATGACCGGCAAATATAATACAAAATACGGAAACCAAAAGGTTAATTCACCGTTGAGGACATTTTCCAAGATATCTGCCGATCATGATACGCAATAAATGTAATTTTTAATATTTAAAAACTATGTTTGTATAAATGTAATGACATATCTAATCTCTATAAAAAAATGTGTCAATAAAGACATTATATGTTTACGATATTGTTTTATTTTTTAATTTATTTCTAAAATAGTGATTTTAACTACACTTGCGCCCCCTACTGTTACCGACTTTAAATATTTTTAGTGTTTAATAGAGCGGAAATGTGTAATATTATATATATTATAATATAACAGATCACAAAACTATATATATTATATTTTGGTATCTCAATTGACAATTTCCGCTTAGAATTAAATAATTATTTTATTAAGATTATAGATATTATTTTGACTCGAAATTAAAGATAATAAGAGTCGAAAAACAATTGCCATCCGTTGCCTAGATACCGAAAAACAATGTGTGTTAATAAATAAATAATATCCCTAAAAATAATAAAATTGTAACAGCCAAATCTATACATTAAATAATTTTTGGAAAATCTTATTGTAATAGACATTATTAGTGATATAGATGCCGAAACTATAGTTTTTAGAATGTTTGTCTGTGTCTTTTACCGCATCACAGAAAAACCACTAGACAGATTTTGATGAAATTTTGTATGGTCGTAGCTGGTTATCCGTGTCAACATAAAGGATACTTTTTACCGTGGGAAAATATCTCATTTCTGAGAAAAAAATACAAAAACTGCATTTTAAGAGTATATTAATATGTAAAACCTAAGAATTTGCTTTTCGGTCATCTGAACGCGGGCGGAGCCGCGGGCAATGCTAGTTTATAATAAGAATGTCTTTAAATTAAAATTCTAATCTAAAACATTCATAAAGTAAAGTGTAATGAATAATAACACTTATTCAGCATTACACTTTATTAATGTTTTAGATTAGAATTCAGACACCTGAGACTTATAAGTTTTTACGAAAAAGGCGTTTAACACTACAATATTTTTTATTGATCGATATAATCATAATATAGCAATGTGAAGAGTTTTTGTTCACTTAAATGCGCTAATCCCTGGAACTAGATTTTGATTCGTTTTCTCTATTTATAACTTGTTCCATGAAGAAGGAACAAACTTCAAAGTGGAAAAAACGAAAGTCTTAATCCTATCAAAAATCGTGCTACGATATTCAGAAGCGAAGCAATAAATAAATCGAGGACGCAAGCGGAGCTGCCAGCAAAAGCTAGAATATATATACAAACTATGTCGAGGACAAATGGATCATCAATATATCATTATTATCAGACATATTGCTATACTTTCGCACTTTAAAACAACCCTGTATGCATTCAGCCCTTTTAACGTCCCCACTACTGGGCACGGGCCTCCCTTCAATACGAGGAGGATCAGGCCATAGTCCACCACGCTGGCCAAGTGCGGGTTGGCGGACTGCACATGTCTTTTGAAAACTTGCTAGGTTTACTCAGACATGCAGGTTTCCTCCATCGTAAGATAGTGGTAATCATGTTAGAAATGATTCGCACATGAAAATATGAGAGGTGCGAGACCCGGGATTTGAATCCGCTTCACTCAGTTTCCCAAGCGAGCGCGTTGCCACTGGTCTCCCTCTTCTTTATAGAAATCATTAATAATAATCAATACATATTACAATAAAATTCTGTGTCGAATCTGTACATTAAATATTTTTTAGAAAATCTTGAAATAGTCATTATTATCGATACAAAGGCTGAATCTATAGTTTTTAGAATTTTTGTCTCTCTGTCTGTCTGGGAACACATCACGAGAAAACCACTGGACAGGTTTTAATAATATTTGGTTTGATCCGGGTCAACATTTAGGATACTTTTTACTGTAGGAAAATATCTCTTCTCTGAGAAATCTATACTAACCGTTAAAAAGTACCAAGGGAAAAGCCAGAGCGAAGCGAGGGTGAGTCGCTAGTCGTTAATAAGTTTTATCACTTATTTATCTATTATCTTTATTATATATAATTATTAGTATTAAGGTTATTAAATAAAACAAAAATATCAATGATCAGTCAATTCCTTTAATAAATAATGTCATGTAAAAATAAAATCACAATTTACTATTCAAAGTGAGTGATTACACTATGATTAAACTTACAAAGCGATATTGTGTAACGATTAAAATCGTAATAAATAATTATATATTGACGTCGACAAACAATCCAGGCACCATTGGTTATTCGTCACTGCAAGTAAATCTAAATATACATATATACTAGCAAGGGATTGCATCACTGTATATTATAATTGAAAAAAAAATTGCACTCTATCCTGAAGGATTTTATGCGCATGGAAATTAATTTCCAAACCTAGAAGTATGTTATGAAAATACTCAATAGTATGTTTAAGATTTTTTTAAAACAGCACAATGAAAATTATAAAAGTTCTAATAATTATATATCATGCTACGAATATAAGTCAGGAAATGTAACTGCGTTAAAAATGACCCAACAAAAGTCGTGTCCTAGTAGGCGGGGCTTAAAAGTCGTGGTCCAGCGCGTCATCAGTCGGACATTATTCTTACAAGCGAGCATGTCAAATTGTCGCGTTTTTTACATTTTTATCATTGTGAACTAAAGCTGTGAATCATAATGCCAGCATGTTTTGTGAAGTGCTGCAGGAGCCATACAAGATTAAAATGTCCAGGAATCACTTTTCACTAGTAAATTGTAGCAAAATTATAATAATTATATTCAAAGATGTTCAAATGACAAATACATTGTCAAACCGATATTTTCAATACTATGCAAAATGAAGTCAGTCAATTTTTGACAATTTGTAATACATAATACATTGTTTTATTATAAGGTACTTATTGTATAACATCGTCCACGCCGCTATGACTCAGCTGTCATAGCAGACATTGCAGTACGCGCGCAAACCAATCCCTGCTTTCGTCCTGAATTTAAACAAATCACCAAACATGTCTGTAACCTCAGAAGTGATTCGTAGTTTGAATCATACGTAGTTTTGGTTTGAAGTAGGACCATTTTTGTGTACAATTTGTTCTGAATTAGACTTCCTGCCTTAATATTTATTCGTAGATATCAATGTGATAACATAATAAAAAAATAGTGCTAAAGTATTGATTATATCAAATATCATATATTATGGTTCATTAAAAGAATGCCAGATGACAGTTTAATTATTTTTTATCTATCTACTGGAGAATCGGGGACGTGGCATCGCAATAAATAAATGCATAAAAAATATACAAATAAATATAAATAAAAGAATAAGAAATAACAATATTATTGATTTTTATTGGATAGCCATTATTTCAGTATATTATACGAACTAATATATAGTAATAAAAATTACAGTGACACAACTCATGTACATATATGTAAACAAATCGACTCGTGCGCAGTACGCAGGCTAGAGCTGCCTATATTTTATGTACACAATCATTATTTATATGTTTACTTCAAAAACAATTATAATGCACTGTGTTATTCAAATTGACTTCCTTCTTAGTTATAAAATAACTTTTCCCTACTTTTTATAATTACATTAGCGACTCACCCTCAATTCGCTTCGAGTTCGTCCCTAGACAAAAACAAATTAAATAAACTATCTTTTCGGATTTTTTCGCGAATTCATTTTGATTTTTGGTTCCCGACGTTTTGAATGCTTTATAGCAATCATGGTCACGGGAGAGACCTATCTCTCCGATCCGAATCATCCGATCCGGATCAAATCCGAAAAGACAGTTTTATTTAAAATGTCGAATATTCGCATAAATCTAAGATAATATTATGAAAAAAAAAAATATTTTCGCGGGGAACAGTACATTTTTAGGGAATGATATATAGCTTACAAACCTTCCTCAATAAACGTGCTATCTAATGCAAAAGGAATTTTTCAAATCGGACAAGTAGTTCCTGAGATTAGCGCGTTCAAATAAACAAACTCAGCCTATTTATAATGTTAGTATAGATCATGTTATTTCCCATAGAGACTTTGTCACCCCAATATATATGTATATATGTATATATGTATATATATATATATATATATATATATATATATATATATATATATATATATATTTTTTTACGATTATGACAGTTTATGATTGAAAGTTTTTAAATACAACGAGCTAATGTAAGATGCCATCTTAGTGTAAACCATATTACAAATAAATATTTGATGTAAAACAATATGACGTCCGTTATATATTAATATTATAAATGTGAAAGTTTGTGAGTATGTATGAATGTTTGTTACTCAATCACGCCAGAACGGCTGAACGGATCTGGATGAAATTTGGCACAGATATATATTATAGTCTGGAATAACACATAGACTACTTTTATCTCGGAAAAATGTACGTTTCCCGTGGGATAGGTTTGTTTTTATTTTCTTAGAGGTGAATCCGAGCGAAGCGAGGGTGAGCCGTTAGTTATATATAATATCTTCTCAAGGAGGAAGTTATTTTGAATGGTAGCACGTTGCATATAATTTATCAAGAACACTGTTTTTTTACGAAGTAATTTTCATTGGAAGAGACTGCATGAAAGCAGATGACAAAATAAAATAAAGTGAAATATAAGACTTGGAAACCCAATCATTCTTTTAAAAAATGACATAATATCCCTTTTTTAGTGTAAGAATTACCCATACTTCAAATTTTTAAACTTAATCAAAATATTTGGACCACAAATACATAAAATATATACTATATAGTAAATATATATGTACATATGTACAAATAATTTTCACACAATTTAATTAATTAATAAAGCTACAACGCAAGACCTTGAACACCCTGTAAATAAAAACATGCAGTTGTTATAACTTGTCTTTTACATATTTTCTATGATATGTTTCATTTTTTACTTTTCCCTCATTTTCGTGTTTCTAATTTGTTTTGTGTTAACTGCTTTCAATTTATTTAGATTTTTAGTCAAATCCTTCAAGTTTTACATATATTGTAATTATACATTTTAATGTTTGTTTTACATTTCTACGGAATAATACACGGGTTTCAGAATTATGAGAGAGATTTGTCATACTATTTTGCTAAACAAAATAACGTCATCTAAAAATTAGATATTTTTGATTAATAACATATTATTAATATAAATTTCGAAAAAAAAAACATTTTATCCGAGAAACAGTCAAAATAAAAAAAACGTGTGTATGTACTTATGTACGCACGTAAGAAGTTATACTTCTTTGGCGTAATAGAAACAAAAATAGCTAAAGATTTCACCCCGTATGTCACATCTCTCTGTTTGTAAAAGGAATGCAGCTAACATAACATTGTAAAAATTTTACATATTTTTCATATTTCATATTTTTATTAATTTATTAATTTTTCATATTGTTTTCTAAACATGCCAAAAGAAGTATAACTTCAAAAACTGGTAAGTCAGATTTGTTTTATAATATTGCATAAATAAAGAGTAACAATTATAAATGTAAAAACAGAAAAGTCGCAAAAATGTATGACAAACTTATACGAACAGTAACACGCTCTAATGACGAAAACACTCGCATTAATGAATTTATGTATATATATATATATATATATATATATATATATATATATATATATATATATATATATATATATATATATATATATATATGTATAATATTAATCGTTTATATATAAAATTGTAGGTACGTTTGTGTGTGCGCTATCACCTTTTGTCGTCGGCGCTGTGTCGAACGAAACGGAAAATACCGTTGGATATGGCGACGACTGGAGAAAACAAGCGTAGGGGATATTCGCTGTGAAATCACATATTATTTATTTATTTTTAAAGAAACAAAATAATTTTATAAGATGTTTGTTATAACACATAAAATTTACAATAATAATATATGTACGTACATTTACCGATAGGGAATATGTGTGATTTTTTTTTATTTTTATACAATAACTAACATCGTTGTAGCATTGTAAAAAAATATCCAGCTCTACAAAATTAAAATTTAGTACTTATATATTTTTTTAAATAACATACCGATACGGATACTTTAAACGCCCGCGATTTCACGCGCTTCATAAAAAATGACTAGTTTGAAACGACAAAATCGCTAATTGCTCTGTAATGATAATACTCTGACGTTATATTCGGTCTGACCAATGGCGTGCGTTTCAACTACTTTGAATTTCCCACCTATATTTGCACTTTTTAATAATTATTTTCTTAATCAAAAAGAAATTACATTAAAAAAAATTGATATAGGCTTAATTCATAAGCAATAGAGATTATAAAAAAAACCTTTATTTAAATAACACGCATATTCCCTATTAAGTTTTTCTCAGAAATGAGATATTTTCCCGCGGTAAAATGTATCCTATATGTTGACCCGGATAACCAGCTATCATCATACCAAATTTCATCAAAATCTGTCCAGTGGTTTTCTCGTGATGCGGTAACAGACAGACAGACAGACAGAAAGACAGACAGACAGACAAAAATTCTAAAAACTATAGATTCGGACTCTGTATCGATAATAATGTCTATTTCAATTAGATTTCCCAAAAAATATTTAATGTACAGATTTGATTTAGTTAGAATTTTATTATATGTATAGAAGATTAGTTAAATATCGCATATTTTTTAAACGACTGGACAGATATTATTGATTTTTCCTGTAATAAATAATGATTTATTGCAATCGATTGAATATAACCAATTTTTTAGCATGTGCTCACCATCCACGTGTTCTCATATGATGTGCGGATCGCGTATACATATGTGTAAAAATTATTAACTAAATGGAAATTGTCATAACTAGTAATAGTACATATTTAACAATATTCATAAAAAAATGTGCTTAATTTTTGTTTAAATTGAAAAAAAAAAATTGTAAACCTCGTTATTACACAAATAATGACCAAAATAGTTGAATATAAAGCTCACCTTCCCGCGACCGGCGTTGCCTCGTTCCCGCTCAGTATGAACACCGGGAAGAATATTGAGAACACACAACCACTGGAAATGATATTATTAATAAGTTAGTTATAATTCTTTAGTATATTTCCTTTTTTTTACGCTGTTTAAAATGCATTTGGGCGTTGAGGCAAAAATTACCTTTTTGCCTTTAATATAAAGAAAAGATACATCTGTTTATTGTCCTCACGTGAGCACATTAATTTTACTATTCATTATTTTTTTTCATTCAATAATAAATACTTATAAAGGCCGTACAAATTAATTATTATAGATGATAGCCTCTTAATATGAAAAACGTTAACAGGCAGTATTTTTTGAAGTAAAAATATTAAAGTACACAATAAACGTAAAATTATAAATAATATTACCATAAACGAAAAAGCAAATTATAATAGTCATATTGTTCATGTCAAGATTTCCCTAGCGTTTGCAATATAAACATTTAAAAAAAAATATAGCTCGTGCGTAATAAAGGCCGTGGTAGCTCAGTTTGGGACGCACTCGTTTGGGAAACGGAGTGAAGCGGGTTCAAATCCCGGGTGTCGCACCTCTGATATTCTCATGTGCGAAACATTTCCAACATCTTTACCACTTTTCTTACGGAGAAGGAAAACATCGTGAGAAAACCTGCATGTCTGAGAGAACTTTACAAGTTTTCGAAAGTCATGTGCAGTCCACCAACTCGCAATTGGCTAGGGTGGTGGACTATGACCTGATCCCTTTGTATTAAAGGGAGGCCCGTGCTCAGCAGTGGGACGGTTAAAATGGCTGAATACAATACAAAAATAGCTCGTGCAGATCAAGAGCATAAAGATAAAGAGAGCACATTATAAATTTTGTCACTATTCGTTTATTTGGTTGTTAGGCCTTACAAACTCTAACTTACAAACTACCCCTGTGGAAAAGAGGTTGACTGTTATGGACTCCATGGACTCTCTTGCAAAAGAAGTTCTGGGAGACTTTTCCGTCATGGTTCCCTAAACGATACCATCAAAAGGGCTCTTGCCACCATTGACATTCCTGCTCTTATTGAGCCATCTGGAATAAGTCGAGATGATGGTAAGAGACCTGATGGCCTGTCGCTGGTCCCTTGGGAAAGGGGACGGGCCCTATTGTGGGACGTTACATGCGTTGACACATTGGCCCCGTCCCATGTCAGGGAGACTGCGTCTAAAGTGGGAGCTGCGGCGGAGAAGGCTGAACTACTTAAGTTTCGTAAATACACCTCCCTTAGTCAAAATTATGTTTTTATTCCATTTGCTGTAGAAACCCTTGGCCCCAGAGGTGTTCGACAAGTGTACTAGTACGGACGCGTATTTTGCTGTTGTTTACGTAGTAAGATAATAAAATTCTTGGAAGGACGCGCTCGCGGTGCTACCTGCTACGGCGGGTAAACACCTGCACGGTCATATGACGATTTGCTATGAATAATAGTAACAGTTTAAATGAAGAAAATACAAATGAATCGTATACAATCGAATCATGTTTACAAACGGAACAAAGTGAAATTTATATGCAAGATCAATTAATGAATTCGGAATACATTGATAGCAACTACAATATTATGAGACCAAACAAACGTGTGAGAGACATGGAGGAAAATACTGAGGATTGGACTATGGTTACGGGAAATGGGAAAAAAATAATAAGAAAAGACATACGAAGTGAAAAACAAAGCTTAGAGGAAACATTAATTGAAGTATGTATATATTCCAAAAATAAAATACCAAAACAATTTCATATGGCCAAATTATTAAAAAAAGAAGATATTCGTAATATTACAAACGTGAAATATTTAAATCCATATAAAGCATTAATAAAATTTAGTGATGAAGAAAGTGCGGAAAAACTGTTAATGTGTACATCTTTTATTGAAATGGAATGGAAAATGCATAAAACGTTGGAAGTCGGGATTTCATATGGTGTTATCAAAAATGTGGAGATCGAGTTATCAGTCGAGGAAATTAAGGAAAATATAATGTCGCAAAGTGAAATAATATCAATTAAAAGGCTCATGCGGAGAAACGAGGAGGGTTTGGGATGGTCAAATAGTGAAGCAGTTAGACTAGGATTCAAGGGTCCATCGTTACCACCATATATACATATATACGATGTTAAAGTTAAGATAGAACCATACATATTTCCTGTAACCCAGTGCTCAAAATGTTGGAGGTATGGACATATTAAAAAGTTGTGCCCTAGTCAAAAAATAATATGCCCGAAATGTGGATCAAACCATGTTAATTGTGAAGCTACTGAGTTTAAATGTGTGAATTGTTTAGGTCAGCACATATCACTTAGTAAATCTTGCCCTATATTTATTAAAGAGAAAAGATTACGGGAACTCATGGCTGAATTTAACTGTTCTTATAAAAAGGCGTTGACTATATACATTCCGCCTAGTCCTTCGGGAATAGTCGCATCAGCTCGGAAGGAAGAATTACACACTGAAGATATTTCTATAATAATTCCTTCAACATCTCAGAGAAGTTATGTGGAAGTTTTGAAATCGTCAAATACTACATATGGCAATACAGAAACGTCGAATCAAAAAATCACACAAAAAGTTATTGAAAAGAAAACTAAGAAGAAGAAATCTATGTCAACAAATAATCAGACTGGAGAGTCCTTTGATTGGGGAATGTATTCAAACAATGAATCTGACAGAGAATCCTCTATCGATGAAGATACAACAGAACATAAAGAAAAACCGAAGATTTCATTTATTGAATTACTTAGGAGAATATCTAATATTTGTTTTATGAAAAATCTATCCACGAAAAAGAAGGCAGAACAGGTAGTTTTGATTGTATTAGAATGGGTCGTATATATAATTGAAAGCAAAATATCAGCGTTTATAATATTAAAACAACTATTTAATATTGGAAATGGGTGATCAAAGTAAAATTAATAAATTAAACCTAATGCAGTGGAATGCGCAAAGTGTTAAAGGTAAATTAGTTACTCTTAAACAATTATTATGGCAAGAAAAAATACATATTGCTGCTATATGTGAAACGTGGTTAGAATCTGGTACAAATATAAAAATTAGCGGTTATAATATTTTTAGGAAAGATAGACAAGATGGTTATGGTGGTGTGGCCATCTTAACTCATTGTACAGTAAAAGCTGAAGCGATTCCAATATATGCTAATAATAATTTAGGAATGGAATTATTACATGTGAAAATTCTAAATTGCTTGGATATTAAAAATATAATCGTAGTATATTGTCCACCCTCTTTAAGAACTACAGAGTCAGATTGGGATTTTCTATTTTCTATTGTTAATACAAAGACATTAATTTTAGGAGATTTTAATGCACATCATCCAAACTGGTCCAATAAAACTGACCAAAAGGGCTCTCAAATATTCAATGCTTTATTAAATAGTAATTTTGTTACTTTAAATGGGCCGCAGTCAACTCGGATAAAATTAGTTAATAATAGATTACAGTCATCTTCCCCCGATTTATCAACAGCGTCATCAGATATAGCTGCTAAAATTTACTGGAATGTAACTAATGAGACATTAGGTAGCGATCATCTTTTTATTAAACTGTCTACATTTCTTACTTCGACCTTTAAACCTATTGTAAAAAGAAATTTTAAAAAAGCTAACTGGCATATGTACAAGGAATATTTAAGTAATGTTTTTACCAACCTTATATTACCAAATGATACACAAGAAGCTTATGATTTAATTGTTTTATTAATAAATAAAGCGGCGGACAAATATATACCCTTAATTAAAATAAGTCAAAATCCGAATTTTAAACCTAAAACTTACTGGAATAGCAATATATCTAAAGCTGTCGCTGAACGTAGATTAGCTCTAGCTTGTTTTAGAAAAAATCCTACACCATTTAATTTAACTATACTGCAAAATAAGATAAGCGAATGTCAAAAATTAATTCGGCAAGCTGACAATTTGTCGTGGCAAAAATATTGTTCATCTTTTAACGAAATATCAACCACTTATGACATGTGGGATCGTATGCGATGGTTTAAAGGGTATAAAGTGGCTAGAACAGGTATTAATGAAAATGTTGCTAAATTATTTATAAAAACTTTATCGCCAGATTATGTTTTAGCTTCAACGCCTAACTTTAACATAAATAATACTGTTTTAGAAAGTCCTTTTACAAAACAAGAAATATTATCAGTAATAAAATCATCGGATACGGCTCCGGGATCTGATGGGATATCCTACTCCATGCTTAGAAATCTACCAGACGAGGCTATCAAGGTGTTAGCTAATTTGTATAGTAGGATTCTAACTTTTAGTTCTATACCAAAGCAATGGAGGGAAATAATGATAATTCCTATACCTAAACCAGGTCGAGATCCACAATTGATTACATCTATTCGACCAATTTCTTTAATGTCTTGTATGTGCAAAATTTTTCATTCTATTTTGAATAAAAGATTAGAGTGGTACTTTGAAAAAAATGAACTATTTTCTGACTGCACTGTAGGGTTTAGAAAATTCAGATCATGTCAGGACAATTTAGCTAATTTAACAACCGAAATTCAGATAAATTTTTCTAACGACAAATCTACTCTTGCTTGTTTTGTGGATATAGATAACGCTTACAATAATGTCAATATTTCTTCTCTTTTAAATACATTAAATGAGTTTGGAGTGGGAACCAAGATTTGTAATTATTTGTGGAGCTTTTTAAGGGAACGTTATCTTACAATTAGTGTCAACGAATCAAAATATCGCAGGAGTACATCCTTAGGCCTAGCACAAGGAGATCCCCTTTCTCCGTTATTATTTAATGTTGCTACCATACCGATTTGTAACCAAATTAATAATGTGAGCTTTTCCCAGTTTGCCGATGATTTCATTATATATACTTCAAATAAAGATATTGTAATCGCTCAACAAAAAATACAAGAATCTTTAACATTATTTAGTAAGTTAATAAATAAAATAGGATTAGATATCTCTCCGACTAAGAGTAAAGTTTGCTTATTTTCAAAAAGTAGAAGAAATGAAAATGTCATTGTTAAAATTAATAATATTCCTTTACAGTTTGTCAAAAAAGTTAAATATTTAGGACTATGGTTGGATCGTTCGTTGCGATGGGGTAAACATATAGAGGAGACAATTCAAAAGATATCAAAATTTCTTAATATTTTAAAAGTATTAGCTGGAAATAATTGGGGGGTCCATCCAAAACATTTAAGGCTTCTTTATAGTTCTTTGATTCGAAGTCGAATGGACTACGTTAGTTTTCTGTACAATAATGCGGCAAATAGTAATTTAGTAAAATTAGATAAACTACAGAATCAAGCCATGAGAATAATAGGTGGTTTTAATTAATCAACCCCCATACATGTTATGGAAAGTGAATTACACTTACCACCATTATTTATTCGTAGACATTTCTTGGCTCAGAAGTTTTGGTTAAAATCAAAGTCATTAAAAAATTGTAAAATTGTTAAATTGCTTGAGGAATTGTCACAACTTTGTGTGACTAGGAATTACTGGATAAACAAAAAAAAACCTTTACTAGTGACAGTCCATGATAATTTAAAGATGAAACACATACAATCTAGCAACAGATTGGAAATGTTTTCTTTAGAAACTTGGATTAGCAATATAGACGTTCGCAATTTTACTAAATCTGATATTCCTTCTTTGAAAAATAGCAAAAATACATATGATACAACGCAACTAAAGTCAATAACGAATAATTTTATTACTGAAACATATAATAATTACTACCAAATATTTACTGATGGATCAAAAGATAAAGATGGATCAGGAGCAGCTTTTTATGATCCACAAACTGAAGAGTATATGTTATTTAAAGTAGAGCATCATATATGTATCATGTTTTTAGAACTATTAGCAATTACAGAGGCATTGTCATATATACAAACAGTTAATACTAAGCATGTTGTCATATTTACTGATTCCAAGAGCTGTCTACAGTATCTAGTACGATGCACTTCGGCTTATCGATGTGCACCGATAGCATATACTATTGTAGACCAAATTTATAAGCTCCAATTAAATTCAACAATAATTGTTCTGCAATGGATACCATCTCATGTGGGTATAATAGGGAATGAAAAAGTTGATAGGTTAGCTAAACTAGCATCGTTTGAGGGTATCAACATAGAAGGAGTTCCTTTTTATACAGATTGGCTTTGGTATACGAAAGAAAAGTGTACAGATCTTTGGAATGAATATTTTGACAAGCGATCAAAAGAAAAGGGGATTTGGTATAGAACAATGCAACCACAGCCTTGGAAAAAGTTATGGTTTGATGACTGTACTCTTAGCCGAAGTGATTTAATTGTAGCGTTAAGAATTCGCTCCGGACATATTCCATTAAATAAGTTTAAATTTATTATGAAAAAAGTTAATACTCCCAATTGTACAGAATGTGGTACAATTGAGGATGTATATCACGTCTTGATGGAATGTGTCCGAAATGAATATTTTAGACAATATCTACAAATAAGCTTAAACGTTAATCTAAACATTACTGATTGTATATCCTTTTTATCATTCCCTACTAGTGCTAATGCTAAACTACTATATAAATTAGCAAAGATATGTATAGATTTAAGAAAATAATTTAATTTTTGTTTACCTTACAGAGCGACATAGTCAACTTTTGACTAAGCTCTTTAAATAAAGAGAAAAAAAAAAAAAAAAAAACCCTTGGCCCATGGAGTCAAAGTGCTAAGCTCTTCTTAAAAGACATAACACCCCGTCTTATCACCTCTACTGGTGACAGGAGGGCTGGCGCATTTTTCGCCCAAAGAATCGGCATTGCCATTCAACGGGGGAATGCGGCTAGCATTCTTGCCACTATTCCACGCGGACATGACTTGTACAGTAATAACTAAGTGTACATATGTTTGTATATATAATTAAGTATATTTGTAATTTTCTTTTTTGTAAAGCGGTTGCTTAAATACAAAAAAAAACAAACTATTGCTGTCTAGGATAATCTTGAATATACCACAAACTCAACAATGTTTTTGTAATTAAAACACGTTATCTTATTATAGGTTTGTAATAACTTATCATATATTATTATATTAAAAAAGAAATCTACTTTTTTTTTAAGTATATTCTTGATGTTCATACAAAGATGGAATAGTATTACTGTTTTTTAATAACATTTATATCGTGACCCCTCACTTCAGTTATCATAATTACCGCACGATTTATTTAAAATTCATGATAAAACTTGGAAAACAATAAGATGTGTGTTCTTTTGGTAACTTTTAAAACGTTTCATTCACCTGCTTCATTGCTTCAATTGTAGCTATAGAATTAACTGCTAACTGTTGTTTTGATTTAAATCTTTGTACGTATGTGCACCATATAGCCGGCGTTACATAATTACCGACTTTGTCCCTAGGTACGTTTTAGCGGTTAGTATACATATCCCACGGGAACCTTACATTTTTCCGGGATAACAAGCAACCTATGTGTTATTCCAGACTATAATCTATCTCTGTGAAAAATTTCACCTAGATCCGTTCAGTCGTTATGGCGTGATTGAGTAATAAACATCCCTCCATCCAAACTTTCGCATTTATATTTATGGGAATGTATTATGTAATTAGACACCATCAAGTTGATCTAAAGATGAGCCAGAAGGTGAATATGAATAGTGTTTACGTTTAGTAATTTTTTTTTATTGTAGGTATCTGATGAAAGTTAAAAGTTTTAGGTAATATTTAAATAGCTAAAAACAAAATTACACCTTCACTAAAAGATTGATAACTTTTATTTCACATATATAGCGACAAATAAAACATACGACATTTTGGTATGCGAAAGCTGATAACATTAAATGGAAATCTTTGCCCTTACTAAATATGTTGAATAAAATAATCATTGATATGAAGGTCAATAATATATATGTATGTATGTATATGTATATATATATATATATATACATATACATACATACATATATATTTATGTATTTGCAGGGAGTCAGTATAAAAGTGACCTAAGTCACATTTTCTACTAAACCAAAATAGATAAGTATATTTTTTGCGTAATAACTAAATAACATTTATTGCAAAGATCGTACGTTTTAAATAGATATAAATAGTTATTAGCCAGCGTTAGTCACATATTTTTTTTTGTGAACAATATTGACAAATATTGACATTAATATTTATACGATACTAACATCACTCAATTGTTTTGCCTTGCCGGAACCTCTCTACTAACACACTAACACTTAAACTTTATGGTATGGTATTAAAGTTCAAATTGACTTTTAAGTCGAACGAATCTTTACGATAATAATACGAATCTTTGTATGGGAGTATAGAAAACTGTTGTTTTAAGACTTTTCAGTCAATTTTTTAAATTTTTCTCTCCGTAAGAACCATGCTTGTACGTTCAAGGAATATTCTAAAAAAATAATAGTTAAATCGGTCCAGCCGTTCACGCGTGATGGCGTGACCAAGGAAAATAGGGATTCATTTTTATATATATAATAGATAAGCATTATTATACAATTATATAAATTAATCATTCTATAAAAATTGATGTTAATGTTAGGCCACTTTTACACTTAAATTCCATGTTAATTTAATATAACTCACCTTATAATATAGGATTGTGGTATTTGCGTCAAAACAGCCAATGGTAGACCAAAGCCCAAGAAATATGGCCAATTGGTCTCAATGAATGTTAGTCGCTTATGTAATTCCCAGCCCATGTTGAACCACTTGTACTCAAATGAGTACAGGGAATAAAGTAGGCACATGTGGACGAGACAAAGCAACTCTCCTATGTATGTTATTGGCAACATACTGACTAGCATACTCTGCAAATAGTTTAAATTACTTGTGTTCATTTTTTTTAATAGCAACGCAGGAAACCGCAGAAAAAATTAATATTTCCTTTTATTTCATCATCCTATTACTAATAATTTAGGTATAAAGACCAATAAAGAAGTAGGTGTATACAGCATTAAACATTTTATTTGTGTGCACCAGAGCTCAGAACCGGTTTAAAAAAAGCCTTGTTTTGGTAATGTACTGATTAATTGGGTTAATGAAAATGAACGGTCTAGTTAATTGGAACAGTAATTTAAGTTTACGGTTATTCTTAGAGAACGGTTGGATTTCGGTTTTGATACCGTAATAAACCGGTTAATTCATTCATAAGTAACAAATGTAGATGTATCCTTCTACTACGCAATTCACAATCCGTAAAGATTTGCTAAATGTAAATGCACAAAAACTCATTTTAACCAATTAATTTGGATCATTGTACATAAATTCGTCAAAAACCGTTTTCCAGGTTTTAGCCGGTTAACAGACGTAACCGAAACCTTAAACCGAAAAATCTTTTATCAATTTGTTGATGATAAAAAATTGAACGGGTTTCCGAGCCCTGGTGTGGACTGAGATATTAGTTGCACTCAGATTAATACTTACTATATAGTACTGTTTCTGTTGGATATAATATATAAATTTGTTTCAAAAAATTATTTAGGTGAGAGAAAGAATTACCTTTATTATTTATTTAAAATTTAAAATATTCACACACATAAAGTATAATTGGAATTACCTGAACTAAAAATAGTGCTTGCACCAAAAGACTAAAAAGTGAGTCGGCAATTATTTTGCTGACACTAGACATAAACTGTGGCCGTCCTCTGCGATGTCTATATGCTGAATCTGCTATATCCTACAACCGAAATAATATCAAGTATAAATATATAATATTATATCAGTATTTAAGTGATTCCCGAGAAGCTATTATATTGTTATTTGATGGCACAATCAAAAAAAAATTGTATCTCATGTGATTTAGATAGTGTACAATACAGTGACTCTTCACTGTATTTTTTGTTTTGTGCCATTGTAGAGCATATTTGTAACTTTTAACATTTTAATAATGTCTGGTCATGGTAATTCCCTATTGTTAACTCACCTCACATTTAGCAATAGGGAATAAGCATGTGGTTTAAATAAATGTGAAATATTTTTTTACATAATCTTTTGATTCTGAATCAAGTCTACATCAATAGTTTTTAATGTGATTTGTTTTTGATTATGAAAATAATTATTAAAAGTAATAGATATATAATAGAAAATAATTAGTAAAAATAGGTTGCTAATTCAAAGTAGTTGAAACACATTGACATTGGTCAACCAAATGTGACATCAGTGTATTATAATAGAGTGCTGATGTTTGGTGTTTGCGATTTTTACATATATAATGATTGTACAAAATATTTAAAAAAAACATGCATATTCCTGTTTACCCTAGTATGATTCATAAAAAGTAAAATATACATAAAAAATGTGAAAGTAATTAATACATTAGTAACGAACAAAACTTACTTGGAACCACAAGCTGTTAACAAGCTTGCTAAGCAGAAACAGCGGCAAAACCCATATCATCCTAAATGTCATAGACAAAAATGGCTGCATCCAGCTCCATACATTATGTGCCACACCAGGATTGTGGCCAAAAACAAGGATAACTAAGTACTTGACACCGGGAAGGAGGGCATACTCAAAAATAAGTATACTTAACAAAAATATGAATCCATTAAGGATACATGATTGTAGAACCCTAGTAAGTACTTTTGATTCCCTGTAACAAATATTTTAAGTAAAGATTTGCTTCTTTTTCATGTTATTATATGTCATATATATATTTATAATTTATGGTAATTAGAGTGTAGGGTGTAAATATTTAATTATAAGATTATTTAGTGTTCAGATTGAATATATTACATGTTGCACACTAGGTACAACCACTAAGTAATCATTGTTGAACACTGTATGTATTTGAAATTATACATATTATCAGATCATTTTGAAGTAGTAGCATAAATTAAAAACATGTGATTAAATTTTTTTGTGTATAAAATGTATTAATTTTTAATTATAATACTAATAAAATGATTCACTTTTTAATATATTCTAAAAAATAATATAAAACAGATAAATAAAATTAATGGATTATAATGGATGAATTAAGATTGTATATTTATAATCATATACTATTGACTAATGAACTTTGTACTGTAGATAGTAATTAAAACATGAAAATCTTTAACCTCGTAGCTTCGTTTATTTAAAGTTATGGTATCAAAAACGGTTTTTAAAGTGCATGTTTTGCAACTGCAATTTATATATAGCAGTTACTTACTGTTTAACTTTTGGTTGCTTTTGTTTATGTTTACTATTTTCAAAATCGACCGGTGGGGACCGACTGAGAGCTCGTTCATTGATTTCTTTATCTAAATATAATAAGACAGTTACACCTCGTAAACTGTCTATAAATCCCTTAATGAGAGAAACAGAAAAATTCTGGAACAAAGAAAACATAATATGTAAGTAATCACCAAAACACTAAATTGTAAACAAAGACATATTTTAACAAATTTGATATTTACAGTAACACTATCCATGCTGTTACACTGACTATTGTTTCATTATAAGAGATAATATTAAAACTAATTTTCACATCATTGACGAAAAGAAATTTGTTTGACGTAATGTTGAATTACATATTCGTCTACTTTTTGAACTTCACACTTCATTCATCAAATGAAATAGTGTTGCAATATCAAATAATATTTCTTTCATTCCAAATATATGCATATAAAAAAACTTAATTTATGAATTTCCAAAAGTACATAGTACATATGAAATATAAAATTATTATTTATATGCATTATTTAAAGTCAAAGCTAATTATATATTCAAACTATTACGGTTAGTATTGGTAATTATTTATGTAGAATGAAAATATTTTGTGTTAAAATGTGATAATTTACATTAAAGTATTTTTTCCACAATTTTTCAAGTTAATTGTAGTTTCAAATTGTGTGATTATGAAATTAACGCTTAAGTACAATATACTGATTCTCATTTTGGAATATAGATAAAACATGTTTTAACTTCAGTAAAAAGTTACCTATGAGTGATGCCAATTTAGCGCTTTCGGCGCTAGATCTGACACTTTTTTGGCTCTGTCAGCGCCCAACAAAAAAATATAGCTCTTAGCGCCCAATCTAGCGCTTTTTAAATAATATTTCTCTTCTAGAAATAACATGTAACGGATCGTAATTGTTCAAAATAAATAAAACAACAAGCATCCACAGTCTCATAAATTATAAAAAAAAATATGTTTTTTTAAAGATTAGAAACGATTACTTACCTTATTTGCTGCCCAAAAACACAGCCAAAGAACAATTATAGAGACCCAAACACAATTTTATGGGTTCAATTTTTTTTCAAAAGGTTTTGTACCTCTGGTACATAATGTTCAGGTTAGATTTACAACTTTAACATAAGTTAATTTCTTATAAGATTACCTACATATTAAAAAAATACAAAATGTAAGTCATATCAAAACTATGTAGGTACCACCAAATTGTACAAGAAGAAAAAGTTTCTGATCAGCTGACGATGAAGAATATTAGCTATTAAATTTGTAGACCATTATTGTCTTTTTATGTAACTTTTAATTAAAAATAATCATTATTAGAATACCAATTTTTTTATAATATTGTGCTTTGTTTCCTAAAATGTCCAAATCAAGCGCTTTTCTGAAGTTAATTTAGCGCGTTTTCTTTAAAGAGTGTTGGCAGCACTGCCTATGAATGACATGAGCTATGGCCTATGGGAAATGGGAATGAGAGATTATAGATATCGAGCTGAGACATTCGCAAATTCGTAAAACTGTCGTGTTTTGTTTTGATTCTCTAAAGTGTTTACTTTGTTTGTGTTATAAATTAATCTCTTTTAATAATTCATGATATGTGTATTATATTAAATAATTATGGATAGCAAATTTCTTCTAAATAATTTTGGGTAAATATTATTGTTAAGTTTTAAATGATTTATGTTCATTTTGAGTTCTAAACGTAGCCATTTCTCATGACCTCTTTTTATTTTTTGTAATAAGTGGCATATTAACAAATATATATTTTATGTTTCTGTTATTCAACTTTTATTGCTTTAACTAGGTTGCAAATTTAGGACAGTTTTACCTCATTTCCATTGTTTTAACCTTATAAAGTAGAATTAGAAAGTTTTTAAATGTTACATTTTTACGACGTTGTCCTTTATTATTTAAGGTTTTTTATTTTAAATCAATGTCATATATATTAAAGCAAATTGTGTATACTGCATATCTTAAAACTGGTCTTATATTTCAAAAATATTTAGTCTTGTGTCTCATTTGTTTCTTAGATCCAAAAATATGCTTATCTAAGGACTGTAAGATAGCGATTTTATGTCATAAATTCAATATTTATATATATTTTTCATAGGAGGGATTGTTTTTAGTATAATGAGTGATATGCTATACACATTTTTACAACATATTGATCTAAATAAATATATAATGACCTACTAAATATTTAATAATGATCTCCCAACCAATATGTTCTACGGCAGTCAATTTGGCACAGAAACTATATGCTCACATGAGAAATTATATAAATATAAAAAATATATTTTCCCCAATCATTATTTTGGGGAACAAACCCAGCCAACAACAAACAATAAGCGCTAGATCTGTGGTTGTTAGTTACTAGACCAATAAGCCAACAAGCGAGCTTTCATAAAACAAGAAATTTTAAATAAGCTCCAGTTTAAAAGATTCATGATGAAGTAAAATAATATAAAATATAAAGATTAATTAAAAATATGGCTTGGGAACTAATATTTAGAGCTATAATTGTTATTGTTTAGGGCCACTTGCATCAATTTTCTTCACTCATTTTAAATAATACAATAAAATATATAACAAATGTTTAAATTTTAAAATTTGGTATTTAAAAAACATTATTTAGACATTTAAAAATTTATAAATTTTTGCAAGTGGAAGGTATTTAAAGGAGTCTGCCCACTACACCATCTTATACCCTGACCGTGCTAGGACCGTGTCAGTCAAAAAAATATTCTTTGTATTGAAAAGTATGAGACTATCACTCTGCTCACTAGACCGTTCCGTCACCGACCGGCACCGTCGTGTGTCGTGCACGAACGGGGCGGTAACAATTCACAATTGTCGGCGAGAATATTTTGCCGGTGCTGGTACACTCCGTGCCTGCTACGCGACGTTGCGGGACCGGTGCACGCGGGCGGCGCAATGCTGAGCATATGCAGCACTAAAACCGTTAAGTACATGTATGATATGCTGTTGATACGGTCTAGTGGGCATAGTAGTCCGTGCCATGCTCGTTTCCGTGCTTGATACATTCATAGCACGGTCATGGTTTGAGACAGTGTAGTGGGCAGATACCTTAATTCTGAAATAATTATTAATTAAATAAAAATATAAGTATAAAAAATTGCTTGAACATTTGGCAATAGAGGTTGAATGTTTTTTTATACATTTATTTTCTGGATAATGATGATAATAACACAGTATGAAGGAAATCTATAATAATATTATAAAGAGGTAAAGTTTGAGAGATTGTGAGTTTGTGACGTTGTAGGGGGTAGGTAATCTCTGGATCTACTGAACCAATTTAGATGAAATTTGGTAAGAAGATAGTTTGAGACCATGCGAAGGACATAGGATATAGGAGGACTTTTTATACCGTAAATCATCCCCTAAGGGGGCGAAAATGGGGATGAAAGTTTGTATGGGGAATCAACCTAGGGACGAACCCGAGCGAAGCGAGGGTGAGTCGCTAGTGTAATAATAAAAGTGAAAACAATAATTTGTAAACACAATAGCCTGGCTTATTGTTCACTTATTATATTTAAAACTATGAGGCAATTTGGTCAAAGATTAAGTTCATGCATATTGATATCAGTTTAATTTACAATCAATATGCACTTTAAAGTAGTCATAACTTTGATTCGAATTGAATCCCGATAAAATGTATCCGCTGCGCGGGCGCAAAGTTCAGAACAGTATTGCGACGTCATTCAAACTACTCAACCTCAAGTCGACTGTCAGTGTGTGCGCGAGAGTACAGCGGATCGCGCGTGTACTGCGCCGGTTTTAACCTCCTTTGTCAAGGAAATGATAATTTGATTTCGTTCAATCTTTATTGTGCAAAATGAAAGTGGACAAAGAATCGTGCCTCGCTTCAGAGGAAACTAAACCAATGATATCCGACAGGAAAGGCAGCCTGAAGGTGACCATCACACCAGCCCAGCCGAAGACCCTTACACATCTACCTAAACGACCACCAGTGGATTTAGCTTTTACGGACCTCACTTATAAGGTGCAGGAAGGAAGAAAAAGCAGTAAGTTATTCTTTTATTTAAATATCCATGTAGGTACATAATTATGCAAAATACTTTATTATATTATTGTTTATTAATATTTTAATGTGTTGCCTAATTAAAATTCACTCACGATATTAAAGTCAAATTTAGTAGGCATTTAATATTTAGCAGTATACGCTAAATTACATTATATTTGTAATGAACTAAAGTTTTTTATACACAATGACGCAGAGAAGTACAATTATTCTTTGTTTTCATACACTGCTTTGTTGCGTTGATACTCGGTATCATCATTTTATCATTACGAAAATTTTATTGTTTGACAATGATCATTATACTGTCGTTCTAGATTATTATATATTGTACCTAATTATATTAAATGACATCCGTTTTAATATGTGGTAGACTCGGAATTATAATTTTCATATAAATCCGAGATTGGAAAGTGTAGAAACACTTTATCGCTATTTATCAACGTGCTGGATATCAGTTTACAGTACATATGTATTTCATGTCTTATCGAAGTATATAATTAATAGGAAAGATACATTCAATGGTTAGTAATTAATTATGAATAATTAATATTTTTAAATTGATAACTGTACTGTTATGAGTTATCTATACTTAATATTATAAAGAGGTAAAGTTGTAGGGGGTAACCTCTGGATCTATTGAACCGATTTAGATGAAATTTGGTAAGAAGATAGTTTGAGACCCTGGGAAGGACATAGGACTTTTTATCCCGGAAATCAAGGGGGTGAAAATGGGGATGTAAGTTTGTATTGGGAAGCAAGTTAGGGACGAAACCAAGGAAAGCGAGGGTGAGTCGCTAGTCTAGAATGAAACACTGAAAGCGAATCACAAGACCTAACTGCTCATACCAATGTGAAAATGAAATTAACACCTTTCTACTCTCGCTGGGTTTGCGGTTTGTTTTAACGAAATATGTACGCATTTAAAATAATAATTCCTATCTGGATATGACTGTATGCAGTTTAATTATATATTTTTTTCTAAAGTTAATTAAGATGATTTGCCGAGATAACCGCTCTCCCACATAACATAGTCATGGAAAATGAGGGTACCTATAGTAAATTATTGTATAGATTATTTATTTGTTGCCTGATTTGAAGCTTATCACTGTCTATAAATGCATATATGTTCGTCACGTTCATTAGTAGGAAATATCTCGGTTCTTCCTTATTGACTTTTCTTTCTAAACAAAAATCGAACTTGTTTACGAACAAATATCATTTACGTTAATGGTTTCTACGAATACATCTATTGAATGTTATTATTTCACTTTGTCATTAACTCAATTTGTTTTAGTGCATTCTGGCTTCATGAATATGAGAAAGCTTCAAACAATTGTGCTTCAAACAGTATGCAAAGTACGGTTTGCTTAAAATAGATAATGTTAATTTAAAATAATAATAATTGCTATCGGTCTTGTGTCTCATTTGTTACTTTAGTGCTTATAAGTAAGTACATATTTATATAATACATATGCTATGAGAATTGTATTGAGCACACAGACAAACATATGAAGTATTGTGCTAATACGATATTTCTTAATATTATATAAATTATAAAGTGTATTTCCATCTTATTTCCCTTATTAATTATTAGCTTTCACCCTCGGCTCCACTCGTTTGTTGCGAAACTAAAAAAGTCTATATCATTAACGTCCGAATTCTCTGCCAGTGAAAGTCTCGATATCGGTAAAGACATTACGGAGATGACAAACGTACTAACGATTTTTTTAATATGTATGTATCTATTCACAGAAATCATTTTTTTTTTATTTAAATTATTTTCTTTATCTATCTATATATATAAAAGGCAAAAGTGATTGACTGATGTATCAACGCACAGGCCAAACCCTTAAGGCTAGAAACTTAAAATTTCGCACACGTTTTCCTCTTATGACGTAGGCATCCATCAAGGAAGGATTTTTCAAAATTCAACCCCCAAAGGGTGAAATAGGGGTTAAAAGTTTGTATGAAACTTTTTATTCCTTGGACATATTTGCATGAAATTTCGTATGCATTTAGTACGGAAAAAATAATGAGTTACGTATTTCAGCATTTTCCAAAATTCAACGCCTAAGAGGGTAAAATAGGGGATGAAAGTTTTTAAGAAACCTACCTTTTTAGAGTTTTTTGTAGTTTTAGCGCGAGCGAAGCCGCAGGTTCTGCTAGTTTTAAATAAAATAAAACGATCTTTTCGTACGAGTCTCACGATTGCTGTAAAGCATTCGAAACGTCGGGGACCAAAAATCAAAATAAATCCGCGAAAAAATCCGTGAAGCTTTATTGCCGACTGCGCGACAAAAGGAGGGTAATGTGTTAATCAGCCTATGTATGTATGTATGTGGATTTGTACCTTTGTGGCACTATTTAAACCAAACGCGTGGGCCGATTTTGATAAATGACACGTCGTTTGATTCATCATGACGGTACGATTGCTATAGAAAGCATAAAAATTTAGAAAAATCACAATGACCGATTTTGGACGCCATAATGTGAAAAAGAAATGATGAAAATCGATGAACTATGTCTCCGACTGAACAATACTATATTCCTTCGTGAAATGGTTGTCATCTGTTTAGTTAGCTTTTATGCAGTTGGGATTTTTATTTTTATAATATACTAGCATGTATAATATCAAAAATAAAGTCAATTCTTAGTGCTTCAAATTTGGTGACCATTTGCAACAATTTCTTAGAAATGCCTCCCAACTTGTTTGGAACATTTTTCATGGTGTGTAATAAATGCTATGCTAGCAGTCTTATAAATCATCTAATTATTACCCAAGTATTATATATAAAAATTAGCTTTTATACTATAACGTAAGTAGAATTATGATTTCATGAAAAGGGTGTCTGGCAAGGGTTTGCCACGATGTTAAGTGCCTGGCATTGAATGACGTGATTTTTAATAATATTCTGAAGGTAATACCAAAAAATCACACTTTATTATTTGACGAATTTAGATCGGTATTTTACACACCTTTAGTACCGTGTACCTGCCAAAGCCACCATAGCCTGAACTTCATAATGGTCCATCGTTCTTATCTGTGTTGGGAGCATGCGCTGACAAACTTTCAGCCTTTATAAAATGACGAAGGTCTGGCGTTCACGGGCTCTTCCTCTATTATGCTCCTTTCTTCAAATATATCTACCACGTAAGTGATTTGGACGCAACATCAATACTAACTTACTAAATACGCATTTATCATTTGGTGGTCCTACGATATTATTGCTGTTGAATTCCAGGCACCGCGCCGATTCAATCGGAATTCCCTGCATGACTTGCAATAAGTATCGACTTCTGGACTTGGCAAGCATACTTTCCATTACATCATCGGTATTTGGGTACAATACATACATATATGTATTTGACGAACGATTTATATTCGTCTATTATTTTGACCGACTTCTGAAAAAAAGAAGATATTCATTCAACTCGTTTATTGTTTTTGTATATGTAATATGTTACATTCGTCGTTCATTTGTAACTGATTTTTTTTATAATTCTTTTTTTTTTATGAGTAAGCTTTCACTAAAGAGTGGTGTCCCCTTAAAATCATATCTAAGTGATAGAGAAACTCTATAGATTATCGATGTTTTTCTATACTAAGTATTGAAGAATAAAAATTTAGTATAGTTTTCATGATTTAAGTTAAAATAATGCTAAACAGCTCTATCAAGTATCATTGTGCGTGATAGCGTATCAACTATCATGGCACTATTTTTAAACATTCCTAAGAACCATGCTATTATATTTAAGATAAGATTTGATTTCTAAATGATTATTGATTTAAAGTATTGCCATTTACATTACCCGTGCAATATGGAAGAACGAAGTAGGTACGGGGATATATGTAATATAAGCAGTAATTACCTACTTAAAATTTTATAACTATATCATAAGTATAATTTTATTTTAATTATATCAATTGAATAACAAAAAGTATATCGGAAAAAATCATAAGAAAAATATAAAACTGATATCATAATAGGATTTATATACAATTTATCTATTTAAATTTATATATACTTAAGTTTTTTTTGTTCAACTTTGCTATGTTCTTCTCATCTTATTACCACTTATCCTTAACGATGTAATGACTGCATGGGGGGCTAGTACTGAGAATATTTTAATAGAAAATCTCACTAATCAAAAAATAATTATATGAAAATTCGCCCAAAAGTCTTTTACCTATGTAAGTACTATTTCATACAATAAATAATGACCTGACCTATTTCGGCCACAGCGCGGCACGGCAGCGGCCAATAGCAATTATATTAGACATCTTCGCAGGAGACATTATAGTGCACAAGTGTATGCTCAAACATTATTATGTGCACTCTATTATATCATATCTCAATTCTATATTCTTTTTACTATCAAAGGCCAGTATAATAATTCAATACAACCGGCGAGAGATCAGGAGATTCTGAGGCACGACGCTGTAGCACCACCAACTTTCTATCTCCGGGCTGTTATAGAGAATTTCCTTACAGATAAACTTTATAACAATACCAGGCCCACCCAACCTGGGATTCGAACCCAGGATCTACGAATCTGCAGTGCAACCACTAGACCAGGCAGTTGCCTTTTACATACTATATACTCAAATTGTTTTGGTTTGTTAATTAATTATCAAAACTGTATAACTTCCTATAAATCAATGTTCAAAACTTGACCTCTTTATTACAGAAAAAGCTTTATATAGATAAACTAGCATTGCCCGCGGCTCCGCCCGCGTTCAGATGACCAAAAAGCAAATTCTTAGGTTTTACATATTAGTATACTCTTACAATGCAGTTTTTGTATTATTTCTCAGAAATGAGATATTTTCCTGCGGTAAAAAGTATCCTATATGTTGACCCGGATAACCAGCTACCACCATACCAAATTTCATCAAAATCCCTGCAGTGGTTTTTCCGTGATGCGGTAACAGACAGACAAACATTCTAAAAAGTATTGATTCGGCCTCTGTATCGAAAATAATGTCTATTTCAATAAGTTTTTCCAAAAAATATTTATTGTACAGATTCGGCTTAGTTAGAATTTTATTATATGTATAGAAAAGAATTAATTTAAAATGAAAAGAGTATAAACTTGTCCAAAGAGGAAGCTGTTTTAAATTTCAATGTCGTTCACTTTTAGTAAAATACTTCAAGATCTTGTTCATTTAAGACTCGTTAACACCAAAATTAATATAAGTTTAAATTGAATGAATTCTTTGACATACGTTTTTGTATGCGTTATAATTCCGCTCATGCACGCGTAGAGGGTCGAGGCTATTATATTGTAATTATTTTCCCATTGTCTTTTAATAAAGATTTAAGTTATGTGCTATTAATAAGCCATTAGAGCTTGTATAGTTTAGTGAATTGATACATTTTTTTTATACATAGATTAATTCTTTAGTCATTATTTTAGAATTCGGTGAGCGTCTGACTGTATGTAGATTGTAGGTACGTACATAATATGTGTGTGATCATCTCGAGAACTACTGAATGAATTTTTATGTGGTTTAGGTTATAATAATCTACATTTTATCAGAAAGATTTAGATTTAGCTATAGGAGCCGAGAATTAACATTATTAGGTAATGAATCCAGTTGAGTCGGAAGAAAAAAATATTATAATGAAAATAATGTATCCATAATAATTAATAACAGCGTTAACTTATTTTTTTATCTTCATTTATATATTCATAATTTTTTTTTTATATTCATTTAGTTGTATTTTTTTTAGTTATTATACAGTTGAGGAAATAATGTATACATATAATTAAATAGCAACTTAACAAAATCTGTACAACAAAACAATGATTGGAACGTACAGAATATGGTCTATATTCTATACACAATACGTTCCAATCATTGGTTTGTTAGACAAGAGTTAAAACTTTAGTTATTAAAATTTTGGTCCGTTTGCCTACATGTCTGTTTGTTTGTATGTCTGTTTCTTTGGGTGAGCGCGTTTCACGCAAAAAGAATCGAGTCGATTTTAACTAAATTTTGTGTAGTTATAACTTATTACTCGGGTAAACATTTAGGATACCTTTTACTACAGGAAAATGTTTCATTCCCATGGAAAAACACAATAACTGGTTTTATTGAGTCGTCCTTAGAAATATATATGACTAGCGCTGGCTAAATCTTAAGAGATAAGTACATCAAAGCAATGTACTAGAAAATTGTAGACTTTAAAAAAAACCTACAGAAAAGTCTACAATATTATATGTTCATCTCCTAAGGTACACTAGCAATACCTATTTTCATTATATTAAAATCCAGTGTCGCGACTCATTGATTGATTTATCAACTTTCAGCCCAAACCGATGATGATAGATGTTTAAAATTTAGAGAGGATGTTGATTCTATATTGTAGGCATCATTTAAGAAAGGCGTTTTCGAAATTAATCACCGTAAAAGGGTAAAATAGAGGACGAAAGTGTATCTGAAACTCTCATTTTTAATAGCTTACAAATCACTATTTATGCGTTCTAACGCAGAATTGTCGAAACGTTAAAAACATTTCCATATTCGTATTTTTAAATAAAAGTATCAATTTTGTTGTAGTTTTTTTTTAATTCATGATAATAATGATAATAAAACCTTACGATACTTATACCGAACAACTAATGTAAGTAGCGTGGGAGATGGATAGTATTCATTGTTTTGTTAAAAATAATAAAAATCGTAAAACTTGAATATATAAAAATACTAGCGAGTTACCCTCGTTTCGCTCGGGCGCGTCCCTGGGTATGTTTCAACGGTTAGAATAGTATATAGCCTATATACATGTACATTGTACATAAATAGGTAGGAATAGAAAGGTAGGTAAGTATTTTAAAAAATAAAAAAATATATATCCCTTGAGAAATAATTGGGGCGTGTCGCTGGTATTTCTAAAAAAAGATAAATTTTGAAAAGCATTGGGAGTCTAATTAAGTTATGTACTTAAATCATTACGTAACATACTTCATAAGGTTTATTATATACCAATTTTTTTTTCATCATTACCTAATGTACATATTATAGATCGACACTATTCTGTAATTATTAATCTTTACAAACGTATATATGTAAGTGACGTGTGACCGAGAGGAAAACTAACGATAATCTAAGAAATTTTTTTGTGCCTTCTTAACCTGGTATACCTATATTGCCTATATTGGTAGGATCAATATAAATATTAACAAAATCTTATTTTGTTAATATACGAAATGTATATAACCAAATTACTATAGTTGCGATGTAAAAATGTCTGGATATTTTTTGGCCTAAAGTTATTTTGTATGTCTATATTTAAAAAATAAGTATGATATACTTCTCCATTACTGCGTGAAAGCCTTCTTTCATACAAACACTTCCATCCAAAAAATGTTTTATTTTAAAAGTACCTACGACTGTTGGCCATAAACAACAGTCGTACTTTTAAAATAAAATTAAAAACTTTAAATCTATCGTAGTAAAATTAAAGCTTTTTATTTTAATTTATTTTATTTTAATTTATTTTTTATTCTATTGGCTGTAATCAACACTCGTACTTTTATCTTTGTAATGTTGGTAAGAATTTTGCAAGGCACATATGACGGATCACGGAGCACATACCCACTTGTCAACATAACAGTTTCTCACAACTCGTTATCCTTGGTCTCTGCTTCAAGGTTTTAGCATAATTGCCATTACTTAAGCTAGAGGAAGCTTAGTAAAAAATGCAGGCCCCTATTATACATAAAGATTATAATGAACTAAAGGATATTGCAATATGAAGTTTTTAGTCTGTTTTTAACCAACTACCCATGAACGAATTAACCACAATTCGTCCATGCAACTACCAATTAGGATTAGGCATCGACTTCGAAACTATCTGACTGGTTATCCATAGTAAATGAAAAACCCCCGTTCAATTATTTTTTACTTTTTAATGCCTAGAAAGAGGTTTTTATATTCTTTTTAAAGTTGTAACTGTCTAAAAGTCGGTTTAATTTTATTTTCAAAGTTTTTATTGTATTACTGACTTACGAAAATATTTTATTATTTTTTATATAATAAATTATTTTGAACGTTAAATCTATCGCAATAACTAAACGTAAATATGTAATAAGAAATGAAAAGTAATACGGTCTCGTTAAATAAATAAATTATATGATTTACATATATTCCAAAAATACGAGCTTTTATAGAAATTGTTTAAGATTTCTCATACTTTCGATTTTTTAAATTTACTTAAATTTAAATTTTAAACAATAATATTGATTACAGTCTTTCTTTTTTTTCTGAATACTGAATATGTGCTATCTGGCTTTCATTAAATTATATAATCGAAATGGTAGGAAGTGCCTATTTTGGTAATAATATTTCCTACTATTTAGGATTGCCTACAATTTAAACCTACCAACAAGATGAGTCAGTATAATCTGTGCTTATTTTATCACTACCGACTCACCCTCGCTTTGCTCGGGTACGTCCCTAGCTTGCTTCCCCATCCAAGCTTTCATCTTCATTCTCACCCCCTTAAGGAATGATTTCCGGGATAAAAACTATCCTATGCCCTTCCCAGGGTCTCAAACTATCTTCTTACCAAATTTATCTAAATCGGTTCAGTAGCTCCAGAGATTACCGCCTACAACATCTCACGAACTCACAAGCTTATAAACTCACAAACTTTACCTCTTTATAATGTTAGTATAGATTGACTTGACGTTTTTCTCTACTTTTATATAAAATTATTATTAATACCTACTAGCGACTCACACTCGCTTCGCTCGGGGTCATCCCTATGTGATTCTTTAAATTGACATAAGTTTTTTATTTATGGACCAATTGTAATAAAACAAACTAAATGTTAAGCGAATCTTACCACAACACATCAGTGAAAACCGCAAATCGGTTAAGCCGTTTCTGAGATTAGCGCATACAAACGTACAGACAAATAAAGTTAATAAAGACCGCCAATAATAGTTTTTCTTAAATATCTTCCATGTATAGACAGCGACCAGTTACAATTTTATTACATGTACCTATAGATTTAAATAAGGTAATAAGGTTGGTTTTAAAATAGCACCTCAATCGTTAAAAGTAGTACATCGTCATCGACAAACAATAATAAATTGAAGAAAAACAAAATCAAATCATAAAGGCAAATCGCGGATAAGTCACTCATTTTTATATAATTCTGAAAAATAGCTTGTCCCTATAATCGCTAGTCCTTGTGTAATAATATAACTAGCATTGCCCGCGGCTCCGCCCGCGTTCAGATGACCAAAAACCAAATTCTTAGGTTTTACATATTAGTAAACTGTTACATTGCAGTTTTTGTATTTTTTCTCAGAAAGGAGATATTTTCCCGCGGTAAAAAGTATCCTATATGTTGACCCGGATAACCAACTATCACCATAACTTTCATCAAAATCCATCCAGTGATTTTTCTGTGATGCGGTAACAGACAGACAGACATACATAAATTCTAAAAGCTATAGATTCGGCTTCTGTATTGATAATGATCTTTATTTCCATAAGATTTTCCAAAAACATTTAATGTAAAGATTCAGCTTAGTTACAATTTTATTATATGTATAGTGTATCAAAGACTTCGAGCGAAACTTATTTCTGTTAAGAAGAGATGTCTTTTTTTATAGGATTCAATTGAATGATTTCGTAAAAATACGAGTAGATCTGCAAGCAGTAATTCTGTCGTCTTCCAACCATGACATACAATTAACTCATTCTTATGAGTGTAATTGAAAACGATTATAGAATCGTACTATTTAACCGTTTACGTACCTACTAATTGAAATGTATGAGTAATATAAGAAATCATACCTTTGTTTCATGTCACCATTGTATTTATTATTGTATTTATATTTTTCTTTAATTATCATTATTTTTACTTATTTAATTTCCTCGCTTTGTTTGAGTGCCTCTATAGATGCAATTTTGCATTTATATTTTTTACTAGCGACTCACCCTAGCTTCGCTCGGGTTCGTCCCTAGCTTGATTCCCCATACAAATTTTCATCCCCATTTTCACCCCCTTAAGGTATGATTTCCGGGATAAAAAGTATCCTATGTCCTTCCCAGGGTCTCAAACTATCTTCTTACCAAATTTCATCTAAATCGGTTCAATAGATCCAGAGAATAAATACAACGTCACAAACTCACAATCTCACTAACTCACTAACTTTACCTCTTTATAATATTGGTATAGATATGGCTTGCTTATACATAGATACGGCACTTGCTGAAATCTGTACCAAAATGTGTTGCGTTGTTTAAAAGTAAGCCGAGAAAAAGATGCTCGATTGGTCTTAAACTAGTAAATAACAATAAAATAAATTATAAAATGACTAGTAAATAACTATAAAATGACAGATCTTGTAGGAAATTTAATGGAAATTATAAGTGAATTGTGTACAATTGTTTAATTTTGAAAGTATGTAAAGTAAAATATTATTTAGTTAATATTGTAAAATTGAGTTGTGGGACAAAGTTATCAATTGCAAAATACAAACTTTAGTGTTATTTGATAGCTACACATAAATACGTTCAGAGCAAAGTTAAGATTCTAGGAAAAATATACGAGTATGTAAATATTATTGGTTAAAGATGCAAACTTTGCTTATCTATATCTATACATATAATAAAATTGTAACTAAGTCGAATCTGTAAATTAAATATTTTTTGAAAAATCTTATTGAAATAGACATTATTATCAATACAGAGTCCGAATCTATAGTTTTTAGAATTTTTGTCTGTCTGTCTGTTACCGCATCACGAGAAAACCACTGGACAGATTTTGATGAAATTTGGTATGATGATAGCTGGTGGAGGTGGATGGAGAAAAAATACAAAAACTGCATTGTAACAGTATACTAATATGTAAAACCTAAGAATTTGGTTTTTGGTCATTAGAAACGCTAGTATAAAATCAATCTAGACATTTTTGACATTAAAGTTGCGTGTTGTTTTGTAAAATTGTGTTTTTTTCGGAAAAAAACGACGACGACAGCAAACTCAAAATACAAAACCTTATCTAAATACAAAATTTGATCCAATACAATTAATCTATTACAAATTTACGTTTAGTATATTTAGGTATAATACCTTACCAACGTCCAACATAACTATAAGGGATTTATTTGTTTTGTTTAACCACCTAAGATTGTAAAAATAAAATTTATATTGACTATTTCATTCACTTTGTTTTGTAATGTACTTAATAAAGTATCGCGTGCGTATATATAGTGGTACAAGTGTTGAGTCGACGCTCTTAGTGTTTTTTAAAATATTTGTTACATCACATACTTTACATCAGTTTTTCTTTTTACATTAGTTTTTATTTTACTTTATTAAAATAAAATTCATTATTTTAATTTCTATCCATATCACTTTAAAAACTAAATTTACTGTAGTCGTGTAATACTATACACGTGTAATACTATACACGTGTAGTGTAAAGAACTATACAGAATGTAAATAACAGTTCCCTGTATAGAAATCACGTTGTAATAGTGCAGTAGGATTTGCAGAAAGCGCCGTTTAATAAGCGTTTATGCTTCATAATAGAATGATAATAGATATATTAATTACGTTTATGGCAAGCTATTGTGCACGTGACTGCATTCTGATTGTATCTCTACATAGATCTATACATACATATAATAAAATTCTGAGTGGAGTCTGTAGGTAGGTACATTCAATATTTTTTTCTTTTTGAAATAGTCATTATTATCGATACAGAGGCCGAATATATAGTTTTTAGAATTTTTGTCTGTCTGTCTGTCTGGGAGCGCATCACGAGAAAAGCACTAGACAGATTTTTATGAAATATGGTATGATGACAGCTTGTTATCCGGGTCAACATGATACTTTTTACTGCGGTAAAAATATCTCATCTCTGAGAAATCTATACTAAACGTTAAAAAGTAACTAGGGACGAACCCGAACGGAGCGAGGGTGCGTCGTTAGTTCGATATACATATCTATCTATACTTAAATCAAACCGAATGAATCAATTAGTATGATTCAGTGTCAATTATAATTCATTATATTCATTTAATTACCTTAATAATTATTATTTACAAAGATTACTTGTTTTAAACTTGTTTTCCTTATTTTGAGTGTTTATTGAGGAGAGGCTTGTTTTGAATTGTGAAGTTACTACACGTACAGATTTAAAATATAGGTATGTATAGTAGAATATTGTTGAGTTTAAATAAGGTGTTCTGAGAAGGAATTCCAGGAATTTTATCTCTTATTATTGATTATATAAATATAAATAGGAATTCATATTTATAGATATTCTAAGTTTGGGTACTAATAACCCGATTCTAATATTCCTCCAGTTCACACTCCCACTTTACTTTCTTCGTTAGGCGAACGTCGTAGTGAAAAATCGTTTCATTCTGCTTAAACCAAATATACATTCAAAAGTAAATATTTAAAAAATATTTTAGCCTGTGATATAGATACCTATCTACGCTTAATTTCGAAGCAACGGACTATCTTTAATTACGATACCTAGTTGATAAAAATATGTGCCTTCTATTTTTTTTTGATAGGCAAAGGTCATTATAGATTATAAAATTCTATTTGATTGAAATTATGGTTTTGAATTATTAATATTTATCTGAGTTTTTATTTTTTTTTATTGTAACATTTAAAAGAATATTTAAATGTTAGAGAATTATTGTAGTTTATAATTTCAATTACAAAAAAAAAATAGTCCCGCTGAATTTGTTTCGCTAGTTATTTATTATCGGGGTTAAAGTTTCTTCTTTCCTAACTTGGTCCAGTCAAATTACGAAAATTAATAATTTAACGCTAAATAAAAACTAGAATTTAAAATTTTAAATTTGAAAAGTTTTGGTACACTTGTTGGTAGTAAGACGTTTGAATTTCAGTTTGTTTTTTGGCTTTTTTATACGAATTTAACAAAAGTTGCCCTCAGGAGGCAAAATAAGTTTTAATTCAGTATTTTTTTGTTTGTATTTAAAAAATAAATAAAGTAAAATATTTACTAAGAAGGTTATTTTAAAATCATTTTGTTTTCACAGTAATTTTAATGTTTAATTCAATAAAAATGGCAATGGCTTATATAAGTAATAACAGGAAAATATTAATAGCAGAGTTAAGTTGAAATAACAGACGTGCAACATATATGTATAAAAATATAATAAATAAATAATAATTATACCTCCAAAGTAAAGTATCTTAAAATTGCTATATAAGTATGCGAAGTATAACTATAGTTCATATTTGAACCCTAATGTAAATGTATTAGGGTGGTTTTTGGTTTATCATGCTACCACGGAAACGGATCGGCATGATTTTTTGCACATAAATAATTTTATGGGCAAAATGGACATAGGTATTTTTATCTATATATGTAGTATTATTAATTAACTAGCGACTCACCATCGCTCCGCTCGAGTTCACCCCTACTTACGTTTTGACGTTTTGTATCGATTTCTCAGAAATGAAAAAAAATCTACAGTAAAAAGTTCTTATTCTATATGTTGACTCTAGTGATTTTTCCGTGATGTGTTCAGAGACAGACAGACAAAGAAACAGGTAAAAATTCAAAAAACTATAGATTCGGCCTGTATCGGTCTATTTCAATAAGATTTTCCAAAAAATATTTAATGTATAAATTCGCCTTTGTTAAAATTTTATTATATGTATATATGTGTAGCAAAATGTGACTTAGATCAAGGAAGCGGAGCCAGAAGTAAGCCGAGTTTACTAAATTGAAATATTAATGAAGAAACTGATGCCTTGGGCTCTCAATCACGAAATAAAATTATCATTAATCTATGATAAGAACAGGTACTGCTTATCCGAATGTACTCATTTTGATGACACGTGCTTTTGATATTTCTTGTGTAACGTGTGATATATTAGCTGGCTACTTCGTTAAAAGGCCATTATATAGTTAAATTTATCTATTTGCAATTTAAAAATAACTCTTCGGTTGTTCATTTTCTTTACTAATGGACGGTGGACTCATAACTTTAGTAAAGATTAGTATTTATTCGTACTTAAACTCTAGTAGGTACTGCTTAACCTATTTTAACCAGGCTTAAACATTGACATAGATATGAAGTCGAAGTTGTATGAGTTTAATAGTAATGATGAAAATATCCTGGCACTGTTAGTACTTAACAGTCAAGTTTAAATTTAGGGTGACCTAGATCTTTAGACAACCTAGCTTCCTTGTAAGTTAGCTGATAGAAATCTGTCATAATGTGATCTGCGGTTTTTATAAAAAGAGACTAAATAATATTTTAATAATGATAATGTCCTCCTGACCGATTTCGGTCACGGCGGTCAATCTCACTGAGACTGCGCAGCGGGAGATATTTTAGTGCACAAGTGTACGCGCAGACACAAGTGCACTCTATATTCCCGTCACTCTCGGAGTCCAATGGGACCATACTTCGACACGACCGGTGAAATAGGCGCAGAACCGACGGCTTTACGGTGATGAAACACCGCCAACTTCCCAACTCTGGGCTGGTACTGAGAATTTCTTGACAGAAATACTCAATAACCGAACTTGGCCCGACCTGGGACTCGAACCCAGGACCTCCGTATCTGACTGGTACTGATCTACTAGACTACTGAGGCAGTATATTTTTTAAATCTAACAATGATGAATAGAGATAGAGAGCTTAATAGATGATGAAAATGTTTGTTGGAAATAAAATGCAATAACTAAAAGTCACACAATGAAAATGACATTGAAAATTAGAAAGTAAAAAAATGGAATTTGCCTTTAAATTAATTTTGCTTCATAAAAATAATGATGACGTATATATTTGTTCGACAATAAACATTGTTGTCCTAAACAACGACGATGCTAATTACGGATGGACTTCGGATAGACTAAGTAGGCACTTTGTTAACTGACTTATGCTACATTAAATGTAAATTAAAAAAATATATAAAATAAATCATATTTTATATAAAATCGTAAAAAGATATATAAAGCTTACATTTTAAATAAATTGTTATTTTATTATGAACTTTAAATTATGTTTTGCACAGTGTAACTACTAACAAAAAAGTGTTTTCAGAATTTCGTATCTGTTTTATATATATATATATATATATATATATATATATATATATATATATATATATTATATATATATATATATGGTATATATAAGCGTCAAACATACAATTACTACAAACCCCAAAAAATATCATCCCACTACAATAATTAGATTAGATATGTATACATAATACAAATTACGTTATCTTTCCAGATGTAAAAACAATCCTCAAATCGGTGTCGGGGAGACTTCGCTCCGGCGAGCTGACAGCCATCATGGGCCCGTCTGGCGCCGGGAAGTCCACCCTGCTCAATATACTCACGGGATACAAGTAAGTAAATCTGCAAATATAATAGACTAATAAGACGTTAAAGTGTAATATATTTTATTTAGTTTGGGGTATAAAAGATGAAAATAGTTGAGATTTCTAGAGTGCGAATTTAAATATCTGAATTAACTATTACAATGTTTTTTTATGGCTACTAAAAGAATCCCTATTAGATGCGTTCCTTGAGAATAAGTAGCATTAATTGATCTTTGCGGTTTTATTTATTTATATAATTTATAATAAAAACTTAAAAAAATCTTACCGATTTCCAGGAAAGTGAAAAATGTGCAAAAGTAAAAAATAACTAAACGGGGGTTTTCATTTAGAATAGATACCTAATCAGATATTTTCGAAGTCAGTATGCTTTGATTTTTATTGGCTGGCACCGACTGCGAAAGTGTTTTCAGTGCCTGCAAGTCGGCTTGAATTTTTTTTTAAAAGGTTCTTTTTTTTATTTATTTTTCCATTTTTAGTGTAGACGTAATAAGCAGTTTATATTTTGTAACAATATTATAATTTGTAAGAAGAAAGATTTTTAAAAACATATTCGATTAAGCCATTTATTCAGACCCCTAATGAAATTACAACCCATTTAAGTGTAAAGTTCTCATCAATACAAATTAATCGAGCCCAAACACCAGGTAATTGCTGTAATTATTGAGGAGTTCCCTTGACTGTCTTTCGGCTCCATCATCAGATCGACTCCAGACCTTTATTAAATAGTAGTGCTTTATTTATTTATTTATATTTAGTGGTCTACAAAACAAATGACAATCAAATACATATAAAATAAAATTAAAAAAAAAACAAAAAAAATAATTAAAACACTTAATGAATAAAATTAACAAACGCACTAGACGCCACTACGTTTTTCGGAAGTTTCCCTTGATTTCTCTGGGATGCCATCATCAGGTCCTGATTTGCTTATCATGGTACCACCCTTGGGATATCTCCTTTCCAACAAAAAAATAATCATCAAAATCGCTTCATAAACGACGAAGTCATTTGTGGCGAACACACATAAAAAAATATATACGGTCGAATTGAAAACCTTCTTTTTGAAGAATTCCGGTTGAAAATATCCACGACAGCTCTTTCTATTCAATATGTGTTATTAATTTTAAGATGGATTTTGTTTTATATTTTAAGGGTCCTGGGTTCGATGTCTAGATCGGGTTCAAATTAGGTATTGGTATTTTCTATCGAGAAATTTCCAGTAGCACCCGTAGACCGGAGAAATTCGAAATTTCCGTTCCATTTCAATCAAAACAAAATTATAATTTTATTCACTCAGACTTTATAACAAGCATTTAAAAAATATAATAAATCCTTGAGGGAGGTATCATTGGCTCGAAAGAGAACTGTTGAGAAAAATACTTAACATTTTCCCTTTTAAAAGTTATCGCTAATGCGCTTGATCTTTCTCCGTTCGAATTGTACCCCGGGACTATGATAGTGAAAGCAATAGAGAGTGCACTTGTTTTTGCGAACATAATTATGTATTATATAAATGTACATACTCTTAATATCTGTAGGGCAGATGTGTAGTCTCAGTAATATTGGGTATTTTATCGGTTACGAAAGCATTATTATAAAAACAAAATATAAAAATCCAATATTTTTGTATGTTTGCTTGCAATATCTCATTTCAAATACATATAAATCCTTTCAATAACATTTGTGTATTTAGTACAAATACACTCTATTGAGCGTTGTTAATATAATTTTCTAACTATCTGTTTGTCGAACGTGCAAGGTAACATTGGTAACAAGGTAAAGTATTCTGTGGCGTTTTAATGATTTTTACAATAATATACATAATATTTACTACTCACTGTAATAGTGCATACATTCCATTAATCAGAACTCTAATATTGAGAAAACGAAGTTTTGTTTGTACACAGTTTTACTAAATTAACTAATTATAAAAATAAAATTTGTTTTATTACGGTATTCTTTATGACTATTAGTGTTTATTATTTCGCTTGATTGGCTGATTTGACATTAAGAACATTTTAATTAAGTAAGCAATACAGAGTTTTATATTCCAATAGTTTCTTACCTGATCCGTCGCCAATTGATCTCACTTCAAGAGTGAAAGAGAGGCATAAAAATGCAAAAAAAAAAAACTGATTCACATCCCAAGGTAGTCTCTCCCCTCCAGGGATAAAGTAGCCATCATAATCCCTACAATGATTGTTCAACATACGATATAACCTTTATAAAGTAATGTATACCATACCAGCTTCACCAAGCTATTGGATATTTAGATTTAAACTATTGACACTACTCGCATACATTTATTTTTATTAGAGAACCAACGGAACCCTATTACTAAGCCTCCGCTGTTCGTCCGTCCGCATGTCAGAGGGCTGTATCTCATGAACCGTAAAGGTAGAGAGTTGACATTTTCACACAGTATGTATTTCTATTAAAGCTATAACAATAAGTAATAAAAATAAAATAAATATTTTTTAACGTTCGTAATCGACCGTCGAAGTTACTATACCTACTACATACATAGAGTAAAAACCATAATAATAAAAAAAACATGTACGTTGGTACAGAACCCTTCGTGTGCGAATACGACTCGCACTTGACCTTTTTTTAAAGATCTTTAATGAATGTGTTAAGCTTGCATAGAACTAGAAGTTAGGTGACTCAATGCGTGACAACATCATGGGTTTATATGAAATAAAAAGTTGAAATGGTACAGTTAGTTTTAGTAATGTCACGCTTTGTGAGTGGATATTGCGGTAGATAGAAGAGGTACTTATGTTTTCACTTTGCCATTTGTATGACATGATTTGTGTTGCTTTCTCTTTATAAAGCGAAAATAACGTAAAATTACTTTTTGTTGCTATAGTACGTACGTACGTATATAATACGTATTCGTAGGCTACAAAAAACTCCTAAATTTTTTAAAAAAGCTGGCATATAATGTTTTTAAATATGTAATTATATTTTTTATAATTTTGCGTAGTCCAGTGGTGTACGAGAATATGCTTTATGACTATGCCTTTCGTGATATTTGTTTAACCTAACCTTTCGGGTGATGAGTTTGGAAAAACGTTTCTTAGAGAACTCCTTTAAAATTTAAGTTTCTAGGTTCGCATTTGACAAATAGGTACGTTGTAGGTATGTAATATTTTTATATTCCCTATTATTATGTCAGTATCTTTTTTTACATACCTATATAGGTACTAAATTAGTTATTTTTATTTTCATAATCTTTTCTCAATCATCTCTAAGTCTATATAAATATTATGTTTTAAAAACATTCTGTTCTGTTTTTCGTTATTGTTAAATTAATATAAGCAGGCAGTGGTAGCCTCGCGCTCGCTTGGAAAACCGAGTGAAGCGGGTTCAAATCCCGGGTCTCGCACCTATGATATTTTTATGTGCGAACCATTTCTTAGAATATCATATACAGAAAGAATGCATGGCAATATATTCTATCTCATTCTCTCGCCGGCTTAATTCTATATATTTATCTGTTCGTCTCTTTTTAGTGTCGCATTTTTGTTTCATCAAATTTTAAATCACAACGATTCTAAAGAAGTTTCACTTCAATAATTATAATTGTATTATTTCTGTAACCGTAATAAGTTATTATCCGAAGAAAGAGGACATGTATGTCGAGTGTCAGACTTATTAGTAACCGGAACTATGTTATCACTGGCATGTAAATGGGTCAGGCGATCAAGCCGTAGTGCGTAATTAAAGAAAAACATTGAGGATACTTGGACAGACAATTTTCAAAACGTCAGGATATATAGGTATCGGTAACCGCTTGTGTAAAAACAAAGTGAAGCGGGTTCAAATCCCGGGACTTGCACCTCTGATATTCCCATGTGCGAATCATTATCAATATAATTACCACTTACCTTACGATGTTTACGTACAACATACTTCACTTGTAAAAGAAAACATCCTGAGGAAACCGACACGTTTGATAGAATTTTGCAAGATTTAGAAAGACATGTGAAGTTCGTCAACTCGTACACTGCCAGCGTGGTGGAGTAAGCCTATCGCTCCACGACTAATGATTTATCCAAAATCTCATATAGATCCGCTGTTCCATAGCAAATACTAACAAACATATTTTAGACTTATTATATTATTAAATAATTTTGTATCAATATCCCATCTTCGAGGGTGAAAAAAATTCTTCTAGAGACCGTGAGTTTGAGTTAAAAATATTTTTTGTCCTTAAGAACCCTTAGAAAAACTATAAATCAAAAAAGGTTTTATGTAAATTGAATCTAGGAAGAGATCTATCTGTCAGTAAAGCGATGTCAATAAATTACGTGTCGCGTCGGTAAAACTGGGACACCGGAGGTTTGCAATGTAAACATGCGAAGCAGTGCTTGCGCAAACTCATTGCCAACTAGTGTAGAGTTATCATAATATGTACATATTTTTTACCGAAATACTAGAATTTGAACAAAGTATACTTAGTATCGTACTATGTTTTTGGTTTTCTTAGCGCAATATTTATTGCTACCTCTACACATTATCTATTACTAAACAATATTTATTGATATACTATACAAATAGTTCGATAGATACAAAAACTAGTTTTTTATTATTATTTTATAACGCAGCATAAAAATTATATATATAAAAAATTATATATAATTGAATTTGCTTAATTATTATAAGACAATGTGCTATTAAATGCACAGGATATTTTTTATTGCTGTTTGAACAATATAATTTAATAAGGACTAATAGCAACTTAATACCACGTTTGTAATGGATGAAATCTTAGTCTGCTATTACAATCTTAATATTAATAATTAATAATAAATTTTAAGACAAACATAGCTTGTTTTTCTTTTGCAAAAGGAAGCAACGTTTTTCCTGGAAATTACTAGAAAAATAAAAGTTTTAATGTAATTGTACTAGGCACGGGCCTCTTCAATACGAGGGGAATCGGGCTATAGTCCACTACGCTGGCCAAGTGCGGGTTGGCGAACTTCACATGTCTTTTAATATTATAATGTTTGAAAAATTACTGGGAAGTCCATGTGTGCGATGCCAGGAGAAGTATTAAAATAAATATTATATGGAAGCTATGATGCAAATGAGGAATTACTGACTCGCGTAATCATATATGTATGTATGTTTCCTGATATATCGGTATGTTGCTTGATTTCTAATTTTTTTTGTTCACTGTAGATTCTTATTTATAAACTAATAAATTGTTGCTTTTATACGTTGCTAAGTGTTTATTTATTTTTATTTGTGGGCCAAATGTACCTTGAAAACCTTTAGAAATAAAGTTTAACAATATTAAGTTTAAATTTATTTAGTTAAACAAAAAACAACGCAAAAGTATTTAGTAAACCTTTTATTACTTGAAATATTTAATATATACTAATATTATAAAGAGGTAAAGTTTGTGATATTGTGAGTTTGTGAGTTTGTGACGTTGTAGGGGGTAATCTCTGGATCTACTAAACCGATTTTCAAAGTTCTTTTACCAATAGAAAGCTATGTTCTTTCTGTGTGTCATAGGCTATATATTAACCCGAAGAATGAAAAAACTTTTTCATGGTAGTTGGATTTGCAAAGTAAGTCGGAGAAAAAACGGTCGAACGAAAACGTTTCTTACGAACGCTGCCTTAACGATGAGAGATATATGATTATGTTCTAGAGAAAAGTTGTAGAGCTTAATAATGCCTACAAAAAAGTCAGCGACAGCATATTATGTCTAACTTTTATATTTAAGTCACAAAAAGTAGTTTTTTATATTAAAAATATAAATGGGTAGGAAAGTTTATAGTCATTATTAGGTATTATAGATTATTATGTGTATTTATTTGTCAAATTATGGCATCAGTTAAGGACCTTGATTCATGGCCACGCATTATTTGCAAGTTTGTAATGACATGGGGCAATAACTGGAGTTTCAAGTAGTATTTATGTATATATGACATAGAACCAGTTTGTCTTTATGAGTATTTATTTATACTTATACATGAAATTGAAGTGTGTCTGTGCTTGGGTTCAGCTTATGTTAAGCGTTGGTATGGCTATTTTATTATAATGAACCAACGACTATTATAGACTTAATGTCGTGTTTGTATGTTTTTAGTTGCCTTATTCCTTTTTAAAATTTATAAGGAAAACAAAACATTTAGAAACAAAATGAATTCGTTATAAAATTTCCTAACTACTAAATCATTTCTACGGATTTTTATAAACTTACTAGCGACTCACCTTCGCTTCGCTCGAATTTATCTCTAGCTACGTTTTAACAGTCATTAAGGAATAGATAGACTATTAGGTATATATTATATATACAACAGTTCTAAATTTTTCTGATTTTCCGACTGTTTTTTGGGTTTTCCCTATATTTTTTATACTTAAACCACCCCTGACACACCCCCAATAAAACAAAAAAAGAATTATTCAAATCGGACCAGCTGTTTTTAGTTTTAGCGAGACTAACGAACGGCAATTGATTTTTATATTATAAAACTTACGTACGTAGGTACGTTTTAAATAGATATAAATAGTTATTAGCCAGCGTTATAGCGCCATATAAATTTTATTTTTTTGTTAATAATATGACAAATATTGACATTAATATTTATACGATACTAACGTCACTCAATTGTTTTGCCTTTCCGGAACCTCTCCACTAATACTTAAACTTTATGGTATGGTATTAAAGTTCAAATTTACTTTTAAGTATTATTACGAATCTTTTGTATGGGAGTTAGAAAAGTGTTGTTTTTAGACTTTTTCAGGCAATTTTTTAAATTTTTCTCTCCGTAAGAACCATCCTCGTACTTCAAGGAATATTCTAAAAAAGAAATTAGCGAAATCGGTGCAGCTGCTCTCGAGATTTGCGCTTAGCAACACATTCAGCGATTCATTTTTATATTATAAAGATTACATATTTAATGTTTACTACCGTACTCAATTTTTTTTAATGACTGGTAAAGTAATGCGAAGGTCACGTGCGCGAACGGATAAGGTATAATTCGTCGTATTTGACATTTACATAAATAAAGTTTTTGCTTAAAAGAGTCAGATCGGCGACCAAAAAAAAAAAAATGTTTGCCTTGTAAAGATAAAAATTGCCTCTATAATGAATATTATTTAAGTTATCTGAGAAAAAATATATTAATGACAGCAATTATAATTATCTCGCTTGTTTGTGTTTCTTGACATTACTAATAGCACAAATGCGAAAATTGTTTGTAGATTTTTTGTATAAAGTTAGTTTATGTATGGGACAGAGAGTGACATAGACTTTTATGCCAGAAAATGTAATGTTCCCATAGGGTTTAAATTTACAAAAAAGTTGACGTGCTTGAGCATATTTAGATGGGACCACTAGTTTTTTTAAGAACCAAAAGGTAAAGTAATTATAATTTTATTATTTTTTTTAGTATGAAAAAAGATATATTTTTTTACCAATTGTTTTCCTAATTGTTTTGCAGACGAATGTTTTAAATCTAACAAGTCCGGGTTAATAACACATTAAATATTTTTGAGTTTATGACATTAAATAAAAAAAATCGTGAGTGGGCTATTTCTCTGTGATCCATCATCTAACACCCTCAAATAGTAACTATAAATGTAATGTATAAACAAAACAAGCCTCCACTACTATTTTATCGTATGTCTACTGTTTAGAAACACACAATATTTAAAAGAGTTGGTCATCCATGCATGGATATTGTGAAACAATCATTATTATATCCAACTACTGATAGTCTACGTGCAACATTTTTAACGCCTATTAAAGTTAGATTGAGCAATATTTAGACAGCGGAAAAGTTAATTGTACTTACATATTATGTTATTTTAGTTTCTATAACGATAATTATAAAAAAAACATGTCATGTAAAAAAGGGTTATTTGAAAATAAAAAAAAAAGTTTAATAAATGATATTTTAAAATCTGTCTGTTCATTTTGTAATTATGTTGACCGAAACAGTCATGTACAAACTTAACCATTGAACACATGATATGCATTTCAGCGTCGTTCTGAAAAATCGGTTAAGTGCGAGTCGAATTCGTACACGAAGGGCCAGTACCATCTTAATACATGACTTTTACTCTATGTATGTAGTATATTAACTCCGATAATCGATTACAAACATTAAAAAAACGTTTTTTGTGTTTTTATTTTTTTTATTCATGTTTATTTTTATTATTTGTTGTTATACCGGCAATAGAAATACATACTATGTGAACATTTGAACTCTTTACCTATTACGGTTCATGAAATACAACTGACGCACGGATGGACAGCAGAGGCTTAGCAATAGCGTTCCGTTGGCGCCCTTTGGGTACGGAACCCTAAAACCATAATGTATTGTACGACGTACGTATATATTTAGCGCTTTTTAGTGTCTCCCTACTAGGCACGGTCCTCCCTTCAATACGAAGACGATCAGGCCATAGTCCACCACGCAGGCCAAGTGCGGGTTGGCGGACTTCACATCACATGTCTACCGAAAACTTGCGAATGATTTGCACATGAAAATGTCAGACATGCGAGATCCGGGATTTGAACCCGCAACACTCGATTTCTCAAGCGAGCGCGTTACCACTGGGCTACCACGGCCTAAAAAACCACAATATCATTATCTAATGTGGTCCAGACCTTTCGGCCCTATCTCACTGAGAGTCATTGACTCAGATATTTTAGTGCACAAGCATGTGCGTAGACACAGATGCTCTATCTTTTCCCTACTTTTCATAGCCCCATGGGACTGAAAACAAGATTATATAGCTGGGTACAGAATCGCATTTTAAGTTAAGGAAGTAAATTATATTTATCGACCTGATTAATTATAATTGTAATAAAATATACTTACTGTTTTATTATTTTTTTATTGAAGAATGAAGAAATAGAGAAATCTATATAATTGTGCTTAATGCAATGTATACCGGATGACTTTAAAATGCGTAACATATCATCTTATCTGGTTGCTCTGTAACTCGGTACATTGTAGCATTTAGAGTCAATACTCTTGACCGTAGTAAGGTCGCTTTGATTTTATGCCCTTGATTTATATCATGCTCATTTTTACTCGACCTTTAAATGGTAATTGCGATCCTATAATTATCTTATTATCTCTCATATTTGACATATGACAATATAGCGAAATTCTCAGGCCACTGGTGACAGAACCTTTTGTTTTAAGGATGCGGAGGAAATAACTTTTAATACAGTTGATTTTCCTCTTTCAATGCTACATTTAATAATACTTTTATCTTCCTTCCTCATAACACAAAGACAAAAATATGACAATATTTTAGTACATGGACGGATTGTTCGATAGATTTTTTTTTAAATGAATTATAAATTATTATATGTTAATTATTTGAGTTAATAAACTTAATTCATGAAGAATTATTGAATATACGTTGAATTACTTTTTTTTTTAATTTTAATTAACTTTTTATTTCATTTATTTCTAAGGAAGAGTTTATTTTATAATAAGACATTTTTGCCGTATTACACAAACAATACTTGAATAGTAATTTGATTGTAAAAAAGATATACCTAATAAGGACAGCTTTACCAAGGTGGCAGATATAATCTTATTGTTAGATCTTGAACGTTAATATGCTTAATAATCATAACCAGCTTTCTGTTTAATTTTAATTTATATTTAATTCATACTACTAAGTTATTATCATAAATATCTAAAGAAATGAGCGGTATTCCGTATTTAATATATTCCATGCAAAAATACGTGAAAACAATAGTAAATCATTATAATATTACACTATTTCTATTTTCAACCGACTTCAAAAAGGAGGAGGTTCTCAATTCGAATGTATGTTTTTTTTTTTTTTTTTTTTTTTCTGTTTGTTACCTTAGAACTCCGTCATTTATTAACCGATTTGGACAATTTTTGTTTTGTTTGAAAGGGTATACTTCCAGATTGGTCCCATTTAAATTTCAAAAAAAAAAAACCACCCCTAAGGGTGGAAAAACAACTAATGATGAAATTAACCTACTTCTAATTGTCATATTGACTTGAAACTTTGCAAGTATTTCTATTTCCGTTGATAGTACAGTGGTTCGGTGTTGTTGACCTGATCTGATGGCAAGGCCAGAAGGTGGATAGGTGGAAGTCTTCAACGGCTAATAGTAGATACTTTGAGTTTGGGCTTATTTTGTTTGATTTGACAAGCCTAACACGTTAGAATCCTTACTTTGCTACTACTGTCTTGCTTTGGCTAAGTAATTAAAGCCTACCTATTAAATACATACCTAATCAAATATTTTCGAAATCGGTGCCAGCCCATACAAAGCAAAGCACACCGACTTCGAAAATATTTGATTAGGTATGTATAGTAAATGAAAACTACCAATCAGTTATTTTTTAATTTTTAGTGCTTTTGTTTGAAGTCGGTTTTATTTTTTTGTTAAAAAGTTTTTATGTGTCTTCCTAAGTAAGACAGAATCTGATACTAGCCACGTGCGCAAGAGATATAACGCTCAAGTGCTCTTTCTTTTGCTTTCACTCTCAATCTTCGTTGGGATGACAATTCGATGTGACTGGTGAGAGATCAAACGCAGGATCGACGGTTTCACGTGCACGGGGCACGGGGGTGTAACACTACCAGCTTCCCAACTTTGGGTTTTTACTTAGAATTTCTTGGCTAGCTTTCTTCGATCAACAATACTACTTGTTGATCGAAGCTAGCTTTGGACGGTTCTGAAACGAACTCTTAAAATTGTTCTAAGTTTAGAGCATAGTGGTTGCCATTTCTATACTACTTTATGTAATTTTACACGTTACATTTTGTCACCAGGACGTCCGGTATGGAGGGTAGTATAACGATTAATGGCATGGAGCGCAACTTGTCAAGCTTTAGGAAGTTATCCTGTTATATTATGCAAGACAATCAATTGCACGGAAACCTAACCGTTGAAGAAGCCATGGCGGTAGCTACTGCTTTAAAGCTACCCAGTGCGACTACACGAGCTGATAAGGAAGAAGTGGTCAGTGAACATTAAATTTAGATAATATAATAATTATTAATTAGTTCTTAGTAATTGATTTATATATAAACGTTTGTTTTTTTGTTCATCATTCATGCAGCAATACATTGAAGTGATTTTTAGCACAAGGAATTTTATTTAGCAATTTACTTCGAATGTAAAAATGGAGGATGGATGAAGATGGGTTTTGGAGAAATAAAAAAATTGAAGGAAAATAAATATTCTTTTCGGTCTACTATACTAATCTATATACGATACTATGCGTAACGTAAAATATCAAGACTAAAAACGTTGAATTTATTATTTACTAGCATTGCCCGCGGCTCCGCCCGCGTTCAGATGACCAAAAACCAAATTCTTAGGTTTTACATATTAGTATACGCTTAAAATGCAGTTTTTGTATTTTTTCACAGAAATGAGATATTTTCCCGCGTTAAAAAGTATCTTATATGTTGACCCGGATAACCAGCTACCATCATACTAAATTTCATCAAAATCTGTCCAGTGGTTTTCTCGTGATGCGGTAACAGGCAGACAGACAGACAGACAAAAATTCTAAAAACTATAGATTCGGACTCTGTATGGATAATAATGTCTATTTCAATTAGATTTTCCAAAAAAATTTTAATGCACAGATTCGATTAGTTACAATTTTATATGTATAGATAACTACTATTTTTGCTAGTTGTACTGTAATTGTCAAAATTACAGAAATGTACATTTTCCAATAAAATAATTTCAACTAGAACGAATGATGTACAAACGTTTGTTTATTTTTCGTTTCACTATTATGGACACATGTTTAGTTTAGTTACTTTTAGAAAAACGTGACTCTTCACGTTACGTAATTATTATATTGTTTAACTGTATTTTAAATAAGGTTTTTGCTGTAATTGAAGGAACAACATCTTATAATACGAAGTGGTTTTTGTTATTATATAAAAGTAATATCTTATTCGTTATATGTATATAAATTGCTTCTAAAATTGTAAACTAACTAAAATGTCTAATAAAAAGGGAAAAACAGTAATATTTATTTATTTATAAGTTTTTGCATATAAACATGGTATAAAGTTAAATTATTTTTATTATAATTTTACAGCAGATGTAAAAAAACGGACTTGTCACTAGCACTTACTTAATCATACAGTTATTATCTAAACAGTAATATTTCATCCTAAAGATTTCTTATTTCCAATTTGAACAAATTTTCTTAGCTTATTTTTTTATATTTTTATTATATACACAGTTTTAAGTAATGCCTATTTATCACAACGACTAGTCTGACTTTGTACTGACCCAAAAGAAAATACACCACAATTCAAATAATATTACCGCCGGGATTATTAAAATCATTAATTAAAATTAATGCTTTATTGGCGAAGATATTCTATTACATACTTCAATGAAAAATGCATTTTAGGACATCCTCTGTGCCTAAAATTGATTAATAAAATAAACATTGTCATGTAATAAAAATATTTTATCTTAACGAGAATTCAATGCCTAAGATATAAAGACTTTATTTATGCACAATTTCTTTTACAGATTCAAGAAATTCTGGAAACTCTCGGATTATCAGAACATCACAAAACAATGACGTCAAATCTTTCTGGTGGTCAGAAGAAGCGATTGTCCATTGCATTGGAGCTAGTGAACAACCCTCCAATCATGTTCTTCGATGAGCCCACCTCAGGATTGGACAGCTCTTCATGTTTCCAATGTATATCCCTATTGAAAACGTTGGCGAGAGGCGGTCGTACTATAATATGCACAATTCATCAACCTTCTGCTAGATTGTTCGAGATGTTTGACCATTTGTACACATTGGCAGATGGGCAGTGTGTATATCAGGGCAGTACTGGTAGATTAGGTGAGTTATACTTTATATTTAATGTTCATAACTAATTTGGTCTCGCCGTTTTACTCGATAATTCAGTTATTTACATATTTTACCTTACCTGAATTGGCTATTTTTTGCTTCTGATTGTGAGTATGATGATGTTAATACCATTTGTTGAGTAATTTGTTTGTTTTTCATCGTTATCCTGCAAAAAAAAATTAAGTTGATTTTTAAATGTTTAGCTTGATATATTATTGTCTACTAGAGACTCGCCCTCGCTTCACTCGGGTTCGCCTCTAGGAAACAAAAACAAACCTATCCCACGGGAAGCGTACATTTTTCCGGGATAATAAGTAGACTATAATCTATCTCTGTGCCAGATTTCATCCAGATCCGCTCAGCCGTTGTGGCGTGAAACAGTAACAAACATCCATACTCATGGTCTGTCGTTGAATAACCTCTAAACGCCTATCTGTCTTTTAACGAATTCACACTAGCATGAATACAAAGGAGATAAAATATATACTAAACTTTTTTTGGGATTCCGCCCTTAAAATTATAAGTTACATATAAACTATTTTTTAATTGGAAAAATTGAAAGGCACACGTAAATATGAGTAACGTTATGATGTAAAATTAGTTCTGATTTTGGCGTCTGACTCCTGATGAGGTCGAACTAAAAATTTAAACCAACTCGCAATTGAGCAATTTTTTAATCTTTAGTTCGTTACTATTGTTTTATCTTATATATGTTAAATATTGTGAGTATGTTAATGTAGTCGAATTTATACATTATCTAACTAGTTTTTTGGATGTGTGTTCTTTTATTGTTTTTTTTTGAAGTGAAACTCCTTAGGAATCGTTGTGATTTGAAACTCGATGAAACGGAAATGTGACACTAAAAAGAGACAAACACATAAATATATACTCAGATTTTCTTAGATTTAGATTATATTAGATTTCGGATTAAGCCGGCGAGAGAATGAGATAAAATACATAAATTGCCATGTTGCGTGCCATGGTAACCGTTGTTATTGTCTGACAAATATTTAATATTATATTCTTTCCGTATATGATATTCTATAAGTATATGGTTGTAATATGCCTAATATACCTTATTTAATTATTGATTTGTTTTCATTTAATTGCGATATTTGCTAAAGGAATTTTACTTCAACCTCGCGAAAATGTTATACGCACTCATTTTTTTCTTATAACATATTCATAAGATAAGAAGAAGGATAAAGGCGAATGTATTTTTAAATTAAATGTCCTTGGTACTATTTTTTGTACATTGAAATCAACAAAACATCTATTCACTATTGTTCTAGCGACGGGCAATAACTGTATTTCTTATAATATAATTTAAAAAGGTCAAAATTCGTTCTTGAACAATGATATTTACAATTTTGTTATTAATTCGTTTAAATTATACCACCAGTTTGGAAAGAAAATGTGAAAAAAATATATAATAAATTCACAATTTGACCTATATTCCCGTCTATTCAATATATTTTGTTGACAACCTAGGTTATAATTTTAATATTCAATTGTTTTTTTACAGAATTGTGTGTTGCAAAAATATAATTATTCCTAATTTAAATCATTGCTATGAACTAAAGTAGTTTTTTGCTTTCAGTGGAATGGCTCGGCAGTCTCAACTTGCAGTGCCCTTCGTACCACAATCCCGCCTCCTTTATAATAGAGGTATCGTGTGGCGAGTACGGAGACAACACTGGGAAACTTGTACGAGCCATAGAAAATGGAAAGAATGATATCAGGTGAGTGAGCGATGAATGAATGAATGACTGACTGAACAATTTTACGCAAAAATACAGTTAATATTTGGGATTTTGGACTATATTAGCCGTCATAGGCGGCAATAGTTTTTCTGTTGAACATGAAATAGTCAGATGAATTCATTTTAGAACATTTTCCTCAAATGTAAAAATCTCGTAATACCGGACTGTATTTCCCGTTTTTAATGGAATAACCGATTCGTTTTATATTCAACGGCTAATCTACAAGAACAGAATGGCAACAATTATTTTATTTGTTTTATAAACACCAAATTCAATATACGATTGTATGTATGTAATATTATGTATATTAATGAATGAGATACTATATCGCGATAAAGTCATTTCAAAAATGAAAAAATTTTATAAAAACTCATATCAATAATCACGTTATTTTATTTGGTTTGTTACAATAAGATTTTATTTTTTATTTTTATCAAATATGGTTTAAACTTTATCCAAAATGGGCTGCCTTAGAATATCTAACGAACTACACGTATGTCCTGGTACTAAACCACGGTTTTTAATTTTCAAAGTCTACATGGTAAGTGGTGTATATTAACATCGTCTTTCACATATTAAGGGTACAGGCGAAAAATAGGGGTTGTCCTAATGAATAGATTATGAGAAAAAAGCAATTTAAAGTTAGGTTATAATATTTTTATTGATATCAGAGTAGACTGCAGACAGAGCAGACTTTTAACTATGTACATTTCTAGATGATCCCCTTTCTTTGCCGGTATGTCATGGACATTGTCAGTTTTTTTCGCTTTGGGCAAAAATAAAAGCGTATTCTTAGCGACATCCGTTGAGTATTTGTAAAAACTAGTGGTTGGGAATGCAATTATTGCCATAGACATGAATTTGTTACCGGTACAAAAAAAACGAAACGTGTGTGTGTACTTATGTACGCACGTAAGAAGTTATGCTTTTTTGGCGTATCAGAACAAAAATAGCTAAAGATTTCATCCCGTATGCCACAACTCTGTTTGTAAAAGGAATGATAAATTAATAAAAAATAAATAACAATTATCAGCTAACTTCATCATGTCGCTTATAGCTAACTTCATTGTGTCGTTTTTTTGGCTGTCGGTGTGAGCGCGCATCGTAAAAATTTTACTCTCATATTTTTTTCCAAATATTACAAAAGGAGTATAACGTTAAAAAGGAATATTGTGACATTTCCTGTGCTTTACCAGTACCCTCCATATTGAAACCATACATACGGCATTGAAAGCATTATTTTCACTCCCTTAAGGAATGATTTCCGGGATAATAGTATCCTATGTTCTTCCCAGGGTTTCAAATTAACTTCTTACCAAATTTCATCAAAATCGGTTCAGTAGATCCAGAGATTATCCCCTACAACGTAACAAACTCACAAACTTTACTTCTTTATAATATTTGTATAGATTAAGCCCCTGTCTTAATTATCGTACAAAATATTATACTGCAAAATCTTTTGACCTCATGTTTATTTTTAATTAGATATAGTCGATGAAGGTTAAATACATACATAGTTTTCACTTTATTGTATTATCTTTTTTAAATTATATTAATTACTGTTAGATTTTTTCCATTTGAAACTAATGATAGCTGTAGATTTAGCTATTTGTTTCTCGGTTACTTTTAAAATTGCAATAATAATAATAAGTATTCGTATTGATTTATAGATAGATATGTATGTGGTATTATATTGGTAGAGTGCACTAGCACTCCCATTATGGTAGTTTTAGGGTTTCGCTAAGGTTTTAGTGCGTAGGAGTTTTAAAGTCCGCTGCTTTAAACGTAGACATTAATAGATTCCTTAGCAAAAATAATATATACCTCACTGTAACGACTAATGTTGCCATATTTTTCTTTCAAATGAGTGCGATTTAAACTAATAAATAATAACTATCTAAATAAACAATATTATTTGCTAAGAAATAAACGTTTTCCAAACTGCTAGATATTGAGGAAGTTAATAATAATTTTAAGATTTCGTGTTCTAAGATGGTTAAAAAATAGGTAATACCGTGAATAGGAAATTTCGGTATATCCTTAACTATATGTGTGTTTTTACAGAAACGGAAAGCCCCTTCCAACATTGCCGGAATACAACAACAAAAAAGATATGGAGAAATCAGTGAATAAAGAATGGAATAAAAATGATGCTTCTCAAGTACAGGAGAAAGTGTTGGATGTACCGAATGGTGCTAATGGAGCGAACGGTGCCAATATACAAAATGGACTGCTACAGTATGCGGCCAACGAAATCGCTAAGGGCAAAAGTAAGATGTTCTTTATATTATAATTAACTTAATGTTGTTTATAATTAATTTAATCACATTACACTAATATAATAAATCTGAACGTGTTTGAGTGAATGAGTGTGTGTGTATGTTTGTTTCTTTTGCATTATAAGGGGTTTAAGGTATTTGATTAGGAATGTATACTATGTGCTTATAATTTTTATCGAAGAGCGATGTCACTACAAATTATAAGCCCATAGTATACATTTCTACAGTTAAAGTTAAAGTTGATTACTTTCTCCCTTTTATTACAATTATTCGGTATGAGGAAATTGTCAGATATTAGCTTAAACCGCTATTGGTCACGACGGTATATTACGGTCTAATTCACTGGACGATGACATAATATAGTGCATAAGTATGTGAAATATCGAATAACTGTATTTGACCCGAACCCGGGCTCGAACCCAGGATCTTCGGATCTACAGTCGTACATTCTAGCGATAACGATACAACACACCAACAAGGAATTAAACATTACACACGTACGTACATTTTATACTTAAATTGCTCAGATAAGACAATGTAACACTAATTCTCGATTTTTACATAATAAAATGAAAAAAATAATAATAATTACCAAAGTCCTTGTTAAGTTTCAAAGCGGAGCTTTTTATCAGACACTTCATGCTTATAAAAGTGTTCAACCGATTTCCTCAAAAAGGAGGAGGTTCTCAATTCGGCTGTATTGTTTTTTATGTTTGTTACCTCAGAACTCCGTCATTTATTAACCGATTTGGACAATTTTTGTTTTGTTTGAAAGTGTATACTTAAAATTGGTCCCATTTAAATTTCAAAAAAAAATACAACCCCTAAGGGTGGAAAAATAGCTAATGATGAATTTAACCTATTTCTAATTGTCATATTGACTTGAAACTTTACAAGTGTATCTATTTCCGTTGATAGTACAGTGGTTCGGTATTGTTGACTGATCTGATGGTAAGGCCAGAAGGTGGATAGGTGGAAGTCTTCAACGGCTAATAGTAGATACTTTGAGTTTGGGCTTATTTTGTTTGATTTGACAAGCCTAACACGTTATAATAATTCTTACTTTGCTACTACTGTCTACACTAAAAAGGGAAAAATAAAAACTTTTTAACAAAAAAATAAAAACCGACTTCAAACAAAAGCACTAAAAAGTAAAAAATAACTGATTGGTAGTTTTCATTTACTATACATACCTGATCAAATATTTTCGAAATCGCTGCCAGCTCATACAAAGCAAAGCACACCGATTATTTTCATAAAAAAAAATGATTCCGACGAATTGAGAACCTTCTCCTATTTCGAAGTCGGTTAAAAACGTAAACAGAGACGAACCCGAGCGGAGCGAGGGTGAGCCGCTAGTTTTATATAAACATAAAATAATATAATGTGTCAAGTTTTTTAATAATTTTAAAACTTTTCTAATAATATGAGTGAGTCAATGGTTGCTAACGGTGTTTATTTTTAACGTGATTTGTGATAATAAGGGCCAAAAGGTCAAATAGATAAGCTTCCTGTTTGTGCCAGAAGGTCACATCTCGAAACATACATGTATATGCCAGTAAATTAGCTATAACTACAATTGTTTTGTCTTATTATTGAAAATAATGTTTATGATATATATTTTACTTTTGTATTTTTTGTATTTATTCAAATTTTTAGTTTGTTTTTTCTAATGTTTTCTTGGCCAAAAACTCCGAGCGAAGCTCGGTGGCCCAGGTACTGTAAAATAATGTTGATAATAAATGTATGCATTAAATAAATCATATTAATAACTAGGTGGTTCTATAAATTGACATAACTTTTTTATTTATGAACCGATTGAAATAAAACAAATACTATAGGTATATTAAGTAAAGCTTACCACAATACATTAGTGAAAACTGCACCCAAATCAGTTAGCCCTTTCTAAGATTAGCGCGCACAAACGCAGTTTTATTCAAATATCTTCCATGTACAGACAGCGATCAATTACACTTTTATTATATATATAGATTCTTGTGAACTTGATTCACCCCGCAGTTCTACTTGCGTATTAATCCAGGGTATAAATCTTATATCTATTATTAATTTTATTAACAAACAAACACACACTCGTCAACTTTTATATTCTTATTATATTAGTGTGTTTAATACGAAACTAAATGTAATGTGAAATCAAAATTTAATGATTAATTGAATCTTTCCACGTTTTTTTCCACGGAATAGGAAGAGAGAATATTTTATATAGCGAGAATATATTTATAGATTTTGACCAAAACAAAAAACCTTGTACCGATTATGAATTTTATTACAAAATTGTCGTAATGGGGAATTGAATTTGCGTTATGTGTTAGTACTTTTAAAATGACATTATTATTATTTTTGCATTTCATGTGACTAATAACAAGACAAGATAAAGAATGTCTAGACTTTAGAATATGTTTATTTTTTTTTATTTATTACCTTACATTGTTCGTGGGTCGTACCTTGAACTCGGGTGTCATAAACCTTAAACTGACACTGACATTAACAAGAATGGTGATAATATTTTTCCTTTAATATGTATATAACAATAACTTTGTCTGTTTGTCAGGTTGCGAGTTTGTAACTTTTTAACCGACTTCAAAAAAGAAGTAGGTTCTTAATTTGGATGTTTATTTTTTATGTATGTATGTATGTTAGGGCGTAACTCCGTCATATATAGATTAAAAATGTAAAAATAAAAACTTAAAAAAAAAATGAAAACCGACTCCAAAAAAAGCACTAAAAATTAAAAAAATAACTGATTGGTAGTTTTCATTTACTATACATAATCAGATATTTTCGAAGTCGGTGCCAGCCGACACAAATCAAGGCAAACCAACTTCGAAAATATCTGATTAGGTATCTAGGAGTACATATAATAAATGAAAACTATCAACCAGTTATTTTTTACTTTTTAATTTTTTTTAAGTCGGCTTTTTTTCTTAATAATTTAATTAATACTTTCTTAGATTTACACGTATATTTTACATTTTGAACAAAACTATCTTTTCGGATTATTTTGCGGCTTTCTCTCCCGTGACCATGATTGCTGTATAGCATTCGAAACGTCGGTAACCAAAAATTCAAAATAAATCCGTGAAATAATCCGAAAATATAGTTTTATTCGAGATATTTTGTAATCAAACCACTCAAGATTCAAAAACCGTAGTTTGAAATATTCCATATTGTTTTTGTCATAAATAATTAAATTAATAGTATATATTAGTTACTTAAAACTTGTTAACCGACTTCAAAGAGAATGAACCCTTCAATGAAGGCCGTATTATTATTATTTATGTCAATATTAAACTCCTTATACATGACCTGTTTGGCCGTGGATTTTTGTATTTATGCCTTAATTTCATTCTCGATATGTTATTATTGAGTATATATGAGAAGTAAAGTAAACTCTGTACTCGTTATTATATTTTAATACATTTAAATGATTTTCAACCGGTTTTTTAATAACTGTAGTAAAAACGTGTCGTCTTTACGTGTTAAAGACGACACGTTTTACCACGGTCGTCTTTAACACGGTTAGGTATATAAAAGGCCGGTCGACATTTTTAAGGTGATATTTTTTTATTATATTTCTACAGCCATACAATACATTCGTATAGCATTTAATATATATATATATATATATATATATATATATATATATATATATATATATATATATATATATATATATATATATATATATATATATATATATATATAAATTTTTTAATTTTAAAAATAAAAATTAAGTTTTAACGGTTAGTATGAAATACGATGGGATGAACCCGAGCAAAACAAGGGTGAGTCGCTAGTGTACTTATAAATAATATTACATATACTTATTACTTACTAGCGCTCACCCTCGCTTCGCTCGGTTCGTCCCTAGCTTGCTTCCCAATACAAACTTTCATTCCCATTTTCACCCCCTTAAAGGTTAATTTCCGGGATAAAAAGTATCCTATGTCCTTCCCAGGGTCTCAAACTATCTTCTTACCAAACTTCATCTAAATCGGTTCAATAGATTCAGAGACCTACCCCCTACAACCTCACAAACTCACAAATTTTACCTCTTTATAATATTATTATATTAGTCTACATAAGTAGATGTTATTCGACTATCTAGATGTAACTATGGGTGGACTAATCTGGTAAATATCCTAGTGTCCTTCACTTATACATACTAAATCAACAATTCTATTAAAAATAACTTGTTTAAACAGTTCATAAGGTAAATAGACATTCTCAGACTCTCGTGAAGAAATATATGAGTGTACATAAATTATATTTTTTTTATTTTTCACCAGATGATGCTTTAGTGGTACAAGTGGACACAGAGAAGCAAGATAACGCAGAAGTGGCATTACTGGGCACAGATGGGTCACCGCGACGGTATGCTACCTCTGAACTAACTCAGTTCTGGGTCGTACTAAAGCGAACTTTACTCTTCAGTAGACGAGATTGGGTAAGTTTTGCTCATTTGACCATATTAAAAAAAGGGCAGTACTTAATTTGGATGTAGGCGTTTTATATGTGTATGCATGTTTTTATGTGCGACATTTTCGCCTAATGTGAACTATTTTGATACTTCGGTGGTAATTTTAGGTTATTTCTCTTTCGAAGTGTCGAATTAACAGAATAGAAGAAATATGGAAAGGGCAATGACTTTTTCTCGTTTTTTTTTCTCTTATATTTTTAATCAGTAATAAATATCTATATTAAAAATGCTGATCTAATAATGTATTTGAACCTGTGACTATTGTTGTTCTATGAAAAATTTGTTCTATTAAATTAGTTAAATAATATAAATATCTATGAAATGACATGTATATATTTCTTTTGGAAAGAAGTTCTAGTTAATACTCGGCATACTTGTCGAATGAGAGCTAGATGGAAAAAAGTGTAAAACTTCGACCGTCACGACACTTTTTATTTACTAAGTATACTCTGTGCAGACCTTTCTTCGATGAGCATTTACATGCGCATTGTACAATGTACCGTTGTTTGATGTCAACGTAGGTCATAAAAATTGTTACACGTACTAAAAATATATATGTTAGTATAAAACACCTAAAGATAACGAAAAGATAGCAAAGAAACTTCGTTCCTACCGGGTGTCCCCCGACTTTTAGTTCATTTGTACATAATACGGTGATTTAATTTTTGTATTTTTCCATACATTGTTATTGACATTCATACATTTGTAACATGCAAATCTGAGGTTTTTATCCTACAAAGTACGAAGTCCTCGTACATTTTTTGTGCAAACCAGTTTTAAACAAGTTTTTCTACAGCATAGAAGTTAGTATTTCGATTCAGTTTTAACATTACTCGTAATTTTAATTTTCTTAACAATTCTCAAATTTGTAATTTTGTTTTGAATGTCAATAAGCGATCTGTTTCAAAAAGTTTTGTTTAAAAGCTATTAGTCAGTTGAGTTTTTATGGTGAATTACTCGAGTGCCTGATGGGAACTTTCATACACTTTAACATCTTAAAGGATTATGTCAAAATACAACGATTGAATACTAGGCAATCTTTTATACTTAGTTTTATTCCTCTTTATGAAGTAAGCTTAACAAAACCTTTCCATACATCCATCTTTGTTACAAAAGTAAATTTTGTACCTAATGCAATGCTTCTAGATTTAGCAGACCGGCTGAGTCTGTGCATTGTCTGTCACTGTAGTTTTTTTAGCTACATGTTATATATTTTTATATAGTTATGTAAATTAATTCAAGGAATCACAAATTAACACTGACATTATATATTAATTTTCTTTTTCAATTATTTCCTAGTGAAGGCCACGATTAAAGGGTAGAGCTAAAGTAAAAAATGGTGGAGTTAATATAATAAATAATAAAATTATTAAAATCATTCACTAAAACGTTACATCGACTACAAAATCACCTTGAAGGTAGATAATTATTCCGACAACACCGTATACAAAAAAGACGACTAACAGAAAAGGCTCGTGGGTGCAGAACCTGTGTAAAAAATTACATCTACATATAATATGGCCAAATTCTTAATAAGAATAAATTAATCGTATCTACAATATTAAGTTTTTGTATTTATTATGTACATTAAACTTATTTCGAGTATCTCGGAAACGGCTCTAACGATTTAGATCAAATTTTGTATTTACATAGGGATTTGCTTTTTAACTTTTATTTATATAGGTGTCTTTATTGAATAAACGAAATTTTTATTTGTTCCAAAAAAAAAACACAAAAAAAACACTGAGAGTAGCTCTGTCACCCAGGTGTGAATATAATTGATTAATTTCATACATTTTATTTCTAGACTCTGATGTACTTACGACTTTTCGCGCACATTTTGGTCGGTTTCCTGATCGGTGCATTGTACTACGATATTGGCGATGACGGATCAAAAGTGCTATCGAATCTTGGCTTCTTATTCTTCAACATGTTGTTCCTTATGTACACGTCGATGACGATCACTATTCTCAGCTGTAAGTACATTTTATATAAATGTTGCAGGCATATCGTCTTTTCGCCTTTATACAAAAGGTCCGCCTGTTTGTGAAATGCCGTAGGCAAATTGCAAAATGATTCTAAACTAGTTTCGTTATGTCTAAATATGTAACCATGATTTAAAAATAAACAGATTATAGAATCACCTATTTTATAAAATTATTAGCCATTTTACAAAACATATAACGACGTATTATACAATATGCCTGCAACATATTCACTTTTATCTGTCAATGGGGTTGTTTAATTTTTATGTCGTAATAAACAATGTTTTAGCTAAAGAAAATTGAATGAGACGAATATATATAGTAAATATTTTCCATTTCAGTCCCTCTGGAAATGCCTGTGCTAATAAAGGAACACTTCAACCGATGGTATTCTCTACGCTCGTACTACCTCGCCATTACCGTCTCTGATATACCATTCCAGGTAATGTTATACATTTTATTAATACTTATAAATTCATCGACTGTGTTTCGGTGCTATTTATTTAATTCATTGGTATGTGATTGAAAAGCACAGGGCTTATAACTTTTAACCTGTTATATTGTGATATATTATGTTTGTATGGAACTAAATTAGGCATTCAAACCACACATATTACACAATTAATGTATGGTAACTATCATATACTGAAAGTATTATGCACTTCTGCGCAATTAATAACTCTTAAAATAAAATTTAACTTAAAATTTCATCCCAAACGAATGTTATAATAAGATACATATAAAAAATTTCCTTATTCACAAACTCTCTTTTTTATAATAATGACCTTCGACGCAGGAGATATTATAGTGCACAAGTGTACGCGCAGACACAAGTGCACTCTCTATTCCTGTCACTCTTATGCTCCGGGCTGTTACTGAGAACTTCTCGACAGAAAATTATTTATAACCAACCTTCGAAAGTAGTCATATATGTTAGCCACTTAATAATAATAAAAAAATAAAACTTAATAATATGAATGTGTTATTATTACCAGGCAATATTCTGCATAATCTACGTGGTGATAGTGTACCTGCTGACGTCGCAGCCGCTGGAGTGGTTCCGCTTCGCCATGTTCCTGTCGTCGTGCCTCCTCATCGCCTTCGTGGCGCAGAGCGTGGGGCTCGTCGTGGGCGCAGCTATGAATGTTCAGGTTTGTGCTTTACACCCAGTCAATCCCGATAATCTATCTGTTTAGATCTCCTTACTAGATATAGAAAACGTTACTAGCGTCGAATTATTTTGTGAGTCATTATTGAGGTATTCTGAAAATGAAAATTGTTTCATTATATATTTTAAGTTCAAATTTAAAATTGCTGTAAGACTAAGTTACTATAATGTTTTTAACAGATGATAAAATTCGACAATTTGAATGAAGCCTATGTCAAATTAGTGACTCACTCTCGCTTCGCTCTGGTTCGTCCCTAGCTTACTTCCCAATACAAACCTTCATCCCCATTTTCACTTCCTTAAGAGATGATTTTTGGGATAAAAAGTATCCTATGTCATTCCCAGGGTCTCAAACTATCTTCTTACTAAATTTCATTTAAATCGGTTCAGTAGATCCAGAGATTACCCCCTACAACCGCACAAACTCACAAACTTTACCTCTCTATATAATTAGCATAGATGTCTATCACTAGTAATGAAAATGACAATGTATGTACTCTTATGATATAAGAGGTATATCTGAGACACCTCACAATGAATTCACATGAAAAATTTCCTTTGCGACACATTTGTCATGGAGAATGTTTGTTAGGTTGATTTTAAGATTGAGCAAGGAAAGGTACACAGCATAGGGACACAACGCGTACTAAGCAAGTTAAGTGAAGTAAAGTTAAAACATAAAAATGAAAACGTTATTTCTAGAATATTTTCTATATTAATTACAATAACCCAACCTATAAATATACATAATACATTACCAACAGAACGGCGTGTTCCTCGCACCGGTGATGTCGGTGCCGTTCCTCCTGTTCAGCGGGTTCTTCGTGTCGTTCAACGCGATCCCGGTGTACCTGCGCTGGATCACGTACGTGTCCTACATACGGTACGGGTTCGAGGGCACCGCGCTCGCCACGTACGCCTTCAACCGCACCAAGTTACAGTGTCATCAGGTAACACGGTTTTGTTTATGTATTCAAGCTCTTTTTAAAGTCCCACTGCTGGGCACGGGCCTTCAGTATGAGGAGGATCGGGCCATAGTCAACCACGCTGGCCAAGTGCGGGTTGGCGGAGTTCACATGTCTTTCGAAAACTTGCTAGGTTCTCTCTGACAGGTTTCCTCATGTTTCCCTTCATCGTAAGACGAGTGGTGATCATGTTAGAAATTATTCGCACATGAAAATATCAGAGGTGTCAGACGCGGGATTTGAACCCGCTTCACTTTACTTGGATTCCAAAGCGGGCGCGTTTCCACTGGATTATACCACTGCTTGTTTTGTTAATGATTAGCGAGATATCTAGACGAGCCAGTTCTAGCGGCTTGCTTTCTTTAAAATAGCAAATGTATTTAATTAAACAGATTTCTTTTAAACGGTTTAATTATGAGTGGAGACACGGGTGAAACCTAGTTTAGGATGTTGATGTTATTATTATAATAGCGACTTTAACACCCGGAAATCCGTCCAGCTGTTTCAGCTGAAATAAATTTTAATTGCAGTAAATAAATAAATAATTAATAAATATGTTGGGACACTAACACAGCACATCTAGTTCCATGTTAAGCTACGAGGTTTGTGTTATGGATACCAGATAGTTGATACACTACATATAACTTTAAATACATATGTACATATTATAAATATAAACACCCATGACTGGAGTACTAACATTCGTGCTCATCACACAAATGAATGCTCCTAGCGAGACTCGAACCCGCGTCCGCTGACACAGCAAGTAGGATCACTACCAAACTGAGCCAAACGTGTCGTGTTTGTTACGCACATACAGACGTTCGCAGTTATATTATTAGTCCGATGATAGTCCAATTAATTTGTTATTCATGGAGTCCAAAATGTCGCGGTCTATAACTAAAAAATTTCAAACTGACCAGATGAGAAATCTATGAAATTGGCAGCAATTAAAATGAGCAATGAATCTTTAAATATGATAGAAAAATGTACTCATAAAAAAATTTTTTTTCAGGTGTACTGCCACTTCAAAAACCCAGAAACTACATTGGAGGAGTTGGATATGACAAATTCAGATTTCACATTAGATATAGCGGCTCTCTGCCTTATATTCCTCGTGCTGCGTATCTCCGCTTTCTTATTCCTTCGTTGGAAACTCCGTTCCACCAGATAAGCCACTTTATATCTTATCACATTGTTATAGAGTCTAGTTTTGTAATTGTTCTATCAAAAACATACGCAGTTATTGTGATAATAGATGGGTTTCGAATAAATAGACGTGTATAGAAGCAAATTTTAAATCTATTTACATTTAATTTTAATGAGTATTTGGTGTTAAATGCGAATTTACTAAACTTATGAAAGTTATGTTAGATATGCATTTTAATACCACATTAAAAAAAATAAACGTCTCAATGGTTATTGAAATTCAACCTTAAATCTATTGCATAGAGTATAATTTTAATTGACATCTCATTGCACTAGACTAGGGCATTTAACAGTAACTTTGATAAAAGATGCTTTTTTTATAAGAAAAATATAAAATTAATATAATTTAACTGAGTTTCACCTGTAAGGGTAATAATAGCATGACAATTATATTTTATTATCAGTATGTACAAAGTGCCTTTATTGCTTTCGCTTGTGCTAAAATTGCCGTCTCGGTGTTGAAACCGTACCTTAAACATGTATGATATAACGCTGTCAGTGGAAATGTGGCTTAAGTAATATTTTTTAAATAATTTTTTATTTGATATTTACAAAAGTTTTTATATAAAGTAAATTATGCCATTTTTGCGCAAACGTTATATTTGGTGTTTTGACAGATTTCAAAAATACTAAATTTTTGTTTTTTTTTTTTAATGTAAATGTTACGCGATATCTTAGCCAATTGTGAAATCGTTTTTGTAATTTATAGGTAGGGAATAGTACCTTCAGGGTGGTCCTATAAATAAAAAAAATGCACATCAAATATATTTATATTTAATTATATGGTATAATTTTAAAAGTGTTTTGCCGTAAACATACATTTTAATTAAGAATAATAATGATTTTACTATATTAATTAAAGATTAAACATTCACATCGACAGGATTATTTATTTTTACAGACTTACAGAATATATAATAAAAATTCTTTATACATTGTAGATTTGTTGAATTTTAAATTAATCAAGTGATAATGACTTCAAAGCGTGCAATTCGAAATTGATGTTTTGTAAGAATTATTTATTGTCGGTCGATACAGTGCCACAAACTTATCTGACCCGGTAACGGCGTTGCTGTTGTTGAATTTAGTATTGCCGCTAAATAGAATTTCTGCTGTTTTTAAGGTAAAAATGGTAAAAATAATGACAGCCCAAGTGCAAAGAGTAATCGAAATGTTAATTTGCTGTTTTAGTCCTTGTTATATAACAAGGAATAATAATTAAAATACATTTTTAATGAATTATATTTCAATGGTATGCGATAATTATGATCATGTAGACAATCATCTGTGTAATTTAGAGGCTGGATTCCAAGACAACAATATGACATTTCAAAATGGCGACACGTAGTTTCTACAGGTAAATAATATGAAGACTAAACATAATTGCCGCTTAATTGGATTATTTATGAAATTAGTTATAAATTGTAAGATGTATAAAAATAGTTTGTAGGGTTTTGTAAATTGGTGCTCATTCCAAATTAAGTACGGGGGCAGTGCTTTTATATGTATTTATTGATAGTAATAATATAATATAGTTATTAGAATCGTTTATATGAAAATGTTTTTATAATGTTCAAAAGCGTTACCTAATAGCCTTTTGAACGTTTTGCTATTTCTATACACAGATTATAGTTTAAGAACAATTTGATTATTATATCACTGTGAATCAATATATTATATTATGCCTGACTTTGTATTGCTCATTTATTCTCTTGCCTTTTAAAATTTTGCCCAAAACGACCATTATTTTTGGTTAATAAATATAGTAGTCAAATATTGCTCATAAAAGCCTTTATTAAATTGCACTTAATACTTAGAATGATATTTGACATTATAATAATATTTGATATTTTAAATAAAACTATCTTTTCGGATTTTTTCGCAGATTTATTTTGATTTTTGGTTCCCGACGTTTCGAATGCAAAAACATAAAACAGAACTGCTGTCTTTAACAACTATATAATGCTTTTGAGACATCTAAAACCTTAGTCTCCCCCGTGACCATGATCGAATCGTCGGGAACCAAAAATCAAAATAGATCCGCGAAAAAATCCGAAGAGGTAGTTTTATTTAAAATGACATTTTATTGTATTGCAATAATATGTTAAATTCTAAACAATTACTTTGTTGTGTCGTTATCAAGCTCGTATGTAGTACAAAGTATATGATTGATATGAAAAATGTTAAAAGTATAATTTTTATAGACTTTTTTGAGCTTGTTTGATCTAATTGTATGGAATGAATACATTGTAAGACTAATTAGGGATCATGGTTATTTTATGTTAATTTAGTTTGTAATCATAGAAAAATGTGGTCCAATAAAGCTATGGTTCGTTATGGTTTTAATATGTATGAAGTTTCTATATTTTTTATTAAATGGTTTATTAATAAATTTTGTTTCTTTTTTATTATTGTTTGTTTACCTTGTATAACTATTTTGATTTTTTTTTTCACAAAGCACTTAATATTACAGATCTTACATATATGACAGTTATCACTATTAATCCCACGCAATCTACATCCATACTTATCTACTCGGGTCATTTTTAACCGACTTCCAAAAACGAGGAGGTACTCAATACGTCGGAATTATTTTTTTTATGTATGTTCACCAATTACGCGAAAACGCCAGAACCGATTTAGAAAATTTTTCTTTTGTTTGAAAGGGTATACTTCCCAGAGGGTATACTTCCCAGGTGGTCCCATATAAATATTATCGAAATCGGTCGAGCGGTTTCAAAAAAAGTCAACAATAGATATATTTTTTAAACAAATTGTTTAATCGAATATGTTAAAAACTTTCTTCTTACAAATTACCTGCTTATTACGTCTACACTAAAAATATAAAAATAAAAACTTAAAAAAAAAACTCACTTCCAGGCACTAAAATGTAAAAAAAACTAAACGGGGGTTTTCATTTACAATAGATACCTAATCAGATATTTTCGAAGTCGGTGCCAACGGACAATATTTTAAGATATGAATATCCAATAGGTAAATATGTATTTTACGTATCAAAATATATTAGATTTCCTATGCGTCGGCTTGTACTTAAAGATACTTATACGTTAAAGATCTTCCGGCCAATTTAAAAAAAAAACGGTGTACGTGTAAGAGTGTGTTTTTGTGTATAGTATATCTTTTTAAATTGTGAACCAAATAATTTTTAAGGGTAGTCTCGAATAAAGCTAGATGTTCCACATCTAACATGGAAATGTTTTAATTTAAAGTGCTTTTAAGTCGGCGTTCCATTTTATTTGAAATTTCATTATTACATTAACATACATTTATGAAAGTTGATTAGAAAATTAAAGAAATTCTTAGTAACGCTATTTATTTGTTTACAAGAGATCGGACCCTTAACTAAGGTCAAATATACTACATGCTATAAAAAAATTTGAACTATTTTAGAATATTAAATTCCATGAAATGATGATACTTTCTTAGCGCTCTTTACACGAATATTTTAAAATAAAACTATCTTTTCGGGTTTTTTTCGCGGGCTTACTTTAATTTTTGGTTCCCGACGTTTCAGTTCAGTCTCTCCCGTGACCATGATTGCTGTAAAGGGAGCATCCATTAATTACGTGAGACAATTTTGGCGATTTTTTGACCCCCGCTACCCCCTTGGTAAGATTTCGTGAGATTTTGCTCAACCCCCTCACCTATACTCACGTGAGATCTTATAAAATGCGTATTTGCAATGTAAATGAGTTAATATGTGCTACGATTACATTAGATTTATTTAAAAAAAAAAATATATTTACGACTAGTTAAGACTAGCATTTGAGATTTTTAATGACGTAGTAGAATCACAATGAGAAAATCAAACTAAAATACTTAAATAACTATCAGTGCATAATTAAATCGCAATGAATATTATTATATGATTTAGCTAAATAGTGGAGAAACATGTTTTACTTGAATTAACCTAATTTTTTTGCAATTATACGCTGTTTCTTGCGGACATAAAATTACGTGATATTTGCCAATGCCGAGACCGAACGCGACTACTATTTTGGCGGGATCCGTTTTTATAATTATTTAGTCGGAGGTACAAAGTATAGATATATGTACGTTTTATCAGTAATTCATATAATTTCTTACTTATAATATGCAAGCACTTAACTAACTTAGTTTTAATAACTACTGTCGTAAATTACAAGTATTTTTAGCATTACAACAAAGTTTAACATTATAAGCTTCGACATTATAATCAATAGTAAGAATAAATCTATACTAATATAATAAAGAGGTAAAGTTTGTGAGTTTGTGAGTTTGTGACGTTGTAGGGGTAATCTCTGGATCTACTGAACCGATTTAGATGAGATTTGGTAAGAAGATAGTTTGAGAGCCTGGGAAGGACATAGGATACCTTTTATCCTGGAAATCATCCCATAAGGGGCTGAAAATGGGGATGAAATTTTGTATGGGGAATCAACCTAGGCACGAACCCGAGCGAAGCGAGGGTGAGTCGCTAGTATATTATAAAAATAAAAAACCCGACTGCATAAAAGCTAACTAAAAAGATGAAAACAAGTTCACGAAGGAATATATGTAGTACTAACATTGTCCTCGGCTCCGCCCGCGTTCAGATTACCAAAAACCAAATTCTTAGGTTTTACATATTAGTACACTCATAAAATGCAGTTTTTGTATTTTTTCTCAGAAATGAGATATTTTCCCGCGGTAAAAAGTCTATCCTATATGTTGACTCGGATAACCAGCTATCAACATACCAAATTTCATCAAAATCTGTCCAGTGGTTTTCTCGTGATGCGGTAACAGAGAGACAGACAGACAGACGGACGGAGGGACGGACGGACGGACAGACAGACAGACAGATAGACAAAAAATCTAAAAACTAGATTCGGACTCTGTATCGATAATAATGTCTATTTCAATTAGATTTTCCAAAAAATATTTAATGTATAGATTCGACTTAGTTACAATTTTATTATATGTATAGATTATGCAGTCGAAGACATACACGTTTTATCATTGCCGCGAGATGTACATACTCGTATGTACATATGTCTCCGACTCCTTTCATCTTTTTAGTTAGCTTTTATGCGGTCGGGTTTTTTATTTTTAAAATATATTTATTTATTTACAGCTTTTTAAGTATTTTTATGTAGAAAAATTAGCGAGAGTGGTTGTTGGCCAACTTTAAATCATTATACCTATATCCTCAACTTATTTAAAATGAAAAATGATGAAAGAAACCTAAAAATGATTTTTAAATACTTATTCAACGATACCTCAATTGACATAGTTCGTCGATTTTCGTTTTTTTCTTTTCCACATTATGGAATCTAGCAGCCCCATATTTTTTTTTTATGTCGTCTATCTGATGATGATGTTCTCCTAGCCGATTCCGGCTACGGCAGCCAATCTCAATGAGACTAGCCAACTGCGCAGGAGATATTATAGTGCACAACACACAGGCAGTTAAATCATCTATCTAAGAATACTTGGACTAATGAGGCGAATCTAACGATACCTTAATTATAGAAATCCATCGAGTGGTTTGGAAGATATGAGGGAATAAAGAGTATTACAAACATAAAAAGATAGGCGCGAAAAACATAACCCTTTCCTTGCCGAATATATATATATATATATATATTATATATATATATATATATATATATATATATATATATATATATATGTAATAATTTAAAATGAAGTTTTAAAATAAAATAAGTTATCATTTTTTAAAATTAATATTTAAATAAATTGGAATAACTGGAATCGGAATAACTAATTATAATAATATAATATTATGTCTAGGGTTAGTATTTATTCGTTAGTAAACTTGACATATCACGAAGTACAGCAACATCTAGGTTAGATTTTAGATAAAGAGTACTTACTAGTGAGGCTGAATGATGTAAGTGCACAATGTACCAATGCATTTGTAATTCTATTCGCATAAGGGCTAACAGCATACGACAGATTATATCTATATACCTAGCATGAACGAATTAGTCTCTAATTCGTTCGTGATACCTAGGTATAAAAAAGAACTTCTGTGGGAAAATCACGACGATCGGATCGGAACATCAGATTTCGGACTACTCGGACTATTATATCAATAGTCTACAGACTCCAGCTGTTTTTTTACGATTAAAGATATGCTAAAACTTCACGAGTAGCTTCGTTTTGACAAGACGCCCAACTTTTCTTTATACGAAAATTTGATAATGGCAGCTGTAATTGTGGATCGATACGGAATATGTCGAAATTGTGATTGTCTAAAATATATTACTAACAGCTTGTCTTACGATTTAATTTTGAGATAATCTAACATAAAACAAAAAAAATGTTGTCTTACAATACAGTTGGTTTGGATCAAATCGTCCCCTTCTCCGAATTTGTTACAACAATAACAACGTCATAAAATTTATGAATAGCCGGCTGATTTTCATAGTATTAATTAAATGATAAAATATGCATAATTGAACGATCAAATCGTCTTACAAATAAAATGATAGGATTTCTCAGTTCTACGATAGGATATTGCCTCCCGTACCGGTGATACTTTATTCGTGATACTATAGGTATGTAACGAATAAAAAAGTTTTTTGTATAGTAAATGCCATGGTGGCTAGCATGTACATAGACCTTAAAAAGTAATGATAAAGCGCTCCGCGCTCGCTTAAAAATAAATAAAGATGGTTCAAATCTTAGGAAATCTGTGCCAATCACATACAACGAATAACCGGCAACCATTCAAACATTTTGGTACATCCCGTGTTCAACAGTTGGACGTTAAAAAGATCTAATCACTACTTATTATAAATTGAAGTCCCCCGCTGTGCTGAGTTTGTGTTTATTCGAGCTACCTACGTCCTACGGTTTTTTAAGGTTTTCATCAATTATAAGAGCGAAGGTTTAGACTTTAGATTATAATTTACAAACAGCTTATATGTGCGAAAGGTATTTAAGGTCACTAATTATTATATTTATAATAAAAACTAATAGTTACCGAAAAAATATTTAAAAACTAGCAAGGACAGAAAAAATGTACGGGCCTACACACACAATATATTCGTCCTGGTCGGACGTAGACTTTGGTACAAGCTATCACTAAAAACATTAAGTTATAGAAGAATTAAAAATGCGAATGAATTAACATTAAAACAATAGATGGTTATTTATGGTTATATGAGTCGAGACGGATTACATGCATTTACATATTTGCATAAAGAATTAGTGTTAACCTATTGTCGTCGGTTGATTTACATATTTTATATTATCCTTAAATTGCAGGATAATATTATTATATTGGATTGGAAGAAAGGTAAATAAATAACGTGTATATACTGAGGTCCCTTCTCCTACATCTATCGCTTAGGCCTTCGAGAAATGTCCAATGTACCTTTGTATCTAAAGTGCGCTCTGCTATAAATGACAATTAAGTAAGTACTCTGTGCTAAAACCTAAGGTGATGCATGTATTTATAACATTGTACTTTTTGACGTAATGTACCTTATATTTATAGTAAACTAGCAGAACCCGCGGCTTCGCTCGCGCTAAAACAGTTCAAAAACAAGCTCTAAAAAGGTAGGTTTCATACAAACTTTCATCCCCTAATTTACCCCCATATGGGATAAATTTCGAAAAATGCTAAAACACGTATTTATTCTATTGAAGAATTTAGAAATTGTATTGAAGAATATTAGTACCAAGTTTTAAGTAATTCTGATCAGAAATAATTTTTCGGGTTGTATTATAACGTATTTTCCCGTGGAAAAGAGATAATCTCCCGCGGTAGCCTATATCACTCTCCAGCCCTCCAACTCTTTCCACACAAAAAATCACGCTAATCCGTCACTCCGTTTCAACGTGAAAGAAGGGCAAACAAACAAACACACTTTCATATTTATAATATTAGTATGGACTGGCAGGATTACCCTCGTTTCGCTCAGGTGCGTACTACGTGGGCTTGATTTGAATGGCTTAGGAACGCATAAAAGATCCCCCAACGTGCGTTCACCTTGTCGTTGTGGGGGTCTTGTTAGCGTCCGGCAGTTCAGCCGGGCGCGAAGATAGGAAACGCACAGGGAGGTGGCCCATTTCGGTGGGCGGTGTACCATGCGGATTGCTTTTGGTACTTCTCTGATAGCAGAGTGGACTGTGGAACAACCCCATGGTGGTTGTGATCTGCTTTAGCATTCTTGCCGTCGAGGCGTCGTAGTTGAATGCGTAAGCGATTCTGCGACGCTCTATTAAGATGGGGGAAGGTTTTGTTGGGTTTTAGTGGGTAGTACTAGCTTTTTTAGCCAGTGAGTCCCACATAACCACCTGCATCTCTACAAATAGTATGTGTAAATACTATTCCCTAAATTAATAAAAGGAACGCATAAAATATAAATGTCCAAAGAATTTTTTTTTTTGTGCCAGGAAACTAAGTAGGCTTGCCTATACAGAATAACATACCAGTTTCGTCGCAATCGGATCAATGGTTTAGGAACGCATAGGGGACAAATATACGAATAGGTACTTTTATTTTAGTACATATATAATATTAATAATAATAATATAGAAGATAGATATATACGTGAAACGTTTCTCTTCCAGTTATAAAAATAGTGTTACATATTAAGTGATCGTAGGCAATTTATTATCGAGCCTTTTTGGTAAATGATTGAGTGCGTTGTCAAAAGTAATAAGTAATAGTGACAACCGAATTTATTTATATGTTTTTAATTACTTACTGTTTGTATTTTGATAACAAAAAAAAAACTATTTTTTATCACTTAATATTGCAAGTATATACATATGAATTTGAAGCTTTTACAATAAAAATAAAATATTTAAAATTTCACAATTTCAAACTTTTCCAATACTTGAATCGTCTTACATTTATAATTGACTAGCGACTCACACTCGCTCGGGACCGTCCCTTGATTCCGCTTCATTCCCCATACAAAATTTCATCCCCATTTTCACTCCTTTAAGGATAAAAAGTTCCGGGATAAAAAGTATCTTATGAAAGAGGAAGGGAAGAATTCTAGGGAAGAATCCCAGGGTCAAACTATCTTCTTACCAAATTTCACCTTAATCGGTTCAGTAGACCCAGACATTACCCCCCACAATGTCACAAACTCACAAACTTTACCTCTTTATAATATTAGTATAGATTATAATATTAGTATAGATGAACATGGCGACCGATTTCATATTATTAATTTTACCTACAACATATTAAAGAATAAGTATTTCACCTGAAACATAACAAGTAGACTCCATATCCATGATCAGTTATGACAATTTACCAACAAATTGGGTTTATTTGAAGAATGTTTCTTAATTAAAATTTCCAGGAAGAACACTCCTATAGATACAGCGTATCCACCCACCAGAACATACCACGGCACAAGTACATATGACTCGTTTCTCTTTTCTAAAAGGTTGAGCTTCCTAGTTTTTTGCCAGTATATATTTTTTATATAATTTTCTATCATACCATTCTCCCTTAATCGCAGAACGTGGACCCTTAGCTTTTCTAACATCGGGAATCCTTTATATAAATATATTGTGTACACGATTTTACTTAGTGGTTGATCAAAAGAATGTACTAAAGGGTTGCCCCATTCATCGAAGAATCTATGAAAATTGTACTTATAAAGTGAATACAAACTAATTGTGTAAATGTCGCTTGATTTGCTAACTGCTTTAATGCTCTCCAACAACGTCTCACATCCTTCATGTTCATTTTTTTCTAGTAAAATATTTTCTACAGATAATAAATAATTCCTCATTCCTTGACTCACACAAGGCTTTAAATTGTATTTTACGAGGTCCATTTCATTAGAAATTTGATAATTCAAAGATGGGTTAGCGATTAAACTTACTAAACTTGATTGATAGTAGGTGTTTATGAGATACGCGAACCAAATCCACGTACTAAAAAGGTACTTTGTAAAAGAATTCCCTCCAATTTTTCTGCCATTCAGGAACAAATACGCAAACATCGTTAAAATGACCTGTCCTTTATCCTTCGGCTTTACTAATATTATAAAAATTATGAAAAACGTTAGAAATGTTAAAATAAATAGCGTCCAAACAATGGCTTGAAATTCTAAATAAACATTTTTCCACGATGGAACGGCTGATGATTTCTGAACTTGATATCGTATATCTTCTGTAAAAGACAAATGCCCGTAAATATAGTTAAAAGCTTTGGCCCGTGGGTGTGTGAGAATCATTCCACCCATCATGATATCTGCTCTATTTTCTTGTAATAAATACAATGGTCCTATCGCCGACATATCTCTAGTTATAGTAGTAAATGTTTCAGCATCATCGGTAAAAGTAAGATTTATGGAAAACTTTTCTAGAGCACTTATTTCTCTCAATATGAACTCCTCAATTCCTATTTGGGTTTTATTAAAGTATCTTCTTTTTTTTAAAGGATCAATAGAATAAGGCGGCCAGTGTGGACTTACGATTTTGATTGTGCACTTTTCTAGGCCTGTAAAGAGCTTGTAAGGATAAAGATTTTTCTGTTGAGCCTTGGTACATTTTCCATATTCAATGATTCGGCTATAATAACGTCCACAGCCGTAATTCTCGAATGGATTATAAGTATGCAGCTCTGGGTTAAGGTATTCTGTCACAACTAAAACATCAATAATATAATATTTCAAAAGCGTATCAAAAATTTGTGTAAGATCATCTTTGATAAGGCCTTCAATTAATATTAAAAACCGGCCATTTGGATTCCACGAGGGATCCTTCTTAAAGATAGGTAACCTATGGATGAGATCTGTCGAATTTTCAGCCGATATAAGGTAACTCTCATCTAGTGAACTCGTGGACAACCGTGTCGTTTTTGTTAAAAGAGATACAACGTTAAAAGAATTGACTACTTTTATTATTTCTTGGTCAACATTGTGTAAATCAATATAAGTTAGTTTAGAATATTTGGAGAAATATTTTTTTATAATATAACTTAGACAAGGTTTCAAATTATTATTTTCATTTAAAGTCTGGTAGGAAATTTCACATAAAGTCAAAGGAAAAATGCACAGAGAAATTAGTGTCAAAGCGACCAACATTGTCGCTGGTTGAAATGAGTATGTCATTTGTCCACGTATCGTAATTGACATTTAGACACTGCTTTAATGGATGTTTAAGAGATGGGAAAAATAGTTTATAAATTTATTCTGATATTTTATATCTATACATATAATAAAATTGTAACTAAGCCAAATTTGTACAATTTTTGGAAAATTTTGTTATCGTTACAGAGGCCGAATCTATAGTTTTTAGAATTTTTATCTATCTGTCTGTGAACGCATCACAGAGGGATTTTGATGGAATTTGGTATGATCATAGCTGGTTATCCAGGTCCAACATATGGGATACTTTTTACTGTGGAAAAATAGCTCATCACCCGAGCGGAGCGAGGGTGAGCCGCTAGTTAGTTATACTCTATGGCGTATTCTATTTAAAAAAAGATGGAGTAGTCTAACCTTTGAGAGAGCATTGCTCATCACCATCGTCGTCCTTTTTTTTGGGAAACTAACAGTATTTAAAATACTTACAGAGAATACACAAAAGAGCACATACACCAATAAAGTTTCCAATAATATACATACCATGCAGTCAGAAAAGAGGAAAAAAGCAGCAAAATAGAACAAATGACAATAACAAAAAAAAAATTATTGACCGAAATGAATTTATCATTACAAGTACCTAAAAGACCGAAACATTATTAGTATTTTGAACAAATTTAGTTCTTGTTGGTGGGATATAAAACAAGGAGTCTATAAAATTGTTAAGAATTTTGTGTATAAATGTCATATTTCGCTCTGTTCGACGATTTTCAAGTGAGGATATATCTACGTAATATAATTATTTAAGATATTTTACGAATTTACTATATATTTATTCAAGATCATTCACATGTGTTCCATAAAATGGAGTCCAAATAATTGAACCATATTCTAAATAGATTTTACAAGAATAAAAAAAAGGAAAAAAAATTTTCCTTGTGTTGAAGTCTTTACTACATTATGTCAGTAGATTACGTTTCGCTATGAGTCGATTTAATTTTGTGTTATCTATAGAGATAAATAATAACAGCGTTTTACTAAATATATATGAAATTATATTTGTAAAAAAACCGTTCCGGTTAGATTAGCCGAAACGGCTGGACTGATTTTAACGAGACTTTCACAGGCAGATAGCTGATGTTATCAGTAAATTAGGCTACTTTCATTTTTGAAAAAAAATTAGGTTTCCGCTCAAAAAAATTTGTACCCAGTACCTGTTTAAGTAAGAGTAAAAATAAAATATACATTTTCACTACGCTAGAAAATTTCTCAAAAATATCATATTTATCGTAGGTACACTTAAGGTAATGTTTTGAAACAAACAATAAAAGTGAGCTCTAGATGCCTTTTGAATTTATAATATAGTGCACAGAGTATATTGCTACATATTTAAAATATAGTGTATTTATAACAAAGTTCTCAGAGAGGACGATTTTTTTACTTAATTTACATTACTTTATTATCGTATTATTTTCATAAATTATATCCTACTAGCGAGTCACTCTCGCTTCGCTCGAGTTCGTCCCTAGGTACATTTTAACGGTTAGAAGGGATTAGATAGACTATAAATTATATTGTACATAGGTATGATGAGTTGTAGTTGAACGCTCTGGCCCGCAATTGCGAGAATATCATTCCGCCTAACATGATATCTGCATCGCCAATTTGCAATGATTTCAGTGGACCAACCGCTGACATTTCATTTGTTATCGTTGTAAATATCTCCTCGTTTTCGTAATATTTAAACTCAACGGAAAATTGTTACAAATTATTTATCTGTTTTAAAATTATTTCCTCAACTCCTTTTGCTGTCTTTGAAAGATTACTCTTCAAATGGTTTATAGAATAAAGCGGCCAGTGTACGCTTAATAATTGAAAGGTGCAGTTCCTGAGACCGGTTACCAATTTGTAAGGATATAAGTTCTCGCTTTTAAATGCTGGGAATTTACCAAGTTTAATTATTCTGTCATAACGTCGCCCGCATCCGTAATTCTCGAATGTATTGTAGGTGTACAGGCCCGGATCAAAGTATTCGGCCAAAACTAAAACATCAATAATATGATACTTCAAGAGTGAATCAAAAATTTGTTTAAGTTCACTTTTAAAAAGCCTTTTAATTATTATCAGAAACCGACCATTCGGATTCCATGCATAATCCATTTTTAAATATCGTAAATTTTGAACAAATTCAGTTTCATTTTCATTTATTATTAGATAGCTCTCATCCACTATAGACTCGTCTCTGTAGTTGGCTTTCTAAATAATAGAAAGTGTAGCGACAGAATGGATCACTTCAATAATCTCATCACTATCATGATGCACATCAATAACAGATAGATGAGAGTATTTAGAAAAATATTTTTCTATAATATGGCTCACGCATTGTTTTAAATTTTCATTTTGGTATTTATTCCCATCGAAAATTTTACCCTCGTTTAAAGGAAAAATACAAAGTGAAATTAAAGTAAAAACGACCAATATTGTAGCTGATTTTTTATCAATTTTTAGTATAGAGTGTTTTATGTAAATACATTTCTAATTATGGAATAGTATTGATTCTAGTACAAGAGAAAGAGATCCATTTAGTATTTATTTAAAAGTATATAATATTTAGTCTTTGCTATTTATTTAGTATTGTTAAATTCCGATTAGTTTAATTAGTTTTATTAGATTAATTTAATTTTTATTTGGGTACTATTGAATTTTCTAACATGATTTAAAAATTATAAAAGTATAGTAAGTTTGTTTGTTTTCTTTTCCGTAATAACGACGAATCGAAAATCCATGTGATTATTTGGAGTAGAAATATATTAGTGGATACTTGTTAAAAGTTTTCAAAAGACGCCAGATGTATATATTTTGGTCACTAAGAAAAAATATATTAAATAATAAAGTAAATTAAACTGTAACTCTTATACTATACATAAGACAGGAATTTATTTATTGATCTTTGATATCACATTTTCTTATCGTCATCATAGCTTATTGTTATTAATTATTATTGTTAAAATATCAGAATAGCTTATTGTTATTAATTATTATTGTTAAAATATCAGAATAGCTTATTGTTATTAATTATTATTGTTAAAATATCAGAATAGCTTATTGTTATTAATTATTATTGTTAAAATCATATATATCGTCGTATCGTTATTATTCAAACTTTCGTTCCCAACGTGCGTTCACAATAACTATTTCTTTTATCTATTCAAAACGTTCCTAAGAACGCACCCGAGCGAAGCGAGTGTAAGTCGCTAGTAGCATCCATATTATAGTCTTTAACAATCGCATTATCAAGGCGAATCTAACGACGTATGAATCATGAAAATCAGTTCTACCGTTTAGTAATTACAAAGGAACGTAGAATCGATGTCAGTGAACTTAGCAGATCATTGTCCAGCAGATCAAAAAAAAATGTGAGTTCTATTCGCATGCACCTGAGTTCTACAGTTCCTGATACTTTTTAGAAATAGTTCTGGCGTTTTTACCTTAAAAAAAGTCAATTGACAAAATGATCTGCTAACTTCCCGTAGCAGATCATTTTGCACAAAATCAAAAACAAATGTGAATTCTTTGCGCAAGGAGCCGAGTTCTACAGTTCCTGATACTTTTCAGGAATAGTTCTGGACTCTCGTCCAAGTTCCAGCAGATCCAATCCGAATTTTTGAAAAGTCGGATAATACCATTTTTAATGTTTTAAATTATTGCAAAAGCTTAGAACTCTTCCATTTATCCCAGATCTGTACCAGAACTCTAATGTAGAACTCGATTCGAGTCCAGAACTCATGTCCAAGTGCCAGCAGAGCATACCTGAACGTTGGAAAATATGAAAAAAAAAACACTTTTCATTGTTATAAATTAGTTAGAAAGGCTAGAAGTTAGAACTCTTTCGTTTATAACAGATCTGTACCAGAACTCTAATATAGAACTCGATTCGAGTCCAGAACTCACGTCCAAGTGCCAGCAGAGCATACCTGAACGTTGGAAAATATAAAAAAAAAAAACAATTTTTATTGTTTTAAATTATTTAGGAAGGCTAGAAGTTAGAACTCTTACGTTTATAACAGACCTGTACCAGAACTCTAATATAGAACTCAATTCGAGTCCAGAACTCACGTCCAAGTTCCAGCAGAGCATACCTGAACGTTGGAATATATGACAAAAAATTAGTTTGATTGTTTTAAATTATTTAGAAAGGCTAGAAGTTAGAACTCTTTCGTTTATAACAGATCTGTACCAGAACTCTAATATAGAATTCGTTTCGAGTCCAGAACTCACGTCCAAGGTCCAGCAGAGCATACCAGAACGTTGGAAAATATGAAAAAAAAACTACTTTGATTGTTTTAAATTATTTAGAAAGGCTAGAAGTTAGAACTCTTTCACTTATAACAGATCTGTACCAGAACTCTAATGTAGAACTCGTTTCGAGTCCAGAACTCACGTCCAAGTTCCAGCAGAGCATACCTAAACGTTGGAAAATATAAAAAAAAAACTATATTTATTGTTTTAAATTATTTATAAAGGCTAGAAGTTAGAACTCTTTCGTTTATAACAGACCTCTACCAGAACTTTAATATAGAACTAAATTCGAGTCCAGAACTCACGTCCAAGTTCCAGCAGAGCATACCTGAACGTTGGAAAATATTAAAAAAAAATATATTTATTGTATTAAATTATTTAAAAAGGCTAGAAGCTAGAACTCTTTCGTTTTCTAGATCTGTACTAGAACTCTAATGGAGAACTCGATTCGAGTCCAGAACTCACGTCCAAGTGCCAGCAGAGCATACCAGAACATTGGAAAATATGAAAAAAAAAACTATTTTCATTGTTTTAAATTATTTAAAAAGGCTAGAAGTTAGAACTCTTTCGTTTATAACAGATCTGTACCAGAACCCTAATTTAGAACTCGTTTCGAGTGCAGAACTCATGTCCAAGTGCCAGCAGAGCATACCAAAACATTGGAAATTAAAAAAAAAACTATTTTCATTGTTATAAATTATTTAGGAAGGCTAGAAGTTAGAACTCTTTCGTTTATAACAGACCTCTACCAGAACTTTAATATAGAACTAAATTCGAGTCCAGAACTCACGTCCAAGTTCCAGCAGAGCATACCTGAACGTTGGAATATATGAAAAAAAATTAGTTTGATTGTTTTAAATTATTTCGAAAGGCTAGAAGTTAGAACTCTTTCGTTTATAACAGATCTGTACCAGAACTCTAATAAAGAACTCGTTTCGAGTCCAGAACTCACGTCCAAGTTCCAGCAGAGCATACCTGAACATTGGAAAATATGAAAAAAAAAACTATTTTCATTGTTTTAAATTATTTAGAAAGGCTAGAAGTTAGAACTCTTTTGTTTATAACAGATCTGTACCAGAACTCTAATGTAGAACTAGTTTCGAGTCCAGAACTCACGTCCAAGTGCCAGCAGAGCATATCAGAACGTTGCAAAATATGAAAAAAAAAACCATTTTCATTGTTTTAAATTTTTAGAAAGGCTAGAAGTTAGAACTCTTTTGTTTATAACAGATCTGTACCAGAACTCTAATATAGAATTCGTTTCGAGTCCAGAACTCACGTCCAAGGTCCAGCAGAGCATACCAGAACGTTGGAAAATATGAAAAAAAAAACTATTTTCATTGTTTTAAATTATTTAAAAAGGCTAGAAGTTAGAACTATTTCGTTTATAACAGATCTTTACCAGAACCCTAATTTAGAACTCGTTTCGAGTCCAGAACTCATGTCCAAGTTCCAGCAGAGCATACCTGAACGTTGGAAAATATAAAAAAAAAACTATATTTATTGTTATAAATTATTTAGGAAGGCTAGAAGTTAGAACTCTTTCGTTTATAACAGACCTCTACCAGAACTTTAATATAGAACTAAATTCGAGTCCAGAACTCACGTCCAAGTTCCAGCAGAGCATACCTGAACGTTGGAATATATGAAAAAAAATTAGTTTGATTGTTTTAAATTATTTCGAAAGGCTAGAAGTTAGAACTCTTTCGTTTATAACAGATCTGTACCAGAACTCTAATGTAGAACTCGTTTTGAGTCCAGAACTCACGTCCAAGTGCCAGCAGAGCATACCTGAACGTTGGAAAATATGAAAAAATATATTTTCATTGTTATAAATTATTTAGAAAGGCTAGAAGTTAGAACTCTTTCGTTTATAACAGATCAATACCAGAACTCTAATAAACATTTCGATTCGAGTCCAGAACTCACGTCCAAGGTCCAGCAGAGCATACCAGAACGTTGGAAAATATGAAAAAAAACTAGTTTGATTGTTTTAAATTATTTAGAAAGGCTAGAAGTTAGAACACTTTCACTTATAACAGATCTGTACCAGAACTCTAATGTAGAACTCGTTTCGAGTCCAGAACTCACGTCCAAGTTCCAGCAGAGCATACCTGAACGTTGGAAAATATAAAAAAAACTATATTTATTGTTTTAAATTATTTAGAAAGGCTAGAAGTTAGAACTCTTTCGTTTATAACAGATCTGTACCAGAACTCTAATGTAGAACTCGTTTTGAGTCCAGAACTCACGTCCAAGTTCCAGCAGAGCATACCTGAACGTTGGAAAATATAAAAAAAAACTATATTTATTGTATTAAATTATTTAAAAAGGCTAGAAGCTAGAACTCTTTCGTTTATAACAGATCTGTACTAGAACTCTAATGGAGAACTCGATTCGAGTCCAGAACTCACGTCCAAGTGCCAGCAGAGCATACCAGAACATTGGAAAATATGAAAAAAAAAACTATTTTCATTGTTTTAAATTATTTAAAAAGGCTAGAAGTTAGAACTCTTTCGTTTATAACAGATCTTTACCAGAACCCTAATTTAGAACTCGTTTCGAGTGCAGAACTCATGTCCAAGTGCCAGCAGAGCATACCAGAACATTGGAAAATATGAAAAAAAAACTATTTTCATTGTTATAAATTATTTAGGAAGGCTAGAAGTTAGAACTCTTTCGTTTATAACAGATCTGTACCAGAACTCTAATAAAGAACTCGTTTCGAGTCCAGAACTCACGTCCAAGTTCCAGCAGAGCATACCTGAACATTGGAATATATGAAAAAAAATTAGTTTGATTGTTTTAAATTATTTCGAAAGGCTAGAAGTTAGAACTCTTTCGTTTATAACAGATCTGTACCAGAACTCTAATGTAGAACTCGTTTCGAGTCCAGAACTCACGTCCAAGTTCCAGCAGAGCATACCTGAACATTGGAAAATATGAAAAAAAAACTATTTTCATTGTTTTAAATTATTTAGAAAGGCTAGAAGTTAGAACTCTTTCGTTTATAACAGATCTGTACCAGAACTCTAATGTAGAACTCGTTTCGAGTCTAGAACTCACGTCCAAGTGCCAGCAGAGCATATCAGAACGTTGCAAAATATGAAAAAAAAAACTATTTTCATTGTTTTAAATTATTTAGAAAGGCTAGAAGTTAGAACTCTTTCACTTATAACAGATCTGTACCAGAACTCTAATATAGAATTCGTTTCGAGTCCAGAACTCACGTCCAAGGTCCAGCAGAGCATACCAGAACGTTGGAAAATATGAAAAAAAAAAAACTATTTTCATTGTTATAAATTATTTAGGAAGGCTAGAAGTTAGAACTCTTTCGTTTATAACAGACCTCTACCAGAACTTTAATATAGAACTAAATTCGAGTCCAGAACTCACGTCCAAGTTCCAGCAGAGCATACCTGAACGTTGGAATATATGAAAAAAAAATTAGTTTGATTGTTTTAAATTATTTCGAAAGGCTAGAAGTTAGAACTCTTTCGTTTATAACAGATCTGTACCAGAACTCTAATAAAGAACTCGTTTCGAGTCCAGAACTCACGTCCAAGTTCCAGCAGAGCATACCTGAACGTTGGAAAATATGAAAAAAAAAACTATTTTCATTGTTTTAAATTATTTAGAAAGGCTAGAAGTTAGAACTCTTTTGTTTATAACAGATCTGTACCAGAACTCTAATGTAGAACTAGTTTCGAGTCCAGAACTCACGTCCAAGTGCCAGCAGAGCATATCAGAACGTTGCAAAATATGAAAAAAAAAACCATTTTCATTGTTTTAAACTATTTAGAAAGGCTAGAAGTTAGAACTCTTTTGTTTATAACAGATCTGTACCAGAACTCTAATATAGAATTCGTTTCGAGTCCAGAACTCACGTCCAAGGTCCAGCAGAGCATACCAGAACGTTGGAAAATATGAAAAAAAAAAACTATTTTCATTGTTTTAAATTATTTAAAAAGGCTAGAAGTTAGAACTCTTTCGTTTATAACAGATCTTTACCAGAACCCTAATTTAGAACTCGTTTCGAGTCCAGAACTCATGTCCAAGTTCCAGCAGAGCATACCTGAACGTTGGAAAATATAAAAAAAAAACTATATTTATTGTATTAAATTATTTAAAAAGGCTAGAAGCTAGAACTCTTTCGTTTATAACAGATCTGTACTAGAACTCTAATGGAGAACTCGATTCGAGTCCAGAACTCACGTCCAAGTGCCAGCAGAGCATACCAGAACATTGGAAAATATGAAAAAAAAAACTATTTTCATTGTTTTAAATTATTTAAAAAGGCTAGAAGTTAGAACTCTTTCGTTTATAACAGACCTCTACCAGAACTTTAATATAGAACTAAATTTGAGTCCAGAACTCACGTCCAAGTTCCAGCAGAGCATACCTGAACATTGGAATATATGAAAAAAAAATAGTTTGATTGTTTTAAATTATTTCGAAAGGCTAGAAGTTAGAATTCTATCGTTTATAACAGATCTGTACCAGAACTCTAATGTAGAACTAGTTTCGAGTCCAGAACTCACGTCCAAGTGCCAGCAGAGCATATCAGAACGTTGCAAAATATGAAAAAAAAACCATTTTCATTGTTTTAAATTATTTAGAAAGGCTAGAAGTTAGAACTCTTTTGTTTATAACAGATCTGTACCAGAACTCTAATATAGAATTCGTTTCGAGTCCAGAACTCACGTCCAAGGTCCAGCAGAGCATACCAGAACGTTGGAAAATATGAAAAAAAAAAACTATTTTCATTGTTTTAAATTATTTAAAAAGGCTAGAAGTTAGAACTCTTTCGTTTATAACAGATCTTTACCAGAACCCTAATTTAGAACTCGTTTCGAGTCCAGAACTCATGTCCAAGTTCCAGCAGAGCATACCTGAACGTTGGAAAATATAAAAAAAAACTATATTTATTGTATTAAATTATTTAAAAAGGCTAGAAGCTAGAACTCTTTCGTTTATAACAGATCTGTACTAGAACTCTAATGGAGAACTCGATTCGAGTCCAGAACTCACGTCCAAGTGCCAGCAGAGCATATCAGAACATTGGAAAATATAAAAAAAAACTATTTTCATTGTTTTAAATTATTTAAAAAGGCTAGAAGTTAGAACTCTTTCGTTTATAACAGACCTCTACCAGAACTTTAATATAGAACTAAATTTGAGTCCAGAACTCACGTCCAAGTTCCAGCAGAGCATACCTGAACATTGGAATATATGAAAAAAAATTAGTTTGATTGTTTTAAATTATTTCGAAAGGCTAGAAGTTAGAATTCTAACGTTTATAACAGATCTGTACCAGAACTCTAATGTAGAACTAGTTTCGAGTCCAGAACTCACGTCCAAGTGCCAGCAGAGCATATCAGAACGTTGCAAAATATGAAAAAAAAAAACCATTTTCATTGTTTTAAATTATTTAGAAAGGCTAGAAGTTAGAACTCTTTTGTTTATAACAGATCTGTACCAGAACTCTAATATAGAATTCGTTTCGAGTCCAGAACTCACGTCCAAGGTCCAGCAGAGCATACCAGAACGTTGGAAAATATGAAAAAAAAAACTATTTTCATTGTTTTAAATTATTTAAAAAGGCTAGAAGTTAGAACTCTTTCGTTTATAACAGACCTCTACCAGAACTTTAATATAGAACTAAATTCGAGTCCAGAACTCACGTCCAAGTTCCAGCAGAGCATATCTGAACGTTGGAATATTTGAAAAAAAATTAGTTTGATTGTTTTAAATTATTTCGAAAGGCTAGAAGTTAGAACTCTTTTGTTTATAACAGATCTGTACCAGAACTCTAATGTAGAACTCGTTTCGAGTCCAGAACTCACGTCCAAGTGCCAGCAGAGCATTTCAGAACGTTGCAAAATATGAAAAAAAAACTATTTTCATTGTTTTAAATTATTTAGAAAGGCTAGAAGTTAGAACTCTTTTGTTTATAACAGATCTGTACCAGAACTCTAATATAGAATTCGTTTCGAGTCCAGAACTCACGTCCAAGGTCCAGCAGAGCATACCAGAACGTTGGAAAATATGAAAAAAAACTAGTTTGATTGTTTTAAATTATTTAGAAAGGCTAGAAGTTAGAACTCTTTCACTTATAACAGATCTGTACCAGAACTCTAATGTTGAACTCGTTTCGAGTCCAGAACTCACGTCCAAGTTCCAGCAGAGCATACCTAAACGTTGGAAAATATAAAAAAAAACTATATTTATTGTTTTAAATTATTTAAAAAGGCTAGAAGTTAGAACTCTTTCATTTATAACAGATCTGTACCAGAACTCTAATGTAGAACTCGTTTTGAGTCCAGAACTCACGTCCAAGTGCCAGCAGAGCATACCTGAACGTTGGAAAATATGAAAAAAAAAATATTTTCATTGTTATAAATTACTTAGGAAGGCTAGAAGTTAGAACTCTTTCGTTTATAACAGATCTGTACCAGAACTCTAATATAGAACTCGATTCGAGTCCAGAACTCACGTCCAAGTTCCAGCAGAGCATACCAGAACGTTGAAAAATATGAAAAAAAAAACTGTATTCATTGTTATAAATTATTTATAAATAAAAGGGAAAAGTCTTTTGTTTTAAATATTTTAGACGATACATTTACTTATTTTAATAAGAATTCATAATTGTTGATATTATGACCAATAAACATGACCTACCGATTTAAATTATATTTTTAATATAAAAAACTACTTTTTGTGACTTAAATTCAAAAGTTAGACATATGCTGTCGCTGACTTTTTTGTAGGCATTATAAAGCTATACAACTTTTCTCAAGAACATAATCATATATCTCTCATCGTTAAGGCGGCGTTCGTAAGAAACGTTTTTTCTCCGACTTACTTTGCAAATCCGACTACCACGAAAAAGTCTTTTCATTCTTCGAGTTAATATGTAGTCTATGACACTTAAAAAAAAAAGTGGCTTTTTATTGGTAAAAGAATTTTGAAAATCGGTTTAGTAGATCCAGAGATTACCCCCTTCAACATCACAAACTCACAAATTCACAAACTCACAAACCAACAAACTCACAAACTCACAAGATTACAAACTTTACCTCTTTATAATATTAGTATAGATAACTTGAAAATCTAAAGGGATTTTCATTTAGAATAGATACTTAATCAGATATTTTCGAAGTCGAATCGAATCCGAAAAGATAATTTTATTTAAAATGTCAAATATTTGTATAAATATAAGAAAGTATAATATAGGTATAAGTAACGAAAGTGATAATTCGAAACGCAGCCGGTGTGCGTTCGGCTGATGAGTACTAGACTTTATTCACGTTGGGTTTGGCTTCTAGCCTTTTTAAATCATTTCGAACAACGAAAATAGATTTTTTTCATATTTTCCAACGTTCTGGTATGCTCTGCTAACCTTTGGAAGTGAGTTCTGGACTCGAAACGAGTTCTATATTAGAGTTCTGGTACAGATCTGTTATAAACAAAAGAGTTCTAACTTCTAGCCTTTCTAAATAATTTAAAACAATGAAAATAGTTTTTTTTTTCATATTTTGCAACGTTCTGATATGCTCTGCTGGCACTTGGACGTGAGTTCTGGACTCAAAACGAGTTGTACATTAGAGTTCTGGTACAGATCTGTTATAAACGAAAGAGTTCTAGCTTCTAGCCTTTTTAAATAATTTAAAACAATAAATATAGTTTTTTTTATATTTTCCAACGTTCAGGTATGCTCTGCTGGAACTTGGACGTGAGTTCTGAACTCTAATCGAGTTCTATATTAGAGTTCTGGTACAGATCTGTTATAAACGTAAGAGTTCTAACTTCTAGCCTTCCTAAATAATTTAAAACAATAAAAATAGTTTTTTTTTCATATTTTCCAAAGTTCAGGTATGCTCTGCTGGCACTTGGACGTGAGTTCTGGACTCGAAACGAGTTCTACATTAGAGTTCTGGGACAGATCTGATATAAGCGAAAGAGTTCTAACTTCTAGCCTTTCTAAATAATTTAAAACAATGAAAATAGTTTTTTTTTTTCATATTTTGCAACGTTCTGATATGCTCTGCTGGCACTTGGACGTGAGTTCTGGACTCAAAACGAGTTGTACATTAGAGTTCTGGTACAGATCTGTTATAAACGAAAGAGTTCTAGCTTCTAGCCTTTTTAAATAATTTAAAACAATAAATATAGTTTTTTTTATATTTTCCAACGTTCAGGTATGCTCTGCTGGAACTTGGACGTGAGTTCTGGACTCTAATCGAGTTCTATATTAGAGTTCTGGTACAGATCTGTTATAAACGTAAGAGTTCTAACTTCTAGCCTTCCTAAATAATTTAAAACAATAAAAATAGTTTTTTTTTCATATTTTCCAAAGTTCAGGTATGCTCTGCTGGCACTTGGACGTGAGTTCTGGACTCGAAACGAGTTCTACATTAGAGTTCTGGGACTGATCTGATATAAGCGAAAGAGTTCTAACTTCTAGCCTTTCTAAATAATTTAAAACAATCAAACTAATTTTTTTTCATATATTCCAACGTTCACGTATGCTCTGCTGGAACTTGGACGTGAGTTCTGGACTCGAAACGAGTTCTTTATTAGAGTTCTGGTACAGATCTGTTATAAACGAAAGAGTTCTAACTTCTAGCCTTTCGAAATAATTTAAAACAATCAAACTAATTTTTTTTTCATATATTCCAACGTTCAGGTATGCTCTGCTGGAACTTGGACGTGAGTTCTGGACTCGAATTTAGTTCTATATTAAAGTTCTGGTAGAGGTCTGTTATAAACGAAAGAGTTCTAACTTCTAGCCTTCCTAAATAATTTATAACAATGAAAATAGTTTTTTTTTCATATTTTCCAATGTTCTGGTATGCTCTGCTGGCACTTGGACATGAGTTCTGCACTCGAAACGAATTCTAAATTAGGGTTCTGGTACAGATCTGTTATAAACGAAAGAGTTCTAACTTCTAGCCTTTTTAAATAATTTAAAACAATGAAAATAGTTTTTTTTTTTATATATTTTCCAACGTTCTGGTATGCTCTGCTGGACCTTGGACGTGAGTTCTGGACTCGAAACGAATTCTATATTAGAGTTCTGGTACAGATCTGTTATAAGTGAAAGAGTTCTAACTTCTAGCCTTTCTAAATAATTTAAAACAATGAAAATAGTTTTTTTTTTCATATTTTGCAACGTTCTGATATGCTCTGCTGGCACTTGGACGTGAGTTCTAGACTCGAAACGAGTTCTACATTAGAGTTCTGGTACAGATCTGTTATAAACGAAAGAGTTCTAACTTCTAGCCTTTCGAAATAATTTAAAACAATCAAACTAATTTTTTTTCATATATTCCAATGTGCAGGTATGCTCTGCTGGAACTTGGACGTGAGTTCTGGACTCGAAACGAGTTCTTTATTAGAGTTCTGGTACAGATCTGTTATAAACGAAAGAGTTCTAACTTCTAGCCTTCCTAAATAATTTATAACAATGAAAATAGTTTTTTTTTCATATTTTCCAATGTTCTGGTATGCTCTGCTGGCACTTGGACATGAGTTCTGCACTCGAAACGAGTTCTAAATTAGGGTTCTGGTAAAGATCTGTTATAAACGAAAGAGTTCTAACTTCTAGCCTTTTTAAATAATTTAAAACAATGAAAATAGTTTTTTTTTTCATATTTTCCAATGTTCTGGTATGCTCTGCTGGCACTTGGACGTGAGTTCTGGACTCGAATCGAGTTCTCCATTAGAGTTCTGGTACAGATCTGTTATAAACGAAAGAGTTCTAGCTTCTAGCCTTTTTAAATAATTTAATACAATAAATATAGTTTTTTTTTTATATTTTCCAACGTTCAGGTATGCTCTGCTGGAACTTGGACGTGAGTTCTGGACTCAAAACGAGTTCTTCATTAGAGTTCTGGTACAGATCTGTTATAAACGAAAGAGTTCTAACTTCCAGCCTTTTTAAATAATTTAAAACAATAAATATAGTTTTTTTTATATTTTCCAACGTTCAGGTATGCTCTGCTGGAACTTGGACGTGAGTTCTGGACTTGAAACGAGTTCGACATTAGAGTTCTGGTACAGATCTGTTATAAGTGAAAGTGTTCTAACTTCTAGCCTTTCTAAATAATTTAAAACAATCAAACTAGTTTTTTTTCATATTTTCCAACGTTCTGGTATGCTCTGCTGGACCTTGGACGTGAGTTCTGGACTCGAATCGAAATGTTTATTAGAGTTCTGGTATTGATCTGTTATAAACGAAAGAGTTCTAACTTCTAGCCTTTCTAAATAATTTATAACAATGAAAATATATTTTTTCATATTTTCCAACGTTCAGGTATGCTCTGCTGGCACTTGGACGTGAGTTCTGGACTCAAAACGAGTTCTACATTAGAGTTCTGGTACAGATCTGTTATAAACGAAAGAGTTCTAACTTCTAGCCTTTCGAAATAATTTAAAACAATCAAACTAATTTTTTTATATATATTCCAACGTTCAGGTATGCTCTGCTGGAACTTGGACGTGAGTTCTGGACTCGAATTTAGTTCTATATTAAAGTTCTGGTAGAGGTCTGTTATAAACGAAAGAGTTCTAACTTCTAGCCTTTTTAAATAATTTAAAACAATGAAAATAGTTTTTTTTTCATATTTTCCTACGTTCTGGTATGCTCTGCTGGACCTTGGACGTGAGTTCTGGACTCGAAACGAATTCTATATTAGAGTTCTGGTACAGATCTGTTATAAACAAAAGAGTTCTAACTTCTAGCCTTTCTAAAAATTTAAAACAATGAAAATGGTTTTTTTTTTCATATTTTGCAACGTTCTGATATGCTCTGCTGGCACTTGGACGTGAGTTCTGGACTCGAAACTAGTTCTACATTAGAGTTCTGGTACAGATCTGTTATAAACGAAAGAGTTCTAACTTCTAGCCTTTCTAAATAATTTAAAACAATGAAAATAGTTTTTTTTTTCATATTTTCCAATGTTCAGGTATGCTCTGCTGGAACTTGGACGTGAGTTCTGGACTCGAAACGAGTTCTTTATTAGAGTTCTGGTACAGATCTGTTATAAACGAAAGAGTTCTAACTTCTAGCCTTTCGAAATAATTTAAAACAATCAAACTAATTTTTTGTCATATATTCCAACGTTCAGGTATGCTCTGCTGGAACTTGGACGTGAGTTCTGGACTCGAATTGAGTTCTATATTAGAGTTCTGGTACAGGTCTGTTATAAACGTAAGAGTTCTAACTTCTAGCCTTCCTAAATAATTTAAAACAATAAAAATTGTTTTTTTTTTTTATATTTTCCAACGTTCAGGTATGCTCTGCTGGCACTTGGACGTGAGTTCTGGACTCGAATCGAGTTTTATATTAGAGTTCTGGTACAGATCTGTTATAAACGAAAGAGTTCTAACTTCTAGCCTTTCTAACTAATTCATAACAATGAAAAGTGTTTTTTTTTTCATATTTTCCAACGTTCAGGTATGCTCTGCTGGCACTTGGACATGAGTTCTGGACTCGAATCGAGTTCTACATTAGAGTTCTGGTACAGATCTGTGATAAATGGAAGAGTTCTAAGCTTTTGCAATAATTTAAAACATTAAAAATGGTATTATCCGACTTTTCAAAAATTCGGATTTGATCCGCTGGAACTTGGACGAGAGTCCAGAACTATTCCTGAAAAGTATCAGGAACTGTAGAACTCGGCTCCTTGCGCAAAGAATTCACATTTGTTTTTGATTTTGTGCAAAATGATCTGCTACGGGAAGTTAGCAGATCATTTTGTCAATTGACTTTTTTTAAGGTAAAAACGCCAGAACTATTTCTAAAAAGTATCAGGAACTGTAGAACTCAGGTGCATGCGAATAGAACTCACATTTTTTTTTGATCTGCTGGACAATGATCTGCTAAGTTCACTGACATGTAGAATCGGACGTACAAACTACAAACATACATACAGGTCAAATACATAACACTCCTTTGGGCTGCGGCGCAATGGGGTAAAAAGCTCTTGGTAGTTTGAAATAGAAACACAACAAAAAAGTGTTACTTAAATATATATTTTTTTTGATAGACGTACCTTTTGATTGTAATAAAAATGTTACATTAACTTATTACAATCATGTTAATCTGACAATGATTAATATGTAATGATAAGCTACTCTAGCTATATGGCGATAAGAAAATATGACATCAAAGATCAATAAATAACCTCTCTGCTGTATAGTATAAGAGCTAAGTTCAATTTACTTAATTATTCAATATATTTTTCTTCTTAGCTACCAAAATATATACTTATAGCGTTCTTTTGAAATCTTTTAAGGAGTATTCACTAATATATTTCTATTCCAAAAAATCACATCGACTTCCGATTCGTCGTTACTGGGGTAAAGAAAATGAACAAACAAATACTTTAAGTTTTAAACCATTTAAAAAAAATGATAAGAAATACAAAAATAAAAATTTAAGAACAATTAAGTACAATATTTTTATGATATCCATAAAAATTATATTATTTTTTATATAATTGCTCTTACTATATTGGCTACAATTTATTTAATTAAACTTATCTTAATTTAACAATACTAAACAATAACAAAGGGTTAAAACTTATTTACGTTTAAATGAATGCTGAATGGATATCTTTCTCTTGTACTATAATTAATATTATTTCATATTAGAAATGTATTTGTATATAAATTACTCTACACTGACAATAGTTAAAAGAATATAAATCAGCTACAATGTTGGTTGTTTTTACTTTAATTTCACTTTGTATTTTTTCTTTAAACGTGGGTAAAATTTTCGATGGGAATAAATACCAAAATGAAAATTTGAAACAATGCGTGAGCCATATTATAGAAAAATATTTTTCTAAATACTCTCATCTTTCTGTTATTGATGTGCATCATGACAGTGATGAGATTATTGAAGTAATCCATTCTGTCGCTACCCTTTCTATTATTTTGAAAGGCAACTACATAGACGAGTCTATACTGGACGAGAGCTATCTAATAATAAATGAAAATGCAACTGAATTCGTTAACAATTTACGATATTTGAAAACGGATTATGCATGGAATCCGAATGGCCGGTTTCTGATAATAATTAAAAGCCTTTTTAAAAGTGAACTTAAACAAATTTTTGACACACTCTTGAAGTATCATATTATCGATGTTTTAGTTTTAGCCGAATACTTTGATCCGGGCCTGTTCACCTACAATCCATTCGAGAACTACGGGTGTGGGCGACGTTATGACAGAATAATTGAATTTGGTAAATTCTCAGCATTTAAAAACGAGAACTTATACCCTTACAAACTGGTAACTGGTCTCAGGAACTGCACCTTTAAAGTACTAAGCGCACACTTGCCGCCTTACTCTATAGACCCTTCGAAGAGTAATCTTTCAAAGACAATAAAAGGAATTGAAGAAATAATATTAAGACAGATAAGTGAGTTGGAACAATTTTCCGTTGAGTATAGATATGACCAAAATGCGGAGATATTTACAACGATAACAAGTAAAATGTCAGCGGTTGGTCCAATGAAATCATTACAAATTGGCGACGCAGATGTCATATTAGGCGGAATGATACTCTCGCAATTGCGGGCCAGAGCGTTCAACTATATTCACAATCATCTATCCTTCTCAGACGAGTTCCGGTATCAAGTAAAAAAAGCTTCACCGTTAGCCTTCTGGAAGACCGTGTATTTGGAATTTCATGCTACCGTGTGGGCGATTTTTATCTTCACTTTTCTAATATATTTAGCAATATTTATCATCGTAATAAAACCCAAAGATATAAAGCGATTCATACTTCAGATGCTTGGGAGTTTGACTGAGCAACCCATAAAATTAAGAGGAAATTATTTTACAAAATATTTTTTCATTATATGGGTTTGGTTTGCTTATATCGTGAGTATATATTATACTTCCAGCTTAGTAAGTTTAACTGCCAATCCACCAATTGATTACCAGATTTCAAATGAGAAAGATATTTATAAGTATAATTTAAAACCTTGTATTGGCAATGTTATAAGCACCTATATTAATTCCGCAGAAAATATAACAATTCAAAATAAAGTAGGAAGTCGTTGTTATAAATTATTGGACAGCATTGATACTGTGAGTAAATCGAGCGATTCTTACACAATCACCTTATATTCCATCTACAAGTTCCACGAACACAGGTTCTTTGACGATTCAGGCAAACCTATGATATATTCCTTTGATAAACCTCTGGGTAATGTAATATATGCAATATATTTTTACGATGGTTTCCCGATGATGAGAAGACTTAACTTACATGCTTCACGGTTGAGAGAGAACGGATTCGTACAATACCATATAACTAACTTGGAGTGGCAAAATAAAAAGAATATTTATTTCTCTGCGAAAGCAAGAAAGTTAAATATTCTTGTGCCTTGGAGTATTTTTATATGTGGACACTTAATATCTCTTGTGGTGTTCTTATTAGAAATAATTAGCAACAAGTTAAAGTAACCATCAGAACGCACGAATACATGTAATGCACATACTAAGACTAAGGAATAATATAGACAGAGTGCAATAGAACTAAATATAAAGCCAAGCAATAAAGTTTTAAAATAATATATAATAGCAAACTTATTACTTTGGTAAGTAGATAAATGTTAATAAATAAAAATAACCAACGGACTTTATCTATACATATAATAAAATTAACTAAGTCGAATCTGTACATCAAACATCTTTTGGAAAATCTTATTGCAATAGACATTATTATCGATAGAGGCCGAATCTATAGTTTTTTAGAAATTTTGCCTGTCTGTCTGTTACCGCACCACAGAAAAACTACTGGAGGGATTTTGATGAACTTTGGGTGGTCATAGCTGGTTATCCGGGTCGACATATAGGATATTTTTTACCGCGGGAAAATATCTCATTTCTGAGAAAAAATACAAAAACTGGTTAGAATAAAACCACGACGATACTATATATATTTTAGCAAGGTAATTTACTAAATAAGGCAAAAACTATTAAAATAGCTTAACTTGAAAAAAATAACAATAGCGCATTTTTTTTTGTTTTTGGTCATCTGAATGCGGGTGGAGCCGCGGGCAATGCTAGTTATAATTAAAAACTTAAAAAAAATGACTTCAAAAAAAGCACTAAAAATAACTGATTGGTAGTTTTAATTTACTATAGATACCTAATCAGATATTTTCGAAGTTAGTGTGCTTTGCTTTGTATCGGCTGGCACCGACTTCGAAAATATTTGATTAGGTATCTATAGTAAATGAAAATTTAAAAAAACCGACTTCAAAAAAAGCACTAATAAGAAAAACTTTTTTTACTTTTTAGTGCTTTTCTTGAAGTCGGTTTTTATTTTTTTGTTAAAAAGTTTTTATTTTTTTCTTATTCTTTAAATAAAGTAATGGATCTGTATGGCAAAATTGGGAATAGTAGGGAAAAAGCAAAATCTCGCTACTACTACACTATTATTAAAGACTTTAATATGTTTTATGGTAGGCTCCGTCTATATAGTTCTTTAATCTGATTTGATAATAACTTAAAGTAAATCCTAAAATTTAATATTGTTTTTAAGAATATCATTATAACATATATAAATAGAATAGCAAAACCCTCGTCTAAGTCGTTGAGAAGTTATACACACATACATACACACAGACAGATGCTCGCGGATGCTTTTTTATATGTGTTGAGGATATTTGTAATCTCGTTCTATAGGTACATAATTACGTGGAGGGTACTTATTAAAATAATGACTGACTGAACCAGAATTACATTTTAATAATGTCTAAACAATCTACATACAATATTACGCCGTGATCTCTATTTATAATTGTAATAATAACAATGTGTTCCTATATAAATTAGTTTCTGGAAATAACATTATTTCTGTTTAATATATGTACATAAAGGACTGACTAACATAGACTTACTTTCGCTTAGGTTAGGCAGGTCACTAACAGTCTATGTTTTATTTACCTCATATTCTAGTCATTAGGGTGGAGCGAAAAACTTTTACTCAACATTTCGAGGTTGCCCACTAATTTTTAAATAGATAATTAATTCAATTTTTTTTAATTTAAAAAAATCTTGAAATTGTTTTAGAAACTGTAGTGTCTTCTTTAAAGTCAGTTTTATGAACGATTTTTTTTTTACCTTTATTAAAATTTTAGGAAAAGTTGAAAAAATAACATGTTACCTTTTTTATATTACAGTGAAAGTTGAATAGAAAATGATTATATTCGTCAATTCTTGAATGTTCTCAAAGATAATCACTCGAAAATAAGAATTTTCTTTTAAAACAAAAATTTAAATTAATTATTTATTTTAAAAATTAATGGGCAACCTCAAAATGTTGAGTAACCAAAAAAAAACATGTGTGTGTAGCATGCTAAATTTAATTAAAATCGGTTCAGTACTTTTTGCGTGAAACGTTTACACCCAAACAGACAAACAAACAAAATTTTTAAAAACTATTGTTTTGGGGTATATATTCTGTACACAATACGTTACAGTCATTGTTTTTGAAAATATTTCATGTACAAATTTTGCTTAGTTACTGTTTCATTATTAGGGTTCCGTACCCAACGGAGCCCTATTGCTGTCACTCACATGTCCTTCTGTCACACAGACTTTACAGGCAAACGTTAGAACTACTACAGTCTTTAAATTTTCACAGTATATCATCTTGCTGACCCAAAATTAACTACCTCGGTGGTGTAGTGGCTAGCATGTACGGCTGCACACCCGGAGATCCTGGGTTCGAGTCTCGGGTCGGGCCAAGTTTAGTTATTGAGTCTTTCTTTCTATATTTAGTAAGTCTCAGTAACAGCCCGGAGTTGGGAAGTTGGCGGTGTTTCACCCCCGTGCCTCGGAGAGCACGTAAAGCCGTCGGTCCTGCACCTTAACTCTCACTGGTCGTGTCGAGCAGTCATCCCATCGGAGTAAGAGAGTGACAAGAATAGAGAGTGCACTTGTGTCTGCGCGTACACTTGTGCACTATAATATCTGATGCGCAGTTTGCTAGTCTCAATGAAATTGGCCGCCGAAGCCGGTATCGGCCAGGAGAACATCATCATGCATCAATAGGTAGGCTTTAATTACTTAGTCAAAGCACACCGACTTCGAAAATATTTGATTAGGTATGTATAGTAAATAGAAACTACTCGTACCAATCAGTTATTTTTTACTTTTTAGTGCTTTTGTTTGAAGTCGGTTTTTATATTTTTGTTAAAAAGTTTTTATTAATTGACAATTTTAAAAAATTAACATGCAAATAAAATAATAATTACACAACGGGACTCGTAAGTGGCTAAATACCTTGTTCCCGACGTTTCGACTGGGTTGCACCAGCCGTGGTCACGGGCAGACTATACTTATAGTTAATTCACTCGTTAAGTCCCGTAGTGTTATTATTATATAATTATGGAACGCGATAATTTAAAAAGTTATAACATGAAAATAAAGCAATTTAGATAAAGTTTAAAAATAATTTTACAATTCACAGCCGTTTCATTTTCATAATAACCACAAGTTATGCGATTCAAGTAAAGCTGATTAGGTTTCAGAGTGTAAATCAAATAATTAATGCAAACGGCCTTTCACCTATTGAGAACAATAGTTACGACGTTATGTCCGCAAACGTGTGGAAAATATGAATATCAATACTTATACAATGTTGTGAAATTTCAATAACGATAAATGTAACCTTTAGTAGACTACTTCTACTACGTGCAAGACGGCAGCATAATATAAAACCTAAGTTGTCAAAAAAGGTTTTACATACTTTTATATTGCAGTTTTTGTATTTTTTCTCAGAAATGAGATATTTTCCCGCGGTAAAAATTATCCTATATGTTGATCCGGATAACCAGCTATCACAATACCAAATTGCATCAAAATCCCTCCAGTGGTTTTTCTGTGATGCGGTAACAGACAGACAGACAAAAATTCTAAAAAAACTATAGATTCGGCCTCTGTATCGATAATAATGTTTATTTCAATAAGATTTTCCAAAAAATATTTAATGTACAGATTCGGCTTAGTTACAACGTTATTATATGTTATTTGCGTACTTATTTAAATATATTAATAATATAATATAAAGGCAAAGATAGATTAAAGTGAAAGAGAGTTAGCGCGTTAGTTATCTGTTTGTTGCCATGGTAACCGTTGTTATTGTCTGACAAATGACATATAATATTATATGCTTTCTTTCTTTTATTTCCTTTGGGACCACTTTTACATAGGTAGAGGTATTTTATCATGCATAGAACAAAAATTAGCTTTAATTTGATATATAAATGATCAGCATACGCGATGAACGTATAAACGTCCAAAAATATGGCCCGCTTACACCTGGCTACGAAGAGGTTGCGGCCAAATGCGCAACGGCAGCTGTCATTTTTCAAGATCTCTACGTATAGTTCTGTGAAGTGGAGTATAATTCATTGTAATAACAAATGCATCGTTTTTATTCCAAAAAGTCAACTATTATTTAGTTCATTAAACATACTAGCGGACACATTTGAATAGGCACCCCGGTCAAAACATATTGTCCCTTTTATTATTGTATATAAAGAAATGATTTCGATTAAATACGCCATGAACGTAGCAATCTTGCAGTGGGATCTCGATCCATCCTGACCGATTCCGGTCACGGCAGCCAATCTCACTGAGACAAGACAACTGCGCAGGAGATATTATAGTATATGTACTTTCACTCTCAAACAATGGGACGATAATTTAATAAACGGACATATATTATACGAGTACTAGGATTGCGCGCGGCTCCGCACGCGTTCAGATGACCAAAAACCAAATTCCTAATCCAAAGGAAAATTATCTATAACGTTTCGGCGGCTCTAACTTGGGAAAGATGGAGTAGAAAAATGTACAAAAATACAGGTAGTGGAGCTTGCTAAATACCTAAAGTGTAAATTTATTTACAGAATATACGCTTAACAACTTTTAAGCTACTGGATATTTTGAGTTACGATAGCTAAAATTAAATTTGTTTTCCATATATCTTTAAGAAATAATAAAACTTACACGAACTTATTTTTCCAAGTAATAAGGTATGTATTCCGACAAAGTTTCATTTTTTTCGTAGTTTGATCGCGGGCGAAACCGCGGGTCTTCTAGTTTAAAATATAAAGATAATAAGGCAACAATGATAATTACAAAAATATTGTAAAAACGATAAAGATATTACCTGATAAGTATCTCAGTAGCACTCAGTAGCTGTTCAGAGCACTTATTTAATTTTACACGAAAAATAGTTATTACAAAAGTTGTTTGAAATTAAATTTTGTACAATTTTGGTTCTTATCAATTTTTTTCTAGGATCGATATTTTTCGACTTATACCCGAAAAGAGGGGGTAAATTTTTGTTTATTGAACAACTCGTTTATTTTCAATTTTCCGCGAAAAATTGTACATTAACACTTTAGAAACTCAACAAAATATATTTTATCTCCAACATATGATCTGTGGTATTACTATCAGAAAAAAGTTAGCATTGCGGCTGAAGGTGTAAAATATCCTCTATCTCAAAATCTATTCAATTTCAAAATAATTGTCAATAAAAGTATTTTAGAAGGTCTATTCCTTCAATTTTTTTTAAACTTACGAACCCATAATTTAAAAGCAGGATAGGGAGACACAATATGTACGATTCTACAAGTCTATTCAGATATAACTGCAACTATTGGCGTGAACAATAAGTTCACGGAAATACTAAAATATTAAGCACTAACTTTTTAGGTCCCAATAACAACAACAAAAACAATTAGGTAGTACAATGTACATTTAAGTATCTACTAAAAGGTCACGGTCAAAGTCATATTTTTATTTTGAATAAGATTGTTCGAAATATTTATACATACGAGTATGTTGTATATTATCCTAAAACGACATTGCAAAGTCATGAAATATATTTACCTAACAAGGTACATATTGCATTTGTACAAAGATTAAAACTTGTCTTATTGACGCCAACATTGTATAATCATTACATATAAAAAATCAGTCAAATGCTATTCACAAAGGGTTCCGGGCCATAATCGATTATTTATTTATTTACTGAGCACACAGTTGTTAAAACATTATAACATCTGATCTAAAAACTTAACACAAAATATAGAAAAAAATTTAACATTTGAAGGTGTCACAACGTGTACCATATCGTAACAGGCTTATGGAATATCTACTAATTTCAATATATCCTTCTTAAAAACTATTAGGTTTGCATGGCAGCCTTTTTGAAATTCACCATCTTGGTTTCTTATCAATGTTTTGGTATTTCTTAGCAAAATATACGTAATAGACTATAGAATAGATAAACATTATCACCAAATTTTAAGATCATAGGTCAATGGGAAGTTAAAAAATTCTTCGGAACAAAATGCTGTAAAAAAAGCTGACTTTAATGGCTTCTCGTTCCTTTGTTTTCTAATATTTTTAAAACAAAAAATACAGTATTTATCTAGTTAATGAGCTCTAAACAACGATAACGATACTGCATTTTTTTTGTGCTCACCTGCTTAAAATATTTAAAAATATTTTTTGTCAATTTGTATGATTTTGGGTCAGCAAGATGATATACTGTGAAAATTTAAAGACTGTAGTAGTTCTAACGTTTGCCTGTAAAGCCTGTGTGACAGAAGGACATGTGAGTGACAGCAATAGGGCTCCGTTTGGACCCTTTGGGTACGGAACCCTAATAATGAAACAGTAACTTAGCAAAATATGTACATGAAATATTTTTAAAAACAATGACTGTAACGTATTGTGTACAGAATATATACCCCAAAACAATAGTTATTAAAAATTTTGTTTGTTTGTCTGTTTGTGTGTAAACGTTTCACGCAAAAAGTACTAAACCGATTTTAATTAAATTTTGTGAAGTGATAACTTATTACTCAGGTCAATATTTAAGATACTTTTACTACAGGAAATTCTTTCATTCCTACGGAAGAACACAATAAATGGTTCTATCAAGTCGTTCTTAGAAATGTTGCTGGCTAAATCTTATGAGATACATCAAAACAATGTAAAATGTAAATCAAAACAAACACAATAACTGGCTCTAACGAGTCGTTCTTAGAAATGTATATGGCTAGAGCTGGCTAAACCTTGATGTATCTATCAAAACAATCTACTAGAAAATTGTAGGTCCTAAAAAGGCCTACTGAAAAGTTTACAATAGCATATGTCTATCAGCTAAGGTACTCTCGCAATAACTTATCTATACTATAATGTTATATCTATACTTAATCTATACTAATGTTATAAGAGGCAAAGTTTGTGAGTTTGTGACGTTGTAGGGGGTAATCCATGGATCTACTTAGATGAAATTTGGTAAGAAGATACTTTGAGACCCTGGAAAGAATATAGGATACTTTTTATCCCGGAAAACGAGTCCTTAAGGGGATGAAAATGGGGATAAAAGTTTGCATTGGGAAACAAACTAAGGACGAACCCGAGCAAAGCGAGGGTAAGTCCCTGGTATAATACTATAAAGAGGTAAAGTTTGTGAGTTTGTGACGTTGTAGGGGGTAATCTCTGGATGTATTGAACCGATTTAGATGAAATTTGGTACGAAGATAGTTTGAAACTCTGGGAAGGATATAGGATAGATAGTTATTATCGCAAAAATTATACCTAAAGAGGGTGAAAAGAGGGATGAAAGTATGTATGGGAGGTGAATAGCAACAGTCGATAAAGTAACTCGACGGCTATTTTTCCCGACTTCAATAATAGTTATTATGATTTCGGATTTCTTTTCAGATAAAAATGTCTTCACTGATAATTTATATTTTCAGAATCAGATCAGTAGTTTGAGCCTTATACATATATGAACTTACAAACTTTACATTTTTATTATATTAGTGTAGTGAAGCCAGTGTAGTATAGTTATAGTAGTGTAGTGAAGGCAGTGGTAGCCGAGTGGTAACGCGCTAGCTTGGAAAACCGAGTGAAGCGGGTTCAAATCCTGGGTGTCGCACCTCTGATATTTTCATGTACGAATTATTTCTAACATGATTACCACTTGCCTTACGTTACGGTGAAGGAAAACATCGTGAGAAAAGCCTGAAAATCTGAGAGAACCTAGCAAATCGAAAGACATGTGAAGTCCGCCAACCCGCACTTGGCCAGCGTGGTGGATTGTGGCCTGATGCCCCTCGTATAGAAGGAAGGCCCATGCCCAGCTGTGGGACGTTAAAAAGGGCTGAATACAGATACGGATAAAGAAGATACACGTATAGCACTGATGTATGATTGTAATATTCGTGATAACAGCATCAAATCCAGCTTAGCAAAGCTTCGAATTAAAGAATACCCATATATTATTTATAAAAATATGACATCTACACTGCCGAATTTAAGGGTCCTTCATTAAGGTAATCAAAATAAATTACCATTTGAATAGTTAATTTAAAATAGGAGCTAGGTATATATGATTTTGTCAAAGCAAAATATTATTTATATCAATATAAAGTGCTAGGGACTTGCCCTCGGAATGCACTAGAAATCCAATTTGCCTATCTACTTAGTCTGTCCAGTGTTCTGATATCCTATATATATACACCAAGGTACAAAACTATGTTCCTTTCATTACTAAATACTAGCTTTTGCCCGTGAGTTTGCTCACGAAATGAATAACGCCAAAATATTCTTCTTGCTCAAACACCCATCTAACTTCGATGGATGCATGAATGGATAGCATGATAATCTTCTCCATATAAAGCACATATAGAATATATGGTTATACTATATACTTACATATGAGTTAAAGTATCAAAACAATCAGTGAAGAACTTTCAGAGATTTGCGATTATGTAGATGTAATTATTATATTTTCTATACATATAATAAAATTATAACTAAGCTGAATCTGTGCATGAAATATTTCTTAGAAACTCTTACTGAAATAGACATTTATAATGAAATAGATATAGAGGCCAAATCTATAATTTTTGTCTATCTGTCCCTCTGTGTCTGTCTGTCTGTCTGAGACCACATTACGGAAAAACCATTGGAGGGACTTTGATGAAATTCGGTATTATGATAGCTGGTTATTCGGGTCAACATATAAGATGCTTTTTAATGCAGGAGAACTTTATAAAAATCTATATTAAACGTTAAAACTTGCAGACGTCAACGTAAATCTTGGATTTGAATATCGCCTCAGTTTTGGTTTATAAATATTTTCATTTATCCAATGAGATAATCATTTAGTTTTTTAGTACAGTGTGTTTTATAATTGCAAATTAATTAGTTATTGATATCAGCGCCAATTAGCTAACGCTTAGTTTTCTACTTTTTTATACCTTTATGTAAGTCACTCGGAAACCAGTTGTAGGTTAAAATATTACATCTATACATAATATAATAAAAGTCGTAGAATCGTACCTACATTAAATATTTTTTGGAAAATCTTATTGAAATAGTCATTATTATCGCTACAGAGGCCGAATCTATAGTTTTTAGAATTTTTTGTCTGTCTGTCTGGGAACGCATCACGAGACAACCACTGTACAGATTTTGATGAAATTTGGTGGTATGAGGATAGCTGGTTATCCGGGTTAACATATAGAATACTTTTAACTGCGGGAAAATATCTCATCTCTGAGTTATCTATACCAACCGTTAAAACGTATCTAGAGATATAGTCGCTAGTAGTATTATATGATATGTGATGCTATTAAAATTATTTCTGTGATGTGTTTTACGACTGGACGGATTTGAATGAAATTTAGTACACAGGTAGACTATGATCTAGATTCTAGTGTTACACATTTGGCACATACGGTCTAGGGACGCACCCGAAAGAAGCGAGGATAAGTCGCTGTTACAGGTACATTTTCATATATTAAGCTTGTTGCCCTATTTTTCATATCATTAGGTTTCATACAAACTTTCATCCAGTATTTTATCCTCTTACAGGATGAATTTCGAAAAATGTTAAAGCACGTATTTATCTAATTATATTGGTTATTTATATTAATTACAAGCAGTACCCGCGGCTTCGCTAGCGTCCAAACTTCCGATCGCTAACAAAATTCACAGCTCTTTCCATAAAATTAATTAATAAAATATACCAAAATATGACCCGGTTATACCTGGCTGCGAAGAGGTTGCGGCCAAATGCGCAACGGCAGCTATCATTTTTCAAGATCTCTACGTATAGTTCTGTGAAGTGGAGTATAATTCATTGTAATAACAAATGCATCGTTTTTATTCCAAAAAGTCAAGTATTATTTAGTTAATCAAACACTGTACTAATTAAACACTATACTAGCGGGCACATTTGAATAGGCACCCCGGTCAAAACATATTGTCCCTTTTATTATTGTATATAAAAATTGATTTCGATTAAATGCGCAAAAACGTAGCAATCTTGCAGCGGGATCTTAGTCCATCTTGGCCTTTTAACTTCATAAAAAGTACCTATTAATATTTTGATGATGAACGCCGCCGCGTCGGGGCTTCCCTTTCCCTTCGCTCATTGCTGCTAAAAGGATGAATACATTTTCGCAATTTTTTTATTAGTTACTGATTTGAATCAAAATGAAGAATGAATGAAGAAAAAAATGCACGATTTCATTCATATTATTATTTACATTATATGAATGAAATTTAAGAATCTGGATTTCTCATTAGATGAAGGTTGTTATCAGGTATTACTGATTAGCATCAATACAATGTATTGTCCATGAAAACGCTTGATATTTTCAACATTTACAATGTATTCAATCAAGTAATTTATTGGTTTTAAAAGTGATTTATGTGACATATTTATTAAAAATATAACACTTATGCAATAACTTGTAGAAACACTGTGTATTTTACTTTATGACATTGACTACTTTATTGATTTATATGAACGTGTAGTTCTAATTTCTAAGCAATTACCATATTAATTTGCAAGAGATGTTTAAAATAATACTTGTAAGGTATTTCACAAAAAGGACAAAGTCCAAAAATTTGCTCTTTTATTATATTACGTAAATAATATTATGTATAATGTTTAATCATTCAACATATTCATTTACAAGAACCTCCTCCTCTTACCTCTTATTAACTAGCTAGCATGCGTTCGGGACTTAAATCTAACACTTTTTTTATAACTTTTAAACTAATATTCATGTTGTCAGTAAAATCATGTAGAAGACCATTTAACCAAATGGTTAGAAGATATATAACAGAAAATTTTATCATCTATTCTGTAGGAACTTTTGTAGAAAAATTATCTGCGACATTCTCGCCCTAATCGATTATGTGAAAATCCAGTTTAATTCGCTAACTAGTTATGCGTGTATAGACTATAGACATAAATCTTGATTTTATTTAAATCTCTTATGTAATCTCATCATATTATCTATACATATAACAAAACAGATTTTTAAAATTGTAATAATTATAATAATAACAACTCAAATTAAATAAATAATATTCCATATTCAATTATAAGACTAATAAAAATTATAAAAATGTTTAAAGTTAAAAAATATTGTACGGTACTTTGGTGCCATTTTTCAATTTTTTGAATTCATTTTGTTATTTGTGGGTAGGAGGCTGTCTGTAACAACTATATAATACTTTCGAGACATCTACCACCTCAGTCTCTCCCGTGACCATGATTGCTGTAAAGCCTTCGAAACGTCGGAAAACAAAAATCAAAATAAATTCGCGAAAAAATCCAAAAAGATAGTCTTATTTAAAAATAATTGTTAAAATTTTTGTCTGTTTGTGTGGGCGTGTTTCACAAGTACTGAACCGATTTCAACTAAATTTTGTGTAGTGATAACTTATTACTCGGGTCAACATTTAAGATACTTTTACTACAGGAAATTCTTTCATTCCTACGGAAGAACACAATAACTGGTTCTATCAAGTCGTTCTTAGAAATGTTGCTGGCTAAACTAAATCTTATGAGATACATCAAAACAATGTATTAGAAAATTTTAGGTCTTAATAAAGCCTAAAGACAAAGCGAGCGAAGCGAGAGTAAGTCACTAGTTACAAATAATTTGTTAATTCTATTACGACGTTACGTGGATTGACTCACTTTTGATTTAAGAACAATAAATGCATGTAAATATTTATAATTTTTTTTTAATCTATTTTTATTTAGGAACTTCTTAGCAACAGAGCTAAATGTCAGTCCCATCGTTCCCTTAAGACATGTATACCACTAATAATACTAGTACCTCTAATTATAACTTATTTTAACTTAAATTGATATACAGTTTTGGCTATCTCTGAGTTAGGTTTAGACAGTGCACTTTGAAAAACTCCCACATCATTCCAGCAAACGTTACATACACATTCCACTAAGAAATGATGCACATCTTCCTCTACACCGCATAAATTACAATTTGGAGAATTAGATTTTTTCATTAGAAACATAAATCTATTCAGTGGAACGTGTCCCGAACGCAGCCTAAGAGCCATAACAATTTGTTGACGCGTCAACCCTGAGTCACAGAACCACGGGATACGAGGAGGCTCACTTTGTATAGTCTTATACCATATTCCTTTAAGTTTTGATCTTTCGTCAAAGTACTCTTTAAAGCGGTTTACACATTCTTGTTTATATTTAACTAAAAAATCAGAATAATTTGGTCTTAAATTTATAACTGTCCCTACGAGAGGTGCTTGTTTTGCAAGAATATCAGCCTCCTCGTTTCCCGTTAGTCCAATGTGAGAGGGAATCCATTGCAATTTTAAAGACTTTCCGATAGATTGTATTTTAGTTAATTCATGTAAAATTTTGTAGGCTACAGATACTCCCCTTGTTCCTGTTACGCAACTTATAAGATGCAGTATAGCACTTTCGCTGTCTGTAAAAATCACAATGTTATCTCTATACAAATCTCTAGAATAACGTAAAGCCTCCAAAATAGCAACAAGCTCCGCAGTCATAATTGATGTATTAGCAGTTATTTTAAACATTTTATTAACATTACAATTTGGATCGTACAAAGAACAGCCAACGTTTGTTTTATCTTTAGATCCATCAGTATACAGATAATACCACCCAAAATAATTATTATGTATTTCCTGTATAATTTCTTGTCTTAATATATTAATATCGTAACTATTTTTAGATCTTTTTATACACATTAATTTTGAGTTGCATACATTTTTAATATTAATATTTGACATCCATGTATCTAAATTAAACATCTCTGAAGTGCTAGATAAGCTGACATTTTCATTTTTTGTTTCTAGATATGTAATGCTTAATAAAGGCTTCTTTTTATTATTCCAATACCTTTTACCCAAAGATAAACTCAAATCAGATATACATTTTAAAGTGTCATTTTCAGACCAAGACTGACATTTTAAGCAAAATTTCATAGCTAGATATAGCCTTCTTATATAAAGAGGTGGCAAACAGAGATCACTCTCCATCACATGAATAGGGGTAGACCTAATATATCCTCCAATAATACGCATAGCTTGGTTTAAAAATATTTATAATGAATTTCTATATATTACGTCTTTCAGCGGCACAAGATTTCACGTCTTTTGAAAACTTGCTAAGTTCTCTCAGACATGCAGGTTTTCCTTCATCATCAGCAAGTGTAATCATGGTGGTAATGATTCCCACATGAACACCACAAAGTTGCGAGACCTGGGATTTGAACGCGCTCCACTCCGTTACACATATTTGACTTGCCGGTATTTATTTGTTGGAAAGACGATCTTGAGCGGACGATAAATTTTCCGTAATTTTCCGAAATGGATATTTTGTTTTCCATTAAACAATTTTTACTATCTTAAGTGGTGAGTATCCCATCATGTAATACGTATAACTATAATACTCTCTTAGATTTACGTGAATATTTGACATTTTGAATAACGCTATCTTTTCAAATTATTTCGCAGATTTATCTTGATTTTTGGTTCCCGACGTTTCGAACGCTTTACAGCAATCATGGTCACGGGAGAGACTCTCCATCTCCGAATCCTAAAGGATAGTATTATTTAATACATATGTAAAGAAATAAGATCTCTATAATATATCACTATTTTAATATCTTTATATTAAACTAGCGGCTCATCCTCGCGTCGCTCGGGTTTGCCTCTAGAAAAACATAAACAAACCTATTCTACAAGAACCGTACATTTTTCCAAAATAAAAAGTAGCCTATGTGTTATTCCAGGCTATAATCTATCTCTGTGCTAAATTTCATCCAGATCCGTTCAGCCGTTCTGGCGTGAAAGAATAACAACCATCCATACTCACAAACTTTTACATTTATAATATTAGTAAATATTTGAATTGTGGCGCTGTCAGACGATGCCAAGGTATAAACAGATTTAACTGTGAAGTTATAAAACTTTAATAATTTAATTTGTGAAAACGAATCGACAAACCTGGCAATAACTTTTAATGTCGTTTCTTTGTATTTCAGGCAAGATAGATATGTGTTTCAACACTGTAATTTAAAGTGTATTTATAGTGTAGTGTATTTCAGAGCAACACACAAGTTTATTTTTGCCGGTTCCTATTAACCCCGACTTATAGTCTTAAATGAATATCTGTATGTGTGTGTATATGTTTCTTACTCTTTCACGGAAAAACGGCTAGACGTATTTGAATGAAATTTAGTGTACAGATAGACTATGGTCTGGGTCCTAGAAAAATACATAGGTTACTGTCAAGCATTTAGGGACGCATCCCATCTCTATCAATATCAATAAATATTATATATGTGAAAGTTATGTGAGTATGTATGTATGTTTGTTTGTTATTCTTGCACGCTAGAACGGCTGAACGGATATGGTTGAATTTTGGCAAAGAGATAGATTATAGTCTGGAATAACAAATAGGTTTTTTTTTATCCCGGAAAACGGTACGGTTCACGTGGGATAGGTTTGTTTTTGTTTTCCTTGAGGCTAACCCGAAGCGAGGGTGAGCCGTTAATATATAATAATAAGTAAGATTAACATCGTATAGTAGAAATAATACTTTCTTAAATTTATGCGAATATTTGACATCTATACATATAATAAAATTGTAACTAAGCCGAATCTGTATATTAAATATTTTTTTGGAAATTTTATTGAAATAAACATTGTTATCGATACAGCGGCCGAATCTATAGTTTTTAGAATTTTTGTCTATCTGTCTTTCTGTCTGTCTGTCTGTTACCGCATCACAGAAAAACTACTGGAGAGATTTTGATCAAGTAAGGTGATAGCTGGTTATTCGGGTCAACATATAGGATAATTTTTAGCGCGGGGAAATGTCTCATTTCTGAGAAAAAATACAAAACTGCAATGTAAGAGTATACTAATATGTAAATCCTAAGAATTTGGTTTTTGGTCATCTGAACGCGGGCGGAGCCGCGGGCAATGCTAGTTTTAAACAAAACTATCTTTTGGATACGTCGCGTCGGGAAGCAAATATCTGAATAAATCCGTGAAATAATTCGAAAAGATAGTTTTATTTAAATCCTATACTACCTACTATACTATCTACTATAGTAGATTTTATCTTCCCTTGTATGAAAGTTAACCCTATTAAAAGAAGCCTGTCCTCACATACATTATTATCCGTTACAGCGTCAAGAAATGTACCTATTCTTATTATACCTGTACATATTCATCCAATAATATGCTGGAATTGCTTATATTCAAAATGTAAGCAATTCTGGACAATTATATAGACTTTACTTTTTGAAGACTCACCGGTAAGATTAACGAAATTGCGGGAAAAGCTATTACTGAAAATATAGTATTTACTGTAATCTATACTTATATTATAAATGTGAAAGTTTGTGAGTATAGATGTTTGTTCTCAGATGTTGTCTCTTTCACGCCAGAAAGACTGAACGGATCTGGATAAAATTTGGAACAGAGATAGATTATAGTCTGGAATAACACATACAATACTTTTTATCCCGGAAAAATATACAGTTCCCGAGGGAAAGATTTGTTTTTGTTTTTCTAGAGGCGAACTCGAATGAAGCGAGGGTGAGCCGCTAGTCTATTATACATAAAATATAAATGGTGTGCGGGACTGTTACAGTGTTATTGGCAATAGTTCGGTGCGCGCCAGACGCTAGTCACTGCTAGAGCTCGGACGATGTAAGACGCGGTACATCTGTTTGATGTGAATGTGCTTTAATTTATATATGAAAAGACATTATTTCATTAAAAATTAAATAAACAATAATAAATGAGTTAAAACATTATTGTATGAGGAACCTGTTACGTAGTTATTCATTTTTTTAGGTAAGTTCTATGTTGAATAAGTAAAAGTGATTGTTTATGTTTGGTTCAAAATAAACTAAATATTTATGTACTATATTTTTACGGTTTGTTGTTTTGAACATAATATTATAGATACGTTATCATCTCCAGATTTATTTTTATCAAATTAAAGTCAATTATTAACTGTAACAAAAATATAATATTTGTTTAGATTTATCGGAATATTTGATATTTTATATAAAACGATATTTTTGAATTTTTCGCGATTTATTTTAGACTTTAGTCTCTCCCGTGACCTAATTGTGTTATTGCTGTAAGCATTTGAAACGCTGGGAACAAAAACTCAAAATAAATCCGCAAAAAAATCCGAAAAGATATAATATATCTATTTATAACAAAAATAATTAATAAATGCAATACAACAAGTCAAATAGTAAACAAAAAAATAATAATAATAAATAAACATAAATTAAAGAAAAATATTATTTCATTGTATAGTTTAAAAATATATTATTTAAATCCATGAACTCTGAGCGTTTTTGATCTTGAACTGCCAGTTAGCAAACCGAAACCTCGATCTCAAATTCCTTCTTTTTTAAAGTCGACTTCTGCATGACATCGTTAAATTAGTGAGGTTTTTTTACCCAGAACATTTTAACACTTATTCATCATTCATCATTTTGAATAAAAGTATCTTTTCGGATTTATTTTGATTTTTGGTGCCCAACTTTTCGAATGCTTTACAGCAATCATGGTTACGGGAGAGACTGAGGTGTTAGATATCTCAAAGGCATTATGTAATTTTACAGACATCCTACCCACAAAATAACAAAATGAATACAAAAAATTTAAAAATGGCATTGAAGTATCTTATAATATTTGTTAATTTTAATTTTAAACATTTTTATAATTTTAACTAGCGACTTACCCTCGCGTCGCTCGGGTGCGTCGCAAGGTACTTTTTTTTGAGTGGAACCCTAATTCTTTTTCTAAAATAAAAGTAGCCTAAATTACTTCCTATAACATCAGCTACCTACCAGTGAAAGTCCCGTCGAAATCAGTTCCAGCCGTTTCGGAGATTAGCCAGAACAGACAGACAGAGAGACAGACATACAAAAATTTTTAAATTGTGTTTTTCTGATAAGTAATGTATATAATTTCATATGCATTTAGTAAAAAGCTGTTATTTTGACATTACAAACAGACACTTCAATTTCATTTATCTGTATAGAAGATGTATAGATAAGTTTTATAATTGAATATGGAATATTATTTATTTAATTTTAGCTGCTATTATTACAATGATTACAATTTTCTTAGAAAACTTTATTTATTAGTAATCTATATTTAGTGTTGCCATTATTATATTTATAAACATAAAGAAAAATTAATCCGCGAAAAAATCCGAAAAGATAGTTTTATTTAAAACTAGCGACTAACCCTCGCTTCGCTCGGGTTCGTCCTTACTTACGTTTTAACATTTAGTATCGATTTCTCAGAGATTACATATTTTCCCGCAGTAAAAAATATCCTATATGTTGACCCGGATAACCAGCTATCATCATACCAAATTTCATCAAAATCCCTCCAGTGGTTTTTCCGTGATGCGGTAATAGACAGACAGACAAAAATTCTAAAATCTATAAATTCGGCCTCTTTATCGATAATAAAATCTATTTCAATAAGATTCTCCAAAAAATATTTAATGTACAGATTCGGCTCAGTTAGAATTTTATTATATGTGTAGATGTCAATTATTCGTGTAAACCTAAGAAAGTACTCATTCATCAATATATAATAGGACCTAAGAGCCATCAAAAATTCTATGGACTTTGAGATAAATTTTATTTTATGTCTGGGTTAAGAAGTTTCGACAAAAAATGAATAAGATGTACCTAACTACATGTAGATAACAGATCTCATAATATTTAAGTTGGCAATTTAAAAAATGCCGGTGTTCTAGGTTAATGTCTTAGTCTTTTTACCCGACTGTGGCGAAGCCCTAAGGAGGGTTGTGTCTTTGAACTGTATGTACGAGTATGTATCTCCAACCCTATATTCCCTCGTAATTACTAAACAGCTCAACCGAATTTGATGATTCATTCAAGTGTCATAGGGTATAAAAAAATAAAATGGCAGATCTTAGACGCCAATGTGTGTGTCCTCATATAAATTTTTTCGTCCGAATCAATCGAGGTAAAATAAAAAATCATTTTTTCAATAAATCAAGCTTTATTTAAATGCTCTAAAAAGAAAAATATAAAATTTTAATTAAATGGAACCCATCAATTTATTACATTACACAATTTATATGATACAAGACCTCGTCGCGAGATTTAACTATTTTATAAAAAACATATTTTCTTGTTTATCTTCGTTTCTTTGTTGAGGATAATTGCTTAAAAGTTAGTTGCAAGATTTGAGCCAAACTAAAATACTAACACGGGAAGTTAAATAAACTTGTCAATACACAGTTTTGAGAGGCAATTATAAAAATATATACAACTTATATGTTTAAAGATAAATTGTTGAATAAAAAAAAACCGACTTCCAGGCACTAAAATGTAAAAAATAACTAAACAGTGCCAGCCGATGCAAAGCATATCTAATATATTTCGATACGTAAAATACATATTTACCTATTAGATATCTTAAAATATTGTCGGCTGGCACCGACTTCGAAAATATATGATTAGGTATCTATTCTAAATGAATACCCCCTTTAGTTATTTTTTTACATTTTAGTGCCTGGAAGTCGGTTTTTTGTAAGTTTTTGTCTAGCCATTTTCAGTGTAGACGTAATAAGCAGGTAATTTGTAAGAAGAAAGTTTTTAGTAACATATTCGATTAAACATTTATTTAAATAAAATAATATTTTCTTAGATTTACGCGAATGTTTGACATTATTAAATAAAACTATCTTTTCGGATTATTTCGCGGATTGTCTGTAACAACTATACGTTCAAGACATGTAACACCTCAGTCTCTCCCGTGACCATGGATGCTGTAAAGCATTCGAAACGTCGGGAACCAAAAATCAAAATAAATCCGCGAAATATTCCGAAAAGATAGTTTTATTTAATAATAAATAAAATAATTTATTGTTCATTTTTTAAAAAACAACTCGACCGATTTCTATGAAATTTATATGGGACCACCTGGGAAATATATCCTTTGAAAGAAAAAAAAATCCAAATCGATTCAGTAATCGGCGAACATACATAAAAAATAAGATTTCGAAGAATTGAGGTGAGGTGAATTGGGGTGAGGAGGAACCTTCTCCTTTTTGGATGTCAGTTAAAATACATATTACTTTATAATCCAGTTAAAAGTTTGTAAGTTTGATTCATATATGTATTTGTGTAATATATCAGTACGCAATATTTTTCACTCCATTATCAATAATAATCGAATATAACTCCACATAGAAATATGGCGTATTTACTATTTAAGTGTATAATAAAAATATAAATAAATATATTATATTGTTATAAGACCATACATTTTGCCGTTTCATATTATAGAGAACATAAAAGTAAAATAAAATAAAACTGCGAAAATATTTTTTTATTTAAATATCAAATATTGCGTCACTCTAAGGAAGTGAATGTGTTATCTACAGTATACGTACTAGGCATGCCTTTTAAGTTTTGTCGTTCGAAGAAAAAAACACAACTAGAACCTTGTAGTACTTTTTATTGTTTTTCAAAGTATTCACCACGTAGCTTAATACCCTTTTCCATTCGCTCAAACCAGTTATTATAACATTTATTACACTCTAAAGTAGGGGTGTTCAAAATGGCTGACTTGAAAGCGTCGACTGCTTCTTCATCGGACTGGAACCTATGACCACCAAGACTTTTCTTAATTTTAGGAAATGTAAAGAAATCGTTAGGGCTTAGGTCAGGACTGTATGGAGGATGGTCAAGAATTTCTACTTTTTCCTGCTTCAAATACTCAATTGTTTGACAAGCGCTGTGTGAACTTGCGTTGTCGTGGTGCAGGATTATGCATCGCTTTCAGTTAGATTTTCGAAGTTCGGCGATGACTTGTGGTAAACAAACTGTGGTATACCACTCTGCGTTAACCGTTCTAGGATCTTTAAGTGCAATAGTCGCAACATGACCACCAACGAACGTGGCCACCATCTTCTTTGAAGTGCTTCGAGAACGAACAACTTTAGTCGGCTTTGGCTCGTCTTGAAAGACCCAGATTGTAAATTATTGTTTGGAATCAGGATCATAGGCATAGGTCCAAGATTCATCACCACTGATGACGTGATTTCATTCTCCTCGGTTGAACCTTTGCAGAGTTCTTTACACCATCTGACGCGGACCGCCTTGTGATCGTCAGAAAGTAGATGCGGTATCCAACGGCAAACTAGCTTTCTCACGCCAAGCGCTACATCCAAGATCTTCTGAATGGTTGTCCCTAAGATGCCTAATAGAGTCTCTATCTCTCGATATGTCACATGACGATCTTCGAGAATTAGTTGACTCGCAGCAATGATGTTATCTTCAGTGTAGGCGGATTTTGGGCGTCCTTCGCGAGATTTGTCACTAACACTAGTATGTCCACAATGGAGTTCTAAATACCAGCGTTCGACAGTCCGCAGACATGGGCTTCATCACTGAACACAGATGTTAGCTCTTCAAAACACTGAAGTCGTGTCAGGCCTCTTCTAAAGTTATAGAAAATTATTGCACGAACATTTTCCTTAGAAAGATTCATTTTCGTACGTAACCTGACAGATTCCAATCGACGACGACGAACCCGAACGAAGCGAGGGTGAGCCGCTAGTTATTATTAATATTTTATTATCTTATAATATTAATTAAGCAATTCTATATCAAATATGTCGGACCGGACAAGAAACTGTAACAATGTAACAATAATTTTGATTTTAATTAACATAATTATGATTCATATGAAAAATAATAAGTAGTCACACGTTATAGTATGAACAGAGATAAAATTATGATAAATATGTAAATGGTACGTTTTGATAAACACACTCGCGAACGCTTTGATGGATTTCAATGGGTTTTAGGTTAAATTAGAATATAAAGTCATAAAAAAGGAATCTATTATTTGTATACATTTTTGTTTGGCACTTTATGTTTTACTAGCAGAACTCGCGGCTTCACTCGCGATAAAATTACGGAGAAAATAAACTTTTTCGCTACAAATACTTTATTATTTGCAAAAATAAGTTTGTGTAAGTTTTATTATTTCTTTAAGGTATACCGAAGGTAAAAAAATAATTTCAGCGACCGTAACTCAAAATATCCAGTATCTTAAAAGATGTTAAACGAGAAATTATACATAACTTTCCTTTGGATTCGGAATAATTTCCTTTCTCTACTTTTTATCCCACACAGTAAGTATGCACTTACGGAGAAGTTGACTTATGTTACTCTGTTTAAATATAGTATCTGGCCGACCGAGCGTCGCTCGGAGATTTTCACCAAGAACATATTAAAAAAATATATGAATAAGTATAAAAAAAAATACAAAAGTAAAACTTTGTATCCGACCGGGATACTAACCCAGATACCTGTTGTTGTCAAACTTGCACCTTGGCCGCTTAACCACGATGCTTATGTCCTACCGTGCGAATTAGCGACCATATTTTGCGTGGAATAATGCGAAACAAAACCGCATGAAAACTCGATCTAGATTAGTTTTATGTCTTTTATGTCTGGGAAAATGCGTGTTACGCGTTTTCCCAGACACAAAAGACATAAAACTAATCTAGATCGATTTATCGCCCCCGAAACCCCCTTTATACTAAATCTCATGAAAATCGTTGGATATATATATATATATATATATATATATATATATATATATATATATATATATATATATACATACATACATACATACACACGCACACACATACATATATACAAGCATTACTCGTTTAAATATATTAGATTTAACAATTCCAACTTCACCACCCACTTTTATCCATTTAGGGGCTGAAAATTCTAAAATACATGTTTATCTAATTGTATTGAAGAGCATTAATACCAAGTTTCACGTAATTCTGATCATAAATGTTTGTCCATATCAACTTTATCACCACCTTTTTTTTACCCTTTTAAGAGATGAATTTCGAAAAATCCTTTCTTAGCGAATGCCTATATTGTATAAGGAATATGTTCTCCAAAATTCACGTTTCTACGACCAGAGGTTTACGCTGTGCGTTGATCGATCAGCCAGTCAGGACAAAGCATTTTATGTATATATATTTATATAGATATTATTTTTTTAAACTCAAGTCAAGTATTTCATATATTCTGTATAGGGCAAAAAAAAATTCAGTATCTACATTAGGAGAAAGATGGACTATCTCTAACAGAGATCTTTTCCAGTCAGTCAACCTATGGAGGTCTGTCACCTTCTTCTCAAAGTCGCTAAATTAGCGAAGCAGAAAATTGCAAGACATTGAGGATTTTTTTTAAGCTAGCGTCTCATCTTCGCTCCGCTTGGATTTATCCCTAGTTATGTTTTAACGTTTAGTATAGATTTCTCAGAGATGTGATTTTTTCCCGCAGTAAAAAGTATCCTATATGTTGACGCAATTAACCAGCTATCATCATACCAATCTGTCCAGTGGTTTTCTCGTGATGCGTTCCCAGATAGACAGATAGACATAAAAATTTTAAAAAACTAAAGATTTGACCTATGTATCGATAATAATGATTATTTCAATAGGATTTTCCAAAAAATATTTAATGTACAGATTCGACTCAGCATTTTATTATAAGTATAGAGGAGAGATAGAAAACATTACAATATATATAAAAGAAAAAAACTACATATTGACATGATAAATTACAGAAACATACAATAGTATAAAATCTTTAGATGATTGCCTGATTTTTAAAAGATACATTGGAGGTTTTCTTTTGAATAACTTTAGGAAGTTTATTCCATAGTATTGTAAGTCTAAGGTCATATATTAATGTATATTCATTGTTTATGTTTTTAATTATTTTGTTTTTTTTTTAAATTAATTTGAACTTACACTTCTAAACTACACAAAAGACAGCTTGTAAACTGACTTACAAAAGCTGTTTATACTAAATTAAACCCAGACCAAGTTGGTTTTAGACGCGTCTTGCTGCAATAAAAACCCTTAAATTTGTCAATATTTCATATTATGTTTTTGGGCAACAGGTGCAACTAGCCTAAGACAATTTTCGTGGACTGTGGAGACCATAATCAAGGATCCCGATTTTATAAAAATACTCAGCAGAACGGTCGTTTTTGAACCCATCGTTTTTGACTTAGTAGCGTCCCGGCTCCTCTTCTATTTAATATATATCAATGAACAAGCATCTAGCCCAAAGCTGTTTCATTTCCTATGTAGGTAGCCTCGGTCAAACTTTTCAAACCACCATTATGAGGACGTCGAGGTTAACTTTTCTACTTATGAGGTACCCTTGGTAATCTTGACCCAAAATGTAAACTCGCTTAAGTCCAACCTGAGCATAGTCTTACTTATTACTATTTATAAGAAAGTGGTAGGTTGCATACTTTTCACTTGTACCTCAAATCAAATAAGTACCTTTCTTTCATTGGTCAATATGTATCTGTAAAAAGGTATTCATTTTTCTACAGTTAAAAATTATCTTTTATTGTAACTTAATATAAGTGTTACTTAAGTGTGGCTTTAGGTACAGTGTTATAAATATTATTTGGAGTGGTTCACTCTCTCAGACTCATATACATACTTTAAGTTTTCTATTAAATTATTGCAGTATTTCAGATAATTGTTACTGAAATTTGCTTAAACAGACTAATGAATATAATATTGTATGATTTTCCTTAATTACATTATTCTCAAAGATGATATAACATCAACATTAAGAATACGGCACATAAGTACTGTAGAGGCTCAATCTAAGGGAAGAATAAGAAAAAATATAAACACAAGATCTCAGGGGCTTATAAGTTTTATTATTCTAAGGACAGATTTGCAGATTTGTTGAGTTTTTTCCACCAAGAAATTATTAGTGGCACGCCGCAGTGTAGGAGTTGGTTTTGTCCGGTGCGTTGTGTACCTGATCATACACTGGCTGTAAAGGCTCTTCATGTCATCAGACATAATGTGAGTGATATTCTCACATGTCTGCATTATAATATCCTGCATAGTTAGTCCCAATAATATTGGCCGAAATTACTCAGAGGATGCTATTATTATAAATTTTTCGCTCGGGTGCATCTCTACGTACGTACGTAAGTCTAAAGAAAAAAAAATTTTTCACCAGCAACCTTCGCAGGCGTATATAGATCAACCCACAAGAGTTTTATCACAATCGGATCAGAGAGGACAAACATACGCATTGATTTTTATTTATACAGAAGACTGAATCTTATCATACGGCAATTCTTGACTTGCGTTCCAATTAAGATAGTATTCAGTGGTCGATCAGTAATCGAGTCCCGTTAGTATTGTTTTTGAAGTAACAGATTTTAATAAAAATTTATGACTTGTACTGTTAATATTTGATTCTTTTATATCTATCAAATATCACTTTTTATTTCATACTAACGACTTTAGGTACGTTTTAAATAGATATGTATAAATAGTTATTAGTAACCATTAGCCAATTAAATTTTAATATTTTTTTTGTGAATTTTCCAATGTTTTAATTATTCTGCTATTCTAAGCAAAGACAAATCTAACAAATCATTCTGCCGTTTTGTGAGTTATATATGTATATAGGTACCTTAACAAGTATACTAAAGAAAGTGCAAAGCTAGAAGAATTGTTTATTTATTGTATGATTATACAATTTGTAATATATATATATTACAAATATGTATATATATATATATATATATATATATATATATATATATATATATATATATATATATATATATATATAAGTGGTGTGATTATTCAATAAGCTAGCTGAGAAAATAATGGAAACATTTTTCTGATTGCAAATAAAGTTTAATTTTCTTAGAATATTCTAGTAGTATCTTACAGGAATTCTTTTCTTAAACAATGTAACATGTTCAAAAAGATCATAAAAATAATTTATGTGAATATTTTAGAAACTTTAATTTACTAAGTACCTAATTGTCTACTAGTTAAAAATATTTAATATTTATTTTCAGAATACTAATTAGAATTATATTAGCCTTGACTATGGAACAGCTAAATAACATAAGACCAGCTTTTTTGGATTTTTATGTACATTGAATTGCTAATACACAATGTTCTTATTCGTATAAAAATTATTTTTCGTTAAAAACTCGCTAGAAATTATAATGTTCCTTATAAATTAAGTAAAACAAAAGAAGAGAGTAAGCGTGTTAAAAATATATTATCGATTAAATCCATAAAATACTGACGGTATTCTATTCGCATTTTTATTTGGTTAGTTTCCCGATTCAGGTAAGTTTTTCTAAAAAAAATGTAAATGCAGTTATTATTATTTCTTAAAATAAAGAAATGTTTCCTTTGAGTAAATCTTGATAGCTTCATTATTTAATTTACTTTTCTTCCATGCCCCATCGATTTGTTCCAGGCTTCCAACCTGTATACAAAAATAAAGCTGGTATTGAGATGATAGCATATATTTAATTGCTTAACTACCTTTTAACAAAAAGATTAAAGGCTTAGGGCAGATGCCACATCAAATTATTCGTATATTGCTTGTTATAAAGTATGTCAAGTTGGGGTCAAAGCAATCTAGGGCATAGGACCACAGTTTATCTTTATCGGTACGTCAAACTTAATCGAAGACAAGCGATGTTATGAGATTCAAGTTTAAATTCGAATTAAATTATATTATTTACAATACTAGTCAAAAACATATGCGTAATTACTAATTACACACTTTGTTGACAGGAAATAGCTTTAAATATTATAAATTCTTTTTCTATTTAATTAAGTTTACTTTGATTTTCAACACATTTAGCATCAACACTTTAGAAAACCAGCATACGACGGGAGAGTTTTCAAATTTTATAAACACGTGAATGTTAAAATTGATTCAGCAATTCGGGAGAATGGAAATAAACATTAAACATAAATACGTTTTGGTCGTTTGTATTGTTGTATTTATACGGTGAACAAACATACATTTTCATAAAAAAATAATATTGTAAAGTCATAAAATAGTAAAGGCAGTGGTAGGCCAGTGGTAACGCTCTCGCTTGGGAAACCGAGTGACGCGGGTTCAAAGCCCGTGTCTAGCACCTCTGATACTCTCATCATGATTACCACTTTTCTTACGGAAAACGAAAACATCGTGAGGAAACCTGCATGAGAGAACCTAGCAAGTTTTTGAAAGACATGTGAAGTCCGCCAACCCGCACTTGGCCAGCGTGGTGGACTATGGACTGATCCCGTATTGAAGGGACCCGCGCCCAGCAGTGGGACGTTAAAAAAGGGCTGAATACAAACAGTACACTACATACTCATATAATATAATTCATTAGCTTTTAGTAATTTATAGTCCATGTGTTAATCTTCTCACCTTCGCTGAATTCTAAGATTAGGGTTTTATTTTCATAAAATATCACCATAGAGGTGACATTTGATATATAAATTAATACTAAAGGGGTTTGACATGGTTAAGCATTTATATCGAAATAAAAAAACCCAAAAAATAAAAAAAAACCCGACTGCATAAAACCTAACTAAAAATATGAAAACAAGTTCACGAAGGAATATAGTATATATCGGAGACATACACGTTTCATCCTTGCCGCGAGATGTACATACTACATACTCGTATGTATGTCTCCGACTGCATAATACTATAAGTATTCCTTCGTGAACTTGTTTTCATCTTTTTAATTAGCTTTTATGCAGTCGGGCATTTATTTATTTACAACTTTTTAAGTATTTTTAAGTAGAAAAATTAGCGAGAATGGTTGTTGACCGACTTTAAATCATTATATATGCTAAACTGTTATTAAAAATGAAAAATGAATGAAACCTAAAAATGAATTTTAAATACCTATTTAACGATACCCCACTTGACATAGTTCGTCGATTTTAAGTTTTTTCTTTTTCACATTATGGAATCTAGCAGCCCCCATATCTAATTCTTTTTATCTCACCTATCTAAGAATACTTGGACTAATGAGACTAATCTAACGATACCTTAATTAAAGAAAGCCATCGAGTAGTTTGTAAGATATGGGGGAATAAAGAATATTACAAATAAACATACAAAGATAGGCGCGAAAAACATAACCCTTCCCTTGCAGTCGGGTAAAAAAGGAAAATTATCACTGGGCGTCTAAAGTCTTAGTGCGACTCGGTCACTATCAAGACATGCCGTGCGATGTTACATGAATTAAGAACTATTATTAAATGTTATAATTATATTATTAAATGCTATAATTTATGTTAGATTATCATTTCAGATTTTTTCGCGGATTTATTTTGATTTTTGGTTCCTGACGTTTTGAATGCTTTACAGCAATTATGGTCATGGGAAAGTTTTATTTAAAATGTCAATTATTCGTGTAAATATAAGAAACTATTATGCTTTAGTCTATACATATAATAAAATTTCCGAGTCGAATCTGTACATTTGTATTGGAAAATCTTATGGAAATAGTCATCATTATCGACACATAGGCCGTTTACAGGTTTTTTAAACTTTGTTTGTCTGTCTGTCTTGGAACACATCACGAGAAAACTACTGGACGGATTTTGATGCTGGTTATCTGGCTCAACATTTGGGATAATTATTACGAATGCAGGAAAATATATCATCCCTGAGAAATATATACTAACTTTGAAACGTACGGTACGAACCCGAGCGGAGCTAGGGTTAGTCGCTAATTTATTTAAATATAAATGAATTTATAATTATTCGTCTCATGAACTTTCATCTCTGGCATACTTTTAGTTATCAAGTGTACGCCTACAATAGGACAGGGAGAGTATTTTTTTATCAGCCATGACATACATAAATTATATTTTTATGCAGATAACTTTAACTATGATAAAATGTTTTCGAGCGTAGTAAATTTTGTTTTATTGGACAATTATATTATTGAATGAATATTATATAAATAGTTTTATTTGATTAACAGAACAGAAGGTACGCTATGTAGCGATTCTTAACATGAAGTTTTATGTAAGTCGTTTTAGGAAAGACTAATTTGTAAAATCAATGCATCCAAATAGAGCGATAATAATCGAACCTGTAAATTTTGTTTTGAGTTACAAAAAAGGAGTTCGTATTATATAGGTTGGACAAACGATTTTTCCGTTTTCCCGTGGCTCGTAGTAAACAATGTTTTGGTTCTCAGTGAGAGTGCTCAAAGCAATATTTTAGATTTTTATCATACTTGACTGCGTGCATGAGGTAACATTCGAACGGATTCTAATAACGCGAAAGTATTTGTTCAAATATTTCGCATTTTACTTATTAATTATACTTATTGGCAAATGCTAAAAATTCTGTTCTACATAACTATGATCAAATACTAAAAATTGTTTACGGTTTTCATTTCCATTCTTCAATGCGATTGAATGCAAAGGAAGTCATTACGAGAACGTTGCCTGTAAAAGAAATATTGTTTTTATGATATTTTTTATTTACATTTCAGATATAAAAGTTATATTTAGCAGGTCGTAGCGTAACTAAATGGCTCTGTTAACTCCAACGAGACACGGGTTTGATTTTCCCATAAAATGAATGTAGATTATTGTGTGTAAACGTTTGTCCCACTTTAAAAACATACATACAAAACTTTATGAAATATCTCTTGAGCAGTTCGCGGAAAGTATGGAATGCTAAGCTTTATATTTTCTATATTATCTCTCTTTACTTTCAAAGTCATTAAGAATCATGTAAAAAATGTTAAAATTTTATTATATTATATTATACATGACCTTCATGTCCTTTGAGGTCTTGTCGTATTTCGTTTTCCACTCACCAATCCACTATCTATACATATAATAAAATTGTAACTAAGCCGAATACAGATTCGGCTTACATTAAATACGGCTGTACATTAAATATTTTCTGGAAAATCTTATTGAAATAAACATTATCGATACAGAGTCCGAATCTATAGTTTTTAGAATTTTTGTGTGTGTCTGCCTGTTACCGCGTCACGAGAAAACCACTGGATATATTTTGATGAAATTTGGTATGATGATAGCTGGTTATCCGGGTCAACATATAGGATACTTTTTACCGCGGGAAAATATTTCATTTCTGAGAAAAAATACAAAAACTACATTGTAAGAGTATTGTTAATAATTAATTTTAAATAAGACTACAGAGATTCAGCAATTCCTCTTTACTTCGATCACTTTAATAGAATCCTTACAAAATGGCAATTACAACTATTTATACATGATTTCCCCACCGTTGGGTGTAAGTGGCGGCATCTGTCTTCTACGTATAACATTACCCAACGGTGGATGACAATACTCTTAAAACATTAATATTACAAATACAACTAACCGATATCCTTATTAATATTATAAAATTGTAAATAATAAATTATAAATAATCAATATCAAATTAACATAATGAAATATAAAATTATAATTACCAAAATATGAAGAATCAATATGATCCTTAAATAATAAACAATAATAGTCAGTTGAGCAACTATAACTAACAGTATACTAATATGTAAAACCTAAGAATTTGGTTTTTGGACATCTGAATGCGGGCGGAGCCGCGGGCAATGCTAGTATCTACATAATATTTGACCTTTTCTTGGTGAAGGAAATGTGATTGTACACAATGAACACCTTATTTATAAAGTTATTTTTTCAATAAAGTAAAAAATTTATATATATATATATATATATATATATATATATATATATATATATATATATATATATATATATATTTATTTATTTATATTTATTTATGTGTTTTTTTATTTATGTGCAAAAACATTTAAACAAAATATTTTATGTGTAAATTTAAAGAGTGAGATAAACTTAATATCACTTTTAAATTCAGTTCTATGACACTTAAATATGACAATAGTTACCCCTTAGTGTACCTACATCGAGGTATTGCGTCGAGCGCTAAACAACTTAATTGTGCAAGCGCCTTGCAAAATGCACTATTTGCTCTTAAGACATCATACAGTTAATAAGAATGAGTGTTTAATTCTCATTCTAATATTATTGAATATGCGGCAATACGTTCTATTGAATTATGTACTATTATATTAATCTGGTTTGATCATTTAAAACACTGCCCTATAACAATAAGTGAAGAAGAGTAAAGTTCATTTTTTTTAATTACACTCGCGCGATTGTTTTTTATTTGATTTGTATTGTATTGTATTCAGCCTTTTTAACGTCCCACTGCTGGGCACAGGCTTCCCTTTAATATGAGGGCGATTAGGCCATAGTTCACCACGCTGGCCAAGTGCGGGTTGGCGGACTTCACATGTCTTTCGAAAACTTACTAGGTTTTCTCAGACATACAGGTTTCCTTACGATGTTTTTCTTCACCGTAAGGCAAGTGGTAATCATGTTAGAAATGATTCGCACATGAAAATGTTAGAGATGTGAGACCCGGCATTTGAACCCGCTTCACTCGGTTTTCCAAGCGAAAGAGCGATACCACTAAGCTACCACTGCCTAATTTTGTTGTTTATAAGAATATGGTAATGATCTGATCATGAGATTATAAGATAGACGAAACTTTTCTAAGGAATAGAAGTAAATAATATTATGAGCAAGACAAGTGATATTTGTGGGTGTAGCTTTGTAAAATAATTGCACCATTAACCTTAATAAATTCACCAACTTAAGGATTAACCGTAAATTAAGATGCATTAAATAGGATTCCGTTACCGCGTTTATTATTATACCTACTAGCGTTTTCTCGCAGCTCTGCCTGCGTTTTTTTTAATTTTGTAGAATTATTCAAGAAAGAAGTTTTTAAATTGGGCCAGTAGTCCAGAGATTAGTGCGTTCAAACAAACAAAACTTTTCAGCTTTATATATTAGTATAGATTATATAATATTTATTAAGCTTCAAGTGCAATTACCATAATTATAGCAATATAGCATAATATATATTTATATAAATAAAGTAATATTATGAAATAAATTAAGTAACTAGAAAACCGACATTTAAAAACCGTTAATGCAAAAATAGAATCAAGGTAATTACGAATAAAAACCGCTATACAGTAATTGTGAATGAATGCATTTAGCATATATTTTTATAGTACGTTGTATTTTTCTTAAAACTTCTTACATTCTTATTTTTCCTTAGAAAAAAATGATTGATAAGATCTGTCTATTAATTATTGGGAGTTTACTCCTTAAGAATCGATTTTCATGTAAGGCCTCTGGGTATGGAAATTTTATGAGGAGTGAAATGAATAAAAACATCTACTGAAACGCGTTACGTTTTATGTCATTTTTAATCCAATATGGCGGACTGTTTTTTTTATTTACCCCCATGATAAGGATATCTTATTAAAAGGCTTAAAGAGCGAGACACAATAAGCAAAGTGACGTCATTTTAAATCCCATGTGGCGGACTCCCAAAGATGGAGGATTGCTTTTTAAAATAATGAATACATTATTTTTTTATTAGTTGATTAAATGTTTTTGGAGCATTCTTTTTATAATATATAAAATTTTATAATAAACTTTATTATTGATCTAGATTATATTATAACAACAATTTATAAAATCTGTCTGTGTACTAATTTACTGGCTTTTACTCTAAAATTTAAAAGTTATGCCAGAAAACCTCGCGGGCTTACATAAAACTCCTCAAACGTTGAATCAAAGTATAACGAAAATTGTTTTGAAGAAGATGCGTTGAGTACTTTTTGTTATATGGGATATTTTCCGTTCTACGCGTTCGGTCGCAAAATTACTGTTTCTCATAATAATACTATGAAATGCCAAACATAGCACAATTATTGACTTATGATTTAAAATTGATTTTAGAACTTTAATTTTCTAACCTCAATTCATAAATTCCACCAATCATGCAAACATATGAATGAAAAACATATGGATGAAGGTCACTTTTTACGAAAAATCAAGACCCTGCGATTAAACAATCGCGGTGTCTAGATTTTTCTAGAAAATGGTCTACAATATCTTTTGGAAATTAATTCCAGGAAAAGTATAATGATAAGTTTATCTACGATTAATTAATTAATTTTTAATGATAAAGTAAAAACTAACTAAGATATAAAATATAAAAACTATTTACAAAAAAATAAAAACCGACTTCAAAAAAAAAGCACTAAAAAGTAAAAAATAATTGATTGGTAGTTTTCATTTACTATACATACCTAATTAAATATTTTCGAATTCGGTGTGCTTTGGCTAAGTAATTAAAGCCTACCTATTAAATATATACCTAATCAAATATTTTCGAAATCGGTGCCAGCTCATACAAAGCAAAGCCCACCGACTTCGAAAATATTTGATTAGGTATGTATAGTAAATGAAAACTACCAATCAGTTATTTTTTACTTTTTAGTGCTTTTGTTTGAAGTCGGTTTTAATTATTTTTTTTAAGTTTTTATTTTTCCCTTTTTAGTATAGACAGTAGTAGCAAAGTAAGAATTCTAACGTGTTAGGCTTGTCAAATCAAACAAAATAAGCCCGAACTCAAAGTATCTACTAATTAGTCATTGAAGAGTTCCACCTATCCACCTTCTGGCCTTACCATCAGATCAAGTCAACAATACCGAACCACTGTACTATTAACGGAAATAGAAACACTTGCAAAGTTTCAAGTCAATATGACAATTAGAAGTAGGTTAAATTCATCATTAGCTATTTTTCCACCCTTAGGGGTGCTATTTTTTTTTTAAATTTAAATGGGACCAATCTGGAAGTATACACTTTCAAACAAAACAAAAATTGTCCAAATCGGTTAATAAATGACGGAGTTCTGAGGTAACAAACATAAAAAAAAATACCACTGGATGGTTTTTTATGAAATTTTGTATGAAGATAGCTGGTTATCCGGGTCAACATATAGGATACTTTTTACCGAGGGAAACTATCTCATTTCTGAGAAAAAATACAAAAACTGCATTGTAAGAGTATACTAATATGTAAAACCTAAGAATTTGGTTTTTGGTAATCTGAACGCGAGCGGAGCCGCGGGCAATGCTAGTGTAATTTACATTTCAAGTATAATTTACATTTATAATTATATTGAAAGAAATAGTAGTCGCCTTTGATTAAGTCTTCGCGGTTCACATACTATTGAGATCAAGCAATATACAATTCAAAGTGAATCCTTTGAAGTCAATTGCAAGTGAAAAAGCTTTTGTTGTCATATTGCTGAATCATGGTATAAGTATAAAATCTGATGGATTTATTTTAAATGAAGGATCCATTTATTACTTACATGCAGTTTGTTCGATGGGATTTTCCATCGGTAGTTAATATATGTTAATATATCGGTATTTATGTAGTGATTTTAAAAGTTCCCATGCTAGCTTAAATTTAAAGAAGTACAGATTTTAAAATATATCCATACTTATATTATAAATGTGAAAGTATTTGTTTGTTTGTTTGTTTGTTTGTTTGTTTGTTTGTTTGTTTGTTTGTTTGTTTGTTTGTTTGTTTGTTTGTTTGTTTGTTTGTTTGTTTGTTTGTTTGTTTGTTTGTTTGTTTGTTTGTTTGTTTGTTTGTTTGTTTGTTTGTTTGTTTGTTTGTTTGTTTGTTTGTTTGTTTGTTTGTTTGTTTGTTTGTTTGTTTGTCTGTCTGTTTGTCAATCAAAATTACTTGAAACTTGGTATTAATACTGTTCAACACAAATAAATACGTGTTTCAGCATTTTTCGAAATTCATCCCATAAGGAGGTAGAAAGGTATGAAAGAGAGGTGAAAGTTTGTATGAAACATACCATTTTAGAGATTTTTTTGAAGCTTCAGATATAATCTGTCTCATCATCTCTTTTAAGTATTCAGTAGATGAGCTAACAAGTGTTTCATATAAAATTATAAGCAAGGACCAAGAAATATCAAGTTTATAAAGACATTATGCTATTAAATTATTAGACGACAGTTTGTAGTGACCCTACATGCAGTGCCAACGTTCGCGGGTTCGAGTCCCGCTGGGAGCATTCGTTTGTGTGATGAGTACGAATGTTTGTACTCGAGTCATGGGTGTTTATATATATAATATGTATGTATTTAAAGTTATATATGTGTAGTGTTAACTATCTGGTATCCATAATACAAGCCTTGCAGCTTACCATGGAATTAGATGATGCTGTGTGTTAATGTCCCAATATATATTTATTTATTATACCTATTATTAAAATCTTATCAAGATATAATATTAACTTGAAGGACGTTTCAAGGTAAGCTAACAAGTTTAATCGCACCCAAAAAATAAAATTATATAGGTACTATAGTGTTGCAGAGACAAATGTTTATGGACACGCGAAACATAAGTAATTAGTACCTTCGGCTAAAAAAGAACGCTGTAGAGTTAATTTGTATTTAATTTTGTTTAAAGAATGAGTTAAACACTTTGTATTGAAAAAAAGAAGAAACGTAATATTCCCTTTACTTTAAAACCTTTTTTTTTTAATTATTTAGTTTAAAATTAAAAATTTTATACAAAAAAATGTGATCATTGAAAATTTTTGCTTTCTTGCCTAAGAATCGTATCATTAGTGTTTATAAGAATCCAATTCTGAAAAGTAAAGGCGATAAAAGAAACGGTGAATTTACAAAGAACCAGACTTTATCGAGAAATTATTGTTAGATACTATTTAGTAGACCATTATATGACCAAAATATACGTACCTATACGTAATTTAGTAGCGGGTAGTGATAATATGGTGTAAAGTAATTAACTTTTGCAATCAAGTTACATTAATATTGTAGCTCTAACTTTGGCAACATTGTAGAGCTTGGAAGTTGTAAATACTAGCGATATATTATAAATACTAGCGCGGTTCACTGAAGCAAAAAATTACATGTTTTCCTGTTATAAATCATATTAGGAAAAACTAAATAAAAATTCTTAGAGTCCATACATATAATAAAATTGTAAATAAGCCGAATCTGTACATTAAATATTTTTTGGAAAATCTTATTGAAATAAACATTATTATAGATACAGAGGCCGAATCTATAGTTTTTAGAATTTTTGTCTGTCTGTTACCGCATCACAGAGATACCACTGGAGAGATTTTAATGAAATTTGGTATGGTGATAGCTGGTTATCCGTGTCAACATATAGGGTACTTTTTACCGCGGGAAAATGTCTCATTTCTGAGAAAAAATACAAAAACTGCAATGTAAGAGTATACTAATATGTAAGTAAACCCGGAGCCGCTGGCAATGCTAGTCCGATATAAAATGAAGTCATTTCTCCATGGATTTGCGTAATTTTTAATTTTTGCAAAATAATTTCGTTCTTCAAACCAAACAGATACACCAAGCCTAACGAAACATTTAATTAGAAAAATATACGGACTTTAAAAGAGACGGGTTTCTTTAACTGTATGCACTTAATCCATCGTTTAATTACAAAACAAAATTTTAATATCTGTTCACATACACTACGTAACATGCACAAAAAATCCGAAGGGTCTCATCTCTTCATTGGTCCAGGTAAAAGGCCTTTTAAAAATAATACCATAATATATTACGGCATGATCTCACTGTGTGTGTTGAAAAATTATTTAAAATTTGTTAAAGTTAAGCTGTGACAAAGGAGAAAGAGCTTCAATTTTGAAAGACTGGCGCCTCAGGCAGCACAGCCTAGATAACCCCACTCTTGCCGTTATGGTGTAGAATTTGTGCCGCAGGGAAATTGTAAAAACCGTTAAATTATAATTTCAATTGTGAAATTATAACTGCCCGGAGTTTTTTCAATTGTTTTGTTTTCTTTAACTGACTTCCAAAAAGGAGGAGGTTTTCAATTCGTTGGGTTTTTTATGTATGTTTATCGATTACTCGAAGATGCCTGAACCGATTTGGAAAATTTATTTTTTGTTTCAAAGGTTATACCTCCCAAGTGGTTCCATTTAAATTTTATCGAAATCGGTCGAGTTTTAAAAAAAATCAACAATAAATATTTTTTAAAATGAATTGTTTCTTGAATATGTTATAAAAAAACTTTCTTCTTACAAATATCCTGCTTATTACGTCTACACTAAAAATGTAAAAATAAAAACTTAAAAAAAAAGACTCCATGCACTAAAATGTAAAAAATAACTAAACGGAGGTTTTCATTTAGAATAGATACCTAATCAGATATTTTCGAAGTTGGTGCCAGCCGACAATATTTGAAGATATGAATATCTAATAGGTAGATAAATATGTATTTTACGTATCGAAATATATTAGATTTGCTTGGCACCGACTTCGAAAATATCTAATTAGGTATCTATTCTAAATGAAAACCTCCGCTTAGGTATTTTTTATATTTTAGTGTCTGGAAGTCGGTTTTTTTAAAAAGTTTTTAATATCACGGAATAATGGTTTGACTATTTCGATAGATGATAAAAGCCGATAGTTAAATTATTATAAAACGGTCACTAATTGGTCAGATATAAACGTCGTTTTTGATACACAGCATGGACCATAGACTTAGTAAAATAAAGGAATAGAAATGTAATATTTTTAATTATTTATAACATATTTAATTATTTATAATTTATTTTATAATTATTCATAGGTTTATTAGTAAGTATAAGTAGTTAACAAAAAATAACCTCAATTTGCGATCTCGAACTAGAATAAAACTTATCTTTGCTTGCCAGAAAGTGCTTGCGATATATGTATTCAGTAAAATATGATAATAGTTTTCATCCGGAATTGTTTGCATTACCGGTGATAATACAGTTGTCGCATCACTACAATTTTTTTGTGGGTAATTATAATTTTATGGTTTTTAAAATTTAACTGCATATGTACGATACTCAATAATTTTCAATATAGAGTAGCACAGTGTTTTTGCTTCGCTTTGACTTCTTACTGACTGACTTCTTTCTGACACTTCGACTAGATTTATATGTAACTAGCAGAACCCGCGGCTTGGCTCGCGCTAAAATTACAAAAACATCTTTAAAAAGGTAGTTTCGTACATACTTTCATCCACTATTTTACTCCCTTAAAGGATGAATTTCAAAAAATGTTAAAACCGTATTTATTTAATTTTATTGAAGAGCATTAGTACCAAGTTTCAAGTAGCTAATTCTGATCAAAAAGTAGCCTATGTCACTCTCCAGCCCTCCAACTATCTTCACACAAAAAATCACGGCAATTCGTCACTCCATTTTGACGCGAAAGAAGGACAACCAAACAACCAAACAAACACACTTTCATATTATAATATTAGTATGGTTAGCTTGTCTTAAATGAGCTTTTCATAGAAATTATATAAATGGAAGGAAGGATTATTGAGAACAATTTTGCAATATTACTATGATTACATTTAATGAGATATTATACAAAGTAAATAAACCTATAAGTATTTGCATTTAATATAACAAGTATTTACTGTATCTAAGAAATATAGCGTATGTGGCGGATGTGAAGGAATCGGGCAATCAAGTTTGCCGGGGCCACATGAGCGAGTGCATGGTTTTTCTGGCGAGGATTGTCAAAATGTCTGATTAGGTATTCAAGCTAAATGAAAACTGCTAAGTAAAAAGCGCGCTCAAATGTTCAAATGAGCGCTCATTAGTAGGGAAATTATTTTTTTACATTTTAGTTTTTTTTGAAGTCGGTTTTAATTTTTTTAATTTTTTTTTATTAATATATTATTAATTAGGTACCCATGTATATAACAAGATGAACATTGAATAGTGTTTTCCATGTTTAGATATATTTGCAGAATTTTCAAGTAGACAGATCTGAAAAAAATATAAATATAAATTAGGATACTGGCGCAGCACGTGATGGCTAGTTAGTTATATTATAATTATAATTACGTTAATATTTTTTCTTCAATACCATGTCTAAGAAAAGTTAAAAAGCAATTTTTACATTTCATTCTGTAATATGTAGCAGGTAGTCTTAAAACAAAAGTAAACAAAGTGACAAAAGTGTGTAACAAAAGTAAGTTAAAATTTTTCAAATCTGTCTAAGAAATACAGGCGTAGGAAGAAAAATAGTATGCGAGTATTGAATGTAAATAATTTACTTCTACTATAATACCTAACATAATTATTAACAATTAAAAAGTGCGGTTATCAAGTTTTCCTTACATTGACAGGCAACAAGTTATCTAATATAATTGTTATAACAATTAATGATTATTATCTGGACTTAAGACTATATATGTGTGTGTGTATATATATATATATATATATATATATATATATATATATATATATATATATATACTATTATTATAAATATGAAAATGTGTTTGTTTGTCTTCCTTTCACGTCGAAAAGTTTGTATGAAACCTACCATTTTAGAGCTTTTTTTGTAGTTTTAGCGCGAGCGAAGCTGCTAGTATATTATATTTTTTGATGTACTCAAAAAAATCAAACATTGAAGAGAATTTAGAGGCAAAACTGTACTTAACTTTATAGAGTATATATATATATATATATATATATATATATATATATATATATATATATATATCTTCCATAATACGAAGACGACGAGTCGATTAACAAAAGTTCGTGCAAATATAGTCGGCTTTTACAATAACCCTGCCAATTATACGTACATACGAGTATATAAAACTTATCGATAATGAAATATCTGAGAAAGAAGGTTATTTAAAGTAAAAATAAGATATCATTTTCTGGATAGCTCTAAAATGTCTGTTCCATAGTGAAGAAGCACGCAATTGACACACACTTCGGTACACTAAGTTGTTCATTTTTAATTCTACTTATTTGTTTTTGATATGGATAAAAATAACTCAGAAAGCGAGGATGTCTCTTTCACCATGGGATCTCATCACGAACAAAGAAAAAATCATTTAAATAAAAGATGACGTTATATGTATCGATTTGTTTTTTCAGTTGTGTTAAATTAACAAAGGATAAAAAAATAGATCCCGAGAAGGTATAGTATTCTAAGCGAAGAGAAACGAAATAATGCGCCCGTAAATCTAATTTGCGTAATTTTACTGATTATTAAAATATCAGCAATCGGATGATGGGTTTGTAGTGCATATTCACAGATGGCGCTTTTGCTTTTTATAAATTGTTTATCACGGTTAAAAATGGTTAAAATCACTGAAACCTTGTTATTCGAATGCAGGATGAATATTACCATGTACGTTAGTTAATAGTTTGCATATAAAATAAAACAGTTTAACTATTTACCAATCAAATACATCTATTATCTATTCAAACAAGTAAAAATAGCTCGAAGAATAGCCCGAGTCAGCGATATCCAATTTCTTTATATGCGATGAGGCATCTGTACTAATATAGTATTATGTGATCTGTTCTTCCACCTACCATAACTAGCATGACATAAAAATAATAATCATTTATTAATTGTTTCAGGTTATAATTGAATTATTTACCAAAATATCAATGTGATATTGGTATAATGGACGCTTCCTGTGCTTCCACGGCGCTGGGCCATGCTCACTTGTCTCATCTTCCACAACGGCCACCAATTAATTTAAGCTTTCAAGACCTTTCGTACACCGTATTTAATGGAAAATGTAAGTTTACTTAAATATATATATATATATATATATATATATATATATATATATATATATATATATAATACTATTAGTGGCATACCCTCACTTCCGATACGTTCACAAATGCTCTTCGTATTCATAACGTGTCGTACGTGTCGTATTTGACGACACGTTTGGCTCAGTTTGTAGTTAGCCTACTTGCTATACCAGCGGTCGCGGGTTCGAGTTCCGCTAAGGGTATTCATTTGTGTGGTGAGCACGAATGTTTGTACTCCAGTCATGGATGTTTATAATTATAATATGTATATATTTAAAGTTATATAATATGTGTAGTGTATCAGCTATCTGGGTATCCATAACACAAGCCTCGTAGCTTACCATGGTACTAGATGGTGCTGTGTGTTAATGCCCCAACATATCTTATTTGTTTATAATATAAATATTACAAAAACTCAGAATCGTTTTTTCCCCTCTTAATTCACAAAAATCATCACACTAAGCGTATATACGCAAACTATTCATAAATTATAGCCAATTATAACTTATATCCTTATGTCTTTTTATTTTTATAAAAAACTCGTATAAAAATCCACATAGAAGTTTCTGAGATTAGTCCGAACAAACACAAAGTCAACCGGGGGGCTTTCTTTTATAATATGTAGTGATTATCCCGCGTTTATTTCCCATAGATAAGTAGTTTTTTTATAAATATCGCAGTAACTACTTCATGTAACAGGCTAAATTATACTATGAATAATGAGGTTGTAAGAAAAACGAGTTGATTGTTTTCAATCCCGAGAAGGAAAAGTTACCCGGGGGAATTTAGAAAGACATTTTTTATGAGATTTTTGGTTTTAGATGTAGCAAATATTACAATGAAATGGCAGGTCACTGGCATATAAATAAGATGTATATTAGAAAAAAATTAATTATTATATTTTATTAATTTTATATACATTTAGAAGTATATACATTTATATTCGTATCTTTCTCATCTATAGTTTTAAAAGCTACGATAATGATATAAGAACTAATATAATATAGTTAGTTAGCATCCTATCGTATGATCAGTTGCAAGGTTCTATAGTAATTGGCACTGCGTGCATTGACCAACAGTTTCGAAAGCTTTGTGCGAAACTACGTAGGAATGTGCCTTAAGTTTTATTTATGTGTTACGATTCATTAATTTTTATAATGTTCTAACTATGATAGTCCTTTTCAAATCAAGGGTATTTTTTATAAATAATTAATTTTTAAAGTTTTGCTATCTATACTAATATTATGTAAATATGAATCGTTTGTTTTTTTTTAGCTTTTTCGAATATTGGAATAACGATTTAAAAAGTGTTTATCTCTGGAACTGCCAGTCTGATTTGAGTTTTTTTTTCATTTTATATTAAAAATATAATAATATTATTCTAAAGGACATCAACTAAATATGGTTCAATTTCATAAGTACGTACCTATACTGTTTTTCGTTACTCGCTAACTTTATTCAAGAAGGCACTTTACACATCTACTGTAACATTTACTGTGTTGTTATGATGTTTCGTACATTATCTCACTTTACATCCCACGTAAAGTATTTGATGTACCGAGACATATGTAAAAATATTACTGACATGTTAAATTTCATTACGATGTATGACATTCATTTACATTTACAAGGTTAGGTCAACAGCCGTGACATTGTTAAAGTTAACATAATTTCGTGTATGACTTATATAACTGACGTGACAAGACTTATGTTTAAACAGCGGGCTTAGACAAAAAAATGTCATTCAATTATCGTTGAAGAATAGACATGTAAAAAAATTATAAGAATGGCATATTATACTCTTTCAAACGATTGTTGAGGATATTAAAAGGATATATATAATAAAATGGTCAATTTAATTTGTAACAGTAATAAAAACAATTATTCATAGTACTTGTTGACACGCATTAGTAATTTTATCGTTCGTGTGCGATTTTAGGTCAAAGATCGCTCAATAATCCATTTATTCAATGAATCATTCAATGTATATCACGACTACCTTAAATAGATTTTGTATACAATACTATGTATTGTATATATAATATGTTATATATGTACATCTAAATAATTTTTTTGGAAGTCGATTGTGAGTAATCTAGTCTAATATTATAAAGAGGAAAAAATTGGTTTTGTTTGTTTATTTGCTTGTATCCAATAGCTCCGAAACTACTGAAGCGATTTAGATGAAGTTTGGTAAGAAGATAGTTTGAGACCCTAAAAAGGACTTAGGATAGTTTTTATCCCGGAAATCATACCCTAAGGGAATTTTAAAATTTTAAAAAACTATAATGCAGAGGCATTATAATATATGAAAAGAAGAAACATTTTTTGGAAATCGATTGTGGGTAATCGATAAATTGCAACGCTAAACATCACTAGTTAACAAACACGTGACCGGCGACCGTCCTGCGGCATAAAATTACTTGCACGTGAATGCCGAGATACTATGATATTGCAATACCTCTGAGCCAGTAATGCGAGTTACTCGTAGTTTATATTTACTCGTCTCAAATCTGCTTTAATAATGCTTTAATAGTAGAATGTGACATGAGTGAACAGTAAATTTGTAAATTTGGTTTTTTGTCTGTTATGTTGGTGTAAAGTTTATTCGTGTATGGTCAAATAAATTTTTTTTCTTAAACATAACGATATATAAATTATTTTGTTAGAATCGTTAATTTTTTTTTAAATATTTAATAAAAGGATTGTTGTTGCAACAGTTATGTATTTATTCCCCATTTTTTAAAAAAAACCAGTAATATAAAAAAAAACTTGTATATAAATCGTAGTTGCACTATTCGTCACCTGCCGTCATCGTGTTGTATGCGGGTAATGTGGAATAGAGTTATCACTGCGTTCACTTTGACTATTGCAAAGCTAAGTTATACGAGTACATAAATGTGATAAAGTATGTACTAACGTTTCTACGTTAGTACATACTTTAACACATTTATGTACCCAATACATGCAAAACCTTCTGGTTTTGCATGTGTTGGGTCCCTAATAAAACTTCGAGATATTCCTTGCTTATATTCTTATATTCAGTACTTTTATAATCGTCAGTGAGTTACATAATTTATAATCACAATTTTCAGTATTACAAACAATTCGTGCCTAGTCATTACCTGGTGGTACCAACATCTCTGTGCAAAAGCGCGGGAAAACAAATGAATATCCGCGCCCTTTTTTATTTTTTTTTAAAACATTCCTATCGGTCAAGGTCACATAAGTAAATGCCTTAAATATAAATCATTACAAATTAATCAAATATATTATTTTCTATTAAAACAATATATAAAAATACAACCTTACACATGAAACAAAATATACGTTGCACATACAAGTTTCTATATCATTATATGAAAATGAAATTATTGAACACCAATAATATAACTAACCTTATCTAGTTAATATGATATTTCTGTTAAAACAATACAAAACTGTATAAAAACATAAATGATCGTTGTGTGAAAACGTAAATCTGCGTAAGTTCTTATCACGATTGCTTGGAAACATTAACTCGTAGTGATTTTAAATGGAAAAAGTTTTTAAGCATTTGCTGTTACTTGCCACTGGATGGCGCAACAGTGAACTAACTTCACAATGTTCAACCGATTGCGATTGAAAATTGGTACAAATAGAAGTTTAAGTTTGAAGAATATTTTCCCGCTTTGTATGTATGTATGCACATCATCTTTATATGTATGTCTCCACATGTAAAAGTCATGCACATGGCATAAGAGTAAAGACTTAACGACTGTATGTCAAATAATGCACGACAAAGAAACTCTAATTTTAGTTTAGTAGGTCATTGATTTGTAACCGAAAAATGACCATGAGTTATCAGTATCTATTGCAACATAGAACTAATTGTTATTGTTAAACTAACGTCTTGTTATTGAGGTGTTTAAAGTATTTATTTATTTGAAATAATTTACAGTAAGAGATTTTGCCTTGGTTGATTTAAAAACTAACTTTTACTTAATCAAAATTTAAAACTAACGCCACCCTCTGGTCCATATTTTATGCAAAAAATGCCGTCAATCCCTGGCTCTGTTCCTGTGTAAAAGGAGGACATGCAACAAACATACTTTAGTTTTTGTAATATTTTATAGTAAAGATTATTACCATTAAAGATTTAAGGAGAAATGTTAGGTACATTGTAAATAAACTATCTTTTCGAATTTTTTCAGGGATAACCGAATGGGGGTTTTAATTTACTATACTACAGACTTCAAAAATATCTGATTAGGTTTTTTGAAGGCGGTTTAATTTTTTTTAATTACTTTTTTTATTATAAAAATAAGGTAAATCGAATGAAACAGATGATACAAGTGCCTCTCCGAGACACACAAGCGCACTCCCTAGCGAGTCGGTATCGATGTTTATTGTCTTCAAATTTAATCAAGCGTTTGTAGGGCAAATGGGAAATGGGGATCCGGCATTATAATTTCGTCATGTACCATGGTCCGTCCATCCGTCTGTCCGTATGTTACAACCATTTTATTTGGAGATCATTGAAACAATATTACTGAATAACTGTGATACAAATTACGTATCCTAAAACATAGCATAAACACTCGTACATGTAATGTTTCATGGTATGGAATCCTTGATGTGCGAGTTAGACTCGCACTTAGTCACATCTCATCATCTGTACATTAAACATATTACTTTTTTTATTAAAATTTTTGTCTGTCTGACTGTCTATCTGTGACTGCATCCTCCATCTCTCCCTCAACATCCATCATGGTTATCCGGGTCAACATATAGGATACTTTTTACTGCGGGAAAATATCTCATCTCTGAGAAATCTATATATATTACACCTTAAAATGTAACTAGGACGAATCCGAGCGAAGCGAGGGTAAGTCGCTCGTCATATTATATAGATGATTTTAAAGTGTGGTATTATAAGCTTGATTCTATACACAGCTCTAAAATAGTCTCTTTATTGTATATGCAGTTAGCATAGCATAGTATATATATACTCGTATATATATATATATATATATATATATGTATATATATATATATATATATATATATAATTCTTCTGTACGTGTGTTTGTCACCTTAATCCTCCTAAACCTTGTGGGCTGGACCGATTTGGATGATATTTCAATGGGCTCCTGAATAGTTTTAAAACTTTTAAAACACAATTGGACTCGGTAGGAGGCGTTGCGGTCGGTGTGTCAAAGAATTTGTTTTTTCAGTAGTTTGAACGCGGGCGAAGCCGCGGTTACTGCTAGTATCTTTATAATGTCTTTCATTTTACGGTTACGGTAAGACGTAATAACACAGTGACTGACTGACACTGACCACTCTAATCTAAAAAAAACTGCATTAATAAGTAAAAGTATTTCGTCATTTCATCTATTTATAAACGCATCACTTAAAGTAGCCTAATAAAACGTTTTATACATTAAATTCTTATTAAAATAAGTCTTTTTATACCTTTTCGATTGCATCTTTACACAAGTACTCGCAAAACAGGGATTTGTATATGAATAGTATGTTTCCTAAGTGGAAATTGCCTCAAGATTGTGACACGCGTGCAACACTGCTCTAAATATCTGCTTATATATTTATCTCAGCATTTATTTTTACACTACATGATTCTTTTGCAAGAGTGCAGATTTCACACTCGTGTTCTAGAGTAGTCTGTAATATCTTATATAAAAGCAAAAAAATGAATTTTATTAAATTTTTAAAAGGCCAAAATGAGCTTTGGTAATACATTTTTCTTTTGAACGCGCTAATCTTTAGATTTACGAGCAAAAAATTCTTTTCGCGTTTTATAACCTATTTATTGAGGAATGTTAGGTATATCTTCGGTATATCATCGCGCTACTGAAATGTTATATCTCACTACGTATGAGAGCGGTATAATTCTATCAAATTACACGATGTCTTATGTAGAAGTAAAAAATGAATTTTAATTATTTTATTATAGATTATTTTGTTACGATAATTATATTACGAGCCCAATACGTTATTTCGAAATACAAATGTGTTGGCTGTGTTTATGGACATACTAGCGGTTCACCCTCACTTCGTCGCGTTCGGCTCTAGAAAAACAAAAACAAATCTATCCCATGGAACCGTACATTTTTCAGGGATAAAAAGAAGCGTATGTGCTATTCCAGACTATAGTCTATCTCCGTGCCAAATTTTATCCAGATCCGTTTAGCCGTTTTGCCGTGATTGAGTAACAAACAAAGTAGATATAGCTTACTTAAGGGAAAATGATCTTCTCATTTTGGATACTTTAAATTACGTTAATTACCATTGAGATAAAGAGATCGTTTGATGATAGTTTCAGGAGGTAGGTTCTATAAATATTTATTTGGGTAATTATTGCAAATGCAAAACGTTTTCAACTTAACATCTTGAAGTCAGTTTACAATATTTATAAAAAGTTTTATTTTTCATTGAATATTATTTGTTAGTAAATAAAATATTATCGAATATTTACTCCATAAATATATCGATCAAGGATTTTATGGCTTGTGCTATATTACGTACTAGCGACTTACCCTCGCTTCGCTCAGGTTCGTCCCTACCTTGATTCCCCATACAAACTTTCATCCCCATTTTCACCCTCTTAAGGGATGATTTCCGTGATAAAAAGTCCTATATCCTTCCCAGGGTCTCAAACTAACTTCTTACCAATTTTCATCTAAATCAGTTCAGTAGATCCAGAGATTACCCCCTACAACGTCATAAACTCATAATCTCACAAACTCACAAACTTTCAAACTTTACCTCTTTATAATATTAGTATAGATTACTTCATCGATATTTTTTTGTAATAAATTGACAAGATAAATTCAGGTCATAAATGTAATCGTTAAGAAGTATTTAAATAGAATAGACTATTTATGAAATAAAGTCTTAGTAAGAGTTTGCTTACAATAAATTGGATAAAATATTATATTACCTATAGGAAGAAATATGTGTAAAATGCTGATTAACTTTTTTTTAATAGGTTTTTGTATGTAAATGAAGTAATCATATGTTTTATCTCATTGAAATTGCCTTCTGTGAGTATGTATGTAAGTCACCAATTTGTTTCTCGTAAATAGTATGCCGTTTCGTAATATATATATATATATAATATATATATATATATATATATATATATATATATATATATATATATATATATATATATATATATATTGACCATGCAGTGACCATTGTTCTGGACTATACGCTATTAGTTAACAATTGCACTCTATTTGTATAACAATGAATAAAAACCAGTTCCCGGTAGATTATATTTTTTATTTATTTTATTATATTGTGTATAAACATTTAATTTATATTATTACACATACAGTTTTTTTGGAACTATGTATTTGGTTTTTTTGTCGTCGTAAACTAGTATACATATATTAAAGTCCGAACAGTAAGTAGTTAGGTGGTCATTAATATTTTTATCAGATTACAAATCGATGCAATGTTCGCATTTGCATACATTTTATGTTATTTATTACCAAAAATAATAAAAGAAAAAATAAATATTTAATAAAATATATTATCTCTCACTTCGCTCGGGTGTAACGTGAAGTTATGACAAACATACATAATACAAACTTTTAGATCTTAAATAATGGTCCCATAAAATAAATGTTCTAATTTTTTTTTTGCTCACCGCACATACTTCACCGTCAGTGAACTTAGATTTCCCTTTGTGCCGCTATAACATGGCGTTGAACCGAACCATTTTAACCGTATTGAAGGTACTACGTTTTCTCACAAATCTTATACAGTTTATTTTATTTGATGTCAATACTCTGTAATGCGCTACCAATGTTCTTACGATATATAATCTTGTGAACGAATGGAGTAGAACTTTAGTTAACCAATTCTCTCCATATTCCTGAATAGATTAACAGCTTAGGTATATTTCATTAGCTTTATAAAATATGCTTACATAGTTTAACGTAAAGGGTCAAAAGTAGAATATTTATACTGATATTATGTATATCGTTACGAGCGTAGGTCACTTTGAATAGTAATGTTTGAATGCATTAGTGCATGAATCGATGTACCCTTTACTCATACGGACACTGGTAGCATGATGATTTACTTGTAGGTACATGACGTTATTTTATGTTGGAATATATTGTGTGCATATTAGAGTAGGAGAGATGACGAAATCGTACCGACGTTTAAGTCACGTTTTTTCACGATGTCAACATTAAATTATACTCTAGTTGAGCGCCCAACTATCTCCCATTTTAATAGCGTCTGCTAAGAACTAATTTTCAGCGGAAATACGTCCACTGCTGGACATAGGCCTCCCCCAAAGATTTTCATGAGCCTTGTGCCATCTGCATCCAGTGGGCTCCAGGGACTATGACCAAGCCTTTGGTCCGTCTAGTGCCCACACTTCACCTTCCAGTAGAACGGTACATGCAAAAGTAAAAAAGAATAAATAAATTGTGGATTTTGATCTAACGTTCGTGCTAATTCTTAAGGTTGTAACTCACCGAGTTTGGTATATTGTACCGGTACGATTTATCCGAATATTATGCAACAATATTATTAATTTTTTTTTTCTGACTGGTACGATTGAACAGGAATTTTTTAATAACTAACTGCTCGATAGCAGACCTATAAGAAAAATTTATTTTTTGCTATATTAATCATTATTAGAAACCAGTTTCTTTATAAATATATGACTTGACATTGAAGTTTCATTTAAATATTCATTCATATGTGTAAATCATTTTGCAAATGAAATATTAATGCCTAAGTAAAAATAATAAATGTTATGCTTTATTAAAACTAATTTAATAATTATGATATGAGTATATACGGGAACATACAAAATTCACGTATTAAAAAGTATTCTCTGATAATTAATATATCCTAACATGACTCTAAGAGCCTAAACTAAGATTTTAGATGGACCAATAATTTTTCACTTTATAATATCCGGAACTCTGTTCTTGTATAACATATTTTAATGAATTTTGTATTTGTTATAAAAAACTATACTCATTATGACAAAAGTGCTAAGTGTTAAACTTAACACTTATGAGTCATTTAACATCACATCCTCCTTCCTCAAAGTACGAGTACATGGACGTCACGGCTTTCGCCAAACTTTAAATAATTTGACATAGAGTCTATTTTTATGGCTCGTTTTTATAATCTATTATATTTTAAGAACGCTATCAATTTAATTAATTATCAACACAAAACTTATAATTTGTTAAAATTAGATTTTATTTAAGTAGCTCTTTACGTGTTTTTAGAAATATAACTGGTTTTCATATTCTTAGTTTTTATGCTTTTTAGTTTTTGCCAATTATATATTTGAAGTTATATTTAGCAATTTTTTATGCTAAGTTATTTTGAAACATATAAACTTATCTTATATATTTTTTTGTGATGGCCTCTTAAAGACCTTTATTTTGAGATCCTGCTTGACTGATTTGGATGAATTTTTTTAAAGACTCGAATTTTCGCCTGAAATCCGCCATTTTAATTTATAACTATTTTTATATAGCCTATTACTCACGTTATTAAAACAAATCTAATGACGTATAAATCATCAAAATTGACTCACGCGTTCTGTTTCTAGAGTGCCACAAACATATATATAAAATCTATATATTATGTACATAAAATGCTTTGTCCTGACTGACTGATCGATTAACGTACAGCCTAAACCACTGGTCGTAGAAACGTGAAATTTTGGAGGACATATTCCTTAATACAATGTAGGCATCCGCTAAGAAAGGATTTTTCGAAATTCATCTCTTAAATGGGTAAAAGGGGATAATAAAGTTTATATGGGCAAAAAAATATTTAGGATCAAAATTACTTGTAACTTGGTGTTAATGCTCTTTAATACGATTAAATAAATACATTTTAGAATTTTTAGAAATTCATTCCATAGGGGGTAAAATGGGGGATGAAAGTTTGTATGAAATTCAGTAATTGATGCACGGAAAGTGGTATTTACCTTTAAAAATAAAGATAAAACAATACAAATATATTTTTTTTCGAAATTGATCCCTTAAAAGGGTAAAAGGGGGTTATGCTATTTATATGAAGAGAAAATGTTTATGGTCAAAACTTACTTGAAACTTGGTATTAATGCTCTTCAATACAATTAAATAAACATGTAGGTATTTTAGATTTTTTTTTTAAATTCAGCCCCTAAGTGGGTAAAACTGGACGGTGAAGTTGGAGTTGTTGAATATATTTAAACAGAGTAACATAGCTCAAGTTCTCCGTAAGTACACACTTACTGTGTGGGATATAAAGTAAAACGGAAATTATTTCGAATCCATAGGAAAATTATGTATGACTTCTCGGCTGGCCACAGCAGTGGCAACTATAACAGACCTAGAGCGCGCGAGAGAGTACCCTGCTATCTATATCTTCCTTCTGAAAGTTGTTACAACTGTAATGAAAAAGTCACCTAAGCTATGTAACGGGATTAGACTGTGAGTAATTCATTAAACATCATAGTGGCCGCTGTGTTTGCTGGATTCGGGGGTATCAGAATAAATACCTCGAATACGGACAAAAAGCTACAGCAAGAAAAACTTTTTAATAAAAAAATAAAAACCGACTTCAAACAAAAGCACTAAAAAGTAAAAAATAACTGATTGGTAGTTTTCATTTACTACACATACCTAATCAAATATTTTCGAAATCGGTGTGCTTTGCTTTGTATCGGATGGCTTTTATTTTTCCCTTTTTAGTGTAGACAGTAGTAGCAAAGTAAGAATTCTAACGTGTTAGGCTTGTCAAATCAAACAAAATAAGCCCAAACTCAAAGTATCTACTATTAGCCGTTGAAGAGTTCCACCTATCCACCTTCTGGCCTTACCATCAGATTAGGTCAACAATACCGAACCACGGTACTATCAACGGAAATAGGAACACTTGCAAAGTTTCAAGTCAATATGACAATTAGAAGTAGGTTAAATTCATCATTAGCTATTTTTCCACCCTTAGGGGTGGTATTTTTTTTTTGAAATTTAAATGGGACCAATCTGGAAGTATACACTTTCAAACAAAACCAAATTTGTCCAAATCGGTTAATAAATGACGGAGTTCTGAGGTAACAAACATAAAAAGAAAAACAGCCGAATTGAGAACCTCCTCCTTTTTGAGAAATTCCGTTGATAAGAATGGCGCTTTAAATCTAACTTAAAAAAGAACGAGAAGGAGGGAGACTGTAAGCTTTAGGTTTACTGAGTGTATGGGTTTTTAAAAATAACGTAGATAGAATTAGCCTGTTAGAATGTTAATTAAAAAACCCATATTAGCCAAGTTACATTATTCTAAAAACATTGTATGCGATGGTATCATAGTACTCTTCTTTACCTCTAACTTTGTAAAGGTGGAATCGAAAAATATGTGAAAAAAAACAGGTCGTGGAGCTTACTAAATACCTAAAATGAAAAATTATTTAGAAAATTTTTAACCTATATTTAACATCTTTTAAGATATTTTGAGTTAGAATGGCTAAAATTTATTTTGTTTTCCATATATCTTTAAAAATAATAAAACTTATACGAACTTATTTTTGCAAATAATAAAGTATGTGTGAAAAAGTTTATTTTTTCCGTAATTGGATCGCGGGCGAAGCCGCAGGCTCTGCTAGATATTATACATATGCTGATAAACACATTACCCTTCTTTGCGTCGCGCAGTCGAGTAAAACTAGAATTATTTTAATTTTAAAATGACTCCTTTAAAATATCTACTTTGTTATTATGTATCTGTTTGTCAACTGTCTATTTGCCTATCTGTCTGTCTGTCTATCAATAATGTAACTACATATGTAGTAATTACATAAAAAAACATTTTTAAGCCGGAAAATATTTTTTTGTTTAATTAATTGCAAGAAAAAAAATATCTGTAAGAAATAAAATTTAAATTACATATACAAAATTGACTTATATAAAGGCAGCGAGGTGTTTGAAAGGAACTCTGGCAAATATTGACAAGTGTGAGAACTACTTCGAGTTAATAAACCACCATATATATTTTTTTAAACCATTATAAAATGGTCTCAAAGTGATTGAGCAAGTAAAGAATTGACTATGGGTAATCACTAAGTCACGATACGATTATACTCGAATACGCCCGAATTCTTATAGTAGGGGAGCCCAAGAGCGGATTTTGGGATGGGGGATACCTTGCACTCTGTTGTGTACCTCCATCATATTATATTATGTTCTATGTATATAAGGTCGCGCGTGTAAGGCAGCCGATAAAAATTAAAAAAAAAATATTTCGATCAAGTATGATGATAGGACTACTAACAAAATCCTAGAAAACCTTCAAAAAGCTCTTACTGCACTGCCGCAGGATTACATACATTTCCTAAAAAAGTATACTGATCTTTGATAGTATTGTACGGATTTTTATGAGTATATTGATTCCTATGACATGATGATGATAAAATGGCTATAATTTCTTTAAAAAAGGGCAATAACACTTCTGAGAACATTCTTAATATTATAAATGCGAAGGGCATCTACAATATTAAAATAATAATATTATAGGTATACTATAAAATATATCCTTTTTCTGTCACAAAAAAATCATATATGCAATTTTAATTACCTATCACTAGTGTTGCCCAAATTCAGTCTTGGTCTTGCAGTCTTGGTCTTGTTCTTGCGTTTTTGCAAGACCAAGACCAAGAACAAGACCGCGTATTTTTAGCAAGACCAAGACCAAGACTGACCGTGCAAGACTTGAGCAAGAACAAGACATAGCCTGCAAGACTCTTGCGTCTTGCAGCTAGGACTTAGCGCTATTTCACTGAGTAGTTAGGTGTAACAGTTCGGTGTATAGGTAGGTACACTTAGGAATTCTATGAGACGCAAAAAACTGTATCAAAGAATATGAAAAACTGGACCTATGCGCATTACGACTAATACCATAAACATAGCGAATAAAAAAATTATTAAAATCAAACTGAGTGCATGCATAGTTATGTTTTAACCATCGGCACTTTGATAATGCGGCATCAAAAGTTTTGTACTTACTTCTCAAAGAAATTTGCCGCTTTTCGGAAGTACATGGTTATGATACACGCGCCGGCGGCTTCTTTTGAAATCTAAAACAATCGTTGCCGCCACGCCGAAATCATAACATTTGACACTATTTGATTGCCGCCATAGGGCGTAGGAATACTCATGCAAAATAAGGGCCTGTCCGCACTGCGATATTTCACCGCGCGATTTTTATTCTCGCGTATTATATTCCGTGATCGAAATTGTACTTATTACGCACTGCGAATAAAATTTCGTACGATTTTTGTCAGTTTGATGCAGTTCCCGACTGAGACAAACGTCTAAAATGATAAATCTACTATATCTACTGAGACATTTTAGTAATCTAAAATGATGTTTTTCTACATTAAATATCAAGAGCTGCGAAAATACAGTAAAAAGTTTTTCGGATATTACAGAATGACTACAAAATCATTCGATAAACCAATAGCGTCGGTGCACGACTGAGCGAAACGCGCGAATTTTATTTCGCAGTGCGGCCATAGCCATACATATTATATACTGTACAAAACTTTCGCGCGGAAATAATCCGCGCCGCATCGCGTTCAATTTGCATCAAATCACAGATTTTTTTTCCGCGCGAATTTTTAACCGCCAGTGCGGATACTCCTATAAGATTCATTGTGTTACAGAATTGCGGGAATAAAAACGTGCGGTGAAATATCGCAGTGCGGACAGGCCGTAATTTCGAATTTTTTTACACGCTTTATATTATTGTTTGATTTGCGGCGGCATCCTTATCATAGAGCCGGCACGTGGCGAGGCGGCGCGGTAGAAAGCAAGGAAACGTACTATAAATAAAGGAATTATTTTAATTCCAGTCATTTCCAATTGAGCTGTGCTTCGAGTCTAACTTAATAATTGTTTTTACTAATTCTCGTTGTTTTCTAAAAACGTATCACGTGTACAATTTAATATGAGTGACGAAGATTCAAATTATTCTAGTCCGAGTAACGAGAGTTTGAGTCACAGATCTAAAAGACCCAAAAGCAAATTTGAGGAATTTTTCGAAATAATTCATGCATCCCAAACTGCCTTCTGTAAATTGTGCCAACATAAAAAGATTGAAATAAAAATGAAAAACAGAAACACTTCAGGCTTAAGGAAACATCTAATATCTTTCCATAAAAAGGAATCAGAAATATTTCTTCCTGTTAAACCAAAATTCAGTGGAGATATCACAAGCTTTTTAGTAACCGCTGGAAGAAGTGGACAGGTAAGAATATTTATTTAACAGTTAAAAGAATTTTAACTCCGCGTAGCTATTCATGCGATACTTTCAAAAACGCCATTAACTTACGTAAGTACACTGATAGAAGGATTTTTTTGGGAGTAATAAATCAATTTATTACAAACTTTTTAAGGTATCTTTTTGGATGGAAGAAATATTTTTTTACTGTTACCAACACTTTTTAGGATTAATTAAATCGCTTTTTTATTAAAACAAAAATTTTTTTACTGTTAAAAAGCTTCAATGTATTGAAAAAATTATTTATTTCCACCAAATAAGATTTGTTTACGGTTAACAAATATTTTATTTGTGGTCATTGTTGATAGATGGCGGCACTCATGCGTAGCTTTGTATGTATATATAATAGCCATCGTATGCCTTCCACGTTTCCAATGACTCTGAGAATAATCATGTATTTGGTTTTATTACTGCAATTATATCTGATGGCAAAACTATTCATATTTCTTCCAAAAAATGTGTAACTATTGGACTCAATCCCCATATAAAAAGCTATCAATTAATATTACCGAAAACAAACGATCCAGAAAACTTTATCCTATCAATTTTCGATGAATATTTTAAACCGTTAAAAATTCATGTATCGTCAGATGGCTCTTATGTAATTAATCTCAAAGAAATTTGATTTATTGACTCGTATACGAATACCAACGTATCGATTATAATAGTGATTATTTTAATTTTAAATGTATACCGTTGTCATAAAAAAATGAATTATATACTATTAATCAATTCATTATTTATTATATTTTAACTTTATTCGTTTCACAAAATTTCTAATTCTCTGTAATTTTAATAATTAGAACAATGAACGTAATGTTCAAGGGATTTTTTGAATATTAATAAATTATTTTTTATATGTCAATAAATCATTTATTACATACTAATAAATATTTTGTTGGCAGTAAAAAATATCCGCTAACAAATGATTTATTAACTGCTAATAAATATTTATTAGGAGTCTTCTCTCTAACAAATCATTTCTTAACTGGTAACAAATCTTATTAGGTACAAAAAAATCCTTCTATCAGTGTATTTTTGAGTTAGTGGTGTTTTCATCTAGGGGTGCGACATATTAAGTATGTAATTATCGTCTTAAATATTTTTTATAAACACCCATATTTTCATTTAATCGGCCAGTAACAACTAAGTACTTTATTTTGGTAAATTACAGTACAGTGCAACCTTAATATAACAAATATCAATTTAACGATTTTCTCGATTTAACAACAACAAACCTCCTCCTCTTATACGCTCAAACCTAGTATGTTTTAAATAATAATACAAGATTTATTGTTTTGTTTAAGTCGGAAAACAGCAGTGACAACATCACGACAGCTACAGTTGATTGGGTGGTGAAAAAATATCTTCCCTTCTCATTTTTCGATGACGAAGCTACACAAGTATATTTTCGACGTATTTGCCCTAATATGGTGTTTCCTAAAAGGTCTACACTTAGAAGGAAAGTCAAAGAGCGATTTGAAGAGCTCCAATTGAATCTCAAGGAACGACTTCAACAATTATCATCTAAAATGTCTTTTACCATTGATGGGTGGACGTCAATTGCTGGTAGGAGTTACTACGGGGTTACTATTCATTATATAGACAACGAATGGAAGTATCAATCTGTAGTTCTTGATTTTATACCATCACGCGGTCGACATACTGGGGAAGATATTGCAACGATTTTCCATGAATGTTTATTGGAATATGGCATAATTGATAAAATACAAGGTATCACGGTCGACAACGCAACTGCAAATACCAAATTTATGTATGAACTGGGCAAACAGCTGCCGCCACACTTTGATTCAGACAATCAACATTTCCGGTGCTTTGCTCACATTTTAAACCTTGGTGTACAAGATTTATTAAAGACCTTAGCATTACACTGTGAGTCTGACACTAACGCGCAAGATCAGCAGTACGAAGACTATGCAGACGAAACTGAGGATGAGAAAGATGAAGAATCTGCACCAAATATTGCTGACTCGCGTACATCTGTAACAAAGTTACGCAGTATTTCCAGTAAAATAAAAAGAAGTGAGATAGTCAAGAAGAAGTTTCAGTCTGCTTGTGAAGCAGCTGGCGTGCCATCAAATCTAAATGCCATTCTTGACTGTCCAACGAGATGGAATTCCACACATGATATGATTGGATTTGGTTTAAAAGTGAGAGCGGGCATTGACATATTGTGCAGTTCTGTCACCGAATTAAATGATTTTCAAATCACAGCTAATGAATAGCAGGTACTCGAAAAATTACATAAATTTCTAATAAACTTTAAACTTTTAAGTACAAAACTTGGTGGAGACAAATATGTTACATTACCGCTAGTCATTGTATCATTCAATCTCTTGCTAGATAAAATTGAATCCATGGTAAAACAGTTAGATGAGAAACCTAATCGATCTGAAGTGGATGAAAGGCTCATTCTAGCTTTCCAAGCAGCTCGAGACAAAATGCTTAAACATTACAAGAAGAGCAACTGGATTTATTGTACTTCTTTAATTTTAGACCCAAGGCATAAGGCTCAGACTTTTGACCTGACAATGTGGGGGAAACAACTTAAAACAGAAAGTCTGCGCAAGTTCAAGGAACTTTATGAAGAATATAAAAGTCTACACTCACTGAACAAATCTCTGGAATTACCAGAAAAAAAATGAAGTATGTGATGAAGATGAAGACGTAATAGACTTTGATAAACTCTATGAATGTCCCTCGACGTCATCTGGATCTTGTCTTCAAGGCTTAGTGATAGACGAGTTGGAGGAGTACCTGAGAAAACCAAGAACTGCCAGCTCGGAAGACATTTTAGATTGGTGGAGGACGCATGAGACAGAGTATCCGATTTTATCGAAAATGGCCGTGATTTTCTCTCAATACCTGCAACTTCAGTACCTGCTGAGAGGTTATTTTCTAAAGCATCATTAGTAATTAGAAAACATAGAAATAGGTTAAGTGATGAGTCAGCCAGATGGTTACTTTGTATTAATTCTTGGTCAAAAAAATTGATATAAAGTATCATAACCTAATGATAAAGCTGTTGATTTGTGTTATATTTTATTTTTTATTCAAATAAATGATAAATCGTAAAACTCTTTTATTAAATTTCTTATAAGTTGAGGGTTCAATCTCTTTTTAGACAGATAAGTATTGTTCTTTAAAATACAGTCAAGTTATTGTAATTAATTTGTTTTTTTACATGTTTTAGCAAATGTAAGCTTATAAATCATAAATGTTTATTAAGAAACAGTTACTTCCATGGAAAACGACATATAGGTCAGTTGATTTTTCGAATTTCTTATCAAATCTTCAGTTATTTATTAATCTGCTTGATCTTTACTATGACTATATTCATTCAAGCTCACAATGTTCCAATTCTAATACGTTTTTCTAGGATTTAAAGTAAACTTTAATAAATAGTAATAGACTAATAGGTAATTGCAAGACTTGCAAGACTCTTACTGCAAGACCAAGACCAAGACCAAGACTGGGAGCGCAAGACCAAGACCAAGACCAAGACCAGGTGTATTGGCGCAAGACCAAGACCAAGAATGGCTAAGTCTCGTCTTGTTCTTGCGTTTGGGCAACACTACCTATCACACCTCTCACAAATTCATAATCATATTATTATTGTATTACTTTGCTTGAATATTTTTATTTCAAGAATATTTTTGTTGCAGCATCAAAGCTCATTCTACGCGGCATTAATGGCGAGTTCCGCTCGGGCCAGCTAACTGCCATCTTGGGTCCTTCCGGCGCAGGCAAGAGCACTCTACTAAACATACTTGCTGGTTATAGGTAAAGTTTAATCAATATATAATGAATTTGGTTTTTCCGAGGTTTACACATATTTCACTACACGGGTCTGTTTGTATATACATAATACACATAATTGTATAACAATATATATATATATATATATATATATATATATATATATATATATATATATATATATATATATATTTATGGCAGCCCAGTGGTAACGCGCTCGCTTGGGAAACCGAGTAAAGCGGGTTTAAATCCCGGGTCTCGCATCTCTTATATTTTCACGTGCGAATCATTTCTAACTTGATTACCACTTGCCTTACGGTGAAGGAAAACATCGTGAGGAAACCTGCATGTCTGAGAGAACCTAGCAAGTTTTCGAAAGACATGTGAAGTCCGCCAATCCGCACTTGGCCAGCGTGGTGGACTATGGCCTGATCGCCCTTGTACTGAAGGGAGGCCCGTGCCCAGCAGTGGGACATTAAAAAGGGCTGAATACATACATACATACATATATATATTTTAGTCATTTAATTTTTATTTAGATGTCACCTGGAAGAAAAAGCCAAATTGGCTACCAAAAAAATGGGTGTCCTTAACAGAGCGAAACAGTGTTTCACGTCAGAGCACCGACTTTTGCTTTATAAAGCACAGGTTCGCCCTCTCATGGAGTACTGTTCTTATCTCTGGGCCGGCGCCCCACAATACCAGCTTCTTCCATTTGACTCTATCCAACGCCGGGCAGTTCGTATTGTCGACGATCCCATACTCACAGACGACTTAGAAACTGTAAGCCTTCGGAGAGATGTTGGCTCTCTGTGTGTTTTCTATCGTCTATACAATGGAGAGTGTTCTGATGAACTTTTTGATATGGTGCCACCGTCGCGCTTCTATCATCGCACCTTTCGCCGTCGGGTAGGATATCATCCACACATTATAAATGCTTGGCATTCTACAAATGTAGGTCTCGATCATTTTTACCTCGCACGTGCAAGATGTGGAATGATTCTCCTCCCGAGGTATTCCCTGAGCGCTATAATATGGGGCTCTTCAAGAGTAATGTCTATAGGTCCCTTAAAGGCCGGCAACGCATTCGCAACTCCTCTTGTGTTGCAGATGTCCATGAACGACGATAGCCACTTACCATCAGGTGGATCGTTTGCTCGTTTGCCCCTTTTTTCTATAAACATATATATATATATATATATATATATATATATATATATATATATATATATATATATATATATATATATATATATATATATATGTCGGAGAAACATCGTTCTCCCCGACATCATCATTCATGGTTGCGGGCTTAGTGGGCGTCATTGGGTAAAGTGCGAGCACAAAACACAACTAACAGTTCCGTAGTGTTTTATTTTAATAATATTCACTTAACACAGATATTACAATATTCACTTTCACACGCACTATTGAAAGAAATTAAAACAAAGAATTAATAACTAAGGTCGAGCAGCGGGTTCAGGGCACCGTCTTTACTTTAAACAATGAATACGATCCAACTCGACCAGTTACTGCCACTCGAATGTCCAAAAAAAACAATCAGTCTCCCTAAAGTAAACGATGGCGCCTCGACCCCGCTCGAGGCACGTGCTCTGCTCCGATTGGTCGTTACGTGACTTAACATATTCATAGCTTTTATTACATTACCGAAGTTTTTAAATTACAGATAAATGTAAGAAATCAAATAAAATCAAATTAATAATTTTAAAATTAATTAAAATATAAACAAATAATATTGTGCGTTATTCATCATGCAAACCACAATCAATCCGACTCCTAGCTTCCTCCGACATATATATATATATTTTCAAATTTCTTGACAGAAAGCTTGAGTAGATTAAATTTGATCCAAGTCTGGAACTCCAACCCTGGACTTCATGTTTTATGTCCGCACATATTGATCACTATTCTAATGATACAGTTAAAATAATCTGTGTATAAAATATTGAATTATCTGATACGAGTTGCTCGATATCTATAGTACGTTAAGAGTAGGTAGTATACAATAACAAAGTTTTATAATAACTAAGTAAATATTAAGGACAAGCATTTATTACAAAAGGACACAATATAGATAAAATCCTTTTTATATCTAGATTTTATATCTGTTATTGATTTCATGGCTTCCCAGTCGAGTTTGGTCTGTCCATAGAGGTAGATGTCATGGACTGTGTTTCCTAATGCGGAAGACATAATTTATTCGGAGTGACTTTTAACTTAATACTTTTAAGTAATAGTGTCTAACATAAGAATATTGCATAGCAAATTGAAGACCAAACATTCGGCATTCAGTCCTGTTTAATGAAGTACTGCTGGACATGGGTCTCGTGTCAATGTGAGAGGGATCAGGCCATGGTAATGGACCAGCGAAATACACTGATCAAGTGCGTATTGGTAGACTTCACAATATGTCTTTGATGTCTTTGACAGAAACTTGATAGGTGTCCTTAGACATACATACCGGTTTCCTTGTGACATTTTTCTTTAACGTAAAGCAAGTGGTTATTATAAATGATTCGCACACAAGAATATCGGAGTTGAAGACCTTGGATTCAAACCCACTTCACTTGGTTTCCCAGGCGCATTTCCATTGAGCTAACACTGCCAGTTTTTTATTGCCTTTGGCAAATATTCAATGTGTAACTTTTATTATACCTATTACGATTCCATTATATTTTTTTTATCTATTAACATTGTCGTAACATTTGAAACGAATTGGCTTTTCAATTTTTTTGCGGATTTGTTTAGATTTTTGGTTCTTGACGTTTCGTCCCGACGGAGTCTCTCCCGTGATCGTGTTGGCTGTAAAGCATTCGAAACGTGGGAAACCAAAAATCAAAAATAAATCAGCAAAAAATCCGAAAAGATCCTTTTATTTAAAATGTCAGTCACATATTCGCGTAAATCTAAGAAAGTACCATTATGGACGTAAAAGTAAAATTTACAATTATTAACCGGTTAAGTAACTTTTCACTACTGATAGGCTTCTAGGGATGCGCCCGAAAGAAGTGAGAGTATGCCCCTAGTAAATCTATAAGAAATATTTCTTTTCTTAGGGTAAACGGCGCATCTGGACTTATAACTACAAATGGGGAGCCTAGGGACTTGCGGCTCTTCAGAAAGCTGTCTCGATACATCATGCAGGACGATCTTCTGCAACCTCTTATCACCGTGCAGGAAGCAATGACGATGGCGGCGGACTTGAAATTAGGCAACGACATTAATAAAGAAAGGAAGACTATTATTGTTGGTATTTTTTTCAGATACTAGTTTTGGTCGTGACTTCGATCGCTTAATTTATTTTTGTGTAATTTTTCCTCACAAAAACTCGTCAAATTACAACAGATAACCGCCTCAATGAATAAAGCCTACAGTTCCAGAGATCGATTTATTTTAGTACGTTCAAACAAATAAAAAAAACTGAAGTTATTAAAAAAAAGGTAAATTTAATAATTAGAAAACTATTATGTATTCGATTATTTTGTAACATCAAAAAGTTTGTCGTATACCTAAATTAAATACGGACTTTTGTGTGGAAAAATCAAGAGTCTCTTTCGTGCAACTTATACTCGTTTATAGTCCAATCGGAATCCGGTTTGAGAACAAAATGTTGAAAACCTGAAGTTTTATGATTTTAAAATGTTAGCAGGTATATAAAGAATAGAAATACGTAAAATACCCCCGATGCCCAGCTACCCCCGAGAAATGGGGGGACGCAAAGTGTTGAAAAATAGTTTTTTTTTTTAATTTCCGGCTTACTTTGATGTTCTATCGAAAAATGTTTTCTACAAAAGTTGTAGGTCTAGTAAAAATCTACAACTTTCGCGAAATCGGCCACGTGTAAAAGTTAGTTAATAAAAAATGCTGTTTACAATTTTATATTTACACCAATCATTAAATTCTTAGTTGTGAGTAATCAAATATCTTTTAGATAGAAGAAATAGTGCAGCTATTACGATTGAATAAGGCGCGGAACACATCAAGCGAGCTTCTCTCAGGCGGGGAACGGAAACGATTATCCATTGCTTTGGAGCTCCTTAACAATCCACCGGTTATCTTCTTAGACGAGCCGACCACGTGAGTATTTATGAAAGATTTGATCTGTATTCAATAAATTTTAATAGTATCTAGATGATAAAATGTGTATAAATAAATAATAATTTGACTTTTATGCGGCCTAGCTATAATCGTGGTACTATTATATGTAAATGAAAAAAAAGTATGTGTGTATGTGTATATTTGTTACTACTTCATGACGAAACGGATATTACTTACCGGAATACGGAATGAATGAGTAGATTTAGATGAAATTTAGTACACAGATAGATAAGACTTGGAGTAGAATATAGGCTATGAGGCAACTAAGGACACAAACGAGCGAAATGAGGGTGTGTCACTAAAATTGTAATAAAAATCCCATCACAAACGTAACATGTAAAAAAATGAAAGTCTCGCAACGCAGTTCTTCTACCGCAAAAAGTTGTAAGATCTGATGTAAAACCAAGTTGGCAAAATTCAGTTCCTATCTATGGAAGCATCTATCCAAAAATTTCGACATAACGACACGTTTGGCTCAGTTTCTAGCGTTTGCTGTGCCAGCGGTCGCGGGTACGAGTCTAGCTGGGGACATTCATTTATGTGATAAGCAAGAATGTTTGTATATCAGTCATGGGTGCTTATATTTATAATATGTATATATTTAAAGTTATATATGTGTAGTGTATCAACTATCTGGTATCCATAACACAAGCCTCGTAGCTTACCATGAAACTAGATTGTGCTGTGTTAATATCCCAATATATTTATATTTATTTATTTTAAATTGTTACCTAATTTGTTAAATAACAAAATTTTATAGATACCGTATCAATATTAGATATCTTTATTTTTTTAATAAATAGAATGACTTGGCCATCAGACGAAAACATAATCACAACAATAATCTACTTTTTAAATAGTCATAATGAAAATATGCTAGTTTTAATGAGATTAGGGACAATTAACAAAAAATAAAAACCGACTTCAAACAAAAGCACTAAAAAGTTTAAAATAACTGATTGGTAGTTTTCATTTACTATACATACCTAATCAAATATTTTCGAAGTCGGTGTGCTTTGCTTTGTATGGGCTGGCACCGATTTCGAAAATATTTGATTAGGTATGTATTTAATAGATAGGCTTTAATTACTTAGCCAAAGCACACCGACTTCGAAAATATTTGATTAGGTATGTATAGTAAATGAAAACTACCAATCAGTTATTTTAAACTTTTTAGTGCTTTTGTTTGAAGTCGGTTTTTATTTTTTGTTAAAAAGTTTTTATTTTTCCCTTTTTAGTGTAGACAGTAGTAGCAAAGTAAGAATTCCAACGTGTTAGGCTTGTCAAATCAAACAAAATAAGCCCAAACTCAAAGTATCTACTATTAGCCGTTGAAGAGTTCCACCTATCCACCTTCTGGCCTTACCATCAGATCAGGTCAACAATACCGAACCACTGTACTATCAACGGAAATAGAAACACTTGCAAATTTAAAGTTAATATGACAATTAGAAGTAGGTTAAATTCATCATTCGCTATTTTTCCACACTTAGGGGTGGTATTTTTTTTTGAAATTTAAATGGGACCAATCTGGAAGTATACCCTTTCAAACAACACAAAATTTGTCCAAATCGGTTAATAAATGACGGAGTTCTGAGGTAACAAACATAAAAAAAAAAAAACATACAGTCGAATTGAGAACCTCCTCCTTTTTGAAGTCGGTTGAAAATAGTAGAAATAATGAGATTTATATTTCTAAAATGTAGCAACTGCGTGGAAATTGGATTTTTTTGAAATTAGGTGCTGCATCATTGAGGCCTCAGCGAAGCGAAAGAGGGTTTCGGAAAACCATTGTTCCGACGATGCCTTTTTCGTAACTTATATACATATTGCATTATTATTTTATCGTCATCTATACATATAATAAAATTATAACTGAGTCAAAGTACATTACATATTTTTTGGAAAATCTTATTGAAATAGTCATTATTATCGATACAGAGGCCGAATCTATAGTTTTTAGAATATTTGTCGGTCTATCTGTCTGGAAACGCATCACGAGTAAACAACTGGACAGATTTTGATGAAATTTGGTATGATGATAGCTGGTTATCTGGGTCAACATATAATATACTTTTTAATGCAGAAAAAATATGAATCGCTAATTTTGACATGAATTGCTATGTTATCTGTATATCTTTATTATTATATTTATATGATTCATATTTTATTATAATATAATTTTTATAATTATGCAATGTAAGAATTTTAACATAAATGATTTATTTAATAAAACTAAACAATACATTAATTTATATCTATAGATTTGTTAATTTTACATTGTACTTATAGTGTTGTGTCTCACATTAGCTTAGTTAACAATTTAATTAATTTTTGCTTGTTTTTTATGATCGTATTTACTTATTTCGAAATATATTAAAGCTAGTTAGTAATTTTAGCTTTTTATTATGAGATATTCAAAATGTACAGTAAACTTGACAAAAAAAAAATCATCACGAACACCCTTATACCTCATCCGAATAAGTATAAACTAACCTTTAAAGCAATAGAAAAATCTACATATTTTAAAACATTATTCTTGTAATTTAAGGGGTTTGGATGACGTCGCATCATCGACCTGTGTGTCTCTCTTGAAACGAGTGGCACGAGGAGGTCGAACAGTTATCTGTTCTCTACATACTCCTTCCGCGAGGATTTTCTCCGTCTTCGATCATGTATACGTGGTATCTGATGGGAAATGTGCGTACCAAGGGACTGCTGCTGGAGTGATACCATTTTTAGAGGAATTACAACTACCATGTCCAAAAACTTATAATCCTGCTGATTTTAGTAAGTTGTATAAATACATATATGTACATTCTACATATTATGTATATTTTTTCTTAATACTTCTACCTCCAGGTTAAGAAATCCGCCCGAGAGGGCGCGATGAACAGTCTCAATAAAACTAAAGAACTATGTATATAAAATATTATATTTCACAAGTGTATCCCCTATTTCGTCATTCTTATAGGCAAATGTTTAGTTTGACGTGCTCCACAAAGCACTACTAACATTGCCAATTTTTGAACTCCGAGTTGAGATTAAGAATTTTTGACGTAAACTCTTAACTTTTAGCTCAACACAGGTCTCGAGCATAAGATATCATGATTTTGCCCCTAGAATTGTCTTTAAACTCATACAAAATATGTACATTTCGTACATTGTACGAAACGACCGTCGTTTAACGCAGTGATGCCGTTTGCGAGTTGTTAATCGTGGGTTTAATTTCCTCATTTTATACGGGATCCATACTAAGATCATGGATATTTTGGATTTGTGCGAATATCTTTATGGCCGTTGCAGCAATATTAGATTATTTGTATCTATATGATTGAAGAAGAAATAAAAATCGTGCTTAAAATTGTAGGTACGCTTTTTTTTAATGTCACTCTTTTTACTTTTTACCAAAATCTGTCAAAAAAGTAATTTATAAAAAAAAGCTATTAAAAAAGGTCTTCATTAACAGACTTCAAAAACAGAAAATTAATTTTATATATTTATTTATTAAACGACAACCAACAAAAGATACATTAAAAACGGTATGATAATAATGTGCTAACAATTTCATAAATGTTCTTTTAGTTATAGGTTATCACAACATGCTCTTTTTTCTAAATCACGTCAATAACATTTAATTACAAGATGCAAGTTTAAAATTAAAATAATAATAATAAGTTAATAAATAAAGTTAAAATATATAATTTATTATAAAATTAATAAATATGACAATTGAAATATAAAAAATTACATAATCAGACATATAATTAGAATAAATTAGATAAAAATATATAAATAGTCAATCCAATAAAACAAAAAAATACAATTTAGGATTAGAATTAATAGTAACGCACAAAACATAGTAATACAAATACAAAAAAAATATCATAATTTATCGTAATAACGATTAGCGAAGGATGAGTATGTATATATTTTTGTTCGGCATAGTATTAGATTGCATATCATATATTTTGATCAAAGCAGTCAATTGTAACATACAGACTTCGTTTATTTCCCATTGTAGATATCTGTTCTCAGTCTGATATAAAAGTAATTTTAAATTGCGAAGCTGCTGACCGTGCCTAACACTTGATTATAGATGTTGCAAAATTTTCTATTGTTTTGTTTGATGGACTATAATTGTAGGGAGATCAAAGATAAAATGTTTGAATGCTGGAATAAATATTTGAACGATTTTCCTTAAGACCTTGTAGCATAAAATTAATTAAAATTTATTGGATTTGTTAAATTTTGATTATTGTTTATTAATGGAGTTGTTACTTTATTATTTATTCTTCGTAGTTGTCTTCAAAAATTTTTGCTAGAAAATTTATTAGATAGTCTTAAGGCCGTAATGTAATCAAATAATCTATAGGTACATATAGTAAAATTGTAATTAAGCCGAATCTGTACATTAAATATTTTTTTGGAAAATCTTATTGAAATAGACATTATTATCGATACAGAGGCCGAATCTATAGTTTATAGAATTTTTGTCTGTCTGTCATGACATTTGGTATAATGATAGCTTATCCGGGTCAACATATACGGGATACTTTTTACTGCGGGAAAATATAATATCATCTCTGAGAAATCGATACTAAACTTTAAAACGTAAGTATGTTATAACGTAGTATGTTATAAGTTGGATACAATAACGCAACAATATTAATTATATTAATGAGTTAAACTAGTTGCCATACTGTATTTTTTGTGTCACACAACTTTCACACAACACTTTTACTGTCTGAAGGATTGCAAAGAAAAATATGATAGAGATAACAGTGAAAGTGGGATCTACCCAAGCGAAGAATACATTGACATGTTACTATATTATCTCTGTCAACCCTTAATATCGTATATGTATGTTTCACTTAAGACCTAATATTATGTTATTGGTGTTATTGGACCCGACTGATCAGCACTCCTCTTGATCAGGAGTAAGTTGCAATTGGGTGAATGTCTCTACCCATTGGTCTATGAAAATTAGGTAAAATTAGGGAATAGGTAGTGCACCAAATGTGTATGCGCATTGTGCACACACTTGTATACCATTATAGATATATTCCGGTTATCGGGTTGGTTAGTAAATAGAATTTACTGCCGTCCCATAAAATCAGTCAGGCGGATATCCTTTTGATCCAAAAAGCTTATATAATAATATTTAATACTTGTGTTTCAGTCATAGAAGTATCGAGTGGAGAATACGGCTCGCATACTGATCGTATGGTCGCATCTATAGATAATGGCCGATCTCAGAAATGGAGAAACTATGCCGTGGATGATGTTTACGAAGCGACGGAAATCGAACAACTGAATACAGGTGTGGTTGAAAAACACAACTATAAGTTTGAGAGTACGCCGTATTATCAGTTCTTTGTACTTTTGAAAAGAATGGTCTTACAAACTGTTAGGAATAGGGTAAGTTTATAATAATAATTTAGCACTTTTTTCCCATTACTAAGAACAGGTCTTCCCTTAATGCGTAGGGCATCAGACCATGTTAGCCAAATCGATGGACTTCACATCTTCGATCTTCCGAAAACTAGTTAGGTTAGGGAAACACCTGCACACACTTGCATGTCTGAACATGCACTCTTAAGCTACACTAGGTACTGAACGTATATATTTTACAATCTCATTTTTATGTAACAAGCACAAAAAATCAAATCTTATCTCTTTATAAAATTAATTTAGAAAAAAAAGAATAAAAAATAATATGACATGTCGAGGGAAAGAGCAAGTTAAGTTATATGGAATACAAAAATATATTTTTGAAAAATGTGAAGAAGTTGGACCCTTACTTTACGAGTACATATCTCTAAAATTACTAAGTCAAGAGTTACGGTATGATTTAGTACTTATACTCGCCTTCACTCATAATAATGTAAGGAAATCTATTAATAATGTACAAAATTCTCCTTCACTAGATTCAGATTCCTACATGACTATTTTCGGAAATAATTTTAGTGCCTTTATATTTTGAAACCACTTCTATTATATTATGTTGGTTCAACGTTGAGTTCTTAAATAAAAAGGATATCCTTGTTATGAGATTGCATAGCAATCAATGTTAGAATTGACTCGTATGATTGAAAAAAGTCTTTCATATATACATATGTAATAATAAAGTCTGGTTTGTGGTAAAAAGACGGACGACACGTTTGGCTTAGTTTGTACTGAACCTACTTGCTGTGCCAGCGGTCGCGAGTGCAAGTCGCGCTGGGGCATTCATTTGTGGATGAGTACGAATGTTTGTACTCTAGTCATGGGTGTTTATATTTATAATATGAATGTATTTAAAGTAACATATGTGTAGTGTATCAACTCTGGTATCTATAACACAAGCCTCGTAGCTTACCATGGAACTGGATGCTGCTGTGTGTTAATGTCCCAACATATTTATTTTTTAACTAGCGACTCACCCTCGCTTCGCTCGGCTTCGTCCGTCGCTTGATTCCCCATGCAAAATTTCATCCCCATTTTCATCCCCTTAAGGGATAATTTCTGGGATAAAAAGTCTCAAACTATCTCCTTACCAAATTTCATCTAAATCGGTTCAGTAGATCCAGACATTACCCCTTACAACGTTACAAACCCACAAACTCACAAAACTTTACCTCTTTAAAATATTAATATAGATTTGTTTCTCAAACAAATTAATATATTAAATGAATGAATGAAAATGAAAACTAAGAAAATACTCACTCACTCAGTGACTTTATCTGGAGAAATCAAAAATTCGAACGAGACTCAACATAGTTAACATCACCATTAATAACTACAAGATTTTTTTGATCCTTAAAAGCAAAAATTCGAAAACGAGGTCAATATCTGTTTATAATTAAGTGATCCTTATAGAAAGATGGATAGAAAGATAGAAAGATATGACGAAACGACTTGACGATTGCTTCTGAATATGGAACCCTAAAAAATCATTTCACCAGAGACAGTGGCAGGTAGAAATGATTTTAAGCTATAACTTTATTTTTAGGACAATCTTTGGATGCGAGTGTTCATGCATGTGTTTCTTGGTGTAATAATTGGCGCCCTGTTCAATAAAATGGGCTACGATGCATCTAAAACTCTATTCAACTTTGGATTTTGTTACGCGTGCATTATTGCTATGTTGTACACCACTATGATGCCGATACTACTCGCATGTGAGTATTTGCAACTTATAGAATAATATAAAAAAAGCATTTTCTAGGTCATCATTGAAAAATATGATTTATATATATATATATATATATATATATATATATATATATATATATATATATATTAAGAAATACCTATATAGGTATTTCTGTTTTGTAATAAAATAAGTATGTTTATACTATATGTATGTATACGAGTATAGTTCTGGTATTTATTTATTCTCTAAAATACTTATATGGTGTACATATATATTTATGATTATATATTTTTTTATCGTTTCTTTACATTTTCTCTTTCAGTCTCGCTACTTAACACTATTTCCCACAAACATGGGATGACTGGAAGAGATCTCTTACAGAGAGAAGTCCACCTTTGTCCACGTCATTTTCCATCTATTTTTTTTCATTACTTGTTTAGTGCAATAAAGAATATCAATATGTATATAAAATAATTCTTATATAATAAGAATTCCTGAAGATATGGAATTGACTCTTTTAACTTAATTTTATACTGAAAATTCTTTTATTTCATTTGTGATTTTAAAATTAATTCTTTTGACTTATAACCGATCTGCTATTTGAAAAGCACAGGCGCAACGTTAGAACAGTAATTAACATAACTTTTTCTTGCGCTTTCACGAGTTTATCCTTTGTAATTAACTCGTACATATTAATACTTACATGCTATATTTGACATGCCATAAGTGAGAAAATGAAGAGAAGTATTCTAAAAGTTTTATTAAAGCTAGTTAGTAATTTTAACTTTATTAAACCTAATCCTAAATACCTAATATATAACCTAATTTATTTTACTAATATATAACTAAGTTTTATGGAAATCTATGCAGAGGTATTATAATTTGTTTTTATAGGAATGTTATATTTTTCTGTAATTAACATAGCGGTATAATTTAATACTGCTACGTGAAATTCGAAAAGACACAAATTCAGATAATTTATCTGATTTGATTGTTCAAAAGGTACTACGTATGTATGTCTGCAAAATAAACTTCGCTCCGTATACATAACTTTATCCGGGAATTACATTCATTATCAGCTAAAATTACACACTAGTCGCAACATGTGACTTCATTGACATACAACGATTTATTGACCTATCAACATCGATCAATAAAGTACTAGATACTCAATCCCCTGCAAAAGTTCTCTTAAAACTGTCACCAATTGTGTTTAGGTAATTATTCTAGTTGAAATAAATATACAACAATATAAATTGAACTTTAAATGCAATGTTTAAAGTTGGTTTTACAAAAAAAAATTAGGAGCGCGCTCAAATGTTCAAATGAGCGCTCATTCGGTGAGGAAATTTTTTGTCGCTGACTGCATATCTAGTACTTTTTTGATCGATGCCTATCAAAAGGTAAATATTTGGCATACCTACAAATAGCGTGGAGTAACAATCAAAAATGTATATCTAGAAAGTACATTCACCGAAAGACATGTTATTTACTTTAGCCATAGGTGTACTTTATTTAATTTTGAATTTTTTTACCCGACTGCGTCAAATACCAAGGTAGATATAAATATAATATTGATTTCAGATCCGACAGAAGTATTACTTGTCAAGCGAGAATATTTCAACCGATGGTACGGTTTAAAGCCGTACTACGCAGCATTGTTAGTTTCTCGAGCTCCTGCGACCATTTTCTTCAGCCTCCTATATCTGGTCATAGTGTATCCTCTGACATCACAGCCTATGGAACTGTCCAGAGTTATGATGTTCGTCTCAATATGCATTTTGGTAGCAATGATATCGGAGTCGATGGGGACGTTGATTTCGTCTAGTTTGAGTGTAGTAGTAAGTAACATATTTTTTTTAGCTGCTGTTAGTGTATTGTAGTATTTTAACGTATTAACTTTATTATTTCCTTACACTTACCTCTTTGTGCTTAAAACATCAGTGTCCTAATCTATCATTACAACAAACATTTTGAGCTCCAACTATTAATTCGAACTTTAATTTTAACTACTTATATTTTTGTGGGTTTGCGACTAATAGGCTTGTTACAGCTGCTTTCATTTATCTTAGTTTACAATCGCCAACGGTTTTTTTTAATTATTAATAACAAACTAAAACTTGGCGAGCTTTAATCAACTACTATCAAATTCTTGTAGAAAGAATAGTCGGGCGTCTCGTCAAAATGAAGCTACTCATGAAGTTTTACTTTGTCATTAATTATTAAAAAATCTGTTGGGGACTGTATCTAGACTATCTCTTCGTTATCCTTTTATTTATCATAAATTTTGTTTCTTTGGTTTCCTTTATATAATGAATAAACATGTTGGGACATTAACACATAGTACCATCTAGTTCCATGGTAAGCTACGAGGCCTGTGTTATTGATAGCAGATAGCTGATAAACTATATATATATATATATATATATATATATATATATATATATATATATATATATATATATATATATATATATATATATATATAGTACAAACATTCGTGCTCATCACGCAAATGAATGCCCCCAGCGGAACTCGAACCCGCGACCGCTGGCACCGCAAGTAGGGTCACTACAAACTGAGCCAAACGTGCTATATATTTTCCTTCTTTGTCCATGTATTACATAAGTACTTTTTTGTTTTATTGCTTTCGCATGGTACCTTTTGTATTATTTGCGGCCATGAACGAATTATCTCTAATTCATTCATGTTTGCGGCATAACTTCAGAAATGATCGCAATTAACATGTCATAACTTGTATTCTAGAAACAAATTTTGACTTTATAGATAGAAGCCACAGACAGGCGCAAGTTATTTATTGTATTTTTTTTTCTCTTATAGATTAGCACTTATTTAAGAAGAGAAAGCACATAATGTGCTTAGCTTTGTCTTGTTAGTGTTCTTAATCTTGTGTTAAATTAAATAAATATACACACTATGTTTTAAATAAATTCCTTTATTTTCTAGAATTCAATGTTTGTTGGTCCAGTAGCGGCAGTTCCTCTGATGTTGTTAGCAGTATATGGCATAGGTAGTGGGGATGAAGCTCCTCCTCTCATTTGGAGGCTGGCTCGTAGCTGCTCCTATATGAGATACGGCTTAGAAGGTCTTATTGTGGCAATTTATGGACCACCGAGAGATGACCTGATTTGTCCTGATGATGTAGTCTATTGCGAGTACAAAAATGTTAAGTAAGTAATCGAATACGTTACAAACATTAAACAGAAGTTTGTAAGTATGTGATTATTGTGTGTGTATTTGTTTGGAGTATGCGAGCTTACGCAAGTCCGAACTGTGTGTCTTGTAAATGTTTAATATTCAGAATTAATATACGGGCTTCTAATTTACATACAACGTGGTCCGAGCCGCAGCTGAAAACTACTAGCAGTATAATAAAATACCTCAATGTAAAAAGCTACTTAGGGACTATGAGCTTAAAAAAGTTAAAAAAAAAGCTTTAACAAAACTAAAGAAAAGCTTTAACTTTCTACATAAAATACTTTCTTAAATTTACGCCAATATTTTAAATAAAACTGTCTTTTCGGATTTTTTCGCGAATTTCTCCCTTGATGACTGCTATAAAACATTCGAAACTTCGGGAAACAAATATCAAAAAAAAAAACCGCCAAAAAAACTGTTTTATTTCTATATAGATTTAGAATTGTTTTTCAATAAGGTATTTTTATTCTTTAATTTTTCATTTCAGATATTTCGTCAAAATGATGGGAATGTCAGGTGCATCGTATTGGGTTGATATTACAGTTCTTTTTGCTATGCTGTTTGGTATGAACTTTGCTGCGTATTATCTATTACGACAGCGACTATCGCCTAACTACGCCTTCAGAGCTATCAAAGTTATAGGCAGATTCATTAAATCCAAAATAAGTCTCAAAACGTAAATTACTATAGCGCTAACGATTATGAACTTTTATTATATTCCCTTAATTCGTTTCAATTTTGACATATTGTTTTTGCTATTACTATTTATTAATAACTAGCGACTCACCCTCGTTCCGCTCGGGTTCGTCCTTTCATAGGTTTTAACGGTTAGTACAGATTTCTCAGTGATGAGATATTTTCACAGAGTAAAAGGTCTCCTATGTGTTGACCCAAATAACCAGCTATCATCATACATCATAATCTATCCAGTCGTTTTCTCGTGATGCGTTCCCATACAGACAGACAAAAATTTCAAAAATTCTAGATTCGGCCTCTGTATCGATAATAATGACTATTTTAATGAGATTTGCCAAAAAATATTTAATGTATAGGTTTGATTCAGTTTGAATTTTACTAGCCACTTAGTTTTCGTTTCAATAGATAAAAATAGTTATTGTGAGTTTGTTTACCTTAGGTAACTGATACACCATGCTATCCCGGAATTTTTCGTGTAATCGTAAATTTTAATTTTATGGTTTTCGATTTTCGCGCTGAAACCGTATATATTTCCGGATTTTAGTGAAAGTCGGATCACAATCGGTTAAGCTATTCCAAAGATGATCCCGGACAAAAACCTACAGACAGACAACAAAACAAAACTCTATATACTTGATAAAACATAGATATTTTGATATCACGGACAGACTCTTTAATGTTATTTATTAGATATACAATTACACATATATTAAATAGGTATAGTAAATAAGTTTATTGTAAACGAAATGAAAGTGATAGTAATAGTTTTAAGTAAATGTCTTAATTTTTTTCGTTATTAGCCTCTTATTTTTATATTATTGGTAATATAAATACTAATATAATATTATAAATATGAAGGTGTGTATGTTTGTTTATTTGTTTGTTTGCCCTTTTTTTCACGTCGAAACGGAGTGACAGATTGGCGTGATGTTTTGTGTGGATATACATAGTAAGAGGGCTGGAGAGTGATATAGGCTACTTTTTACCGCGGCAGATTATTTTACTCCCACGGGAAAACACGTTATGTAATACATAGTCTATCTATTCCATTATGACATACTAATCGTTTAAAACATACCTAGGGACGAACCCGAGCGAAGCGAGAGTGAGCTGCTAGTATAAATATATATCCTAAAAAACCTTCTCAGTGATATTTAGTTTCAGGGTAGCTTTATAAGTTTTAACTTATGTAGATATTACCTTAATTGTTTTTAAATAAAATGTGATATTATCTTAATGAATAGATTAGAATATATTATATTTTTTTTAATGATTGAATTAACCGTGTCGGGGCTTGGCACTAGACATTGCAATTCTCAGGGCCTCTTCACCCTTTTCTAACTTAATTGAAATACATTTTTTCTACCACAATGCAATTGTATTAGGTAGATTTCATAGAAATCTAACTGTTGTATTTGTCCTCATGGTAGAATTTTCACCTATTTTTTTATTTTTAAAATAAAATGTTCACTTAATGAAACATTTAAAAAAAAATCTGTGCGTGGGGCCCCTAGCTGATGCGAGGCCCCTAGACAGTTGCCTAGGGGCCTAACTTATAAACTTTGTAAGTACAAAAATTTTTATACTAATACGCTAGCAAATAATAAATATACCTATACGTGTTATTTTATATTTATATTATTATTTACCAATTACCAATATATTATAATAAAAAATGATATATTGAAAAAATTAAGCCCATATTATTGTTTCATTTAATGATATAAGATCCGTTACATACTAGAATGCTCTAGATTGAATGGTAAAATATAAAGTTTGATTATGAAAATACTGACATTTAGAATAATTTTAACTAATAAGTGATTTAAAATAGTGAACATCCAGCAAAAATATTAGGTGTAAATGTATTGATGCCAAATGCCAATTCGTGATTTTTTTTTAAATATATTTCGATTCTAGTTTACTATGCATATTAGTAAGCTATTCTAAAGGTGTTAAGACTGGTACATTGTTTAGTTTGAGTATATTAAAAGTTTTTAACTGAAAAAGTTCTTTTTAGTTTTTTTTTCCATTTCCTATGTACCTACGTTTAATGTTTTGAATGAAACAATTATTTTTGTTTGTGTGTTTATTTAATAACGAATCACTCCAGAGGGGATTTAAATAGGACTTTCCTTAAATGGGGTGTTTTCTGAAATAAAACCGTACCTATCTATATCTTAATCGATTGATATAAAATGAGGAAAAGCTGCCTCATTGGTTTAGAGTAATCACGGGCTGGTAAGTATGCCATCAGATTTCATATAAATTATCTTTAGCTTAAAATTTAGCCATATTACTCATTAAACCAAAATCAATTTTTCAATAGAAGTGTATTTAACAAATAAAGATAATTAGTATATGATACACTAAATACTTTCAAGAAAAATTATCGTGTGTATTTTTACGCTTTAGTCTTAAAATAAAAAATGAGGGACATTTCTTACAGAATAATTAATTAAGCACAAAGCTTTTTTTAAACCATTTATTATCCAAATCATGTAGTCTCACTAAACTAAAATCACAATTTATTTGTAAAACAAAAGAATTAATATAACTGACTAGGGCAGTCAACAATTGTAAATTAATATAAAAAAAAACTATAATTTAAAAATATTTCGTCAATTTCAGATCTGATCGTGCATACAGTGCATTTTTATACTAATCTCTAAGCAAGTGTAGATAAACTACAGCCTTCAATAAAGATTTAAAGGAAATTGTTCGTAATATACTTATTCGTACGTATTAAAATATGTGTTTTCTATATTTAATTAAGTCAGTGATGTATTTTTTTACCAAGATTCAAGACTTAAGACTTTTTTTACATGATAGTTCTGCATATAATAATGTTCAGACAAAAATTGCTTAGTAAAATTCTAATTGTATTAGTAATATTTTTGTTCCAATAGAGCTCATGTTCACATTGATCGGTTTCAATTTTATCATCATATCATGTAATTTTGATAAAAAACAAATATTTTTACTGTAAAAACGGTTTTTCAATTCTTGAATTGCCATGAATTGCATACAATTATTGACAATTTTGATGCAATAAATAATCATGTAAATGTGCCTTACAATTACACAAAACTAAATTTCTAAACCTGTCTCATAGTGCAAACACAATCAATCGATTAGTGAAAAATTATTATACCAAAGTATTTTATAGCCTGTTATATAACTTTCACTTAAAAACTAACTCACTAAGGTTTAGCAAAAATATCTGCAATATGTCACTGATTTAAATACAAGAGTAGTTACAATTTCAATTCCCTCTATACAAATATTATAATATATGATTTAATTTAATACACGACTTATACAATTAATTATTTGTATTTATTTATCTATATTATGTATATTATATTTATAATGGAATGCTTCTTAATAAAAATGTATGAGTTGTTAGTGCAAAAGTACCTTAACAATATGATCTAGAATTCAAAAATGTGATTGTACATATTATGGGTTTTCGAACGTTATTTGCTTATTGTTTATTTTTCAATATTGGATATAAGCATAGAAATAGAGAGTGAACTATGTTTATTTATTTTTTCAGCCGTCAGCTAAAAATGACTGAAAGGACTGACAGAGACAAAACGAATGTGCGGTCTTCTATATTTATATAAATACTATTAATTTATAACCATTTTACATTCTATTATAATATTATAATTTTTAATAATATATTTTTTTTTACATTTCATTTATAAATTCAAATTGTAATAAAAGGCAGGTACTGGCCGTACGTTCGCTTTCTCTTTCAAGAGTGTGGTTAATTTCATGAGAGTATTGCTCAGTCCGTTCTCTACATCTATGGTTATACATAAGTTATGTCACACTGATATTTAAAATATAATTATAACAGAATAAAATCACTTGATTAATTTTACAGTGATAATGGGACAGTATGTTAACTTCAAATACACATAACATCTCACAGAAAACATTTGGTTTATTTTTTAATTCATTAAAAATAATCGCAAGCATGATATCGGTTTGTAAAATAACCAGTGGTTAATATAACCAGTAATTATGTTTAAAAGCGATGAAAGTTGATTAATTTATAAATTTTTCGTTAGCTTCATAAAATTAAATTTTGGCAGTGAATATTTTCAACATAAAATTAAAACACAATATAAACAACTTAAGTACATTATTTAAATATAAAAAAAATTACGTAAATGGCATAAAAATAGCTAAACTTAATTGGAAATTTTGAACATAACAAAAATTAAAATAAAATAAACGCTAAAAATGCCTATTAAATAAATTATTCTAAGAGTATCATACAAAATGACCTGTGGCCTACGTGTAAATATAAATATTAGTTAATACACGCTACAAAAAATATATTAAAAAGTCATCAATAAAAAATATTTCATATTTTTTAATTAAAAAAAACTAATAAGTTAATTTTCCATAAAATAAATATTAGTTTTATTTAGACGTTAACACATTTCTTTTTGATGTAGGTTCAAGATATTTAATTAAAAGTCCTATATTGCTAAATTAGCATTAAGAGACTTTTACTTTCTTCTTGAGAGTTGATAGCAGTCGAGAGAGTATAACATTATTGTGGAGTGCTTGGAGCGCCATATTGGTATCCTCATAGTTACATCGATGACAAAATGTTATAAAATAAATGTAAAAAATACAATCTCCTTCGTTCAATATGTAATTTTTACCCAGAACACTATAATTTTTACGTTATTTGCCTGTTTTAATGCTTATAATTTATAAGTTTAACAATAGATTCAATTATAAGAGATACATTGATTATTTAAAATAAATTAATGCATTTCGAAAGCACAAAATCTTTTTTGGTAAAATTTGCTACAAATTTGTTAAATAGACACCATAAGTTTGTGTACACTCGTTTACAGTAATTACATTCTAAGTTTAAAACTTTCACACACTCCACTGTTAGTACAATAATAAAAATAATATTTTAAAATAGCAACACATAAAATATATTTTTAAATTGAAGATTTAGTAGGTAGTTTTAAATTTTATGTATTGTATGCATTATTGTACTGCTAGGCGAGCAAGAGACCACAAGTAAAATTCATCATAAAATAACTAAAAGTCCTAATACATACATAAAAATCTTAATACACCTATTAGGATTTTAATAATTTTTATTTATATTAAAAAGTTATCGAGATTACTAAAATAAGACACTAAAAAGCTTGCATTGGTTTATGTATGTTTAGAATTAAAAAAATGGAAAATTTTAACACAAAAATTTACATTAAAACATTTTTTTTTTATAAAATAAAAATTAAGTTAGACTATATTTTATTCATCAATTAAATCTTATCGCATTATTTCAGGATATTTACAAGTCCTCATTCCACGTCCCCGGCACTTTATGTCGTAGTCCTAATCTAATTATGTACACAATGGTAACTATGTTACTGATCGAACCTTATCTTATATGATTTTATATTAATGATTATATATGTATGTACATGTTATATAATCGAAACGTTTAATATCATTTCTATATGATTATAATGAAGTTTCATGGGTCTATAATTAAAAAAAAAACCTAAATTGAGTATTAGCATTTGGTCTAAAATTTCTTTGCCTTTTTATTTTTTAAATAAACAGAATTTCATATCCGTAAGTTAAAAGAATTACTGTCACAGGAATTATTATTTTTTGATTCAAGAACGTCTTTTTGTTTTGTATTTAAATAAATAAAAATGTTTTACTGATCCCCAAAAAACATGTATGTATACGCACATATTAAATGCTAAATTATTATTATTAGATACTCCTTAGGCTACATTTTAAAATATTTATGGAATGTATGGGTTTAAAATAATGTTATTCGAAGGTAATCTTGATTTCTAAGGATGGATAAGTGCCTTTAAAATTGTTTAAATATTTCAAGGCACTTTGTATCAGAGAAGGATGATTATTTAATTCGTTGCGTGTTTAAATATTACGCTAATCTTGACATTAATACAATAAAAAAAAAATTAAGACTAAAGTTTTACAGTTTGTAAAAATGCTTAAAACGGTGTAAATTAAACATCAGTCACTATAATATGGATATGATACAGCTGCCTCTAATCTAATCTATATACTATTACATAAACTCTCATTCTCAAAACTCGTCTTATCCATCTTTTCATATCGTTCAGTATTTATTTAAAAAGGATTTATTAAGAAATACTGAGTTTAATGTATAAAATTATTATCACGTGTCTATATGTTACCATTAAGGCAAATAAGACAAGGTAATTTACGCTTTAACAAAAATAAAAGCTGTAAAATAGTGGATGAAAGCTGTATATGTGGTCGAGATGATTACATACACAGCTCTATTTGTTCGAAATTATACACAAACGATATTACAAGCTAATCTATGAATTAGAAAGTGAACTGTTGACTTATCTTATCATCGTCACACTGTTGCAAATATAATGCCGGCCTGTCTGAATCTAGACAAGCGTTTAGTTTTGCGTGTCGAATGAGAGGGCCACGAGTCCTCCAAAGCTGGGCGTCATCTGAAGGGTCGCACGCAGCGAGGACTGCGGTCACGCGGTCCTCTGAGAGGGAGATACAGAGGCTGTGATGGCGGATGAGGCCGTTGTCGAAACGCCACTCTTGGTTGCCACCGGTGTTGTGACATGGGTACATACCTATTTGTTTTTTCGCATTAATAAATGTTTTTGTTAGTATTCTGTCGCTGTGGTTACCAAAGTAAAATTATTATTTATCAAGAAGCTAACTCAATTATGCTTAAATTTTATTGACATAGGTACTATGTCTTTAAATTATAAAACCTATATATAAAGCGTGCACATAAAACCAAAATTTCATTTTTTTTGCTGAAGGCAGATTTATTGTACTCACCTACAGTACCGTCAATAAGATGCCCCATTGTGTCCAAGCATCGTGGGCCTTGTCTGATCGCATATGAAGCGCCTCCCATCGCAGGCACCTGCAGTTCAGGGTACACGTGTTCGAGGTACCATCTAAACGGCTTGCAGTGAAGCTTTTCACGGATTGCTAAACGTTCGGATATGCTGAAAATTTATAACATTTATTTGATTTCCTTCTTTTAAAAGCAGCATATATTTCTAGTTTATTGAATAAATATATGTACTTAAAAATATCAAAAAAAAATGCTCATAAGCATTTATTTATATTACAACAGACAAAAGTAGCTAATCAACTCTTCTATAATATATTATAATTAGCTATTATTAAGGCTATAGCTATTCAACCCTCTATTATATGAGCGCTACTGTATTCAAAATGGAAAATAAACTATCTTCTAATTTCACGCAGATAATTACATCGTAAAGTAATGTTTCATAAACAAGCAAAAGTTCTAAAAAGTGTGTGTGTGCATATGGCTCCAACCACAACCTAAACAAACCAGATATATCATTAAAAAAAACATAAAACTTTTGACTCCAGCATTTTGTCATGTAATTACATACATGTAAAACAATTCACTCACTCTCCATATTCAACTTGCTTTGCCAAAGGTTGCGATCTATAGTAAAGTTCCTTGTAATCATCCATCCAGACTTCGGCGGCACGACGCGTGTTCCTGGCGAAGACCGCTCCCGACCCGCCCGGGAACGTGTACGGGTGACGCTTGCGGAACACATGGCCCACTCGGGAACACGGCACGATCTCTAGCGATCCACCACATTGCCATACTCTGGAATAATATTTTAGTTTTTAGTTATGAATACTTTTAATTATAACTTTTATTATACCGAAATAATTGATAGTGTTTATTTTAATACTTTTAATATACATTTTAATAAATTACAAGCAAAAAATACCTATTGATATTATGATTTACATATACATAATACATATATTAAGATCACAGTATAAGATTGTTATAATAATTTACTTAATCTATCTATCAATCTATCTAATATATTTAAACGAGCAGTTCTTGTATATTTATTTATTTATTTATACCGGGGATATCGGAAACGGCTCTAACAATTTTGCTGAAATTTGGTACGTGGGGGATTTCGGGGGTGAAAAATCGATCTAGATTAGTCTTATGTCTCGGAAAACGTGTGTTTTCGAGTTTTCATGCAATTTTCGTTCGCATCATGCCACGCAAAACATGGTCATACTTCCGAATCCCGGTCGGATGGATACAGAGTAAACTTTTGTATTTTTTTTGTTTTTATTCAAGTTTTTTTGTTTTTTAGCCAAATTGTACTTTTGGCTGGAAACTGTCGCCTAGGTACAATTATTAATAAAATATAATCAGTAATGAATCTAAAATTGTAAATCAAATCAATTAATTCTGAAAAGCTTAATGTAAAAAATAGTTTTGTAATATCCCCGATAGGTGAAAAGAAACCCCCATTTACTGTGGCCCCTCAATTCCAGGACACACCCCTAACCATCTCCAACAGTATTGGTATTCTCGGTGTCGACATATCTAGCGACGTCCAGTTCCGGAGTCACCTGGAAGACAAGGTCAAACTGGCATCCAAAAAGCTAAGTGTGCTTAATAGAGCGAAGCGGTACTTCACGCTGGGACAAAGACTGCTTTTATATAAATCGCAAGTCCGTACCCATATGGAGTACTGCTCACATGTCTGGGCGGGAGCACCGGCATACCAGCTTGGGCCTTTTGACTCGGTTCAAAGGAGAGCTGTGAGAATTGTCGACGATCCAATACTCACAAGCGATATAGAGCCCCTAAATCTAAGAAGAGATTTTGCGTCCCTATGTGTGCTCTATCGTTTGTACAATGGGTTGTGTTCCGAAGAGTTGTTCGAAATGATGCCCACGGCCACTTTCTATCATCGCACCGCTCGCCATCGACGGGCGAGTTCATGCTCTCACATTGCAGCGCAAATGGTCCCGTACAGTTCGGTTTCAGAGGAATTTTCTCCCACGGATCATTTCGCTGTGGAATGAACTCCCTGCCGAGATTTTTCCAGAGAGCTACAGTATGGGGTCCTTCAAAAGGGGAGTAAATAGGTTCTTAAAGGGTCGGCAACGCGCATGTGATGCCCCTGGTGTTGCAGGCGTCCATAGGCTGCGGTAACCGCTTACCATCAGGCAGGTCGCATGCCTGATTGCCACCGACGTGGTATAAAAAAAAAGGTGGTGCTAGCGCTACTGATAGGTAATTTTACACCATTGTTGAGTTATAGTCACAAATCATAATAATATCGTTTTATAATAATTACTTCTTTCTTCCAATTCAAGAGTACAGAATTAATATAACTTATAAATTCCTATATAAATATAAATTGCAATTTTATTTTTATAAAATTTATTGGAAACCACACGCGTAATTGTACTTAATTAAACAAATAATAATATTTAATTTATAATACCTGAATGAAATTTCTAAGTTCTCGCCACCCCAAACATCCATTTTCATATCGTATTTGCCCAGTTTGTTGAAATAGCGTCTGTCCATACTGAATAGCCCCCCAGCTATCATTGGCGTTCTGATCACTTGTGTTGGATCACTGAGACGTGCGCTGCGTTCCGCATGCGATAAATATTCCCACTGCAATAAGTTAAATGAAAATGTATAGTAGTACTTGGTTGTATGGATTAGGTAGGGGTAACTAGTTCGGTTATCTGTTAGCGCAAATAAAGTTGTATTTGTTGAGCATAATATGTAAATAATATTTATAATATTATAATATTGTTATGTCTGTCCTTCCCTCCGTCCGTATACCTATCACAGTCCCTCGGAGACTATTGGCACAATATAAATGAGATTTAGTAGGAAGTATGTGCACTTATGCTTGGTGGTCGGTGCGGGAGTCGAACCTGAACTTAGCTGTTTTTCTATTCTGCTCTCCTCTACTTACGGGCTTATTCGCGTTTATATTAATTTTTTGCGCAATATCACACTTTATATGGCATCGTATTGTATTGGGACTAATAATTATGAGTCGAGAAACATTTTTTTAGATGCGTATCATTATCTCTAATTTACCTAATATGCGGATAGATTTAGCTTTAAATTATAAAAATCTCAATAAGGTAAGTTAGCCAATTAATTAAAAAAAACATAAACAAGATGTCGTGCCTATCTCGATCTAGTTTTTTCATAGATATATAGAATACCTGGCAGCGTTAAAAATTATAGCTATATTATAGATATATATAGATATAACAATAAACAATAAACAGATATTTTAACGACCAAAAAATATTAATTTGCTGCCAAAACATACAAACGTATTTTCTATTAGTAGTAGTGAAGGTCCCACGTGTTACCAACGTGTAAGAAATATCAATTATGTTTTTTTAATCGTAATTATAGTACCGATTCAATGGTATATCGGCTAGTTCACACAATTCGAGAGGCAGATTACCTTGAACACCAGGTTCCAGTCGAAGCCGCCCCGTAAGTCTGCCGACGCGCCTATGTACTGAAACGTGTCCATGCTAATGACATCGATCACAGGACACACTACTCTTGTTGGGTCCTGAAAATGAAATAATCATATAAATATAACATACGTAACCATATTTTTTATATTCGTATTCAGCATTTTTAACGTCCCACTGCGGGCCACACCACGGGCCTCCCTTTAATACGAGAGAATCAGGCCATAGTCCCCCAGCAATTAATTACAAAGTTAGGTATAAGTATGGATTATCGAACTACAATTTTGTCGAATCGATTGAATTAGAAATATAGATCAGTAAAATATAAAACATTTGCCACTAAAGGTTTACATGAATCTTAGTGGACAATGAGAAAAAAAAACATCTTGATATCCTTCATACGACCAAAAGTGAACAAAAGTCAGTTATAAATAATTGATCCTTGCTACTCGTACGTGCGGTTAACTGGTCTGATACCATTTACAAATTAAATTTTATTATAAAGTAACAACGCGTACTATAAAATATACATGTATAATGTATATAGTATCTACTACTGCTCCATATTTGTGTTCCACGCACTTTGGAAATGACCAAGGGGCCTGAATGTAACTATTTTATTAATGTCTTAAGCAGCTAAGCTACGTAAATTTTTGGGTATATGTACATATATCGTTGTTACAAGTTGCCATAGGAAAAGAGTTGTAGTGCATTTAAAAAAATATCAATGAACAATAATTTAATCTTTTTTATATAAAAAATTGCCTGGGATTTTTTTTTGTGACAACCCACTTGGGTCGTGTTTGTTAATATGTTTTATGGTTTAATACACACACACACACACACACACACATATATATATATATATATATATATATATATATATATATATATATATATATATTTCGCCTGGAAAAACGGTGTGGGGTCCACCACTTAGATCGGGATCTTAGACTATAACTAAATTTCAAAGCTTTGATAAAAAGAATGGGTTAAATGTCTTATATTGTATATATTCTCTTTAATTTTATTTTTTAATTTAGATAATTATACGTATAATAGAGGTCCATAGTTTATAAAAACATAATAAATCAGAAATTCCTATAATGTACAAAATAGGAAAATCTTTAAAACATATAGTTACTCATTTATATTACTACATTTTTATCTATACATATAATAAAATTCCAACTGAGTCGAATCTGTACGTTAATTTTTTTTGGAAAATCTTATCGTCATTATTATCGATACAGAGACCGAATCTATGTATAGTTATTAGAATTTTTGTATGTCTGTCGCTAGTACTTTATAAAACTGATATTTTCATTACCACAACATTATGCAATTATATGTATATAAAAAATAATCATGTTTTCTGTCAATTCACTTTAAAGTTTTTTTTTTTAAATTGAATCAACAAAAGAGAATTAATTCTCATTAACTTAATTTACTACAAATACTATATAATTATTTGTTGTTACAAATTAATACATAGACTTCTTTTTTTTCATTTATACTAGCTGCACATGTGACTTCGTTCTCGTTTACTGAAATGGCATATTATAAAAGAAAACGCTTTAAACAAAGTTGAACTTTCTGCTTTTCCCCTTAAAGAATAAATTTCCAAAAATGCCTTCTTATTTCATTAATCCAATATAGTATAAACTATCACCTGACCTAATATAATGTACGATTTAAAATTTTCGAGATTTCACGATTATTAAGTCAGTCAGTGAGTGGTATTTGGCTTTAATATTCGAACTATGCATTAACACAAAAGTGGAGAGATGAAGAAGCTCCATATATCGTGACCATGATCAGAGCCGGATTTAGGGGTGTGGAGGCCCCGGGGCAACAAAGGAGTGGAGGCCCCTAATTATTTTCCAAATGAATAATTTTTTAGTCAAGTGTTTTAAGAATAATAAATATATTGCGAAACAAATGAAATTATTTTCAATAAAACATATGTAGATATAGTCAAATGCAAGAATTATTTGAAACTAAATTACAGTGTTAATGAATGGAACCTTTTCGCTGAACAGTAATGCTTTTTTATTATGGATAAAAGTCTTAAATTACCCTTTGAAATGACCATATAAGTTATAGACTTAATGCAAACATAAATAATCTATGATAAAGTTACTTTTCAATTAAGCAAAAAAAGCAAACATCTGTATTATAATAATAATAATATCAGCATTCAGCAACAGCATATAATCCAAACTTATTCACTTTTGAACATGATATATTAAATAGACATTTTAAATGTAAATATGATGGACTGTATTTAGGGTTTCAAAATGAAACTCCAACCAACGGGAGTTTTTCCTCCGGCTAATCTCCCTTAGCTTTTTTCTTGCTAGTTGCCTCTTCTATGGCTATCCGACGAATGGTGCACCATGAGCAAAACCTCGTTTTTTCATTTCTAATTAACAATCTTAATAGAGTGAGTCTAAATTCTTATCGTATTGTACATTAAAGGGACGTAACTTAAGCTAGATTCTGCCGTCGTGTAGACTCGTCGTCCGTAACATACATCATAAATTTAAATATTATATTGTATATAAATTTGTATAATTCTACATCAATTTTGTTGTGGGTGATGTTTTGATTGTGGGTGAATTCAATAAATTAATGATTAAAAAATGCAGTTATTTTAACTATAACTATAGATAAATAAAATTGAAATGTTCTATTTGTAATATCAAAACAACAGTTTTTTACTTAATTCATATGAGATACATAATATACGGAATAAATTTTCTTTCTGTTATTCCGGCTAATCTCCGAAACGACTGGACTGATTTTGACGGAACTTTCACTGGAAGATAGCTGATGTTATAAGGAGTAACTCAGGCTACTTTTATTTTAGAAAAAAAATCAGGGTTCCGAACAAAAAATTAAATCCCATGATATTGTGAACAAAATCCGCGTACCTAGGAACGCACCCGAGCACAGCGAGGGTAATTCGCTAGTTGACAATATGTGTTAAATTTTTGTAATAAAAGGTTAAGTCCCCATGAGTTCTTTGTTTACCTTTAGTTAACTACCTAAACCTATGGAGTAGATATAGGAAAATATTATTTTTGAGTGCATGCACATTTGATAATAATATATCAGACCTTAAAATTATAAAATAAATAAACTCACGCAGAACCAAAAAAACGTATGATTATAATTAATTAATCATAATCTCTCTATAACCTCTTTTTACCTGACTGCGATGAACGGCGTGAACGAATATTATAGATAAATTGTTTTTAATATTTAAAAATAATATAATCAATCATATTTGTACAAGTATTATAGGTTAAAGTGAGAAAATAAATTGAAAAAAAAAAAAAAATAATAAAAACTTTTTAACAAAAAAATAAAAACCGACTTCAAACAAAAGCACTAAAAAGTAAAAAATAACTGATTGGTAGTTTTTATTTACTATACACACCTAATCAAATATTTTCGAAGTTGGTGTGCTTTGCTTTGTATCGGCTGACACCGACTTTGAATTTATCTCTTTTCAAAATATTTGATTAGGTATGTATTAAATAGGTAGGCTTTAATTACTTAGCCAAAGCACACCGACTTCAAAATATTTGATTTACCAATCAGTTATTTTTCACTTTTTAGTGCTTTTGTTTGAAGTCGGTTTTTTTTTTTTGTTAAAAAGTTTTTAGTGTAGACAGTAGCAGTAAAGTAAGAATTCTAACGTGTTGGGCTTGTCAAATCGAATAAGCCCAAACTCAAAGTATCTACTATTAGCCGTTGAAGAGTTCCACCTATCCACCTTCTGGCCTTACCATCAGATTAGGTCAACAATACCGAACCACGGTACTATCAACAGAAATAGAAACAATTGCAAAGTTTCAAGTCAATATGACAATTAAAAGTAGGTTAAATTCATCATTAGCTATTTTTCCACCCTTAGGGGTGGTATTTTTTTTAAATTTAAATGGGACCAATCTGGAAGTATACACTTTCAAATATAACAAAAATTGTCCAAACCGGTTAATAAATGATGGAGTTCTGAGGTAACAAACATAAAAAAATACAGCCGAATTGAGAACCTCCTCCTTTTTGAGGAAGTCGGTTGAAAACGAAAAAGTTGTCGCCAGTCAGAGTTTGATTTTTTTAATTTTTTTTTTGTGGGGGCCACTCTCTTGTGGAGGCCCGGGGGCTCTAGCCCCGCTTGCCCTCCCCTAAATCCGGCCCTGACCATGATTGCTGTAAACTTTCGAAATCTGAATTTAAAAACGCGATAAATTCAAAAGTTTCATTTATAAAATCAAATATTCGCGTAAGAAAGTATTAAGAGACGCAGAAGTTATGTTGCCTCCCGAACTATTTAGTATCAGTCTATATAGCCTGTCGTACTTGACCACATCACCCGACCGAATATGAATATGAAGACCGTATAAGGCTACATCCACATCTACCTGTTGGACGGACGGATATGCAGTGTAGCTTGTATATATATGTTTTAAAGAAATAAGTACGTAATTTCAAAATTATACACATTCTTAATATTTTTCATCCGTATTTTTAGCTACCTTATTTTAATTTTTTAAATCTATTTTTTTTTAAATCTTAACGTTTCTAAAACTCTTACAGATGTTATAAACATATTTGTTTGCGTAAATAGAAACGGAATTAATTTTCGGACCGTGACCGATATACGAGATTGGACCTTTGGCTTTCACCAAAAGTTGAAGGCCGACGACATGCTCGAATAACATATCAGATTTTTTGGTCATATTATCTACCTAAAATGATACATTTAAGTTATAAATTGAAATGATATTTTATAAATAAACACTAGCGTTGCACGCGGCTCCGCCCGCGTTCGGATGACCAAAAACCAAATTCTTAGACTGTACAGATTAATATACTCTTACATTGCAGTTTTTGCATTTTTTTCTCAAAAATGAGATATTTTTCCGCGGTAAAAAGTATCCCATATGTTGACCCGGATAACCAGCTATCACCATACCAAATTTTATCAAAATTCCTCCAGTGGTTTTTCTATGATGCGGTAACAGACAGACAGACAAAAAATCTAAAAACTATAGATTCGGCCTCTGTATGGATAATAATGTCTATTTCAATAAGATTTTCTAAAAAATATCTAAAGTACAGATTCGGCTTAGTTACTATTTTATTATATGTATAGATTAGCTGGCTTAGACATGACAACACTTCAAAATCGTTATCGCTAGTATAAAACAAATAAATTTAAGTTTTATTTATGTTTTTATTCGTTACAGCTACTTAACACTATTTCCCACATACATGGGTTGACTGGATGAGATCTCTTATAGAGATAAGTCCACCTTTTTCCACGTCTCTTTCAATGTATTTTTTTATGACTACTTTTTTTTTGTGCAATAAGACAAACAATACATAATATATGGAAATTATATATATATATATATATATATATATATATATATATATCCTCTCGCCTTTACATAAATTTTAAATAAAACGCGGCAAGAAAGGAATCACAATTTAGTATATTTTTATTTCAATAATTATTCAAACAAAATGTTTTCTTCAAGACATAAATTTAATAAAATATAAAAATTATCATTTTAACTGAAAAAGCAAACTTATTACTTACTATACATTAGCACTCAATACGTATACCAAGTGTACGGCAGTGGTAACCCAGTGGTAACTCGCTCGCTTGGGAAAAGTAAAGCGGGTTCCACCCCCGGTTCTCGCACTTTTGATATCCTTAAGTGCGATTCATTTTCAACTTGAGTACCTTGCCTTACGGTGAAGGAAAACATCGTGAGGAAACTTGTATGTGTGAGAGAACCTAGCAAGTTTTCGAAAAACATCTAAAATCCATCAATCCGCATTTGGTCAGCTATATTGACTATAGCCTTATCCCCCTAGTATACAAGGGAGGCCCGCTCTCAGCAAAACGTTAAAATGGACTGAATACAGGTACCAGATTGTTATTTATTAAATAAGTAATATGTACTACATTAGTAAAGTTGACAAATGTTTAGAAAGTAATTAAATTTTTAGTGTCATCGGAAACTTTAGCTCATATTAAAGTTACATCTTTGCGTGAGTTTGATGAATTTTCTCAGTATGATGATGATGTTCTCCTAGCCGATTTCGGCCACGGTGGCCAATCTCATTGAGACGAGCCAACTGCGCAGGAGATATTATAGTGCACAAATATACGCGCAGACACAAGTGCACTCTCTATTCCTGTCACTCTCATACTCCGGTGGGACGACTGCTCGACACGACTAGTAATAGTTAAGGCGCAGGACCGACGGCTTTACGTGCTCTCCGAGGCACGGGGGTGAAACACCGCCAACTTCCCAACTCCAGGCTGTTACTGAGACTTACTATACAGAAAGACTCAATAACTAAACTTGGCCCGACCCGGGACTCGAACCCAGGACCTCCGGGTGTGCAGCCGTACATGCTAGCCACTACACCACCGAGGCAGTTAAGTCTCAGTTTATTAAAACTCTGACAGATTAGTCACCTTGTCTTGACAAGTCTTTAATTACCATTTTGTACAAGTTAAATTACATTTTTACAATAAACTAAAACCCCATGGTACAATCTGTGTCGCGATAAAAAAACCTATGTCTCCGGCCCATAAATTATTCTTATATAAATAAAAATGAAATAAAGAAGAAACTTTAAGCCTAAGAAATACAAATAATAAGTATTCCTATAAGTTAAGTTTGATGATGATGATTTTGTTGGTGTTTGTTTTGAACGTGTTAATGTTCTATTCGTTTTGGATTTTATAACTTACTAGCACTGCCCGTGGCTCCGCCCGCGTTCATATGACCAAAAACCAAATTGTTAGGTTTTACATAATAGTAATATAATATGATGATGATGATGATGTGTGATGATGAGTTTTTTTACTGTCATAAATTCTTAATAATAATAGCGACAAAGATACCGATAGATATTTGCCGACAAATTAGTGGTTGGCATTGTTCCACGTTTAGTCTGAAGTAGGTCATTTCGTGTATTTTAGTTAAGAGCTAGATATTGTTGTGAACTAAAGCTCGTTCTAGACCTACGTTAAAATATTGCAGTTATACATATTACGATGTAATAAAAAAATAATTTACATTTATACACATGTACTAAAAGTTGTGCATTGTAAACTTGAATGGGTGGATTATAATAAAACCTATTAATAAAGATAATCGGAGCAAGTAAGAAATCGCAGGAGCAACTACTATAAAATATAATAAAAATATTTTAAGGACTATCGGACTGTCTGGAAAGAGTTATCCTACTAAGAGTGCCTAAAGAGTAGGTATAGGATCGCTTCCAGCGATAAAGTCGCCTGCTGTGCATCTTTTCTTTGTGTTTTTTTTTGTATTTTAGTTTTCGGTGTGCAATAAAGAGTATTATTATTATTATTATAGGTCATACAGGAATCTATCATTACTCTGGTAAGGCACGTTATTTTTAATATAAAATCTATACATAGGTATAATAAAATTCTCACTTAGTCGACTGTGTACTTACAGTAAAATTTTTTGGAAAATTTTATTGAAATACTTAGTCATTATTATCGATACAGAAGCCGAATCTATAGTTTTTAGATTTTTTGTCTGTCTGTCTGTCTGTCCGTCCGTCCGTCTGTCTGTCCGCCCGTCCGTCCGCCCGTCCGTCCGTCCGTCCGTCCGTCCGTCTGTCTGTCTGTCTGGAAACGCATCACGAGAAAACTACTGGACAGATTTTGATGAAATTTGGTATGATGATGGATGGTTATTCGATTTAACATATAGGATACTTTTTACTACGGGAAATATCTCATCTCTGAGAAATCTATACTAGACGTTAAAACGTAACTAGGGACGAACCCGAGTGGAGCGTATCTAAAGCTCTTGGATGCATAGCATACTTGCCTTGATAAATCAACCAGACATCGATTGAGTCCTGCATCACCTCAGTATATCTTTGATCTAGGGAAGTGCTTCCAGAATTTTCGATTTCAACTGAATGAATTCATGGACAAGGCCTCTCTCACCGTCAATCATGTGAAAGACTTTTTGTGCTGATGTCAAGGTCGCATCGCACTCGAATGTCACGGACCAAACCGGATTTGACAGTCTTGAATACGATGACACACTTACTCGAATATTATATTACGCAACTCTAGTCATAATATCTGGTGGCGAAGAGCGAAATTAGCGCGCTCTAATTAGTTTTGGTGAGTAAATGCGTTTGATTATGTCATCTGGTATTAAATTACGAGACTTGGTAATTGGTAAATTAGAATTAGGTTGTAAATTAATCTCATTAAGATAATTCAGTGTCTCTAGCCGTGTTATTACATCAAACGTTATATAGTTACGTATATATATGCATATAATAAAATTCTAACGAGTCGAATCTGTACATTAAATATCTTATTGAAATATCTTACTGGAAAATCTTATTGAAATAGTCATTATTGATGATACAGAGACCGAAACTATCGTTTTTAGAATTTTCGTCCGTCTGTCGTCTGTTTGTCTGTCTGGAAATGCATCATGATAAAACCATTGGAGAGATTTTGATGAAATTTGGTATGATGATAGCTGGTTATCCGGTTAAACATATAGGATACTTTTTACTGCGGGAAAATATCTCATCTGTGAGAAATCTATACTAGGGACGAACAGAGCGGAGAGAGGGTGAGTGGCTAATTAGTATAAGTGAGATTATAAATTACTTAACCATTATATATATTATTTCTTTTTTGATACTATAAATTTATTTAGATTTTTTCAAAGAAATATACATATATGAAATAAGTAAATGTAAATGATGATGATGTTCTCCTAGCCGATTCCGGCCACGGCGGCCAATCTCATTGAGACTAGCCAACTGCGCAGGAGATATTATAGTGCACAAATATACGCGCAGACACAAGTGCATTCTCTATTCCTGTCACTCTCATACTCCGGTGGGACGACTGCTCGACACGACTAGTAATAGTTAAGACGCAGGACCGAGGACCTCCGAGTGTGCAGCCGTACATGCTATCCACTACACCACCGAGGCAGTTATATGTAAATAAAAAATATGCAAAAATATATGTTTGTTACTTGATACTTCTCATACCTAAAATATTATATTAGTTTGTATATTTCTGCCATTTGTATCATTTATCCATATTTTTTTAATCAGTGAAATTTTCCAAGAAACTCATTCTGATTAAGGGTTCTTGTAATGAAATGGTTAAATGGTATATTTTCATAAGCTTAATAATGTTTTCACGTCGTTAAATAAGGTTTGTCATCTTAGTTTTTACAGTAAGATAACCTTAGGGGTTGTTAACCAGATTATTTGTGGGAATAAGATTTGTATTAAAAAATTACAATTAATGCTACCACGAAAATTAATTAAAAAAAATAATACATTAAGGAAAAGCTATAGCAAAATAAGAAAATAAATATATGTACTTATATTTAACCTTCATATTACAGGATAAACCTACAAAAATAACATTGGCTCTGTATGACGTGTCATTCATATACATCAAGAGTTAAATACATTTATAGTGTTGCAAAACCGATTAAAATCGCATCTAAGTCTAGATGAACGTTCTAGAACAGTGCGAGGTCGCTGCAATGCAATGGAACAATGATAGTGGACGTAATAGATTATTAAGAGGGTGAAGGGAGTGAGCTAGCTTGCGTAACACTGCATCTTCCGTTCACTCCGCTTGAGTAACTTAGTGTGGTACGAGGATAAGCTACATTCTAACTGCAAATGTACTATTTATATAATACTAGCGACTCATCCTTTTTTTTTGTTATCGCTGGGGAAACCTATCATGGGGACCCTACCAGCCGTCAATGGGTAGGGTACTGTGAGACTCCTACTCACTAAAACCCACAGCGAAACCCGTCGCCGCAGTGCAATGGGGCGTTGCAGGATCGCTTGCGCATTCACTACAACACCCCTGTAGCGACTCATCCTCGCTCAACTCGATTTTGTCCCTAGTTACGTATTAACGTTTAGTATAGATTTCTTAGAGACGAGATATTTTACCGCAGTAAAAAGTATACTATATGTTGACCCGGGTAACCAGCTATCATCATACCACATTTCATCAAACTCTGTCCAGTGATTTTCTCGTGATGCGTTCCCAGACAGACAGACAGACAGACAGAAGGACAAAATTTTTAAAAGTATAGATTCACCCTCTGTATCGATGATAATGATTATTTCAATAAGATTTTCCAAAAAATATTTAATGTACAGATTTAACTCAGAATTTTATTATATGTATGTATGTAGTTACCCATCAGCGCCCCTGAGTTCTCTACAGTTTACGCGAACTCTCAGAAGGAGACGATTTTTTCACTTACTTCACAAATATCATTTTCGATTGTATTCCTTTCTAGAGCTAGGGATTACCTTCATAGATAGTCTCTTTGTCTATAGTTGAAAACCTTATTAAAAATCGTTCAGTAGTTTCTAACTTCTTCTCTTGAACAAACACAAATCCATCGTAGCGAGAGGCTTTAATAATATTTAGTGAAGCAGTGAGATGGGATTTCCCATCGCAATATAAACAGATGCTTAAAACGTCATTGGAATTTCTTTATTTCTAACTTTATATGATGAGCTGTCAGATAAATTATCAAAAATGCTTCTCTTGGAATCCCTTTTTTACCGACTGTTAAAGGGAAGAGGTATCTTCAACAATTATTATTGTGAATTGATATAGTTTGTTTTTTTACGAATTTCTTTTTTTTGAAAGTTCTTTATTTTTAAGTTTTCGCCATTTATTAAAAATAAAAAAATATTTTTCGAATTAAGTCTACCTTTTTATATATTTTTTTTATATCTATACTAATATATAAACATATAAGCTTTTCACTTGAACCACAAATCACAATATATCTGTAACTCTTATGAGGCAACTGACTTTCAAAGTAAATCGCGTTTGCAACATAAGGTGGTCATCTTATAACGAGGTGATATCGTCCGAATATTGCCAAGTGCAAAGGCCTTGGTGGTTTTATCAAAGAAGACAATTTAATGAATTTTTAAGATGTACACTGTACAGTTCTATTAATGTATGTATGTACAACATACATAAGCTATATAGAAAGTGCAATTACTTCAACCATTGCAGAATTATTTCCAAAGGGTCGCATTAACTTCTTTCCATTAATCTAAGTACGAACTAATCTTTTAATGATTAACTTTTAATTGTTAATTCTCCACCCTTCCCTTCTTTTCCTCCTGGCGCACATAACTACATCCAACTCTTACTATACAAATTTTATTATTAAGAAATTTCTTTATAATAAAATTGGTATAGTATTGTAATATGACAAATGTCATGATTTTGAAATTGACATATTTTTATTTATTAATCTAATATATTTAAACGAGGAATTCTTGTATATTTATTTGACTTTCTTAGCCATTGTATTTTACCAAGATTTTATATTTATAATCTATACCGGAAATAAGTCTTCTAAAGTCAGCGCCAACAAATGAATGAGTAAACTAAATAAAAAATAAAAAAAAAACAAATAAAACATGAGTAAACTAATTATTAAAAAGGTGAACTTGTTGAGCTCTGGAGGAGTAACATTGAAAAATAATTTAAGGACAATTTATCAATTAAATAATTTAAAGTGTTAACCATATTGTAGGTGCTGTTTAATTAAAAAAACCGCGCAAAAAAAACAAGTTTTATCCGAATCTTTATAGATGAGATTTTACATTTTTTGCTGTATTGCACGTATGTATCAAAATATTTGTGTAACACATTTGTTAATCTCGTTAAACATCAACGTAACATAAAAAAATAACGATTATATTCGCTATTTGGTTATATATCATAGTTATTATATTAGTTACGTATTATGATGAGTATATTTAAACCCGGACGTTGCGAATATTATAATCTTAAAATCTACAATAAGCTAGCTGTTAGAATACTGTTATCTTATATTACGAGATATTTTATTTCACTTAGCCTTACACAATTTTCGGCAATGTACAGAATTTACAATGCATTGTGAAGTTATTTAGTAACGTATTGTTTGAATATTTGGTTATAATTGCTCTTTTTGTTGGTACAAAACAACAGTTTTACAGTTTTATATCTTTATTTCTATTTTATGTAATATCAATAAATAATCGACGTATAAAATAACTAAATATCTGTTTTGCTTTTTACCGACTTCACAAGTCCAGGAAGTATTCAAAATGCGTGTAAACGAGTGTATCATTAATAGTTAATATCGTATTATATAAAATTTAAAAACCAATTCTTATTGTTAACTTTTAGATATATAATTATGCAAAAACAAAATCGTTCAGTTCAGTACCTTTTTCATTTTGTATGTCAACTGATTTTTTTTTTATTTAGTAGATATCTACGAGCTAGTAAATTCTATTCATATATTATTTTTTTTATAAAATTTTCAATTTATACTAATATTATAAATAGGCAGAGTTTGTTTGAACGCGCTTATCTCAGGAACTACTAATCTGAATTGAAAAAAAATTTTGCATTAGATAGCCCGTTTATTGAGGAAGGTTATAGGCTATATCCTATAATATATAGTCTATCTATTACATACTAATCGTTAAAACACACCTAGGGACGAATTCGAGCGAAGCGAAGGTGAGCTGCTAGTATAACTGAGCGAATTAGTACCAATTAATACTTTCTTAGATTTACGTGAATATTTGACATTTTAAAAAAACTACCTTTTCGGATTTTTTCGAGAATTTATTTTGATTTTTGGTTCCCATTTTATTTTGATTTTTGGTTTGGGAACTATAAATCAAAATGAATTCGCGAAAAAATCCGAAAAGATAGTTTTATTTAGTACCAATTAATAGTAACTTTCAAAATAATTTTGGGTCAGTAGGTAACCTCTTTAAAAAGTAGTTATTGGTTATGTAGTTTTTTGATGTAAAATTAAGTTGAACTACTCGTAACATTCTCTTACATAAACATTCACAATTTAACGTTTATATCCGAACATCTTAATTGTTAGACTCAAAGTTTGCATTAAATTTAATTGAAAATATTTCAGTTTAAGAGCTTTTAATTTCCAATCTTACTGATGCCAACTCATTAAGCAAAATGCAATTATTCGACCATGACTCAAGAACAGAGTGCAAATTATTTTAACCTTACTTTAAGTAGGTGAAAGTGAATTGGTTTTGAACATTTAAGACGAGTCAATATTTTTCTGAAGTTAAGTCTTAAAACGCACAACTTTTTAAGTTTTCGTATCTCAAAACTTTAAATAAACTATAAATGTTATTATCTATATTTTACTATGTACTTATACATTCCACAGAAATGTGGTCATATAAAAATACTTTGAATGCAAATATATATGCTCAAATATTCGCTTTAGATCTGTGAACCCGTTGTGAAGGCTGATAGTCCACTTGTAGGTATAGAAAATGCATATAAAATGCGTATTAAGTACTTTAATTATTTTAAACTCAACTGCCTCGCTGGTGTAGTGGCTAGCATGTACAGTTGCACACCCGAAGGTCCTGGGATCGAGTCCCGGGTCGGGCCAAGTTTAGTTATTGAGTCTTTCTGTATAATAGGCCTCAGTAACAGCCCCGAGTTGGGAAGATGGCGGTGTTTCACCCCCGTGCCTCGGATAGCACGTAAAGCCGTCGGTCCTGCTCAACGATCGTGTCGAGCAGTCGTTCCACCGGACTATGAGAGTGATAGGAATAGAGAGTGCACTTGTGTCTGCGCGTACACTTGTGCACTATAATATCTCCTGCGCAGTTGGCTAGTCTCAATGAGATTGGCCGCCGTGGCCGAAATCGGTCAGAACATCATCATATTATAAACTATCAACTCACTCTCGCTTCGCTCGGTTTCGTTCCTAGGTACGTTATGACGGTAATTATGGAATAGATAGACTATATATACATAGGTATGATGATATTTATATCCCTTAATTGAGAAATGATTGTTACTCCATACAAAATTCCGACCTTCTTTTCTCCTCCTTAAGAGATGATTTCCGGGGTAAAACTATCCTATGTCCTTTCCAGGGTCTCAAACTATCTCCATACCAATTTTCATCTAAATCGGTACAGCCGTTTAGACGTGAAAAGGTAACAAACAAATAAACAAACAAACAGTTACTTTCGCATTTATAAAAATATTAAGTATGGAAGTATGGATTTAACATGAAAAACATTATATTGGTACTCGAAAATAATGTAAATTTTATGTTTTGCATTATTTTTATGCAATTTTATGTTTATTAAATGCATATTATAAGCCGTCGATTAAATAATTATTACATTTTAAACGTTTTTCACAAAAGACAGGTTAAAGACTAGATTATTTTTTAGCACTTATCATTTATCTAAAGCTGATTTATTTGGTAAGTACTTTACTTTTACTATATGGGCTTAGTATTTTTTTAAATATAGATTTTTTTTTGATAAATATTCAATTCAATTTTTCTAAGCTTTGGCTTCAAAGCCTGCATATTGGTAAATATTTAAACGTTTCTTACCTTATATTACCCTGATTTATGTATATTTAAGAATATACAAAAATATCGCATAACAAGTTTCAAGAAGAAAATATAATTTTCAACATTTTAAGTATGATTAATTTGGATTTTATTTAATTCCAAACTTGAAAAAAAAAACGGTCTTTAATCTTTATATTTTATAGATTAACTAGTGGCTCAACCTCACTTCATCGGGTACGTTTTAACGGTTGGTATAGATAGAATATATTGTATGATATATAGCCTATATATAGCCTTCCTCAATAAATGGGCATATCTAATGCAAAAAGATTTTTTAAATCGGATTAGTAGTTCTTGAGATTAGCGCGTTCAAACAAACTCTATCTTTTTATGATATTAGTACAGATGAATAATAATAATTCAGTCCCTTTAAGTATCCCACTCTGGTTAAAAAGCGATGAATAACATTTTATATGCGTTTGGTGATTTTGATACTTCTTTCAAGCAAGTATATATATATATATATATATATATATATATATATATATATATATATATATATATATATATATAGGTATTATTTTATCCTAGTAGGTATATCAAATAACTTTAATAGGTGTATATATCAAAAAGTGTTTGAATAAATCCTGTTTAAAGTTTGATTAAAACATATTGCGCTATAAATTTAGTGGATTTTTAACTCAAGAAGAACGAGGAATACGAATAGTCCTTGACATTACCATACCGATCACGTCCCACTCGAAAAACGTCTCGATGCAATAAACTACTTGTCGTCTATTTTTCAAGTGAACGACATTTTCAACCGTTAAATATATTAATATATTGCTACTAAAACTGCCAATCGTATGTGATTTAGGCGGTAATATTTGACAGAATTATTCAACTATTCTATCAATCAGTTTTTAGGCAAGCAAAAAAATAATTACATTAAAATTAATTTAATTTTAACTAACTTATAGCAAAAACTACAAGTAAATTTTAAATATGAGTAGCCTGTATGTATTTGTTATAAATTTTTACATTATTAAATTTTTAGCTCGTCCATTGCAACTTCCAAGTCCAATGTAAATTTCATTTATCACTTTTAGTAAATTTAATACTCCGTCAAAATTTCATCATTTATGTTCTAGTGATGTAGTCTGGGTCTTGATGAATCAGACAGACAGGATTTAAGAATTTATACATAATATGTGTACATTCTACAGAGGACATTATAAGAAAAAAATAATAATAAATGGTCAAGTTGCTTGGCATTGTGGTAAAAATGCTAGCTACATTCCTTCGCTCAATGAGAACATGGAGAACAATCTTGTGACTAGTCAGAGGCGAAGACTTTTTAGCACTTCGACTCCGTGAGCCAAGGTTTTCTAGTGCATCATTCAAGCATAGATAAAACCTTGATTTCTACACTAATATTATAAAGAGGAAATATTTGAATCGATTGAGATCGAAAATCATCCCTTAAGGAGGTGAAAATGGGGATGAAAGTTTGTATGGGGAATCAAGCGAAGCGAGGGTGAGTCGCTAGTTCATTTATAAATTAATGATTCAAAATGATTTCTACGTTTCTTGTTATATGAGAACAATGTCTTTGTTTGCAAAACGTTGAATAATATATGCCCAATATAGCACAAAGTGTGTCACTATTCCAATATCCTGCAACAGAGGAAGTTGGCAGCTTTTACAATGAACAAGGACGGCTTCGAAATAATTTCAAGATATTGGAAGGTCCAGTTTTATTATTATCGAATTACCTACATAGATATGTAATTGAATTGCGAAAATTATATAAATATTTCAGTAGTATTTTTGACTGATATTAAATAAGGTTTAGATTGTGAAACTCAATTCGGGAAAATGTTTTATGTTATCTATCTCATATTATAAATAGGCAGAGTTTGTTTGTTTGTTTGTTTGTTTCATTGAACCTACTAATGTACTACTAATTCGTTTGAAAAATTCTTATTGCATTAGATATCCCGTTCATTGAAGAAGGCTAAAAATCATATAGTATATACGTTTTAACGCTTAGTATAGAATAGATAGACTATCTATTCTATACTAAGCGTTAAAATGTACTCCAAAAATATCTGATTAAGTATCTATTCTAAATGAAAACAACCGTTTAATTATTTTTTACAATTTAGTGTCTGGAAGTCGGTATTTTTTTTTTAAGTTTTTATATTTTTAGTGTAGACGTAATAAGCAGGTAATTTGCAAGAAGAAAGTTTTTAATAACATATTCGGTTAAGCAATTTGTTTAAAAAATATATTTATTGTTGATTTTTTTAAAAACCGCTCGACCGATTTCGATAAAATTTATATGGGACCACCTGAGAAGTATTCCCTTTCAAACAAATTAAAAATTTTCCAAATCGGTTTAGGCGTCTTCGAGTAATCGGTGAACATACATAAAAAAAATCCGACGAATTGAGAACCTCCTCGTTTTTGGAAGTCGGTTAATAACATTGAAAACCACTGATATTTATGTAATGCTAAAATATTTGGTACTAATATATTACTAGAGTATTACATAACATGTATTCAACAGTTAACTCATATAGCTCAACGAAAAAAGGTTTTATTAAATAAGACAAAATTCGACATTTGTTTTTTTAATTAATTTTCTCAGCCGGGAATCGAACGTGTTATTAAAAAACTATGCTCAATACATATAGATATCAAATTCTAAAATCAAACAAGTAATTATTTCAAACGCACACTACATAATATAGTTAGTTTGAAGAGTTTAAAAGCACGTGATCTATTTTAAGATATGTAAGTTTTAAAATAGATGACCTGCAAATTTTGCCAATTTTGACCCGAAGATTGTTAAATAAGTCACAATAAAATATTATAATTCTGTCCATTTTCGTTACAACATGAAGTGAAAAACTTTGTTAATACGAGTTGAAAGTCTATTAGCGATGTGGCTGTGAAATAGTGCCAACTTTTGCCTGTATACAGCAATGCGGACTATTTTTGCAATTATATACAATACTAGCGACTTAACCCGACTTCGCTCAGGTGCGCCCCTAGGTTTGCGGATTTGGTTGATAATTTCATGAGTTTTCATTTTTTTGCGCGGAACCCTAATGTTATTCTAAATTAAATGCTTTAGCCTTAGTTACTTCTTATAACCTCAGCTATCTGGCAGGAAAGTCCTGTCAAAATCGGTCCATCCGTTTCGAAGATTAGCCGAAACAAACAGACAAACAGGCAGTCAGACTAAAATGTTTTTCCAATATGTAGGTACCGTGTATACGTACGTACATACTTTTATATGTATTTAGCTTTTATTTTGACATTAAAACAGACTTTGCAATTATATTTATTTGTATAGATAGATATCAAATCCTAATCAAAACTTGTATTTATATACGAGTAGGTATGCAAATCTTTTACAAAATATACTAAATCCAAAACTGCATTTGTTGGTTTTTTTTTATTTTATTGTTTGTGTTTTTGACCGACTTCAAATACAGGTGGTATAGAAATGTCTTAGGTATAGAGATAGGTATCGGGTTATATGTATGTTAGTCAGTGCTTTTGTGTATGTTACGACATCTTTGACAAATATCATCAACTTTCATTAACTTTTTATGAAGAATCTCACGTGTGATCCGATGTAAAGACAAATAAAAACCTCTCTTATAAATAGAGAAGAATTAGTGGACATCATGTTAGCGTAAAAATTATTTATGGATCGTAGTTACAAAGGCTTCTCTTTATTCCTGTTCATTTACTTCACGTGAAATATGTATATTATTATATATTAGTGTATATTATTTTATACTAGCATTACCATTCAAAATCACCCTCTGGGCTAATCTGAAGAATGACTTAAAATTTAATTAAAATCGCATCAGCCGTTTTAGAGTTCATAGGGAAATACATACATACACACATTGATTCACATTTATAATACCATATTACTACGAAGTAGTTCGACGATATATAATACGTATATTATGCAGATATAAGCTTCTATAATATTACGTAACCGAAGTCACAATCTGTAAGTATTAACGCATAATGCGACGTCTGTCTGCATACCGTATTGACGGCGTGATAAATGAGTGTTGCAGGAAGCGAGATAAAGCTGAGAGCAGGACGGACGGACAGAGATATTAATAACAATAATTATGATACTGACTAAATAAATCAAAGTTTATTGACCTTATGTATTATATCAATATGATATACTCCTTAGTATATTTTTTCATACGTTTATATTTGCGACTTACCATAAATTCGCTCGGATGCATCCCTATGAACGTTTTAATTTTTTTGAGCGAAAGCCCAATACTTTTTCTTTTTTTTTAAATAAAAAATGATTTATTAATAAAAGAGTTTTTCATATACATTAAGTCCGTTGCTGGCACATTCTTTTAAGTAAGTATATACCTGTGCCAGGATGTTCCAAATTTTCTAAAATAAAAATTGCCGTTACTCCTTATAACATCAGCAATCTGCCAGTAAAAGACCCGTTGAAACAGTTCAGCCGTTTCGAATATTATTCGGAACAAACAGATAAGACAGATAGATATATTTCATATGCATTTACTAAAAAGCTCTTATACATAACAGCTTTTTAGTAAATGCAGTGCAATGCTTTTCAGCAACTGTATAGCTTAGGGATATATAGGGCTATATAGATAGGGAAAGCTTTTTATATAAAAACTAGCACTGCCCGCGGCTCCGCGCGTTCAGATGACCAAAAACCAAATTCTTAAGTTTTACATATTAGTATTCTCTTACATTGCAGTTTTGTATTTTCAACCGACTTCAAAAAGGAGGAGGTTCTCAATTCGACTGTATGTTTTTTTTTAATGTTTTTTACCTCAGAACTCCGTCATTTATTAACCGATTTGGACAATTTTTGTTTTGTTTGAAAGGGTATACTTCCAGATTGGTCCCATTTAAATTTCAAAAAAAAAAAATACCACCCCTAAGGGTGGAAAAACAACTAATGATGAATTTAACCTACTTCTAATTGTCATATTGACTTGAAAGTTTGCAAGTATTTCTATTTCTGTTGATAGTACAGTGGTTTGGTGTTGTTGACCTGATCTGACGGCAAGGCCCGGCAAGGCCAGAAGGTGGATAGGTGGAAGTCTTCAACGGCTAATAGTAGATACTTTGAGTTTGGGCTTATTTTGTTTGATTTGTTAGAATCCTTACTTTGCTACTACTGTCTACACTAAAAAGGGAAAAATAAAAACTTTTTAACTAAAAATAAAAACCGACTTCAAACAAAAGCACTAAAAAGTAAAAAATAACTGATTGGTAGTTTTCATTTACTATACATACCTAATCAAATATTTTCGAAGTCGGTGTGCTTTGGCTAAGTAATTAAAGCCTACCTATTATATACATACCTAATCAAATATTTTCGAAATCGGTGCCAGCCCATACAAAGCAAAGCACACCGACTTCGAAAATATTTGATTAGGTATGTATAGTAAATGAAAACTACCAATCAGTGATTTTTTAATTTTTAGTGCTTTCGTTTGAAGTCGGTTTTTATTTTTTCATCACCATAACCAAATTTCAACAAAATCCCTCCAGTGGTTTTTCTGTGATGCGGTAACAGATAGACAGACAGACAGACAAAAATTCTAAAAACTATAGATTCGGCATCTGTATCGATAATAATGTTTATTTCAATAAAATTTTCCAAAAAATATCTATTGTACAGATTCGGCTTAGTTACAATTCTCTTATATATATATAGAAGTCGAAATACATTTTAATTATAAGCAATATTAATAGTGTAATAGCAATATTCGACGTAATAAATTCGATACTTTACAATGTGAAATATATTTTAAATTTTTCATTATTTCCGATCCTATAATCTATTTTGCTTTTGATTTTGAGTTTTTGAGTTTTATTAATATAAGTTATAATTGACTATTGGTTAGAATCGTATAATTTACACATTTTTTGTATTATTAATTTTGTAATAAATAACAAAGAATATGATCTTTAAGATAATGATGGTGTGGAAAAAGGCATACATCGCGAACGTGACAAATTACTGGCAGGAAGTGAGATAAAGCAAATAACAGGATGTTTAAATCCTACTAATAATATACACGTAGGTACGTGAAAGTTTGTGAGGATGGATTGATGGATGTTTGTCACTCTTTCACACAAAAAGTACTGAACTGATTTTGATGAAACTTTACAGTAATATAGCTTATACATCATAGTAACGCATAGGCTATATTTTTTTAATTTTTGAAGTAATTTTAATATAGATTAATATAATTTAAATTTTTATTTAGTTTTAATGGATACCAATTTTAGGCCATCGACATTTATTAGTAATGTAATAATTAATAAAAAAAAACAGTGCTATAATTAAGAAAGTAGAAAAGAATAAAAATGAGAAGTATTATAATATTTGTAGTGGTATTATGGTGGCTTTCATCATATTGTGTACGTGCCCTATAAGTGAGCACGATCGCAATAATGATGTACGTTCGCGCCTACAGTCCATTGCCTACAAAACATAAATAGCTCAAAGAACATTATGGATTATAAATTATAATGCATGTATTTTATTATTATAATTAACTTTTTAAAGGAAATATAAACATGCAAAAAGATTTCATTAAAATATTCGTAAAGGCATACGCAATGCCTTGGTCATTTGACTGATAAATTATTATCAAGATATTTTACGAGTACATGTATATTAGTTTACGATTTTAATAACTTATATTCACCTGATATAGTATCACTTGACCTTTAGGATAGTTTCTCAGACATATGAATAAAATTGAGGTGTCTGTTTGTAATGTCAAAATAACAGCTTATTACTAAATGCATATGAAATTATATACGGTATCTACGTATAAGAAACACACAATTTTTAAAATCTTTGTCTGTCTGTTTGTCTTTGTGTTTGTTTCGGTTAATCTCCGAAACGGCTGGACTGCTTGGGACTTTCACTGGCAGATATCTGATGTTACAAGAAGTATATTTAGGCTACTTTTATTTTAGTAAAAGAATTAGGGTTCCGCTCAAGAAAATTAAAGCCTACTTGGGGACGCGCCTTTTTTTTAATGTTGGAAAATGTATTTGCGCATACTGCCTGTAGACAAACAGGTAGTTATGTGGGACTAACCGGCTAGAAAAGCCAGTACTACCCACTAAAACCCAACAAAACCTTCGACCGTCTTAATGGGGCGTCGCAGGATCGCTTACGCACTCAACTACGACGCCCCGACCACCATGGTGTTGCTCCACAGTCCACTCTGCTATCAGAGAAGTACCAGAAGCCACCCGCATGGTATACCACCCACCGAAGTGGGTCACCTTCCACCGCCAAATGAAGTAGGCTACCTCCCTGTGCGTTTCTTGGCTTCGTGCCCGGCTGAACTGCCGGACGCTAATGAGCCCCGACCACGACAAGGTGAACGCACGTTGGGGGGAAACTTGGGGACGCACCTGAGCGAAGCGAGGGTAAGACGTTAGTTTTAAATATGTGTACTTCCATTAGGCAATCAAAACTTTGATATTGATTTTGACGATAACAGTATCCATAAAAGATCATACAATTTGAGAAAAAGGTACTGTCATATTAGAAATATCCTTTTTTTCAGTTCTGTAGGCACCTAAACTAGGAGAGCTTGTATTAAAAGTACCAACATGTCCCAAAATAATGGAAACAAACAACTATCATGGCAAAACCACGGTAATGTATGCATAACATTACCGTTACAAAACTAAGCATGACAAGATCGAATAAAATTTATTTTTTAAATTCACCATTAAGTCTGCTCAGCCTTTTTCACGTAACTTACTTGCTGTTCGTTAGTCTCGCTATAACTCAAAAACGGCTGGACCGATTTGAATAATTCTAATTTTGGTTTTGTTGAGTGTGTGTCAGGGGTGGTTTAAAAATAAAAAAAAATAGGGAAAATCCAAAAAAGCTGCTGGAAATTCGAAAAGTTTAGAGATGTTTATTTTGTTTCGGAATCATTAACCGCTAAAACGTACCTAGCGAAGAACTCGAGCAAAGTGAGGGTGAGTCGCTAGTGTACAATAAAAATAAATCTATTTATCCTATTATGTTTCTTTATGAGATAGTTGAACAAAATATAAGTGAAAATCATCTTTCATATTATGTAAACAAATAAAATAATAAAAAAAATTGCCTGATCTCACCTTATTCATGGCGGGCACGTTATGTGCATAGGAACTGTATAGATACCAAACAATACTACATTATTATTTTTTGTTATGAATTTTGTTTGCGTCTTTCAGATAACTTTTTGTCTCGTTTCAAAAAAAGAGCGGGTTCGTTTCGGATGTATGTTTTTTGTGGGTATGTTACGCGATATCTCCACCAATTGTGAACTAATTTTAGTAATATTTTTTCTTATCTGAGGTAGATATAGACCCGATCTTCACTATTATAGTTCACGGTTCGTTCTCGGTCCGATATCGGTCTGGTAAAGTAGATAGATAGATAAATACTTTATTGCACACACAAAAGAAGAGTACAGAAGATGAAAAGAAAAAAAATAACAAAGAGGCATGCAAAGGCGGTCTTATTGCTACGAGCAATCTCTTACAGACAACCTTTGGTGAAAGGATTAGAAGAATCGAAGACGGGACGGTGCAATTAAAACTAAATATAGAATATAGTATAGATCGGGTCATAAACTTCAAGAAAATAATCCTCCTCATATAATGGTGGAACGGGGAATAATATTGAGTGGAATAACTTTTGAAGTTGGCGTGCCCTTTTAGTTTGAAAGTAATACTAATTATTATTATAGTGGGAGCTATCTAAGCCATTGGTAAATTTATACTAATATTATAAAGATGCAGAGTTTGTTTGTTTGTTTCTTTGTTAGTTTGTTTGTTTTAACGCGCTAATCTCAGGAACCACTAATCCAATTTGAAAAATCTTTTGCATTAGATATCCCGTTTATTGCGGAAGGCTATAGTCTATATATATCATCATGCTACTATCCAAACGAGCGGAGCATGTAGAATACCGCTCAAAAAACAATGTAATAGCAAGTAAGAAAAATTGTAAACAATGACTCCGACTCCCACATCGGAGGTGTGCCAGTATAAAAAAAAAAACGAGCGGAGCAGTAATCATAAATGTCAACAAATCGGGCAGACTTCTATACATTATTGTAAAACAATATATGTATATTAAATAAATACATAGCGAGGAACCCGGGCGAAGTAAGGGTGAGTCGTTGTATATCATGAAACCAAAGAGGTTTTTGTAGATTGAACGCAGGCAACGCCGCGGGGTCTGCTAGTCTATACCTAAAATAAAATTGTAACCAAGCCGAATCTTTACATTAATTATTTTTTGGAAAATCTTATTGAAATAAACTATATTGAATCTATAGGTTTAGAATTTTTGTCTGTCTGTCTGTTACCGCATCACAGAAAACCACTGGAGGGATTTTGATGAAATTTGGTATGGCGATAGCTGGTTATCCGGGTTAACATATAGGGTACTTTTTATCGCGGGAAAATGTCACATTTCTGAGAAAAAATACAAAATCTGCAATGTAAGAGTATACTAGTATGTAAAACCTAAGAATTCGGGGTTTTGGTCATCTGAACGCGGGCGGAGCCGCGGGCAATGCTAGTTAAGTTATAAAATAGTATACTGTATTAATTTCTGACTAAACGCTTATATTATATATTATATGACGATCAACGATGTTTGATCCTAAGATCAATATAATACAATTTATGTCCATATCTACGTAAATAAAGACATAAATTGACGAGTATTTAAACAAATTACATTCATTGTATCATTAATTTATAATAAAAGCCTCTAATCTATACTATAATAAAAGAGTAGAGGTCGAATGTCTGTACATAGCAAAAAAATGCTAAAAACCGAGTCAGGGGGATGTAAGAAGACAAATAGAACAAATCCAGATTTTTTTCAAAATTTTTTGTTTCTCTCTGTTTGTCTGTTTGTCTGTTTGTACGGGCTAATCTCCGAATCTATTGGACCGATTTAAATGAAGTTTTGCATGGTAGTACCTTATATCCCCGGTCAATATCTTAAATACTTTTCATTCCAGAAAATTAAAGAGTTCCCGTGGGATAGTTAAAAAACTATAGTATCTTATACAGCTTAGTACACAACAACTTACGCATCTAATTTAGTAAAATTTAACATTCTGAAACCTTATATTGCCGGTCAAACAACAGGTTACTTTTCATCCCGGAAAAATGAATGATTCCGATGGGAACTAATAGATCTCTATTAGTGTTTTTCTAGAGGCGAACCCGAGCGAAGCGAGAAAAGAGTTTGTTTATTTGTTTGTTTGTTTGATTGAACGCGCTAATCTCAGGAACTATTAATCCGATTTGAAAAATTCTTTTTGCATTAGATATCCCGTTTATTGAGGAAGGCTATAGGTAGGCTATATATCATATAATATACAGTTATCTATTCCATACTAACCGTTAAAACATACCTAGGGATGAACTGGAGCGAAGTGAGGGTGAGTCGCTAATAAGTAATATTATAATGCTAGCATACAATTTACTTATTATCTAATAGTAAATAATTTTCTTAAATTTCAATTTATTTATATTTTATAGTCATTATGGTCAATATAAATATTCACTATACCGTAATTCATAATTAAATTGAGGACTTTTGTTATTATACGAGTACATATTCTGACAAATTCATATTACTATTCTCATCACCATTAAGCTCTTACGACATCACGTTATAACATATACGTATTTTGTATGTAAGCATCGTGCTCTAATAATATGTTATCGTAACGAGTATCACATTTAAACTATGTTCTAATGTTTGTTTCGAAATACGTTGGAACTTAGAAGCAGAGCTATCAAATCCTAAGCTGCATCGCCTTTCACTGTACTTAAATCAACTTAAATCAAATACTGTGTGCACATTGCTTAGAGCTCAGCCAGCACTAAACTATTACGATAGGGCAAATTGGCTCTCAGATTGTATAATTGCTATATCAACCATAATCATTTATGCTGTAGGCACTTTTCGTGCTTACGGAATAAAGGAAAGAGAAGAAAGAATTTCGTATGATTATGATATATATATATATATATATATATATATATATATATATATATATGTATATATATATATATATATATATATATATATATATATATATATATATATATATATATATATATATATATATATATATATATATATATATTCTTTCTTATGTAAAACATACATATATTATTAGACATTATTTTTACGCATTTAAATAATTTTTAATTAGGGCTTTAAGCACGCCAGTCATCACTTTGTACGTATAATAACTTGTACAACATAGCACAGACATATTGAATATTATTATCAGAAAATAACTCAACAAAAAACCAGAGAAAATGTCTAGTTATTATTAACATACCTCCTTTATCCTCTGCAAGAGTGGCTCAAGCCAATGCACGTTGCATTCGACATGGGAGTCTAAGAATGTAAGTACTGGCGCCGTGGCCGCGTCCGCGCCTCGCACTCGAGACCGCATGAGCCCCTCTCGCTTTGAGTTCCGTATTACATGCACTTTGCGTATGGCCCTTAGAGCTGCACCGTCTTCCGCTGAAAAGATATATGGTGTTAGTAAAAGGACAAAATTAAACTGTTTTATGGGGTTTATTACGAGCTTTGGCCTGCGCCTTCGCTTGCATAGTTTATGTTTAGCTTACCTAACTGCTTTACTACTGAGGGTCGTAACTTGAAGCTTACTTTTTTTACCTTGATCACTAAGGTTACTGGCTAGGTAGCCATTAAGGTATGAAATGCAGAAATTTATAATTCTGATAGGTTGTTTCAGAATTTTGCATATTTAAACATAAACACTGTCATATAAAATAAATAATCTAGTTTTATAATATTAGTAATTTCAGTAGATAATGCGATGTACCTAACTATTGGCAACAGATGAAAAAGTCACCGAATCAATTTGTTGGGAAGAAAATTGTTGCTTCGTTATTTTGTTAAAGAAAAAAGAAGCCAATAAAGAATAGTCTTGTAAATGTCACATTTAAAATTCACTAAGAAAAAAGCAAGTTTTAAATGAAGTTTTATATTAAAATAGGAATGAGAATGAGTTCTTTATAACATTTTTTTTATAAATTTGAAACAATTAGACAAAATTTAATATATTATCTTTATTGCATTATATTAAAACATGCATATTTACATTCATTTGAATTAGTTAAGCAGATTAGAAGATCTTAGGTCCCCGCCACAGTGCGGTGACATATAAGACAGAGGTCAAGGTTGTCTGTTGGATACTTTACAAGTGCTCCGACAGAACCTTGTAAATCCATAGACAATTAGCAGATTCAGGCCATTCAACAGTGAGGTGTCACTATTGAGCAAAGGCAAACAAGACACATTTTTATTCTAAATAGGAAAAAAATTAAGTTTGATAGGTTATTGACAGCTGCCTAATTTTGTGATTAGAACCAGTTAGAACACATCTGTTATGGAACTTTTTGCTAAAATAGTTTCATAGTTTTATTTAATATACGCATCTCAAACCAATTTTGTAAAATAAAGCAATAATAACCCTTATGATTTAATGCACTACGATAAAAAAACTTTTTAACAAAAAAATAAAAACCGACTTCAAACAAAAGCACTAAAAAGTGAAAAATAACTGACTGGTAGTTTTCATTTACTATACATACCTAATCAAATATTTTCGAAGTCGGTGTGCTTTGGCTAAGTAATTAAAGCCTACCTATTAAATACATACCTAATCAAATATTTTTGAAATCGGTCCCAGCCCATACAAAGCAAAGCACACCGACTTCGAAAATATTTGATTAGGTATGTATAGTAAATGAAAACTACCAATCAGTTATTTTTCACTTTTTAGTGCTTTTGTTTGAAGTCGGTTTTTATTTATTTGTTAAAAAGTTTTTATTTTTCCCTTTTTAGTGTAGACAGTAGTAGCAAAGTAAGGATTCTAACGTGTTAGGCTTGTCAAATCAAACAAAATAAGCCCAAACTCAAAGTATCTACTATTAGCCGTTGAAGAGTTCCACCTATCCACCTTCTGGCCTTGCCATCAGATCAGGTCAACAACACCGAACCACTGTACTATCAACGGAAATAGAAATACTTGCAAAGTTTCAAGTCAATATGACAATTAGAAGTAGGTTAAATTCATCATTAGTTGTTTTTCCACCCTTAGGGGTGGTATTTTTTTTAAAAAAATACCACCCGTATTTTTTTTTGAAATTTAAATGGGACCAATCTGGAAGTATACCCTTTCAAACAAACCAAAAATTGTCCAAATCGGTTAATAGATGACGGAGTTCTGAGGTAACAAACATAAAAAAAAAAACATACAGTCGAATTGAGAACCTCCTCCTTTTTGAAGTCGGTTGAAAAGTCAGGCTCATAAATTAGCTCTATGCAAAGTCACTTCCATATTTTCTCTGTCGGTGAGTGGGAATAGCAAAGTAAGCACTTTCCCATTTATAATAATAGAATGTATTAATTCTAACAATACGTTTGGCTCAGTTTGTAGTGACGCTACTTGCTGTGCCAGCGGTCGCGGGTTCGAGTCCCGCTGGGGGCATTCATTTGTGTGATGAGCACGAATGTTTGTACTCCAGTCATGGGTGTTTATGTTTATAATATGTATGTATTTAAGGTTATATATGTATGTGTAGTGTATAGTGTATCAACAATCCGGTATCCATAATACAAGCCTCGTAGCTTACCATGGAACCAGATGGTGCTGTGTGTTAACGTCGCAACATATTTATTTATTTTATTTATTCTTCAGCGTTACGTGAAAAATATTAGTACATTTTTAATTGAACACGTATTTTATTATTAATATCTATTAATTAAAAAAAGTAATTTAATGAAAAAAAAAACAAAGTGAAATGAAGTTAGTTATTGTTTGAAGTACAATAGCTGAGAATAGTGTTTTACTTCGGATTGTTGATTATAAGCATTTGTTATAAGCATTGTTTATATTTCACATTACATATCTTAGAACTGATTTCACAAAGAGATCTAATTTACCATCAGATGTAGATATTACTGACATGATTTTATATTGAGTATATTTTATATTTTAATTGCATGTGTGTTAAAATTTTATCTTAATCTTCACTTATACGAGTATTATTACGTATCTGTTTTCGCGACATCGTTTGCTCGACAATAGCTAATTAAAATGAATAGGTTTCATACTAAGTTCTAACACAGTTTTTTTTTGTCTTGTAACATAAATTTTCTAAAATCCTTTCTTAGCGGTATCCATACATAACACAAACATAATTATCTGATCAAATTACTCAACGTAACATAAACTTTCAGCCCTTTCCCAACATTTCCCGACCTTAGATATTAGCTGTCGTAATTTTTGAATTTAGTCAGTAAGTAAGTTATTTCAAGTGTACATATTTCGATCGTATATAAAAACGATATTATTATGTATATATTATATAGATATATGTATTCTCATTTGACGTAGAAACAAAGTAAAGGATTAATCTAACTTTTGCGGGAATACAACTTGTTGTTTCAGAAATAGATACCATTAGTCTAGTAGTAGTTATACTTCTTTTGTCACGTTTAGAAAAAGTTTTGAGAGTAAAATTTTTATGATACGCGCCGCGCGCACACCGACAGCCAAAAAGCGACATGATGAAGTTAGCTGCATTCCTTTTACAAGCAGAGAGTTGTGGCATACGGGGTGAAATCTTTAGCTATTTTTGTTTCTGTTACGCTAAAGAAGTATAACTTCTTACGAGCGTACATAAGTACACACACGTATTTTTTACTCATTTATTTATTTTTATTGGAAAGCAACATAGTACATAACGTTATACTTGTATTTAGTTATTTAGTATAAAAATACTACACTAAATACCATACTTACAGGTACTCAACATGTAGTTACTACTTTATCACCATTATTCTTATTATAAAATTTAGTTTAAGCATCATTATCGTATGCGACAATTTAAAAACTAATTCTCATACTCGATAATTTTACTAACATTTTATGAAATGCCTCCATCTCAAATTCACGTGAAACGAGGCAAATCGAAATGGCTTTTTAAACGCGCTCTTACGTCCAATTGAGAAATAATTTCTTTTTGTACATTTGCCGCAAATTGTATGAGGTTTTTGTTCGCAGGCGACAATTGACTACATGTTATATTATGAATATGTGACAGAGTCAATTTAAATGCCAGTTATAACTTTGAATAAATAATTTGCTTAATTTATAAATTTAAAAATCGATGCATGTAAGTTCCCTATGGACTTAAAAACGGCTGGAACGACTTTGATGAAATATTATCTAGTATAACTCAAGTTAAATAATAGATCTTGAAAATTCCAATTAAAATATCGAATTTCAAATTTCAAAATTATGATCTAATTGTCAATATTTTATTCCATTAAGGTACAGACAAGAGTGTTACATGATAGAGGTTTAGCTGTAACAGGGTTACCGTTGCAAAATTACCTTTAGTCTTCTTCAACTGCATATTAATCTTATATGGATTATATAGTAGAGATCGCAAAGCCTGAGCCACTGGGTTATTAAATGCGCAAAAGTTTCTTATAAATAATAACAATACTAAAAAATAAGGTATTTTTTAAATAAAATTCACCCCTTAAAAGGATAAAAATTAGTATTAGAAAGTTGTACAATCCTTGTTAGGATTAAAAGATATACTAAATATATAATAGAATAATACCTTTCAAAGTAAAGTCTCAGTTTGCAAATACAACATAGGTACATATTACATATACTTAAAGGAAAAGCAAATCGTAGTTAGAAATATTGAACAAAATGCTAGGAATACTCTTAGCTAAAACCATTAACTAATTTGATAAGTTTCCACTAAATTCACAAGACCTAAATATTTCATGTACTTCGAGATTAATTTCAACATATATAGGCTAAGTGGACTTGCATTGTTATCTGCCTTATCACTTTATTTGAAGAGTTCACAGCACTAAATAGATTTTAAAACAAGTTCTATGGGAATTGAAACAAGTTTAGTTAATCATACATGAAATTAGTATACATATATATTATATGCCTTTAATAAGAAATATATTTTTTATAGATACATTCATTAATCATATTTTAAAAGCTTTAACCTTCTTTACGGTGAAGGAAAACATCGTTAGGAAAATTGCATGTCTGAAGAACCTAGCATGCTTTTGAAAGACATGTGAAGTCCAACAAACCGCACTTGGCCAGCGTGGTGGACTATGACCTGTTTCTCCCATTTATTAAAGGGTGGCCCGTACCCAGCAGTGGGCAACAGTTGGTATAATAACCCTCCTTTGGGCTCCGCTGCAGTCGGGTAAAGACGCAGAAGTTTGAATTAGAGCTTTTTTAAACTCTAAGAATAATATTGTTGTAACTACATGAGAATTATATTTTGTACTAGCGATTGTAGCGATAGTGCATTCTTAGATGCCTTTTGTATTTATAAAAGTATATACAGACAAATCTAAGTAAAGTAGTAACAAATATAACGTATATACGTTTCGTATTAATATTAGTTGTGTGCTTTGATTTGTAATTATAATTTTATATAAGCAGTACTTACGATTATCACTGAAGTCATCGACTAGGATGATTTCTTTTATGAGATGTTCCGGACTTCTGTTTAGAACACTAAAATAGAGAAAAGACAATTTAGTTGTTTAATTAACTTCACACCTGTGACCTTTCTTTTATGTAAAGAATTTTCAAATTATATTCAACTAGCGATTCTCCCCACAAACTTTCATCCCCATTTTCACCCCTTAAGGGATGTTTTCCGGGATAAAAACTATCCCATGTCCTTTCCAGGGTCTCAACCTATCTTTTTACCAAATTTCATCTAAATTGGTCCACTAGTTTCGGAGCTTATTCGGTACAAACAAACAAACAAACGAAAAAATCTTTCCTCCTTATAATATTAGTATAGATTAATTTGGCTTCAATAACAGTTCACAAACAATTTTATAATAAGCATTGAAATAATAGTGAAATTATTATACATAAATCGATTAGTAAGGAATTTCTTCGTCTATTAGTTTTCAAAATACCTTACAACATTCTTGTGAAAGGCAGAGTTTATGTTGTTCAATTTACCTGACGATGGTGCGCAGGAGTGTTGATCGCGCTTCATTGTGAAATGTGATGATTACGCTCGTTTGAGGTAGGTCTTCATCGTATTTCTTTAGCCGGCACCTAAAAGTTTTTCATATATGAAAATCTATATATATATATATGTGTACGTACATATAAATAAAATTGAATTGTCTGTCTGTTATTTCAAAACAACTATGTTTATACATATAGTCAAGGAAACCCGCATGCATTTATAATATTATCAAGTATAATTAATGATGTTTTGTAGGTTCATATTTCATTGATATTAATACTGTGTTTAGGTGCAGACGAAAACAGAGAGTGAGAGAGAATAAACACTATTACTGGTTTAGGAAGATGAAACAAATCTCTTGATAAAATTTCGTCTTTTGTATAATCTTCGTAGCTTCTTTTCAATCTTTAAAATCATCTTAAAAGTAGTCGTTTCATCTTAGGAGAGGATTGATAATAAATATTATTTATATTATTTAAGAAAATATGAAAATTGTAAAGAAATAATTTAAACCGGTTCACAATAAAATATATCGCATGACATACATAAAAACACACCCTTTATTGAATACTTTGTACTATTTAAATGTTAGTTAAACATATTTTTTAACTTACATAGCATTTCTCGTGTCAGGGACAGCTCTATTACTCGATAGATTGTCAGATGCAGCTTGGTTGAACCTATTGCGGACATAGGGATCGTTGTCTCGTGCACCCCCCGTGACGTATCCCGCTTCGTCGAAGTATCTTCCTGTACTTCCCGTGCCATATTCTTCAGGAGATGCAGGACTGCTTTCTGGTTCATCCACATGTTGTTTTATAAGCCTGAGAGCTATATTTTCTTCCTGTAACAAAAAATATATAATTGACATTATGGTAAATAACACATAATCTTTTGTGAATATTTTGCAATTCCAATATTAATATTACATACGTACGTGTCGAATTGATAACCTTCTTTTTTTTAAAGTCGGTTAAAAAAAAGGGAGGACGTGATACGACATATATTACTATATGACAGATTCCTAATATTTTTTCAACTAAAAAGGTACAGAGAGTTCAATATTATTTTAAGTGTAATAAAAATTATTGTATATTAAAAAAAGTATTATGAAAATCGGCTTCACAAAAAACGTACATCTGAATTGAGTATTTTGTCCATTTTTGAACGTGGTAAATACTAAATAATTAAAAAAATCATAATGTAATCAAAGTGGTTTTAAATCAGTCTGATTTAAATTTATTTATTTTTAATTATTATTAATTTTAAATTATTTATTTAACATACTGATATTATATGGACTCTACAACACTGAAAACTTTAGACTTTTTTAGAGACATTATGAAAGTATAATATTTACAATTTGTTTATTGAATAAACTTTTATATGTATAAATTTGAAAAATGTAACAAGTTAAAAATATCCACAAAGCCCCGGCATATAATAAATTAATAATGTAGACGGAACCTAAGTGCGAGCTGGAGCACGGTCGGTTTCAGACTCATGTATAATTAATTTACTTCAAAAATCTTCTACCTCGCAAGATCTTGCTTTATTTAATTTATATCTTATGTCTCTGTAAACAAGGTTTAAAATCTATTGAACTAATTTATATTAAATCATTCTTGACTTCTGAAATGTACACTTTGGTACTTTGACTGTACCAATACGGGTAGGGATCAAAGAGCACAAGTTCATTTACAATACATATAAAACGAAAAAAGGTTGTACGTATAGACGTCTTTATTTCAAGAGCTACTAAAAATTTTCGCATTGTTATTCCCATAAATGTATTTTGCCTAGGAAACTAGCTGTTTTATGCGATGGATAAGTTATTAGTTTTATGATTAGAACTAGCTACTTGCCATAGCTTTGCTCAGGTGCGTTCCTAGATACATTTCAATTTTTTGGATCAGACCCTAATTCTTTTTCTAAAATAAAAGTAGCCTAAGTCACTCCTTATAGCATCAACTATGCCAGTGAAAGTGCCGTCAAAGTCAGTCCATCCGTTTCGGAGATTAGTCGGAACAAGCAGGCAGATAGACAAACAAAAATTTAAAAAAAATGTGTTTTTCTTATAAGTTCTGTATATAATTTCATATGCATTTAGTAAAAAGTTGTTATTTTGACATTACAAACAGACACTTCAATTTTATTTATCTGATATCAATTTGTTATACATATCTTTAACCCAGTGTAAAATACAAGAAAAGAATATGTAAATAAATATAAATGCGCTTTCTGCGAAAAATTAAGTTATAAAAAACGATATTGTTTTGATTTATATCTAACCTTTGCCATTATTAAAAAAATATATCGACAATTGTTTAAAATAATTGCTATTATTATTGTTTTTTTACAAAATTCAGCAGAAACGAATTCAATGGAACAATAATCGCATCGTATCACCTTGACACATGACACCTGCTTCTGTTGGACAGGTATGTGAGAATTACGTAAATAGTCTGGCTGAAGGTAGTTGGATCTGTTATTTGTTTTGCAACAAACTTGTTTCTGTTGCGAAAGCTGAGATTATGACATCATACTGGAAAATTAAGATCAAAAAGCAATACATGCAACTACTGACATGTCCTTGCTTTGTTCTGATGAGTTCTAAGGTCAATTTTGTTATAAACTATCCTATAAGAACCCCTTCATTTGCTTGGATAAAAAGTAGCCTATGTTGGTCACTGGTCCATAAAGTGGATCATGTAGATGTACTGGCAATTCTTGTAAGACGATTATCGTAGGATAAACTAACAAACTCATTTCGCATTCATACTATTAGTGGGAACTTACGAGTATATTACTATCTAACAATTTGACGACACGTTTGGCTCAGTTTGTAGTGAACCCACTTGCCGTAACAGCAGTCGCGGGTTCGAGTCTCGCTGGGGCTATTCATTTGTGTGATGAGCACAAATGTTTGTACTCCAGTCGAGAGTATTTATATTTATAATATGTATGTATTTAAAGTTATATATGTGTAGTGTATCTACAATCTGGTATCCATAACACACGCCTCGTAGCTTACCATGGAACTAGATGGTGCTGTGTTAATATCCGAACATATTTATTTAATATTAGTATAAAACATAAAATAGTTTTTAATATAAACTATCAGTGAACGAAACCTTTTTATTTCATATAACCTAGTTTTATATGAAGCCCATAAACCGTACCAAACGTGACACGAGATAGGCCGCAAATGTGAATTACGTGTGTTACTTGCATAAGCGGGCTTAGTGCACCTTACGTAACTATAGTCAAAATATCCAATTTTTTTATATCGCTAATTTAAAATGAAGGACGTGACCTCTGCTACATTGAAGTAATGACGATCAACAAAACAAGTGGTTTGTTATCTAACAAGCTATGTTATTTAGGCAATAACAATTACGTTTATAGTAAAAAATTGTTTTTAACTGAATTCAAAATCACTATTAAGTGTTAATTCTATTTTGGAGGCGGTTTTTTGACAATTCATATAGAATTATTTTTTAGATATTTATTGAAACCAGAAAAAATACCTATACATATAATAAAATTCTAAGTAAGCCGAATCTGTACATTAAATATTTTTTGGAAAATCTTATTGAAATGAACATAATTATCGACACAGAGGCCGAATCTACAGTTTTTAGAATTTTTGTCTGTCTGTACCGCATCACAGAAAAACCACTGGAGTGAATTTGATGAAATTTGGTATGATGATAGCTGGTTATACGGGTCAACATATAGGATACTTTTATCGCGGGAAAATGTCTCATTTCTGAAAAAAAAAATACAAAAACTGCAATATAAGAGTATACTAATATGTAAAATCTAAGAATTTGGTTTTTGGTTATCTGAACGTGAGCGGAGCCGCGGGCAATGCTAGTTTAACGAATAAAAATATAGATAGGTATATTTTTTAATCGTGTTCCTTGTCTGTTGCAATTTTAAACAAGTCATTCAAAACAACAACCATTTATTCATATACAGAGATAGAGTAAATAAAAAAGGTATAATATATTTATATTTTCTAGATGAATAAACTGTTAAAGTACTCGTAACTGTTTAATTTTTACCAGGTGTCAGTATTACGCGTTATGGGAATTTTATCGTCTATTTAAAGTTGTTTCAAAAGTCTTTTTCACTAAAATCTCAGCTAAATATTATAAATATACAGTAAGCTGACATATTTTTCATGTTTTCGCATGACAATAAATTAATGAATGCTGTGATTGATAGTTGATATAGATGACTTACTCATACTACTATATAAATGCGAAAGTTTGGATGGATGGGATGTTTGTTACTCAATCACACCAGAACCGCTGAACGGATTTGGATGATATTCGGCACTTTATATACTTTATATTATAGTCTGAAATAGTAAATACTCGAAGAAAATTTTTTATCTCGGAAAAATGTACGGTTCCCGTGGTATAGATTTGTTTTTATTTTACACTAGCGACAAACTCGAGCGAAGCAAGTGTCAGCCGCTAGTACCTAATACTATAGAATATTGAAAAAATGAATATTTCAAGTTGTAAAGTTAAAATTGTATGCATAATTTCATTGTTTATGCAACATAACTCACAGTTACCTATATAATTTTGCTGAATTGTACTAAAATATGTACTCTAGTTATTAATGGGGCGGTTTCTCACGCTGTTAGTAATTTTATAATCGTAAGAACAAACTGAATGACACTTTGTTCTCTGTTTCTTAATTTTCTGACAAGATAATTGAGTTTCGTAAATCTTTTGATTTTTATGCCATTCTTTAGAAATTTAAAATAGTTGGAGGTCGTTGATATACAATTCGTACTAATAATATGAATGTAAACATAATTCTGTCTGCCTGTTTGTTATCTTCTTACGCTTAAACAAAAGGTTTTGATGAAACATTTTTTTTTGTTCGAGTTTCTTTTTTTGTTATAATTATCTAATACATAGTGTTTAAGCCTGTTTTACATTATAAACCGCGTCATGTCAATTTAAAATGTAAAACATTTTACTATTTGTAGTATTAATTTATAATTTTAGATATTAAATAATGTATTACCACTTCCAGGTAAATTTCTAAGAAATTAATTAAATTTCTAAGAAATATATTGTGAACTGTAACGCCGGCGTGTCCGCGGTCGTTGAGGGAATAACAACTGTGTGTCTATCAAAGAAATAAATAGATTAATTTGCAAATTTGATTGTATCATGAGAACAGACATATCTACTTTTTATCTCCAAGTAGAGCTGCGGGCAAAAAGTGACATAAGTCACTTGTCTACTAGTATTAAAGAACTGAATTCCTTTATATATTTGTATTATATATACTTAGACTGTACATTATACTAGCAACTCATCCGTGCTCCGTTCGGGTTCTTCCCTAGTTACGTTTTAACGTTTATTATAGATTTCTTAGAGATGTGATATTTTCCCGCAGTAAAAAGTCCATCCTATATGTTGACCCGGATAACCAGCTATAATCATACGAAACAATGAAATCTGTCCAGTGGTTTTCTCGTGATACGTTCCCAGACAGATTGACAAATATTCTAAAAACTATAGATTCGGCCTTTGTATCGATAATAATGACTATTTCAATAAGATTTTCCAAAAAATATTTAATGTACAGATTCGACTCAGAATTTTATTACATGTATAGATTTATAACACTTTAAGAGTTAAGACAATCCAATGTGTACAAATTTGTAATACAGTAATAATACTATTTAATGTAAAACTGCTTCCACACAGGAGTTAATAAATGTTAGTAAACATTTGTAAGTAAATATTTTATCGCAAAAAAAAACATTTAGTAACAATACGTTTTAAATATTTTCTTTTTATTAAATGTTTTCTAACATTTGCTAATAAAAAAATTTTAAAGCAAAATATAACAATTTGTAACTTTTGCAGAAAAGTATAAACACGAGCGACAGCGGGGTTTGCAGAAAGAAGGGTTATAAAATATTAGGAAATCTTCTACAACATGTTTTATCAGTCGGAAGCTTTGGAAACATCTAACAAATAACATGTTACTGAATGTTAAAAAAAGTTTTCGTGTTAAAAAAGGTTTTGTAATGTTATCTAACACTTTTAACCGCTTTGTGGAAGCACCATAAGAATACATTTGAAATTGCTATACAAATAATCCAGTTACAATAGTGATGTAATGAAATGTAAACTTTGTTAAACACACTTAACGACAATCTAATCATTCTCAATCTATAGCTGAGTTAATTTATATCGAACTAGCGACTCACCCTCACTCCGCTCGGGTTCATCCCTACTTACCTACGTTTTAACGTTTGATATAGATTTCTCAGCTATGAGATATTTTTCCGCAGTAAAAAGTATCCTATATATCGACCTGGATAACCAGCTATCATTATAATCTTTTTATCAAAATCCCTCCAGTGGTTTTTCCGTGATGCGGTCACAGATAAAAATTCTAAAATTCCTTCTAGATTCGGCCGCTGTATCGATTATAATGTCTATTTCAATAAGTTTTTTAAAAAAAAATTAATTTACCTATTCGGTTTAGTTACATTTTTAGTATATGTATAGATAGATCATATTTGATATATTTGAAATCAAAATATAGATTACGTAAAAATAAGTCTTTTTTCTCAAGTTACTTTTTATGTAAGCTGTCAAAATTCTTTTTTAACTTCAAAATGGCCAATAAAATGACCTTGGTTATAATTATCTTGACGCGTTTTGTTAAATGACCTATTGCGTTATGCCTAATGAATTTAAGACAAATGAGCAAAACTTTATATATAAATTATCTCACCGTTATACTCTATTTACTAAAAAGAATCTATATTAGAAACTTGAGAATACTTTTATTTATTATTTTTAATAATTCACAAATAAAAACTGCAATATTATTATTATTCGAATTTTTTTATAACAATATGAACATCAAAAGTAAAAATCTATATAAGGAAAAGTTCAAAAAGTAAAATAAACGTTAGTTTAGGATATGTCAGTCTTAACTTTAATTCATCTATAGCCACTCTGACACAAAAAAAAACCACAGAGCCATCACAATATTGATATCGTTATGACCGATATTACATTATAACAAAGGAAGTGGGCTATCGAAAGTGCAAGAAATATGAAATAACCGAGCGTGTCTGATACAGTGAATGTCCGGCTGATGACAACACTACCTACTGTGTATTTTTATTTGCATTTATACTGCAATAAATTGCTTTTACTAAAAAAACTGCTAAATTATCCAGCAGTACAGTAAAACTGGAGGCTTGGGATTCGATTCCTTGAAGAGCAAAAATTTCATTGTAAATTTTATTATAATATAAGGCTTATTGTGTGCATTTTTATCACATTTAGGAACATATTTAAAGGAAGTTTTTTTTAATATTTGTAGGTATTGCCTTTTTTGATTTTGGATTATTGCTTACTATCTTCAAATAAAGATAAAACTTTTATTTTTATACTTTATTCAAGAACGCATTGTAATAATTTATTTATTTACTTCTTATTTACTTTACTTTATAATAATTACATAAGTTTAAAGATTACTCTGCGATATTGAGTGTTCAGTGAAACATTTACTCGAGAGAAGAAGTTTAGTAACATTAGAAAGGTTAGTAAATATGACAAATACAGATATCCGTCCTCGTCTTAATTAGGCTCTCTTATTTTTTGGGATAAAAAGCCTACATTACTTTCTTGTCCATTAAATATTTCTACGCATAAAATTATTTCCATTCGTTGCTACGAAGGAAAAATGACAAACCATCAAACACACTCACAATAGTAGCTAGTTTATACATATAATAAAACTCTAACTCTGGAATCTGTACATTGAAATTTTTTGGGTGATCTTACTGAAATAGTCATTATCTATACTAATTACTAATATTATAATGAGGTAAAGTTTGTGAGTTTGTGAGTTTGTATGGGGTAATCTCTGGGATCTACTGAACCGATTTAGATGAAATTCGGTAAGAAGATAGTTTGAAACCCTGGAAAGGACATATGATACTTTAAATCCCGGAAATCATCCCTTAAGGGAGTGAAAATGGGGATGAAAGTTTGTATTGGATAAGCTAGGGACGAACCTGAGCGAAGCGAGGGTTAGTTGCTAGTTATCAATACAGAGGCTGAATATATGGCTTTTGGAATCTTTGTTTGTCTGTCTATCTGTCTGTCTATCTAGGAACTCATAACGAGAAAACCTTTGGAAAGATTTTGATGAAATTTGGTATGATGATAGCTAGTAATCCAGATCTACATATAGGATATTTATTATTGCAGGAAAATAGTTCATTTCTGAGAAATCTGTACTAAACGTTAAAACGTAACTATGGACAAACCCAAGCGTAGCGAGGGTGAGTCGCTTGTATCTATATAAGTATAGTTACATAGGCATAGATTCAGTACCTTTTTCTCGTCAGTTTGTCAGCTGATTACTGTTTTTTTGTTTAATATCTATTGACGAGTTTTAATGTTATCAATTTTGGAAACAGTTACCAGTTCTTTTTGTATAATAATTACGGTTGAGTTTGGACATCTGGGCAACACTACTTTTGTTGACCATTTTAATGTTACTTAAAATAAATATAAAATTTAATTTGTACAAATAAAATGAATATGCAACAGTTTTAGATCTAAAGTTAGATTTTAAATCTTGCCGGAAGAATTTATGCAACAGTTATTTAACAAAAGTCAAAATAATAAAAATAAAATTAACATATACAATAACGATTCTAAAACGCTGTGTTCTAAATCTTATAATACATGCAAAATGCCGATGATCAAACGAACATATTTGTTTATTTTTATGTTTTCACATTATGATGTCACGACCTTATTTGAGCTTTAAATCGCGCAAGAAAGAGTAAGTACTTTGCTATCTATACATATAATAAAATTCTATCTGAGTCGAATCTGTAAATTTATATTCTTTGAAAAATCTTATTGCAATAGACATTATTATTTAATGTCGCCGAATTATAGTTTTTAGATTTTTTGTCTGTCTGTCTGTCGGGGAACGCATCACGAGTAAACTACTGGACAGATTTAGATTAAATTTTGTATAATGATAGCTGGTTATCGTATCTAGGGACGAATCTGAGCGAAGCGAGTGAGTCGCTAGTATAATATATTTCAAACATTTCATATCACTCTCAGCCACTATAAGACCATATACGCTAGTCTACGCAGTTTTGTCTTTAGATTTAATCTGCGTAGATGAGTCGGACCGTGTGGCAGTTACACGTACAGCTTAGCCACTATCCCTCGGTTTTACCTATGCAGTTTAACTGTAGGTAACATACATACATACATGGTTAGCATTTACCCTACTATGAAAGACCATTGCATGAAAATATGTATGTTTTCTTATTTTCCTGATTGTGATAAACAAGGCGAATAATAATAATAAATATAATAATAGATAAATATGCTGGGACATTAACACACAACACCATCTAGCTCCGTGGTGGTAAGCTGCTCGGCTTTTCTTATGGATACCAGATAGTTGACACTACACATATATAACTTTAAATACATACATTATATAAATATAAACACCCATGACTGGAAACAAACATTCGTGCTTATCTCACTAATGAATGCCCCCAGTGGGACTCGAACCCGCAACCGTTGGCACAATAAGTAGGGTCACTAGAAACTGAGTCAAACATGTCGTCCCTGAATGTCACGCTCCCTGTATGTTTTTTAATAAACGAAACAAAATATAAGTAAAAAAACCAGACGTCAGTCATTTTATATTATTATATAGGTATGTATATAATATATAAATATGTAAGTATTTCACCACGAATATTTTTCTTAGTGAAATAAAGCAATCTTGTTAAATAAACATTTGAATCAAGATTTGTGTTTTCTTACAGCCACGTTTCAGTTTTTCGACACCTACGCCTTTGTTCTCCTTATAATTGTGGGAAGAATGATAAACAAGTGTAAATCAAATGCATAAATTTTATCTAGCGGAGATTTATTTTTGATATTTATACGGTATTCGTAATGTTGTTTGAGAAATATTTTTTTTTTCAATCGCATGTATTAATAGCGTATAGTCTACACCAATCGTAATAATTAAACCTGCATGCTAGTTTTCAAAAAACATGTGAAATCCGCCAACCCGCACTTGGCCAGCGTGGGAGACTACGGCCTGATCCCACTCGTATTGAAGGGAGGCCCGTGCCCAGTGGGACTTTCAAAATGGCTGAATACAATCGATACAAATAAACTTCGCGAGCGAAGATACGGTCAAATGCTAGTATTAAATTATGTTAATCAATTAGTCGACCGTTAGCCAGTAGCCTCCAATTAATAAAACAATAGAAATAATCTATTGCAAAGGAAGTTATATAAGCACGTGGTATGTGAAAGCGTCCTTGCCTCGAGATCCGGTTTTTACTATACCTACTGCTCTGCTTTAACGATTATATCGTAACGTAATTAGTAGTTTTTGGGACCAACGTTTTATTGTAGCTTCATCTTATTAAAATATATGTGGCTTCTATATTTAGATGCGTGATTTCCAATTCTATGGTATATATTTTTAGTTCGTAATATGTAGATTACTATAAGTAGCACAAACAAACGAAAACCTGGTGATTTTTCTTAAATTATCGAATTACTCAGCATTTTAAACAATTTTTAATTTCAAAATAAAGCTTAAATTGAGTTATTTCATTTAAAGTACAATATACGTATATCATAATATGTATCTATTTTTTAATATCATAGTATTTCTTCATACCAAAACTGGGCATGGTTTGGTAAATGCATTTGTCATACATAATATATGTAAGATATATGTATATATTTTATGTATCTATTATAGCTTCGATAGTACAAGCTTGTTAAAGAGTTAAAATTGAAAAGTTTTGCCAAGGCTATTTATAAAAACTAATATTTATGTTACACCTGGTAAAGTTCCAAGGTCGTTACGTAAAGCGATTAAATATTCATTTGTGTTGAAAATAGTAAATCTCCCTTAAAAGACCCGCTTGACATCGTAAATTTTAAATTAAGTAAGCTGTTATAATTTAAAACAGAACTTTTTCTGATTTCCTCTGTCACATATTATGTTATCTAAACTAGAATAGATGATATTCTGCAATCGTTATTCGTTATCGCTAATAAAGATAACAAAATATATAATATGTGAATTTCATGTTTATGCGTTGCTTCACGTTGCATTGTGTAAAATCTAAATCACCGACTTAGATCATGGACTATGGGCTGAGTAATACCGTCATGAAATTGACCACTCTTTAAAAAGACAGAAAGCGAACGTGCGGCCATTACCTGCTTTTTATTCCAATTTGAATTTACTAATGGAATGTAAAAAAATACAATATTATTGAAAATTATAATATTATTGAATGGAATCTAAAATGGTTACGAGTATAAATGTCTATTTTCATTAATTATATTTCAATTAATATAGAAGACTTCTGCACATTCGTTTTGCCTCTGTCGCTTTTCCCCCAGTTTTTAGCTGACGGCTGGCAAAGAAACACTCTCGACTATGTCCACGCTTTATGTCTATGGTTATCGCTAATAGAGATAAAAAAAAACATATATTTAGATGACTTAATATGTAATTTATATATATATATATATATATATATATATATATATATATATATATATATATATATATATATATATATATATATATATATATATATATATATATTATATATATATATATATATATATCTTTAGGCTTCTATAATCGCTATCGATTGTAGAAACTCTGAGAGTCTAAATATTTAACGCGAAAGTTTGTGAGGACATATACATGTCTATTGTATTTGTATAGTAAATGGCAATAAAGTGGTAAATTTAAAAACAGTTATTATGTCATTGCATTTTATCTGGATTAGTGCGTAGATAATGCTTTTGTTTATTAGTTTTAAAATAATATAATAATTATTCTGTACTAATATTATGTTAAAGATATAAAAGATAAGAACTACTACTCAAATATAAAACAATTGGTTTTCACAGCTCATTTATAATTGAACATGGTCATAGACTATCTAACATCATGCTAACTCTTAGGCAGAGCAATTAACATATGATGTTCTTCTAGCCGATTCCGGCTACGGCGGCCAATCTCATTGAAACTAGCCAACTGCGCAGGAGATATTATAGTGCACAAGTGTACGCGCAGACACAAGTGTACTCTCTATTCCTGTCACTCTCATACTTCGGTGGGACGACTGTTCGACACGACCAGTGAGAGTTAAGGCGCAGGACCGACGGCTTTACGAGCTCTCCGAGGCACGGGGGTGAAACACCGCCAACCTCCCAACTCCGGGCTGTTACTGAGACTTACTATACAGAAAGACTCAATAACTAAACTTGGCCCGACCCGGGACTCGAACCCAGGACCTCCGAGTGTGCAGTCGTACATGCTAGCCACTACACCACCGAGGCAGTAAACATATAAATAGTCGACGTAAGCAAAACCACGGGTAAAAGCTTGTTATAAACATTCTATTTATAAAGAAATATACTGATTTAAAAGAAATAATATTGAGGTCAACATCCTTTTTAGCTAAGGCTTAGAACTGGGACAGCGTTTCAATTAAGAAGCCAAGCTTGGGTTAATTAAAAACTAACTATATTATGATTTTTTTATGCTGTATAAGTGACGATATTTTAATCTAAATTTCAGTTTTTGAAACAAAGAATAATATACGTATGTCGAATATATTAATATGTATATACAGAGACGTATTATAAATATAATTATATTGTATAGTATACTAAATATTTAAAAAGGAAGTAGTAGCTCAGTGGTACAGTGGCTCAGTACTCATTGTTCGGGAAAATTAAGTGAAACGGGTTCATGTCTCGGGTCTGGCATCTCCGGTATTCTGAGATGTGAATCATTTTTATTTGATTACTTTGCCTTACCGTGAAGGAAAACAATGTTTGGAAACCTGCATATCTGAGAGACTGAAGAATGAATATATATATATATATATATATATTCTTCAGTAGTATATATATATATATATATATATATATATATATATATATATATATATATATAAAGGCAAAGGCAAAATAATAATAATTGGATACATTACTTTTTTATATAGATAGGTAAATTCCATTTATATAGGTTTTCCTTAATTCAATAATGATTAAGGTCGAGTTTCGATTACTGGACAAACGCTAGTATGTATTTGTATTACCCTATCTGAATATTCTTTTCTTACTACTTTTTAATAAGTTTAGTTTATTTTCAGTTTCTCAAGAGAGTGTCTCATTGCAAGAGCACGTCGTGAATTTGATATTTTATGCTCCCTTGTGCATAATAAAATATTTTTAGAGGATCTATTTCGAATGTAATTGCAAAAGTCACTTATAGTTCACTCAGCTATAAAAGTCATAATTGGCGCATTCGCGTATATTTTATTAATAGATATGAGATTACTTTACTAATAGAAACTTAGAGATCATTTCAGTAAATTTTAGAATATTTGCTAAAAATAACTAGTTTTATAAATCAATAAAAATGACTTAATTGATTCGGATACATTACACATGAATGTCTAAGAGAGTACAGTGGTAGGTCCGTGATAGCGACCTTACCTTGGAAATCAAGTGCAGTGGGTTCAAATCCCCGGTAAAATCACTCTGATATTTTCATGTGCGAATTAATTCCAACATGTCCACATATCTTACGGTAAACAAAACACGTTCTTCTTACGCAAAGACACGTGAATTCCGCCTCTTGGTACTTGGCCAGCATAGTGGACTATTGGCAGATCCTGGTCGTATTGAAGGGAGGCCCATGCCCAGCAGTGGGACTTTATAGAAGGGCTAAATAAATAGAAATAAGATTTACAGTACAATTATTTACAAAAATTGTAACTCGAAAACTTACAAAGTGAATTGATAAGAAAGCAAACAAGTATAAGTTATCACGTCTCATTAGTTATAGCGAAAACAGACCAAGTGTGCCAGAAACATTGTTGGTTTTTGATTGGCAAAGTTAGTTATTAAGGAAGAGAAATAATATCTTCGTCTTTCTAAGAAAATGGGAAACCATTTCCTCTATCTACTCTTCTATACGTATAATAAAATTTTAACTGAGTCGAATCTGTATATTAAATATTTTTTGGATAATCTTATTGAACTAGTCATTATTACCGGTGCAGAGGCCGAATCCTATATTTAGGTTCTTTGTCTGTCTAACTGTTTGTTTGTCTGGGAACGCATCACGAGAAAAACACTGGACAGATTTTGATGAAATTTGGTACGATGATAGCTGGTTATCCGTGGCAACATATAGAATAGTTTTTACTGCGGGAAAATATCTCATCTCTGATAAATCTATACTAAACGTTAAAATGTAAGTAGGGACGAAACCAAACGGAGCGAGGGTGAGTCGCTAGTATATAAATATTGTTACGATATCAAAGCTAAAGAAACATTCAAAAATGTATATTGTCTGTGTCTTTTTATTTACTTATCTCAAAACAGTTCAATCAATTTTCGCTTATAATCGCAATAGTTTAATCGAATCGGGGCAAGCCACGTGCTAATTTGTGCTTGTACTTCTATAAGGCTTAATTACGATTGTTAAGTAGTTCACAAGGTATATCATTGACAAGTGACTTGTGCATGGATGTGTGGATTTTGTTAACATTTCATGGGTTTAATTTCTTTGCGCGGAAGCCTGATTATTTTCCAAAATAAAAGAAGTCTAAGCTACTCCTTATAATACAGCTATCTGCCAGTAAAAATCCTGTTATAATCGGTTCAGCCATTTCGGAGATTAGCCAGAACAAACTGACAAACAGACAGAGAGCCAAAAATTTTATATGCATTTATTAAAGAGCTGTTATTTTGATATTACAAATAGACACTTCAATTTTATTTATTTGTATGTATGTATATACCTATAGATGTACAATACGCTTTTCTTAAATACGCGTCTTCCAAGGAAAGACTTCATTATGCTGACAGTTTTGCAGGTTTGCTTTCCAATTAATAATTTTAGTATGAATTCTTTGCAAATATTCATTTATTTTTATTTTCTGGCTAAAGTCCAGGACTGATCGGTCAACTTCTCAGAATAAAGAGATTTTATTAAACAAAATTAGTATGGAAGCCGATATCAGTGTACTTGTGGAATGTTTACAGAATAAAGTCATATATCCTTATATAGGTATACTATAGGTAGGCTTTAATGGTTTGTTAGTTTTTTAAATCATATGATTTAAAACTCATATAATATCTAGTATATAAAAACAATAAGTCTAAAATGATAAATTTTATATGAAAAAAATATTACTATAATTTCTTCTTATGATTTTTAATCGAAATTATTATCCATTTTTTCCTAATACTATAACAAATGTATGCCTGTACATACTAACTTATATATAAAAATATTCTTATAATAAAGTTTTCACTTCAACAGTTTTCAATATTTTTATAATAAACAACCAAAGTCAAGTTTATAGTTAAGCATAGTAATGCCTAAGCGAAACTTACAAATCAATCTGAAGGCACGCTATCTCTTCCTACAGCGGCCAGGCTCCTACAAACGTGTTTGAAAGTTGCTGTCGACTTTTCTGGTCACGACTTGCCGATATCCTCGTTATATACTATAGTAAAGCTAATTTACAATTGCAAGACAGTCTGTATATTGCCTCACTGGTCTAGTGGTTTGTATATGCGGTATGAAGTCCTGCATTCGAGTCCCTGGTTGAGTGGGTTTTCTGTCACAAAATTGAAATTGAGAATATTTTAACCCGAATTTAGGAATTTGGCGGTGTTTAGAACCCTATGCCTCGTAGAGAAGATTAGGGTGTTGATCCTTGTACTTTATCTCTCACCGGCCATATTGATTTGTCCATCGGAATATGACAGTAAAAAGAATAGAGTGTACACTTGAGTCTACGTATACAATTGTGCTCTATAAAATTTCATTTGTGTATTTTAGTACGAAGGACATTTCTGAAAAAGCATTCTCTGATTAAGTGGCAAGCTTTTAAATCTTAAGTATACTTAGTTCTAATCCTAAATGCGCCTTAAAAATAAACCAGAAGTAAATCCGCACAACACGAATGGCTATATAATATAATAAATGGTATGTTATATAGAATACAAATATTTAATAATATACAAAGTTGTAGAATATGCTTGTTTGCTTGAACGATGTAGATGATTATATCTCTTTGAAATTACCAGTCTATTTGAAAATTCTTTGCATTTTATAGCCTATCTATTGTGGAAGGCTACATCACGTCTAGATTATGCTACGGTTATATAGGAATCGGGCTTTTACACTTTCATAAACTACGCAGGCAAATCCGCAAGTAACGCTAGTAGTATATAAATAATATAAAAATATAAGGCAAAAAAATCAAGAAGCCAACTTCACTTACGCAAAAGACCTTTACATATCTAGAACATTCGATGTACCTAAGTAAAGGTATTCTTAAAAAAATCACGTCAATGCATCGCCTTGTTGCTTCGTAAAAGAAGGATAAACAAATAAAAACATTTTACTTTCGCATTTATAATATGAGGCCAGGTTACAGCATTTTTTTAATATTTTTTTATATGTATTAAATATTAACTTTCTCAGTCAATTTGCAATTTAAAATTAAAGTTAGTCGCCATAATCATCATGAACAATATTTAAATCTGATGCAAATGTTAACGCTCGGCTTTAATAAAGTAAAACATTTACGGTTTGTTCTTAATACAGATCTTATAATACTATACTGTTCTTAACACCTTCAGGTAAATTTCTAAGAAATTAATTAAATTTCTAAGAAATCTATTGTTAACTGGCACGCCGCGCCGGCGTGTCCCCGATCATGGAGGGATTAACTTTATCCATATCTATTAATACTTTGCAATTTCAATATATTTACTACTTTACTGAAATATTCGCATATATTTAAGATATTTTGGTAGAAATCTCCATAAAAAGAAAGATTTTTGCCAGGATAAATCGATCTTTGAATTTTTATTAGGCAATCCAATTAGATAATATTCACACATTGTCTCAAAAATGTTTTTAAAACCCATAACCCTAATAAACCTAAGTTTCATTGTATGAGACTTAGCGAAGCAATGTAAGGAAACGTTAAACACGAAATACGAGTATCTTTATTATCTGACGACACGTTTGGCTCAGTTTGTAGTGACCCTACTTGCGGTACCAGCGGTCGTGGGTTAGAGTCCCGCTGAAGGCATTCCTTTGTGTGATAATATATAACAATTGAATTGTCGATGAAAGTGACAAATTAATTTTATGTAATTCAATTGGGTGAGGAACCATAAAGTGTACCTACTATTAATCTCTGACAGCGAAAGACATAACGAGTTTGAGTTTTACGTATAGAAACATGTATAACATTATAATTATGCAATATACATATAATTCTAATTAATTTAGTCAAAATCTGTTCATAATAAAAATCGCCTTAAAATCGACTAAGTCGTTTTGTTAAATGTTACTAGTTTTAGAGAAATGCGAGGGCAAACATACATACATATAAACATACATGCATACATTCATACACCTATAAAATTTTGTATATTTGTTTGGGTGCCCTAATAGATTATTGTCGTACGTGAATATTTTGCACTTCCAATATCTCCTTTTTTTTGAAGTTGGTTGAAAAACCTCTACATAACACTTGAAATATCTCTAGTTTATATCGAAGGAAACGAAAATGGCTTCCATGACATTAGTTCCATAAGCAATTTCATAAGAATTATAATATTTTTTTGGATTACAACACCTTTGATAAAATTTATGTCACATAGCTTTGATTTGGTCTGATTGTATGAGAAATCAATGACACTAAATAGATTACGAAATAAATGTGAATATACCTCTATGACATAAAATTAATGTTATGATGCATTAAATATCTTTCGTATTATAAAGGCTTTAGAAGTAATGCTAATAGTGTATTACGAAGAGATGTGTGTGTTCAGCCCTTTTTAACGTCCCACTGCTCAGCACGGACTTCCCTTCAATACGAGGGGTATCAGGCCATAGTACACCACGCTGGCCAAGTTTGGGTTGGTGGTTCATATTATGAAGAGCTGTGTATAGTGTTTTAAATAAAACGATCTTTTCGGATTTTTTCGTGAACTATTTTGATTTTTTTGTTCCCGACGTTTCGAATGCTTTTTTATAAATGTCAAATATTCGTGTAAATCTAATAAAGCAATATGTTGTGTTTTGTTTTTTTTGCACTAATGGCTACAATATAATAACTATACTAATCATTCACTTTGACGTATTAAGTACGTTACTTAACCCATCATTAAGATATCAAGATTAAATACTAGATGTGAATAAGGTAACATTATACTTAGTTTTGGAATCTTAATCTGGTTAAATAAATTATACCTATGAAGAGTAGATGAAGGAATAACAAGTCTATACATCAGCTTCCCGATCGTCGATTCTGGACCGACTAGGAAATACAAGTGCACTCTGTATTCCTTTTACTATCAAAATCCGTCACGCCAGTTCGGCATTCCTAAGCAGAAACACCCAATGACTATACTTGGCCCGATCTAGGATTCGAACTCTCGACTTCCGGATCTGCAGCCACTTGCTAGCCACTTTAAAAACGAAGAAATCAAAAAGCATATTAGCACTATTTTATTATAGCACTAGCGTTCACTAGGTTCGTCCCTAGTTACGTATCCTGTATATTGACCCGGGTAATAAGCTATCATCATACCAAATTTTATCAAAATCGTCTAGTGGGTTTCTTGTAAAGCGGTCACAGACAGACAGATAAAAATCCTAAAAACTATAGATTTGGCTTCTGTATCGATGATAATGACTATTTCAATAAGATTTTCGAAAAAATATTTAATGTACATATTCGACTCAGAATTTGATTATATGTATAGATAGAAGAATAGTACAATAATATTATAAGGCTCTTCCAGTTTTATATTTCATTGGTAATATTGACCTAGGTAAGAAATGAAATGAAAGTTTTATTAGTCTTGCATAACAAGTGTTGGACACGAGTGTACGTAAACTGTAATGGTGGGTTAATGGAGCTCGAATGAAATCGAGTGGTGTAAAATAATATGCCATTAGATCAGAATAGTCATTTATTGCCTATCGCTAAGAAATTGTTGCGTGCTACGAGTATTAATTGATGTTAAATAAATGACTACGTTATGATTTATGTGGCTTAAGCTTTTATGTCTCTAAACATAAATATTTTACAATCTACATATTTTGTTGGAAAATGTGTATGTCTATTTGCTTGTAATGTCTATTTGTTATGCTATGGCAGTTGTAACAATTTTTGAGCAAAGTTGCTCGCCCTCATGATTTGAACTTAAGGGTAGCCTCTAATCCGATTTTGGCCACAGCGGTCAATCTCGCTAAAAGTAGCAATATCCGTAGGAGATATTATAGTGTACGAATTAGAGCGCAATCAGAAAAGTACACCTTATCCTTTAATTGATTTTTTACTTTTAATCTTTAACGTGATGATAATTCGACAAGATAGCAAACTATGAGAGATCTATGCAAGACCCATGGCTTAACGTACGCTTCACAAAAAGAGTTGTAAGTCCGAGCTATTACTGTAAATTTCTTGACAGAAAAACCAACATATTCAGATTTGTATTTGTAGTAACATATTCTAGCCAGTAGAGGCAGTCAAGTCAGTCAGTGACAACCTAATAATATGTATTTTTGAAGAACAATCTACTCTTTCACAAATATACGATAACAATCATACAAATATTTTATTGAACGCAGAAAATATTAAACACAATTATAAATTGTTTATTTTTGCTAAAATATTTAATCGGCCAAATTTCAAATATAGCATAGGTATTTCGTGACAACAAAGTGATATCGCGGCAGAGAAAGATAATTTGTATAAAAATTACGTGAACGTAATTTTTTAAGGATTTTGTGACCATAACGTATAATTTTTCTGTATAATATTATCGCGATATAGGTATATGGACTTAAACGTGTTATAAATTACATAGTGAAGTAAAAGTATTATTAGAGACAATAAAAACCAACAGCATTACTATGTATGTATAAAACACAAGGCGTGAGAAAGATCTGTGATTTCGTACGAGCAATTACTATATATAATAGTGACTAGCTCTATTAACTACGTAATTAAGTTACGTAACAAGTTGGTTTTGATATAAAATAAAAGTTTCTTTTTCGAGTCACAAGTAAGAATAAATACACTTGTTAGCTTCGATCGCGTATTGTATGATATACAATATTGTATAACAAGCGACTCACCCTCACTTCGCTCGGGTTCGTCAATAGTAAAAAACAAAAACAAATCTATCCCACGGGAACTATACACTTTCCGGGATAAAAAGTAATTTATGTGCCTAATTTCATCTAGATCCGTTCAGCCGTTCTGGGGTGATTGAGTAACAAACATCTATCCATCCAAACTTTCACATTTATAATGTTAATGGGATAATAGAATTATCCTTATGGAAACATATAATTATATTATTACAAAGAAAAAGACAATATAACGTCTAAAAACAGCAAAGCTTCGTGCCTATATAACAATTGTAGGATAATTCTATTATGTTTTTATATGGAAATAGAAAAGTATTGTATTTATATGTAGAGTGGTATATATGTACATATAATATCCCTTCACATTAGACGATCTGTTCAGCCGTTTCGCGTAGGAGTAACAAACACACAGTATTGAGATAATGTAATTGAAATGGTCAGTTGCTGGAAAAGTGCTCGCGTTGTCGCCTAGAACATGGGCAGAAAATTTGTAACCAAAAAATGTAAACGACTAGTTTCTTAATTATGCTAATTTTTATCATATTCCCGTATTGTTGATATAATATCCGTAAAACTTCAAAAACGTTATACATTACAATAAAATTTGGATAAATCGCTGATAAAATATGAAAGAAAAAGAAACACTTATAATAAGAGCAATGCCACAGGTTGAAATTAGTAAGTTCATAAGTAACAGAGTGTAGCTAATAGCTACTAATACAGCGTGAATTTTAATAAAAAAATAATTGGTAAACTATTTTCCAGTTGCTTGATGCTAGACCATCCATGAATACCTTAACTGATAAAACTATGTTTTATGCTTAAATAAATAAAGTGAATATTTTATATTTAAAATCAATAGTTGTGTATCAAGAGAATAAGTCTATATATCTGATATTGATACAATTTCTTACGGATAGTTTGTATGAATAAAATGTTATGTATATTATTCTTATAGAAAGTAAAGAAAGGACGATGTTTTGACGTCAATCTTGAGTAGAGCGATCACGATATTCAAAATATATTTTAGTTTATATATTTTATTAATTTTATACTATTTAACGCTGTACTGTACCTACACTACACTAAATTAACTTATTCTCTTACTTCTGAAGGGTTTCTGGAAAAAATATCTTAAAGGGACAAGTTATACTTTGTAGACATTCTGTTATTCTATTTTGTTTCACATATTTTTTACAGTACATAAATAAAAAATAAATAAAAATCGTAAACGATTTTAGAATACACTCTAGATATTTCCGGGTGAATCCATGGGTAATAGCTAGAGTTACTTTAGATAAAAGCAACCTTTCAACCATTACAAAACCAACTTGTTTGTGAAATCAAGCGAAAGTTTTGAATTAGACGCGTTAAACAATTATATGGACTTAATTGTCGAAATTATATCATACTTGTTTTGGCATTTGTTATCAGATTGTAGAGAAAGTTTTGTTACAATAGCAATTAGAAATATTTTTGAACTTTATTTATATGGACTGTAAGTGTTATATTTGTAGAGTAGTGCAGTATTTATACAGCATATTAGTTTAGAGTAAGGCTTTATTATGGTGTTCTAGTTTCGTATAACTACGGTAACGAGAGCTCTCCCACGAGTTCTGGCAGACTTGTCATAATTTTACTTCCGAATGGTATACATATTATATATTGCAAATGGATTACCGAATCCTCTGTTTTACAAAATAGCTAGTTATTTTACATAACAGCTCCGTTATGTAAAACAACTGAATGACGTTTAGCTGGGTTGCCATTGCATAGTTTATGATAGTAGGGGTTCTGGGTTTGTATTAAAAAAGACCTAATGAGAAGGCTAAGGCGGGAGCAAAGCGTAGTGTAGCTCAACTTACGTTATCCAAGTCTGATCTGTCACCTAATTGGAAACCAAAAAATATTAAAATCTACTATTTACAATCTGACGTTTCATTTCGCGCTGTCTTACATAACCACTAATCGTTAATCCGCTGCTTTGATAATTGCAAAACGTTCAAACAATTCTGCGCATTTTAGTTCAATTTAAAAAAAAACTCTAAACGTCATTCAGTTGTTTTGCATAACGAAGGAGTTATGTAAAACAACTAGCGATTTTGTAAAATAGCGGATTTGACAATCCATCTGCGACATATATACATATGTACATATGTACATGTTATGAAGTAACAATAAACATAGTCTCATGGTGTTTTCTTATGAGTTTAACATAGTTTTCAGACAATTGTAAGGAACTCACGATCTTCGGTCAAGTTGGCAGATTAGATCAGATGCGGTGATCTGATAAGATATGTTTACTGAATTACAACTTATATAATAATATTCAAAACGAATATTTAGTAATTGAACTATCATAAATGCGAAAGTGTGTATGTGTGCTTGCTTGTTACTTCTTAAATGGTAAAACAGCTGTGAAGATTTGGATGTTTCGTACATAATACACCTGGAATAACACAGAGGCTACTGTTAGGCATCTAAGAACGTACTTGAGCGACGCAACAGTAAGTTGCTTTAGATAAAAAAAACATTTGCAAAAAAAAACATATGTTAGAAATAAAATCCTTAATATGACTTTATTAAAATAAAATATTAAATCTATTTAGTTAGCTTAGTGAACAAACGCACGCACGCACTCCTTATAGTCAGTGGTCACGAAAGCTTCGATTTAGCCTAAACACCGAAGAACATTAAGATATGAATCAACGAACCCTCATATATAATACTCCACAAGTAGACTTGAACCTGCATGTTACGTCTCGTTCAATAGAAATATTAAATTGGCATTCTGCTACAAGATTGTGACTTCTATGTGCACTAATATTATTAAAACGCTAAAATATTTTTTAATATACGAGGTAAGTTTCAGAACTACTAATCTGATTAATTTTTTTTTACTTATAGAAAGTCTACATATGTAATGTACACTTTTAATCCCGGTATGGAAAGTTTTTATGAGTGAATGATATATAAAAAGTAAGTGAAGGGTGCGTGGTAGTACAACAAAACTCAAAGAGAAGGCAAATCGTTAGTAACTTATAAATACTGTACAGCCACGACACAATAAAGCGTACGATAACTGATATTGCATATTATATATTACTAATTCGATTCTCACGGAGGGCAAACTTTTTTTGCCCATATACGAGTATATATTATATGTATAGCTGTTAAGGTTTGTTAATGTCCAATAGGCTTTGAGATTGTTGGCAGGAGGAAAATTGAAAACAGTGCACTTCATAGGGAGCTTGAACATTTAATGAAGTGATTTGTAAACAAAATGCCAAACGATTTGGTTTAAATAAAATATAAGTATGTTGGGACATTAACACACAGCATCATCTAGTTCCATGCTAAGCTACGAGGCTTGTATTATGGATATCAGATAGTCGATACACTATACATATATAACTTTGAATACATACATATTATAAATATAAATATTAACACCCATGACTGAAGTACAAACATTCGTGCTCATCACACAAATGAATGCCCCCCGGGACTCGAACCCGCGACCGCTGGCACAGCAAGTACGGTCACTACAAAGTGAGCCAAACGTTTAGTCTGATCAATTAGGTAGGTTAGTGAGTAACACTAGAAATTTTACTTAGGACTTAGTATACTGATATACTACTTGATGATATTTTAATCCATGACAAAAGCTTTCGTTTATACGTTATAGCATAAATAGTTAACAAATAAACTCACACATTCACTTACATACTTGTTCTCTATGTAATTTAATCTCAGATTAAAAAATTATATACGGAGCCCACCAATAAAGAGGTTGATGTCAAAAATAGAAGCGTGATTTGCTGTTAATGCTGTGTAATAAGGGAAATTTTATATACAGCTTATAAAGTTTTTAAGAAGATATAAATGACAATGATAAAAATAATACTTGTTTTTCGTATTTCTTAGTTCTCTTCCCCTTGAAAGAGATTGCATTTAGTAGCTTATTTTTTGTTTATTATGTAAAAATCCCTTAAATATTTTTATTTATTTTCTTATCACAATAATGAGTATTCTATTAATATTGATATACTACTAGCATTGCCCGCGGCTTCGCCCGCGTTCAGATGACAAAAAACCAAATTCTTAGGTTTTACATATTAGTATACACTTAAATTGCATTTTTGTATTTTTTCTCAGACATGAGGCATTTTTCCGCGGTAAAAAGTATCCTATATGTTGACCCGGATAACCAGCTATCATTGTACCAAATTTCATCAAAATCCTTCCAGTGGTTTTTCTGTGATGCGGTAACAGACAGACAGACATAAATTCTAAATACTATAAATTCGGCCTCTGTATCGATAATAATGTCTATTTCAATAAGATTTTCCAAAAAATATTTAATGTACAGATTCGGCTTAGTTACAATTTTATTGTATGTATAGATTTTAAAACATAATTTTTTGACTTTATGTTTAGTTCTGACACTTTATCTATGTTATTTAGGCTGAGAATTTAATAAAATAAAAATATTATATAACTAAATACTTTACGAGTAAGTCCTTTAATGAGTATAAAAGTTTCATAAAAACTAATAGAGTTGTGACCCAGATTGGTCGAGTTACGGAAAATTATTACTATCGACTTAATATTACGTTGTCTTTTGGGCTTTCTCTATTTTGATCTAGTCTCTAGTGCTTACTTTGACTATTTCTATTGATAATTAAAGGGCGTACTGCAATCATGCATAAGATTTGCATAGCCGATATATAAATAATAACTTTCTATTGCATATTTAAATGGAGAAGTTTCTTGATGTTGTTAATATCGTATTTAACGCAATGGAATTATAATATTCTAGCGACTCACCTTCGCTTCGCTTGGGTTCGTCCCTAGCTTGCTTCCCAATACAAACCTTCATCCCCATTTTCACCACCCATTTTAGGGATAAAAAGTATCCTATGTCCTTCCCAGGGTCTCAAAATATCTTCTTACCAAATTTTATCAAAATCGGTTCAGTACATCCATAGATTACTCCCTACAACGTCACTAACTCATAAAATCACAAACTCACAAACTTTACCTTTTTATAATATTATATTAGTACAGATGTAGATCAAAACTAAGAAATCAATGAAAAATCACTGAAATCTATTAATACATGACTGAGATTAATTTAAATTTCAGTCCTCCTGGTCGTGTGACGTCCCGAAATTACTCTTACAAGAGCAACGTTAAAGTTTCATAACTTTGTTATAAATTGAGATAATTTAATAATTCATAATCATACGTATAATAAAATTCTAACTTCCCTTTAAGTCCAGCAAGCGTAGGTCTGAGAAGATATGTAACAGCTTTAAGCAAGAACTGGATCAGTCGGTATCGATTGAAGCTTTTAGTAGATTAGTCTTTGTATATAACCCGATTTGCATAAGCTTTCCTTTCAGCTAGAACTTAAAGCTTCTCTACTCGACAATTTCTAAGGAGTATTTATAAAATTAAAAATCCACCAGAATTGTAATGTTATGTTAGTCCATTCTGATATATATGATTAATATTTCAATAATTTAAGATTATATTAATTAAAAAAAGAATAATATTATAATCCTCGATTTAATGAAATACACACTTTTGAATATATTCGTTGAAGTGAAACTTCTTTAGTATCGTTGTGATTTGAAACTCAATGAAACGGAAATGCGAACGAGAAAGAGACAAACACATAAATATATAAGATTAAGCCGGCGAGAGAATGAGATAGAATATATTACACTGGAAATGAAAAATAATACTGCATAATATGTTATGTAATATAGGTTAAATAAAATATAAAATAACTTTTAAACTTAGTAAAAATTAAACTAAACTTATTACTTATAAAAATCAATATTTATTACTATGGCGTGAATGTGCATAAATTAAATAACATTTAATAAGACTAATTGTTGCCATGGTAACCGTTGTTAATGTCTGACAAATATATAATATTATATTCTTTTCGTATATAATATTCTATAAATATATGAATGTAATGTGCTTTATTTAATTCTTGATTTGTTTTAATTTCATTGTGATATTTGCCAAAGAAGTTTTAATTCAACCGCGCGTAAAGGTTACACACACCCAATTTTTTTTTTAGATAATTATGTCTAGATACGTACGAACGTATCTAAACATAATTATGTACAAAATCATTATCTAAAAAAAATTAAAATATTGACTATGGATATAGTCTATACCGTTACATTAGTTTGTGTTGAATTTTTCTTTTAAGAATATTTTGATCATGTCGGTAGTGGGCTGTTGTATCGAAATTTCTTTCTACGAAAATACCGTGAGAACATGTCGGCACTTACAATATTTTCGTATCGCCACTGAAGGCACGACACGAATTATAAATAGAAAAAATAACATGGTTCCAAAGGGCTAGCTTACAATGTTATAAAAATAATTAAAACAATATTTATTGTTTTTTATTTTCACACATGTTTCATGAGCTTTTCGAATAGGTATAACTAAAATCTAGATTGCACTTTCGTCTGCGTACGTATTTCTATTAAGTCCATATCTGCCAAAAATTATCTCTCTCTATCTTGCTCTATCTCTTGTTCTCTCCCTGTGAGATTGCGTAGAGTATAGAGATCAATCTAATAATATTAATAATAGTTTAACAAAAAAATAGAAACGCCTACTCTTGACTGACTAAGGTGTATGGGATTCATCAAAACTTTTATCGACACACTTGAGAGTAGGTTAAAATTGACTTCCAAATTTTTTTTGTGCAATGTACACGGTGAGTTAGTTAGTTATAAATGAAACTAATAATGGGGTTGAAAAAATCGTGAGTGTTATGATGAAAAAAAAAAACCTAAAAACTATAAATTTTATAAATTTATTTGATACTAGCGTCTTACCCTCGCTCCGCTCGGGTTAGTCCCAAGGTGATACTTTAAATTAACATAACTTTTTTATACGTGAACCGATTGAAATAAAACAACTAAATGTTAAGTGAAGCTTACCACAATACATTAGTGAAAACCGCACCTAAATCGGCATAGCCATTTCTGAGATTAGAGCGCACAAACACACGAACAAACACACTGACAAGAATTCTAAAATCATTTTTTTTGGGTTCTATTGCGTTAATATCTTCATTAAATAGGGTCTTCCCCCAATAATAGTTTTTCTCGAATATCTTCCATGTATAGGCAGCGATCAGTTACACTTTTATTATATGTATAGATTTTGGTACAAATTTGAACGCATTATAGTTTTATTATATTGTTATATCATTTTAATCTTACAAGGATGTTACGGATGAACTTTCATTTTTCAATTTGGTCAAAACCACCTTTGACTCAATGGAATGTCGTCCATTCTAAGTGATGCTAATAAATGTTCTGTTGTACTTTTTAAGATAGTTGCACGTATGGCTACCTCATAAAATAAGTATATCTTACTACTTATAAATGCGAAAGTTTGAATGGCTGGATGCTTGTTACTCAATCACGGAAGAACGGCTAAACGGTTCTGGATGTAATTTGGCACAGAGATAGATTAAAGTCTGGATGAGAATATAGGTTACTTTTTATCCCCGAAAAATGTTCGGTTCCCGTGGGATAGATTTGTTTTTGTTTTTCTAAAGCAAGGGCATCATTTTATAATAACCGTTAAAACGTACCTAGGGATCCGACCAAAACAAGGATGAGCCGTTATTGTAATAATATGTATAGTTTTCGAGTAAAAGATATTTTTTGATAGTAAAATGAATGATGATGGTTGAAATGTTGATTACTTACAATGTCAACACCCTAATGAAATGAAAAGAAGTAGCAATGCGTGTATGGGAATATTCATTTGTGGTGTGTAAAAAATATTTAGACAGAGCAGGCTGCCTGACACATTAAATAATTATTTTGCATATATTAAAACACAAAACACAGTTACAAACTAATAATTTTCCATTTTAACCTACACTAAATATTAACGTTGCATGACTGAGATAATAAATCCGTATTTTTTAGTATTATAAATGTGAAAGTTTGTGAGCATGTATAGATGTTTGTTACTCTTGCTCGCCAGAACGGCTTAATGGATCTGGATGAAATTTGGCACAGAGATAGGTTATAATCTGGAATAATACATAGGCTGCTTGATCCCGGAAAAATGTAAGGTTTCCGTAGGATAGGTTTAATTTTGTTTTCCTAAAGGCGACGCCGAGCGAAGTGAGGGCAACCCTCTAGTTATATTATACATTCATTTATTATGCGTTTTTATATTTAAAAAATGTATAACAACAGTTAGCGGTTAACCGAACTGTACTTTTTAATTTGTGCACTTAAAATATTGACCCAGATTTACACAGATGATGTAACTATGTTTGTACATATGTAGATAATATAGAGATTTGTATTAAAATAATTGTCGTTGCGTGTGTTTGTGCTCCACTATAAAGGCTGCTATCACATTATGATTTATTGTACTTGCCCTTTTTAAGGTTCACTGCTGGGCACGAGACTCCCTACAATACGAGGGAGATCAGACCGACCATAGTTCAGCACGTTGGCCAAGTGCGGGTTGGCTGACTTTACGTGTCTCTTGGAAACTTACTAGCTTCTCTCAAAAATGAAGGTTTCGTCACGATGTTTTCCTTCATCGTAAGACAAGTGGTAATCAATAATCATGTTGGAAATGATTCCCACATAAAATGTAAATTTTACGCACGCTAATTTTACAACAGTATATCATGTATGTATTTTATATCAAAATTGAATTTTCAAAGACCTATTAGACTCTAAATATAAATATTTTTATTTTATATTTTAACAAGTAAAACAAATTTGTACAAAAATAGCTACTTATATCAAAAACTCCAAAGTGGGCTTGTTGGTCTGTTATTATTATAACAATATCAATTGCGATTACTTTCCTCACCAGTAAACATTTCAGTTAAGCTAATACGAGACATTTTTCTTTTCTGACATTTAATTTAGAAGTTTCTAATTTACGAAGTTATCATTATTGGTTTTTAAAAAGATATATTATAAAGTAACATATTTCCGCGGTTTCGCGCATATTGTTTATATTTATATATAATTGCTCCACTACTAAATAATCGAATTAGCCATTAAGTACTCTAAGTAAAACTTTTTCCATAAAAAACACGACAAAAATCTTGCGTTCGAACAAACAAAAAGACGATCTTTTTAGCTCCATATCACACGTACCTACAGGTCAAATACTGAGCAAAATCCGTCAGTTTCGTAATACGAACGGGTAATGCTAACTACATTAAAAGTAATAACTGAATATAACTTAAAGAAGTCACGATATGTCGAGTGAAAGGACTGTTTTTTAACTGTTGCAAAGATCAAAGTGTGATTTGAAATGGAAAAGGAAGAAATTACTAGTTTGGACATAATCTAATGTTTATCTTGTTAAAATACTTAAATATCGCTTACAGTTTGCTATTTCGTACACCTAAAGGTCGCTGTTTTAGCGATAAGGCCGCCTCTTGTATGTCCATCCATCCAGCAATGTTTTCTGTATTTATTTATTTTTATTTTTCTATAATAAGGAGTTTATTATTATTATGGTAAAAAAAAATATATATATATATATATATATATATATAATATATATATATATAATTATATATATATATATATATATATATATAATATATATATATATATATATATATATATATATATATATATATATATATATATTCTAGGTAGATTCTTGCATTCCTGCTAGTGTAGTAAGTCAATACGTAAGTACTAATTATAATGTTGCAAGGCTTTGTATGAGCATTGAATTGCTGTCAATAAGGAAAATAATCCATTGTTCGAAACAATATGTAGTAACCAAAGGCAATATAGTGACATTGGATGTTTATTTGCTTCATATTTCGATATCCGACTGCTATTATAAAGTATGTATGTTTTTTTGTTTGTTACTCCTTCATGGTGAAACGGCTGAACAGATTTGGATGAAATTTATATAGATAGTTTATAACTTGAAGTAACTAACACATAGAGTGCAGTAAGGCACTTAGGCAAGTCCGTAGCAACTTATATATTTATACTTAAGCTATCAGTTCTAAGCCCTCTCATACAAAGGGGGGGGGGGGGGGGGGGCGGGGCTAAGATTAGTGAGTGGTCGTGTTAAATAGGCAAAGAAGTTAGTGAATATTCACTTATTAAAGTTGAAAATGAGGCTGAGCTAAGTTACTTTGGTAATCTCGCAAACTATATGTGCTGAGATATTATTTAACTATAGCAATTAAGTAAGTTTAAGAGACTTATGTTTACTCTATATCTACTTACAATTTTGCTTTAAGTGTTTTAAATCATTATTTTAGTTTCAACGTTATGATTGGAATTCATCTAATTAGTCAGAGATTTAGAAAATATAAATAAAAATGTAGAATAATAATGTAAATCTAATATATATTATATATAAAATCAATAATACAAAAAAAAATATATAGATAAAACCCAAAAAAAAAACAGCTAAAAATCGAAAAGTTCAGTACTGTTTATTTTGTACCTATGCATATCTATACAACTATACATATAATAAAATTGTAACTAAGCCGAATCTGTACATTAAATATTTTTTGGAAAATATTATTTAAATAAACATTATTATCGATACAGAGGCCAATGCTATCGTTTTTTTAAAATTTTGTCTGTCTATCTGTCTGTCTGTATATCTGTCTGTTACCGCATCACAGAAAAACCACTAGAAGGATTTTGATGAAACTTGGTATAGTGATAGCTGGTTATCCGGGTCAACATATAGGGTACTTTTTACCGCGGAAAAATATAACATTTCTGAGAAAAAATACCAAAAATGCATTGTAAGAGTATACTAATATGTAAAACCTAAGAATTTGCTTTTTGGCCATCTGAACGCGGGCGGAGCCGCGGGAAATGCTAGTATAATATAATAGTCTATCTATTCCATACTAACCGTTAAAACGCACCTAGGGAAGAACTCGAGCGAAGCGAGGGTGAGTCGCTAGTTCTTAAAATAAAGATTTATATTCAATAAATAAAAATATTTACGTACGTTTGATTTAATTAATGTTAAACATGAGAAATCATGTAGATCATACAACGGACAAAATAGCTTAAGCTAAATTAAAAGATTTAGCGATAGAGCTTAGCTAAATTAAAAGACTTTCTTTTAAAAAATATATTGAAGCGACATATTAAACGTCAATTTTTATTGTTAACTGACACTTGATTATATAAGCCTTGGCATCTGACAGTATGGCTGTCATATCAATATTTTTAAAAGTAAAGATCTAATCTTTTAAAAGAAAAATATTGTATATTTTTAATAAAAAAACATTAAAAAAATGGTTTAGCTCTCAAATTAATATTTTGACGTGTCCCGTCATAAAGGAACCTTTAAGCTTTTTTAAAGTATGAACTTTAGCATAACTACGCAATGAATATTTTCTTTCAAATTAAACTTAGAAATGAAGAGATCAGAAGTAGATGGTTTGTTTCAGGTCGTTTGTTTATTCAATTTATACTTCAAGGGAAAGTGTAGGCATAAATGACACAAGTGGAATTATTAAAAAGACAAACACTCCAACGGAATTCATGTATATATGTATATATCTATCGACTGCCTCTGTGATCTAGTGGCTAGCATGTACGGATGTAGACCCAGCGGTCCTGGGTTCAAGTCCCACGTCAGGCCAAGAATAGTTATTGAGTCTTGCTATTAAAAAGTCTCACTAACAGCCCGGAGTGGTAAGTCCGTGGTGTTTCACCTCCATGCCTTGAGAGTATGTAGAGCCTTCGGTCCTGCTCCTGATTTCTTACTGATCCTGTTGAATTATTGACAGGAATGCACAGTGGATTAGGTCTGCGTGTACACTTGCGCACTATAATATATTCTGCCATAATTGGTTGGAGGCGAAATTGGTGATAAGGACATCATATACCTATGCTCTTACGTATACAGATATTAATTTATTATCAAGACTTTATGGAAATTGTGAACGGATGATATGTGGAACAGCTATAGAGACACTAACATAATTAACTTTATTAAAATTCGAATATATTTTTTTAATCTAAAACTGCACTATGTATTAAGTAATTAAATTGGGAAACCAGATATTAATGAATGTGTTCATAATAACAAATATTGAAAAGTGGAACGGAAAAGTATATGTTTTTAATAGATAACGAATTTTCGACTCTGACTGGTAATTCCAGAGATTAACGCGTCAAACAAACAAAAAAACTACTTTTAAATAAAATTACCTTACCATAGAATACCTTACATATAATTAGTTCAGGTTTTATAAATAGACCTAATTAAACGCAATTGGAAAGTAGAAAACCCATAGTATACATGATTACCACGATGTCAATTTCCACACTTTTCCCATTGATTTCCCTTTTGAATTAAATAGAGCGACTTGTGCTGTATTTAAAAGCGGATACTTTCATATTCTTATATTTTTTGTCAACGTATTATAACATAGTGCTTGAATGCACATTGTACAGAATGACATTCAAGTTTTATTTTGATAAAAATGTTACATTTATAATATTTCATTAATTTTAGTGCTTAAATGCCAATTGTACATAGCTATAGGTACTTATTATGATCTATTGTTGTAAAATATGTAGATATATTGAAAGTTTAGTCAAGTATAATAAAGTTCCTACATGTAAGTATAAAACTATTAGAAACCTAAATTCCATGACTAACTTTTTTTATACACTGTTTTAGCACTTCACGCCAAATATCATGCAAAGTAATTAAAAGTCTAAAACTGCATGACATCATATCCAGTATCTTGTTACGTGCAGACTCTGCGCTTTACATTAAGCAGTGAGATCCCAAAACAAAATTGTCACATCGCTACATTTCGCTAAAATAACCATCCGTAAAAAAACTAAAGAAAGAACTTGAACTGTAATATTAAAAAAAAGCTATTAACACATTATTTCACTAAGCACAATGACCGCTCAGAAGTTATTCAACGGAACTTCTAATTTATTTCTCATTTCCGAGACAAACTCGTTATAAATGGAGGCTTTATTTGTATTAAAGTGTTTTTATAAAAACATGTTATGTAATTTATCGCTTATATAAAGTTGGTGTTACGGTGTAAGGGTTAAATTAATTTGCAATTAGGCCAATGAACACAATGTAAAGCAATCTATTTCATTTTATTTCTCTCGTTCAATTTTATTCAACTCTGCTCTCGTTTTAATAATATTCGTAAATAACTGGTTTGTGTAACAATTTCCTAAGTATTGATTTGGGATACTATCTTAATACATGTATATAACTTTTCTGTACGTGTGTTTGTTACCTTACTCCTCCTAAAGGGCTGGAACGATTTGGATGAAATTTTGCATGTATATTTCAATGGACTCCTGAATATTTTGAAAACACAATTGGACCCGGTAGGTGGCGCTGCTGTCGGTGTGTCCAAAAGTTTTTTTTTTAGTAGTTTGAACGCGGGCAAAGCCTAGTACTGTTAGTTTTATATAAAAAAAGTATTTTATATCATTTTCCAGCCCCGATTATAACCGTTTGGGGTTTAATTCTTATAATAATATCTTTTCTCAAGCAAAACTTTAATGGATTTTTCAAACATTTTTATAATACCATTGAAAAATGAGAAATCAATATACCTATCAATTGTAATTTTTTCAGATCCAGATGATTTGATAAGCCACAACGGCGATCTAGTAACTAGCATGTACGGTTAAAGATCTGGAGGCTCTGTGTTCAAGTCTCAGGTCGGACTAACTATGATAATTGTGCGTACCTCGAAGAGTTCTTGGTCCAGTGCCTCAACTCTATCCGACCGAACAAATCGTCGTCCCACCGGAGTATGAGAGTGACAGAATTAGAGAGTTGACTTGTATTTGCGCGTATAATAATATACTTTTCACTATATTTCTTGCCCACTTTGTTTATTGGTCAGAAGGACATCTATACATATAATAAAATTGTAACGAAGCCAAATCTGTACATTAAATATTTTTTTAAAAATCTTATTGAAATAGAGATTATTATCGATACATAGGCCGAATTTATAGTTTTTAGAATTTTTGTCAGTCTGTCTGTTTGTTACCGCATCACAGAAAAACCACTTGAGGGATTTTGATGAAATTTAGTATGGTGATAGCTGGTTATCCGGGTCAACATGTAGGATACTTTTTACCGCGGGAAAATATCTCATTTCTGAGTAAAAATACAAAAACTGCATTGTAAGAGTATACCAATATGTAAAACCTAAGAATTTACATTTTGGTCATCTGAACGCAGGCGAAGCCGCGAGCAATGCTATTTATTAATATGATTTGATACAAGTACTATGTATAACAGTTAAAAGATTCTCACCCAGAGAAAGTAAAGATCATGTTTATTGTTTATGAAAAATGGAAATATATGTGGGAAACCATAGAGAGGTAACTGCAAAAGGCATAACCATGTGTCTACTCTTGAAGAGCTAATAACCTCGAGTGCCAACGTAACTTGGCAAGGTCAGTGCTTTACGAGTTTATTGTTGACTTTAACGAAAGCCGTTTATGACACGTTATGTATATTTTTAGCTTAGATTATTGACATATAAATAATCTAAGATTTTTAGTATATTTCTATATTTTTAGTCTTTGCTAGTGTTATAAAGTAATACCTGGGCGACCGAACTTCAATTTTCAGCAAACTGTACTCCAGTCATGGGTGTTTAAAGTTATATATGTGTAGTGTATTAACTATCTGATATCCATAACACAAGCCAACCAAGCAAGATTACCATGGAACTAGATGGTGATGTGTGTTAATGTCCCAACATATTTATTTATATTTATTTAATCAGAGAATAGATATTTTAAATCTTAGTAAACAAGTACACATAAATATGAAAGGAAATTGGATAGATACCATTTGCGAGTATAAATTGCAATTAAACACCTGTTAACCGTGAAAGCCTATCCGGTTTTCATCCTGTAATGTATCTAATCAATTTTCTAATCCCGTCTTACTTTATGTTGTGCGAAAGTTGTTTAAATTTTTAAATATTTTGAGTGAAGTATAAATAGGCAAAGATACAACAGTTCAGTACATTTTTATCATATTTTTTAAACATTTTTTTTGTTTAATAGCTTTATTGAAATATTAAATATTAACAAGCTTTAGTGTTATCAATAAAAAAATTGGAAACAATTACGTTTTTTTTAATTTATATATTTTATTTAACTAAAGTGGAATCAGTTTATTATAATCTATACATATTATAAAATTCTGAGTCGAATTTGCACATTATTTTTTGGAAAATCTTATTGAAGTAGTCATTATTATCGATATAGAGGCCGATTCTATAGTTTTTAGATTTTTGTCTGTCTGTCTTAAAATATCAAATCTCTGAGAAATCTATATACTCAATATTAAAACGTATTATTTATAAATTTTTAATATTAACTATAGCCGAATTATGACCACTCGACGAACATTAGTATAAAGAAGAAATGAATTTCTAATAGCTATATGTATACAAGTTGACTCTTAAATTAATATGCAAAAATAAAGACATACCTATATCATATTGTAAACTTAGTTGACGACAATTTGAAACAAAATTAGTTACTATTCTAAAAAATCTTGATCAAAACGTCTCCTTAAACTAATACTAAGTTATAATATTATTTCTAAATTATAAAACAGGCTCATTTAATGGACTTAATATTATAAATGTGAAAGTGCGTTTGTTTATTTGTTTGTTTGTTTTTCCTTCTTTCACGTCGAAACGGAGGAAGGGATTGGCGTGATTTTTTGTATGGAGATGGTTGGAGGGGTGGACAGTGATATAGGCTACTTTTTATTGCGGGAGATTACTTAATTCCTACGGGAAAATACGTTACAATACAAACCAAAAAAAATATTTATCATCATAATTACTTGAAACTTGGTATATATACTCTTCAATAAAATGAAATAAATACGTGACTTAGTATTTTTCAAAATTCATCCTATAAAGGGGTAAAATAGCGGATGAAAGTTTGTATCAAACTACATTTTTAGAGATTCTTTGTAGTTTTAGCGCGAGTGAACCCACGGGTTCTGCTAGTTTATTACAAAGGAATTCATTACTTAGGATTTACTTAATACGTCCGTAAATATCGGTTTTATAGTACCTACTACCTACTACAATAAAGCTAGATAAATAGATAGTATAAATTATATTTAGAAAACGTCAGGTTCCGCGATAAATTATTCATTAACGTACGACGTGAGAAGAAAAACGTGAAGAAATTGAGTTGTATGTCATGCCTAAGGGATTATAGGGCATAAAAGGAATCTTTCAAATATCTTTTATTAAACGAGCCTTATCTTGCTATATTTCATATGAATATAAATGAAAAGACGAGTAAAAAACGTTTAACGTCACTTCCTAACATCATTTATTTTTTGGCTCAGTTTGTATTGACCCTACTTGCTGTGCCAACGGTCGCTGGTTCGAGTTCCGCGGGGGGCATTCATTTGTGCGATGAGTGAGAATGTTTGTACTCCAGGCATGGTTGTTTATATGAACTTAAAGTTATATATGTGTAGTGTATCAATTATCTGGTATCCTTAACACAAGCCTCGTAACTTACCATGGTACTAAATGGCGCTGTGTGGTCATGTCTCAAAATATTTATTTATTTATTTATTACATTTTTCTCACTTTAATTCTATAAAGGTTTTGTAAGAGCTAAAACCTAAGTAAAATTTAAAATTTAAGTTTTTCATTATTTAAGTTTATTATTTAAAGTTACAATTAAATTTAACCTAAGTGATGTTTTTAAAAGTTTAATTAACACTCGCAGTAAACATTAAGACTGTTCCATAAGCTGATCATGTAAATGAAGTCAAGGATGGCAGCACGTGTGTGGGAATAGTTACATTACCGGAATCTTATGACAGTCATATGGACATGCAAGTCACATTTACAAGCAAATTTGATGCACTATTTGATACTTTGCATAAGCTTATTAGGAAACCTGTTATGTTCATGCGAATTCATCATCTACCTATTAGTGATTATTTATTAATTAAACATATAAAACAAAAATATCGAGGCAGTGGTAGCCCACGAGTTCAAAAATCCCGGATCTCGCACCATTCTCGCTCATGTCAATCATTTCCAACATGACTACCACTTGTCTTAACGATAAAGGAAAACATCGTGAGAAAACCAGCATGTGAACCTAGCAAGTTTTCAAAAGACATGTGAAATCCGCCAACACGCACTTGGCCAGCGTGGTGGACTATGGCCTGATACCCTTCCTATTGAAGGGAGGCCCGTGCCCAGCAGTGGGACATTAAAAAAGGATAAAGATGAAACTTTTTTAATAATACATCAATAATACATTAAAAACGTAAAATTACGTCAGTATTAACGAATGTTGGTCTTTTACTGTACCCCTAGAATTATGTTCCAAAAATATTGATATAACATTATTCTATCAAACCCACTTGTTGTATGGTTAGAGAATAAATCTAATGTCCCTTTTCAGGTCACAAAAAATATTTCAAAATTTTAAAGAAGTCCTTATAAAATTATGAGAAAAATCATAGCAATAATGTTATTAATTTAATACTTTGAACATAAATTATTCAATTATTTATGATTTTACAAACTAAAGTAACACTTGAAATTGTTTCTTTAATCGCCTTATAACTTTATAAATAAACATTATTCAAATGGGAATTTACGCTTGACATTGAACTTATGAGTTATAAAATAAACATGGATCGGAATGAAATATAATATTGTTACGTTTTGATAAGGAGCACTTTATCAACACTTATTATTTGAAGTCAATTTTAGTTTGATTGCCTTTATTTCATAGAAGAATAGAGAAACAGATGACCATGATTTTTATATAAGGAGAGATATTTTGTGACCTGAAAAGCGACATAAGCTAGATTCCCTACACATACAACAAGTGGAAATAGATAGCTTTATTATTTGACTGATAATGGTATATATTCAGCCCTTTTTAACGTCCCACTGCTGAGCTCGTGCCTCCCTTCAATACGAGGGGCATCAGGTCACAGTTCACCACGTTGGCCAAGTGCGGGTTGGCGGACTGCACATAATATCTTTAAAAAACTTGCTAAGTCCTTTCAGACATACAGGTTTCCTCATGATGTTGTCCTTCATCGTAAGACAAGTGGTAATCATGTTGAAAATCATTCGTATAACAAAATATCAGAGGTGTGAAACCTGGGATTTGAACCCGCTTCTCGGTTTCCCAAGCGAGCGCGTTACGACTGCGCTACCACTGCCTATAGTTTAACTTTAGTTAAATAAAACGGATCTAACATAATAATTTACGAATAATTTCCAAATATCCTTAAATTTTTATGGCTCATGCCAAAAAAGTTGTCCTCATTACGTTTACTCATAACGACCAAAATGTAGAGTCGATAGCGTTCCTCAATCAAAGGCCGTGGTTTGAATATAAGTAGATTTTAAAGTACTCTACTTACTTTCTACTTCGTGTTAGGAATATTAGGTCGATTATCCGATGATAATCTGAATTCCGTGTTGCTATTTGCGGATTCATATACCGATTACTTTATTAATGTTTTCCTTACATATTTTACCTTGTTGTTGATTTTTAAATTGCATGTTGGTTTTATATGTAGTTATATTATGGTTGTAATATCTATCCCCCCCCCCACCCAACATGCGTTCACCTTGTCGCGGTGGGAGGGTGGGGGGGGGGGGGGGGGGTCAGTAGTGCCCGGCAATACTGCCGGGCGTGAAGCCAAGAAACGCACAGGGAGGTGGCCCACTTCACATAAATAATATATAGGATTAAGCCGGCGAGAGAATGAGATAGAATACATTGCCCTGTTGCCATGGTAACTGTTGTTATTTGCGATAGAATACATTAACAGGAAGTGAAAAATAATAAAATTAATTACTATTAATATGTAATGTATATTTATGTCAAATTAAATGTAAAATAACTTTTAAACTTGGTAAAAAAATTATAAAAAAAATAAACCTTATTATTATCCTACTCCTGATACTCTATATTTATATATTATATTATTCTCGTAGGTTAATTTTTTGAAGTTTCTGTTCTACCATGTGTGAATTGGCACACACATGCACTTTTTTTTATAATTTGAATGCAGAAAATAAGGTAAATTTTGATCGACACAAATATTATAAATGTGAAAGTAATTCTCTCTGTCTGTTACCTTACTCTTTTCACGTTGAAATTGCTGAACAGATTTCTATAAAATTTAGCAAGGACATAGATTGCATCCTGAGATCGGTCGTAGGCTAAACTAGTTTAAAATATATCAACAATTTTTTTCCTAAATACATATATGATGGTCATCGCACCAATTACATACTAGTTTCTCCCCCGTCTCCATTACGCGTGGTATGTCAATAAAAAGTAAACTTTATTTAAATCATGGATATAGGTAAGCTATCTTCACTCCAAATTTCACTTAGATCTGTTCAGCCATTACAGTGTGAAGATGGAAAAAATACACATTTAATAATATTTTGTGGAATAATTGGCAAAACTACCTTAATATGCCACTATAGAGAATGTATTCAATAATAATTTAAACTCGAACTTGTATAGTTATATTTTTCAATTAATGTTATATTGAAAAGCATGTGTATTTAGAAAATTTACTATTTAAAAAAACCACAGAAAAGGATATTATGTCTTTTCGGATTTTTTCAAGAATTTATTTTGATATTTGGCTCTCGACGTTTTGAATGCTTTACAGCAATCATGATCACGGGAGAGACCAGTCTTTAAAAAAATTAAAGTAAATCTTCGAAATATCCGAAAAAGATTTTATTTAAAATTTTATTCAAAAAGTTTAATTTAAAATGTCAAATATTCGCAATATAAATCTAAGAAAGTATTAAAGGATATGTTAAAACATCGTCCTTAGTATATTTTACGAGCGTTGAGCACAGTGGCAGCATATCTAATTGTTACTGGAAACATAGTACCGGATTTCGCGGATCGTTTTCTTTACTGGAACGAGTTAGCTCTAAATAGACTGTATATTTATGTACGTAAAATATATTTTTCCTGATCTGTTTCAAGAAAACACGTTTCGATTCTTTATTTTATTAAATACAAACTGTTATAAAAATGGAAGAAAATTACTTATTTGATGGTATGACGTTATAAATGCGATAGTTTGTATGTTTGTATGCGCCCTAAAACTGGATGGATTTTAATGAAATTTAGCAAACAGATAGATTATAAACTGGATAACATATAGGCTACTGTAGGCAACTAGGGATGCGAGCAAAGCAAGGGTAAGTTACTAGTATTTATGTATATTAATAATGACGGCACATTTGGCTCTGTTTGTAGTGACCCTACTTGCTGTACCAGCGGTCGCGAGTTCGAGTCCCGCTGGGAGCATTCATTTGTGTGATGAGCATTAATGTTTGTATTCTAGGGTATTTTTATTTATTATATGTATGTATTTAAAGCTATATATGTGTAGTGTATCAACTATCTGGTATTCATACCACCATCCATAGCTTAACATGGAACTAGATGGCGCTGTGTGTTAATGTCCCAACATATTTATTTATTTAAAATGATACTATTTTTTTACTTTCCTGGTACAAAAAAAGCTAACATAGAAAATATATAAATTTAAGAATGCAAAAGCACTTTATCTTACTTCGACGGGTAAGACCGGTATGGGCGAGGCATTTACACAACTGTAAATAAAGGTAATTTACGATGTATAAAATTCTTTTTAAAAAACAATCAATACTTCCGTATACACGGTTTTAAATTCACAAAGTATGTAAATATTGTATTTTCAATTTTTCATACACTTGTCAGGTTTAAGAATTTTTATATAAGTATAGGCATTTTCTCATGATAATAAAAGTTAAATTAAACTATAATCTTCGATCAACAGTAGGCTATAATATACAGCTTTGCTTTAATAAAAATGCATTCTTTAAGCTATAAATACTATATCATTTTCTATAAGTATATTTATTATGACACCAGCCACCTAATTGTTCAACAGTAGCTAGAGTGTAGTTCATCTATACATATAATAAAATTCTAACCGAATCAAATCTGTATATTGAATATTTTTTAAAATATCTTATTAAAACATCTTATTAAAATAGTAATTACTATCGATACAAACGCCGAATGTATAGTTTTTAGAATTTTTATCTATCTGTCTGTCTGTGACTGCATCAAGGAAAAACCCACTGGAAGGATTTTGATGAAATTTGGTATGATGATAGCTGGTTATCCAAGTCAACATATAGTATACTTTTTACTGCGGGTAAATATCTCATCTATGAGAAATCTATACTAAACATTAAAACGTAAATAGGGACGATCCCGAGCGAGGTTGAGTCGCTAATAGTCTATACGTGTACTATAAATACTAAAATCAGTGCAGCTGCTTCAGCTTGAAGGAGTAGGAGTAACTAACATACATAGACACTTAGGAATGATAATATAATTTTTTTAACCCTTTATTGTACAGTACTTACTAGCGACTTACGCTCGCTTCACTCAGTTGTGTCTCTGGGTACGCGGATTTTGTTCAAAACATGGGTTTTAATATTTTTGCGCAGAACCCTATTTTTCTAAAATAAAAGTAGCCTAAGTTACTCTTTTTAAATATCAGCTATCAGCCAGTTAAAGTCCCGTCAAAATCGGCCGAGCCGTTCCGAAGATCAGAATTATTATTATTTTATGATTGGTTGCAAAAACTATATTTTTTTAATGGGTTTCAAACATGTCATTTGAGCATGGTTTACTTTGACAGTTAGTTATTTATTTTTATTTAAAGTACTAACTTAAACTGATATAGATTTAGACCCAGACCCCGTTATTACTTATATGGCCAACATAAATACATATAATGTTTTAATGGTTACGTTAACAGTTCCGTCGTAAACCACACTTATTACAAAAACTTCTAGGATTAGAATACTTGATTCTACACACGTATTCTGAATTAATGGCGTTTGCGTCCCATCGTTTAGTATTCTACATGCATTTATTGCTTTATCACGTAGATTAATTTATAATGTTTATAATATAACCCTTGCTTTTGACGTAAGAATGCTTTAAAATACTTCCTTCCATCCATACTAATATTATAAATGCGAAAAAAATTCTGTCTGTTACTTTTTTACGCTTAATCCGCTGAACCGATTTAGATAAAGTTTGATATAGAGATAGTTTAGGACCCTAAGAAGGATATAGGATAGTTTTTATCAGGAATCATTCCTTAAGGGGTTGAAAAGGGGTAGGTATGGGTGGAAGTTTGTATGATGAATCAATCATTTCTCATATAAGGGTTATAAAAGTCATCAACTTATGTAAATATATACCTATAGTTCATCTATACCATACTAATCATCATACCGAACCTAGGGACAAACTTGAGCAAAGCAAGGGTAAGTCTTTAGAACAAAATATTTTTCTTAAATATACACTGCACAATTTTGATTCCCTTACAATTTTATTATAATTTTTCACCTGCAAGGATAGAATGTACCAGTTGCAACTCAGTATTGTGATAATTTGAAATTAAAGCTTAATCCAACAGTAATAAGGTTTAATTTTCAAATTAACAGAAATGCGTTTTGTTTTTTTTTTTAGTTTAGTATGTGTACTAAATTTGGCTAACAAAGTTGTGTGCAGCATTGTTTGCTAAACTACTAAATAGATATAATGACAAATTTTCTATGAAAAATGATGTCATATCTGACAAAACAAGCTTGTATGAAGGAATTTAAAATTGATAAGCAAAGCTTACTATTATTAAAACTCTCACGGCTCACCCTCGCTTCGCTCGCGTTCATCCTTAGGAACGTTTTAAATAGATAGAGCTAAGTTACTAGCCAGCGTTATCCATATACATTTAAATTTTTCGCGACTTTTTCTGATGTTTTATAGTTACGCTTCTATTCGGGGCGGAGACTAATCCAACAAATTAAAGATCATATAAATCGGTCCAGCCGTTCTTGAGTTATAAATGTTGTAACCACTTTGTTTTATATATTCCTATAGATATCAAAGTTGCTTATGAAAAATCGAGAACACTAATGTATTTAATTTAGTATAATAGCATTTGCGGCTGTATAGAAAAATCTATTTTATGGAAGGTGAAAAATAAAGCCATTTGCTTTCGGTCACATTTCCAAATTCCTTTTCAATTCACTGTCAAAAATATATAAAATATATAATAAAATGCATAAATTAACATGGGAGTTTCAATATATGTATTCAATATATGATATATATGGAAAATATTAACTATTACATATTTACACGTATTAGGTTAGAGAAATCGCTCGTGCAACACCCGAGGAGATGAAGAAGAATGGCCAAGAAGAGAAGAACGAAGGAATTAAAGCTTTTTACCTTCTTCGTTTATTATATACTTCACGTCACGTTGCAAAGACAAAAAAGTCTGTAGATATAACTTGTTTGTTCTTAAATGAGGTATGTGGTACAAAAAGTAAAAACACTGGAAAGATCGTGCAGTAATTAACATAGCGTGAGCATAATAAATTGATAATTAAACGATATGGAGATAGGAAAATTGATAAAGTAAGAAATATCAAGCTAGAAATGCAAATATATATATATAGATATTGTGTTAATTTTAATTAAAATTTTAATATATTTGCTGTAAAAATGTCATTTACATTATTTATAAGCCGTTAGCTAGATATGTATATTATGTAAATTAAAGCAAATATATAAAGTACATATATATTCTTATTGGATATGGTAGTTTGGTTAGCTGTCACATTAGTCTAGTGGCTAGCATGTACGGCTGTAGATCTAGATGTTCCGGGTTTGAGTCCCGTGTCGGAACATTTGAAGTAGTTATTGGGGTTTTCTCTCAAGAAATCTCAGTAACAGTTGGGAGTTCACGGTGTTCTTAAAAGGCAGAATGACATTTTACCTCAGCCACGAACCACAAACTTATATGAGTCCTCATGTCAGAGTCTAAAGAATGTTTAGTGATAGCTATGTGAAAGATTCTAAAACTTTTCTATTATAGAATCTAAAAATATTGTATGATCAACACGTACATACATAAAGTTCTAAGAAGCTTGAGATTTAATTTCAAACAAGATATTGTGCTAAGGTATAAGGTACAGTATATTTTTTAATTTAGATTTTAGGATAGTAATAACTATTAACTAGTCAATTATAACTTTGTTACCAACATAAAAAAAATATAATATTACAGTGTTGCAAGGTTTCTTATTTTATTTTCATACTTATTGAGATGATGACAATGTTTTCCACATAAACTAATATGTATGTTTTCAAACGTAAGTACTAATAATTACAGGTTTATTAAAATTACAGGTTATATATACTGTAGACTGTATGATATTCTAGCATAATTTGAAAAAATAATTAAAGTATATATTTTAGTTTCATATATTTTATATTTTATTATATTATTACATTTATCTGAAAAATCGCTTCTCTAAAGATTTTTATTAAAAGACCGACGGTACGTATTGGAAAATGGATAAAATTTCAACATAAAAGTCAGTGCGTGTCGCCAATTTAATTTTTACTCATGCACCCCAAATGTACACCCTTATCGATCCGGACCCTTTGATTTTAGACGAAATATTTTAAATATATCTTTCTCTTTTACACGTCTATACTATGGAACTCACAAAGTCTATTTCTGTCATATTTAATATATTTGTCCTTGTCTAATGAAAGTTAAATTCAACGTCAAACTGAATTGTCGCCTTTTAAAGGAAAACAACAATAATTTTGTCAGTTTTCGAAATGATGACACATGTAATGTGTATGATATTTATATAGCTACATAGGTGGTCACTAATTTGATTCCTGCGTTAGTTAAATATGCAGATGTGACATTAAAGCTGGCAATAACAGGCATTTGAATAAATTTAGTAATGCTAGAAGGTTTACATTATTAATAATTAAATAAAATATTATTTCTACTATAAAATATAATTAAGTTTCGGAATTACAAGCATGTAGATTTTAAATGACTATATATTGCAACATTTTAAAGGTTTCAAGCATTTTTTAAAATTTATCATGGGCGGTTATTTATTTAATATTTGCTTTTATATTATTAATCATATATTACTTAAATAATAACACTGATTTTAGTGGAGTTTATTTTATTATAATAATATTAAAATTTAGTTTCATTCTTATTAAAACCGGACGATAACTCAGGTGCTACATATACAATAGTCACTATTTTTATCTTGAAATTTATTCTTATTTACTCGAATCAACATTATAGTATAGATATTTATCGAACAGATAAAATATTTTAGTTTAAATTTATTTATAAGTACATACAGATAAATATTGAAGTGATTGTTTGTCATGTCGAAATAAAAGCTCTTTACTAAATGAATATGAATTTTAAAAATACAATTTTTAAAATTTTTATCTGTCTGTCTGTTTGTTCCAGTTAATCTACGAAACGGCTGGACTGATTTTGACGAGACTTTCACTAACAGATAGGTGATAACTGAGTTATAAGGAGTAACTTAAGCTACTTTTATTTTAGAAACAGAATTACGGTTCGACTCAAAAAAACTAAATCTTACTTAGGGACGCATTCGATCGAAGCTAGGGTAAGTCCCTACTGTAATATAAATTTTAAGTTCATTCATCCTGCTGCCAGCAAGTTATCTTATCAGATGTTCAGTAGGCCACGCTTCTGTGAGATAAGCCATGTGAACATTGCTTATCGTGACTGCAAGTTATGTTTATACAATTTTTAACTAAGTATTGGAAAATATATTGAAGAAAATGTACGAAAAACAAATATTTCTTTATATCTATACAGATAAATAAAATTGAAGTGTCTGTTTGTAATGTCAAAATAACGGCTTTTTATTAAATGCATATAATTATACCTACACGATATTTATAAGAAAAACACAATTTTTAAAATTTTTGTCTGCCTGAGCCGATTTTGGTGGGACTTTCACTGGCAGGTAGTTGATGTTTTTTTAAAATAAATAAATAAATAATCAGTAAAAAAGCTAGGGTTCCACTCAAAAAATGCACCTAGGGACCAACCCGAGCGAAGCGAGGGTGAGTCGATAGTCTATACTAATATTATAAAGAGGAAAGATTTTTTGTTTGTTTGTACCGAATAGCTACAGAACCGATTTAGATAAAATTCGGTAAGAAGATAGTTTCAGACCCTGGGAAGGACATAGGGAGTTGTTATCCCGGAAATCATTCCTTTTTTATATGGAAAAGCAATTTAGGGACGAACTCGAGCGAAGTGAGGGTGAGTCGCTAGTGAAAAATATACTGAAATCTGAAGTTTAAAAACTATAAAGTTCTCATCATCAGAGCTTGTTGATACAAAATCCTTTTTCGCATATACTAACTTTTGTCTTATTAATGATTTTAGAAAGTACCAATTGTGCAGAGCTTGCTTTGTCAATGTCAACTATATATAATGGCAATTTATCAGTAAAATAATATAAACACCATATATTCAAATATATAAGTAATATGAGTAAAAGAACAGTTATGTGGGTATTTTATGTTATATAAGATATTATATTAGTAGGTGCATAAAAAATCACTTTCTATTTACAACAACATGTAGCACTGAAACGTCGCTTTTTAGTGTTTACCAAAACAATTGTCATAAGAACGATGTATGAACAAAAAAATAATAATTTTGTTGCAAAATAGACTTTTATTTAATAAAATAATTATACGAGTATATACATTTATACTATATGCTTTATAATATAAATGATTCATCCATACTATAACATTATAAATGTGAAAATTTGTGAGGATGGAAGGATGTTTGTTACTCTTTCACGCCCGAACGGCTGAACGGACCTGGATGAAATTTGGTTAGGATGATAGTATAAAACAAAGTCTGTTGTCTGTCTATCTGTGCCTATGTATGCTTAGATCTTTAAAACTATGCAACGGATTTTGATGCGGCTTTTTAATAGATAGAGTGATTCAAGAGGAAGGTTTTTGTTAATATGTAATTTGTTAAGTTTTTATATACATTAGCTAAAATATAACGATATTTGTTGGAGATGTCGGAAAATAATAAACCGTCTGGGAGCTTTCAACAAAAACGCTGCCTAAGCCCTTTGAGATATAACAAAATAGTGTATGGTGGAATTGTGTATCTTATATAGGTCTACAGAAAAGTCTGTGATGGCATGTCTATCTCTTAAGGATAACATACTATATCCATTTTAATTTAAAACGTACCTGAATGGATGAATTTGGTAAGAAGATAGTTTCAAACCCTGGAAACCATGCTTTTTTTTGTATAGAAAAGCAATTTAGGGACGAACTCGAGCGAAGCGAGGGTGAGTCGCTAGTATATAAATAAATAAAGCGAGTGGAGCCGCAGGTAAAGCTATCTAAATCTGAATAAAGATTAAATGTTACTTAGCAAGTACCTACAAATATTAATATTATATATTAATATTATCTAATATATAGATTATCAACAGTATCTCCTATATTATTTTTTAAAGTACCAATTATAAAATTAATTAAGATAATTAGCTATATGTTGCATAATTTTAAAAATTTAAGTACACTAAAATATACAAAATGTTAATATTTACGAGTAATTTATTCATCAACATCGTTAACGAATTGATTTTAAATGTACGAGTATGTATCTATTGCAAAAGACAATGCATATATTATATTTAAATTAAATGTCAACCATAAAATATACTACAAGTTAAATATCTTGAGATATATGATTATATCTTAAGTTTTAGTCCACGGTTTCGCTACCGTGGTAAGCGTACAATGAATAGCCTATGTGCGATCCCAGGACGCATTCTATATATATATATATATATATATATCTCTATATATATATATATATATATATATATATATATATATATATATATATATATATATCCTTATAAAATTTTATCGAAATCTGTTTAGCGTGAATATGTAACAGAGTTCCTTTCACATTTATAATATTAAATAGTATGGGATTATTATTAGGTTTACGCTAGGACCACGGAATAGAGTATACATATAATTGACTGTTAATTAGCAACCTATGGTTATTATTGGCATTAGTGTAGTCGAAATTCAATCGTAATATTTTTTTATCGATAACACTAACGTCATTGATCTACAATACTACTATAGAGACGAAAGATTTGTATTTTTGTATGTTTGTAACGAATAAACTCAAACACTACTGGATTGACTTAGATGAAAATTCGTAAGTAAATAGTTTGAGACCTTGGGAAGGACATAGGATTTTATTAATATTTTTATTCCGGAAATCATCCCTGAAGAGGATGAAAGTGGGGATGAAAGTTTGTATGGGGAATCAAACTAGGGGCGAACCCGCGAGAAGCGATGGTAGCTAATAAAGTAAAAAAAAAAATCCGTTGACAAACAGAAGAGAAAAACTGAATTGTTTTGAATAGAGTTAATGCACCTAATATTGTGGACACATTTTTAAAGCGACTTTTTATGTAGTACCGTTAAATAAAAAATTTGGAATTTTTATGTAAATTATTTTATGTATCTTTACATACTCATGATCAATAAAAAATATACGTAATTTTTTTAAGAAACAGATTTTTTGTAAAAAATTATAATATTGGAGAATAATTTCGAGAATGACTTATGAATTAATTAAATAAATATTATTTCCTCTTCCTGTCATATAATAATCATTGAAATTTTAACCAAGCAACTGTATACTTTTTTATTTTAGATTGTTCATTAAGATAATATATATTTTACTAGCGACTCATTCTTGCTTCGCTTGGGTTCGCCTCTACTTACGTTTTAATATATAATAACCAACTATCATGATACCGAATTTCATCAAAATCTCTCCAGTGGTTTTGCCGTGATGCGGTCAAAGACTGACAGACAGACAGACAAAAATACTAAAAGCTATAGATTCGGCCTCTGTAACGATAATAATGTTTATTTCAATAAGATTTTCAAAAAAATATTTAATGTACAGATTTGGCTTGGTTACAATTTTATTATATGTATAGGTTTAACTAATTGAAATTGTATCAAAAACACATTCATGTATAGATAGTGGAATTTATGCACATAGCAATAAGGTCGGAGTTAAGGGCTTGTTAAAAATAAATATACTAACATTAATTTTGGTTTTATGGTTAAAAAACCAATTATGTATTATATAAATTTTTATACAATGTTAAAAAGAATGTATCGTCAATGGGATCACCATATAATAATAAAATATCCCTAAGGACGTTGCTTTTTAAGCAAGGTATAATTATTATATTCGAACATGTGTTAAGATTAAATATTATTTCTCTGAAATAATTATGAATAAACTGACATAAAATTATGTAAATTTATTAATTTACGACATAATACCATTAGCTATCCACAGCATCTATTTGCAGCAATACATTCAAAGAACCAATTAAAACAATTATAGGACGCAATTGTAGAGCATGTTAAATATACGGACTCGCGATAATTTTTTTTAACCTACTAAAAAAAATAATCTTTAAAATATATAAAGCAATTAAATAAAACCATTTGTTATTATAATAATTAATATTATCGAAGACGCTTTGGGTTTTCTCGGATCATGATATTAGTCGTTACTTATCAATTTCGTAGAACACTTACAGCGAAACAGTCTCTATAATTGTGAAAAATATATAAACATATTCATTTCTTCACAAATTTACTAAAAATGTTACTTTAAATACAACAAAAATTACATAAAACAAGGACCACTGCAGCTTCGGTCATGCGCATTACGACTAACAGCTGATCTCCGATAAACAATTTACCTTAGCTTGAGTAGAGTCCGGCTGCATATAATAGAAGAGGACAAAAATCCATGCAGCGGCAAAACCAAACAAAATCTTCACGTTGCGCCTCATTTTCTTATTTATACACTGCACTTTTTTATTCAAAATTAAACGGACGTTTTTCTCGACAGTGTGTACGTTTTCGTATAGCGGCGCGCGGCCGCGCTATCGGCTACGGCCTGACTGGCGGCTGTCGGTCACACTGCCGGTTACTTTGTCGGTCATGCGCAGTATCGCTCTGCTATAACTTGAATTGTTTTAGCTGATAACACGTGATAGTGAAAGTATTTGAAAAGCTTTGAGCTTTTTTAAGTTGGATTATTTAATTTTGGTTAGCTAATAAAGTTTTGTGGTTAGTAATGGTTTCAATTTGATTGTAGCGAGGAAGGGGATTTAGAAGTTTGTAAAGGAAAATGTTGATAATAAAGTTTTCAGTACAAAGTGTATTATGATATTTTTTTGGAACACAATTGCTAGCATAAGATAATATTTAATATTGAGAATATATTTTATACATAATATACTCGTATATTATATTTTTAAATTTGATGCGCTTTCCAATAATATTATGTAATAAAATAAAAGAACTATTTCGGGTAAATAGACATATAATTTGCAATTTATGAAACTTGTTTCTTCTTCTCATAAAGCTAATATATAATCCGAATCTCATTCAAATCCGTTCGGATAATTAATACATAAACATTTAAAATTCCAACCAGAACCGAATATAAATCCGCCAAAAATCCGAAAACATAGTTCTATTTAAATATCAAATATTTCACATAGATCTTAAGTATTACATCAACATTATTACAGTATGATTACAAAATATGCCGTTATTCAAGTAACAGAGAAATAAATAATTGTATTTGTTTTCTACTTACAATAAAAAAAATGGTGTATGCAATTCACTCACGGTAGAAATGAAACTTCTTTGGCAAATATCGCAATTAAATTAAAACAAATCAATAATTAAATAAGGCATAGGTATTAGGCATACTACAATCATATATTTATAGAATACTAGCATTGCTCGCAGCTCCGCCCGCGTTCAGATGAGGAAAAACCAAATTCTTAGGTTTTACATATTAGTATACTCTTACATTGCAGTTTTTGCATTTTTTCTCAGAAATGTGATATTTTCCCGCGGTACAAAGTATCCTATATGTTGACCGGGATAACCAGCTATCATCATACCAAATTTCATCAAAATCCCTGCAGTGGTTTTTCTGTGATGCGGTAACAAACAGACAGACAGACAGACAAAAATTCTAAAAACTATATTCGGCTAAGTTACAATTTTATTATACGTATAGATCATTTAAGGAAAGATTTATAATATTATATATCATTTGAGAGACAATAACAACGGTTACCATGGCAACAATTATCATAATAGCGTGTAATGTATTATATCTCAATCTCTCGTGGGCTTAGTTCTATATCTTTATGTGTTTGTCTCTTTCTAGTGTCGCAATTTCGTTTCATCGAGTTTCAAATCACAACTATTCTAAAGAAGATATGATTTAATAAGACGAAAATGGCTTATTAAATTTAATTACTCTTTTTTATATTTCAGGTATTATTTATAAGTAAACTAAATTAGTGCATATTGAAAAAAAAACCAGCGATGATATGAATAAATCGAACGTGTGATGTTACAGTTAGTCTGTTTACAATAAATCATTTCGCACGTTTGATAAATATAATGAGTCATTTTAATATTATTATACTTGTTTTTATGAAATTTATATAATACTAGCAGAACCCGCGTCTTCGCTCGCGCTAAAACTACAAAAAAAACTGTAAAAAGGTAGTTTTCATACAAACTTCATCCCCTATTTTACCCCCTTATAGGATGAATTTTGAAAAACGCTAAAACACGTATTTATTTAATTGTATTGAAGAGCATTAATACCGAGTTTCCAGTAATTCTGATCATAAATATTTTTTTGGATTGTATTATAACGTGTTCTCGCGTAGGAATGAAATAAACTCCCGCGATAAAAAGTAGCCTATGTCACTCTCCAGCCTTCCAACTATCTCCACACAAAAAATCACGTCAATCCGTCACTACGTTTCGACGTGAAAGAAGGACAAACAAAGAAACTTTCACATTTATAATATTAAGTATGGATTATGGGGGCGTATCTTAATTACAAAATGCAAAATATAGCGAATCTAATCTAAATCTCGAATAATATCTTGGTGGTAATTTTGTTGGATATTTATGTGCAGAGTCCCATAGGTTTCCCGTAAAGCGTTTAATAAATAACTTGCTCACTTAGAAGTGATATCAAAATATTTGAGTAGTTTTAATTTTTTTTTCTTATTTTTACCATTACAAATATCCCATATTCAGATTTATAGTAACTAATTTATTTTCCACTTATCAAAATCAAAACTTTATAATTCAGATACATAGAAGTGCTAAGATTACTAAACGTTAAGACTGAACCACAAAGTTGCAAAGAAAATACCTTACTCCCGAGAAGAACTAGTGAAAAAGTTACAAAATATCTATATTCTAGTAAAATATAAGGAAGGTATCTGTAATATATCTTAGACAAGTTTCTTTTAACTTGCTGTAAATTGTAAACATTGTGCCTTCTCCATTCTACGCGACATTGGCGAAGTAAATTGTGCTAAATGGCACTCCTAGAAGCCATGAAACTAAAGAATTGAATTGAATTAAATGTAAACATTGACAACACGTTCAAAAGCTACTCTCAATAAGATATCGAGGAACTTGACCTCTGTATTTATAGGTAGAGCTGTTAACTGATAATGATTCTAACATATTATAAATTAAGATGTAGGTACTTGTTGTAGATTATCTTACACTTGAATAGGTACAGTATATAGTATCTGTAAATAAGAATATTTCTCGCTGTATCAAGATAATTTTAAAATTGAATATTTTTTTAGATTTACGCGAATGTATGACATTTTAAACAAGACTACTTATTCAGATTTTTTCGCGCATTTATTTTGAACCAAAATTAATCTGCAAACAATCTGAAGGCACAGTTTGTTTTAAAATTTAAAATAGAATCCAATTTCTTATCTATTTAAAGTCCAAATTCAAAAGCATTGTAAGTTAAATATATTTTTTTCATTGGTAAATCGTGTGTTCATACATTTTTTTGGCAGCAATGGTTTGACATGAATGCCATTTGAAAAGTGATACGTCTCAATACATGAAGTTTAGGATATTAGTAAATTACAAAAGTGTATTTATTATGAGTGAAGCAAAGCAAAATTGTTATTGTATAAAAATACTAAAAAAAGTATAATTTCAATAGTAGTAAATAATTTTTTTTTTTATATTCAACATTATACCAAATTATTTTTAAATCGAAATAAATGCTGAACTAGCCTCTTTTGATTGATAAAACAAGAATATGCAAGAGAAGTAGAAGACAATAGCTAGTATTATTATTAAAATAAAATGCATAATACGCCTAACTAGGGACATCTAGTGGCAAGAAATTAAGTTACGTTGATGCAATGTAAGTACATTAGCACTTCTAAGTGTTTTAGATATTCATTACTAGATGGCGTTAAACTAAAATGGTAAAGTTTTGTTAGCATAATTATTAACGCTAACTACGAGTATATGTATATTTCATAGGACATTAATTAAATAACATTACTAACTTGCTATACAAATAGTATTTAGATGACTGTCATAACTAATAGGGGACTTTCAAAGTTTCAATCTCAGAAAAGAAAAAAGTTACTTTAAAATAAAAGATAAGAAAAAGTACAGCTAAACCGATTTTGCGGTGACTTTCATTAGCAAGTAGATAATCTAATCATGGTAACATAATCATAATATTTTATATATTTAAATAACACGCAAGCATGTAGAAATATAATAATAATTCGAAACTACTGAACCGATTTAGATGAAATTTGGCAAGAAGATAGTTTGAGAACCTGGGAAGGACATAGGATAATTTTTATCTCGGAAATCATCCTTTAAGGGGGTGAAAATGGGGATGTAAGTTTGTATGGGGGAAACAAGTTAGGGACCAACCCGAGGGAAGCTAGAGTGAGTCGCTAGTATTACATAAATATGAATAAATCGTATTAATTGTTCCTAAATGCGATAAATAAAAACAATATAGCATGGCCAATTAAGTTACTTACATAGGATACAATATTCCAATGATCATGTTAATTCATGACGGTATTTTTACCGTCATGAATTAACATGACCGTACAATATCGACAAAAATCTAGTTAATCAAAATATACTGTATACAATTAGACTTTTACAAAGATTTTTACTGGTAAAAGCTTCTAAAACTTATGCATGTAGTTCCAACATAAATATACCCTAATTTTAACTTGAATTGACTACAGAATCTTAAGAATTAGAAAATCTCGATAGCGTATTGAATAATTTATTTAAAATCAACACTTATGAATCAAATCAAACATTCTTTATAGCAAACCAAAAATTTACATGAATTATACATATAGGTATATTATTAAAGAAGAAATAGCACAACAGGCGGCCTTATCGCTAAGTGAGCGATCTCTTCCAAGCAACCTTTTTTTTTGAATTGTCATTTTCTAACTAGACGCTCATCTCAGCGGATTTCTACTCCATTTTAATATGCAGGAAACTAAAATTAAAAATATGAGTCTAAACCTACAAATTTAGCTGTAAAAGTTTATTAAAAATTCCTCGTGTAGAAAATAGGACGACGCAAAACCTTTTAACCAAAAAGTATTAAAAGCATATATTTATAAAAAAATATATATATATTTAAGCTATCTGACTACTTTTTAAATTATTTGTAAATTATGTGTGTGTAGGTGTATGTAAATTTTAGTCCTTCATGCTAACTATTTAAATAATACAGATAGACTATGATCAAGATGATAATGTCCTGCCGACCGATTTCGGTCACGGTGGCTAATCTCAATGAGACTAGCCAGATACGCAGGAGATACTCGTATTATAGTACATCGCGTGTGCACTCTCTATTCCTTTTACTCTCATAGTCCAGTAGGAGGATACTTCGACCGGTGAGAGAAAAGGTGCGGGACATGGGTGAAACACCGCTATCTTCCCAACTCTGTTACTGTGAATATAATTATTAACAGAAAAACTCAGTAATTTAACTTGACCCGACCCGGGACTCGTACTGCCATACATGTTGACCACTGAGGTAGTTTATCAAAGATTCTTAGATTAGTAAATCAGGATTATCACATAGACTTATATAATGCGGGTCAGCGCAGAGAGATGAATTGCAAAAATTCATTCCAAAATTTAATAGATGGTGAAAGTTTCTATGAAAGAACGACATTTTTATTATATTTTATTTACCTTGCCAAGCCTTGCTGCCTTGCGCAGTATACTGTATTCATAAAATTAATTTTATTCAAACTATTAACTATGTAGATTAAAACATAAATACTACAGTACCTGGTCTACCGAGCTTCACTCGGAGTTTTTAGCCAAAAGTACAACTTTCTTTTAAATTTGGCTTAAAAATACAAAAAAATAAATAAAAGTAAAAGCTTTGTATCCCACCGGGATTCGTGCCCAGACACCTGTACTAAATCTTGCGCCTTGCCCGCTTGACCACGATGCTTATGCCCGAGCGTGCGAGCATTAGCGACCATATTTTGCGCGGAATAATGCGAAAGAAAACAGCACGAAAACACGAAAACACGGGTTTTTACATAAGACTAATCTAGATTGATTTTTCGCCTCCGAAAACCCCCACACACCAAATTTCAGCGAAATCGTTCGAGCCTTTTCCGAGATCGCCGGTATATATAAACAAATAAATATACAAGAATTGCTCGTATAAAGGTATTAGATATATACTACAATATAAAAAATATTTGTGCTAATAAGATTACCATTATCAAACAAAATAATGCAAACACAAATGAAAAATCAATTTCACGTTAAATTAGCACACTCCAATTAACTTTTAAGCAAACAAAAATGGGCTAAAATTATTCGGCGCGCTCGATTATATTACGTTAGTTTAAAAAAGTTAAATTTGTTTTCCAATTTCTATATTAAATTGTCCGCTGTAGTCCGATGGAACATTGCATGTTACATTGCACTTCTAACGGTCTCTATACTATTATGCAATCTTCATTTAGTTCAAACTTTATATAAAACTAGCGATTCATCGGCGACTTCGTCCCTACTTACGTTTTAACAAATTCAGAGATGAGATATTTTACCGCAGTAAAAAGTATCCTAAATAAATATTTGTCATTTTGTTTTATAACCCGGAAAATCAGCTATGGCCATACCAAATTTCATCAAAATCGGTCCACTGGTTTTCTCGTGATGCATTCCCAGGCAGACAGACAAAAATTCTAAAAACTATAGATTCGGCCTCCGTATCGATAATAGGTAATGTCTATTTCAATAAGATTTTCCAAAAAATATTTAATGTACAGATTCGGCTTAGTTACAATTTTATTGTGTGTATAGACTATTGTCGCGGCTCTTAATCTTAATCATAGTTGATTTATGAAACAGTAGCAATTCACCCTTGTTTTGCTCGAGTTCGTCCTTAGAAAAAGAAAACAAAATGTTCCCACGGGAACCGTATACTCTTCCAGGATAAAAAGTAATTTTGTGCTGTTCCAGGCTATAATCTATCTCTGTGCCAAATATCATTCAGATCCGTTCAGCCGTTCTGGCGTAATTCAGTAACAAACATCCATCTAAACTTTCGCATTTATAATATTAAAATAATTTGGTATGGTGGTAGCTGGTTATCCATCATATAGGATACTTTTTATCACGGGAAAATATGTCGTTTCTGAGAAAAAATGCAAATACTGCAATGTAAGAGTATACTAATTTGGTTTATAGTCACCTGAACGCGGGCGGAGCTGCGGGCAATGTTAGTTCTTTTATAAATTACCCGTAGACTATTGTCACAATGACAATATTTATTATATTAATATTTGTATTCTATTAAATCGAAATCTTTTCTCCCACTTGTTATCCCTAGCAAAACAAAGTCTCGTGTCTCGTCTCTGAGGAGTCCGTCTCGCAAGCAAATATGCGTATAGCGGCAATATAATTTTCAATTAGAATTTTCTTATTAATGGCTTCAAACGTTATTATTTTGTGATGTTTTCAGTCCGATACACATGACTTACTAATTTAAATCTAAAATAAAGTATTATATACTTAATATACATAATATTCGTAAGTGTATAATTCGATACAACAGTAGCCAGTAGTACATATATTATATATCTTTAATTTTATATGTATTTTTATACATTACGTCTTAACGTTTAGTATAAATTTCTCAGAGATGAGATATTTTTCCCAAGTGAAAGGTATCTTATATGTTGACCCTGATAACCAGCTATTACTATTTTTCAAAATTTTCATCAAAGTCTGTCCAGTGGTTTTCTCAGGATCCGTTCCCAGATAGGCAGACAGATAGACAGATAGATAGACATTAGACATACAGTCAAGAATTCTAAAAACTATAGATTCGACCTCTGTATCGATAATAATGACAATTTCTATAAGATTTTCCAAAAAATAATGTACAGATCGGCTCAGTAAGAATTTTATTATATGTATAGATAATAGGTATACTTACATATTTATTAGACTCGAAAAGCATCCATCCTAATGCTTTGTTATTTCGTAATAATAATTTAGTTGCTACGTAAAATTTTGTATAACACTTTCTTAGATTTACGCGAATATTTGACATTTTAAATAAAACTATCTTTTCAGATTATTTCGCGGATTTATTTTGATTTTTGGTTCCCGACGTTTCGAATGCTTTACAGCATCCATGGTCACGGGAGAGACTGAGGTGTTACATGTCTCGAGGGTATAGTTGTTACAGACAGCCTACTCACAATTAACAAAATGAAAATTGCACCAATTACCTTACAAATTTTTTTAACTTTAAACATTTTTATAATTTTAATTAGTTTTATAATTGAATATGGAATATTATTTATTTAATTTTTGCTGTGGTGCAATTTTCATTTTGTTAATTGTGAGTAGGCTGTCTGTAACAACTACACCCTCGAGACATGTAACACCTCAATGTCTCCCGTGACCATGGATGCTTTAAAGCATTCGAAACGTCGGGAACCAAAAATCAAAATAAATCCGCGAAATAATCCGAAAAGATAGTTTTATTTAAAATTTTGTATTCATGATTGAATAGGCCATATAATGTTTTTTTTTTCTCATGGACTAGTGTAACGCAGAGGTTGATGATCTGGATTTATGCTTCTAGGCAAAGTATCGCTAAAGGGGTTTTTCTCTCAAGAAATTCTCAATAGCCGCCCGTAGTTAGGGTTAATTAGCGATGTTACACACCCGTGCCTCGGAGAGCACGTAAAGCACTTAAGTCGGTTCTGCTCCTGATCTCTCATCGGTCGTAGCAATTTGTCGTTCCACAAGACTATTGGATTATCCATCGGACTATTGGACTGTAAAGAGTAGGAAGTGAGTATAATATATTCTGCGCAGATTGAGAAATCAGTCAAGATACATTTAAATATAAATTTAAAGCAATATATCTCAAAAAGTGAAAAAGTACATTTTAAATACATTTAAGTACCTATATCTTATTTGGCAGTGGTAGCCGAGTGGTAGCGTTTTCGCTTCAATGAATCCATGCGAATGATTTTTAACATGATACTTTACGGTAAAGGAAAATCGTAAAGAAACCTACATGCTCGAGATAATCTTATAATTTTTTAAAAAGTCTGCGAATCCGTATTTGATCAGTGTGGTGCACTATGGACCTTTCACGTTAAAGGGAGGCCTGTCCTCAGTAGTGGGATGTTAAAAAGAGCCGAATAGTTAAAACAAATCTTAATTGAGTTTAAGAAATTGATTAAAAATAATTACGTAAACACTTCCACTAATTGGTCAGAAGTTATAAGAGCATAAATAGTCTGACGGACTGTGAGACTAGACTGTATTACTTGTACATCATTAACGTGTTCTATTTAGTTTGCAATCTTCATAATGATTCTGAGTGAATCATGGTGATAATTTCAATGTGGTCTGAAATCCTTAATTAATTATTGATTTTAGTTTCACAGTAAATAAAGGAATATTATTATAGAATGTTGCTAAGCAATAACTAGAAAAACAAATCTTGCCGTAATATCGGTTTTTTAAGCTTTAAAGATTTCGTAATATAATAAATTAAATATATCGATCGATAGGCGAGTCGATCGAGTTGAATCTGTACATGAAATATTTTTTGGGAAATCTTATTGAAATAGTTATTATTATCGCTACAGAGGCCGAATCTATAGTTTTTAGAAATTTTGTCTGTCTGTCTATCTGGGAAAGCATCACGAGAAAATCACTAGATAGATTTTGATGTATTATGAAAGCTGGTTATCCGGGTCAACATCTAGGATACTTTTACTGCAGGAAAATATCTCATCTCTGAGAAATCCATACAAAAGTTCAAATGTAGTAGTAATAAAAACTTAAAAAAAAAATCGATTTCCAGGTACTAAAATGTAAAAAATAACTAAACGGGGGTTTTCATTTAGAATAGATACCTAATCAGATATTTTCGAAATCGGTACCAGCCAATGCAAAGCAAATTTAATATATTTCGATACGTAAAACACATATTTACTTATTAGATATTCATAAAATATTGTCGGCTAAATACAGTATTACTTTAAAAATAAACAAAGTACAAAATTGAATATATACTTACAAAAATTTAATTTAAAATTTACGTCATTTTTTATAATATACAAAATTATAAAAATGATGTAAATTTCTTATCTTTAAAAGCTCTTTAAAAACTTTATCTAGTAAATATGATATTATAAGGGAACTTTTTCCCATAACATACGTATCCACTATCCAGGCTCCCGTAGAGCCGGCAGAAGTTTCGCGCGCTCGGTCGGGAACGCACGTCGCTCTCTGTTAAATCGAACTTACTTCGACGAATAGTTTTGAGTTGTATTGTGTTTAAAATGGCCTAGCTTTAGGATTTTGGAAGTGGTAAGTAAATTTATTTTAATATTTCACACACTAAAGCGGTATAAGCGTTATATTTTCATAGATTTTCGCGAATATTTGACGATTTTACTACTACTTTTGAAATGTCAAAAATTTTAGTCTCTCTCGTGACCATGTTTGCTGAGCATTCTAAGCGTTGGGAATGAAACTCAAAAGAAAAACACAAAGAAATCCGAAAAATAGTTTTTTTTTTATTATGTATTTTTAATGTAATAAACAAGTGTTTAATTAAATAAAATAATCCTGCTAATATTAGCATATATATGTTGATTTTATTATCATCAAATAATTTAAAAATAATACAGAGGTTTATAATTAAATTTTGAAACAGACAAAGTTGTAAAATATATTTAGTATAAAAAAACACAATTTATTATATATTTTTCTGCATAATCCCTCTCAAATGTGTGCAAGGGACCCTGTTCACTTTGATGTTTTTACCCCAATTAAATTCTCTGTAAATATCTTTGAGATGTATTACAAAACCACAAAGAAAAAACGCTTTCCTTTTTATTCCTAAGGTTCGTTTGTTAGCTCTTTATATTTTATAAAGAAACTTCTTCACATTTTTCTTAACTCTATCTAAGAGAAATAATCTGGAAAAGATATTTTTAGTGAAATAAGAGTAGTTAAGTTTTGTATAAGCTGTTTGAATAAAATTTTTATATTATTATTATTGTAATCTTGCTAATTATTATAAATGTGAAAGTTTAGATGTATGGATGTTTGTTACTCAATCACGCCAGAACGGCTGAACGGATCTAGATGAAATTCGGCACAGAGATCAATTATGTGATCCGCTCCGATCAATTAGGTGAGCCGCTAGTGTTGTAAATAACTTTTTTGTAGCCTAAACTTACGTTATTATTATTTGTAGGACATACATACGTACATAATTTATAGAGTATTGTGAAAAAAAGGAGAAATTAAAATATGTAAATATATTTTGACACGGATTTAGAAAAAAGGTAGTAGATAGACGATGACTTGGAGTAAAATACAGGATACTTTTAGTATTCGGTCTTATCGTTTTATTTTTAGGCAATCGGGCTTTCTTAATTTTTCTCCCTAGTTATTCGTCTCTGAATTGTTCTCCTCATAAGCGCTAAAGTATTATTTTTTGGGGGTATCATTACGTTCTTTTACTGAATGTCTCGGACAGTCGTGAGAAAACAAAGGAATGTTGTGGTATAAAAAAACTATTTTTTATGTATACGTTTTTGCTTCGTCCATAATTGTCATTGTCTTCATGCTTACTCGTACTCGAGGGGTTCCCAGGCTTTAGACAAAATCCAAAAAATAAATGGCATTTTTTATTTTATTTTGTTTTAATACATCCGGAAATCGTTAACATAATAACTTTATTAGAAAAACTATGTGTATTTTATTAAAAAAAGAAATCCTTTACGTATGTTTAACGTTTAGTATAGATTTCTCAGAGATGAAATATTTTCCGGCTGTAGAAAAATCAGCTATCACTATACCAAATTTCATCAAAATCGGTCCACTGGTTTTCTCGTGATGCATTTCCACACAGACAGACAAAAATTCTAAAAGCTATAGATTCAGTCTCTGTATCGATAATAATGACTATTTCAAAAAGATTTTCCAAAAAATGTTTAATGTACCTGCAGGTTCGACTCATATTTTTCGTATACGTATAGGCGATGTTTAGAGCATTAAAACTTATAAAATGCTACTAATATCTTTCAACAAATTAACTACAGTTTAGTTTGACAATAATTTCGAACGCTTATACAATTTGGTTTGAAACTGACAATTTAGAGGTCACAGCGACCCTAATGGGCGGGATAAATGGGGAACCGCTAGTTTATTGCCGAGTATTATCTGCGTCTGCACTCTCTGTGTTAAATATAGATAGATTTTATTTGAATTTAGTAATTTTAACATTTGTAAATATATTTCTACTTAAATAATATGATAGTACTTATATCTTTCAGCAATTTTTTACCAGAAATTATAAGTATGTACTTTAAATACTCACATTACGTGTAAAGTATGTAATATACTTATTTTGTTCTTTATCTTTTTATTTATTATGGATTGGAAAGTAGCACTGTATGTCTGCTTGATGCACTAATTTACTGAACCGATTTTGATGCTTTTCGATTAGAGAATGCTTAAATTCCAAGATTACCTCTCTAAAAATAAAGCTTTAGGTAAAATTAAGGGAAGAGAATAAAAAAAGAATTTATGAAAAAGGCTATTTATTCATTTGAGTAATGAACACGAATGTTTGTACTCCAGTCATGGATGTTTATATTTATAATAAGTATGTATTTAAAGTTATATATGTGTAGTGTATCAACTGTCTGGTATCCATAACACAAGCCTCGTAGCTTACCATGGGACTAGCTAGATATTGCTGTGTGTTAATGTCCCAACATATTTACATTCATTTATTTTAAGTGTGACGCCGGGGCAAGTACCTAACTGGTGCGCTCTAATGGCATTAGGATTTAGTACTTAATATGATTAAACCCAGTATTATATTAGTTTCTCGCCGTGCTAATCCGTTAGCAATTCAACCCGCATTGGAGTTGTGGTTTAAAAATTTATTATGGGTGCCTTAAATAATTCTAGGGCATAATATTAACTAGATATTATAAGGTAATGAGAAACACAAGTTAAAAGAAATATATAGGATATTTATAAAATAATAATTTCTACGTTTCCAAAAATGAAACGAACTATTTGCTTAACACAACAAAGCTTTTTTGGAACGTACATATTTCTGAAGCAGCATCTATAGCCGTACTGGGATCCCTTTTTTTTTTAACGTTGGGAAATGCATTTACGCACGAAGTGTGGGACTCACCGGCGAAGCCAGTACTACCCTACTAAAACTCAACAAAACCTTCCCCCGTCTTAATGGGGCGTCACAGGATCGCTTACGCATTCAACTACGACGCCCCGACGGCAGGTCTGCCGAAGCAGACCACAACAACCATGGGGTTGCTCAAAAGTCCAATCTGCTATCAGAGAAATACCAGGAGCAAGGGAGGCCACCTCCCTGTGCGTTTCTTGGCTTCGCGGCCGGCTGTATTGCCGGGCACTACTGAGCCCCTCCACCGCGACAAGGTGAACGCACGTTTGGGGGGTACTGGGATACCTGGGCATCAGCTGTCAACATTATTTCCCTACAGTTATTTTTACATATGTATTTTTTAGGATATATGTAAGTAAAATTAAATAAACTAGTGTTCGTCCAGTGGTCGAAATTCAAACATAATATTTTGTTTTGAAAAATAAATAAAAGAAAATCGGTTGACAAAAAGAGTTGAAAAATGTACTAAACTGCTTGCCCATTTATTAGATATTATCTAAAGAGTGTATACGTTAATCTAAAGTATTCAAGGTACAATAAAGTTTAATGCAGAATTTAAAAATTTGTTTGTCTGTGTATTATAACATTTGGAACAATATGAAAAACTTACAGGTTAATAAAAGTGGACTTAATGTTTTCTTAAAATAATTATTTTGAGTGTTGGAATATTTGGCAATGCCAGGGCTGCAATAACTTACAGGTTCCTTAATAAACCCGAATATTACTTTTGGCTCTAAATACGGTTGCATACTGTTGTGAGCTCACTAACGAGACTGAAGTAATGAGATAGTGTATACCTTTATATTTAATTTCAATATAATTTATTATTATATTTCAAATAAAACTATATTTACGGAATTTTTAAATTTTTGTATAGATTTTTGGTTCTCGGTGTTTCAAATGCTTTACAGCAACCATGGCCACTGGAGAGACTAATAGTAATAAATGATAGACGTCTCAAAGGTCATTATTTTATAATTGTTACAGACAGCGCCTGCAGTCAAATATTCGCGTAAATCTAAGAAAGTATTAAATTATAAAATTTGCTAAAATATTTTGTATCTTTTCCATGTACTTAGCGAAGCGAATGGATATATTTATCAACCGACTTCAAAAAGGAGGTTCTCAATTCGACTGTATTTTTTTTTTATGTTTGTTACCTCAGAACTCCGTCATTTATTAACCGATTTGGACAATTTTTGTGTTGTTTGAAAGGATATACTTCCAGATTGGTCCCATTTAAATTTCAAAAAAAAATACGGGTGGTATTTTTAAGGGTGGAAAAACAACTAGTGATGAATTTAACCTACTTCTAATTGTCATATTGACTTGAAACTTTGCAAGTATTTCTATTTCCTTTGATAGTACAGTGGTTCGGTGTTATTGACCTGATCTGATGGCAAGACCACAAGGTGGATAGGTGGAACTCTTCAACGGTTAATAGTAGATACTTTGAGTTTGGGCTTATTTTGATTGATTTAACAAGCCTAACACGTTAGAATCCTTACTTTGCTACTACTGTCTACACTAAAAAGGGAAAAATAAAAACTTTTTAACAAAAAAATAAAAACCGACTTAAAACAAAAGCACTAAAAAGTAAAAAATAACTGATTGGTAGTTTTCATTTACTATACATACCTAATCAAATATTTTCGTAATCGGTGCCAGCCCATACAAAGCAAAGCACACCGACTTCGAAAATATTTGATTAGGTATGTATAGTAAATGAAAACTACCAATCAGTTATTTTTTACTTTTTAGTGCTTTTGTTTGAAGTCGGTTTTTATTTTTTTGTTAAAAAGTTTTTATTTTTATGTATACGCATTTTAAAGGCTGAAAATTTTTATAGGTCGGTACTTTCGTAGTTTTATTTTCATGAATCCTTTTTTCATAGTTTGTATTCTAATATATCAAGTTTCAACTTTTAAAACAATTTATGGCAAAAGGTGCCTAAGTAAACTACTTATTATATAGAGATATAAAGCATTTATGCCTTTATATATTTCATAAAAAAACATTAAAAATAAACCTAATTTGTCTACACTAGCAACTAATATTTTTAATATAACTCCTAAAAAAAGTACAAAAATAATACACAAAATAACGAGAGGTCAGGTGGCAACATTATTAAAATTTATGAGTATTACTCTACATTTGACATTAATGCATACACTATAAAATAGAGACCCTCTAAACACCCTAATATTGTAGGGTTGGTCTAAACAAAGCTCTACATCACTAGGGCATTCAATAATGTGAAGTGTACAATTTAAATTACTTTTTTAAGTTGGTACTTCTAATTTTAGATTTAATGAGCTTTAGAATATTAGTACAAAGGTAAGCTATAAATATTATTTTATATAATACGCCCTAATAATTCTATGTCATTGTTAGTAAATGATTTAAAGATACTTTTATTTTAAAAGTGTGAAAATCAAAGGTAAAAATTAAAGAGGCATTTTTAATGTATCTATTCAAAATACATAATTTACGAATTGCATTTTACACAATATTAATTTTTATATGTAGTGACTTTTCTAGACACGATGTATTGATTCCTCTATTTAAACATTAGAATTTTCAACATTAGAACTACCATTAATAATATCTTATCAAAAAAACATAGTACGTAACTCTTAACTCGACCTAGGACTTGAAACTTGAACCCAGTACTGAATTTTCTGTATAAACCAGCAACAAAATCAAAAAGGTGATTACCGTTTCATACTACTTACATGACGAAAAACCAGCCAAAAAACCGATGAAATTTAAAATATACCCGTGCCTTTATTTAAGTCTTCCTAATTTCGATCTTGTTAAAATAATCCGGATAACACGACAAGGATTAAAAGTTAGCGATGCCATTTTAATTTAGACTGTAAGCTTTGTAATGAGTACACCAGCTTTTAATTAATTACTTTATAACTAGTTTAGCTTTTAGATGACCTATGTAGGTTTTAATGAATTATTCGAGACCATTACTTCACTTACGTGTTTGGCAATTTGCTTATATTTAGATAGATACATAAGATTGTTTTAGTTACTCAATTCGAATTTACATAAGCTTGTATTCAGCCCTTTTTAACGTCCCACTGCTGGGCACGGGCCTCCCTTCAATACGAGGGGGATCAGGCCATAGTCCACCACGCTGGCCAAGTGCGGGTTGGCGGATCTTTCGAAAATTTGCTAGGTTCTCTCAGACATGCAGGTTTCCTCACGATGTTTTTCCTTCACCGTAAGGCAAGTGGTAATCATGTTAGAAATAATTCGCACATGAAAATATCAGAGGTGCGAGACCCGGAATTTGAACCCGCTTCACTCGGTTTCCCAAGCAAGCGCGTTACCACTGGGCTACCACTGCCTCACATAAGCTTAGTATATCAAAATTAATACTATATATTATTGAACCACCGGCTTTGCCCGCGTTCGATCTACAAAAAAAAAACTCTTTGGCTCGTTATACAGCTGTGTATTTATATAATATTGTTCATACAAAAATGCTAAAATCACGATTAAAAAGTGGGGGGTGGGGGTAGGAGGGTGAAAAATACTTTACGACCTATTCTTGCAACTACCAAATATAAAAAAAATAATTAAATCGGTTAAGCCGTTTCGGAGGAGTGCGACCACAAACACCGAGACACGAGATTTTTATATATAAGATTAGATTAAAGTTTTTTTTTGTATAGACTGATAGCAAGAGGGAACGCGACGTAGAACTTGAAAAGGGAATGTTCATAAATCATACTAATTTCACGATTATATATAAAAAAAGATGTAGGTAACTTTGTTTGGGGATATCTCGAATACAGTGAAAGAAAATAGACTACTTTAAAATAATATATTCGTCTAATTGAGTGCGATTAAATGGCACAGTATTAATTATTTAAGAGAAAAAATATTTTTTAGTATTTTGTATAATTTGCTTAGCAATCCATACTTTAGAGTAATAAAGGGCTCTGTGAAAATGTGAGATATTTCCATATAATTAAATAAAGCATTAATTTTAATGCTAGGTTTAATAAATTACATTTTTATTAAAATAAATGATAAAAAAAATACTCTTGTAGATTTACGCGATTATTTGACATTTTAATTTAAATCTATTCGGATTTTGTCACCGTTCTATTTTATGTTTGACAAACTTATTAGTTTCATTTAAAAAAAAATAGCACTAATTACATTAATATTAGGTAAGCCTCATGAGCTCTACGTTGATGCATTTCACGGTGAGTAACTATAATAATTTAATATATAGGAAGTCCGATTCAATAAAATATATTATTAAATAAAAAAAATCAATGACAGACAAAATCCCAATGTAATTTAAATTGGCTAATCATTTTTTCCGTCTATTTGTCACACATTTGCAGTCACATTTTATCGTAATTATTCTCACAAATAATACTATTTTCTTTACATGTGTACGTACTCAGTACCACCCTCACCCTTCGACGTCACATGCACTCGCCCTTATAAATAAAACAACCCCTGGATTGCACAATACCAGCTCTACTTTCTTTTACTAAATAGCTGCACTGCCAATATTGAAGGTCACATAGTTTTGATCGATTTCAATAAAAGACCAAGATTTCCCTACATTGACTAAAGACTTTAACACTAGTGACTCACCCTCACTCCGCTCGATTTCGTCCCTAGTTACATAATAACGTTTAGTATATATTTCTCAGAGATGAGATATTTTCCAGCAATAAAAAGTATCCTATATGTTGACCCGAATAACCAGCTATCATCATACCAAATTTCATCAAAATCTTTCTAGTGGTTTTCTCGTGATGCATTCCCAGACTGATAATAACGACTATTTAAATAAGATTTTCCTAAAAATATTTAATGTACAGATTCGACTCTGTTAGATATTGATTTTATGTATAGATTTTGAGATTTTTATAGTTGTGAACGGTTGAAAAAAATATTGTTTGGTAAAGCTTATATAATTTTATATAATGATTAATTTAAATAGATAATTTAAAAATTTGACGACATGTTTGGCTCAGTTTGTAGTGACCCTACTTGCTGTGCCAGCGGTCGCGGGTTCAAGTCCTGCTTAGGGAATCCATTTGCGTGATAAGCACGAATGTTTGTACTCCAGTCTTGGGTGTTTATATTTGTAATATGTTTTATTTAAAATTATATATGTAAAATGTATCAACTATCTGATATCCATAACACAAGTGTCGTAGCTTACCATGTAACTAGATGGTGCTGTGTTAATGTCCGAACATATTTATATATTTTAAATATGATTTTTATTATAAATTTTTTGTTCCACAGCTGTTGTAAAAATACTAAAATAAAATGCCAAACGCGCGTCGGTTCCGACAAATTTGGACAGATGTACGTAATCCGATCTCCAGATAAGCCTATTAATGTCAGAATTAAAAGCCTTTCTAACGATTCGTTTTTTTTGTCAAGGATACGGTTACCGATTTTTGGTACAAATTACAAGTAGAAGTTTCTTAAATTGGCGAAATTAATTGTTCTTTTGAATTGAACGTAAGTAAGTACACATCTTAATTAAAAGATTATAAGGTTTTAAAACGAAATTTCGCCTTTGCGCTAGGAGTATACCTAGTCAATACATAGTTATTTCACATTATACGCTGTTATCGAGATCGAAAATCGAAAATATTATTTACTTAGTATGTTTTGCAAAGTATGTAAATTATGTAGGTAAGAGTAACAACACGAATAAGTTAAAGTTGTAAGAGGAAAATGTTTTTAATCTTTTGATAATTCTAATCTTATATATTTTGATTTTTGTCATCGTCAAAATATGACGATGGCAATATTCATACGTACAATATATATTTTATGTGACACACGAGATGAAATCTTTAGCTATTTTTATTCTGTAATACCAAAGAAGTATAACTTTTTACATGCGTACATAAGTACACCCACACACGTATTATTATTTTTTAAAATAACCAATAACGATGTATTTGACAAGGTAAACCTTATTTAAATACAAAATTTGAGCCGTTTCCAAAATACACAAATTTTGATTAGAACTAAAGTTATATATATATATATATATATATATATATATATATATATATATATATATATATATATATATATATATAATTTTGATTTGAACTAAAGTTATACTTCTTAAGTTATTTTTTAAGTTATTTTCGAAAAACGCCCAGCACGCTCGGTCGCCCAGGTACTATAGATAATGTTTCGCGTATTCTTCTCATACATACCTCATGACAATATTACGCACCAGCTTTTAATTTATTTTCTTCATTATTTTAGATTGCATGCGTGAAATTGTAATATTTTTTATTTCACAAGTGGAATTCATTTTGCGAAGTAACCCTTTGCATAAATGTATTAAAATGCGGTAAGATATCTAAGTTTATGTTATATAGTACAGTTTTAACTCTCGTAGTTTAACTTTACACGAAGTAATCGCCTAATGAGCTCGGTTACGGCTTTCAATAATTAAAAAAAATTACATGTTTTTAAATAAGAATATTAAAAAAAAAATTAAAATATTTAGTTATACTAACTATATAATAAGTTGATTTAAATCTAGATATTTCAATAAGATTCATTGTTTCATATCTATTTTATACAATTTTTTCATAAAATATATTTGACAATAAATTAACTTTAATTTTTCCACGAATGACAGCCAACTGGAACACTTGCTAACTTCTTTGGTCATTTGGAAATTTCCTAAAAACTTTAGAATACTTTTGTGATTTATCGTTTGAAAAGGTTTAACCAGAAAATAATGGAGGGAAATAAACGAAGGAAATATAAAGTTCTGAAGGAAACTTAATTTTGGCAACTTGAAACATTTTTGTATGCTCCAATTTTCTTTTTTTTTATTATCATAGCTACTGCTAGTGTCTTTACCTGCCTGCTATGTATCGCCTACCTATTATGTATTTATATTTATGTTTTAAAGTTAAGTATAGAATTCTCAGACATCAGATATTTTCGGGCAGTAAAAATTATCTTACATGTTGACCCGGATAACTAGCTGTCATCATACCAAATTTCATCAAAATATGTGCAGTGGTTTTCTCGTGATACGTTCCCAGACAGAAAGACAGATATACAAAAATTCTAAAAACTATAGAATCGGCCTCTGTATCGATAATAATGAGTATTTCAATAAGATTTTCCAAAAAACATTTAATGTATTTAATACCTAGAGATGCACCCGAGCAAAGCGGGGGTAAGTCGGTAGTAATAAATAAATGTAAATAACAGGTACCTTTGCTTTATCAGTTTAACATTCAATATGAAATTATATTCCCACTAAACCGCATAGTTGTCACAAATAATGAATTCACGGCAGATTGAAATTGTCA